>CM057388.1:79189461-80530294 GCA_030015415.1 Cynopterus sphinx
CAAAAGCAAAAACATGAAAAGTAAATTTCTCTCTGTCTGAAAGGTCAGTCTACAATGGATATACTGACATGCAAAGCAGAACAACTACTAAAGCCCAAGGGCTTCTAGGAAATCTCCCTCATGCTCATCAACATCTATTTCTAGATACCCTGCCTAATTCTAGAAAATAATTTCATTCCTCACATGCATTCATGTAAGGGCATCAGGAATTGTACCCTACCAATCATCTTTGGAAATCTTACCGTAAGTCATGGGTTCCAAAGAACATCAAACCAGAAACTTTCTACTAAAGCTCAATTCAGAGCCATAAGGTACAATAATCACAGCTGTATTTTCCACAGACCACAGCTAATTTAAGATCCTTCTCATTTTTCTGTGCACTAGGTGATATTTCTAGCTAATACTGAAAGTAGCTCCTTTGTTCCAAAGCACCGGTGCAAAGAAAATACCTTCCCTTCCCAACACCACAAAAAATATAATCTTACCTACCAACATTTGAAGGGGCAAGTGTTTTAGTTATTGACCTTGCTGAGTTCTAATGACATCAACTTTTCTTAATTTCATCCTTTAGCAGAATGTAAGTGAAATCATCTTTCCTCTTCCTTCTCTATCATTCCCACCCAATTTACGTTGCTTAATGAATGTACTAAGTCGCTGATGGTCCATCATCTTAAAAATTAATTTGAAAAGTAGTTTTGGCAAAAAAAATATTTGTCTGGAGGTAGATGGGGTGCTCAAGAAGCCTGGGCTATCGACACATCTGAATTATGGACATACTGTAGCACGTGTCACAAAATACATTTTTTCAGCCAGCCAGACACACAGATTTCAAACTGAGAAGTGCAGTGCTTCCTATCTGAACAATGCCCCTGTGGATAATCAATAAATCTTTATTAAAAGCCTCCCTTGCAGAGGGAAAAAAGGAGACACAAAGGAACCAAGGGAGGGCTTCTGTGACTATTTCTGGAGGGAAGACTTATTGGAGACAAAAGTGAATGTCTGCAAGCTTTCCAGCAGAGGGGATTGGGGACTGAGAGAAGTAGTCACAAATCACTGTGGAATAAAAGGGATTGGGCAGTCATTCTAAACCTTTGACAACTATATTGCTATTCACCAAAATTTCACAGCCTCCTATTTGGAAAGCATTGTTACATTTCCTTGTTGCCATCAATAACATCTGTTTTTAAAAAGTAAGGGTCAGGAGTTACATAATAAATCTATATGCCAACACCTCCTTTGTCTAGATAACTTATTCATCACCTTCAACTATCCAGAGTTAGCCAATAATGTAGAAGACAGAAATATATGTATGTGTGTGTGTGTGTGTGTGTGTGTGTGTGTATGTTCTAATGACATCAAGCATTCAGACTTCTGTTCTTTACTCATAAAAACATGTAACAAAACATGATGGTTAGGTTCTCAGAAGAGGATCCCCTATATCCTTTTTAAATGCATATTACTCTTAAAATTATAAGTGACAAGCATATTTATCTGGTTTCCAGGGGCACAACTGATTAGGAGTAGGGGAGCTGCCAAATCCATCAAGTCATAACAGCTGACAGCAGTGAAAGAGATTAACGAACTATAAAAAGCAGACAGAAAATTTTAAAAGCATAGCAGTCTGTGGATATTTAGTGTAGGGACAAACAATCCTATTCATAGCAAATGTCTCCAGTGGAACAATTGTAGTAAAGCAAACTAAGGAACTGAGGTCCATAATGATGGCAAAACTCTAACTTTGTCCTGTTTTTGTCATTTGGTAATTGTATACCAATAGCTCCAAGCATAAGGCCTTCTTGAGGTGGTGTAATAGAGTAGGGGGAAAAAACCAAGGCACTTACTAGTTATATGGCTTTAATGCACCAGTTCATCATCGAATCTTAGGTTTTTTATCTGTAAAGTGTGGATACTTATCATTTCCCCCACAAGATTGCAATAATGATAAAATAAGATACTGTATATAAAAACACTTCCTAGAACATAAAGTGCTAAATAAATGGTAGTTTTCCAGTTTCTTTGTTCTGCTTGCTCCAAAATATGATTATAAGAATACACAGTGGTTATCTTAGCATTTTCCTAACTGTGCTTTCTAATTGAACACATCTCTCTTCCTCTTGTATTTGCAAGTAATTATGGTACTATCACTCTAAGTAGACCAGAACCCTACAGGAATCCTTGACTCCTTTTCCATTCATGTCTGAGCAATGACCCTGTTCATATTCCTACCTCCCTTACAGCTTTCCTTTCCTTGCCATTCCTTCCCATACCTCCTTGTCCAGACTGTTAGAACCCATCTCTAACTGGTTCTTCTGTATCTAGTTTTCTCTCACTCCTTCGAAATTTTATATACCTGCTCTAAATACAACTTTGTGTATATCATCCCCAGGATCAAAAACATTCTGTGGCTTCCCAGTACTCTCAGGATAAAATCCAAGCTCATCAAACTGGCATTTATAAACACCCATGGGAGGAATTTGTCACAGATTTCAGGAAAAATCTGTGCTTCTGCTGAAAACTTGGTTCATTTTACCTTATGGACACCTGCAAATCTTACAGCTAATATTTCCTTCCTTGATCTGTCTGCTAAGACACTCAGAGACAAACTTAGGGCACAACTATGTAGTCCCTAATGTTGTTGACTTGGTGTAAACCTTAACATGACCTCATTTTAGTTTCTTACATTTATTTTCTCTTTACACTCATTTCTCAGCCAATTCGTTAATCTTGTTATGGTAGTAATTTCTCAGTAAACTAACTCAAATCATTGTTACAATAAGGCAGATGGAATTGTAAGATTAAGGAAAATACCTGATGAACAGAAGAGGAAAAGAGGCTGGGTAGCAAAAGTGGGCAGGAAGGAGAGAAGAATGAGGATGTTCACTGATGTGAAGATCGGCATTAGTTCAATTGTAAAGAAAGTAGACAGAGCCCTTTGGGGAACATTTACCATGTGACTTTGTAATGAGCTAACATGGAAACAAAGCATTTATTTAAAAATCTGTTCCTGACAATATCTGTGAAAATATGAAGTTCTAATGCAAACTTTTTGTATTAAAGTATTCTACCAAACAAAAATTTAATAAAATCAAATCTAGGCAGAATATGACAATGACTTACATTTATACTTTTTTGCTGCTTACAAAGCTCTTTCACATAAAATATCTCATTGAAACCATTCTGGACTATTCTTTTCTCCATTGTAGAAGCTATTTACACTGGCAAGAATCTGTTGCAAGCAGCATTCTCCAGATCTGGGTCTTTAAAAATGTGATATTTGCTGTAACAGAGTTTTATGGTATGTCATTTACGCCCCCCCCCCATCCTCCTCTGCTGGCATTTTACCTTGCTCTCTAAATCACCAAGCTCTACCATGCCAATGTCAGTCTGATCTCTTTACCTATTCTTATGTTGAACCTCTTTTCAGACACAGGATCCAATTCTCCCTTCCTTTTACCTACCTCCCCCCACAACCCCCCCAAAAAAGCCTGCCATTTCTTTGCACGTCTGGGCCACTCCCTCTCCAACCTCCACCTTTCTAAGAATGCACTTGTTTTTGAAGCATTTCAGCTATGAAGACCACCCACCATGGGGCTCACTTATTGTTCTCATTCCATTTTGCGCCACACCAACTTGTGTCTTTAGATTGTAAGCTCCTCAGAGAAAGGATTTTCTTCTTTGTTTAGTGCAATCAACCTATTATAACGTACTGTGTATACTTAGACTATCACTAATACGGTTCTTCCTGGGTTTCACTGGAATTATCCAGAGTCATGTGATTTCACTTGGGCATTTCTTTCCCTGAATTATTCGGGGCCCTCTTCCAGATTTTTTTTTTTTTGAGTAAAAAAATTAGCACTTTCTGCTTTCAAGAGTGCTGTCAGCTACACATTTGAATGTACATGCTTCATCCTGCTTCATTCTATTTCTCACAGATAATAGTATCAAATTAAATACCTTCCAAGAGGCTGCTATGAAAGTAAAACACTAAGCAATTTTCTTTTGGGCTAATATACAGATAATCTTATACAGATAATCCTGAGGTACAGAAAAATGACACTAGCCCATTTGTAATGGAGTATATTCCAGCTACCATTAGTTACAATGCTATATCAGTAGAGCAATGCTGGTTAAGAAAATAAAGTTACTGATTTCCCCTGAGTAATACATCTCATTCTTCAATTAATGCAAATGTTTAATGACTTGAAGATTTAAAATTAAAATGCATTAGAGGATAAACAGATCAGATAGTACATAAATTCTTATGTGAAACCAAGAGTCCGATATAATCCCAATCTCCAAACTCAGCAGCAATTGGTTTCATAAGTATCAATATGGAAATAAAAAGGTGTGGTATCTTTTTTTGACAAATTGTCTCTTTAAGTTTATACTTAAGCATTTTCTCAAAAAAATGGCTGAATATAAATGCTATCTCCAGGTCTAAGCAACAATGAAAAAGCCAAAATGTGCGCAATGGAAGAGGGAGAAGCAAGTACACTAGGATAGTCTGTAAACTGTGATTACCAAACTAGCTCTTTCTAAAGACAGAGAGCTAACACCCTGACACTGAATCTTCTTTCTCTAGAAAAATCTAGTTTATATCACTGGAGCATTTCATCCAAGATTCCTATTTCATCCAATCATGGGCTTACTTCCTACCCCACTGGAATTTGGGGCTTATGCTCAATTATCTGGATGAATCTCAATGCCTAACCCTTGCACTTTGTATATACAGACAAAAATGAACACATTCTAAACACTGTACCTGGAATTTGCAAGTAGTTTTAAAGGAAAGTTCTGAAGAAGAGCATATGGCAGTAGTAGAATTGGAGAGATATAAACATGAATTATTTTAGCATCTTAAGTTTAATTTAGTATGAACCCTACTTGAATGACACACAACAAAGATGAGATGAATTGCTTGGAATGATGACACCATAAAAAAAGATACTGTTATGCTCATATCTGTATAGAGTATATTCCATAGAAAGACTGACTCCATGAGCAGATCCTTGCACAAAGTATGTTAAACTTATTCTTCCATCAATACCTGGCAGTGCAAACATACCAGGACAGGTGTAGATTCCATCACCGCTGCCCCTTAGTGAACATTTCAGAGGTGTGTGGCTAACAGAAAATAAAATGTGATATGATAGGTGAAGTTAGGATGATTAAGATTTAGATTATTGAAATGACATCTTGAGATAATATCTACAATAGCTTTATTATGAAAGTTCAGTTTTCTGTTCACAACACTTTGTAGTGCCCATGCATGCAGAATTACATGTGTAAGGTTTTCTTCCTTATGAACATGTTGCTGTTAAATTAAGCACCTAACATAGTATCTGCTGGAATAAAGTTAGGATATCTTTTCAGTTATAAAGAAAGAGGCAGGGACTACAATAAGTCTTTAATATAGACCAGATTATAATCTTTTTGCCTTCTGAAAGAGATACATTGGGTTAAGATGATTTAACATTAAATACTTGGGACCATACAATCAACATTATTCAAAAAAAAAGAGAGAAAGATTTAAACTAATCCTCAACTTTGGAATTAAGTTGGCTCGATAAATGTTAACAGTGAACTATCACACTTGACCATCCAAGGTTGGTCATCACCCCTTCAATTACTAAATTATTTGCAGCTTGCTCTCTAATTACTAAAGAGATATAACTTAACTAGCTTCTTCTTTGTCCAGCAGGATCTACCAGGACTTTTCATGCACTTCATTCAGAAAAGTGAGAAAATCAAAGGAACCAGGAGACTAACAAATACTGGGTAAGAGAAAGGACTCACATTGAATATAAGTAAGAATTTATCACTAAATGATGTCCCTTCAACCAACCCTCCTGTTTCTTTGTTTTAAGTATTTTTTTTATAATTGGTGTATTGCTAGAAATCACATTCCTAACCCATAGGACCAGAAAATAAGGGAGTTCACCTCATGCTATTAATGGTAAATTAGCAAGTGATCACAACCTAGTAGTAATGAGGAAAGGTCATAAAAGCAAACTTCTCACTTCTTCTCCAGGTTTATCCTCTTCTTTGTCCCACTAAACAGACACAAAACCAGACATTCATATTATAAACTAGCTGTTACTGAAACAGGACCAGGAAAAAAAAAACATTTGTTTGTATAGATTTGTAGTAATGTAGTCCACTGTTGTCAGTGCAACAAAGTACCATCACTACAGAGCCTCCAAGAGGGGATGGAAATACCTTTGTTTTTGTAATGAGATTTTACTTGAATAAAAGGAAAAATGTTCTGACAGTGAAAGTCCTAAACACAGAAATGACTTAGAAAAAGGTTATAAAATTTAATTCCCAAAGGCTCTTTAAAAATAACATACTCATCTTTCTAGAAAGGTATAGGTAGAGTTGAGCCTAGAGAGAGGAAAATGGATGAGACCTCTCTAAACCTATGCAGCTCTATAACTCTAAAAAGGGCCTCAATTCTGCTGTGCCCCACAGACAGAATAAGACAAATGTGCTGCTTATAATTACTAAACTGATCCATCCACAGAAGCTGATTTTTGCCTTTTGATGCTCACAAAGCCCCACTTGGTAGGTAGTTCCATATAAAGAAAGCAATTATAAGTTTTTTTTTTTTTTGTGGAAATACTTGGGGAAAAAATTGGAGTGAGAAGGAAATATCTTGGTTAATAGGGGGAAAAATCCACTTCTCCAAGAAAAACAGTAAACTATAAGAGAAAGGCTTTTTTTTTTTACTTCATTTTATTTTTTACTGACAGAGTGATAGCACCCCATTCCCCCACAAAGAAAGAAAGAAAGAAAGAAAGAAAGAAAGAAAGAAAGAAAGAAAGAAAGAAAGAAAGAAAGAAAACCCCGATGAGAGGAACAGTTTGTAAAATGACACATTTGCTGTAATGTTAAACTTTGGAAAACAGTGGTTTTCAAGGACTAATATTCTATTAGATCGTATGTCAACAGAAAGTTATCTACAGTACTTGATATAGTTCAGTGTTCTTAGACAATCTAGAAATTCCTTACCTGTTTTGGGGCCTATATCGACTCCTGTCCTGAAGCCAGCGAGACTTATCACGCCATAACAGGCACCTCTAGTCCTACTTCAGAGCCACTGTAAACCTGTATTTCAACTCCCAGCTGATTGCTTTCTCTGTTCTGCCTACTTTACCCAATGACCTAAAATTCTGGGCCAGTCTTGCACTGTTTGATTAGCCTCCTATTCAAATGTTTGTTTATTTTATCCTATTTAGCAAGCACTAATAGGGATACTGTTTTAAGCACTTTATCAATAACGACACATTTACTTATCAATACAACATTATGATGAAGGTTCTATTATCTTCATTTTATGGCTGATAAAAACTTAGGCTTAGAGAATGTTAATTAACTGACCCAAAGATCATACTGCAAGTTAGTGGTGGAGCAGAGATTAGAACCTAGGCAGCTCAAGAGACCTTGTTTCTAGCCACTACAGTATGCTGTCTTTACTAAGGAGACAGTCAAATAATTGTTGGCTTATCAATTATTCTAAAGATTCCCTGTTTTTATTTTTAAAAATGTAATATTAAAGCTACACTTCTTTAAAGGCAACCAGCATCACCAATTCTAATATTGTTTACACAATGCACACATAACAAATCATACGAAACGCCTTTTAAACGTATTCCTTAGTAATAAAGCTTTGCACACTCCTGAGGGATGAGCAGGAACAGAACTTTTCAAATCACCTAATTTGTTGTCCCTTTACCTATCAACTCCCTTTAATGAACAGAAGAGCCTGGTTTTCATTTCCAAAGACTTTTCTATTACAGCTTCAACAGGTGAATCCCTGGATCCTAATTAGCCTGAAGGCTAAAATCAAGGTATCTCTATCACAGTAGAGGAACCTAGAAAAGATGAAACCCTCCTCTAAAATCCTGAAACTCCAGGTTTTCCCATTCTTTTCTGGGCCAGGCAGGATCTCTTCTGTATCTGTCAACTGCCCTCTCCACCACCACAGGAGTGGGCTAAGCAGCTTCCCACCTTCAGTTCCCAAGGAGCTACTTTCCTCCTCCTACACTTGCCCTCCTTACCAGCATGGCAGCTGTTGAATTGACTGCTTTTAGTTGGTCAATTCCAGGGCTCTGTCTGCCTCGTTCAGGCTTTTCTTTTGTGGTACCCACTAATCCTAACCACCACCATTCCAACATTCCATTTTTGATCTACCCAAATAGTAAAAGTAGAAAGAGAAAATAATTTTCTTTCCTTTCCTCTACCTCCTCATCCAATCCATCAGCAAGCCTTGTTGACTCTATTTTCAAATTATAACCAAAATCCTTCCACTACTCTCATTCTCTATTGTTACCATCCTAATTCAATACAACATGATCTCTCTGAGAAAAGCAGTTGCCTCCTAATTAGTCTCCCTGCTTCCACTCTTGAACCCCTACAATCCATTGTCCACTCTGCAGACAGTAATCTTGTTAAAGCACAATCTCATCAATTACACCCCTTAAAAATCTCTGATGGCTTCCCACTGCACTCACAATAAAATCCATATTCCTTATTATGGCTTATAAATCTCATTTTGAGTGATCTGGCCTCTGCTGAAATCCCACAACACTCACGTTTCCCTCGGTTTCTAAGAAAAGCCAAACTCTTCTTAATCTCAGCGATTCTGAACTCACTTTTTCCTTTACCTATAACATCATTTCTCTTGTGGCTTTGTGTGTGCCTACATCTATCTCAGATATAAGGCTCAGTTTAAATGTTATCTCCTCGAAGAGGTCTTCTAGCCATCCAGTCACAAGTATCCTTTCCATCATTATTGTTTTTTCTTACTATCCTGTTGATTTCCTTCATAGTTATTATATGACACGTTCTTAGCTATTCTTTTTTTGAAAATTGTCCCCTCCCCAGTAGGGCTGTAAGCTCTAGTGGGGTAGGGACTATGTCTCTTCATGACTGTATCTCTAGTGCCTAGACTTTCAAAACATATTTTTGGGAGTGGGGAAACAGCTGCCCATTGCAGTGCATGGAATAAGCCACTACTAGTGTTAGACCTCTAACTGAAACTTGAGCCTTCCTGAAGTTGCCCTTCCTTGCTGCTATCAATACAGGACATCAAATTCCTTCCCACTTGGGGCCACATCAGTACCAAGTATTTTCTCTCACACCATTTCTAGATGAGAGAAAAATATGACCCACCTCTCCCTCAACATCCAGAGGCTGGTGCCTCTCTTCAACTTCTTTGTTCTGGTATCAAGAGGGTAGAGACAAACTCTTTTTGGCCAGAAAAAAACCTTCATCTTTTCCTATCTGCATCCTCTTATAGGAGTTGCGACTGCTTACCTCTTACTTCAAAACACTTTTGCTTCCACTCCAAGCCAGATTTTATATGTCCAAGACTTTAATTTGTACCCTTTTTTCTGCTCTGATAAAGATCATACTGGAAATTACAGAATATGTTCTGTTCTGTCAGCTAAAAAAAAATAAATAAATAAAATCATAAGAGAAGTCTGAAGAGATCTACCCTTTCCTGCAATAAAATTACATCCAAATCTTTAAGAAGACACAATAGAGGAAAATGATATATAGGAGAATAGAGGTTTAGGTTGAGAGTGGTGGCTAAAACTTCAGAGTTCTGAGCCATAATATCTATGTAGAAACTTTCCCTAAATTACCAATCTTAGAAGGTCTGGGTGTGATTTCACTAATGGATCAGGCCAGTTTCTTTAAAAGGCCTATTTGCAACATCTCCATGGCAACCTGGAGCAAACATGACTTCTTACTTTGTCTTTGCATAAAGAAAAGACAGCTAAAATGCAAACCATTGGGTGGGGGGGAGTGAGAGAGAGAAAGAGAGAGAGAGAAAAAATGAGAGCAAGAGAATGGGAGAAAACAACAGAGAATGAGAGAGGTGTCGAGAAGGATGGAGGGGAGGGAGGAATAGCAGATCTTGGTTTTCGTAATTTAGCTTTTATGATGAAACGTTTCTAGGACACTCGATATTTTGGAATACTGATAAATCAATTCCACTAGTGAGGCTTTTAGTATTTTATTTGTGAGGTCTCTTCCTTCTTAATTACCAAAGAAAAGACTGTTTAGATGCTCCAGAGGACAGGAGAGCAAAAGTAAAAAGATTCTGGAGCTCAAAGCCATGTATTTGTTTTTTCTTTTGTGATAGCTCTGATTAAAGGTTAGTTAATGGAAAACAGGAGGCAGAATCATTAGATGGTATGATCACCACTTTCAAATAGTATTAACTACAAGAATTACTGCTCTTATCTATTAGTGCGTGACTTCCGAACCTGTCTACCAAATGTTCTTATATTATCTTCCAAAGGACCACATTTATTAATCATTCTTTAGATTTTATTAACTGAAAACATATAATAACTTCTGGTCTATATGACATGACGAGTATTATCACATGTTGATAGAATTCCAAGGTGAATCATAGAAATTGGATATATTAATTAGTATGTGAAAACTGTTCAAAGATCCCCATTCCTATCTTTCACAGACTCCAGATCAATTGTGATCTAAAGTATCCCACATAGTTCTACAGTAGAGAAAAAAAAAGTGATGAAGAAATAAATTTTTCTATTCAGAAATACAAAGCAGAGATGAAGAGGAGCTATTTGCAGGGTTGGTGCTATCTGGACACCACTGTAGGCAGAGTGAGAGAGAGTAAAAAAACATGGGTTCTAGAGTAGGCAGACCTGGGGGTGATTACCAAATTCTACAAGAATATACCAGCTTGTGCCCTTAGGTGAGAAATTAAGTTTCAAATCTTTAACTGAAAATGGGGATGATATCACCTACTTTAAAGCACTATTATGAGGATCAGATTAGAAGTATATAAAGTACCTAGCAGAACTACCTTCCTTGCCCCACAACTCTTATTACTATAAACCACAGTGTCTTTTTTTTCTTAGTGTCTAACATCCTCTTCTGAAAGATCATCTGCTGGCTGGTAAAACCAGTTAGTGAATACCATTGAGGGGTACAGTCCAGAGTACTTCTCTAGCTCCTTGCATTATTTCATTAAACTCTTATCTAACATAAAACCTTTTAAAATTATATTTATTGGGGTGACATTTCTTAATAAGATTATATAGGTTTCAAGTGTACAATTCAATAGCATGTCATATGTATGTCATTATGTGTTCACCACCCAAAGTTAAATTTCCTTCCCACACCCCTTTACCCTTATCTACCTCCCCCATGAAATTGGATTATCCCATTTTACAGAGAAGAAAACTGAAACTCATAAGCAAGCCCTACACCACTTCTATTTCTTTAGTAGAATTAGTATTTAAGTTAAGGTCATACTTAAGAGAATGCTTTCTTTCCACCATTTACCATTGTTTTAGCCCTGGCCTTCCTAAGCCCCACTCCAGAAAGAATATATGTATAAAATATACTACTTTCTCACTTCTAAATCAATCAAATAACATGCAACTTTTAATCACCTGTTTTCTCTGTTAATTTTCTGGGTACAAAGATATGCTGAATCATCTATAACATCGCTTTAAGAGTTCATGCAGTAGAGCCATGCATTAGATAGTAATGCTATGACCAAAGATCATAGTAATAATTCCAATGATAAGCCTTATGGGAGGCACAGAGCTTTAGAGTCAGACACCGTGGGTCAGAATTTCAAATCTATCTACTCCTGACTTGCTATGTAATCTTGAAATAGATACTTCATCTTTTTGAGCTTCAGTTTCCTCCTCTGTAAAGTTGGAATATAATACCTATTTCTAATTGTGTCTGTAAGGATTAAATGAGACAATACATTAAAAGGCATAGCACAATGCCTGGCACACAAATGTTCAATAACAAGTTGTCAATTTTATTATATCACCTTAATATGCTGAAGTGTAAAACACCCAGACACTGTTTTCCTGAAAGATGCATCTTTCATACAGGGAAGGCTAGAGGGCTTAAAGCAGGGTATCCAAATCAACAGGAGACATCCACTTGTTTTCTTCATCAGATATTACTGATGTCATATCACTTGTGACCAGATAAGTAATTAAACTTCTCTTATAACTCCAAAAGAATATTCTGGGAACATTATATAACAGTCTCTAAATCTGGTGTCTCATAAAATGTCTCCATCTCATGTAGCATGAAGTTTAAGTTCATTGATTCAGACCAGATGGAAATGTTAACACATTTCCAAAATTAGCCACCCTAAACTATTTCCAGCTCTTTATAAAATAAAAAACAGGCCATGGATATTCTGCTAATGCCTAGGTATTAGACACATCCACCTACCTGGGGTGAATTACCCTAAGACTTTATATGGGTGGTTAACACTATCTTTGGTTATACCTCAATTTTTTAAAATCGCACAATTTTAGAAACATACTAGTATAATTTTCACTTGGATAGTGGTTGAGGAGGGCATTAGTTACAAAAAGCCAAAATATCATGGTGTCACACCCAGAACACTTTATGCAACTTAGAGACTGACTTCTCATGTAATCTTAGCCCAGGGAATCAGTTAAATAGCCCTTACTTTCCTTTTGTGCACAGTAAGTGAATTGACACAAGTGATCTCTTCCAACTCTAAAAGTCTACCATCTTAAGTTTGTACATTAATACAAATAAATGAGAATTCATACATACAAATTTTCAACTGCTAAATAATGTCAGCATTTAGCAGTAACTACTAGATATTATGGTCCAATCCTTTTCTATATCCCTACCACAGGTGATAGCTTAGGCGATTTCCCCACTGATATATGGGAAATAAAGACAGTAGTAGTAATAGTGGCGGTGGCAGTGGTGATGGTAGTAATAGTAGGTAAAATTTATTTCAACTTCCTATGGACCATATCCCATCAGAAACACCTAACAAATATTAACTCATTTAATCCTCACAACACTAGAAAGGAGGTAACATTTATTATCTCCACTTTGGAGAAGTGGAAGATGAGGCAAAGTGAAGTGACTTGTTTTAACCACTGGAGGCAGAATTCAAACTTAGAGTTTCAGCTCTTAATCACTATGCAAACGAAGGTAGCAGAAGAGCTAGACCAGGAATTCTACTTCCAGACAAGATGGAGTAAAAGGGACCAAATTTATCCTCCCTCCTTAAACAACTAGAAAACCAGAAAGAAGGATATAAAATAATATTAAAAAAAGATATTTGACCACATTTAGCATAGGGTTTTAATTCCTCTAAAAAGGGAAATAAACAAGACATGTACATTTACTGCCCCAGTTTACTGTGTGGAGGTAATTTTTAAGCCACAGTGCAAGGAGAGGGAATTCAAACAGAGCCCAGTAGTTTCCATGAGTTGAACAGGCAGAGAATAGAGTTCAGAGAGGCCAATTTGGTTTGAAATTGTGGAGGAGAGTACAGAACATGAGGGAACTGCATAGAATATGACATCCAGAGAGCTACAAAGAGGTCCCTTTTGAGTCCTTGGTTGATTGCCAAATTTGCATATGCATGAGAGAGAGCTATTCAAAGCTAGGGATAAAACCATCAGAAAGGAATAGGGATGAGTAAATGACTTCTAGGACAGTGGAAAAAGGAACTGAAAAAATTTTCAATACATCTAAAGAACCATAAGTGGTGAAAAATTTTTAAAAGGTAACAACCATTAAATATCTCTGGAAATTGTCCAAAGTGTAAATAACAAATGAAGAAACCTTTCTTCAAGAAAATTTACTAAATTTTGGTAAGAGCAATGAGATGTGGCATTTAAGATTTAATCCATCCCCTGTCTTCATCCCCCAACTCAGTGAGACAGAAACTCTACTCTGCAACTGCAGCCAACAACACAGAGCTCTCTCTCTCCCTAGTTCACAACCTAGGGTTACAATATCATGTGGGGTTGAGTGGCATTCCCACATTAATCATCCCACAACCCTGTGTTTCAGAAGCTCTAATTTGGGTGGGCGTGGCTGAAAGGTCTAAGACAGCCTTCTCCCATCTAGCTACCACTTGTAAGGCAGATGCTGTACTCTAGGCACGGCAGGCCAACAATACTGGGCCTCAAATGACCTCATCTCAGCTAACTTAAAAGATGAGGCTCCACACCAGGAGAGGAAAACCAAGAAGTCCAGAACCAACCACCTCCACCCAGCACACTGTGAATAAAGCAGGGATGTGACAGAGAGAGGATCAGGCCACTGTCTCAACTTCTACTCCTAGAGAAGTGGGGTAGATCAGAGGTCCCCAACCTTTTTAGCACCAGAGACTGGTGCTTCTAGGAGCATCTAATGCCTAATGGTCTGAGGTGGAGCTGAGGCTGTGATACTGGTCCTGGGGAGAGGCTGCAAATACAGATGAAGCTTTGCTAGCTCACCCCCTGCTGTGTGGCCTGGTTCCTAACAGTCCATGGACCAGTACCTGTCTGCAGCCCAGGAGTTGGGTACCCTGAGGGCAGACGTTTTTCCCAGGGGCACAGAAAGGCCACAACAATAGAGGACTCCATAACTCTCCTTAGAGAAAGTTATGGAGTCCTCTATTCTTTTATTTGGAGCAGAGCATGAGGAAGTTCAAGCCTCAGAGCACTGAGGAAAAAAATGTAGATGATGGTAAGCTCTTAAGAAAGGGCTGGTTGCTCCATGATAGCAAAACCATACATCAGCTAGAAGTCAAACAGATATAACTAGGGAAAGGTACAGCTAACAGGAGGCCTCCTGGGATCAGAATAAATCTCAATTACTGGTATTAACACTACCCCTGCAATAAAGCCTGAATTTAACTGGATCAGGTGGAGCAATTTATGCCCCAGCACATTGTCAAAAACAATAAAACAATCAGGTGACACTTAATGGCAGTAATAGCTGACTACGATAGCAACAAAGACAGACACCATAACAGAGAGATCCAAGAGACAGTGAAATAGGATCCTGCTAAAACTGCTGCCATCTCAAGGTGATTATGCACATGCCAAACTTTGTGCCCTCCGAGGAGACTTCAGAGGCTTCACACTATGAGAAAATAGACTTCAATGAAATAGTATAGCCAAGTCATAAGCAACAAACAATAACAAGCCCTAGAAAGAGAGGGCTGTAATCAGTACTAATATTGCTATAATATGTCATCTCCAATATCCAATTTTCAACAAAAAATTATAAGATATGCAAAGGAACAAGAAAGTGAGACTAATACACAGAAACAAAATAATAGGCAATAGAAACTCTTTGAGAGGCCTCACACATCAGACTCAGTAAATAAAGTCTTCAAAGCAAATAGTATAAATGTTTTAAAAAACTAAAGAAAATCATGATTGAAAAAGTAAAGGAAGCTATCATAACAGTGCCTTATCAAATACAAAATCTAAATAGAAGGAAATTATTCTTAAAAAAAAGAACGAAAGACAAATTCCAGAGTTGAAAGATACAATTGAAGAGAGAATCAACAACAGATTTGTCAGGCAGAAGAAAGAATCAGTGAACTTGAAGAAAGATCAGCAGATTAGATAATTCAAAGAGCAAAGAAAATGAAATAAATAAATAAACAAACAAACAAAGCCTCAGAGCAATGCAGGACTCCATTAAATATACCAACATATGTAATAGAATATCAAAAGGAGACAGAAAATGGTGGAAAGAAATATTAGAAAAAATAATAACTAAAAACTTCCCAAATTTGGTGAAAACATTAACCTACATATACAAGAAGTTCAATAAACTTTAATATAAATGTAAAGAGAAAAAAATTAAGAAAACCAGAATGGTAACAGGAAGGTTAATATAATTAATTCTACAAATATAAAGCAGTTCTCTTTTGTTATCTCAGCTTTTTAAAAAATATAAATTATATAAGATGACACATATACCAAGGTATAGTTGGGTTTGTAACATGTATAGATGTAGTATGTATAACAATAACAACATAAAAAGGGGAGAAGGGAATAGAGCTATATATGGGTAAAGTGTCTATACTCCACAGGAATTAAGTCAGTAAAAAGATGAACTGGATTATAATAATTTAAGATGTATATGGTAAGCCCTATAGCAACAATTAGGAAGTAACTCAAACAAATATAGTGAAAATACCATAAAAGTTATTAAATTATTACATTAGAAAATATTCACTTAGTGCAAAAGAAAGCATCAAAGTGCAAATACAGGTGGAAAAGGTACAAGACAGAAAACCAAAAGTAAAGTGACAGATATAAATCCAATTACATCAATAACCGTAAAAATGAATGGTTTAAACAATCCCATCAAAAGTCAGAGATTGTAAGATTGTATTAAAAAAAGCAAGATTCAGCTCTATGCTGCCTACAGGACATATACTTTAGATTTCAAAGATATAAGTTGGTTGAAAATAAAAGAATGGGAAAAGATATTTAATGAAAACAGCAACCATGAGAAAGATGGAGTGGCTGTACTAATATAAAAAAATTGACTTTAAAAAAATCACTAGAAAAACAGGTACATTATATAACAATAAGAGTCAATCCATGAGGAATAATAATTATAAACCATGTATTTACCTAACAACAGAGCCCTTAAATACATGAAGCAGAATTTGACAGAACTGAAGGAAGAAATAGACAATTCAATAATAATAGCTGATGACTTCAATACCCCATTTTCAATAATGATCAGAACAACTAGGCAAAAGATCAACAAAGATATAGAAGACCTGGACAAAACTACAAAGCAAATAAAATTAGCAGACATCAATAGAACACTTCATCCAATAAGAGTAGAATATACATTATTTTCAAGTGTACACAGAACACATCCTAGACATTTATAAAACATATGCTAGGCCATAAAACCATCCTCAATAAATATAAAGAACATCTCTCATACAAAGTATGTTCTCTGACTACAATGAAATGAAAGTAGAAATAAATAACATAAATTAATTTGGTAAATTCACAAAAATGTGAAAATTAAACAATTCAATTCTAAAAAATCCATTAATCAATGAAGAAATCACAATGAAAATTACATAATGTTTTGAGATGTATAAAAATGAAGACACAACAAACCAAACTTATGGGTGCAGCTAAAACAATGCTTGAGGGAAATGTAGAGCTGTGTCTACATTAGAAAAGGAGAATGATCTCAAATCAATAAACTTCTACCTTAAGATACTGGAAAAGAAGTGCAATCCAAGTCCAGAGCAAGCAGAAGAAATGAAATGATAAAGATTAGAGAGAAGATCAGTGAAATATGGAATAGAAAAAAAGAGAAAAATCAATAAAACTAGAAATTGGTTATTTCAAAAGTTCTACAAAATTGAGAAACTTTTAGCTAGATTGACAAAGCCAGAGAGATTAATCAAATTAGTAGAATCAGAAAAAAATGGGAGACATAACTCCTGACCTTACAGATTAAAAATATAATATCTAAAATGAAAAGAATAAAGATGGGATTTTTAAACAACAGATTAGACACTATACAAAAGTTAAATACTAAGCAACAGAAGCCAACCCCAAAAGAAGCAGAGAGAGAAAAACGACTAAGAACAAAGGAAGAACAGATCATTGGACTCCTCGATGTAGATGAAGGTAGGAAAAAACAAGGGTCAAAATTTATCAATTTATTAAAAATGATAAGCCTGAAAATTCAAGGTCAACAAATCTCAAGCAAGATAAACATAAAGAGAACTGCACTAAGGCACCTATAATCTAATTCTTATAAACTAGTGATAAGAGGAAATGCTAAGAGCATCCAAATTCAAGGCATATTATACAGGTATACTTTGCTTTATTGCACTTTGCAGATATTGCATTTTTTACAAGATCCCACCAGCATAAAGATTAAGAGTGATTAAAGGCTCAGATGACAGCATTTTTAGCAAAAAAGTATTTTTTAATTAAGGTACATACATTTTTAGTCATAATTATGTAGCACACTTAGTAGACTACAATATAGGTAGTCAGGAACCAAACATGCAATATGTCAGAGGTCTGCCTGTATAGAGGAACAAAGGTAAAAATGATCACAGATATCTTATCAGAAACTATGCTATTTAGAAGACAGTGAGTGGAGTGATATCTCTAAAATAATGAAAGAAAAATCTGCCAACCTGGAATTCTTGACCCAGTGAAATTGTCTTTCAAAATTGAGCACTAAATAGAGATGTTTTCAGGCAAACAAAAGCTGAAAGAATTCAACACCAGCAGATTTACATTCTAAGAAATTTTAAATGAAGCTCTTCCAGTAGGAGAAAAATGATGCCAGAAGAAAACTTGGTTTATGTAAAGGAATGAAGAATACTATAAATTGTAAATATAAAAGACCTTTTATAATTTAAAAAATCTCCTTAAAAGATAAATGTTTAAACAAAAATGATAACAATGCATTGTGGGGTTTATAGCATGTGTAGAAATAAAATGTATGCAGGATTACAATAGCATGAAGGGTGGGAAAGGCAAATAAAAGTATATCTTTGTGACTTGAATGCTCATATCTAAAAAGTTATTTGCACACCAATGTTCACAGCAGCATTATTCACAGTGGGCAGGACATGGAAGCAACCAAGGTATCCTATGATAGATAATTAGATAAAGAAGCTGTGGTATATACACACAATGGAATATTACTGAGCCATAAGAAGAGATGAAATACTGCCATTTGTGACAGTATGGATGGATCTAGAGATAATCATGCTAAGCAAAACAAGTCAGACTGAAAAAGTTGAAAATCACATGTTATCACTTATATGTCGGATATAAACCTAAAAGGAACAAACGAACAGGACAAACAAACAGAGACTCATGGACATGGACTATAGACTAGTGGTTATCAGAGTTTAGCAGGTGGAGAAGGAAGAGAGAGGTAGATGGGTTAAAGAGGATCAAATATAAGGTTTAGGGGGAGAGTAATGTGGGTAAAAGGGATCAAATATATGGTAGCTGAAAGAAAGTGGACTTTAGGTGCTGAACACACAATAGAATATACAGATGTCAAATGATTATGTACATCTGAAAATTATATGATTGTATTAACCAATGTTACCCTAGTAAACTTAATTTTTTAAAAAGTATATCTTTGTATAGGTCTTAGACTATATGTGAAGTAGTAAAAATTGTAATGAAGACCATAATAAATGCAACTTAGTGTAACCATTAAAAACAAAGAAGTATAGCTAATAAGACAATGGTGGAGATAAAGTCAAATTATAAAAATTTCAATTACTCCAAAAGAAAGCAAAAATAGAGGGTAAAAGAACTAGAGAACAGATAGAGAAAAATAGAATCCAAGAGCAAAATGGTAGATTCAAACCCAAACGTTACCACAATTACATTAAATAAAAATCTAAACATTTAAATTAAAAGCCATAAATTGTCAAATTGGATTTTTAAAAAAGAAAACACAAGCAAACTCTTTGCTGTCTCTGAGAGAGTTACTTAAAATATAAATATTCAGTTAGGTTAAAAGTGAAAGGACAAGTCCAAGTTTTGGCTAAGATGGAGAAAGCCCACCACAGCCTCTCTCTCCTGTAGATACAACTAAAAATGATGAATGAAATACAAAAAAAAATCAAGTACATGAAGACTACAAATGTAACAAAAAGCAGGTATATTGTGAAAGGAACTTAAAACTTAGAGAAAGGAGCTTACACCAAGGTGGATGTCTCGTGTTTGTTTTCTCTTGCAGATTTTCCTTGAGGGTGGATCCTATTTCCAGAACTGCATGGTAGAGCACTGGTACAACTGGTGAAAATTTCAATAGACACCCTGTGTTACCAGGCAGAGTGACCATAAAAAGGACCACAGAGTGAGGAGGGTAATTCTTTTGTTGTTTTTGTTTGTTTGTTTGCTTTCTTTTCTCTAACAGCTTTGTCTAGTCATGGAGTTGTTTGGTAGTGATGGCTGTGTGAGCAGCTAAAAGTCCAAGGGGTCCTTGTCTTTCTGTCCAGAGGAACCAGAAAAGGGAGCACCCATGGCCTCAAGAGTGTGCTTGTGAAGGAAATTCTGTACAGGAGAGAGAGTAAGGGATCCCCTAATTCTGTTAATGAACCAGTCTTGTGTTCATCCCTAAGTATGCATGTGCAGGAAAGACCCAAAAGATCATAACAATACTTTGAGGGATAAACTAAGACTTAAACTACCACCCAACACTCAAACACCTGAGTGGCACAATGCACAGAACAGAAATAAAACAGAAAACTAATGACTTGGAAAACTACTCTGAAATTAGAATCCTCTTCCACAGAAGGCAGGATAGAACTATGGTCTGAACCTAACTTAGTTGAGTGCCTTCTAAGAAAAGTTCTCTAGAGGATCATAATGTGACCCATAGTTTACATATAATTTCACAATGCCCAGAACACATCCCAAAATGCTCAACATGCAAATAACCAAGAAAGTGTAACCAATTTCCAAGGGAAAAGCCAATTAACAGATGCTATATACTCTATATGACCGAGATATTGGAATTTTGATACACTTGAAAGTAGCTTACTACAAACATCCTAAGATGGCCTCCTGATGATTTCTTGTCTCAAAGTAGCCACAGCTTTGTGTAATCTTCTCTCCTTGAATGCTGTATCTGTGACTTGATTCTAAGCAATAGGATGTGGCAAGGTAGTGAGATTTCACTTCAGTGATTACATTATATAAAACTGTCTTAGTGGATTACAGAGAGGGACTCTTTGCTGGCTTTGGAGATGCAAGCTGCTATGTGATATAAACTATGTATGGAGAGGACAATGTGGCAGGAAATTGCAAGCTTCAAGGATCTGAGTTGTGTCAACCACCTTGTAAGCTTGGAAGAGGACCCCCATCTCCTGATGAGAATGTAGTTCAGGTGATACATTGTAATTACAGCCTTGTGAAACCCTGAGCAGCTAGGCCATACTCAGACTCCTCACCCACAGAAACTGTGAGATAATGTGTGTTGTTTGAAGCTTCTAAGTGTCTGAAAATTTGTTATGCTGCAATAGAAAACTAATACATATCTATTGAAATTATGCTACATGCAGTAAAGGTAAACACATTTTAAATGAATGGAAAGATAGTAATTCCAGCAGAAAAAAAAATTCAAATTATAAGTACAAAAACGTAAATTTTAGAATTGAATAATATAAGATCTCAGTTTTTAAAAAAATGACTGATGGACTCAATAGTACCATGCAAATGACAGAGTGAAGACTCAGTGAGCTTTGAGACAGATTAATAGAAATTATTCAGGAAGAGTAACAGAGTTGAAAAAATATTTGGAAAAAAATAACAACATCAAAAGTCCTAATAGTCATGTCATTGGAATCCTAGAAGAAGAGATAGAAATGGGTATAGAAAATATATTTGAAGAAATGATTGAAAACTTCTCAAACTTAGTGAAAAGCATGTGTAGAATATTTAAGAAGCTCAGTTAACTACAAAAACATGATGAACTCAAAGAAAACTATGCCTAGGCACATCATAACTAAAGTGCTGAAAACCAAAGATTTTTTTATTCTTTAAAATTACACATCACATATAGGGGAAAAATGATTAAAATAATAATGAATTTCCCATAAGAAGTCATGGGGTCATAAGACAGTGGAAAAACATATTTAAAGTGCTAAACAAATAAACTGAACCAAGACTTCTGTACACAGTGAAATAATCTTTGAAAATCAAGGCAAAATAAAGACATTTTCAGATGATGGAAAACAAAGAAAATTCATCAGCAGCTGATCTCCTCTAAAGGAAATTCCTCTAGGTGAAGGGAAATGATAGATAGAAACTTGATGTTAAAAAATGATGAGAGAGCAACAGAAACAGTAAATACCTGTGAATACTAAAAATTACACTCTAGTTCTTTAAAATCTGCATGAATATTGGAAGCAAGACTTGTAATATGGTATGTGGAATTTTCAATGTATGTAGATGTGACACATATAACAATGATAAAATGGAGCTGGGTCAACAGACCCATACAGTTGTAAGGCATCTACATTTTACTTGAAGTGGTATGACATTAACTCATAGTATTAGGTATGTACCTTGTCATTCATAGAGCAAGCACCAAAATGTCAATATGAGATATTGCAAAATCACCTAAAGATAAATTAAGATGAACTATAAAAATCACTCTAATATTTATTTTTTAAAAAGTAAGAAATGGGAAACAAAGAAACAAAGAATAGAGAGGACAAATCAGAAAGTAAATAATAAAATGGTAGAATAAAGTCCAGCCATACCAATAGCTACACTGAATGTAAATTGTCTAAATATATGTAATAAAGAACAGATTGTCAAACTGGTTTTAAAAAACTACAGGTTGTCTACAAGAAACCAACTTATATATAAAGACATATGAATTAAAAATAAATGGAAGGGTCTACGGCCATGCTACCCTGAACAAGCCCGATCCTGTCTGATCTCAGAAGCTAAGCAGGGTTGGGCCCGGTTAGTACTTGGATGGGAGACCACCTAGGAAGACCAGTTGCTGTAGGCATAAAAAATAAAAATAAAATAAAAATAATAGGGGATTGTAAGTTGACAAAGTCCTTGCAAACTGTGAGGTCAACCAAGGGTTGTCTCTCTTAATAAAATAAAAAAATAAAATAAAATAAAAATAAAATAAAATAAAATAAAATAAAATAATAAAATAAAATAAAATAAAATAAAATAAATAAAATAAATAAAATAAAATAAATAAAATAAAATAAAATAAAGTAAAATAAAATAAGTAAAATAAAGGAAGAAATATCATCTAAACTATAATTCAAATAAAGCTGAAGTAGCTATATTAACATAAGACAAAGTAGTCTTCAGAATAAAGAGTATGACCAGGGATAAATAGGAACATTACATAATGATAAAAGGATCAATTCAGCAAGAAATCAAAACAATCATGAATATGTATGCAGCTAATAACAGAGCTTTAAAGTACATAAAGCAAAAAGTGATGAACTGAAAAGAATACATAAATCAACTATTATAGTTGGATATTTTAACACTCTTCTCAGCAATCAATAAAACACGTAGACAGAAAATCAGTAAGAATATAGAAATACACAACTCTGTTACTCAACTTTACCTTATTGACATTTATAGAAAACTCTACCCCGCAAGAACAGAGTACATAGTCTCTACAAGTGCACAAGGAGTATTCACCAAGTTAGATCATATTGTGGTTCATAAAATGAACCTCAAAAAGTCTTTTTATCAATTGTAGTAAAAATCACATAACATAAAAGTTACCATCTTAACAATTTTTAAGTGTATAATTCAATAGTGTTATGTATATTCACATTGTGCAACCGATCTCCAGAAGTTTTTCATCTTGAAACTCTATACCCATTATACTCATTAAACAAGTCTCCTTTTCTCTGTCCTCCCCATCCCTGGTACTCACTGGTAATCACTATTCTATTCTGTTACACATATAAGTGGGATCATACTGTACTTGTCCTTTTATGATTGGCTTATTCCATTTAACATAATAGTCTTAAGGTCCATCCATGTTGTAGCACGTGACAGCAGGATTTCTTTGTTGTTGTTTAAGATTTTACAATTCAGTCAAATGGGGTTTCCAGCTAGATTACATGCTCCAAATTCAAAACATTTTTGAGCAATGGGTCCAAATCAGTGAGATAAAATGTAAATTAATGGATATAAATTCCCACCATTTACATTTCAACAATACTACCAAAACCACTATCAACAACTATAACAAGAGCTTTCTTTATCAGATACTTACTTTGTGCCAGGTTCTATGCTAATAATTTTACATGCTTCAGTTTTTCTTAATACCCCCTTCTATAAAATAGGTACTTGATTATTAGGAACTATATTTTAAAAACATGGAAACCAAAGCTTACAGAGTAATATCTTCAATGTCATGTATATGGTAAATATCTGCATTGACATTCAAATCTACCTAGTCAACTTCCAAGCCTAATCTTTGCATGCTAATTCTTTTTGGAAAACCAACTGAATAAATAAATACAGCATGGTGATATCCTCAGGTAATTTCAACTGCAACTGAGTTTATTGCCATCTTAAGATAAGCCTGGGGTCTAAAAAAACATGCCATGAGGTTTTACTTACTTTTTAAGGATGAATAATGTTCCATTGTATGTGTATACCACATTTTTTTATCCATTCATCCATTGATGGACATTTAGGCTCTTCCACCTCTTGGCTACTGTGAATTGTAAACATGAATGTGAAAATATCTCTTAGAGACCTTGCTTTCAATTCTTTTGACCATATATCTAGAAGTGGGATTGGTGGATCCTGTGGTAGTTTTATTTTTAGTTTTTTGAAGAACCTTCATACTGTTTTCCATAGTGGCTGCACCAATTTACAATGCCACTGACAGTGTACAAGAGTTCTAATTTCTCCACATCCACACCAATACTTATTATTTTGTCTTTCAATAGCAGCCACCCAAATAGGTGCAAGAAAAAGATTTTTAGGAACTGAAATCATACAAAGTATGTTCACTAACCACAATGGAAATAAAGTAGAAATTAAAAACATATATATAAGCAAATAAATGCCCCAAATATCTGGAAATTAAACAACACACATTTAAATAACCCACAAGTCAAAGGAGAATTCTCAAGGGAAGTTTAAAATATTTTGAACTTAATAAAAATGAAAAATTAACATATTAAAATTTCTTGGGTGTAGCTACAGCAAGATGGACAGGGAAAATTATCCTATTGAATTTTTATATTAGAAGAACACAAAGGACTAAAATTAGTAACTTAAGTTCCCAATTTAAAACATTAGAGAAACACAGCAAATTAAACCCAAAGAAAGAAGAAAGGATATAGATAAAGGTATAATTCAATGAAATTATTTATGTTTCTATTTTTAATCAAACCAAAATCTGGTTCTTTTAAAAGATCAATAAAGTTGATTAACCTATATAGCCAGGCAAACCAAAAAAACAGGAGAGAAAACACAGATAAAAAGGGGGCATCACTCTTGACCCTGCAAATAGTAAAAAGATAATAAAGGAAAACTATGAATAACTATGCCCATAAATTTGACAACTTAGACAAAATATACCAATTCTCTGAAAAATAGAAACTATAAAAGCTCACTGAAGAAGAAATAGGTAACTCAAATAGCTGCACATCTATATTAAAAGTCTATTTGTTGTTAAAAACCTTCCAACAAGA
Source organism: Cynopterus sphinx (assembly GCA_030015415.1). Lineage (NCBI taxonomy): Eukaryota > Metazoa > Chordata > Mammalia > Chiroptera > Pteropodidae > Cynopterus > Cynopterus sphinx. Next base: position 79,214,501 of record CM057388.1, read on the forward strand.
AAAACTTCAAGTCCAGATGGCTTCACTGGTAAATTCTACCAAACATTTAAGGATGAAAAAAATACCAACTTTACACAAAATTCCAGGAAACACAAGAGAAGAGAGAACTTCCCAACACATTTTATATGAGGCTAATACTATCCTGATACCAAAGCCTAACAAAAATATTATAAGAAAGGAAACCAGAACAATATCTCTCATGAACACATATCTTCAAGAAAATATTCAAAAATCAATCAATGTAATTCACTGTATCAACAGGATAAAGAAAGAAACACAAATGACTGTCTTAGGTACAAAAAAAGCATTTGACAAAATTCAACATCTATTCTTTTTTTAATCTAATAACCATCTGCCTTTTTTAATTTTTATTTTTCAACTAGAGTTGACATTCACTATTATCAGTTTCAGGTGTACAGCATAGTGGTTCAGCACTTATATAATTATGAAGTGATCTATTCTTTATTTAAAAAACTTTAAGCAAACTAGAAATAGACAAAAACTTCTTCAGTTTAATAAAGATCATCTATTTAAAAATCTAGAGCTAACAATATAATGGTGAAAGATTTAACGTTTTCTCCCTAAGGTGAAGAATGAAACATGTATGTCCATTTTTGTCACTCTTATTCAATAAAGGTACTTGAGGAAATTTATAGCAATAAATGCTTATATCAGTAAAGGAGAAAGGTCTCAATTCAATAATCTAAGCATTCAACTTAATAAAGCTAGAAAAAATACAAATGAAGCTCAAAATAAGCAAAATGAAATATGTTAAAAATTATAAGAAGAAAAATCAATTTTTTAAATTGAGAAAAGTTGATGAAATCAAAAGCTGGTTCTTTAAAAGATGAATATAATTGATAAATCTCTACCTACACAAACTGAGAAAAAAAGGGAAAAAGACACAAATTACCAATATCAGGAATAAAAGTGGGGCTAACACAGCACACTCTACAGACATTAAAAAGACAAAACGGGGAGACTATGAATTGAACACTTAGTTGAAACAGACCAATTACTTGAGAGACACAAAATAATAATATTCATTCAAGAAAAAACAGACAACCTAAACAGTTCTATATCTAGTAGATTGAATTTATGGTTATAAACTTTCTGACAAAGAAAACTCCAGGTTGACATGGTTTCATTGGAGAATTCTATCAAATATTTGAAGGATTAAAGTATAATAAAAGTCACCAATTTTAAGTAAACAATGTGATGAAATCTGACATATATGACTATCCTCCTGGGATAAAAGCAGAATGTTGATGTTAATACATATTCAGCAGCACTACCTTACATAAATCAATAAGGGGGAGGCTTATTTTTCATTAGATTTCATAAATATTTTTCATTATGGTGCACTGATCCAAATCACAGAAGGTAGACCCTTTTATTTACTAAAGTACTCACGACACAGGGCAATTTCGATTTCCAACATCACACAGACACACACACACACACACACACACACACACGCAATTTTTGAGCATCTATTTTACACAAAAGTGAACTAAAGTCCTTGACTCCAAGGAACTAACAGTCTAGTTGTAAAGGTAAAACCTGTAATGTCGAAGGAAGCCTCAGAGAGGTATGATTTGAGGGTTTGAAGACTGGATAGAATTTAGAAAGCAAGAAGACAAGGCTACCACTTCCATTTACAGTTTAGCAGCCATTTCATAGTAGTAAGACAGTGTGCTTGCTGTCTCCCAAACTTCAGGAATTCATTCTTAACATCTTATCTCGGTAAATGACATGGCCTCTGTCTGGAATGCCCTTTCTCCTCTTTTCCATCAAGTCATACCCTTCATGTTTTGAAGGCCCTCCTCAAGATTCATCTGTAAGATGGATGAACTGATTGATTAATTCTTTATTTGCTCATTCAGAAATATTTACCAAACACCTAATAAATTTAGGTACTGCAGATGCAGCAGTGAACAAAACAAAACCTCAATCCTAAAAGAATACTGCCATTTTAAGGGGAATAAACAAATAAATAAATGAAAACTATGTAAAGTAGTGGAAAAGAGTTAAAGAAAAATCAAGCAGGAGAACATGTCAAACAAAGACAGTTGACAGAAAGGTGTACAGGGTGGCCTGGGAAGGATATCTGTTATTTGAAGAAAGACCCAAAAGAAGAGAGGAAGCAAACCAGATGGTGTGCATGTGTGGAGGTGGGAGGGAGACATTCCAGAGTGATCAGAAAGTGCAAAGGTCCCAAGACATGCTTGGCATGTTTAACTGGTACTGAGAATAAGGGGAGGGGTGGTAGAAAATATGATCAAAGAGGTAGCTTTGTTTAGGCCATGTTAAGGACTGTTGAGATAAGAAGCCAATGGAAGCAGAAGAGTGACAAGATTTGAATTATGTTTTAAAAGGACCATTACAGCTGTTTTGTAGAAGCAGAGACACCAGCTAGGAGGCTATTGAAATAATCCAGTTCAGAGATAATGGTGGTTTATATCAGGGTGGTAGCGGTGGAGAGGATGTGAAGTAGTTTGGATATATTTAGAATGTTTAGCTGATAGGATTGTTAATAGGTTGTCTGTGAGGCATGAGAGAAAGAGAAGAACTAGGAAATAATTGCTGGAGCAATGTCCTTTCATAGACAAGAGATGGAATCTAGTGCAGAGGTGAAGGAGCTGGCTTTCAATAAAAGCATGGGAAGTTTATTTATAGTTATAGGAGAGAAGGTAGAAAAAAACAGGCACACATATAAGTAGATGAGTAGGTGTGAGAATAGAAAATTTTAGAGGTTCATAACTGATTGTTTTCTCTTTTCTGGTGAAAGGAGAAAATTGAGCTGAAGTGATGTGATAGAGATTTAAGGAGAGAAGAGAGGCCAGGAAAGTCATCCAAGGATATCTAGTCTGACCAAACTGCCTCAGATCCAGTTATTCACTTCACCAAATCCTAAGTACATCCACATCAATATCCGCCCAGATGCATTGTTTTACTTAGTTGATGATACATGTTCATATATAATCAGTATTTGCTCTGGTTCCTTCATTAAACCCTCACCCAATGGGGGTATTCTAAATGTGCAGTTTATTAGGAAGAGAAAAACAGATATGGATCATTCATTTATTTATGAGGAGAAACCTCTATACCAAGAGGTATGGGTATATTCTGTCTACTACCTGTGTGATACCTCTCGAATTTGGGCTCTTTTCTCCATGCCCACCACTAGTGCCCTAGTTCAGGCCTCCATCATTTTTCACTTGAGCCATTGCACTAGCATCTTAATGCATTTGTCTACCTTTTCTCTCCCCTCTGTTCTCCACACCACTGCCAAAATAGAGTTTATGCAACTCCTCTGCTTAAAATCCCTCTTCCCTTTCTCAAGTTAAGAACCTGCTGACTCTTCCTTCTGAGTCTGTCACTCCATCCCCTTCTCTTTTCTCAAATCCTACACTCTAGCCATGCCAATTATATCTGACCCCTGAATATATCAAATCCTTCAATTCTCGTTTCCTCTATCTGAAACACACATTTTCCCTTTCTCCACAAGATATTTGTTTGACTGATCATTAGACACTTAACTCAAATGCCACCTTCTCAATAGCACCACAGGCAGATGTAACCTCTCTTTTGTGTTCACATACCTCCCCTATCACACTCATTTTCTTGTCTCAAAAATATTTAGCTATCTAACTTCTCCACTAGCTCTATTACCCATCCTTTATCATAAGCACTTAGTACAGTGCCTGGCACATAGTATATCAACAAATGTTTATTTAATGACTTCACTGTAGAAGTGAAAGGATAAAAACCAGGAGGAAAACAAAAATATCAGTTGATAGATGAAACACGAATAAAAATTCTTTCACTCAGAGAAGGTAAATTTCTATGACATGTTTTAGGAATAGGGAGAAAAAAACCCAGAAAATATCAACAACCTTAAAGAAGCAGATTTAACTTTTGACAAATATGGTAAAATGAGACCTGACAGGATAATTCACAATACAGCAAACACCGCTTTTCATCAATTATACACAGAAACAGATGGAACAAGTTTTTATTCTGAAGTGTTTTTCAGACAGACGTTGACTCTAGAAGAAAAATATCTGTAGATTTCTGTTTATAATAGTAGAAATATCCCAAGTTATTATATACGCTACACAATAAAGAACGAATGCTGTGATGTGTGAGGATTTGCAGTTTAAAAAGCACTTTCACCTATATTATCTCATTTAATTCCCACAACAATCCTGTCAGGTCAGTATTGTGTTCTCCTTTTAGAGATGACGAAATGTGACTCAGAGAACCACTAATCTGAGATCACATAGTCAGTAAGAGATCAAGAGACACAGCTGGAGTTATAACCCAGGTCTCTCTGTTAATCTGTTGTTCACTGTACAGGCTGAGTTGATGTTTTCATGGCTTCCCAACAAGGACACTAAAGTGAAGCCAATAAAATGTTGAAATGTTGAAGTGTTTTTTGTATTTTCCATATTTTTTTCCCTTCCTGGTCCTTCAGTCTGAACAGAATATTTCCTACTGACCTTTCTTCCACTTGACCAACCTTCTCTTGAGCCCAATCTAATTTGCTGTTAAACTCATCTATTAATTTTTTTAGTTATTATAATATTCACTTCCAGAATTGCCTTTTTTTCATACAGAATCAAGTTCTCTGCTGAAATTTTTCATCTTGTCAAGTATTATGAACATAGTAATCACAGTCTGATTCTCTTAACTCTAATGTCTCAACCACATGTCATGGCCCTTCTACTGTCTATTTTTAATTGTAACCCTATGACCCAGCGTTATAGGTTGAATTGTGTTCTCCCCAAAAATTCATATGTTGAAGTCTTACCCCATATTATCTCAGAATATGACCTTATTTGGAAATATGGTCTTGATAGAAGTAATGAAGTTAAAGTGAGTTCACTAGGGTGGATCCTAATTCAATATAACTGGTATCCTTATAAAAAGGGGAAATTTGGACAAAGAGATACACATAGAAGGAAGACAATGTAAAGAGACATAGGGAGAAGATGACTTTAAGGCCAAGGAGAGAGACCTGGAACAGATCCTTCCCTCGTGGTATTCAGAAAGAAACAAGCCCTGCCAATACCTTGATTTTTTGACTTCTAGTACCCAAAACCATGAGGCAATAAATTTTTGTTGTTTAAGCCATCCAGTCTGTGGTATTTTGTTATGGTAGCCCTAGCAAACTCATACTGGTAAGCCTAGTAATTTTTTATTAAATGCCAGACACCACATATTAAAAGTTAGAGGAGCTTTAGATGATATTATCTTCCTTCAGAGAAGATTTGCTTTGACAGGTGATGAAGGACAGATCACCTTAATCCTACCTGAGACTGAGCTGATTCAAAGCTGTGTTTTAGTCTTGTGAGGAATGGTATTTTTCTAATTCATCTTTACTCCTAGAGTTTAGCCCTTTGGGGATCCCAACTGATAATCTGAGGGTATTTACCAGGGTGCCTCCTCTTTCGCAGGCTCTAAAACCCAATTTCTGTCTCTCTAGCATTGTGAAATTACAGAAAGCTATGCTTAGATACTCACATTTGTATCTGTCACTTTTTGCTTAACTTCTCAACATCTTTGACCTGTACCACATACAAATCAGTAACTGATACAAGGGAAAGAGAAGCATAAAATGCTGGACTAAATTCATTGTATCTTTTTTCTCTGGCATCTTGGATCCTAAAGTCCTGATTATAATGATAGCCCTGAAACCTAAAATTTTCCTCTATGGCCTTGCCAAACTTCTGAAACCTCTGCTCAACTTCTGTCTCTTAGTTACTACTTTCAGTTTGGCTTTTCAGTCTCACTACTCATATTATTTACATTGGCAAATGTCGTGAAGGAAAATGTAGCACAGAATGTTGGGGTCACCTCAATACATCTCTCTTCTCTTGGATTTTGACTCCTAGTTGCTTTGGTGGCTCTCTGATGCTTTCAGACAAGTATTTTGTAATTGTATCCAGATTTTCTAGTTCTTCTTGAGGGACAGTTGGTCTGAAACAAGTTAGTCTGCCAAGCCAGAAGCAGAAGTTCCCAGAGTTATGGTTTCTAATTCCATTGATATGCCTGCCTTTCATTCACCTATCCATTCATTCCGACATGTACTGACTGCATGGTATGTGTAATAACTATGTAAGACTCTGGGAAAACAATAACTCCCTGTCTTTAAGAAACTCACAATGGAATTGGTAGAGGTAAGAACACAGACACAAATGGTGAAAATACAATGCTGAAGTGTTTAAAACTAGAGGTGTGTAGAAGATGCAATATGGGAGAAATGGAAGTAAGTAACTCTCTTTGTCTAGCATGGGGTCAAAAAATAACTGCAAAATAGAAGACATGTGAGGTACATCAGAAAGAATATGACTGATGAATGAGAAGTTAGAGAGAGAAAAGAAAGGCACTTAAATAGAAGATAACATTATTTGTGTAAAGATATGGCAGTAAGAGTGGAAAATTATGATTAGTTTGGTACTGGTAGAGCTAGAAGAGAGGCAGGTTGTGGCATGGCATAAAGGAGAAAATGAAGGCAAAGTTCTGATTGTGGAGGACTCTCTGTCCTAAAAGTTATTGTTCAGGTAGTTAATGAATAATGGCATTCCCAGAGGTAGAAGTCTACCACATGTTCCATCAGATTCATGGAAAATTTAACAATAGAAATTTAAGACTTCACCAGTCAGCAGCTTATAAATTCTAAGACAGCATTATTATGCTTATGAAGTAATGTAGTAGGATTACTAAGCAATGAAAGAAAATCTTTGAGTCACCTAACTAGTTTATAGAGAAAAAAAACAAAACTTCCAAAACACTCTAATAGATACTATGTAGTCAAAAATTAAAATGATTTGAGGCTCATTTTCTAAATTGATTGTCTCAGTTTCTATTGCAAAGTTCATCAAGCAGAAAAAAACTTTTAATTTTGCAGAGAATTTTTTCCATTTTTGCTGTCAATGCCATTGCCATCAGAGAGCAAGCTATTAAATGCCTACTTACTAGTGAAACTGAATAACCAGTAAGTCTGATAGGATTTCTCCCTATTGCGAATTTAAAAATCTAAGATGCCAGACAACACATACAAGTATCTCACAAAGATACCAAGAAAGCAGTATAAAAACACTGAACATCTACATAAACTGACAAGAAATAGTGTTTACATGATCTATGCCTCAGGGAGATGTCACTTCTGTGACACTCAGGTCAATACAGTTTAATGAAGGAGATGGGATTTCTAGCTCTCTCAGGATGACAGCTGAGAAAGAGTTTGGCGAACAAAGGAGAGGACATTATTCCAGACACATGGTCAATGTGGAAGCAATCTACGCAAGAGAATCCTACACAAAGGAGAAGACAGAATGTTTCTTAAAAAACAAAAACAAACAAACAAACAAAAAACAAAAGCAAAGTCATGGATTGGGCTAAAAGAAGACACAGGGGAAGAGCAGTGGGCTATGAAAACCCAGAGAGGGGTCATCTGCAGTTCAGGTCCAAGGCATCAGTCCCTTAAATCTGTATTTCTGCTGGCAAGTTACAATTCTGTAACTGAACACAAAGCATCCCCAACTACCATTTATCAATCCTTTATTTCCCCAAAGGACTCAAGAACATTCTACAAGCATATAAACAAACCACATCTAAAATTAATTTACCAATGAAACATGATTGAGAAAGCATAGTACCCACCTAACCTCTGCACAGCACCATTTCATGATACCAACAAGGAAAACACTAGACCTTGTGCCATTTCAGTTAGATTCTTGATACCAGAATCTAAATTAATCAAGTTAGAATTTGGTCATAATGCCAATGCTGGCCCTCAAAGGTTAGAGTTAGCAAGAACTTAGTTCCAAACATCTCCAAAAGAATAACAACAATTTGAATTCCTAAAAAAAAAAAATTGGTGGAGGGAAGCAGGAAAGATTGAATCCCTGGAGAAAACTCACATCTTTAAGATTACATAATACTGCCCAGAACTAACTGAACTACAGCAGAAAAATTTCAAACACATTCCAACATGCCCCTAATTAAGATAGTTTTGGGAGGTTCCAGAATTATAGGTATCAAACATGAAACCTAAAGAATTCACCAAGATTAAAAAGATTACCAACTTTAACTCAGAGGAAAAACACACTGGAAAAGACAGGTTGGTTAGAATACATTCATAATGATGTCGATTTGCTGACCTTCATACAATTGCTACATCATTTGAGGTACAATTGTTAGTTATAAACATCTGTGAAAATATAAAATTAGATATGATTCTTGTTCAGAATTCAAATCAAGTGTTTTGTAAACTTCATTTTTTTCACCAGAGAAGTATATTGATGTACCATAACCACAAACTTATTTTAAAACACAGTAAGAAATACAGGTAGGACATATGATAATGTGAAATGTCTAACAAGCAAGAATTTTTGTAGCATGTAGAAGCAAGCTGGGTAGCCACATGAGGTACGTATTTTGAAGTATTTATGATGGTTAACCAGAAAGGCTAATTTAACACCTACACATCAACTGCATGGAGACAGAGCTGTGAAATATTTGCATTTACTACTCAGTAAGAGAACTATCACCAGCACTGGCATAGGAATGCCAATCACAATTAAATTAGATAAAAATTTCACAATTTAAAAGATATGCAACCTCCTTCTCTGAGAAATTGAATTTACATTAGCTGACTGGAAGGCTCTCAAAAATGAAATTCTGACTATAAAATTACCAAAAAATAAAAAGAAAAAGGATAGGTATCAAAAGAGATTGCTGTAAAAAGTTGTCTATAATCTCAGATTTTAAAAATTTGTAATAACGTAATAGCATTTATTGAATAGTTACTCTGTGTCAGGAACTTTGCAACATGCTTAATGTTTATTATCTCACTCAATCCTTATAACAACCCTGTGAAGTTGGTATTAGTAGTAGTAGTAGTAGTATTTACATTTTATGGGATTGGTTATTTAACCTCTGAGCTTCCAGTCATCACGCATCCAGAAAGAGATCAAGGTGAGAAACACAAGTCTGTCTGACTCTCAGGTTGGTATACATCACTGTACCAATGTAACAAGGGAGACATAACCAATGGAAATAATTACAAAAGAGTGACATGTGCCTGCAAAACACTAAAACCAAGGTTCAGAATAAGCTGAGTCTTGAGAAGACATATACTCTGAGGATATCAAAAGGGGACTTCAAATTGCCATCAGTAATAAGAAGAAATATAATGGTACGTGACAAAGAGAAAGAAAAAAAAAATCCTTACTTTATTTCCATGTATCTTCTGCTAAGAAACAAGTAAGGGTACAACAAACATTAGCAAAAAGAAGCTGAAAACAGACACAAGAAGAGATTAAGGAGCACTTGTCCTAGAATAATCACATTCCAGGATATTGGAAAGATCTTGGGCTAAGATTTCCAAACCACTGTCTAGACAGAATTGTGAATAATGTGAGAGGGACAGAAGTCTGGAGAGAGGCAAATGTAGTCTTGATTTTCAAAAAGAAGAAAGTCATGTTTGCAAGGTAAGCTACATTTAATCTCAATTCTAAGCAAGTTGTGTAGAACAAATTATTAGAGGGGAAGGAAGACTTCTGATCTGGGCAGAATGATGTTTTTTTCTCTTTTCATCCCAGTTAAGCACGACTATAAAAGCAACAGAGAAAGGCCACTCTGGCCCGGAGTCTCCAGATCCTCCACCCTCACAAGAGAGATCAGCCTAGGTAGACTCATTCTTTTCCAGAATCTAACAGGAACTCCTCTGACAACATTAGGTAAGTCCAGTATCACCAGTACAGAGAATCAATTGGGACTAAAAGAGTTGTTGATGCAATTCCAATGTGTGGGTTAGGGAGTTATTTTCACAACAACAATTCTCCCACACCAGCAGGGTATCCAAGAATGCAACTTAATTCTGACACTATCTACCTGGAGAGAATATCAGATTACACAAGTTAAGGGTTCAGTTTTATAAGACTACTCTTCCATACTTCATATGTCATTTGTAAATCCAGGTTTATCATTGGTGCTTTTGACCAACCAGTTCTATAGATCAGACATTCCAATGACCTATTCCTTAAATTCAATTAATTTGCTACAGCAACTCATAGAACTCAGATAAACATTTTACTTACTGGATTACAGGTTTATATAAAAGGATATAACTCAGAAACAGCCAGATGGAAGGGATACATAGTATGAGGAAAGGATGCAGAGTTTCAATACCCACTCTGAACATACTACTCTTCCTAGACCTCTATATGTTCAGCAACCCAGAAGCTCTCTGAACCCTCTCCTTTTGAGTTTTTGTGGAGGCCTCATAATTGATTAAATCATTGGCCATTGATGATTGATTCAACCTCCAGCCCCTCACCCTTCTCCAGAAATCAAGGGGTAGAAATGAAAGTTCCAATGCTCTAAACATGGTTGGTTCTGCTGGCAACTAGCCCCCATCATTAGGTGCTTTTCAATAGTTACCTCATTAACATAAACCCAGTTGTGGTGGAAAGAGGTGTGTCATGAATAACAAGACTCATTTCACCTTAAGGGCTCTGAACCAATTATAGGACTGAGAATAAGAGACCAAATATTATAACAAAAGAAGTTCACATTGCTCTTATCACTTGGGAAATTCCAAGGGTTTGGGGATCTATGATTCAGTACCATAGGCTAAGACCAAATATATTTGAGTCATCTGAATGAACAAATATCCATTTCTTATAAATCATAATATTACCAAAGCCTAGCCAGAAATAAGTAGTCAGTGGAGGTACTCTCATTCCTCACCAGGTCTGGGACTCTTCTTACCTAACCAGAGATACTGAGATTGGCAGGAAGGGCACATGAAAGACCCAGTTACATCAGGCGGCCTGGTCTGAAAAGCTTCTTTATCCTATGGTCACCAAATTCTCCACCCCACCCAAATATACTAGTGGCGAAGATGGAACCAGGAATGGGATTACAGTCACAAGAAACATTCAATTCCAGGAAGATTCTGTGTCTCACAGACCCAACACTCTCCTCCCCTGCCCAGAGACAATGAGCCAGTGCCGGGTTAGGGACACTAGTGGAGAATCCCACTGTGCCCTTCCTTTACTCAGAGACATCTAGTGGCAGGTATGGGCAAACCCTTTCTACCCTGTCAGGCACCACCAGCAGAGACCAGTGGGAACCTCAGCAGTACCAGATAAACCAAGCAAATGAAAACAATACTAGAAAGTCTACAAAAATCAAACTGTCATTTGAACCTCTACCCACAAAAGTAGGCCAAGACTCACATGCTAATCCTAAACAAAATGGCTGTCTACTAAAATGAAAAATTTAAATAGGACCCAGAGTCTCCTAATGTGATAGATACACATCCATAATAAAGTCAAAAATCACCCATCATATCAAGAAACAAGAAAATAACAACCTGAAAGAGAAAAGACAATCAATTGAGGCCAACACTGGGATAAATCAGACATTGGGATTATATGACAAGATTTTAAAGCAGCCATCATAAAAATGTTTCAAATAATCAATCATGAATTCCCTTGAAACAAATGAAAAATAGAAATAGGAATTGTTAGAGAAAAACAAGTATAAACTATAGAAATAAAAAATATAATGATGAAAAAAAGATTGCTGGAAGACTCAATAATATAATGGAGATGACAAAGGATAGGATTAGTGAACTTGACAGAACAGTAGAATCCATCCTGTCTGAACAACAGAGAAAACATAGACTGAAAAAAAAAACATGAACAAAGCTTCAGGTACCTATAGGACAAAAACAAGAGATTCAATACTTGCATCAGTGGAATCTCAGAAAGAGAGTTAGAAGAATATGGAGATAAAAGAATATTTGAAGAAATGATGGTTGAAATTCCAAAATTTGGTAAAAGACATACATCCAGGAAGCTGAGCAAACTCCAAATAGGACAAACTCAAAATAAATCCATGCCAGGACACACTGTAATTAAATTTAAAAAATTTTTAAAAAAAATTAAATTTAAATTTAAAAAACTCAGGACCAAAAAAATATCTTGAAAGCAGACATAAAGAAATGACACTAGCTATAGGAAAACAACAATTCAAAAGGCCAAGGATGTCCCTTCTGAAATCGTGGAGGCCAATATAAAGTGTCACAGTATTTTCCAAATTCTGAAGGGAAACAAATGTCAAGCATGAATTCTATATCTGGTGAAACAACCTTTCAGGAGTGAACAGGAAATAAACATTCTCAAATAATAAAAAACTGATGATTTTATTGCTAACAGACCTACTCTGGAAGACTAACCAAAAGTTGTTCTTCAAACACAAAGGAAATTATAAAATAAGGAACCCTGGAACATCAGGAAGGAAAAAGAAACAATGGAAAGAGCAGACAGATAAGTAATACAACAGACTCCTTTTTCTCATGAGTTGTGTAAATCTTATTTGATGATTTAAACAAAAATCATAACACCATCTGATATTTCAGACACTTAAATGTGGGGAAGGTAAAGAGACCTAAATATGAGTGAAACTTCACTCAAAATAGTAAAATGTTACCAGTAGACCATTATAAATTACATATGTATATTATAATCCTCAGAGCAACCACTACAAAAATTATATAGAGATGTACTCAAAGACACTATAAGTAAATCAAGCTAAAACTGTTCAAGTGACTCATGGGAATACAAGAAAAGAGAAAGAAATGAATGAGAATCACAGAAAACAAAAAGATAAAATGAATAATAAAATGGCAAACTTAAGCACCATCTATATGCATATTGTCTTGAATGTAAATGGTCTAAATATAATAATCAAAAGACAGAGATTTACAAAACAGATAAAAATCCATGACGCAACTATACATATATTTTTAATTTTTAATTTTTTAATTACAGTTGGTATATGATATATTAGTTTCAGGTGTACAATATAGTGATTAGACATTTATGTAACTTACAAAATGATCACTCTGATCAATCTAGTACCCATCTGACACCATATGAAGTTATTGCATTACTCACTATATTCCCTATACTATACTTTACATTTCCATAACTATTTTGTAACTACCAATTCCAACTATATATTCTTTACATAAAACTCACTTCAGATTCAACAACATAGGTAAGGTGAAAGTAAAATGATTGAAAAAGATATACCATACATACATTACTTTTTTAACAGAAAAAGCAAAACTGACTATATTAATATCAGATAGACTTCAGAGTAAAGAAAATTACTACAAAGTAAGAGGATATTACATAATGATAAATGATCAATCCACCAGGAAGACGTAACAATTCTAAATGTGTGTATAGTCATGCACCACGTAATGATGTTTTAGTCAACCATAGACCATATACAGCTATACAACGGTGGTCCCATAAGATTATACTGTGGTTCCATAAGATTATATAATGGAGCTGAATTTCCTATAAGAAGATATGTGGTTCAGAAGGTATTTTTTTTCTCTATGATGGGATCAATATCTGTGGTGCTTGGCAAGGTTCCCTCTCTCTCATAAGATCTCAATTTTGAGTGCACAGATGACATCTCAATCAGTCAGCCACTGATCTGTTTCAGCACAGAGGAACCTGTGCCCAAGTGCTACATATCCAGAGGACACTACAGCCCTTCCAGATTTAGCTTTATGGTCTTCAGAATACACTGCTGTAAATTCTTTGTTAGGGACCTGGAATCCTATACAAGTGCACAGAGCCACAGGAGCTACCTTGACAAGTATTAAGTGAAACTGCTACTTTGCTTTCTGTGGTACTGTGGAGCCAGCCTGACCCTGTACTTAGAAAATATTTTCTGGTTGTAATGATGCAAAGCATAGATAAATTTTATTTCTATCAACTCAATGCTAGAGACAGGCCTTTGTGTCAGATAGGGTAAATGGAACTAAAAACAAATTTCCAAAGTCAAAATATTGAGTCTTTATTTCTATACCCTCTCCATGTTAAACATCCTATTAAAAAATAAATAAATAAATATCACAAAATTCCTTAATATGACCACTGCTCCAACATGTAATAGCCAAAAACACATTGCCATAACAACCCGCTATGCTCCTTTACCTCTCTACCTTGATTTCTTATTCCTATTGATCCTCAGGCCACCTTTTACTCCCTCCTGACAAGTCACTATTATAATGATCTACACCTTACCCAGCCAGTTTCTCCTTGATATTTCCAATCAATCCAGCCCACATCCCTGTTCATGGAGCAGCATTGACAGCTTCGGTGTTCTATTTCTGACCCTGTTGGAAGGAAGCAGGGGGAGGACTTGTGGGACAGTGTTTATAAAGTCTATAGTAGTGCATAGTCATGTCCTAGGCCTCCACATTCACTCACCACTCACTCACTGATTCACCCAAAGCAGGTTCCAGCCCTGCAAGCTCCATTCCTAGTAAGTGCCCTATACAGGTGTACCTTTTTTTAAAAATCTTTTATACTGTATTTTTACAATAGCATTTTTATGTTTAGATATGTTTCAACACACAAATACTTACCATTGTGTTACAACTGCTTACAGTATTCAGTACAGTAACATGTTGTACAGGTTTATCGCCTAGAATCAATAGGTTATACTATCTAGCTTAGGTGTATAGTAGGCTATACCATCTAGGTATGTAAATGCACTCTATGATGTTCATGCAACAATGAAATTGCCTAAAGATGCATTTCTCAGAATATATTTCCTTTGTTAAGCGATGCATGACTGTACAACAAAAAAATAAAACCTCAAAACACATAGAAAAAAACCTGAAAGAACTAAACATAGAAATAGAAAAATCCAGGATTATACTTAGGGACTTAAAATACCCCACCTTCATCAGCTGATATAACTGCAAGAGAGAAAATTAACAATGATATAGAAGATCAGAAAAATACAACCAACAGAATCTAATTTCTATATATAAAACTTTCCATTTAACAACAGCAGAATACAGATTTTTTTCAAGTGCTCATATAACTATCCATATCTTGGCCTACAAAATAAACCTCAACAAATTTAAAGGAATTAAAATCATATAGTATGCTATCTGATCATAATGGAATTGACCTAGAAATCGATAATAGACAACAGGAAATCTCTAAGCACATGGCAGTTAGAAAACACTCTTTTACATAATGCATGACTAAAACAGGACATAGCAAAGGAAATAAAAAACGCATAGAACTGAATGAAAATGAAGATACAACATAGTAAAAATATCTGGGATGCAGCAAAAGTAGTGCTGAGAGGTAAATTTATAGCACAAAAATGCTATAAATTAGAAAACGGGGGGCGGGGAGGAAGAGCAAAACAAACCCAGAGGAAGAAGGAAAGAAATAAAAATGGGAAGAAATCAATGAAAATTGAAGTGGGAAGACAAAATTAAAAATGAATAAAACTCACTCTTTGAAAAAAAGCTATTAAATTGACAAAACTATAGCAAAATTTACAAAAGTAAAGGGAGAAGACACAAATTATCAGCGCCAAGAATGAAACAGACTACATCACTAAATCTTACAGCAATTAAAAAGATAAGGGAATGCTAAGAATAACTTTATAATCATAGATTTGACAACCAAGAATGGGACAATTCTTCCAAAATTATACACTACTAGCCTCAATTAAGATGAAGTAGACAATCTTAACAGCTTTATAACCAACAGAAAGATTCAATTTTTAATTTGAGTTTCCTGAAAAAGAAATCTCTAGGCTCAGCAGGATTCAATGGAGAATTTTACCAAACATTTAAAAAATACTTAATGTCAACTTTACCAATCTCTTTCAAAAAATAGAAAGAGGAGGTGACACTCTCAATTCACTTCATGAGAGCACTAGTAGCTTGATACAAAAACCAGGAAAAAGACAAGACAAAAAAAGAAAACTAAAGACCAGTATTGCTTGTGAACTTGGATGCAAAACTCCTCAAGAAAATATTAACAAATTGAATCCAACAATATATAAAAAGTATTATAAGCCATGACCAAGTGGGATTTTTATATGCAAGACTGATTCAACATTAAAAAATCAATCAATGTAATTCATCATAATCAACATACTGAAAAAGAAACATCATATGATCATATCAATTGATGCAGAAAAGATATTTGACAAAATCAAATACTCATTCAAGAAAAAAAAAACACTCTCAGCATGTTGGAATTGAGGGGACTCACCTCAACTTAGTAAAAAATATCTACAAAAATCCTACAGTTAACATCATACTTAAGGGTAAAAGACTGAATATTTTTCCCCTAAGATAGAAATAAGGAAAAAATTCAACATAGTACAGGAAGTTGAAAAATAGGTGTATAGATTAGAAGACAGAAATAAAACTGATTGTAGATGCTATGTGTATAAAGAGAATGTCAGTGAAACTACAGAAATACTATTAGAACCAATAAGTGAGTTTACCGAAATCACAGATACAAGATCAGCACACAAATATTAAGTTGCTCTTCTATATATTAAACAAATTAAAAACACAGAAATCAAATTTAAAAACAATACCAAAATTAAAATACAAAAACTAAAATTAAAAACACAATACCACTTACAATTGCTCTGAAGAAAAAGCATACTTAACAAAACGTGCAGGACATATATGCTAAAAATTACAAAATGCTGATAAAAGAAATAAAAAACCTAAATAGATGTAGAGATATACTGTGTTCATGAATTGGAAAATAATCTAGTAAAGATGTCAATTCTCCCTCTATTGATTCACAGATTGATTGCAATTCCTACCAAAATCTCAGCAGGGATTGTTTATAGATGCAGGAAAATTTACTCTAAAAGTTATATGGCAAGGCACAGGTCCTAGAATAGCTAGAACTACTCTGGAATAGAGTAAAAATGTGGGCAGAATCACTCTACCACATATTAAGGCTTACTATGTAGCTACTGTAATCAAAAGTGTGATATTAGTGGGGGATGTAGATCCATGTGTATGTATGTATGTATGTACGTATGTATGTGTGTGTGTGTGTATATATATATATACACACACACACACACACACACACACACACTAGAATCTAGAAATAGGAACATATAAATAGGCTTATCTGATTTTTGACAAAGTCTCAAAATCAATTAAATGGAGAAAGCATATTATTTTCAACAAGTGGTGTTGGAGCAATGAATATCCATAGGTTAAAAAAAGGTATCCTGAACCTGATTTTCACTCCTTATATAAAAGTTAACTCATAATAGATAATAGACTTAAAATTAAAAGCCAAACTATAAAAAATTTAGATAGAAGCATAGGAGAAAAATCTTTGGGACCTAGGGTTAGGCAAAGAGTTCTTACATATGACATGAAAAAGCTTTATCCATAAAAGGAAATATTGATAAATTGAATCTCATCAAATTTAAAAACTTCTGCTCTATGAAAGTCTATGTAAATATAAAAAGACAAGATTACTGACTATGAGAAAATATTTGCAAACCACATATTTTAAAAAGGATGTATATCTAGAATATATAAAGAACTCTCAAAACTCAACAGCAAATGAAAAAGAAGAAGTAACCCTATTAGATAATGGACAACGACGTGAAGAGACATTTAACCAATGTGGATATAAAGATGGCCATAAGAACATAAGCACATAAAAGGATGTTCAATATCAATAGCCATTAGGAAAATGAAAATCAAAACCACAATAAGATATCACTACATACCTATCCAAATAGCTAAAATATAGTGACAACACCAAATTCTAGCAAGGATGTGGATGAACAGGATCACTCATATGTTGTTGATGAGAATGTAAATTAGTACAGGGACTCTAGAAAACAGTTTGGCAATTTCTTTTAGAAAACTAACCATAGAACTACCACATCACCTAGCAACTGTACTCCTGGAAATCTATCCCAGAAAAATGAAAACTTATGTTCACATAAAAACTGTATATGAATGTTCATAGCAGCTTTATTTGTAATTGTGCCAAACTGAAATCAGCCTTGATGTTCTTCAACAGATGTATGGTTAAACACACTATGGTACATTTACACCATGAAATACTAGCCAGAGGTAGATACAGGTTTGGGTGGACTTGAAAATTTTACAAATTGCAAGACCTTCTTTAAGAAAAAGAATACAAAATTAGCTATGGGGCCTTGGAAGAGACTTCTGCAGGTGAGGAGCCTTGGGTGTTATGCTTCATTAGCCTCACAGTAAATCTACCCCCTAGTCACTGGTTTAGCCCCAGTTCCTAGCATAGACCTTTGTGCATGATAGGTATTCATTAAAAATTTATTGAATGAATGAATGAACAATATATAGTAGCATCAAAGGATTAATATCACTTGAAGGTGCAATAATGGACATATATCCAGATGAAGAATGTGATCATCAGTCCTGTTTAGACCACACTTAGAACATTTCTCCTGTTTTAACAATATGAAACAAAAGCCTTCTCTGCTCCCAAAATCCGCAGTTGGAATCCGTACACTATGCCCCTCCTGTATTGCACCCTTACCTCCTTCTTTGTACTGCCCATTCCCTTGTCTATATCTCACACTAGATTTTAAGTTCCGTGAAGTTAGGGACTATGCCTTTCTCTTTCATTGTTACTTTCCTAAATGCTGGCAAAGTGTCTAATGGCATAGAAGGCATTCAGTAAATATTTGTTTAATGAAATATAAGACAGAGAATATCAAAACAAAAGTAGACGAGACAGTGAAGTGATTTAAGACCACGCTTCTTTCATTCAAATCTTTGTTATATATCAAGACCATTCAAATATAAGATGTGGTCCATGCCCTCAAGATGCCCACAACTCAGAGATGTGTGAAAATACAGCTTCAAAATTATGACCACAATACATGGTGTGGAAAGTGCTATAAAGTAACAAAGAAACAGCTGAAAGAAGATGTTTAGCCTAGAGCAGGGGCAGACAATTTAGGAGGACATGGTGATTTCTGTCCTTTGTCTGAATTGTTGTCAATTAGAAGAGAGTTTATTTCTCCATAGAGGGAGGACACAGGGTAGCTGACCAGAGCATTAAATAAGGAAGACTTTTATAACAACTAGATCAGTCTGCAAATGGCATGGGCTGTCTGGTGAAGACAAAATGTCCATTACTGACACACATTTTAAGCTCAGGATGATGACTACTTGGTAGAGACAATGTAAAGAAGAGATAAGGACTTGAGCTAGATGACCTTTATGTACATTATAACTCAGATATTATCTAATATTTTTGGTCTCTGCTGTGGAGAGAAGACAAAAATCTATCTTCTCAAACAAGAATCCTATACTATCTGTCCAGCTCTGTGTTAAGTAAAAGATCAATACTTAATAGAAATTATGTCTCTCCATGTAGTACATGTCAGATGTTAATCTCATCCCCCCAATTTCTTTTTTTGTGAGAGTTTGAAATACTTCTATCTACCACAACATATACATGAAGTGAATAAATGGGTTGTTCAAAGTCCTGTCTGCATCACAGTAGAGCTAATGACAAGCTTCCCGGTTTTTCTGGACATGACTAAGAAGAGGTTACTCCAGCCACATTGGAATCAGCCATGTTAAAGGCAGTTTTTGGATTCTCAGATGGCTTCCTAAAACCTATACATTCCCTTGTTCCTCATTCCCACCCCGATTATAAAACAGTGAACCTGAGGCTGATTTATTACTTTAAAACTATTTTCCCCAGATTTTTTCTCCCCCAAAATTTGAAAAGCAGAGACTTCATTTGTCTAAGAAAAACTCGGACTCAAGATAAATTTTATAATCTCCAAATTCTTGCTACAAAAGTGATGCATATAGGGTTTGCTTACGAAATTACATATAGTATTCAATAAGAAAAGGCTACTTTCTTGTAACAGACTTATTTTTGGTTTTAGTTCTTCATTTCTGTAGTAAACATAAAGCTATGTGCTTCTATAAAATCTGACTCTAAAAATCCTAAAATATAAAATTCTGAGCAAAGGCCAAAATTATTATAATCTAATTTAAAAATTTTAAATCTTATGTGATGGATTTTTAGAGATTTAATTAAAAGTGCTGCTCAGTATTTATTAAACTTTTCTCTTTATGATATCTGCAAACTGATTAATGAATGTGACTCACCGATATTTGAAACTAACATTTTTACTCCCATATTACATAAGGTGACATTCTATTTCATCACTTAATACTTAAGATATTTATTTCACAAGAAACTCTATATTCTTTGGTTACTCAGTGGTTTGATTCCCAAAGGATAGCTAGAAAAAACGTTTGATTCTTTCCCTAATTTATTAGTTTTCAAAATAATGACTTGAGTCCTTTTCCAAAACAGGTTTAACAAATTTGTTCTACATGCTTATTTATGCTCCTGATTACTTTCTTCTGGTTTCATTGAAGTTTTTAATCCAAACCTCAAAGACTAAATACTCCACACATAAATTCTGAAACATTGCTCCATTTAAGTGCTGCTCGAAAGAGTGAAGGTTGTGTGCTGGCGACAAAAATGGGATCAAGAGAAAAGGTGAATATGTTTATCACATCCTCTGGTCAGTAAATTGATTAAGGCCAAGCCTCTTCCAACAGAAGAGATTAGAGAAATAAAGATGGGGAGGGGAGAAGGTGACAGGTTTGACAATCATTAACTGACTAAACAACAGCTGTTTCATACACATGCCAAAGTCACTCAGATCTCCAGAGGATGGTTTAGGTGGATCAACCTAAAGTATGAACTAAATGACACACTGTATTGGAAAACATTTTATAAATTAAGTGCTAAACATAGATTACTACTACTACTTCTACTACTACTACTGCTGCTGCTGCTGCTGCTGCTGCTACTACTACTACTACTACTACTACTACTACCACTACTACTACTACTACTACTACTTCTACTACTACTTCTACTACTACTACTATGAGTAATAAAATAATTCCACATAATTCCTCCCCAACTTCATTCTCTTCCATATCACCCATCGCTCTCGCATAGTACTGCCTACTTTATCACATCCTTTTGCTTTTCCACTGTAAATAAACTTCATGAAAACACAACCAGAAACAACTGATGTTTATTGAATGTTTATACCATTAAAGAGAAACACACTTCCTCTCCTGGTCTTTACTACAACACACTGCAGTGTATAGTATAAAACTTATTTTACAGTAGGGGAAGCTGAAGCTAAACAAAAGTAATTTGTCCTAGTTCATACAGCTAATAGCTAGCAAGTGACAAAACCAGGCTGTTTGATTCCAAATCACTTGTTTTCTTTAGATTCTTCCATTCTCAGAGGACTCAAAAGATAAGAAAAGCCATGACCTGAATGCCTTCTTACCTTGATAACTGACTTCTCACTGCCTACCCCTTCTAATTTTGCTCCTCTTCAACACCATGACCATGCCTAATCAAATTTATTTTCACTTACTAGTAAAAGTAATGTCACTTAGCCCTCTTCCTCAGACTTCTCAAAATAGTCATTGATGTTTTCCTGCTTGAATTTTAAACCATTCATATAATTTTTCATTCCTCATGTGCTTACCAACTTGGCTCTTATGTCAAGTACACTCGATCTCTCTTTCCTTTTTTCTACTTATTTCCTGTTCACACTGCTCCATATGACTAAATTCTGTTCTATTAGAAAAAGATGAGATAAAATTATAATTTAAAGAAGGCTGATAAAATCATTATAATATTTACATGTACTAAATATATAAGCACTACACCAGGAATTATAAAGGCCAAAAAAGATGAAACTCAACTAGTCCCTGAACTCAAGAAGATTAAAATTTAATAGGAGAAATAAAACCCATATACACATGAAACCACTATTTATACAATTTATACATGAGATCTTAAGCATAGTTTAAACTACTAGAAAAGTTAAGTGGAGAGACAGAGGACTTTCTGTATAAGGTGACAGGGAAGCTAGGGAGCGTTTGCTGTACTTTTATCCGCATTTTATACGTAAGGAAATTGAGGTAGAGAGTATAGTCTAGGGAACAGAGGTTCTTTTTTTTTTCTTTTTTTCTTTCTTTTTTTTTTTTTTTTTTTTGGCGAGGCAACCCTTGGTTGACCTCACCGATTGCAAGGACCTTGTCAGCTTACAATCCCTTATTTTTATATATATATATATTTTATGCCTACAGCACCTGGTCTTCCTAGGTGGTCTCTCATCCAAGTACTAACCAGGCCTGACCCTGCTTAGCTTCCAAGATCAGATGGGATCGGGCTTGTTCAGGGTAGGTAGCATGGCCAAAGACCGCTGAGGTTTTTCAAAGGCAAAAACTTAAGTGTTTACAAATGAAAGTCCATCTATATACTACAATGAGTAAGCATTTCCATCTTAGAACATTAATGTAACAAAATAATTCTTATATCATCAGAAGTGTAGGAAAAGAGAGGTTTGATCCTTAGCGCTCCCTCCCGTTCTTTGAGATTTCTCCTTTAAAAGTCTGTCCTGAATAATCCAAGAACTAGGAAAGAAGTCTAAATTACAATCAAAAGTGGTCTTCTCTTTATTCTGCAATTTCTTTTTCCTTTGACAATATCGTTCAGATCAGTTGCAGGACAGCTGCTCTGACTCCTGTAACTTCGCCCTCTCCTTACCTCCCAGAGGACTGAAAAAGAGAACAGCACAGAGGAGGCAACATGCTCTTGGTTTCCAATTAGGCCATTTCCATTTAACTCAGCAGTATCATTAGTTTTGATTGGGAAAGAAAGCCTTTCATCACACAGGCTTCAGATAAGAATTAGTATCTCAGTTCCACTTGAAGTCAGCGGTCTATAAACTAGTCTATCTAAATAATATTTTCCAGCCAGTGTGGGAAATGTTGGTGCCGATAAATTAACTAATCATATGTAGATATATAGGTATAAAAAAGGGTCTAAATACAATTACAAATTCCATCTCATTTTTCCAGTAAATTAATTAGCAAACAGATTATTGATGAAACCAGCATGTACACATTCAGAGCTGAGAAAATACTTCTTGAATCAGTGGTTCAGAACTACAATTTCAGAAATGTCTCTTGTCTCAAAAATGGTTCCTTTGTTTTGGCCACAATTTGATGACATAGCTGCTGGAAAAAAAAGTCTACAATAATCTTAATTTAAACTAATCAAAGTCAAATGAGTGGATTAAAGGAAGGCATCATTTCATTGTACTCTGGGCTGCACAAATAATCTCTAAAACATGAAGTCCAGTTCTGTGTGCTCCATTTTAAGGGAGGAAATAAACTGAGAATAGGTTCCAAGAGTCTCCCAGAATGATTAAAACCCTTCAAATCATATATAAAGGAAGGAATGAAAAACTGGGGATGTTTGGCATAAAGGTAAAATTCAGAGGAATCATAAAAGCTATCTTAAATATTAAAAGTGCTGATCTGAACAGTATAGAACATAGTTATTTATCAGTCTCTGGAGGACAAAATTTCTGGAAGTCCTATGAGATCTTGTTCATCTGCATTCACTATGTTAAAATTTCTCATCTGTAAAATAAAGGGAATGAATAATACAATCTTTTAGTCCACCCTAATCCAAAAGTCTGTGATTTTGTTATTACAAAGAATCAGATTTTAGCTTAACATCTTTCCCACTCCCCACTAAATTTGTCAAATAATGGAATGAGCTGCGTCAAGACAATAGTAAACTGACCATCCTTAAAGATATTCAAGAAGAACACCAAATAATCTTTCAGGAATACTCTAAAAGGGAGACTTGCAGTGCAGGAGAGGCACTGTATAGTATGTTGAGGAATGCACTTCTGGAATCAGACTTGGATTTGAAATCTGGATCTATCAATTCTGAGCTATGTAAACCTAGTCAATTTAAGCTTTCCAAATCTGTTCCTCATTTATAAAAATGAAGATAATAATAGGGTACTTCTAGAAGCTGTTGTGAGGATTAAATGAAATGATGCAGGTAACATTTATCACTGTGCCAGGCATGCAATGAAAAGTCAATAAATGTCTGCTGTTATTATTAATGAATTGGACTAGATAATCTTTTAGGTATCTTCCTATTATAAGAGCCTATGGGTCTATATACATACTTTGGTAATATCACCAAAGCAGATATATACTTCCTGCCTGTTAAAATGCAAGAGTCTCTTCATCTACTGCCATCACAACAATGTGCCAGCCTTCTGGTTGGAGTTGGGGACCGAATGAAATGAGAACTTGTTCCTGGAAGCTCTACTGACATGGACCCTGAGAAATGAAATGCTTTCCTGTCATCAGTGTTAGAATCATGGCATGTTGTAATCTACCTGTGTCAGGCTGGGCCACAGAGATCCTATTACAACCTAACCAAAACCCTAATCTGCAATTCAATTATTCCAGCTATGAAGGTCATCTATGGGTAAAGCCAGTGATGAAGCTCATGGAGACACATATTACAACAGCCAGCCAGACCCAGATCCATGTGAAGTGGGGTGCCATCAAATCTTCCTCATTTCAGAAGAATGGAAAACAGATGAGTCAAGCACCAAGTTCATGCATGTGACAATAACATTCAATTCCTATTTCCAAAGAGGAGTTGGCTCAAAGTTTCTAAGAAAAGTGTTCTTATTTCCCCCAAATTATTAGCAAGCAGAGAGACCTTTCTTTACCTAAAAAATTGTATTATCGCAATTTGAATCTTAAGAGTTTTGATAACTTTTATAATAGTACTAAGTTATCATATAGTTCATAAAAGTTTAGTAAAAGGTCATAATTGTCTCTCAAAAAAGTTAGTTTTCTTAAAGATGGTACTCCCCTACAAGAGGAGAGAAATTATCTCTGTGGAGATTTGATAGAAAAATGAAATAACTACTGAGATGAAAAAAAAAAGATGAAAATAACATGGCACATGATAATTTATTACATAGCATCTCAGTTGTGCTTTTAGGATCATTTATGAATAATATTAAACTATCATTCTTTCACCTGATTACATTCAGAAATTGGTGTGAGTTCCTAAGTCTTATGAAAATGAATATCATCTTGGTTCTATGGTAGCAGATGGTGCAGAAAAAAATATACTTTCAGACTTTAAAAGAGAAGTCATTTCTAATGCTTACTTTATTAAATTAGACCTGGAAACCAAAGAGCAATGCAGTAAAACTGGGGTCAGTATAATGGTGCAGGAGAAAAGGATAGAGTATTTCTTGAAAGTCTACTATGAATTGGTATTATGCTAGATATTTTACATGTTATTTCATCTAATCTTAGAGGCAGATCTGTGAGGCAAACCTCATTACCCCACTTTATAAATGAGCCAACATGTTAAGAAACATGTGCCTAAGAACACCCTGCCAATGAGATATTATATGGGTATTATGTAGTTGCCTTATAATTACTAATTTGATGCTTCCTTTCTTGAAAGGCTATTTTACATTCTTTGAAAAGATCAACAAAATTGACAAACCATTAGCTAGATTGATGAAGCAAAAAATAAACAAAACTCAAATTACTAAAATCAGGAATGAAAGAGGGGATATTACTACTGTCTGTATAGTATATAAAGGATTCTAAAGAAACAACTGCATATATGCAAAATGGATAACTTAGCCAAAGGGTCAAATCCTTAGAAAGACAAAAATGCCAAAACTGATTGAAAATCTGAATAGAACTATAACAAGTAAAGACATTCAATTAGTAATCAAAAACCAACTCACAAAGAAAAATCTAGGCTCAGATAGCTTCAGTAATGAATTCAAATAAACATTTAAAAAACAATAAACATCTACCTTTCACAAACTCTTCCATGAAACAGAAGAGCAAGGTTTAGTATCAATGAAATACACCATATGATAGAATAAAGGAAAAAGCCATAAATATCTCAAAAGACATAAAAACATATTGACAAAATTCAACAACCTTTTATGATTAAAACACTCAACAAATTAGGAATGAAAGGGAATGTCCTTAATTGGATAAAGTGTACTTAGGAAAGACCCAGAGTTAATGTCATACTAAATGCTGAAAGACTAGAAAAACCCAAGGTTTCAGCTTCACCATTTCTATTCAATATCTTATTAGAGGTTCTAGCTATTGAATTAGGTGACAAAAATAAATAAAAAGCACCCAGATTAGAAAGGAAGAAACAAAACTATTACTACCTGAAGATAATATGATATTATATTTTTAAAATCCTAAGGAATCTACACACACACACACACACACACACACACACACACACACACACACACCCCATTAGAGCTAACTAACAAGTTCAGCAGGTTTGCCAGATGTAATGTCAATATAAAAAAGTTAGCTGTGTGTCTATACTTGTAATGAAAATTTGGAAATAAAATTTAAAAATGACTGCATTTACAATAGCATCAAAAATAAAACAAATAATCTGATTTTAAAAATGGGCAGAAGATCTGAACAAACATGTTCCAAAGAAGACATACAGATGGCCAGCAGGTATATGAAGAGATGGCTCAACATCAAAAAAATGCAAATCAAACCCACAATGATATCACCTCCACCTGTTAGAATGGTGTTATCAAAAAAAAAAAAAAAAAAACCGAGATAACAAGTGCTGGTAGGGATGTGTAGGAAAGGAAACTCTTGTGCACAGTTAGTAGGGATGTAAATTGGTATGGGCACTATGAAAATGAATATGGAGGTTCCTAAATAAATTAAAAATATAACTACCATATGATCTAGCAATTCTACTTCTGGGTGTGTACCCAAAGGAAATTAAATCATTATCTCAAGAAATATCTGCACTGCTATCTCACAGTAGCACTATTCACACTAACCAAGACAAGGAAAGAACCTAAGTGTCCATTGATGGATGAATGGGTAAAGAAAATATGGTATATTATCATCCATAAAAAAGGAAATACTGCCATTTGTGACAATATAGATACAGTGTGAAATAAATCAGAGAAAGACAAATATTGTATGATCTCACCTATATGTGGAATCTAAAAATACCTAAACTTATAGAAACAGACTAGTAGACCGGTGTTTTTCAGGGGTGGTTGGGGGTAGAAATGGGTGAAGGTGGTCAAAGGGTACAAATTTCCACTTATAACATGAATGAGTCACAGGGATGTAATATACAGTATGTGACTAAAATTAACAACACTGTATCGTGTATTTGGAAGATACTAAGAAAGCAGATCTGTAAAGCTCTCACCACACACACCAAAAAAAAAAAAAAAAAGGTAACTATGTGAGGTAATGAATGTGTAAGTAACCTCACTGTGGTAATCATTTTGTAATATTGCATTATGAGCTATATGGCCTAAATTTACATAATGTTATATATCCATTATATCACAAAAAAAGCTAGAAAAATTAAAATTAAAAAAAATACTTGTACTTAGGAATGAACTTGACAAAAGTAGTACAAAACATACCAAAAACTACAAAATATTGTTGAAAGAAAGAACCTAAATAAATGGAAAACCATTTCATGTTCATACATTAAAACACAATATTGTTAAGATGGCAATATTTTCCAAATTAATCTACAAATTCAGCATAATCCTTATCCAAATCCTAGCCAGAATCTTTGAAGAAATTGACAGGTTGACCTTAAAATTCATATGGAATACAGAATAGCCAAAACAATCTTGAAAAAGAACAAAGTTAGATGACTCACTTCCTGATTTCAAAACTTATTTCAAAGCTCCAGTGTAATCAAGACGTGAGTAATCTTTGTTGTATTTCTAAGGTTTTAATTTTTTTTAGGGTTCCAACATAGTTTTGGGGTTGGGAGAGAGAAGCAGAAAATTGTCACTTTTTACTGATAATATTCTGTATTAGGGGATTCTTTTTCTGTTTATTATTTGAATCACTTAATATAAGTTTTCCTTCATCTTTTTATTATGGTGACATTGGTTAATGAAATCCAGTGAATTTCAGTTATACAATTTAAAGGTATAAGTGTGTGTGTGTGTGTGTGTGTGTGTGTGTGTGTGTGTGTGTGTAGGGAGGGAGGGAGGGAGGGAGAGAGAGAGAGAGAGAGAGAGAGAGAGAGAGAGAGAGAGCATTGTGTGTTCACTGCCCATAGTTAGATTTATTTCTGTCACCATATATTTGAGACCCTTTACCCCATCTACCTTCCCCCTCCCTCCATCCCTACCTTCTGGTAACCACTAGTCTATAGTCCATGTCCATGAGTCTCTGCTTGTTTGTCCTGTTCATTTGTTGCTTTTAGGTTTCTATCCCACATATAAGTGATATCATGTGATTTTCAACTTTTTCTGTCTGGCTTATTTCGCTTAGGATGATTATCTCGAGGTCCATCCACATTGTCGCAAATGGCATTACTTCATCTCTTCTTATGGCTGAGTAATATTCCATTATATATATGTACCACAGCTTCTTTATCCAGTCATCTATTGTAGGACACTTCAGTTGCTTCCATGTCCTGGCTACTGTGAATAATGCTGCTATGAACATCGGTGTGCAAATATCTTTTTGGATATGGGTTTTCAAGTCTTTGGGGTAAATACCCAGTAGAGGGATTGCTGGATCATATTGTAGATAAATTCTTAGTATTTTGAGGAACCTCCATACAGTTTTCCATAGTGGCTGTACCAATTTGCAGTCTCACCAGCAGTGTATGAGGGTTCCTTTCTCTCCACATCCTCTTCAAAACTTGTTATTACTTGCCCTGTTGATGACAGCTATTCTAACAGGTATGAGATGGTATCTCATTGTGGTGTTGATTTGCATTTCCCTAATAGTTAGTGATGTTGAGCATCTTTTCATATGTTTGTTGGCCATTTGTATGTCTTCTTGGGAGAAGTGTTTGTTCAGGTTCTTGCCCATTTTTTCATTGGATTTTTTTTTTATTGTTATGGAGTTGTATGAGTTCTTTGTATATTTTGGATATTAAGCCCTTATTGGAGGCATTGCTTGCAAATATCCTCTCCCATTCAGATGGTTGTCTCTTTACCTTGTTGATGGTTTCTTCAGCTGAGCAAAAGCTTTTTAGCTTGATGTGGTCCCGTTCATTTATTTTTGTGTTTACTTCAAGTTTTTTACTTTAAAAAGTAGTGGCAATACACCAGCTAAAGGATAATGAGGATTTGAATTAGGGCAGAGTGAGTAGAAAAGGAACAAATTTGAAGCAATTGTGGAAAATGGAATCAGTACAACTGTTCTATTTATTCCCACTGCCCTTCAAATCAGCCTCTCCTAGATCATTGCAATAGTCTCATTCTGTTTTCTGGGAACAAAGAAGCATTAAGAGTAAAAATTACTGGAGAAAACCCTCTCCAGTGTTTGCATATCATTGTTGTTTTGGGATTAGAGTTAGAAATGGAGTCAGTATGAGACTATTTCTTATGGCTTAGGTAACTTCTACCTCCTGTATTTTCCTAAAGTATTTTTTCTTTTCTGAAAATAAAAATATACCTGAGTGAGCAAGCAAGCAAGCAAATAAACAAATGAATGAATGAATGAATGAATAAAGTACAATGTGGTGCTGGTATAAGGACAGGCACAGTCATCAACATAACTAGGATAAGGTTAGACATATAGATCAATGGAGTAGAATCGGGAGTTCATCAATAAACTCTTACATTATAATTAATTGATTCTTCACAAGGATGATTCAATTCAGTGGGAGAAAAGGATAGTATTTAACAAATGGTGCAGGGACAACTTTATATCCATCTGCAAAAGAATGAAATCGGACACCTTCTTTATATCATAGAGAAGTATTAACTCAAAATGGATCACAGACTTCAATATAATATAAAACCCTTAGAAGAAAACATTGGAGTAAATCCTTGCATACTTGGTTTAGGCAATAGTTTCTTAGAAATGACATCAACAAACACAGGCAACAAAATAAAAAAAATTAATTGGACATTATTGAAATCAAAACCTCATTATGTTGTAAAAAACACCATCAAGAAATTGGAAAGAAATAAACAACGCAAAGAATTGGAGACAATATTTGGAAATCATATATATCTGATAGGAAACTCATATCCAGGCTATATAAAGAAATCTTACAACTCAACAATAAATATGTAAATAACTCAAAAAATAGGCAAAAGATTCACACAGACATTTTTCCAAAGGAGATACAATTAGCCAATAAGCACATAAAAAGATGCTCAATAACATTAGTTTTCATGGAAATTCAAATCAAAATCACAACTGTAATACCATTTCAGACTCATTAGGGTGGATATAATAAAAAAGACCAATAATAACAAGTGTTGGTGAGGATATGGAAAAATTGGAATCCTCGTACCTTCCTTGTGGGAGCATAAAAAGTGTAGTTACTTGGAAAACAGTCTGGCAACTCCTCAAAAAGTTAAACATGGGATTACCGTATGACCCAGAAATTCTATTCCTAGGTATATATTCAAGAGAACTAAAAAAATATGTCCACACAAAAGCATGTACACAAATGTTCATAGCAGGATTGTTTACAATAGCCAAAAAGCAGACATCACTCAAATGTCCGTCCAATGATGGATGAATAAGCAAAATGTGAAACCTATACAATGGAATATTTTTTAACTATAAAAAGAATGAAATACTGATTCATGCTACTCCACAGATGAAACTTAAAAATATAATGCAATGTGAAAAAAATATTTTAAAAACACACATTATGTGGTTCAATTTATATGAAATATCTAGAATAGGTGAGTCTATAGAGACAGGAAGTAGATTTTCTAGGCACTGGAGAAAGGGAATATCAGGGGGGAATGGGCAGTGACTGTTTATGGATACTGGGCTTCTTTTGTGACTCTAAAATTGATTTTGATGATGATTGCACAATTCTGTGAATATACTAAAAACTACTAAATTATACATGCTAAATGGTTTAAGTGTATCCTATATGAATTATATGTCAATAAAGCTGTTGTTTAAAATAAAAGCAGTGGTAGATAATATTGCTTGCACCTTCACATGCCTTAAGGTAGGACATCAAACTATTTTAGTATCCATTGTATTCTTTACCACCATGCACTTGTAGGAAAAGAAATACTATTTCATTTGAGTGTTCTTGATAAAACAGTAAAGATTGTACTTATTGTTCATTAAAAATATTATTTATATTATCATGCATTGGGTTGTTATTTTAAATAAATTTATAGAATTTTAAAAGGCTATTTAAAGAGATTATAAGAAACTTGTCTTGCTGCATAAGATACTACATTTAAATAACATACCACATCCTTCTGAACTGACTTCAGTTTGGTTGCTTATTATGTACAGGTTAATAACTCTTTACCTACATTTGCAACCATTAAAAATCCTCTTCTGTCTTTCTCAAGAGGGTAGAATATATATATATACAAAAGTGTTTGAGTGGGGGTGTTAGAAACCTATTTATATTATTCTTAAAGTTCTTTCTAAAATACATTGCTTATGGTCTAAATTTTTTTAATCTATTTTCCTGTATCTTGAATTATATAATATGTTGTGAAATGGCCTAAAATGCTAACTTTAGATGTTATACTTAATCCAAGTTTTAAAATTATTATTCCAAATTATCTAGATCTTAAATCTATTCATTCAAATATTTATTGTACATGTTTCTATATCATAAAGGCCCAGATATTATCAGCTAATAAAATACATTTGAATAAATGTTCCCATGAAATCATTTGCTAAATCTTGCTACAACACAAAAGTTATTTGCTAACTGGCTCCAAGGGACAATAAAAAATTAGTTGAATAATTTATTTCAAATATAAGAGCTGTTTTGTATTGCAGTACTTTTAAAATTAAATTTTAGTTTTCTCCACTATTTAGAAACACATCAGTTTAGTTGTAAATGTTTCCATTTCAGAAAATTTTCTTGGTTCTCTCTCTCCCTGGGTGGTTACTGAAAAGACTTTTAGAAAGATGCAAGATTTTAGGAGAAAAGTTAAACAAGTAATGAATACTACCAGTCTATTAGTCACTTCTGTGTTCTAGGATCCATACATAAATGAAAAAAAAAAAAACAAAACCAAGTTGTTTAAAATAGAAAACCATCCAAAATAAAGACTCCTTTCCATCTTCACTTCCCAAGTTAAAAAATTCCAAGTTCGTATCCAATTGCACCAAAGCTTAGGTTCTCTCAGCATTCTGGGTGAGTAAAGATGTATAGCTATATAGCCTCTACTAAAATTCCAGGCCATTGTCAGGGAATAAACAGGCAAAGCTAAACAAATGGCATTCCTTATCAAAGAAACACTAACATGATTGAGCATACAGCATGTCAATCAGTCAGCATCTGTTCTATAATCATGTTTCCTATTTTATAAATGTAGTGTGAATGAATTCTTATGGATTTACTGCCTTGTGCTGCCTCACCACTGTATTTCACTTTTAGTTTGAGATACCTGAACAGAAAAGTATATGCTGGATTGCTGGCAAAACTCGATTATCCATAGACTCTCAGGAATGAATTATCTAAGTCAGCTAGTTGAGAGCTTAATACTTTAAAAACAAATGATTTTTAATTTAATGTGCTGGATAGAAATCTAAACACAATACTCATGGCTCATCTATATAAATTAAATATGGTGAATATTCACAATTTAATCGTTTTTTTATGAATTCGGGTCATTATGATGAACACCAATTACTGCACTATGTTATCATGCACTGATGCCCTCAAGGCCTATTTAAGCAATGCAGGGCTATTAATCCCACATTGCTCTGAGCCTTTGGCCTGTTTATTGGTTTTTCTGCTTCCTTCCTTACAGTCAGCTGTCCCTCCTTCCTACTACCTTCTATGAACCTTTCTAACATTTCTAAATTGCCTCTCCACAGCTGTTGGCTGCGAAATCTGATAATCATGATTTAAGAATAACAACAAGTAAATAAATTATGAATGAGGATTTGAGGAGCTTACCCTATAAAGTGCATGAGCTTAAGTGAAGGATTTCGGGACACAAACTTTATCTTCACAAAGCCATTTTTCTCTATCCTAGTTCTTAAATGAGGCTACTAGACCACTGGATTCCAGCTGTATGATACCATATTTGATAAACCCTCCCCTCTAGCATCAGAATAATTTATGACCTGGTACAAAGTCCTTAGGCAATTAAAACACGAGTTGATTAAGACAAATCTACTTCTTCTGCAACTGCAGATAAAAAAGTATAGTCTTCTAAGCTTGAATGTTTAGGATACCTAAAAAATAAATTATATAGAGATTTAATACTTTGGAAGCACGACTTAGAATTCTGAAAATTCATATAAAACTAAGTATATAAATAGGATAACAAGTTTAATTCAATTCAATCAGCAAATGCTTATTGAGCATATACGATGTTCAAGGTATTATACTAGACATCACAGGGGTTATAAAAATAAATAACACACAGTCCTTGCTTTAAGAACTTAATATCCAGTAAGCAAAATTGGATACGAATGACTAAAATGAAAGATGAGGTAAGGTAGAGATGTAAGAAAAGTATAAACAAGATAACATGGGAGCTCAAAGAAATGAGAGATTAAATTTAGTTTGGAGAGACAGATCAGAAAATCACAAAGCGTTCTATGCACAAAGTGTTCCATGTAATAAATGGATGAGTGTTATAGTTTGGATGAGTTCTTGATGAGAAGAGAGTAGGAGGAAGAGGCAGCAATAGTAAGCATCTCAGGCTGAGGAAACTGCAATCATTCCACAAATATTTACTCAGTGTTTATTATGTGTCAGGCAGTGTTGTAGTTACTGCGAATACAACAGTGAACAAAGGAAATAAAAATCCCTGTCCTCGTGCAGTTTATATTATAGTGGTAAGGGTGAGGGAGGGGGGAAGATAGAGGGAGAGAACAAAAATAGTAACAATAACAACAGCTAACACATTAAAGCACTTAACATGTCAAGCACTGTTTAAGTGCTTTACATATAAATTCTTTCCATCCTCAAAACATCTATATGAAATGGATTACTATTATGCCTATTTTACAGATAGAAAACTGAGGCACAGAGGTTAAATAAACTGCCCCAAAGCACACAATGAGAAATAAAACCATAATTCAAACCTAGGGTGTCCAAACTATAGACTCTGTGTTTCTACTATGCTGTACCAAATAAGCAAGATCTGTAACATGTTAGATGTTCACTTAAACATTATGTTCAAGGAGCAGTAAGCCATTTTATCTGGAATACATGAGGGAACAGTGAAGTATAGAGTTGAAGAAATAGGTTGGACAGACTTGGATGTAAGACAGAGGAGTCTTCCTGCTGAATTAAGTACAATTGGAATCCATCAAAAATGGTCATATGATTAGTGCCTCACTTTAAAAAGGATGAACAGGAGTGATGAAAGAGGCCAGGAGAAGAGATTAGATTTACCACTGAACATTTATTAAGAGTAGTGGCACAGCTCAGGTGAAAAGTAATTAAGAGATATAATAGAACATGATATAAGTTAAATTGTGGGAGTTTCAAGAAACAACACACACACACACACACACCTGAAAAACTCAGTTTTCCAGTTCAGGCCAAAAGATTAAAGTCATCCTTGACTCCATGTTTCCTTTCATATCTTATATCCAATCAATAGCAAATCCAGAATCCAACAATCTTTCACCATTTTCATTAACACTACCCTAGTCGAAGCCATCATCACCTCTCACCTGTCTTACTGCAACAGCCTCTTTACTCACTCCCTGCTTCTACCCTTGCCCCGCTATAGTCTACTCTCAACCCAGTAGCCAGAGCTACCTTGCTAATAAAATAGTTAAATCAGTTTGCACCTTTGCTCAAAACCATCCAATGACCTCCCATTTCATAGTAAAAAGTCAAAGTCCTTACAATGGCCTGCAAAGCCCTACATGATCTAGTCCTTTACCCTCACCAATCTGACCTCAACTCCTACCACTCTTTCTTTCACTCACTCTCCTTCAGTCACACTGCCTACTTTGCTATTTCTGGAACGCTTACGTTCTCCCCCATTTCAGGGTCTTTATATTTGCTTGTCCTTATACCTGGAATGTTACACTTGTCCCCTATCTAGCTCTTTCCTAACCTCCTTCAGATCTCTGCTCTAATGTCACATTCTCAGCTTTTCTAGAGTAAATCATTTAAAACTGTGTACCCAAACACACTCTATCTAAATCTTCCCTGTCCAACTTTTCCAAGTGCTTTCCTCCACTAGAATATCAGCTCCATGGTGACCAGTATTTTCGCTTGTTGTGTTCACTCCTATACCCTCAGTGTCTTAAATAGTGCCTGGCACATAGAAGTTCTCAATAAATATTTGTTGAATTGAATCAATGAATTCAGTAAAGACAAAGTGAAATAAACAAGGGACACTGAATAATGAGAATTTATATAACAGGGCAACTGACGAAATGAACAGAGGGAGGAAGGAGAAAGAATCAAATATCTCCATGGTGTCCAAACTCCAGGAATGGCAGTAGCATTATCAGAAACAGAATAGTTAAGGGAAACTGGAGAGAAGAAATTAATTCATTTTTAGATATGATGCCTATGTGGTGTGGGGCACTAATGAGATATCAAGCAATGCAAATCTGGACCTTAAGAAAGAGGTCAGGGCTAAAGATATAGGTTTGGGAGTTATTAATATAAAAGTAATAGTGTTGCAGCGGATATGACAGAACCTTGGAAAAGGCTACATTGGTTTTGGGGGGCAGTTCAAGAAAGAAAATTAGTCAGAGAGGTAGTAAGAAAACCAAAATAATGTCACCTAATCAAGCCAAGAGAGAAAAGTTTCAAGAAGGTGATAGTAAATTAGTGTTAAATATTGCAAGAGAAGTCAAGAGGGTTCTTAGAACAAGCAGGGTGATATGCCAATTAGGAAGCCATTGATGACCTTTGTGAGAGGTGTTTCATTCAAGTTGCAGGGGAAGAAGCCAAATTCCAAGGCATTTAAGAAAGGTCCTCGCAATAAGCTTAACAGAATAAAAATGCTCATACTCTTTTGCCTAGTAATCGCACTCCTAGGAATTTATCTTAGGAAAAAACTCAACAAAAGAACAATAGTAAACAAATAAATGAATGTAAGAAGATGTACATTTCATTGCTATCAGTAATAAAAAGTCATAAATGAAATATCCAACTATAGGAAAATAGTTCAGCAATTTATGATATATTAAAACAAGAAAATATTTAATAGATATTTAAAAATAGGAAGAAAAAGGAAAAATGATATGTTAAATAGAAACAGTTAAAATACATGTCATTCATGCATTTGATATTTAATTACAGAGACTTTCTCATGTATTAGGCACATGCTAGATATACCATGGCAGCCAAAACAGACAGGTCTTCTAGCTACACAAAACTTACAGTCTGTGGTTAAAACTCAAAAAATGTATCCATATATGCAAACAGAAGGAAGTATACCTTCAAATGATAAAAGCTGTGTGTTATCAAGGGAGGGTTATGGCTCTTTTCCTTCCAATATATTTCAAGAAATATAGTTTTTTCCAACAAACAAAGAAAAAGGTAAATATTTGTAGCATCAAAAGAAAGACCCTTGAGAAGATGGCTTGAGGGGGAAGCAGGGTTTGAGGAAATGTGTTTTAGAAGAGAAATCTTGAGCATGTGCAAAGACAAAGGAGATGGCAGAGAGGCAGAGACTGAAAATTCACACTTCTTTTTTACTGTTAACAGCTAATTTAACGGATCCATTCTAGAAGTTCTTCAAATTCCTTGGTGAATGGGCTTTGAATCGCCTAGAATAGCTGTCCTAGAGCTGACATTTAAATGTGTGTCTTGTGAACACTAATAAAGATCCCATGCTCCATCTGAATGACACTTGATTTGGACAATAAATTTCACAATAAAATTACTAAACATGGAGGAAACAGTCACTGAACATTATTAGCTCTCATGAATTGCCTCAGACTAAAGCATGTATTCACCTTGCTCCAATAACTTTGCTTATAAATGATTTTTTTTAACAGAGTAAAAACTGGCTGGGTGTGGGGTATGTTCTATTATCATTTAAAAGAAAGACAATTTAATAAAAGTGTGGTATAGCACATCTAATAGTTTGACATCTTGGTTCCTTAACCTTTTCATCTCCAGTGACTTTTTCTTTCCAGTCCAAGTAAGCCACCCACACCTCATGCCTTGCAAGTTATCATCACCCTTTAACATTCTGTCTCCAAAACTACTAATTCAAACGTGGCATACTCTGACCACAACCGCAAGGTTGCCGGTTCAACAAGTCCCTCTATCATCATCATTGATACCACCTCCCCTACTTTCTTCTTCCTATTCATCAGAGTTTTATTCACTTTCTTCCTTATCCAGCTTAGGTTTCACAGTGCATCACTGCAGTCCCACTATTGCCAACACCATAAATCCCTTGCCTCACTATGGTGTTGTTGTCGAGGAGGATAATGATGTTTTTGTGCTTCTATAGCCAAAATCCAACCAATAGCCAATGATGGGGCAAAGTCACACAACAGGCACATGGGTTTCAATGCATAAAATCAAAATCACTATCTATAGTAGGGCCCTGAATATTGCTAGCCAATCTTTCTGTGTTTCCATGGTCCAAATACTCTTGTTCACTCTCTACCACAGGTTTTTCAAATTTTCTCCACTCATCTCAAACCCCTAGAACACTGTTCCCCAGCTCTATCCCTTTTCAGAAAATGACCTTGCCTCTTAGTTCCTAGAAGAAACAGACCATTAGCTCCTTAAGGCTGGATGGCACATAGCAGGTATTGAAGTATACAAGGAATGGGGTAAAAAGGATAAAAACACAAAAAGGAGAACTTGTCATGCTAACCTTAAACAAAGCACTTCCTTTTCTTTAGACCTGTTTTTTGATCTTGAAATTGAGGTGTCTGTGTAACCTTTTCTAAGTAGTTCCCAGCTCTAAATGCTATGGTAGTAAAATTTAGGTGTATGTCAGGACCTATGAATATAAGCTGTCCAAGGAAAGATTTTCTCGAAAGTGAACAAGTGGTAGCCAAGAAATACCATCTTATGCCTGTGTTCCCAGTTAGAGGATGTGCTATAATTCATTGTTCAGGAAATATTTACTTAGTTCCTTCTATGTAAGGATTTACAAGGGAGAATAAAGGCTATGTAAGACTTTTTTATTTATTTATTTTTTGCCTACATACAACTTTCAGTCTACTAGAGGAAGAAAGACTTTATACAAATATCTCTGACGGGTGACATGTACAGCAACTTTTAAAAAGACTAGTGGTTAATTACCTAACAAGTCATTACTTCTCAATCAACTGTGAAGAACTCTGATAGCTGTCAAAAACTGTCACTTCCTAAGATGTGATTAATAGTATGGCCCAGACTATTTAAAGCTACAGACAGTAGTGGGTAAGCAGAGAAATGTGGAGTTCATTCTGACTTATTAGAATGTTTTTCAAATTTCACGACACTCTTTACTTTTTAAAACATTTTTCAATGGAAGGAACATCTTGGAAACATTAATTAAACCTATTACCTACACAAATTTTAAGGTCAATGGAATTAATCTGAATGTATCAGCTTACTGAAAAAAGAAAAGGGAGGAGAAAGAAAAATAAGTGCTGACATATTCATGCTTAGGGTTTTAAACTTGGCTTTGCATTAGAATCACCTAAGAAATTTTTGAAAATACATATCCCTGCTACACCCACCCCTCAAAATATCTGGGGTTCAGGCCCAGAAATCTGCATCTCTAAAGCTCCTCTGGTGATTCTGGTGCACTGCCAGGTTTGAGAACCAAGGTTAGTTAGATCATTTAGATCATTCACTATCTCCAAACCCATGAAAATTTCTATATTACAGGATAACAAAATAAATGATTGATTGATTTCTAAAAACAGATTTCTTATGGCTAGTGGGTTACTTAAAAAAAGTATGTAATTGGGTTGTATTTTAAGTGCTTTATGCATACATTGTAATATACTGATGTCCCTTGCATAATTATTACACATGCTA
Organism: Cynopterus sphinx; assembly: GCA_030015415.1. NCBI lineage: Eukaryota > Metazoa > Chordata > Mammalia > Chiroptera > Pteropodidae > Cynopterus > Cynopterus sphinx. The sequence goes on from CM057388.1 coordinate 79,253,263, forward strand.
CATTTACATCCATTTTATAGGAATTGGAGCATAATGTTTACTTTAAATGATTAAAGATTTATAGTTCCTATCTCTTGGCTTTTATGTCACATCATTTATCATATCTATGATTTATGTAATGCCAAATATTTGGTCAGAAACACAACCCCCAATTATAATATTTTTCTTGTGGGAAAATATGATCCCTTTTATGATGCAGGTTTCAGGAACACTATGGTGGCAAAAATCAAGGCCTGCCTGTACACACGCAGTTCACTTTTCGCAAAAGGTTATGTTTCTGAAAAGTGGTATAAACTGAATATCTATCAGGGAAGTCATTTAAGATCTACCAAGGACCCACTTAAACTAAAATGAACTTTTTCACAAAAAAAGAAATACTTTTAGAAAGTGAAAGCTCATCCTTGTTTTACTTGCTCTGAAAATTTTAATTTAACAGAAAGCTATTAAAACAGGGCACACAAATATTTCAGTAAAAACTAGTCTAGGTTATAGCATAAATGGTATTTTTCTTGAATATCTAACTTCAGATCATAAACTTTGGAGCCAAAAAAAAGTCATCACTGAATCTACAGTACAAGGAGGTTATCTTTTGCACTGTTATGCATTAATCTGGCAAATAATGTAGACGGTAACCCTGTTTCTTTTTACTGATTTAAAAGAATTGGAGTGCAGACAAATGCTCACACTATGTTCCTGTGAGTGAGTGAAAATTACAGGTGTGAGGATCCGCCTTTTTCAAACTGAGAAATGCAAGCACAGGTTGATCCCTGCAGCTTAAACGGTGAGGACTTTGGGAACTGCAAACAGGTAAACTAGATACTAGAACTACTAAATAAGCAAAAGTTATTTGTCCTCAAAAAGAATGCTGCTCAAAGTAGCCATTCTCTAGGACAAAACAGAGATGAAGTCAGAAAAGACATGCAAAAGTACTTTGCAAACTCTTAATTACTATGTAAATATAGGAAACAAAGTTCTCAGCTGAGATTGAAGATGGGGGTAATGGCGTTGGGGATTTGAGGAAAGAGAAAGTATGAAAAAAATTTGGAAAAGGGAGGGAGGGAATGGAGTGGCAGGGTAGCGTTAAGGGTCTAACTTGAGTTTTGTGGTCAAGAACCAGTGAGACCAGGCGGTATGGTCGCATGTTTGCCCTCAGCCTGTTTTACTACATGGGTATAAGCATCAAGGAGTCAAAAAGTTATCGGGGCTGTGATTTTGCCAAGTGAATAAAAGAAATGAAGTTAAGGGTATATGCATACCAGGGGCTTGAATTAGAGTGGCGGCAATAAAAATAGAAAAAGACTATGAGATTCCCTAAAAATAAGATTGATAGGATTCAGCTAAGATGCATGTCTCAACATGGGTTTTAGTCAGGCAATAATAGCATTTGAACATTTGCTGTGCAGACTACTGCACAGGCAGGATCAGGATTTCAGAGATCAGCTGTAGTTCTAAATTTCCTCCTGTAGTACTGAACTACATGAGATGGGCAGAGAAGACCAGGAAAATAGCGGGCTAGGGAAATTAGGAGAGGAAGACAAAGTTGTTTGCCTAAATTAGCAATAGATATGATGGTGGGCAAGGAGGGAAGTGGACAATGGAGTAGATTATTGCCTAAATGAAGTGAGATAGAGATCTAAAATAGGCTCCTAGGACGATATCGGTGATAAAAGCTGGAATCTTGGAGCAAGAGAACAAATATTGTGTTGTGTGTGATTAGGCTTGTCTCCACTCACTACTACCCTCATTACCTCTTACAGAATAATTTAAATCACAAAGTCCAATATATATTCTAATGATGTAAATAATGGTGGAGAACCTTCTTAAGCTAGCCTGTACACAAATACACACAACTGGAATGAATTCAGACACATGGAAAATAGTGCAGAATTGAAGAAAGACAAAACGGGCTGAAGAACTGGCTTTCAGTCTAAGTAATGTGAGCTTTACTTCATCATCTGTAAAAGTAGGTAATGACAACCTTCCTATACAATCATAAGGTCTGTGCATAGAAATGAATGTAAGATTCCTGAGGATAGGGACCTTTCCTGTCTTGTTTGCTAGTATATCTCAAATACTTAGCCAGGTATATAGCAAGAGCTCATGAATGTTTAAGTGAATGAGTATAGAAAAGTATAGAGAGTTCTACTCAAATATCAACTATGGAGTTATCTCCTTAATAATAATTCACATTAAACAAAAGCTGTTTCTGATTATAGCAATATAAAATCCTCTAAAATTTTGATAAACATCTTTAAGCACTTATCTTATTTCTTTCTTATGAGATAGTTACAAACTGGCTCAACAGGTATCAGTTGGAAAGTTTAAGCAGTTAATTCTAAAATATTTCCTGGACCAGCTCCATGGGCCAGAGGCAAAAGGTCAAAGGCAAGAATGATAAACATTTTGAACAGCAAAGTTACTTTCTGTTGGGAGTATTTAAGCTGGAAGCTGCTTTAAAAGGCAAGATGAAAGATTGTGTAGTCACATATGAAATATATTGAGAAGTTTAAAAGCTCTTTTTTTTTTAGCTGAACCAAAAGTCTGTCCCTGCTTTCCCTAATGGCCCCTTTTTACCTTTTCTATTTGCCCCTTACTCCCATTCAATACCATTTATTATAATTTCCGTCTTCTCTAGTCCAGTCATCTTTTATATTATGGTTATATATTTTATGTTTAACTTTTATAATTTTTATTTTTATAATTTTAATGTTTCATTTTATATTTATACTGTGTATTATATATTAATCACTCAAATTTTTCTTTCAGTGAAAAAATGGATGAACCTCATCCAGACACCAATATATTGAGCCTGCCCCTCTCTCTCATCTCCTCCTGTCTCCTCTGCCCTCCTATCCAGCATATTTAATGACCTACCATTATAATCTCTCCCTGTAATTAAGCTAGTCTGGCAAATCCTTGATCCTAGATAAAGTCAACCCAAAGGCCAAACCTTCCACTTGCACTCTGTATCCCATTCTCTCCCCATACTACATTTCAAAGACTTACCTCTTTGGTTATCTTGCATCCTCAATCTCTTCCTCTGCATAGATTATATATATATATATATATATATATATATATATATATATATATATATATATATATATATATATATATATATATATTCTTTGTCATGACCAACCTCCACTTCACTCAGCACTAGGCTCTAGTCACACTGGGATCCTCTTATAGCTTGGACATGCCAAACTTCCCTGTCTCAGGGCTTTGCACCTAAAACAGATCCCAAATTCTGCTGTTAAGCACAGCCAGGAAGGCATGGGTCATCTTGCCTTCACAAACTTGTCTTGCATAACTGTCCCCAAGTTACTGATTTCCAGTCACACTGCTTCTTTTTGTTTCCTCAACATTCCAAGATCTTCATGACCTTCACACAAGTTTTCTCACTACTTAATGTGGGACATCCCAATCCTTTTCTCAGTCCATCCTTTGGTCTGAGTACTACCTCCTTAGAGAGGCCTTCTCTGTTCATTCTAATTAAACCTGGTCCCTCCTGTTATTCACACAGCATACTTCATAGCCCTTCATAAACATGTAGCTACTTATACATTGGCTGTCTTAGCTATTAAACTATAAATTACACCAGGGTCGGGACACTGTTTTGTTTGCTGGCATACACCCAGCATCTAATGCACAGTACCTCACATAAACAGTTCGTAAGTTAATAATATCTTTGCAGGAATGAACAAACATCCATCATTTCCTCTTGACCTTCCTAATATCATGAGATAAGGAAGATGTTAGTATCCTATGATATAGGTAGAGTCACACAGTAAGCAGTAGAACCAAACTCATCCTACCCCGAATCCAACATTCTTGTTATTACACTGTTTTACCAAAAGGGAGTGTCCTTTGCTGTTATGAATACAAATATTGTAATAAACTCACTGAGTCACATTTCTCATAAAGTTGTGGCAATCTGAACTCCAGTTATTTTGTTTAAAGAATTTCTGGGATAAGTACTACCACTTTCCTCACTCTCAGAAAAAAAAGACTATATTTCACTTACTACAAGGAGACAGGTTTGGGTATTAATTTTGCTTATTTATTTCATACTATATAATGTTATTCTACTGGGGAGCTTGCTATAAGACAATAACAGTAAAGAAATAGTAATCCTACTTTATAAATCTGTCAGTAGGCTCCCAATATCTAGTCCCCAGACAGATACCACAATTGCCATTTTCCTACTGACTCTGACAATTGGTCTAAACAGACCAAGTTCTAAATTCCCAACCCTCACAGTAATATGCACTCAAAATTTACTGAAACTATTTCATATCCAATGTTTATTATCTAATATATGCATTACCTAATATTCTATTTCATAAAAATTCAAAATATAATTAGCTCCTTGTATTGTCATATGCAGTTTGATGCATTTGTACATAAAAGTAATAGCTATTACTTATTGAGAGCCTACTATGTACTAGGCATTATTCTAATCACAGGGGATACAATGGTAAAGAAGAAATAGTCCCTGCTCACACTGAAGTTTATATTCATTGACTTCCTCAGGTTGTTCACTAGGTTTTAGATTTTTCTCAGTAACATTTTTAATAAAGTTTAAAATAGAGGAAAAAGGAATTTATTAAAGGTGTCTACAATTCTACACAAGTTGCAGTGGTGGGTTCTTTCCCCACACCAAGCAATTTTCTAACACCATTTGGGTGTCCTACAGTTTAAATCAATTCTGACACTATCTAACTGAATATAGCAGCAGATACCAAGGTCAAAGGCTCAATCCTACAAGCTGCTCCCCCACCCACTTTCAGATGTCAATTGTAAGTCCAGGTTGTCACCTGTATTTCTGACCTACCAGCTATAGATTGAAGGTTCCAACGACATCCTAAGAATCGATTAATTTCCAAAGGTGGCTCACAGAAGTCACAGAAACATTTTATTTACTAGATTACCACTTTAAAAATAAAAGGATATAACTCAGGAACAGGCAGATGGAAGAAATGAATGGGGCACAGAGCTTTTGTGCCCTCTCTGAGTCACTCTCCTGGAATTTCCTTACCTTTGTCACTCTGAACCCTGTCCTTTTGTGTTTTTATGGAGGCCTCATTATATAGCTATGATTTATTAAATCACTGGTCATTGGTGACTGAAACTTGATAGCTCTCAATATCCCAATATCTTCAATAATTCTGTATTGTGTATGCTAAGTAAAATAAGTCAGAAAAAGACAAATACCATATGATTTCACTTTCTTGTGGAATCTAAAAAACAAAATAAACCAAAAAAACAAAAAACAAAAAAAACCCAGAAACATACTAATAGATACAGAGGACACACTGACGGTTGCCAGATGGGAGGAAATTTGGGGGAGTTGAGTGAAAAGGTGAAGGGATGAAGAAGTACAAATTTGTAGTTACAAAATAGTTATGGGGATGTCACAGCATAGGGAATATAGTCAATAATATTGTAATAAGCAAGCATGTTGCCAGGTGGGTACTAGACTTATTGGGTGAATCACTTCATAAAGTATGTAAATGTCTAATCACTATCTGTACACCTGAAAACAATACAATATTGTAACTCAATTGTAATTGAAAAATAAAAAAAATACAAATTAACTAATTAAAAGATGAGCAGAAGAGGGTCTTCTAAAAGAACCTGAGAAGGAAAAGCCAGAGGGGTAAAAAAATGAAAGCCCACTGCCACAGAAACCAAAATAGGAGCGTTTACAGAGTAAAGGACTGCAACACACAGAATGGGAGGGAATATTTGCTGATCATATCTCTGATAAGGGTTTAGGATCCAGAAAACATTAAAAACTCCTGCAATTCAACAACAAAAAAACATATAATAAAAAATGGGCAAAGACTTGAATATACATTTCTCCAAAGATATACAAATGGCTGATAAGCACATGAAAACCTGCTAAATATCCTTAGTCTTTAGGGAAAGCAAATTAAAACAATAATTAGACAACACCTAATACTCATTAGGATAGATATAATCAAAAGGAGAAATAATGACAAGTGTTGGTGAAAATGTGGAGAAATTGGAAGCCTCATACACTGCTAGTGAGAATGTAAAAACTTTTGGGAACTGTGGAAAACAAAAATTTAGCAATTACTCTTTGTTAAACATAGAATTAACATACAAATCAGCAATTCCACTCCAAGGTATCCACTCAAAAGAAGTGAAGTGAAAACAGATGTTCAACGAAATACTTTTACACTATTGTTTATAATAGGCTTGTTCACAATAGCCAAAAGGTGGTGGGGGGGAACACAGATGTTCCTTCAATAGATAAATGGACAAACAAAAGCAGTAGGTTCATACAGTGGAATATTATTCAGCTATAAAAAGGAATGGCATAATGATATAAGCTACAATAAGGATGAACTTTGAAAATAAAGTGAAAGCAGCCAGACACATATGTTTCCATTTATATGAAACATCTAGAACAGGAAAATCCAGAGATAAAAAGATTCATGGTTGATAGGGCCCATGAAGAAGGAGGGATTGTGCAATGACTGCTAATGGGGGCAGGGTTTCTGTTTTGGGGTAATAAAAATATGCTGGAATTAGACCATGGTAATGGTTGTGCAATTCTGTGAATATACTAAAAACCAACTAACTGTATGCTTTAAAAGTATGAATTTTATAGTATGTGAATTAACTCAATTATAAAATTTTTAAAAATATAAACTTTACATTTAATAAATATTTGCTGAAGAACATTAATAATTGAAAAAAATACTATCCAGTACTGGTAAATTCATAAGGTCCAATGGCTTTCTATGTTTATTATCAAAAAATTATTTTTCAAATAACAAATGAAAAAGAGAATAAAGAATTAGACAAAATCAAACATAATAGAAAAGTAAAATATAATTACAACAAGAGTCCCATTGAATTTTTCAATGTAGAGGTCACTAGTAACCTTAGGAAGAACAGATTCAGTGAACAGGGCATAGGAACCTAACTATAATAAGATGAAGAACCAATAAGTTTTTAAACTGTAGACAGCAAAGTTATTCCATTCCTTTCAGAAGCTTGAGTATTAGGAGAAATGGGAAATGGGAGTAGTTTTAGAAAGGTGTTTGGTCAAAGAAAGTCCTCCCGTCTCTCCAAGATAAAATGTGCACGTAAGAATATGCAAAGAAGAAAAAGACATTTGAGAGAAGTCAAAGATAGGAGAAAATGACTGATAAAGGACCATGAAAAAGTGTGTGGTTGGTGGCGGGGGTGAGGACTCAAAGTCCAGAAGTAATACAGTGGGAATAGAGAGAAAGGGAGTGATGCAAGAGACACCACAAACAGTATATATCAGTCTCACAAAGTATGAATCAACTCAGCAACTATTTGCTAAATATGACTACCAAGGAAAAGAGAGAAGTAAAAAAAAAAAAAAAAAAAAAGCAGCTTCCAAGATTTTATGCCTAAGTGATTGAGAGAATGAAACTAGGAATTTTGTAAAATTCAGTGTGTGTGTGGTGGGAGAGGAGGAGGAATGGAGATGAGCTCAGTTTCATTTATTGAATTTGAAATGTCAGCTGGAAATCCAAGCAGAAACAAACTGCACTAAAAAGATTTGTCTTATGTCATTAAGTAAAAAGTAGGTTAGATCTTTGTTAGTAAATTAGCTGCAAAGAACAGAATTCCCATTAGCAATGTGTCTTGTACATACTAGGGACTTGGTAAAGTATTGGTTGAGTTGAGGGGCTCCTCAGCTCTTCTCTCTCTTCTCCCCCACAGGCTAACTAACTATGACAAGTGTAAAGACCCTTCCTTCCATAATAAGCCCCCAGAGCCTCGCCAACCTAAGCATTTAGATTATATTGCAAAACTGCTTTAGAGACATGTAATCCATGGAGCCTTGTGATTAATCCAAAACCTTAGTAATGCTTAAGCTCTTCTTGCCCCTGTAGGCCATCGGTGTGGCAAGATAAAACAAGAATTACAATCTGCAACAACAAAAAAAATAGAAATAATTTTCTTTTGAAAATCAATTTCATTGTGGCTATTTAGTTTCCACTCTTTCCATATGCCATCACTTCAATAAAAATTACTCTTCATCTCTAAAGTGCAGGCCCATTAACAGGTGGATGTGTATGGAGAAGAATAGTTAGCAGCCTATTGTTTTAAAGTTGCTTCAGCAGCTAGCAGCAGGGAAGTCTCCATGAGCCCAGAGGAGACAGGGAACCTTCCTCCCTTGGTTATTCCAAGCACACAGGACTATCACCTAGCTGAGAAATGGACAATTAAAATCCCTCTCTCCCCAAAAGACAAAGAATTTATAAACTGATTTCCCAAATGGTGCTCCACAGAGATGTCTATTAAGCATCCACTACCACTCAAGCTCATGGTCCACTGGTCTTCAATGGTTGTTCTAGTATCCCAAATGATAAAGACCTAGTAATCCACAAGAGAGGAGCTGAAGCGAGGCACAGGGAACCAAATTTTATTTTCTTTATAGTCTTCCTTTATCTCTGCCTTTAGAGAATGAGTTCTCAAATGGAATGGGCATTAGCATCACCCAAGAAGCCTTTTGTTCCAAACAATATATCCTCATGGCCCCACTCTAAAGACTCAGATGATACATGTCTGAGCATGCTCAGGGATATGTGCATTTGGAAAAACTTCCCTAGGTAAGGCTAATATGAACTCTTAATTAAGAACCACTGCAAGAGATGATCTGTATTATTAATTTTACCCTACAATTTTATAAAACCATGTCTGATGAGTAGGGAATAGATAGCTATTTTTATCAGAGAAAATGAGAGTAAGTCTGAGAAATAGAGACAGACAGAGACAGAGGGAGAGATAGATATCATTCTGGGCCAAGATTCTTTATTACCATATGCCCACTCTAGTGCAAATAGCCATTGGGACCCATGTGTGCTCTAGGTTCTAATTATACCAAGCCATTCACGATTACATAAATTGCAGATTCCCACCATAGAGTGCACACCAGAATCATCCACAGAGTTTAAAAATATACATGACTAAGACCCTACCCCTGAAGCTTCTGAGTGGGTTGATTGAGTTGAAGTCCTGGACACATCAATTAGGGGGGATAGCTCTAAGGGTAATTGCAATAAAGTCTGGAAGATTGTCTTCCTCTAAAGAGAGGTATCACTCAAGAATCAACACCTTCTACGTATTTACTGAACATATTCTATGGGCCAGATACTTAAAAAAAATAACAGCTTTATTTAGATATAATTCACATACCATAGAATTTACCCACTTTAGGTATACAATTCAATGATTTTTAGTAATTCTACCAAATTATATCTCTTACATCATTTTCTTTCCTTCTAGTTCCACTGCTACCACCCTGGCTATGGTAAATCCATTCTAGAATATTTTCTTCCATCCATTAAGCTCCCTAAATAAGCTCCCTGATGCTCATATTCATTCAATCCCCATTCCCCCTTCCCACCCCAGGTATTCACTAATCTAATTTTTGTCTACATATTTGCCTATTCTGCACACTTCATATAAATGGAATCACACATTATGTTTTTTTTATGACTGTCCTCTTTTAATTAGTAAAATATTTTTGAGGTTCATCTATGTTATAGCATGTAACTGTACTTCATTTCTTTTTATGGCTGAATAATATTCCATTGTATAGAATATTTATACCACATTTTGTTTACTCATCGACATTTGAGTTGATTCCACATTTTGGCTATCATGAATAATGCTGTTATGAATATTTGTGTAGAAGCATTTGTGTGAACATATGCTTTCATTTGTCTGGGGTATATATCTAGGAGTAGAGTTGCTGGATCATGGGGTAACTGTATTAACTTGAAGAGCTACAAAACTATCTTCCAATCAAGCCACATCATTTTACATTCCCATGATCAACATATGAAGCTTTCCATTCCTCTACATCTCAATTTTTTCATTATAGCAATTCTAGTAAATGTGAAATGGCATCTCCATTTTTTTATTTTAATTTTATTGAGGTATAATTGACCTACATTATATTAGTTTCCAGTATACAACATAGTGATTCAATATTTGTCATATTGCAGAATGATCACAATAAGTCTAGTTACCATCCATTACCATACATAGTTATGGAAACTTTTTTTCTTGTGATGAGAACTTTTAAGATTTACTCTCTTATCAACTTTCAAATATGCAATACAGTATTATTAACTATAGTTGCCATACTGTACACTACATCTCCATGACATTTATATTATAACTTAAGAGTGTAACTTTTGACTCCCTTCACCTACTTCACCCATTCTCCACCTCCCACCTCTGGCAACCAACCAATCTGTTCTTTGAACCTATGAGCTTAGTTTCAGGGTTTTTTAGATTCCACATATAAGTGAGATCACATGGCATTTGTCTCCATTGTGCTTTTAATTTGCATTCACCTGATGGATAATAATGTTGAACATCATTTCATGTATTCATTTAGCCATGTGAATACCTTCTGTGCTAAAATACTTGTTTATATCGTTTGTCTTTTTGTTCAGGTTGTCTTATTATTGTGTCCAAGAGCCCTTTATAAATTCTGCATATAAGTCTTTATTAAATTTAATTTACACATATGTTCTGCTAGTCTGTCACATTTATTCCATTTTTAATGTTTCCTTTCAAAAACAAAAAATATATATATTTTGATTAGGTCCAGGTAACAGTTTTTCTCCTCTTTGTACTGTAGGTTTGGTGTCATAACTAAGAAATCTTGTCCAGCTTAAAGTCTTGAAAAATGTCCCCTATATTTGTCTAAAAGTTTTATTGTTCTGGCACTTAACATTTATGACTATCATACTTTTTTATCATATTTACTGAGGTAACATGGTTAAAAACATTATATAAATATCAGATATACAACATAATTCACTATCTGTATATATACTTTATTCTGTGCTCACCACCAAAATTCTAGTTTTCTTCCATTCAGTTAATTCTGGGGCATGGTGTGTAGTGAGGGTCTAAGCTGATCTTTTTGCATGCGGATACACAAATGTCCCAGCACCATTTGTTGAAATAATATCTTTTATCCCAATTGTCTTGGTACATTTGCCAAAAATCAACTGACCACAAATGTCGGCTGTTTCTGAACAATCAATTCTATTCTATTGATTTATATGCCTATCTTTATGCCAGTACCATACTGTCTTGATGACTTTAGCTTTATAGAAACTGAGTTTTGTATTCCCTGAATATGCCATGTTCTCTCGCACCTCCACCAGTTCTTTGCACGTTATTCTGTCTGCCTAAGACAGTCTTATCCTAGACAACTCTTGCTTATTTTTAAGGTCTAAGCTTAAAAGATGTTTTGTCTAGAAACTGTTCCTTGATTTTAAAAGTCTGGGTTATGTACACCTCCTTAGTGCTCTAGATCATCCTATAATTGTATTTCTTATTGCATTATCACATTGTATCATATTTGCCTGTTCACTTGACTGTAAGCTCCATGATGGCAAAAATCCTCTCTAACCAATTCAATAGTTATATCTATATTGCTTTGTGTACTGCCTGTTACATAGGAGATGATCAATAAATATTTGATGAAGAAATTATGATTATCAGAAGGTAGGAGGGAGGGGGAATGGGGAGGCAGATGGAGTAAAAAGAGGTCATATATGTGATGACAGAAAGAAATCTAACTATGGGAGGTGAACACACAATGTAAATATATATATGCCTAACTGTTAAAATGTGAAGCTGAAATTTACTCGATTTCATTAACCAATGTCACCCTAAAAAGCTAAATAATAATATTTTTTTTACAAAAAGAAATTATGAACAGATTCTGCTTCTATTTATGGAAAACTAAGTCAGACCACATTACCTGCTGAAAACAAGACAATTGAAATTAAATATATGTATTGTGTGTGTGTGTGTGTGTGTGTGTGTGTGTGTGTGTGTGTGTGTATTTGAAGGCATTCAATATCTAAGAAAGTGATAAAGTATTATGGAGCCAAGATGCAGGATAAAAAGAAAAGTAAGAGAGGCTGTTTTTTTCTCTTCAGTCCATTGGCTGATTACAGAATAGTCAGCTGAGAGAAGACAGAGTTTTTGACAGGGTTATGGAGCTAAAATAATAGACATTGGAGTTCAGAACCCATCAATGAGGGGAACTTCAGAAAATCACTCAGATGTTGAGTTCTCCCTGAGAAATGACAGATACTGATAGTAGGAAGGCTAAATCAGCCTGCATATTGCCAACTTCAAATTACCTAAACCCCAGAATGAATTAAGGTGATAAGAAACTCCTAGTGCCCCAAACCACCTGACAGAAGTGAGCATAACTAGTTTCCAGACAAAAATTTAAAAACTGAGGACACAAACCACCTCTACCATAGTTTTTCATATACAATGTCTGCCACTCAACCAAAACTAACCAGGCATTTGAAGAAACAAGGCAAAATGATTTAAAAAGTCAAAAGAGAGAACAGATAATAGAAACATCCTCTAAAAGATTGAGATCACTAAGTTTCCAGATGAAAAATTTTAAAGAACTGTGCTTAATATATTTAAAAAAAAAAGAAATAAAAAAAACTAAATTGTAAATTTTGGCAAAGAACTGAATATTATCTTTTAAAAAGAATGAAATAAAAACTTGAAATGAAAAATATAAGTGTGAAGTGAAATTAAACATTCAGTGGGTTTCACAGAAGATTACACAAAGCTAAAGAAAGTCAATGAATTAGAAGACATGTCAGAAGAAAATATCAAGGATGAAACATACAGAGACAAAAGAACATAGGAAAAAGCATGTTAGAGATATAAGGGATACAGAGAAAATGTCTAAAAGAGGTCATAATTTAATCTTTAAAAGAGGTGAGTAAGAATAAGTCAGGGAAAACATTTAAAGAGATAACAGCTGAGAATGTTTTCAAACTGACAATCATTAAGCCACAAATTCAAGTACTATGAAACCCAATGATGACATTAAATATAAAGAAAATCACACTTAAGAACAATATGGTAAAATCACTAAAACCCTAAGATAAAGAAAACATCAAAAGCAGCAAAAAGAGGTACATTACCTACCAAAGAAGCAAATATAAAAATTTCAACTGATTTCTAAGCAGAAATAATGGAAACCAGTAGGCAATTACATGGTATCTTCAAAATGTTGAAAGAAGAATAACTAATAACATAGACTTTTGTACCCAGTAAAAACGTCTTTCAAAAATAAAGTGAAATAGACATTTTCAGAATAAAAACTGAAAAAAAAACTATCAATAGCGGATACAAACAAGAAAATTTCAAAAGGTATTATTTGATCAAAAGTAAATTATCTCAGTCTTGAGAACATCAAAAAAAGAAGAACAAAGAAAAGGGTAAACATAGGGGAACCTAAATAAACACAGACTAAAACCCAACAATAATTACAATGTCTTGTGTGGTTGAAATTACATAGACAATTAAATTACAAAACGATAGCATAGAGATAGCAGGAGGTAAATGGAGATAAAATATTTGAAGGCCTTTGTACTTATAGAAAGAGGTCAAAAATTAATTTGTATCAAACTATAATAACAATGCATGTTGAAATTTTTAGGATGTACACTAAAACAAGAGTAAAAGAATGTATATCTACTACAAAGTGACAGTAATCAAAATAGCATGGTATTGGCAGAAAAATGGACACACGAACCAGTGGAACAACATTAAGATTCCAGAAGTAAACCCATGTTTACATTGGCGAATGATTTTCAACAAAAAAGCCAAAAACATGCAGTGAAAAAGAAAAGCCTCTACAATAAATGGTGCGGAGAAAACTGGAAAGCCACCTGCAAAAGAATGAAACTAGACTGTTGTCTATCATCACACACCAAAATTAACTCAAAATGGACTAAAGACCTGAATATAGGACTTGAAACAATATAATGCTCAGCTGATTTCTCAACAGAAACTTTGCATGCAAGAAGGAATGGACACAAAATAGTCAAAGTGATGAAAAACAAGAACCGACAACTGAGATGATGCTACCAGACAAGGCTATCAATTAAAATAGAAGGTAAGATAATGAGCTTCTCAAACAGGAAGAAGCTAAAGAAATTCATCACCAACAGCCAGAATTGCAAGAAATAGTAAAAGGACTTCTGTAGAAAGAAGTAGGGGGAAACAACCCATAAATGTGAATAATAAAATTGCAATAAATGTGCCTATCAATAATCAGTTTAAATGTAAATGCATTAAATGCTTCAATCAAAAGACATGGAGTAGTGAATGTATAAGAAAACAAGACCCATACATATGCTGTCTATAAGAGACCCACTTCAGATCAAATGACAGAGACTGAAAGTAAAAGGATAGAAAAAGATATTTTATGTAAATGGAAATTTTTTAAAAAGTGAGGTAGCAATACATATAACATACAAAATAGACTTTAAAAAAAAGTCTATAATAAGGGATCAATACCAGAGGACATAACTCTGGTAAAGATATTCCCACCCAATGCAGAGCACCTTCATATATAAAGCAATTATTGCCCGGCATAAAGAGAGAGATCAACAGTAATACATTCATAGTAGGAGACTTTAACACCCCATTGATACCAATGGACAAATCTTCCACACAGAAAATCAACAAGGAAACAGCAGTCTTAAATGGCACACTTGACCAGTTGGCTTTAACTGATATTTTTATTATTTTATATGACCACCTTCTTACACCATATATAAGAATAAACTCAAAATGGAATAAAGACTTAAATGTAAGACTCAAAACCATGAAACTCATAGAAGAACACATAGTCCGTAAAGTCTCTGATATTGCTATTAATCATTTTCTTTCTGATAAATCTCCTAGGACAAGGAAAACATAAGAAAAAATATACAAATGGGACATATCACACTAAATAACTTTCGCACAGCAAAGGAAACCATTAATAAAACAAAAAGACAAACAACTGATTGATTGAGAGAAGATATTTGTTAATAATATAGCTAATAAGAGGTTAACATCCAAAATATATAAAGAACTCACATAACAACAAAAACAAAAACCAAAAAATCCAATTAAAAAATGGGCAGAAGACCTGAACAGATAATGCTCCAAAGAGGAAATACAGATGGCAAATACGCATTTGAAAAGATGCTCAAGGTCAGTAATCATAAGAGAAATGTAAATTAAAACCACAATCAGTTTTCACCTCATACCTGTCAGATTATCATCAATCAATAAAAATATAACAAGTGTTGCTGAGGATGTGGAGAAAAGGGAACCCTCATGCACTGTTGGTGGGATTGCAAATGAGTGCAGCTGCTATGGAAAGAAGTTTGGAGGTTCCTCAAAAATTATAACTAGAACTACCTTTTGACCCAGCAACTGCACTTCTGGATATTTATCCATAGAAAACCAAAACACTAGTTTGTAAAGGTCTATGCATTCCGTATGTTCATCGCAGTGCTACTCACAATAACCAATATAGGAAAGTAACCTAAGTGCCCATCAATAGATGACTGGATAAAGAAGTTATGGTTCATATGTACAATAGAATATAGTTCAGCCATAAAAAATGAAACCTTACCATTTGGAATGACATGGATGGACCTGGAGGTTATTATGCTGAGTGACATAAGTCAGACAGAGAAAGACAAATACCATGTGATTTCTCTTATATGCAGAAACTAAGGAAGAAAAGACATTAATAAACTGAATGAAAACAGATTCACAGATACAGAAGACAAACTGGTGATTGCCAGAGGGGAGGGGCTGAGTGAAATAGGTGAAGGGACAAAGAAGTACAAGTCAGTAGTTACAAAAAGGTCATGGAATGTAGAATACAACATAAGGAATATAGTCAATATTATTGTAATGGCTTTGTGAACTGCCAAATGGGTGCTAGAGTAATCAGGGGTCATTGTACTCTATATCTTAAAGTCATAAAAAATAATTTTAAAAGCTCTAAAGTAACAAAAAGATAATGGATAAAATTAATTAAATAGAAAACAACCAACCATAGTGTGGATTAACTTAAAAAGTTGGTCAATCTCTGGTAAGACTGACCAAGAAAAAAGAGATTGTACACTAATAACATCAGGAATGAAAGGAGGACAATACTATAGATCATACACATTATAAATTAATTATTTAATAACATTCCAGTCACCAAATTGCTAATACACATAATAAGTTGTAAGAATCTCAAGGGCATTTTACTGAGTAAAAAAAAAAAAAAGCCAATCTCAACACATTACATACTATATGATTCCCTTTATATGATATTCTCAAAATGACAAAATTATAAAGAGCTAGTTGCCAAGTGTTAGAGATGAAGAGTGGGGAGGATATGTGAATATAAGGAGTGGTACAGGGGATATCTTTGTAGCGATGATATAATTCTGTATATTGATGGCAATAATGGTTACAAAAACCCACACATGAAAAAATGCAGAACTATATACATACTTTACACCTATGTAAATTTCCTGGTTTTTATATTGAGCTTTAGTTCCATAAGATGTAACCAATGGAAGAAATTGATTGAAGGGTACACATTACATACTTGTACCATCTCTGTAAAATCCTCTGATTCTATAATTATTTTAAAACAAAAAAATATTTTTAACAGGTAATGATAACCACAATGAGAAAAAAGGAAATGACAAGTGATCATGAGGATGTGGAAAAATTGGAACCTTGGTGCATTGCTGGTAGGAATATAAAATGGTACAGCCACACTGTGGAAAACAGTTCGGCACTCCGTAAAAAAATTAAACAGAACTACAGGATGATCCAGCAGTGCTATAAAAAAGAACTCAAAGCAGAGACTAAAACAGATACTTGCACACCAATATTTATAGCAACATTATTCATAATAGCTCAAAATAAAAAATGCCCAAATGCCTATTAACTAACAAATGGATAAACAAACTATGGTGTGTGTGTACACACACACAAACACACACACACAGCTATTATTCAGCCATAAAGAGTATAATTCTGATACAAGGTACAACATCAAAAAATCTCGAAAACATTATGCTAAGTAAAATAAGACAGACACAAAAAACAAATATGATATGATTTGACTTATTTGAGGTACCTAGAATGAACAAATTCAAAGAGACAAAAAGTAGAATAGAGGAGAGGTTGCCAGCACCTGAGGGAAGGGGAAATAGGGAGTTACTTTTGAATAGGTACAAAGTTTCTGTTTGGGAGGATGAAAGAGTTCTGAAAATAGATAATGGTGATGTGTACACAACATTGTGAATGTACTTCATGCCACTGAACTGTACAGTTAAAAATGATTATAATGGCAAATTTTATGATATGTATATTTTACCACATTTAAACAAAAGATAGGGAAGATATCATGAAACTTGTTATGTGGATAAATTTAAAACTTTTGCTGAAATAAAATCCTTAGAACACAAAACTTACTAAAACTGATATAAATAAAAACAGAAAATATGAAAATCTCATATCAATTAAGAGACCAAATCTAAAGTTTAACTATCTCCTCCTTCTCCTATGTCAAAATACTCCAGGCCAAAATGCTTCACCTATTTGACCAAACATTTAAGGAAGAAATATTACTAATATTATATAAACTCTTACAGACAAAAACACTTTTAAACTAATTTTATAAAATAACTAACTTTAAATGTGATAAGGTAAGGACATTATATGCTACTCTCACTCATGTATAAAGATGCAAAGATCCTAAATAAAATGTTAGCAAAACAAATCTAACTATATAAAAGTAATAATACATCAAGACTAAGTATGTTGTATCCCACAAATGTAAGGTTGGTTTACACCACATTAAAAGAATAAAGGGAAAAAATGATGTGATTATCTCAACAGATGTAGGAAAATCATTTGATATAATGTTACATGATACATCTATTCATGAGTAAAACAAAATTCTAAGTAAATTAGGACTAGAAAAGAACTTTTAAACTTATAATGGTTACCTTAAAAAAAAAACAAACAAGAAACATACTTAAAGGTGAAATGTTAAAAGATTTTCCCTCTGAGATTGGGAATGGGACAAGGATGCCTGCTATCACTACTTTCATTCAACATTGCTCTGAAGATTCAAGCTCGTGCAATACTGTTAAGGGGAAAAATTTAAGTATATATATTGGAAAGTAAAAAATTACAAATGCAATGTCATTTTTCACAGTTTGATAGTATATGTACAGAATCCAAAAGAACCTACAGATAATTTATTCAGATTAATGAGTTCGGCAAAATGCTAAATACAAAGTCAATATATAAAAATAAACTGTTTCTAAGCATCAGCCAGAAGCAGTTAAAAATTATCATTTTAAAATGATATATTCTCAGGTTGGTTTTGCTGTAATAGAAACTTGGAGATATAGATTATCATGCAGGACTTTTTTGAGAAAGTGCTTTTGGGATCAACATATTTGCAATGGGAGAAAAAAAATCAATCTCCGAAGGTCCTAGCCAAAAATCACAGGGAAGTCTGGAGCTGGTATGGCCATTTAGAGATTTCTAGATGGGTGCAAAGGGGCAAGCCTAAATTTACACTGTCTCATTGAGCAGACACTGGATGTGGGATTCCCTAGGAGGAGGTGTCTCCTTGGGTGAGACAGTTATCTTCAACCAAGACAAATTCAAATGAGGCTTGTTAGCTGAGATCTGTCTTCTGGCAGCATTATCAGCAGCTGAGGGAAAAAAAGGCCATTCCTGAACGAGAACTTGGATGATGGATCACAGCATTAATTGCAGATACCATTTAAATGGCTTCAAAAATATCAAATGTCTTGAAATAAATATAATAAAATGTATACAAGAGATCTACATAGAAAACAAAATATTACTGAGAAAAACTAAAGCAAACCTCAGTAAATGAAGGTATATTCACATATTGGAAGACTCAATAGTGTAAAGATACAAGTTCTCCCTAAAATGATTTTTAAGTTCAATGCAATCAAAATTAAAATCCCAGAAGGGTTTTTTCCCCTTAATTGTATTTTACATTGTGGTAAAAAACAAACAAACAAACAAACAAAAGCTTAATATGAGATCTACCCTCTTAACAAATTTTTAAGTGTACATTATTCTGGACTATAAATACAATGTTGTAACACAGATCCCTAGAGTTCATCTTTCTTAAGTGAAATTTAATGCCCATTGATTAGTAACTGCCTATTTCCCCCTCTACCCTTCCCTAGAAAACCACCATTCTGCTCTATGATTCTATGAATTTGACTCTTTTAGATACCTCATGTAAGTGGAATCATGCAGTGTTTGTCTTTCTGTGACTGGCTTATTTCACTTAGCATGTCCTCCAGGTTCATCCACATTGTCATATATTGCAGAATTTCCATCTTTTTAAAAGCTGAATAGCATTCTGTTTTATGTCTATACCACATTTTCTTTATTTAAAAAAATTTTATAATGATATTGGTTAATGAAATCCAGTAAGTTTCAGATATACCATTTAACAGTGAGGCATATATATATATATATATATATATATATATATATATATATATATATATATATATATATTGCATTGTGTGTTCACCTCCCATAGTTAGATGTCTGTCTGTCACCACATATTTGACCCCCTTTACCCCATCTTTCCCCCCACACCCCACCCTCTGGTAACCACTAGTCTGTCTATAGTCCATGTCCATGAACCTCTGCTTGTTTGTCCTGTTCATTTGTTGCTTTTAGGCTTATGTCCCACATATAAGTTGATATCACGTGATTTTCAACTTTTTCTGTCTGGCTTATTTCGTTTAGCGCGATTATCTCAAGATCTGTTCATGTTGTCACAAATGACAGTATTTCATCTCTTCTTATGGCTGAGTAATAATCTATTGTACGTATGTACCACAGCTTCCTTAGCCAATCATCTATCATAGGACTCTCTGGTTGCTTCCATGTCCTGGCTACTGTGAATAATGCTGCTATGAACATCGGTGTGCAAATATCTTTATAGATATGGGTTTACAAGTCCTTGGAGTAAATACCCAGTAGAAGAATTGCTGGATAATATGGCAGATCAATTCTTAGTTTTTTGAGGAACCTCCATACTGTTTTCCATAGTGGCTGTACCAATTTGCAGTCCCACCTGCAGTGTATGAGGGTTCCCTTCTCTCCATATCCTCTCCACCATTTGTTATTACTTGTCCTGTTGATTATAGCTGTTCTAACAAGTGTGAGATGGTATCTCATTGTGGTGTTGATTTGCATTTCCCTAATAGCTAGCGATGTTGAGCATTTTTTTCAAAAATCTGTTGGCCATTTGCATGTCCTCTAGAGAAAAGCATCTGCTCAGATCCTCTGCCCATGTTTTTTAATTGGATAATTTGCTTCTTAGTTGTTATTGAGTTGTATGACTTCTTTGTTTATGTTGGACATTAGGCCTTTAATGAAGTTGTTTCTTGCAAATATATTTTCCCATTCAGATGGTTGTCTCTTTACCTTGTTGATGATTTCTTTTGCTGAGCAGAAGCTTTTTAGTTTGATGTAGTCCCATTCATTGAATTTTGCTTTGACTTCCCTTGCCTTTCAGGTCAAACTCATAAAATCCTCTTTAAGGCCAAGGTCCTTGAGTTTCATTCTTATGTTTTCTTCTATATATTCTACTGTTTCAGGTCTTATATTCAGGTCCTTAATCCATTTCGAGTTTCCTTTGGTGTGTGGTGAAAGACAACAGTCTAGTTTCATTCTTTTGCAGATGGCTTTCTAGTTTTCCCAGCACCATTTATTGTAGAGGCTTTCCTTTCTCCACTGTATGTTTTTGGCTTTTTTGTCGAATATTATTTGCCCATGTAAACATGGGTTTATTTCTCAACTCTTGATTCTGTTTCACTAGTCTGTGTTTCTGTTTTGCTTCCTTTACCATGTCATTTTGATTACTGTCACTTTGTAGTACAATTTGAAGTCAGGCAGAATGATGCCTCCTGCCTCATTCTTTTGACCCTGGATGGCTTTGGCAATTTGAGGTCTTTTTAGCTTCCCTACAAAGCTGATGATTTTTTGTTCCAGTTTTTTTAAAAAATGCTGATTGAATTTCAATGGGGATTGCATTAAATCTGTATGCTTTACATAATATGGTCATTTTAACTATGTTGATTCTTCCAAACTAAGAATATGGAAAATCTTTCCATTTCTTTGTATCTTCTTCAATTACTTTTAATGAGGTCTTATAGTTTTAATTATATAGGTCTTTCACATGTTTCGTTAGATTTATTCCTAGGTATTTTATTCTTTTTGTTGGAATTGCAAAAGAAATTACTTTTTCCACTTCTTTTTCTGACAATTCATTGTTAGCATATAGAAACGCTATGGATTTTTGAACATTGATTTTGTATCCAGAAACTTTGTTATTTGTTTACTGTTTCTAGTAGTGTTCTTGTGGAGTCTTTAGGGTTTTCTATATAGAGAATCATGTCATCCACAAATAGTGAGTTTCACTTCTTCATTTCCTATTTGGATGCCTTTTATATCTTTCTCTTGCCTGATTGCACTTGCTAGGACCTCGAATATTATACTGAATAACAGTGGCAATAGTGGACAGACTTGCTTTGTTCCTGGTATTAGAGGGCAGGTGTTTATTTTTTCACCATTAACTATAATGTTGGCTGAGGGTTTAACACAGATGGCCTTTATTATGTTACAGTACTTTCCTTTTATATCAATTTGTTAAGTGTTTTGATCATAAATGGATGCTGTATCTTGTCAAAGACTTTTTCTGCAACTATTGATTTGATCACATGATTCTTATTTTTTTAATTTGCTTATGTGTGTATCATATTAAACAATTTGCATATGTTGAACCATCCTGGTGCCCCTGAGATGAAGCCCACTTGATCATGTTGTACGATGCTTTTTAATATGTTGCTGTATTTGGTTCACACTAGCATTTTAAGATTTTTGCATTTGTGATCATGAGAGATATTGGTTTGTAGGTTTTTGTTTGTTTGTTTGTTTTTTGTGGTATCTTTACCAGATTTTGGTATAAGAGTAATATTGGCTTCACAAAATGAGTTAGAAAGTATTGACTCCTCTTCTATTTTTTGGAACAGTTTGAGAGAATAGGCATTAAATCTTTGAATGTTTGGTAGAATTCACTGGTGAAGCCATCTGGTCCTGGACTTTTACTTTTTGGTAGGTTTTTGATGATTGTTTCAATTTCTGTACTGCTGATTGGTCTATTTAGATTTTCCAGTTTTTCATGATTCAGTCTAGGAAGGTTGCATCTTTGTAAGTACTGGTCCATTTCTTCCAGGTTATTAAATTTGGTGTTATATATTTTCATAGCATTCTTATATGATCCTTTGTATTTCTGCGATGTCAATGTCTTTCATCCCTGATTTTGTTAATTTGCGTCCTTTCTTTTTTTCTTTTCTTTTCTTTTTTTTGTTAGTGACTCTAACCAGGGGTTTGTCAGTGTTATTAACCTTCTCAAAGAACCAGCTCTTTGTTTTATTTACTTTTTCTATTTTTTTGTTTGTTTTCAATTTCATTTATTTCTGCTCTAATTTTGATTATTTCTTTCCTACTCCTGACTTCAGGCCTCATTTATTCTTCCTTTTCTAGTTTTTTATTTTATTTTATTTTATTTTATTTATTGTTTTTAGGTGAGGCAACCCTTGGTTGACTTCACAGATTGCAAAGAACTTGTCAGCTTACAATTCCGTTTGTTTTAAATTTTTAATGTATTTTTATGCCTACAGCATTTGATCTTCTTAGGTGGTCTCCCATCCAAGTACTAACCTGGCCCAGCCCTGCTTAGCTTCCAAGATTAGATGGGATTGGGTTTGTTCAGGGTAGCATGGCTGTAGCCTCTTTTCTAGTATTTTTTTTTTTTAAGATGAAGCACTAGGTTGTTCATTTGGGCTCGTTCTTATTTTTAGAAGTAGGCCTATAATGATATGAACTTTCCTCTTATGACTGTTTTTGTCATGTCCCCAAAGTTTTGATATGTTGTACTATCATTATCTTTCATTTCTATGTATCTCTTGATCTCTTTTTTTATTTCTTCTGTGACTCAGTCATTCATCAGTAGCATGTTGTTTAATCTCCATGTATTTGTGGTTCTTCCTGATTTCTTTTTGCAGTTGATCTCTGGTTTTAAAGCATTATGATCAGAGAATATAGCTGATAGGATTTCAACCCTCTTATATTTGTTGAGACTATCTCTGTGTCCCAGCATATGGTTAATCCTTGAGAATGTTCCATGTGCACTACAGAAGAATATATAAACAGCTGTTTGGGATGAAAAGCTCTGTAAATGTCAATTATGTCCAGTTGATCTAATGTATCATTTAAGGATGTCATTTCCTTATTGATTTTCTGTTTGGATGATCTGTCCATATCCTACAGTGGGGTATTGAGGTCCCCTACTATGATAGTGTTTTGGTCTGTTTCTCACTTTAGTTGTTAGTAATTACATATATCCGGGCTCCCTGAGTGAGTTTATAGATATTAATAAGTGTTATGTCTCTTGTGCATGATTCCCTTCATCATTATGAAGTGTCCCTCAGTATCTCTCTTTACATTTTTTTATTTTGAAGTTTATTTAGTCTGATATTACTATCACTACTCCCGCCTTTCTCTGAATGCCATTTGCTTGAAATATCATTTCCCACCCTTTCACTCTGAATCTATATTTTTCTTTAGAACTAAGTTGTGTCTCCTGGAGGCAGCATATGGTTGGGTTTTGTTTTCTTGATCCAATCTGCAACTCTGTGCCGTTTATTGGTGAGTTCAGTCCATTTACATTTAGGGTTATTATTGAAATATGAGGTCTTCTTATAACCATTTTATCTTTTGTTTTCTGGTAGTGCAGTGTTTCCATTCCTTCCTTTTCCTTGTGTTCCTGTTTTCTTTCTTTTAGTTGAGTTTTGTGGGTTTTCCCTCTGGTCCTTCTTGTTCTATGTTATATACTTCAGTTCTGAATTTTTGGCGTGTGATTACTATTATGAATATGCAAAGGATAGTTTTAAATATACAATTATCCCTTTTCTTCTGATCATGCCTTATCTCCATTCCCCTTTGCCATCCTTGAATCCTCCCCTTTTCAGTCACTGTTGCCTCAATTTGTCTCTGTGTATGCAGAACATTCATTACTATCTTGCTATAGCAAATCTCTTCTTATTTTAAGCTTATAATGCCCATTCCTTGTAAGGGTTGCACTCCTTTGCTTTTATCCACCTGCTAGTCACCTTACTCCTAATTATACATACATTTTTTTGTCATTTTGTTTTAGGTGAGCTAACCCCTTTCAGTATTTCCTGTAGTGCAGAACTCATAGTGGAGAATTCCCTCAATTTTTGTATGTCTGGAAATGTCTTTATTTTTCCTTCATATCTAAAGGAGAGCTTAGCTGGATATCTTATTCTTGGCTGGTAGTTTCTTTCATTTAATAGTTTGAATGTTTTATTTCACTCTTTTCTGGCTTGTAAGGTTTGTGCTGAGAAGTCCCATGATAATCTATTGGGTGTCCTTTATAAGTTACTGTTTTCTTCTTTATGGCTATCCTGAGAATTCTGTCTCTGTTGTTGATTTTTGATAATGTTAATTCAATGTGTCTTGGTGAAGGCCTTTTTGGGTTGAGATAATTGAGTGTTCTATTGACTTCTTGAATTCCAAGGTGCAGCTCATTCCTTAGATTTTGGAAATTCTCATCCACTATTTGTCCAAAAATGCTTTCTAATCCCTGCTCCTTTTCCTCCCCTTTGAGGATTCCTATTATTCTTATGTTTCCTCTCCTGATGATATCTGCTAGTTCTTGTATTTCTCTTTCATTATTTTTCATTCTTTGCTATCTTCTTCCATCTGATTTATTTCTAGATTTCTGTCTTTGATAACAGTAATCCTTTCTTCCATTTTGTCGATTCTATTTCCCAAGCTTGTTATTTCATTTTTCAACTCTTGTAGTGTGTTCTTTATCTCCAGAAGGTCTATTTGGTTCTTTTTGAGGGTTTCAATCTCCTTGCCAAAAAACTCATTCTGCTCACCTAGTTGTTTTTTCAATTCCTGAAATTGTTGATATGATTCATTTCAGATCTCATTGAGTTTTTTTTGGAAGTACCATCCTGAATCCTGTCATTTAAGTAACATATTTCTATGTATGTAAGCTCACTTTCTGGAGTTTTTTCTCTTTTTTTTTTCTGAGATGCCTTGTCACCTTGGCTGTTCATGGTGTTTAATAGACTATTTCTCCACCTGGGCATTAATGAAAGTGTTTTCTGCTTTTTTTTTCCTCCCCAGAAAGATTTATTATATCATGGTCCCAAGCCTGTTGTAAAGGTGTTTTTCTTTTGGTTTCCAATAGGTGGCGTCTAAGCCTCTTGGGTCTCTGCCTTATATAAAGTCTTAATAATGTCTTTTTTTCCTTATAGATGTTTAATCATGCTCCTCAGTCTCAGTTCCTGTCAATGTTAGCAACAGTTCCAGTAGCATTTGCTCAGATTCCCCTGGGGCTCCACAGTGATCCATCTCAGAGGGTATGGGGTAAGGGGCCCTCTGGGTTGAGGAATGGGGACGACAGCTCAGCCTCCATTTTGCAACTGTGGCTAGTAAAAATCAACTTTTGTTTTTCTGCCCTAATGACTGCACTGCCGCCAGCTGTAGAGAGCTCACAGCTCTCCCAGGAAGGACTGTTCAAAGAAGTCGCTACACCTTATACCCTCCCCCTCCTCCAACAGGTAGCTTCAGTGGCTGCAAGAGGAAGCTTCTTTATTTCTCCCAGTCCACCATGACACCCAAGGTTCTGACCTTTGCACAGATCCCACGCTCAGACATGCTGGTGTGCTTGTTGGGTGTTTTGGGTTGTTTTAGAGTTCAGCTTATTGTTGTTTAAAGGGAAGAGATTTGGGAATATCTCTCACTCTGCCATGTTTCTGACATCCCACATTTTCTATATTTGTGTATCAATGGCTATTTAGAGTTTTTCCACATCTTGGCCATTGTGAATAACACTGCGATGAACACAAGAGTGCACAGATATCTCTGAGATTCTGATTTCATTTCTTTTTGATCAACACCCAGAAGTAGAATTACTGGATCATGGGGTAGCTCTATTTGTAATTTTTTGAGGAACCTCTCCACACTGTTTTCGATAGCAGCTGCACCATTTAAATGTTCACCAACAGTGTACAAGGGTTCAAATTTTTCTATTTTGTCACTAATATGCGTTGTCTTTATTTGATAGTAGCCATCCTGATAAGTGTAAGATTGTATCTTACTGTAAATTTGATTTGCATTTCCCTGATTAGTAATGTTGAATATTTTTCATATATGTGTTGATCGTTTAAATGTCTTTTCTGGAGAAATGTCTATTCAAGTCCTTAGCACATTTTTAAATTAAGTTATTTGGTTTTTACTATTGAGTTGTAGGAGTTCCTTATATATTTTGGATTTTAACCTCTTTTCGGATATATGATATGCAAATATTTTCTCTCATTCTGTAAGTTGCCTTTTCATTCTGTTGTCTCCTTTGCTGTGCAGAAGTTTTGTAATTTGATATAATTCCACTCATTTATTTTTGCTTTTGTTGCCTGTGCTTTTGGTTTCATACCCAAGAAAAATCACTGCCAAGATGAGATCAACATTATGAAGCTTTCCTCTGTTTTCTTAGAATTTTACAGCTTCAGGTCTTAAGTTTTCTATCCATTTTGAGTTGATTTCTGTGGACAAAGTTCCAAATTCATTCTTTTATGTGTGAATATACAGTTTTCCCAACATTATTTTTTGAAGAGACAATACTTTTCCCATTGTGTATTCTTGGCATCCTCTTCAAAGATCATTTGGCTGCACATACATGGATTCATTTCTGGGCTATTCTGTTTTTTCTTTATGTCTGTCTTTATGTCAACAACATATTGTTTTGATTACTATAGCTTTGTAATATAGTTTGATATCAGGAAGCATGATCCCTTCAGCTTTGTTCTTATTTTTTAAAATTGTTTTGGATATTCGGAGTCTTTTGTGATTCTTTACAAATTTTAGGATTGTTTGCTCTATTTCTGTGAAAAATGCCATTGGACTTTTGATGGCAATTTCACTGAGTTTGTAGATTGCTTTGGGCAGTATGGATATTTTAACAATATTTAGTCTTCCAATCAATGAACACTCAATGTCTTTCCATTTCTTTGTGTTTTTAGTATATAAGTCTTTTGCTTCCTAAGTTTATTACTAAGTATTATATTATTTTTGGTGCTATTGCAAATGGGATTGCCTTCCTAATTCCTTTTCAGATAGTTCATTGTTAGTATATAGAAATGCAACTAATTTTTGTATGTTGATTTAGTATCCTGCAAATTTACTCAATTTGTTTATTAGTTCATGTCATCTGCAAACCGGGACAATTATTTTTTCTTTGCTGATTGGATGTCTTTTATTTTTTCTTGCCTAATTCTTCAACCTTGGACTTCCAGTACTTTGTTGAATAGAAGTTGTGAGAGTGGGCATCCTTATTTGTTCCTTATGTTAGAGGAAAAACTTTCAGTTTTTCACCACTGAGTATGAAGATAGCTATGGGCTTTTTGTATGTGGCCTTTATTATGTTGAGGTGCTTTCCTTCTATTTCTAGTTTATTGAGAGTTTTTATCATGAAATAGTGTTAAATTTTGTCAAATACGTTTTCTGCATTTAGATGCTTTTGTAATTTGTCTTCTTTATTCTGTTAATGTAGTGTATCATATTACGTGATTTTTGTATTTTAGACCATCCTTGCTTCCCAGGAATAAATTCTACATGGTCATGATGTATGATCCTTTTAATGTGGTGTTGGATTTAGTTTGCTAGTATTTTACTGAGGAATTTTGCATCTGTATTCATCAAGGATATTGACCTGTAGTTTTATTTTCTTTTGGTTTCTTAGTCTTGCTTTGCTATCAAAGTAATGCTGGTCTCAAATGAGTTTAGAAGTGTTTCTCCTTTTCAGTTGTTTTGGAGGAGTTTGAGAAAGGCTGGCATTATTTCTTCTTTAAATATTTGGTACGATTCACCATTGGAGCCATCTGGTCCTGGTTTCTTCTTTGTTGGGAAGTTTTTGATTACTGATTCAATCTCCATACAAATTATAGGTGTGTTCAGACTTTTAATACTTAATGACTTAGTATTGGTAGGTTGTATGTTTCTAGGAATTTAACCATTTATTCTAGGTTATCCAGTTTGTTTAAGGATAATTTATTCATGGTAGTCTCTTATCCTTTTTATTTCTGTGCCATCAGTTGTAATGTCTCTTCTTTCATTTCTGATTTTATTTGTCATCTACCTTTTTGTATTTATGTAGTTAAGTCTGCCACTTTTGTTTATCTTTTCAAAAAACCATTTCTTCACTTATCAATTTTTCTATTTTCTATTTTGTTTATTTCTGCTTTAATCTTTGTTATTCTTTTCCATCTTTGGATTTAGTTTGTTCTTTTATTTCTTAGCTCCTTGAAGTATAGAGCTAGGTTGCTTATTTGAGATCTTTCTTCTTTTTTAATGTACACATTTATTGCTATTAACTTCCCTCTTAGTACTGCTTTTGCCACAACCCGTAAGTTTTGGTATATTGTGTTTTTGTTTTCGTCTTGAAGTATAGTCTAATTTCCTTTTTGATATCTTCTTTGACTCAATGGTTGTTCAAGAGAGTGTTAATTTTCACATATTTGTAAAATTTCCAGTTTTTCTTCTGCAATTGATTCTAGTTTTGTTCCATTGTGTTCAGAAAAGATACCTGGTATGATTTCAATTTTCTTAAATTTGTTAAGATTTGTTTTGTGACCTAACATTTTATATTTTCTGGAGAAAGATATGTATGCTTACAAAGAATGTGTATTCTGCTGCTGTTAGATGGAATGTTCTGTATATGTTTGTTAGATCCATTTGATCTATACTGTTGTTGAAGTCTTCTGGTTCCTTACTGTTTTGTCTAAATGTTTATCCATTATTGAAAGTGGGATACTGAAATAATCCACTGCTGTTCTATTGCTGTCTATTTATCCCTTTGGTTCTGTCAATAATATTTGTGTGTGTGTGCGTGTGCGTGTGCGTGTGTGTGTGTCTCCTCTTGTTTGACTCTTTTTATCATTATATAATGTCTTTCTTTGTCTCTTCTGACATTTTTTATTTAAGTATAAGTATTCTTGCTCTTCCTTGGTTACCATTTGCATGAACTATCTTTTTCTATTTTTTCATGTTCAGCCTATCTGTCTGTTTTCTTAAATCTAAAGTGAGTTTCTTCTGGAAATCACATAGTTGGATCTTCTTTTCATCAATTCAGCCATATCATTTCTTTGACTGGGAGAGTTTTATCTATTTAAATTTAAGTAATAATTGATAGGGCAAGATTTAATATTGCCACCTTGTTAGTTCCTTCCTGTTAGTCCTCAGATGCTTTTATTTGTATTCCCTCTCTTGCTGTCTTACTTTGAACTTTGTTGATTTTTTAATATTGATATACTTTGATTCCTTTCTCTTTTTCTTTTGTGTACTTCTATAGATATTTTTGTGGTTACCTTGAGGCTTACATAAAATACCTTGCAACAGTCTATTTTAAGCTGATAACAACTTAAGTTTAATTGCATACAAAAACTCTACATTCTAATTTCCCCAAACACTTTTTTTTGTCATATTTGACATCTATTCATACTATGCATCTTTTAACATATTTTAGTTATATTTTTGATACCTTTGTAATTTAACTTTTATACTAGAAATAAAAGTGGTTTATCTACCACCATTACAGTAATGCTGCATTCTGTATATATCTGTATATTTACTTTTACCGAGTTGCCTACTTTCATATGCTATCATGTAGCTGTTTAGTCTACTTTCAAGTTGAGAGAGAGGAGAACTAAAAGCAAATAAAACAAAACACCAAACGATACATTACAGAAAGCTTTTTGCACCATCTTAGAGGTAATATGGTTAGGGCTCTCCTCCATTTCACTTTCTAATGATTCTAGAAACCAGTGAAACATTGCCAATGAAACTATTTACTCACCTTCACATAGCTGACAATTCACAGGGTTAGCAAGACCTGAAGGAAAACAGGCCTGTTACATAAAAAGAAAATGTCTTTGTTTTACATAAACATCTCCAAAGGCCCAAAAATAATATTCAACTGAACAAGTGTTTAAGTACCCTAACTATAACAAGCACTGTGCTAGGTATTATAGAAAAAGACTACAAAGAAGGCAGATTTCTGAGGAGTTCTGATATAAAGAAAGACATAAGATGTATTAAAGAAAACAACCATTACAACTTAGAATGATCCCAATACAGGATATGGTGGGTGGGTTGCAAGCATAGAGTTGAAAGAGAAAATGGGAGAGGTATAATGGAGTCAATTGATCAAAGCCTTGAATGTTACATTGAAAAGTCTAGGCTTAAATCTATAGAAAACTATTTTATCTGGATCCCACTCCCCTAAAACATTCTTGGATTTAATGATTCCTAGTTATTTTCTTAATCAACCAGCCTTCATAAATAATGTCAAATCTGAATACACTAGTGTTCTAACTAGTTAAACCAAGAGATGTTTCATGAAATGCTAAGGTTGACTTCTGTGACATCACCTCAGCGAATAAGGAACATATTCCAAATATCTCCAACAATCACCCCTAAAAGCCCTTATTAAACTACCCATACATATTTTTCTAAATACTTTCTAAACTTTAGAGTTCCAGTTTAGATGATCTCTTGTGGCAATCATTAGAATGAGATACTATTCTGATTTACCTCCTTCTCAAAATAATCTTTCAGGCATTAAAATATATCTAATACTTCACATAGTGTTCATCTATAGCACGCTTTCTAGTTAATTGAACTAGATAGTTAAGTTATACCAATATATTAATCTTAGTCATCTAATGGTTTAGCAGACTTTGATTATATGCCTCCCTCAACCTCCGTTTCTTTAGACTGAAAAAAAAACTAACTAAAAAATCCCTCCATCCTTTTGATTAATTAAATTGGGTTTCTGGATATAAATCTACTTTTGGTCTTTTATATGAAAAAGATAAGTGTTTTATTTTGTCATCATTTTCAACACATTTCCTAATGATGCCCACCACATTCTTGCCTCTGAGGACCACAATTACAACTGGGCCAACTCCTTCACAAAATGGTCAACAGTGATTTTTATTTTATTTACTCTAGTAATCATATTGTTTTGTCTAACTCAGAGACTGATGAAATGTGTCTCTGAGTCTCTTGGGAACATCTCCAGTGAGTATCCAGATCAATCTACAGGTACTCGGGCATTCCAGCTGAAGGAAACAGTTATGGTTCCAGGTCCAAATGACCCTCTCACTTTTTATCATCAGCAACTATGTCCTCACTGGGGAGGCTTTTCTATAACAATTCCCTTAGAGAACTTTGCTTATTTCTCTGGTATGTATCCTGACTGCCCTATTTTCCTTCTAAATATCTGGTTTTAAAGGTTTTTTTTTTAATTGAGGTATAACATACATATACCTTCAGTGATTTCTAAATCCCTTTCTTGAGTCATAACTGAACCCATCATACCATAAACTTGGACAGTTTGAATGACCTTACACAATGAAGTACTTCTGACTGTTCTGCTGACTTGGTCTCCTGAGATCTTCCTGTAATTTATTCTCATCAGTTTGCCTTCACTACTTGCATATAAACAGATGAGAAACCTTAATGTTCTACTCAATGAAGGGTGTGTTATTTTTATGTCTTCCTCTCCACCTAAGAGTTGCTGTAACAGCAACTGTCTGTGTTGGAAAAGTAAAACATAAAAACATAAAAGTATGACCTACGTGGCCAAATCCTACAAGGCTGTTTACTTCCTTATTTATGAATCATAATCTGTCAGCACAACTTAGAATCTTGACTGTCAGCAGATATTGCAATTAAATGTCCCTGCAAAGCCAGCAGAGGGTGCACCAGGGCACTAGAAATTTTACCCAAAATGTAGCAATATCAATCAATTTAACTCTACTAACCAATTAACTTCTCTCTCTCTCTCTCTCTCTCTCTCTCTCTCTCTCTCTCTCTCTCTTTCTGAAAACTAATATCCTCGAGATAAACTTAGGTTGAATCTGGGCTAAAATTCCTTCAAAGCATATTCCAATTCTCCTGAAAGTGAAGTTCAGGAAGAATGACTACATGGTTAAACTTAGTCTGGTCAAAATATAGGTGGACTAAACAAAAGTGATGCAGATCTGAGCCATATAATTTGTAAAAATTCTGCTATGAAGATCCACTCCATTCCCTGCAAAAAGGATCTGGGAGGTAGTATGCTATAAGGGAATGGGCACTGAACTGGGAGTCAAGAGACCAAATTCTATTCTAATTTTCACCAATGCTGTTTGACATCAGACAAGTCATTTCTCCTCAGAATTTATGTGTTGTCCAAGGGTATCAAACAAAATAGACCCGTATGGCCCCTCACAACTCTAAAAAACTCTGATTCCAATTGGTGTCAGCAAAAGTATAGAGCCATTATGCTTCCTTCTACTGCTTAAAAAAGATTAAAACAGAAAGACTAAAGGACAGAAAATAGGGAGCTGTAGTTACCCTAGACAATTTGAAGTGCGATGCAAAGAACAGGCAGCTAAATGCCATTACAGACCTGCAAGGGTCCCACACCATCACAGAAGCCCTAGAGTTCTGCTGTTCCATTATTCCTGTGTACAAACATAGCTCTATCCATTCTGAATGCCAAAAAGCCTTGGCTTGCATTTGATTAAAGAAGTTCAATTCCTTCATCTTCACAGAGAATACCAATGTTTAGCTGTTAAGTGTTTCTGTTGGGCACTGGAAGAGGTAGTGGATAGATAAAGGGAGTGAGAATCCTAGTTAATTATCATTTAGCTACAGTGTTTAAAGTTTCAACTATGAGAAGCATGTGTACTGATTCTCTTCTTTGATAAGCTGGTATATAAGTTGGAGTGTGCTAGCAAGACGTTTTAAGGCTCAGGACTACTTTATAAGGCATATTATAGAAAAAGTATCTGTCCTAACATCACAGTATTATCATGAATGTGACACCAGCTTAGGATGAGTGGTAAAACTAGCACAAATATTTACATAGTATGACAATGATGTTGGATGAGGTGAGTATAGAAAACCTGGGTCCTTCACCTCAAGGAACTTATTTGCACAACTTGATCTCTTCCCCGAGAAGAACACATGTACTATTATTTTTTAACCATTTCAAAAGGGTTTTTGGATGCTTCTCTTAAGTTTCACATTAGATGATAAAATATGGAGGTCAACAGAATACTTCAAGTGCACAAAACTACTTGAATAAAGAGCTAGAAAAAGTAGAAAACAAACAGGAAAGCCAATAGTTTGCTAACAAGAGCATAAACATCATAAAGATTGCAAAAAAACAAAAACAAAAACAAAAACAAAAACAAACTGCCCTTGAGAGATTACTGTTGAGCAATTATTCCATCAGTAGATTCTTGTTCTCAGAGCAGCAGCAGTGAAGACACTTCACACTGTACGTCTCCATCCCACTCCCCCAAAAGAGTGTTAACCGGCATGCAAAGGGTGAGTTTTATTTCCCTTTTAGATGTTTTAAATTTCTCTTCAGAAGTTGTCTAGCAAGACGGCATATTTCTACCAGAATTCCTCAGGGGCGCTGATCCTCACTAGAACACCGAGGACAACCAGTCTCAAATTGCAGGTAAGTGTGAACAAGCCTACATCCTGGCCAGTGCACAAGGATCCGCGATGAAAATACGATTAAAAGTTGTTTCAACGGGAGTGGAGCAGTTATTACAGCTGTTTACAGCTCCAGCTGCAAGGGAGAATCTGCTAGTGCTGGCATCAGCTCGGGACACGACAAAACAAGCACCGCAGGCAAAGGATCTCACCCGGAGCCGAAGGGCCAAGCAGCCGCCGTTAGTCCGCCAGAGGGGCAACGCTGGCACCCCAGCTCCGCGGCCCAGCTGGGAGCGCCACCAATTTTCCTGGAGACAGCCTGCAGCCGGGTCGGCGGGCTCAGGCCGGAGCTCCCACGATCAGGGGTCCTAAGGGAGTCTGGGGAAGCTGAGCCAGGGACAACAGACAACGTGCCCCGGGGCAACGTCTGTCCCGCTGGCCCACCCCTTCCGCGGTCTTGCCCTCCAACTTGGCTTGAGGTGGCCAAGTCCTCTCCAGGCCCCGTGGGGGAGGGCCCCCACCCGACTCATGATGGAACGGGGACTCGGCTGCCGCCGCCGCCCCTCCACGGTGACTCACCTGGTGCAAGTCCTGGGAGTCTGGGGGGAGTGTGGTTTCTCCGGGTTCTAGCGGTTGCTGCTGAAGTGACGGCTGCCCGAAGTGGTGGGCGATGGCACCGTCAGGGTCGAGGACACTGGGGCTGCTCAGGGTGCCAGAGGTGCCAGGGGTCCCGGGGCCGCCAAGGCGGGACTCGGCTCCCCGTTCCCGCCGCAACTCAGAGCGCAACTCTAAGTAGCAGCACAACGTCAGCAGGTGAAGGGCCAGCGAGAGGCCAAAGAAGCCCAGGAAGAGCCGGCAGCTGTTCCCTTCGCCCGCCCGGGCCGGGGCCCCGCGACAGCCACAGCCCTGGCTCCCTCGCTCTGGCGGCTCTGCCGCGGGCAGGGGCTCCCTGCGCTCCACCTCGGGGTAGCCCATGGCCTCCGGAGACGCCCACTCTCTGAGGCCCGGTAGCCGCCGCGTCTGCCTCAGCCGCTCGCCACCCCTGACAGGCGGCTACTGTCCTGCCATGGGCTGGGGGCTGCAGGGACCCGTTCCTGCGCGACCGAGGCTGGGCGGGACAGAGCAGGGAGCAGCCGCATGTGCAGCTCCAGTCCGAGGGGTGGGAAAGAGAGGAGGAGGGGCGGCTCTGCCCGCGGAGGGAACGAGGGAGGAGGCCCGGGCCGGCCCCGCCCCATCCCTCAAGCGGCTGCCGGGGCACCCAACCACTGGGCCCGCCAAGCCTGGGCGCCCCGCCCCCAGGCGTTCCACCCCGGGCCTTCGGCCGCGGGGCGGGGCCTGGGGGTGTGTGGCTTCGCCTCTGCCTGGTGGCCCCACCCAGCACTTCTCGCTTGCCCCATTTCAGTTGGCGATGGCCGCTGTCCTTCACGCCTGGACTCCGCCCCAATTTAACCTTTTAGCGCCAGGACGGGGAAGGGGAGGAAAGGACTGGGGGATGCTGAGAAGAATTTGGGAAGCTTGGAAAGCAAAGAAAAGGAGGCAGCACCTAGTATTAATAGAAATGTTTGCAATTAACTGCAGTCGCTAATAACATCATCCAGTACTTATCTGTTGCTTTCAATCTTCAAAGCGGTTAACAGACGTTAAACTAAAACAGTTCTGGGTTTGGAAGGAGACCATGCCTGCTGTGTTTGCAATCCGTTGGCGCGCCAAAAGTAAAGGAGACTTCGGAGCCAGAGAGCCAAAGGGAGTGAGAATGGGTAGGACTGGGACAGCCCCGCTCCTGAAGTGAGTCTGGGGTATCAATCTAAGTGATGAAGAAGCCATCCGTGGCAGGTGGAACCGAAGCGATGTTGCCCCAGGGTAAAGCAGTCCCCTGGGTTTTTTTGATAGGTTAATTCAACAACTATGTATTTATCCCTTTCCAATGTAGAAAGTGCTATATCACAGACTCCTCAGCCAGTATGCTTCCACATCTCCGGCCATAGCTGGACTTTTGAGTGGATAACATCACTCAAAAGTGTACCATCAACATGAGCACATGGGGAGACTGACGGCCAAAATGAGGTGGAGTTTTACTAGGATGGTCCACAGAATGGTCAGACAAGATTGGCATCTCTATTTGCAAGCAACTGTTCTGGGCTCTCCATCCCTCCCCTCCTCTCCCTGGAGTAGTCCCTGGGGAAGGTTCAACAAGTCAGCCAAATGTTCCAGATGTACACTGCTGCAACCACAGCATCTTCAACAGCTGCACCAATCAGAAAAGGGTTCAGAGCAAAACAACAAAAAAGAGTGGCAAACATCCGAACAATAGACCCTGAAATGAAGGATGGAAAGAATTAGTTGGGTTACCACTGATAAGAGTCACAGGTCTGAGATTATAAAGAGCTAAATGACCATAGCAGGGGAGCTATGTATGCTTCTTGGCCCCTATGCACTCCCAGTCCCATGTTATGAATAATTAGCAGTTTCATTATCTTCAACAGGGTAGGCCTAAGACCTAGGCTGGTGAGAAAGAAGAAAAATAAGGGGAATCCAAAAGAAGAGAAACAACAAAACAGAAACAAAGCATATGGTGAGAGGTCAGTCCAGAGAACACAAGGGTTAAAAACTGTAAATATATTAGCCACAGTCAACTTTTCTTCCAGACACTCTGTGGCTGGCCTCCATGCTTCAGAAACATCTTTGTACCCTCTCACTGGCCCTTACACATGAAATATCAGATTTGCAAAGAATACTGTCATCATGCAGATAAGAAATTTAAAAATGTCGTTTAACAGCTTATCTCAAGTACTGCTTGTTTAGTCTGAGGATTCTAAATGCTAGGGGAACTGCCAGGCTGATTTACCTTAATTTCCACAACCCAAATCTATTATAAAGAACACTGTACTAGGAGTTAGTCAACCTGCCCCTGCCACTGGTTTGTTTGGTCACCCTGAGCGAGTCGCTGTGCTTTTTGAAACTTTAGTTTTTCTAACTGTAAAATGGGTAGTTTGAACTTTAACAGCTAATAACATTGTGTTTTACCTGTGTCATCACTGGCTGTGTTGATTTGCTTGCATACACAGTTCAAAGAGGCTGCTCCTTCTCCCTCTAAAGTGAAAAGGGAACAAATATCTCTCTCTTGGTAGTGGTGGTGGTGCTCAGGGATCTTACTAGTCTCAGCTGACCATGTTCTATCAAGCTTTTAAAAGCTCACTGAGAAAAACTGTTGCACCATTATCCTCAGAAGGCCTTACAAGTTGCATTTGGTTCCCCAGAGGAAGAATACATGGCTTTGTATGCAGTAGAAATATTAGAATGGCACAATTCAGTGAGGGATATACGTGGTGATTTTAAAAGTTTTTTTTTTGGGGGGGGTAAAAAAGTCTTTTCAAGTGTTACTTCAGTTAGCTTCTGTGAGTGCATAAGTACCTCATCCTCTACAGAATAGGTCTCAAAATGATAGCCCACAACTATATCCAGCAAACAGATATGTGTTTGGTGAAATGTTGGCTACAACTTTAAGTTGAAAAATTAATTGCCAGCATTTAGAAATCAGGATATTTCATATTAAAAAATCTAGATTTCCTGCTACTCTATTAAAAAATCAGAAAACCCTCTCTAGCCTCATCTTCCATTATCCTACATGGAACCCACACTCTGACAATACTAAAATTGTTGACAGCTCTCAAACTTCTGTGTCTTTGTACAAATTGATTTCTTTCCAGGAATGCCCCTACCTTAGAAGTCTGATAAATTCTTCAAGAAACAAATTATGTGTTCCCTGTGGTATGGCACCACAAGTCACTTCAAACATATTTTCCTTTGTTTTCATTGCACCCTGAATGCATCTCAATGATATCCCTTACCCACATTGTGTTTTTATTTCTTTACATGCTTTCTCACCGATGAACTGTGAGCTCCTTGATGGTAGAAACCATGTCCTTTCCATTTTGGTAGTACCAGTATCTAGCATAGTGCCTACCACATAGTAGGCACCAGTGTTGTTTCTAAAAAGAAAGGGGAATGAAGCCTGCTATGGTAACCTAGACTAGCTAGAATTCCAAAAATGGACTTGAGCCAAGGGATGCTTGTCAGTAGCACTTATGAAGGACCTACTGTATATGGAACTGTATAACACATTATAGAAAGACATAAAGGAAAAAGAGCCAAATGACAATTGTGCATTTATCACCCTATTTGGGCTACTGTT
Organism: Cynopterus sphinx; assembly: GCA_030015415.1. Taxonomy (NCBI): domain Eukaryota; kingdom Metazoa; phylum Chordata; class Mammalia; order Chiroptera; family Pteropodidae; genus Cynopterus; species Cynopterus sphinx. Next base: position 79,291,004 of record CM057388.1, read on the forward strand.
AAGAGTTGTGGACAATACAGAAAAGAAAATAACTGAGAAATTAAAATATCTTTCATTTGTTTTACTTCATTGGATTTCTATAGCATCAAGTTTCCCTTCCTTAATTTGTTTGTCTGCACCTAATATTAAAATACTATTAGTTGACCATACCTGAATACTAAATATTCAAAATGAGCTGACTGTGTCTGGTGGAAAATAATAAGGAATTAGGCGGGAACTGGTTTTAAATACTCTTAGCTCTGGTTAATCTACAGAACAAATCATTGACACAGATAACAGAGATGACTCTTTGATCTACTTAGGAATAAGCAGATAGATAGTTGTAACTTGGGCTTAGGACTTGCATCCTGGTTTGAAGCTCAGCATATTCACTTATTAGCTGTATGACTCAGGACAAGTAATTTTTGCCTTCTTGCCAAGCCTCAATTGTCTCATGTGTAAAATAGAAATGACAACATATGCTTTGTAAGATATCTGTGCTTAAATGGAACACTATGCATCAAAGTGTGTGGTACATAATAACTACACAGTAAATGTTAGTTCCTACTGTCTAGGAGACTTCTATCAAAAGGAGATGAGAGAAAAAATATCACAGTATTAAAGGCATGACAAATGCAGAAAACAATCTGCATACTTTGCCCTTGTCAAATACTTGCCCCCCCCCTTTTGTATTCTTAAAGTTTGAGATGAAACTCCTTGCTTCCCATTACCCTCTTCTGAACTCTTGACTTGTCTATCCAGCTTCCTCCTCTCCATTTCCACTTGGATATCTAACAGACATCTTCTTAAACTCAGCATGACCAAAGACAAAGCTCTTCTCCCCTAAAATGTGCTTATCCCTTGGTCCTGTGCATATCGGCAAATGGCAAGGCCATCCTCCCATTGCTCAGCACAAAAACTTCAAAGTCATCCTTGAACCCTCTCTTTTTTGAACATCCCACATCTAATCCATCAGTGAATTTTGTCAGTTCTGCCTTTACAATATACCCAGAACCTGAATACTTCTCATCACCTCCCTGTCACCGTCCTAGTCTAAGCCCCCATGTTGCCTTACTGAGTTACTACTTTACCCTTTTCTCACGTCTCCATGCCTTTTGGTTTTGTCCTTGCCACCCTACACTCTATTACTTATCCTGTATCAGAGGTATTCTGTTAAAATGTTAAGTCAGATCCTACTGCTCCTCTGTTCAAAATCCTTCAATGTCTCCCCATCTCCCTCAGAGTCTTTACCATGGCCTACAAGGCCCTACATGATCTGATTGGTGGCCACCTCCTAGGCTCCTCTCCTACTACTATTCTTGCACTCTGCTCCAGACACATTGAACTCTTGCTGTTTCTTGAACTTGAAAAGCATGTTCCCACTCAAGTGTCTTTTTACAGGTGTTTCCTTCTGCCTGAAATGCTATTCTTCCTATTAGCCCCATAGCTCCTCTCTTATTCCTTCCAGGTCTCTTCTTAGATGTCTACCTTAACAAAGAAACTTTCCTTGACCAATATCCCATCCTCTGTCCCCTTCCTTTGTTGTGTTTTTCTTCTTAACACTCATCACCATCTGACATATTATATATGTGTTTATTTTATTATGCAACTCCCCTACAGCTACAGCTAGAGTATCAGTTCCATGAATGCAGAGATAGTTGCCTGTTTGTGATAACTCTTTTATTTACCAGACCAAGAGCAGTACCTGACACATAATAGACTCAATAAATGTTTATTGATAAAATTAATGAATTCCTCCTTTAGTAGAGTTAATAGGAGGGATAAATGAGGACTGGTCTGTTATGTTACCAGATCTGCAAGGACTTTTCTTCCAGCATAGTAAAGCTGGAAGGAACATCTTATTTTACATGAGACAACTCCCTGAGAGAAAGATATGCAAAAAGTCCACACAGCTAACTAGAAGAGGGGGTAGGAAAGGAAAGGACCATTAGTTGAACATTTGTCTTCTATGTGCCAGACTTGCTCATTAACTTCAATGTGAGGTTAGTATTATAGACATTTCATAGATAAAAAATCGCAGGCATTTAACCAAGAGTTTCAATGACTAGCCCAAATTCATATTGTAACTAATTGGTAGAGTCTAAATTAGAATCCAAGTTTGACTGGTTCAAAATTCCATACTCTGTTCTTAACCTTACCAGCTACTGACAGATCCAGAATTTATCTTCATAGAAGTGGACACTCAGAAACTACGAGAGTGGCAGAGTAATAAACCAGTTGGAAGTTAGTTTTTCTCCCACCAGCCTGGCTGCTGCTGCCACACCCTTTTGGCCCAACTCTAAGGCAACTGTTATTAGATGAATGCACTTAAATCCAGGTCAAATCAGGTCATTCTTCTATGTAGTAACTCTTAATAACTTCTTGCTCACTACAGAACAGCAATCTAACTCGTTACCCTGACATCCAAGGCCCTCCAGTCTGGCCCTAAACTGCCATTTCAGCCATGCTGTTAGGCCTTGATGTAATTCTGCCTCTTCATAACTTCAGCTCATTGTCCAGAAGAAACATCTACATTCCTACTTCTTTGCCTTTTGCTGACATTACTCCCCTTCCTCTTTCCAATATCATGTCCCTTCCCCTTTGCCTATATAAAATCAGCACATTCTTCAAGGCCCAGCTCAAGCTCCTTCTCCTGATTTTTCCTGCCCACAATGCTCTCCACCAGGACACTCTGTCTATACAACTCCTCTGGCACTCAAAATATGGAACTCACAATTATTAATTAGCATTCTGTGTGAGGGTTTCATTTCCCCAGATTATAGCAAACTGTTCTTCAAAGGGGACAACCTGTCTTAGTCCCCACAGGGCTTAGTGTCAGTAGGTGCTTAGAAAATCTTTGTTAATGGATTAAAGACTGCAGAAATAAATTTTAAGCAGGATTTTAAAGGCAGAAATGGTCTGGATTTGATGGTTGGCATAAAAATATTTGCAGAAATCAGTGAAGCAGTGATAAGGAGATAAAAATTCTTCTTGCTGTAAGGGAGCAAGATGGCACAACATTAACAGAGAATATTCATTTTTAGCAATAAGGTCTTTGACTACTCATGGGTGGCTGAGCATATGGGGAGGCTCTCACTTCATGAAGGGGAATTTTTCATTCAAAAATAGAAAACCTTGTTGCTTTCAGAATGTCATATGTATCTATCTCCTGCAATGTGTGTCAGCCTCACCACTCAGGCCACCAAGTAGCCAAGAAACAGATTGCAGAAATCCATTGCTATATACCACATTGGGATCACATTAAAATTGTAGATTCAGTTTTGGGCAAGAGTAGGGCTTCAAGAGAATCTTTGGCATTGAGTTTCTATAGGTTCTCGCATCCTCCAAACAACTATGTGTGGTAATTAGAGTGGCCATTTACCTTTATCTAACAGAGGAGGAAATTGAAGCCCAGAGAGGAATGACGTCTTATCCAAGGTCATGCACTCAGGGTTCTCGACTCTTTGCCTAGGGTTAATTTTCCTTACTAAATTGTCAAATTTGTCTATCACACTTATGTTTTCTATTTTAACTAGCCAGTTTATTGACTGTGCCCATAAAATGCATTTCCAGGTCAGAATAAGGAACAGTTTTCAGGATCTGAGCCCAGGAGGGTCAGACACTTTGGTGATCCAAACTTGGCTCTGGGAAAAGCAACCTGAGACAGGACTTGGAAGACTACAATTATAACAACTTTCCCAAACTTTCCCAAGCTATGCCCTACCCCACTCTCACTAGATTATATTAAGAGACTACAATTGGCTCTAGGTGGTTTAAGTATCACATCCATTCAACAATTATTCAGAGTTCCTGCTGTTTGCCAGGTACTGTTCTAAGTGCTGGGGATACAACTGTTGACAAAACGAAGAATTAATACAATCTGCAATTAGAACACCATTTTTGAAAAATAACTCTGTTTTTCACAAATACAGTAGAATAGCAAAATACCTTTAAATAACCTTATCTCTTTTTCCGCTGTACCTCTCTGGCTGAGCCAGACTCACAGGCACACTCCTAGAGGTTAGGAAGTGTCAAGTCCTAACAGTTTCATGGTCTCCAAATATTGAACAAAAAGTACAAATGACCTCAATTCAAAGGCATTCCTCTAAGTCACTCAGGATAACCAGTCCTGTGCTAAGAACAGCCTATTGTTAGAATTTAAGCATGTCTCTTATCTGCTTAGCACTTGCTGATTAAAGTCCAGGAAAGGAATCTTCAGAGTCTGGCTCCAGGAAGATTGGGAAGCATGGAAACCTAACTCCAAGGTGAACAGTCAGTGCCTAAAGATAAGTGCCAAGCTGAACAGTTGAACCAGAGTCTTAGGTCATCAATGTATAATATAGATGTGTGTGTATATATATATATATATATATATATATATATATATATATGCATATGAATACGTGTGCGTGTGTGTGTGTGTGTGTGTGTGTGTGTGTGTGTGTGTAGAGAGAGAGAGAGAGGGAGAAAGAGAATGAGAAAGTATGGAAGGAGTCTTCTTAAAATGGAAATTGCTACACATATAAGATGATAATAGCAACTCTGCACTGAGTACCTATGTGACAGGTACTGTGCTAGGCAAAATTATATATGTTTGTCATTTAATCTTCAGAAACCACTTTATGAAGTAAATTGCTCATTTTCCTACATGTCAAAAAAAGGCCCAAAGAAAAGTGATATAACATGCTCAATGTCCCCTAGCTAGTAAATGGTAGCACTAAGATTCAAGTCCAGATCTGTCTTGCTTGAAAAGTCCACATTCTTTCCATTATGCTATGATGAACAACTTATTTTGCATACTCAGAAGCACCCCAAATAAGGAGTTTTCTGCAATTTTCCAGCTGGAATCTATTAGATATTAGATGGTTGGTACCCTTTCTTCACCCCAATCTGATCTTACAGTCTAATAGGAAGGTATGATACTGTAGCCAAGCCAAACTAGAATTTGAAAAAAAAAAAAAAACAATACTAAATAAGAAAGTTATAGCAGCAGAAAATAGAGACTCAGGAGATTACACGAACACCTCATTTTATTTTGCTTCATATATATTGAGGTTTTACAAATTGCAAGTTTATTGAAACCCTGCATAAACTAGTCTATCAGTACCATTTTCCAACAGTATTTGCTTACTTTGTGTTGCTGTGCCACATTTTGCTAATTGTAACAATATCTCAAACTTTTTCATCATTATTATATTTGTTATGGAGATCTGTGATCAGTGATCTTTGATGTTATTATTGTTATTGTTCAGAGCTCCATGAATTGCACCCATATGAGATAGTGAAATTAAACGATAAATGCGTGCAAGCTGACTGCTTCAGCAACTGGTCATTTCCACCTCACTCCCTCCCTTTGAGCCTCCCCATCCCCTGAAACATGACAATATTGCAATTAAGCCAATGAATAACTCTACAATGGCCTCTAAGTGTTCAAATGAAAGGAAAAGTCACACATTTCTCACTTGAACTCACTGATTAGGCTTAGTGAGAAAGGTATGCCAAAAGTTGAGACAGGCCAAAAACTGGGTTTCTTGTGAATGCAAAGGGAAAGTTCCTGAAGAAAATTAAAAGTGCTATTTCAGTGAACGCAGAGTTGAGAAGAAAGTAAAACAGCCTCATTGCTGATATGAAGAAAATTTTAATGGTTTGGATAGATCAAACCAGCTACAACACTCCCTTAACTCTCTTCAATTCTGTGAAGGCTGGAGAGATGAGGAAGCTGCAGAAGGAAAGTTTGAAGCTGGCAGAGGTTTAAGGAAAGCAGCCGTCTCCATAACACAAAAGTGCAAGATGAAGCAGCAAGAGACGTAGCAGCTGCAGCAAGTTATCCAGAGGATCTAGCTGAGATAATGAATGGAGGTGGCTACACTAATGAACAGACTTACAATAGAGGCAAGACAGCCTAACATTGGAAGCAGATGCCATCCAGGACCTTGATAGCGCCAGAGGAGAAGCCAATGGCTGCCTTCAAAGCCTCAGAGGACAGGCTGAGTCTTCTCAGGGGCTAGTGCAGCTGGTGACTTTAAATTGAAGCCAGTGCTCATTTACCATTCTGAAAATCCTAGGGCCCTTAAGAATTATGCTAAAGCTACTTGCTTGTGCTCTATACATGGGACATTAATGCCTGGATGATATGTTTTATAAACATATGTTTACAAAATGGTATACTGAATATTTAAGCCTACTGTCATGACATACTGCTCAGAAAAAGATTCCTTTCAAAATATGACTGCTCTTTGACAAGGTACCTGGCCACCCAAGAGTTCTTGTGATGATGGACAAGATGAATGTTGTTTTCATGCCTGTTAACATCCATTCTATAGCCCAAGGATGAAGGAGTGATTTGGACTTTCAAGTCTTATTATCTAAGAAACACACTTTGTAAGGCTGTAGCTGCCAGAGATAGTGATCCTTCTGATGGATCTGGGCAAAGTAAATTGAAAACCTCCTGGAAAGGATTCCCCATTTTAGATGCCATTAAAAACACTTATGATTTACAGGAAGAGGTCAAAATATCAACATTAACAGGAGTTCAGAGGAAGTTGACTCCAACTTTCATGGATGATTTTGAGGGGTTTAAGACTTCAGTGGAGGAAGTAACTGCAGATGTGGTGGAAAGAGCAAATTTATTCAGATATACCAGTTAAACTTGGACTCAGTCATTTGTGTGTGTGTGTGTGTGTGCTTGTCTATTTACTTCTAGGCAATTGTATCACATGTGTAGGTCTTTGCATCTGCCACTGAAGTCAAGATAAAGAACATTTCCATCACTCAAGGATCTCTCATGATGCCCCATTAAAATTATACACCCCTTTTTCTCCACAAACACCCTCCCCAACCCATCCAAAATCCCTGGCAATCACAAATCTGTTCTCCATATTTTGCCATTTAAAGAATATTATATAAATGAAATCAGACAGCATGTAACCTTGCGGGGTTTGCTTTTCACTGAGGATAATTACTGGAGATTTACCTAAGTTGATGTTTGTATCAATAGTTCACTCTTTTTTATTGCTGAGTAGTATTCCATGGTATATATTATCACAGTTTGTTTAATTATTCACGTGAATGCTCTCTGGGTGTTGAAGGCTGAGTTGTTTCCAGTTTCTGTTATAAATAAAGCTTCTGTGAACATTCATGTACAAGGCTTTTTAAAACTGAGATATAATTGACACAAATTGAATTCGTTTTGAGTGTACAATGTAATGATTTGATGTATGTATGATTGCAAAATTATTGCCATAATAAGTTTAGTCCACATTCATCACCACACATAGTTCATAATTACAATTATTGTCTCATGATGAGAACTTTTAAGTTCTACTCTCCTAGCAACTTTCAAGTACACAATATAGCATTGATGACTATAGTCACCATGCCATGTACAGACTTTTGTTTAAACATAAATTTCATTTCTCTGGGAAATAAACTGCCCAAGAGTGCAATTGCTGGGTTGTATGGTACTCACATGTTCAGTTTTATAAGAACTGCCAAACTGTTTTCTAGAGTGAATTCTACTATTTTATATTTCCACCAGCAACATATGGGTAACCCATTTTTCTGAATCCTCACTAGCATTTGGTATTGTCACTTTTAAAAAAATTTAGCCATTTTGATAGGTGTGTAGTGATCTCTCATTCCGATATTTTTTATTGTCCTAATGGCTAGTGATATTGACATACTTTCATGAGTTTATTTGCCTTCTGTATGTCTTTTACTCATTTTCAAATTGGATTTTTTTACTGTTAAGTTTTGAGAGTTCTTTATATATTCAAGATACAAGTCCTTGTGATTTGCAAATATTTTCTACCAGTCCTTAGCTTGTGTTTTCGTCCTCAACACAGAGCAAATATTTTTTTCTAACTTCGATAAAGTCCAATTTATAAATATTTCCTTTTACAGATCATGCTTTCAGTGTAAAGTCTAAGGACTCTAACTAGTCATATATTCTGGAGATTTTCTCTATCCGCCCTGTAATTTTGTAGGAATTAGTTTTAATTAGTTAAATTAGCAAAATTTAACTTTACATTTTACATTTAAGCTTGTGATCTATCTTGAGTTATTTTTGTAAAAGATATGAGTTTAGATAGAGGTGAATTTTCCTGTCTATGGAAAATTAACTGCTCTAGCATCATTTGTTTAAAAAGTTTATGCTTCCTCAACTGAATTGTTTTTGTCTCTTTGTCAAAAATCAGTTGCGTATATTTATGTGACTCTATTTCTGGGTTCTTTATTCTCTTCTATTGATATATGTCTCTATTCTTCCATTATGACACTATTTTGATTATTGTGGTCATTTAGCAGGCCTTATTACTGAGTAGAGTGATTCCCTCCACTTCATTCTTCTTTTTCAAAATTGCTTTAGTTAATCTAGGACCTGTGCCTTTCTATATAAATTTTAGAATAAGCTTGTTTACATCTAAAAAAATCCTGCTGGGATTATTTAACAGCTTTGTTTAGATATAATTGCCATATACCAAAATTGCACATATTTAAAGTATACAATTTAAAAAGATTTGTCCTATATACACACTACCACGATTAAGGTATAGAACATATATACCACTCTTGAAAGTTTCCTCATGCTCCTTTGTAATCCTTCTCCATTCAGATTTGTCTCAAAACAACTACTAATCTAATTTTTGTCATTATACAACAGCTTGCAGTTCTTAGAGTTTTATATAAATGGAATCATATGGGATAGTTTATTTCTTTTTAATCTGGAGAGGTATTCTATTATATAGACATATCATAGTTTATCTGTTCCCTAAGTGAAGGACATTTGAGTTGTTTCAGTTATTGGCCAGTACAAATAAAACTGCTATGAATACAAGTATTTATTTTGACACATGCTTTAATTTCTTGTGGGTAAAAACTTAAGAGTGGCAAATGTATGTTTAACTTTTTACAAACCTGCCAAACTGTTTTCCAAAATAGTTGCACCACTTACCTTTATTCCTATCAGAATTCCAGTTTCTCCACATTCTTGTCAACTGTTGGTACAGTCAGAATTTTAACTTTAGCCATTCTAACAGTGTGTATCTCATTACAGTTTTATTTACATTTCTCCAATGACTAATGATGTTGAACATCTTTTCATATGCTTTATTGCCATCCACATATTTTCTTTGGTACAATGTCTGTTCATGTCTTTTGTACATTTTTAATTGGGTTGCTCATTTCTAAGTAATGAGATTCAACGGCTCTTTAAATATTCTGGGTACAAATCCTTTATCAGATATATGCTTTGCCCATATGTTCTCTCATTCTGTGGGCTGTCTTCCCATTTTCTTTGCCATGTCTTTTAAAGAACAGAAGGTTTTCCTCTTTATGAAGCCCAATTTATTAATTTTTTCATGAATTTTGTTTTTGTGGTCATATCTAAGAAATTTTTGCTCAACCCAGTTTCACAAAGGTTTTTTCTGTTTTATTCTAGAAGTTTTATATGTAGGTCTATGATCCATTTTGAGTTAATCTTCTTATAGGTGCAAGGTAGAAATTGAATCTTTTTTGCATAAAGATATCCATCCAATTGTTCTAACATTATTGAAAAGATTAATCTTTCTTCATTAAATTGCTTATTCGCCTTTGTCAAAAATTGGTTGTCCATATATGTTAAATCTGTATCTATACTTTCAATCTTGTTCCATTTATTTATTTATTTATTTTTCACAAGTAGCACTATGTTTATATTACTATAGCTTTAAAAGAAATCTTGGAGTCAGGCAATATTAGCCCTCCAACTTTGTTCTTCAAAGTTGGTTTAGGTATTCTACGTTCTTCACATTTCCATATAAAGTTTAGAATCAGCTTCTCAATTTGTACAATCACTTTCAAGAATTGTGATTGAGATTACATTTAAATCTATCAACTAATTTAGAGAGAGTTGACATCTTAATGTTGAGTCTTCTGTCCCATTAACATATGTCTGCTCAATTATCTGGGTCTTCTTCAGCTTCTCCCAGAAATATTCTGTAGTTTTTAGAGTTTAGATCTATCTCATCTTTTGTCAGATTTATCCGTAAGTATTTTGGATTGATTATTGAACTTGTTATCAGTAAGTATTTTGTTGTTATTGAAAATGGTATTGCTTTCTTAATTTAGATTATCAATTTTTCACTGCTAGTATATAGAAACATAATTTTAATATATTGATCTTGTACCCTGCAGTCTTGATAAACCCACTTAATTGTTTAAGGAGATTTTCTGAAAATCCCATCAGTATTTATACTTAGATGATTATGTCTGTGAAAAAAGACAATCTTACTTTTTCCTTTCTAATGAATGTCTTTTATTTCATTTTTTTAAGGCAAGGCAACCCGTGGTTAACCTCACAAATTGCAAGGACCTTGTCAGTTTACAATCCCTTATTTTTAAAAATTTTTATGCCTACAGCACCTGGACTTTCTAGGTGGTCTCCCATCCAAGTATTAGCCAGGCCTAACCATGCTTAGCTTCTGAGGTCAGACAGGATTGGGCTTGTTCAGGGTAGCATGGCTATAGACTGATGTCTTTTATTTCTCTGTCTTGCCTGATTGCACTGGCTAAAATGTCGAGTATAATGTTGAATAGAAGGGTAAAAGTGGACATTCTTTTTCCCATTCTTGATCTTTCATCAATAACTGCGATACTAGCTGTAGGTTTTTTGTAGATACTTTTCGTGAGGTTGAGGGAAGCTCCCTTTTCTTCATACTTTGCTGGAAATTTTTATCAGAAATGAATATTGAATTTTTTCAAGTGCTTTTTTTCTTGTATTTGTTAAGATGACCATGTGGTTTTTCCTTTTTTAGTGTGTTAATGTAATGAAATACATTGACTGATTTTGAAATGTTAAATAATCTTTGTCTTCCTAGGATAAATGCAACTTTGTCATTATATATTTTTAGCCTCTTTATATATTGATATTGTTGGATTCAATTTACTAAATTTTTTTAGAAAACTTTTGTTTAAAGGTAGTGTTAGCCTCTCAGAAAATATTTTGTTATCACTTGTTATGAGCTGGGAAATAATGTAGAACTGTTACTGTTTCTTTCTGAAAGCTTTGGTAGAATTCCCCAGTGAAATCATTTGGGTTCTGATATTTTTTTTGTGAGAAAGTTTTTTATCTTTTTCAAAAATCTTTTTTTTTTAATTAATTTTTCTTTTTGTTAAAATTCTTTTGTAGGCAGGTTTTTAACTACCAATTCAATTTCATTAATGTGGGGATATTCAGGTTATCTAATTTTCCTCATATGAGCTTTAGTAGTATGTTTGTTTTTTTCAATGATTTTGTCCATTTCATCTAAATTGTCAAATTTATGGGCATACAGTTGTTCATAATACTCCATTATTATTTTAATATTCTGCAGCATCTGTATAATGTTACCTCTCTCATTTCTGATATTAGTAAATGAATGTTTTCTCTTTTAATTAATTAATTTATTTTTAATTGTAAAAATGATTTAAATTTTTCCCCTATCTATCTCCCCCTTCCCTCTCTTTGCTTTCTTTATCAGTCTGCTCAGACATTTATCAATTTTATTGATCTTTTCAAAGAACTGGCTTTTGGTTTCATTGATTTTTCTCTATTGTTTCCCTGTTTCCTGCAATTGATTTTCACTCAGATATTTTTTATGATTTCCTTCCTTCTGCTTATTTTGTGTTTAATTTGCTCTCCTTTTTCTAGTTTCTTAAAATTAAAGCTGAGGTCATTGATTTTAGAACTTTTGCTCTTTTTAATTAAAAAATATTGGAGTGGCATTGATAAATATATTAAAGGTTTCAGGTGTACAGTTCAATAATATGATATATATATATATATATATATATATATATATATATATATATATATATATATATTGCATTGGGTATTCACCACCCAACGTTAGATTTCCTTCCATCAGCAAATATTTTACCCCTTTTACCCTTATCTACCCTCTCCCCTCCTTCCCTCTGATAACCACTCATCTACAGTTCATGTCTATGAGACTCTGTCATGTTTGTTTGTTCTTTTCTAATAGAAGTGTTTTAGTACTACAAATTTCCTCATTCCTACTGCTTTAAAACTATTCCACAAATTCTCATATATTCTGTTTTATTTTCACTAAGATTAAAATACATTTTAATTACTCTTCAGATTCAATTTTTGACTTATGGATTATTTAGAAAGGTGTTATTTTGTTTTCAAGTGTTTGGAAGTTTTCCTAGATGTCTTTGTTATTGATATCTAATTTAATTTCATTGTGGTAAGACCACATGTTTTGTATGAATTGAATCCTTTAAATTTTCTTAAGGTTTCTGTTATTGCCTTGAATATGTCTAGCTTGATGAATGTTACATGTACATTTGAAAAAAATGAGTGTTCTGTCATTGGGTGGAGTGTTCTATAAGCATTAATTAGGTCAAGTTTGTTTATAGTGTTCTTTAAATTTTCTATACCCTTACTGATTTTTTACTTATCTCAATGTTGAGGAAGGGGTATTAAAATCTCTAACCAAAGTTGTAAAATCGTCTAATTCTCCTTGTAGTTCTAACATTTTTTGTTTCATGTATTTTGAAGCTCTTTCATTAGATGCATAAACATTTAGAAATGTTACTTCTTGATGACTTGAACCCTTTGTCATTATAAAATAAACTTTATTATTCTTAGTAATATCTTTTAAAATCTATTTTTATCTGATATTAATAGACACACCATATTTTTTTTTTACTAGGGTCACCATGGTATACTTTTTACTGTGTTTTTGTTCTTAACCTATTCATATTTTTATACTTAAAGTGTGCTTCTTGTAAGCAGCAAATATTGCTTTTTAAAAATCCAATTTGATAATCTCTGCCTTTTCGGGTCATGTTGAGGTCATTTTTATTTAATGTAATTTTATATATGCATAGAATTAAATCTGCCATCTTGCTATTTGTTTTCTATTTGCTCCATCTGATTTTTGTTTCCTCTTTCCTCTTTTCTTGCCTTCCATTGGATTGTTAAAATAGTTTTATTATACCAATTTGTTTTTTTAAGATTATTGGCAATAACTCTGTCCTTTGACATTTTAATGGTGGCTGGCTTTTCAGACATTATAATAAGGAAATACTACAAACAACTTTATGTCCATAAAATGACTCCTTAGATAAAGTGGACAAATCTCTTGAAAGATATAAATTATCAAATGCATTTAAAAATAAATAAATAACCTGAATAGCCTAATATCTGTTATGGAAATTTAATTTGTATTAAAATCCTTCCAGGCCCAGATGGTTTCACTCACAAATTCTGTTAAACTTTTAAGGAAAAAATAATATTGAACACATACAATCTCTTCCAAAAAATAAGAGGGGTGAGAATTTCCCAACTTATAATATGAGGTCAGTGTTACCCTAATACCAAAGCCAAGCAAAGATACTACATGGAAAGAAAATTACAGACCAATACTCCTCATGAACATAAAATGAGAATGGTCAGCATGATTGTGTGTTTTTTCCAAATTCAATTATGCAGTTGCATAATAGGTGGAGAGTTGGATTTAACCAGACTTGAAGTTTAGCCATTTGAATAAGAAGTGAGAGAGGAGTGAAAGAATCAAGAGCAAATGTAGAAGCATTACTATAATGATTGAACATGGAATTTATCCTGAGTAGGGAGGAAAATGAGGACATAAAGGAGAATGCGGTAGATTAGATGTGTAGAGCCCAAGTATTGTTAGAGTAGGAGAATAATAAAGAATGAGTTAGAAAAAAGGAGGTGGCAATTGAAGAATAGGATGCTCAAATTAAAAGAAAAATAGTAGTTTTTTTAATAATTATAAGGTCAATGGTATGGCCATGTGGGTTAGTGCATAAGTAGGGTTGAGGATAAGATAATTAAAGGAAAAGTCAAGGGACTTAGAGTACAGACTATTATAAAGATCATTTATACAAATACCAAAATAACCAAGAATTATGACAGTAATAGTGTTAGAGGGAACAACAGTGAGTTGGGTGCTAAAATCTTCAAGGAGTAAGTGTGAATGATCCAGGGGACAGTGATTCACTGCCCTGAGGTCAGATAGTGGGTGATATAATCTGATGACATGGGATTATATCAAAGGGAAGAGAATGTCCTAGAAGTGACAATGTGAAGGACATCTCCTCTATCTCCAGGTGTTGTCGTGACAGAGGTATGGGTGAGACGACAGCACCATTTAAGAGGATTTCAGGGAGAATAAAAACCGTAGAAGAGAGTTTTATTTCAGTTAAGTGAGAAGATGAAGGGAATATACAGAGAAGCAGTTGCATATATAGGGGAATTTAGTGATGATTGTCCACAAATTCCAGGGAGCATAATGGAAGGATTTCAGAAGTTGGGGAAAAGAAGGAGATAGGATCATAAAAAATGATAGAACTGTATACACTCAAACTGAAGGATGATTTGGGAAACTTAGGGTGACTAACATTAGAAAGCAGAACCACTAGAACATAAGCATGCATATGTCTGTGGGTACGTGGAGAGAGGTAGAGGGAGAAGAAGAAAGGGAGAGAGGGAGAGAACAAGGAACTGGTCATACAATTGTGAAGTTATGTAAGGAATGACTAAGCAGATCCAAAATTCAGGAAGACTGAAGGAAGGTTAGAACCATTGGCATAGACTGAAACTGTTGTTTTCAGGCAGTCAAGAAGATCATGAGCATGATGGAACTCTATAGTCATATCAGCCAAAGGTGTGATCCACAGGTAGAAATTGTTCTCAGTACCAGGGATGTCTGCTTTTGTGCTCTTTCAATGAATCCAATTAAGTCTATCCAGATCATCCAGGAAAAATTCTCTTAGTTGAAATCGACTGATTAGGGGTTTTAGTTTCACTTGCAAAGTATCTTCACAGCATCCTCTACACTAGTGTTTGAATAACTGTAGACTATAATTTAGCCAAATTGACACATTGAAAAAAGTTATCACAATATTAATTCTTTCAATCCACAAAGATAGGGTATCTTTCTATTTGTGTCTTCTTCAATTTTTTTCATCAATATCTTACAATTTTCTGTGTACATATCTTCACTTCCTTGGTTAAATATATTCCTAAGTATTTTATTCTTTTTGATGCTATTGTAAATGAGATGTTTTTCTTAATTTATTTTTCTGATAGTTCTTCATTAGTGTATAAAAATAGAACTGATTATTATATGTTGATTTTGTATCCTGCAACTTTACTTAATTCATTTGTTGGTTCTAACAGTTTTTTTGTGGTAGAGTCTTTGGATTTCTATATGTAAGATAACATCATGTGCAAATAGAGTTAATTTCACTTTTTTTTCTGATTTTGATGCCTTCGGAGTTAATACAATCCATATCAAAATTCTAATGGTATTTTTCATGGAAATAGAAAGAACAATCCAAAATTTGGATGGAATTACAAAAGACCATGGGTAGCCAAAGCAATCTTGATAAAGAACAAAGATAAAAGCATCACATTTCTGACTTCAAATTATACTACAAAACTATAATAATCAAAATGGTTTTGCACTGGCTTAAAAACAGACACATAGACCAATAGAACAGAATTAAGAACCCATAAATAAACCCACACATATAGGATCAACAACACTTTGACAAAGGTGACAACAGTATACAATGAGGAAAGGGTAGGTCTCTTCAATAGATAGTACTAGGAAAACCAAATATCTACATGCCAAAGAATGAAATTAGACACTTATCTTAGAACACATACAAAAATTAACTCAAAATGGATAAAGACTTAAATATAAGACTTGAAACCATAAAAGTCCTAGAAGAAAACATAGAGGAAAGCTCTTTGACATTGGTCTTGGCACTGACTTTTTGGTAATAGCATCAGAAGCACAGGCCAAAAAAAAAATCAAGTGGGACTACATCAAACTAAGAAGCTTCAGTACAGCAAAACAAACAAAATGAAAAGGCAACCTACAGAATAGGAGAAAATATTTGCAAATCATACATCTGATAAGGCGGTAATATCCAAGATATATAGGAAATTCCTACAACTTAACACACACACACACACACACACACACACACACAAAATCAATCCAATTTAAAAAATTGGTAGAAGACTTGAATAGACATTTCTCTGAAGAGGACATACAGAGTGCCAAAAGACGGAAAAAGATGTTCAACATTACTAATCATCAGGGAAATGTAAATCAAATCACCAATGAGATATCACTGCACATCTGTTAGAGTGACTGTTATCAAAAAGACAAGATATTAACAAGTGGTGAGGTTGTGGATAAAAGGGAACCTTTGTACACTGTCAATAGAAATGTAAATTAGTACAGCCATTATAGAAAAACAGTATGGAGATTCCTCAAGAAATTAAAAATAGAGCTACCATATGACCCAGCAATTCCACTTCTGGGTGTATATCCAAAAGAAATAAAACCACTCTCTTGAAGATAAATTTGCTCTCCCATGTTCATTATGACATTATTCACAATAGCCATGACATGGAAACAACATTGTGTTTGTCAGTAGATGAAGTGACAGAGAAAATGTTTTATATATAATGAAATAGTACTAAGCCATAGAAAGCCTTGCCATTTGCAACAACATGTATGAACTGGAGGACATTATGCTAAGTGAAATAAGGCAGACATAGAAATACAAATAGTCTTACCTTTTCCACTCATATTCGAATCTGAAAAAGTCAAACTAACAGAAGCAGAGAGTAGAATGTTGGTTGGCAGGAGCTGTGGGCAGGGGAAATGGGGAGATGTTGGTCAAAGGGTACAGTTTCAGTTATAACATAAATATGTTCTGGGCATCTTATGTATAGCACGGTGACTACTGTTAATAATAATAATGTATACTTGAAATTTGCTAAAAGAGTAAATACTAAGTGTTCTCATTATCAGAAAGGGTAACTATGCAATGAGATAGATCTGTTAATTAGGTTGATTGTGATCATTTCACAATGTATACATACATCAAATCATCATGTTGTATACCTTAAATATATGCTTTGGTCAAAAATTTTGTTAAGAAATTAGAATACATGTTGTATTCTTACCACAAACAAATTTATAAAAAATGTGAGCCCTAAAAGTTAAAATAATAATAACAACAAATCATAATAAGCAATAATTTTAAACATGTCAAAAATATAATAAAGAATAGCATTATTTAGAAAAAGTTGACATTAAAAATAGTATCCAATCTTTCTCTGGCTTGTTATTGGGGTACTTTAATCATTTACATATAATGTGAATAAATACTGAGACAGCCTTAAATCTAGAATCTTGTTTTCTATTTGTTCCATTTAGTTTTTGTTCCTACCTTTTTTCCTGATTTTTTTTGGACTGAGTATTTTTTATGATTCCATTTTACCTCTTTTACTAGCTTGCTTATTAGCTAGAACTCTTTGTTTTGTTATTTTATAGGTTGTTTTAGGGTTTATAGTGTACTTCTTTAACTTATCACAATCAACCTTTAAGTGATGTTATACCACCTCACAGATACTATAAGAACTTTAAAATAATATATTTTTATTTCTCCCCTTTTGGCCTTTGTGTTATTGTTATACATTTTACTTTTAAGTATATTATAAATCCCACGATACATTATTGTTATTTTTGTTCCCTGAATTATCTTTTCACTAAAATTAAATCAGAAGAGAAATATTATATGTTAATCCATGTAATTACTATTTACTGTGCTATTTATCTCTTGTGGTTCATTTCATTTGGTTCATTCCATAGTTCTACCTGATACCATTTTCCTTCTTCCTAACAGATGTAAAAAAAATATTTCTTATGATGCAAGTCAGTTATGAATTAGTTTGACATTTATATGTCTGAAAAGTCTATATTATCTTTGCTTTTGAAAGGTATTTTTATTGGACAAAGATTTCTAGATTGACAGATTTCTTTTCTTTCAGTCCTTTAAAGATGTTTCTCGACTATCTACTTGCTTGCATATTTATGATACCAAGTCTCTTTTCACTGTTTGTTCCTTTAAAGGTATTGTGTCTTTTTTTCCTTTGGTTGTTAACATTTTTTTCATCATTTAATATATTTATCTTTTCCTCACTGGCTGCTTTTAATATTTTCTCTTCATCATTTGTTTTAAGAAAGTGACTAGCACATTGGTAATTTCATATTTCTTAAGGCACTTTGAGCTTCTGAATCCAGAGGTTTATATTTTCCATAAAATTTGGAAAATTTTGGCCATTATTTTATTTTAATTTTTTCTAGGCTCACCCTTTATTTTCAAGAACGCCAATAACATATGTATTATATTTCTCAAAGTTGTCCCAGAGTCACTGTTGCTCTTTTAACTTTTTAAAATTCTTTTTCCTCAATGTATTTAATTTTAGATGATTTCTATTGTTGTGCCTTCAAGTTTACTAATGATTTTTTTCCTCCAGTGTCTAATTTATTGTTAAACCATCCAGTATATTTTTCATTTCATACATTGTAGTTTTCATCTCTAGAAGTTCAATTAGGGTTTTGTTTTTTTGTAAAAAATATCTTCCATATCTCTAGTAAATTCTTTGATCATATGCAATAATAGTAATAATAATTTTTTTCATGTATCCTTCTCTGCTAATTGTAACATCTGTACTACTTCTGGGATGGTTTCAAATGACTGGTTATTCTCATTATGGGTTGTTTTCTTGCTTATTTGCGTGTCAAGTAAGTTTTGATTGGATGCCAGATTTTGAATTTCACCTTGTTGGATGCTGCATATATTTGTATTCCTATAAATGTTCTTGAAGTTTACTCTGGGATGCAGTTGTTATTTGGAAAAAGTTTGACCCCTAGGGGTCTTGCTTTTATTTTTTATGTAAGTCTGGAATAGTACTCAATCTAATTATTTCCCATTGCCTAGATAAGACTTCCTAAGTACTCTATTCAATGCCTCATAAGTTATGAGTTATCCTTTTCTGGCTGGTATAAACAAGCACTATTTTTGGCCCCATAGTAATGTTTCATTCCATTTAATATTTTTGTATGGGTTTTCCCCTGACTTTGGGTAGTTTTCTCACATGCATGCACTCTTCAGTACTCTGCTTGAAAACCCAAGGGAGAACCTCTGCAGATCTCCAGGGGTCTTTTTTTGTGCAACTCTTTTCTCTTCGGTACTTTGACCTATAAGCTCTAGCTGCTTTAGTGTCTCTGGACTCTCAGCTCCATCTCCCCAGCTCAAAGTATGCTGGGATCTAGCTGGACGCTACTTCATTGTGTCATGATCATAAAATTCTCTCATAACAGTAAGCTGGGCAATCTTAAGATTCATTTCCTTTGTTTTCCATTTCTCAGGGACCACTATTTTTTTGTTGCCTAATGGTTAGTGTCTTGAAAACCCTAGTTTCATAAATTTTGTCTG
Source organism: Cynopterus sphinx (assembly GCA_030015415.1). Classification (NCBI taxonomy): domain Eukaryota; kingdom Metazoa; phylum Chordata; class Mammalia; order Chiroptera; family Pteropodidae; genus Cynopterus; species Cynopterus sphinx. Next base: position 79,310,297 of record CM057388.1, read on the forward strand.
GAGTTTTTGGGAAAGAGATGTTTCAAGTGGGAGGGTAAATTTGGTACCTGCTACTTCATTTTAGCTGAAAGCAGACATATTATCTTATTTAATATTTTTATACAAGAGTGATATTGAGATATAATTCCATTACCATACAATTTATCTTTTTAACATATACAAATCAATGGTTTTTAGTATGACACAGAGTTGTGAAACCATTAGCATTGTCAATTTTACGACATTTTCATTACCCTAAAAGAAAACCTCTTACCCATTAGCAATCACTCTGCATTCCCCCCCACCCCACACTTTCTCTTTCCCAGCTCTTGGCAACCATTAATCAACTTTCTGTCTCTGTAGATGTTCTTATTCTGACCATTGCATATATGTGGTCTTTTTGATTGGCTTCTTTATGTGGTATAATATTTTCAAGGTTCATCTGTGTTGTAGCATGTATCAACATTTTATAATTTTTTATTGCCAAATAATATTCCATGGCATGGATATACCACCTTTATAAACTTATCAATTGATTGACATTTGAGTTCTTTTAACTTTTTGGCTTTTATTACTAATGTTGCTATGAATACAAATTTTTGTGTGGTCATATGCTTCTATTTATCTTGGGGATGTGCCTAGAAATGGAATTGCTTGGTTACATGGTAACTCTATGTTAATATTTTGAGACTATCTCATTTAATTTTAATCTTCAAAATTCTGTAAGGAAAGCATTGTCATTTCTATTCTACAGAGAAAACATGGAAATTTAACCAAGTTAAGTTTGTCCAAAGTCACACTACTAGAAAGTAACAAAATTCAAAAACAGGTTTTCCTTGGAAAAAGTCACTTTTATTTACTGTTGTCAAAACAGTAGATTAATACAATTGTTTTTGAATAGCAATTTGACAGTATAATGTCACATTTTTAAATGTGCACACCTATAATCCAGCAGTTTCACATCTAGGGATTTATCTAACCCAAATACTATGACTTTTACCAAAATATGTGTGCCAGAATTTTATTGCAAATTCATTGTAATAAAAAAATTCAAACTAATAAATGGTCATTAGTAGGGGACTGTATATCCATACAGTGTAATACTATACAATTAAAAAAATGTGAAAGAGAAATGCTCAATAAATAGCAGAATTTTATGGACAGTAGTGATCCCATTTGTGAGCAAAAACAAGAAATACATAGATGCTTATATATGTACAGAAAATTACTTGAACACACAAAAAATATTACTATATGTGAAAAATAGGAATGAAAGGAGAGTACTTTTATTTTTTACTTTATGCTTCTCTATGCTGTTTTAAGTTTTGATCATGAATTTGTATGAATCTTATAAATTTAAAAAGTTATTTAACAATACCAGGTATTCTGACTCCAAATACAGTGTTCTTTCTCATATATCATAAATATATTTCCATTTTTGTCAAGGTCTAGCATTCTTCCTTGCATATAATAAGCACTGAAATAATTGTTGAAAAGCATTCAGGGGGGAAAAAAAGGATTTTTTTTTCTTTAAGAAAAGGCTAATTGGTACCATAAAGCAGGTTGTAAAATGGTTGAGAAACTTGTCTCAGGAAAGAAAACTCATTCAAGTGTAATAAAAGTTGATAAGAAAGGAATTAGGGTAAGTTACAGATGGGAAGTTTGGTTGCCAGAGCAACCTCTCCCTGGTTAGAATGAACCCTTCACTGGAGAGGAGCTGCTGATGCAGGCACTGCTGCCTTCATTGTCTTTATTTTCATTTAGCTTTGATCATCAGGCAATGAGTAAGCAAACTAGAAGCACTTCTGGGCTCGGTGTCATAACCACAGCAACAGACATTCTGGGACCTTGGCAAATAGAGAGGACAGAATAGATTGGCAGCCAGTGACAGGAGAAGGGAACCTCTGGAGTACAGGGTCCAACATGAAGAAGAGAGATGACTAAAAGTCCAAATCTTAGGGTCCAAGAAGATGAGGCTAATTAAGATCTTATTTGCACTGGTTTTGAGAGCCAATTTTGAGTCAGGGGACCAGGAACAGTAGAATTTTCATAGTGGAAATAAGCACAGAAATTTGAGTAGAAGTTTCTGGATTCCAGGGATTGGTCTGGTTTGAAGAGGATCCAAGACCACAGCTGGATAATTATGACATGATCCAGTTCCTTTTTTAACCTAGGAAGAGAGATTAGGTAAGGTCTAAATTGGTAAGGGTGACAGGTTCAAATTAGCAAATGCCATAGAAGCTACTAGAAGCTCCAAAAAAGTTTGGGGTCTCTCTTATACACTGCTATATCCCCAGTGCCTAGAATAATTCTTGACACAGGTATGTATTCCTTAAATATGTATCAAATGAAGGAAGGCAAGTTCTTTAAGGTAAGGATTTCCTCAGATATATCAGATCATGTCCTTAGGGCAGCAGGCTAATTCTGAACCACCAGTGAGAAGAAGCTCCTTATGTATTTTCAGGCTTGGCAGTTAGCTGAAAGAGGCTGACTGTAAAGGCTAAAGAGTCTTCATGTTTCTTCAGTTCTTACAAATGGGGAAGTGTCTAGCAGGCAGGCTGGTGGCTTGAGTTATGAGTTCTCCTTTAACCTTATCTCAACTCAAATGTTACTTTCTCAGAAAGGCCTTCTCTGACAACTATAGCTAAAATGTCCTTTAATATTTATGAAGTCTTTTCTATCCCATTATTTTGTTTTAGTTTCTTCGTCATCTGAAAGTATGTGAGGTATTTGTGGGGTCAGTATCTGTGTCCCTCCACTAGAATATGAACTCCACAAAAGCAAAGACTTTTGTCTTATTCATTACCATATTTCTGAAACCTGGAGCAGTGCTCAACACATAATAGGTATTTAATAAATATTTGTTGAAACTCAGGCTAGAGGAACCAGTCTAATGAATAGTTAAATGTGAATGTAAGAACCACTTCTCACTTTTTCTCAGAGGAGAAAGAAAAGTTCAAGTTTAATGTACACAGTGATTAAGCAATTGAGTCTAGTGACAAAAATATGAGCTTATTCTTGTGTATCTATTTATTTCATTTTTCCTCTAGCCAGTGCATAACTACCTCTCATTTATTGCTTATAGGGAGTTTCTTTTGAACCAGAAAAAAATGTGCCAAAAGAGCTCACGTGCTAATCTATGTCTTTCCGTGAAAGAAGTACTGTCTTCTGTCTATAGTCAAACCTAAGTGTAGTCCTAAAGACAGTGCTTCTCAAGGAAGGTCTAAGGGCTTCCAAAATCAGAATCACTTATCAAAAATGCATAGTACTACATCTAATTCTAGCACCATTAAATCATAATCTGAGGGAAAACCCAGGAACTTACATTTTAAACAAACTCTCTAAGTGATTCTTGTTAAGAACTATGAAGGGTATGAGATTTTACTCAGTTTTCAAGTTAACAAGTTAGTCTGGCATGCTTTCATGAATGCTGGCAGAAAAATGAAATTCCTGGGTCAGAAACAGGGATGATGATGATGAGGAGGAGGAGGAGGAAGAGGAGGAGGAGGAGGAGGAGGAGGATTTTTATAGATATTATTATTACTTAGGAATACCAGTAGTCAGAGTATTAGCATGTGTGTTAGTTTCCCATTTCCTAATTCTCACAGGATGACATGAAGAGGGCCAAGTTATGCAAACACATGCAATAAGTTGTGTTACAGAAAAACACCAAGCTTAGGGAAACTAAATATTTTATAATGGGTAGCAAGCATGCCTGATCTTTGCTCTAGAAGGAAAGATTATCTTTATTCTATGAGACAGAAATAAATCTATCTTTTTTGCTAAAAGGAGATACTATTTCTTCTATGCGTGTTCACTGTGCAAACACCCTTGAAAAGAGTCTGGAATTTAGGCAGTCGGGTCCTCTACTCACAAGACATGCAAAGACCTATGGAGAATTATTTCCTAAAAACTGTCATGTTCACTCAAGTTTGGGAATTATTGCCACAGAAATACTTAGCCATGCAAAGAGTTACATTTGTATACTCAAGCCTGTTAGGTACTGGTAAATGTTCTACCCTTCTTTGCTCTTCTCAGCCTATTACAACCTTTCTCCTCTAGCCATGTTTCCTTAGGTAATACTATTATTCCCTTCAAAGTAACCCTTTGCTATGTAAAATAGATGCACAAGCTGGCTCAGAGACACTTGTGACTCCCACTAAAGGATCTGTTTGAAAAAGTTGGAAATACCTAGAAAGAGAGCATGTAACAGTGAGAAAAGGGCTTAAGTATTTATTTGTTGGCTAAATAAATATTTATTGAATGCCTGTTCAAATATTTATTGAACACTCTGCTAGGCACTGAAGCTATTTAGATGCATTCATTTAATACATATTTTGGATGTGCCTGTTATATGCTAGGTACAAGTTAGAGTAAATTTTAATGAAATTAAAATACTATTATTCCACTCAAGTTGGTTAATAAAGGAGAGAGCTGTGAAAAAGACAATTATATGATGGTGTGATAAATGCTACAATGGAAGTAATGTATGGATGACACTGAGAATAAAATAGCCAATTCTGCTTAAAGAGAGTAAAGGAGGGCAGGGAAGGGTGAGGCATAGCAGAAAAGGGAAGGGAGAGAAAGCTTCACCACAGAGAGGATGATTGTACTGAGTATTGAAGCATATGTATGAGTCTTTCAGGTAGATAGGGGATTCTAATCAGAAGGAAGAACATGACCAAAATTGCAATGACATGTAACAGAAAGGTATGTTTAGGAAAATCCAAGTAGTTTGGTCTAGGTGGCATGTGAGGTGTAAAGAGGAAAATGAAATGACATCAGAAGGATAGGCAGGGTTTTACCTACTGTACCAAGAAAGCTGGGTATATCTTAGAGGCAATGAGGCCTCACTGAAAGGCAAACCAGAAATTATAAAATTATATTTCCACTTTAGCAAAACACAGCATGGCAAACAAAAAAAAATGATTAACAGGAGTTTACCAAGTACGTTCAGCAGAGAGTAATGAGAGTGGTTCATGGAGAAATAGCATGTGAAAAGTGACAGAGGTGTAAATATGGTGTGTTTTGGGAACAGTGAGTAGCTTGATATGACCAAAATGTCTGTGTTTGGATGGTGATGAGAGAATGATAAGGCTACAAAGGTCATCAGGATGGCAGAAGATGAGGGTATTGTAGGGAGGCAATGTCATGAGGTGACTTAAGACCATGGATGCTGGAGCCACACAGCCAGCATTTGAATCCCATTTCTTCAGTTTACCAGCTGTGTAGCCTTAGAAAAATTATTGAACCTCCCTCATCTCAGTTTCCTCATATGTAAAATAAGAGTAATTAACAACTACCTCAAAGGTTTGAAGCAGAATTCATTCAATGTGTAAAAATAAATTAGAATGTTCTCATTATTTGGTGTCATATAATTGTTAGCTACTCTTAATATCATAGACCATGTTAAGAAGTTTGAACTTAAATTTTTTTGTTGTTGTTGCAATTGGGAGGTCTCCAATAGCCTTTGAATAGAGTATATATAATGTGGTGTTTTAGGAAAACTGACTCAGTGGCAGTGTGGGGAGGATGGCCAGTATTGGAAAGAAACTAAGGGCATGGAGCCCTGTTAGGAGAATATTTCAGAAATCCAGGAGAAAAATGAGAGCTTGACTAAAAGCAATATACAATAAGTTAGAGAGAAAGGGACACACGTGAGAAAGAATTTGGAGGCAAATTAACAAAACATGGCAAAAGCTGAGTAAGGTGAATGAAAGGAAGGTTCATTTTCAGTTAGGGGTCCCAGGTCAAATCCATGTTTGGGTGTGCCATATCATCTTTTCCCAACTTATGCTGTTTCTTCTTGGTCTTGTACTGAGTGACTGCCCCACTACTATACTTCCTTGCTTTTCTAAAAGTGTTCTCCAGCCTCAGGCCCTTCAGCATGAAAGAAGAATTTAAAAAATACATCATCTAAGATTTCCTGGGAAAGCTGAAAGAATAAAGCTGACCTACAGACTCTTACTCAATCCCTTACCATGGCTGCCAAATACCTAACAAAATAAACAAAGATAAATCATAATTTAAAAATTAACAATTTCAACAGCAGCAACCAAAGGAAAAAAAAAAAGAGTAAAACTTCAAAATACAAATTTCGAAAAGTGGCAGCCAAGGAAGGAAATTGATATTGGGACAGTGCTACAAGGCTCCCAACTCTGTTCCCATCCCCAGAAACAATATTTGGGGGAAAATGCAAGTCAACAAAATCCTGTAAGTTATCACTAAACCCCATTTGGAGAGTAATCAACAGGGATTTGGAATGGGCAGGAGGAGGAGGAGTTGAGAAACAGAGCATTTGAGGAAGAGTTCAGAAAATATCTTCAAGAGGAGAAGCCTCAACATACTACTGCAGGATTTCAGCCAAGATAATGGGTACTGCCATTTTCTGGAGGTTCCCAACACTCCTATATCTTAGGACTGCTAAGCCAAAGCTTTGGGAGTGGAATATGCCTCTGGGAGGTAGAAATGGGCCACTCACAGATATTTAATAAAACATCAGAAGACAGAAATCAGAGTCCAGGTCCCTCAGCAAGAGAAGCACAGCTTTAACTGAGTTTTCACTTCTCAGAATTTACCTGAAGGCTACAGAATAATCAGTTTAACAGAACATTATATTTTCAAACAACATCTTGGGGGAGAGGTATGAAAAAATCCTAGATACACTGGAAGGGTGTCATGGAGAATTCATTCAAATCATGTCAAAGCTAATAGAAGCTCTGACCTACCTATGTTGGGCACATGCAAGGAAAAAAGAAATGGCATGGATGTCATGCCAACATACCACCACAGCCAAAGAAGAAGAGGGAAGAAACTAGCATTCAAACAAGAGATTAAATCCACGTGGAGCAGCAATTGCAGTCTTGGGCATTTATCCCAGAGAAATGAAAAATTCATATTTACACAAAAACCTGTGCATGAATGTTCCAAAGTAACTTCCCTCATACTAGCCCGAAACTATAAACAACCCAGATGTCCTTCAGGAGGTAAATGATTAAGCATACTGTGGTACATCCATACCATGGAATACTATTTAGCAATAAAAGGAAGGACATGTTGACACACACAAGAACTTGGACTGAGCTCTAGGAAATTAGGCTAAGTGAAAAAAGTCAACACCTAAAGGTCACATACTGTGTAATTCAATTTCTATAACATGTAAAAAATGACAATTATAGATATGAAGACCAAATTAGTGGCTGCCAGGAATTAGGGATGGTTAGGATCAGGTAGGCGGGTGGTTATAAAAGGGCAACACAAGGGATCCTTGTGGTGCTGGAATTGTTCTGTATCCTGATTATGGTGGTATACACACAAAACTGTACATATGATAAATTGCATAAAAGTAAACCCACAGACACAAATGAGTATAAGTAAAACTGAGACAGTCTGAATAAAATGGATGAATCATGCTGATGCCAATATCCTGGTTGTAATTTGTACTACACAGTCATGTGTCACTTAATGATCAGGATATGTTATGAAAAATAGGTCATTAGGTGATTTTGTCATTGTGTGAACATCATAGAATGTTCTTAAATAAACTCTGATGATATAGTTTACTACACACCTAGGTAGGCTATATGGTGTAGCTTATTGTTCCTGGGCTACAAGCTTGAAAAACATATTTATGTATTAAATACTATATGTAATTTTAACACAGTGGTAAATATTTATATATCTAAACAAGAAAAGATACAGTAAAAACATTACAAAAGATAAGCACAGTAGGTTTGTATGTACGAGCATCACCATAAACACATGAGTAACACATCGCATTACAGTGTCAAGATGACAATGAGGTCATTAGATGATAGGAATTTTTCACCTCCATTAAAACTTTATGAAACTACTGTTGGATATGTGGTCTGTCATTGACTGAAACAGTCATTATGGGGTACATGATGTTACCTTTGGGGACACTGAGTAAAGAGTACATGCAACCTGATTGTATTATTTGTTACAACCGCATGTGAAGGTATAATGATCTTAATAAAAGTTCAATTAAAAGAAAAAATATATAGAATACATAAACCAAGAACACTGAAAAAATTCTGAGTGTTTTGCATGTTAGAACTCAATAAAACATGAATTTAATAAAGAATAATGCAAAGACAAGATAATAAATAATAGAATGAGGATGTGGCAGAACTAAAGAAACAGTAAGAACCAAAATAATACTGTTTCATAACCAATAAATTAATTAAAAATGGTGTGGCTCAAAATATCCATGACTGAAAATAGAATCACTGACATGAAAGAAAATATTGTGATAATCATACTGAATCCAAGTAAAGAACAATATTACTTCAATCATAGACAGTATAATAGTCCTGGAAAATGAAACAAATCTCACAAGGCTTGCTAGTGTTTCTAAAGTCTATGAAGAATTTGACAAATTGTGCAGAAAACATAGTTAGAAATATAATAGAAAAAATTATCCCTGAAATGAAAGAAACAAATCTGTGGAAAGAAAGGACATACAGTGTTCTACAAAATAATTAAAAAAGTGTGACTGATATTGACACCTATTGTAAATAAGCTTTTGAATATCAAGGATAAAGAAATGATTCTTCAGGTATAAAGATGGGGGAAAACCAGCTGTTTACATGAAGGAAAAATCAGCCTGGCTCCAGATTTCTCAGTAATATTCAAAATCAAAAGACAATAGGGCAGGTCTATAACATGTTGAGAGAATGTTTAAGTGAGACTCAAAGATATCATACTCAGCCAACTACTTCAAATAGAAAGGCTATGGGCAGGACTCAAGAAATACAGCATTCATAAAATCTACAAAGTCCAGCCAACCAAGAGAAGAATCAAATTTAAAAATCTAGAAATAGATAAATCTTGATAAAAGAATATAGGTAGAACATCAAATTAATTTAAGTAAAAAATATTTCTACTACATATATACCCCCTAAATAACTGAGTTGATGCTCCTGGCAAAGCAGTATGTAGCATTTCACAACATTGAGAAAGTAATAATGTAACTAATAAAAATCTGGAGGTTGGAGGAGAGGAGATACAACAGTATAATCTTATCTTCCATAGTGTGGAGCCAGTATCTCTTGAGGTAAAATAATATTTATCCAATGGGTAGAAATTCCTTTGGTTTCATTTTAGTCTTCTGTAAATTCAAGTAAAATTAGATTGAATATTTTTTAATAAAACTGGCCTGTACATGATGATCCTATTTTCATAAAATCATTTTTTATCTAGACATTCATCCATCTTTTTTCTAAGTAAGTACATCGAGAGATGTCTAAAATTATGTTCACTAAATATTAACACAAATTATTTCTGGATGGTGGGATTTGGGGTGATCTGTTATATTTTTATTTTTATAAAAACAGTAACATCATTTTCTCTTTTTTTTTCCAGAAGAAAGGACATTATATTTGTTCTTTGATTTTACTGGAATCAAATTTTATCTGACACGGCACTGCATTAATGGACCATGTGAGAAGAAAGTTGTATGTCTTAGTTCATACAGAAACATTCTTTATGATATCAAATGATATATCCCTACTATGGGAAAATTTGCATTGGTCAATTAAATATGCAATTAACATCCACTGTGGGTCCAACTCTATGCTAGGCCCTGTAGGAGGCACATATGACTTCCACCCTCAAAAGGACTTTCAAATCAGTTAAAAATAGAGATTCGTTTTAAGGAGAAGTTTCTACATCAAAGGTAGATATGTCAAAGTAAGCTACTTTTAAAAAATAAAATGGGTATCTACACACCAAGAATTATTTTAGGTATAGGAGATACAAATGCATTAGGGGCATTTTCTGCACTCAAGGAATTTATAATCTAGTTGAGGGCACAAAATATAAACATGTAATTTTACTATAATATGATAATTGTTATAATACAAGTATGCCAGTTGGTGTAATGTGAACAAAAATGTAAATAAGAGACATAGTTCTGAATCAGTAAATACAGCAGTTGATGAGTTGGGCATGGCCTGTGTTTAATTCTGAAAGTGATTTCATGCCAGCTTCCTCTTTGTTTCCTACATTTTATACCATGTCAGTGTAATTGAACCTTTGCCTTATATTATCCCCCAGTGAACCCACAATTCTTGACAGTTCAATTCGGCAAACATTTGAGGCCCATTGTGTGCCAAACCTTATGCTGGAGATTCAAAAATAAATAGATAATGCACAGTTTCTTTCTCAAAGAAGGGGAAGAGAGAGGCAACTAATATCTGTCAAAGGCCTGTTTATGCTAAGCAATGTGCTAGGAGATTTCTTACATTATCTCATTTGATCCTTGCAACAACCCCATGAGATAAATTATGCTATGCTTCTATAGAAGGAGACACTAAAGCCTAGAGAAGTTAAGTAATTAGCTGGAAGTCACAAAGCTAATAAGTGGCAGGGTATATCTGTACTCAGGGCAGTGACCATCTAACAGGAAGATTATGGAGAGAGTACTCGAAGCAGTTGGAGGAATCCAAAAAGACTTCCCTAAAGTGACTCATCTTTGAGGAATAAGGGTGGAACTGGGGCTGAGAGGCATTCTAGAATACAAGAGAGAATGGGTATCTAGGAATACACAGTTACTATAATGTCCTTAAAATAATGATCTGAAAATGTTGACTGCTCTCCACCAGGAATTTGAGTAGGAAAATAAGTAAACGTGATTTTATTAGCTATATTATATCCATTAAGTCACTTAAAAATATAATTAACTGGAATTATTATAAAGTTCTGGTTATTTTCTTACCTGTTTGCATCTCAAAGCTAGTCACATTTTTTTCCCCCAAATTAGGGTCTTGAAAACATAAATTTATACTTTGACTTCCCTTGAGGATGTAGCCAGGGGATATTAATCACAGTGACTGCCAAGGCAGAATGAGGACTTTCTGTGGCAAGTCATCCTGACATCCATCATCCTAGCTGGGAGTTTTTCTTCAGTGGCCAATCACTCCCCACCTCTGGGTCTATAGAAAACTCCAGATAATCTCATTCAGTCAAGTGGTCAAAGAGAGTGTCACCTTAAATTCTTGGAAGGCTGCCCCCTCCCCCAACCTTCTACTGCAGACCTTTCCAAAGTGTTTTGAGCTCTCTAGGTGTCTCTTCATTTCCACCAGATTCTGAAAAGTTCCCAAAGCAAGCATATCCATTCACCCACCTAGCCATCCATTCACCCATCCAAGTCAACATCAATACCCATCCATCACCTCACCCACCTACAATCAACAAATATTCGTTGAAAATTCATCATGTTCCAGGTATAATGCTAGACATCTGTGATAGAAATAAGAAACATGCCCTATTCTAGAGTGACCAACTGTCCTGGATTGCCCAGGACTGGGTGTAGGGGGACGGTCTCCTTGGATATGATGCTCTTAGTGCTAAATCCAGGAAAGCCCTAGGAAAACCAGGACGAGTTGGCTGCCTTACCCTTCTTTCAAGAATATGGGGATACAGGCAATTGTGCTAAAACAAACAAACAAACAAACAAACAAACCAGTGTTTCATTTATCACTAACTACAGTATATAAAAGAATATGTAGCAGTTAAGGTGGGCTAAATATCTGCTGACTGATCAACCACATGAATGACTGAGAAAAGTGCTACAAGAGAAGATGCTTTGGGAAGGCAGATGCATTCATTCAACAAATACTTATCAAAGGCCTACTATGTGACAGGCACAGTGCTAATCATTAGAGATACAATGATGAGTAAAACCAGACACGGTCTCTACCATTATGGTAATACAGTATAAAAAGAAAGATAGACATTTAAATAGTTACAACAAAAACAGTGGCTACTGTAGGACCACATAGCAGGACAACCTCCCTTAATCCATTTATCAGGTAAGACTCTCTGAAGGAAATGATGTCTAAACCAAGACTTTCAGGATGAGTAGGAAACAGGAAGGTGAGTAGGCAGTGGGGGAGAGTTAAATGATGTAAATCAAATGAGTTCTGGGAAGAGACTTTCCAGGTAAAAAGGTAGGACTGAAATAGCAACCCCAACTTCCTTCTGTGGGGTTTCATTTTTCCCACAGTAGTATTTCACTAATTCTCAACATCTCCTTCTCTTTAGATATTTCACTCAAGGGTAATTTCCTCTATGAAGTCTATCCTGCCCTTTCCAGGGACAGACTAGCTACATACTCACCAAATCCCATTTTAAAATATTCTTCTCAGCATATCATTGGACTGTATCTCTCAGCCCTCTTGCAGCTATATGGAGTCACATGACCATATGCTGTGTCACTTCTGGGACACAATTGTTATGAGAAGGCATATCTTCTTCTGTCTGGTTCTCCCTGTACACCAACTAAGTGATACTTAGTAATCTTGATTGGAAGATGTTACAGGCCTAGATCTCTAAATGATTTTGTGGAGCAGAGCCTCCCTTAGCAAGCTGACCCAAAATAAACTTTGATGTAAGCAAAAAATAGATTTTTATTGTATTAAGTTTCTTACAGTTGAGAGGTCATATATTATAGCAACTAGCCTTACTTAATTAAAGTATTGCAGCATCATCTACCCTGATAATATTTACATCTCAGCACCATTTTTAACCATTTGGTACACCTACTTGTTTACATGAAAGTCTTGTCTATTATAATCTAAGTTCTTTGATGTGCCTTAGTCCTCTTTGAATTTTCAGCACCTATCACTGACAAGTACTTAATTGTTTGATGAATGAATAATTGAATACATGGTGCTTAAATCTAGGGTTTTTCACTCTCCCTTTAAATATCAGGCCCACAGTGGGGGGAAAATGCCATTTTCTGATTTTCCTTAGTGTATTTTAAAATCTCTAAAGGAATTTTACAAAATCCAAAGACAAAACAGAAAATAATTATAGAAAGTAGTAGCAGCACAGAGTCAGCGTTCTACACAACAGGTTTTGAATTCCATGATCCCAGTAAGAGTGGTGAAAAATTTCTTTAGTGAGTCTCCAAACCCTTTCCTTTGAAATAGATTTACTGTTTAGGTCAGTGGTTGTCAAAGCTTTCCCTCTGCCTCCACACCTTTCCTATGTACAGCATACTCCACTCAATAATAATTCTCCTTACACCCTGGTAACTGAGATGCTCTGATGAGCTGATGTGACTTGGCAGCTGTCACCTGATTTTCCTTATTCTCCACCCCTTGCTCTGCCTGTTGCTTGGTCATGAGTCCCTCTGGATGTCTCAGCCCCCAAACTCACTCACCTCCAACTCCCTACTCACAGCTATTAGCTGCTAAAAACCTTGCTGAGCTGTTTCAAATTTCCCAGGACTTGAAAGGGTTCACACTTTCCATTCAGGCACTGGGCCTGCAGCGATTATGTATTTCATAGCCAATTTTCTGAAGAGGAATGATTGCCAATGTTGATTGCCCAGAACTGGCCCTGAAGCCTTCTATAAGGGTTCAGGTAAGACCTCTTTATTCCTTACTTCAGTTCTGCAACAGTTCTGCAACATATCAAGACCGTCATCACACAATACACAGAATAGTTCTGCAGTGAGTATAAGAACCAATACACAATAGAAAGATGAGGGGTGCAGTGTAAATAAGAGGTGAACAAAAAACAAGCTCTGAATAGTTGCTTTGTGAGAATAACGATGCTAGACCATGCTGACTATGCTTATATTATTTAAGAATTTTTATAAAAGCAAGCAGCTCTTTTTTCTGTTCTCATTGAGCCAGTAAACATAAGCTAAAGTAAAAAAAAAAAAAAAGAGCCAGGTCACAATAAGCAGACCCTTACCGCATGCTAGTGCCTTAAAGTTAAATCTGGGCATTGCACATTCTCTAGAGATAAAAACAGCCATGCTTACTTTCAAAATGGAGCCCAAATCTTGGCTCCACCCTTTTGGTTCAACACAAAGAAGTCTGTGGCTGAGTGAACAATCATGTATTCTATATGGAACCCTTAGGGACTATTTTAGTTATTACCACATAGTACATACTCAGTCAATGTCTAATTAGTGGATAAGTTATCAGCAAATATTCATTCTCTCATTAACACCATATCCTTTAGGAGCTGAGAATGATCAATTCATGGAAAGTTGCCAATAATTCATGAGATACCATCCTCATATTCAGGAATTCAGATGGTGAGGGAGAGGTGAAAGCAAAAGGGAATAGTCTAGGCCAGGATGACAACCATAAGGCACATGTACAACTCTTTTCTCCTTCATCTACGGCAGATGTTGCTAATCAATCATAGCACTCTGCCAGTGAATCTACTTGCAGACTGAGACTTTCTCAATGTGTCACTCTAAGCAATCCCTACCAATCAGCTGGAATGCAGCATGAAATATACCTACCATCCTGAATCTAGGCTCTCTTACTTATGAAGAGAGCTGTGAATACAGATCTAATAGGAAACTAATACACCTTTATAGTAAATTAGACTTTCGTTTTTTCATATACTCCTGGCTAAGATTTATTACAAAGATTTATTACAGATACACAGCCAGATAAGGAGAAAAGACACAGATGGAATCTGCAGGAATCCATGGGCAAAGGCCATGACTTTTTTTTGTTTTTGAACCTTTGAATGTGCTCTTTATTCTTGAAATGAAATTTCCCTCCCTGCCTTCCTGGTGAACTCCTAGTCATCTTTCACGATTTAGCTCAAGTCTGACTTCCTTTCAAAAGCATTGTCTCTCTTTTTCTTCCCATTCCCAAAAGGGTTAATTAATAATCTCTAGCTTAGTTTCAGTCTCCTTTCATTCATTTGGAACATTTATTATGTATTTACTATGAGGCAGATTCTGTGCTCCTATTTTCTGCCTCGTTCCTTTAAGACAGCTATTCCTCAAGGTTCTGTCCTCAATCCCTTTCCTGATGTCTCTCTATACACTCTCCTTGGTCCATCGTTCACCTGCTTAACTTCAATGATTAGCCCTCTTCAGTCAACACCACTTTTCTCTTTTTCTCCTCTCTCTCTCTCTCTCTCTCTCTCTCTCTCTCTCTCTCTCTCTCTCCCCCCCCCCTCCCTCTCCCTTTCCCTCTCTCTCTTTCTCTCTCTCTATCCCTGTCTCTCTGCCTCTCTCTCTCTTATTCTCTCTCCACTGATATTATGTTGTTTGCACATCCAGAAATCTGTTAGATGTTTTGCAGACACTTTAAAATCAACATGTCAAAACTCATTTCACTATTTTCTTACACCCTGAACCAGCACCCCCTCCAGCACTCTTTATCCTAATTCACATAGTATTGCTGTTTATCTAGGTGCCTAGAAGTCCAGAAACTCTGACTCTTTCATTCTCCTCAGGCCCCACAACTGATCAATCACCAAGCAAATCCTGTCAATCCTACCACCTAAAAGTCTCTGGTATTGCTCTAACCTGCTCCATCCCCATTGCCAACAATCTATCTGAGTCACCGTATTTTCTCATCTGGATCCCTTCATGGGCCTCCCAACTGGCCTCCTTGTATCTAATTCTTGCTTTCGTCCAATCCGTTCCCTATAAAACAGTTGAAAATTAAAAAAAAAATTACAGATGTCATATGTAACTCTTGAAAACTCTTTAGTGGCTTCCCAATTTTCCTGGAATTAAAGCCAAAATATAGATTTGAATATGGACCAGTGCAATCAGGTGGCTCCCTCTCTGTGCTGCCTCATTTTGCATTGCACACCATTCACCAACTATCCCCTCACACTCCACAATCCTGCTACGCTAAAGTTGTTCAATTCCTCTAGAATAAATGCCATTCCCTCTGCTTGTAAAAAATTTCCCCACCTTACCTAATTTCTACTCATCCTTTCAGCCTCAGTTTAGATATCATCCCATTGGGGAAGACTCTCTTGACTACACCTACTCAGTGAATAGGTGTAATTGAGAAAGGACTGCTCCTTCATTTGCTCCCACAAATCTTTGGGATTTCTTCTAATGGTACCTTAACACTAAACTTGAATCACTTATTTACTTGTCTGACTCTTCTACTAGCCTATGAGCTCTCTGAGGCTGGAGACCAGGCTGTCTTATTCTCATCTGTACCTGTAGTGCTTAACATAGTACCTGGTACATAGCAGGTGCTCAATATATAGCAGTTTACTGCGTGAGTAGCTAGAACTCAACAGAGAAATTACACCCAGACTGGGCATAAATTTGGAAGGCTGATAAACAACCCCCTTTGAAGTAGTGCTTCTCTATAAAAGTGATTGTTTGCAAATGTTAATGTATGACTGGCAAGAGATTGACTGAAAGCAGAACAATAGGTGAGAAACAAATTGTTCCCTGGTGTGTGTAGGGCAAGAAATGAGTCAGGAAATAGTGAAAGAATCAGGATTGAATTAACTAAAACAAAAGATGAGCATGAAATAGACTGCAGGAAGCTGGAGAGTGGGCAAGGAAGGAACAGACTGAGTGAATTGTTAGTTAAGAATAACTAGAATAGATTATGGCCATTTGTTTTTAAAGCCCTTCACATACACTGTCCACTGAATCAGCACAATACCCTGCTAATGTAACTATTATGAATAAAAGCTTCCTTCTTAATTTTGGTATAAGAAAAAACTGAGGCTCAGAAGATAGAGCAACCTGGAAAAGTCATCCAGCAAACTAATGAGAAAGCCAGGGCTCCAATTCATGTGCATTAACTGCTATGCCTGTACTATGCCCTAGACCAGCAGTCCCCAACCTTTGTGGCACCAGGGACCAGTGCTTCTATGGGAATCTAAGCCTCATGATCTGAGGTGGAACTGAGGCAGTGATGCTGGTGCTGGGGAACTGCTGCAGATACAGACAAAGCTTTGCTTGCTCACCTTCTGCTGTGCACCCTGGTTCCTAACAGGCCACGGACAGATGCCAGTACTGGTCTGTGGCCCAGGGGTTGGGGACCCCTGATCTAGAGCATCTTGGAGCAGGGAGAATTAGGGAGAGTGAGATAGTGATTCTATTTAAGGCACTTCTTGCATTCCCGACCACCTGAATGTACCTCCTATCTGGGTTAGGGGGTCCCTCCTCTGCAGGGTCATAACACCTTAGGATTCCCAGTATGGTACTCAGTACACTGCATTAGAATCATGCTTATGATTCTTTTGTCCCTGCTATTATTTACATCTCTATCTCTGTATCATCTATATGTATATCTCTATATCTACATCTATATATAACTCCATCCCCAGCACTGCAGCCTTAATACATTGGCATATAGTGGGCTATTGGGCTATGCCTAAGAAGTCTGTACTAACAGGAAGGAACTGATTCAGGAATGTAGGGTGTGGGACTCAGTCAGGGGCAGAAAGCTCCAGGGCAGCAATTGTCTAGTCTCCAGAGAAACAAAGCATTCAGCCCTTCAAAGGCCTGCCCCACTGAGGCCCAGATCTGTACAACTAAAGAAAGAAAATCTCTCATAAAAAATGCTAGACTTCCTAGGCTGCTGGTTCTCAGGGCCCTGCAGTGGCAAGTCAAATGAATAGCGGACAGCAAAAAGACCATAAACACATACAGAAGAGACACAAATTACATGAAGCTTAAATGGTATCGTTTCTCAGGCAGAAGATAATAAGACAGAGGGCTTAAGGGGAATTAAAGGAGAAAACAATTTGGAGTGTGTAGTAGGCTGAATAATGGCCCTAAAGGTTATCCACATCTGAATCCTCTGAACCTGCAAATGCTATCTTATGTGGCAGAAAAGGACATCTGATTGTTAAGGCTCTTGGGATGTGGAGATCATCCTGGATTGTTTGTGTAGGCCCTAAATGTCATCACATGTATCCTTATAATAGGGAAACAGAGAGAAAATTGACAAGACAATGCAACCAAGGAGGCTGAGATTGGAGTGATGCAGCCATAAGCGAAAAAAATGCTGGCAGCCACCAGAAAAGCTGGAAGAAGAAAGAACTGGATTCTCCCTTAGAGCCTCCAGAAGGAGCATGGCCCTACTGATACCTTGATTGTAGCCCAGGGAGACTGATTTTGGATTTCTGACCTACAAACCTGTGGAGAAATAAATGTGTGTTGTTTTAAGTCACCAAGTTTGTGGTAATTTATTACAGCAGCCACAGGAAAGTAATACAGAATACAAAACACATTCAGACATTTTTACTTATTGTAGATACTCTGTCACCAATGTAGATAATGCACACTGAAGAGAGACACCCAGCCTCTTTCTACTACCTTCTCATCTCCCCATTAGGTGAAAAATCTGGGATCACTTGTCTTACCTACGGTCTTTGTTCCAGAAAGATGGAGAGTGTACAAACTGGTGGGTTCTTTTTTCTAAAATGTTCAGAAGCAAGATTTGGGTTTGGTGGGACCTGACTGGGCAAAGCTCAAGTGAAATTTGGCAGGCAGGATCTGTCCTAACTGACAAGCTTTGTCACTTGTTAATCATTCTATATCAGACAGTGGGCCTGGATGGCGAAGACAGAAATGAGCATGTGAGATGTCTAGCAGAAGCCATTTTTCATTGAGGAGGGCCAGCTGTAAAATTCATATGTCAGAAACCCAAACACAAGGTGTTAGAACATCTGAGCAAAGAGTCCAGTCACTGGGAGCCTGGTGTTAGAAAGTCAAAGCTGGACTGGTGATAACGCATACCCCATGTTTTACCTTCTCTTCTCCCCCCTAAGGTCAACTTTTGTCCGTCAAAATGAGGTTGGATCATAAGCTACAAATAACAACAAAACTAGCTTCATAGCACTTACTGTGTGCCAGGCATTAACTTTTTTAATCCTCAGCAAAACCATATGGGGTAGATTCCATTAGTTGTTTCCATTTCAAAGATAAGGGCGGTGAAGTCCAGATTGATTATATAACTACTCCAAGATCACATATTTAGTGGAGGGGACAAAATTCAATCTGGAATTTGAAATCAAGGCTGCCTAACTTCAGGGGCCAATTTGCCAGTGGACCTCAATCCTAGCCACAAATTTTGGGCTTAAAAAAATAATCTAGAGATTCTACCTTAATTGGTTAGGTGTGGGACCTGGGAACTAATTTGTTAAAAAATCTCCCCAGGTGAATTTAATAGCAGCAAGAATTGAGAAATCTTGAATGACTGCTAGTTCTTCCGTCAAATTCTTTCAGAAGTGTTTTCTTGTTATCGAAACAAATCTCTTATAGATGAAATTTCTGACCAAGTTGGGGACATAATAATAACTATAATGATGATGATAATGATGTTGTTGATGATGATAACTATTTATAGCTGTATAGGCTTTGTCATTTACAAAGGGCTTTCACATGCATTTTCTTCCACTTAATCCTCATAAGAATTCTGTAAATTACAGATTGTTGGCTCCATTTTACAGATTATAAAACTGGGACTCAGAGAGACCAGTAAATTTACCCAAAGTATCACAGAGTTAGTAAGCAGCAGAACTTCAGTCTTCTGATTTGATTTCAAATTCTCTCCTCTCTTCATTCCAGCCTAGGTACAACCTGCCCAGGTCACAGATTTGTGGAAGTGGGAGCAGGCAGACAATAAACACATAAATCTCTCAAATTTAACCCTTCTTTGCCATGCCATTAGCCTCAGCCTTAGCCTTCCTTTACCTTGGCACCATCGTTTCGTGGGGATTACCATCTCTGGCAGATATTCAAGGTTGTGGTTCAGTTTGTCTCCCACCTATCAACTTTACTTTTTCCTTCTTAATGATATGATATCAACATAAATCAAAATTTTAAATGAACACTTCACTGGTAATTCTGTCACCCCAATAAGCCATTTGTTTTCATTTTTTATGTTCTCCTTTGCAGAGCTTGGCCATATACATATATCATTTTTACATACTTATAATCAGAGGGTAGATGCAATTTTATATTCTGCTTGCATCATTTAGCATTATATTATAATCATTTGCTCTGTATCTACAGTGTCTTTGTAATTATTATTTTAATGGCTACATAATATTCTATTGAATGGATACATCATCATTTACTTATTTCCATTTTTTCACTATTATAGATAACACTGCAATAACCATCCCTATACATAGAGCTTTATCCTCATTTTGGATGGTTTCCTAAACTGTGTATCACCTTAAATACGTGTCTTACTCTCATTCAGTCATCTATTCATCCACTCATCATTCAGCCTACAAAGATCACTAGGCATTAGGGCACATGCTCAGAACAATCAGATGAGAGCCATGTGCTCAGTCTGATGGTAAGACAAGCATCTCTGCAAATAATTGTGATATGCTGAAAGTGCTATCAGAGTTCAGTGGAAGGATAAAATCTGTCTTATTCCTGTGGTAGCTTTCCATGGTCATCTTACTGGGACTTTGTCTTCTACCTAACACCTCCAGCTAATCTCATTTCTCCAATTTCTTCTTTCTTTCTTGGCTGGCCTTTCAATGTCCCTAACTCAAAATCTCCTTCCTCTGAGTAGTCTGTCTTAACTTAACCCTGGAATATATACTCCCCACAATTTACAAGCTTTCTTCCTTTCTTCATTCAGAAATTCTGACTGCTACCTCCTCTTTAGAAGCCTTATCTAAGGTAAGAAATTATGGCCCTTAGGCCAAATTGGGCCTGCAGTTTTGTTTGCTGGGCACAGTGTTTTCAAAGGTTGCAACTGGAGAGCCCATGGCATGGCTTTTTGTTTTACCCCAGGTTTGTTAACATGTATGGTCCCAGATTAGGTCAGAGCCACTCAGATTTTCTCTGCCTGATCTGAACTGGGAAGGCAAACTAGGCTCCCCTTAACTGAACCTGGAACTTTTACTATCTTCTCTCATTTTCTTACCCATCTAACATAGAAATTTAATTTCTATCTTCCAACATTTACACATGTGGCTGTTTTGTTAATGTATGTCAGTTTACTTCATTCATTTATTCAATCAATTGTTCTCAGATGGAATTCTTACTGTGTCTGGTCTCCTGTGGAAGACTGGACATACAGAAATGAATGACAAGTGACCTTTTTACTGGCGGTACTCAAGGTGTGGTGTAAACATGTTCTTCACGGATTTGAATTATAAGCTTCTTTCAAGAAAGAATTGAAGGCAAAAAAATAAAATCCAGTTGGTTAAAACACTTTATGTAGGGTCTTGCATAGAAAATGACTTATTTGGTGCTCTTTGATGAAGACTTTGTCAAAGTAAATGCTATTCAAGGGCCATTCTACTTCATCATACCATACCCTATTGACGTTTAGATCTGCAGGAGTAGTAGCTGACAAAATTCATATTCCGCACCCCACCCCACTCCCAATAAAACCTGATTAACTGGAGGAGACTGAGTGATTATCTTAAGATTTCTCATTAGTAAGTACCTTGTCCCTTCCTCTTGTTTGGCCCTGGCCTTTGTCTAAATAAGCTTCTGCTGTGTTCATACACTCCCAGGCTTTTGCATAAGCACAGGTCCATTTTATGCATATACCATAATTACTTTATCCTTTCATCTACTGATGAACATTTAAGTTGTTCCTAACTTTTGGTTATTGTGAATAGTGCCACTAGGAACACTCATATACAAGTATTGTTTTGTGGACAAATGTTTTCATTTCTCTTGAGTATATAACTAGGAGCAGAATTGCTGGGTCAAATGATAACTTTGTGCTTAACCTTTTGAAGAAGTACCAGACTATCTTCCAAGGGCCTCTGTCCACCTTTAAAAAAAGTTTTATTAAAGTATAGTTGCATAAAATAGTATATTAGTTTTAGGTGTACAACAGTGATTCAACAAACTCTGTCTACCTTTTAATGTTGCTGCTTGTCTTCTCCTCTTAACTATTGCTATTTTCTAAATATCCATTTCCAGTTCAGATTTCTCTATGAGCTGCCTATGAACATCTCCACCTGGACATCCCACAGGCACAGCAACCTAATGTTTCAATGGAATTCATCATCTCTCTGCCCCATTCTGTGTTACTTCTTTCTCTCCTGTTGCCTATCCCAGTGCATGTTCTCATAATCTACCCAGTTGCACAGACACCAGACAAATACTAGACTCCTCTTCTCTCTCATTCTCCACATCCAATTCATTACCAAGTTCTAAAGGTTCTGCTTGTTCAATAACCCTCCAATTCATCTCCTCCTCTTAATCCCCTTTTTCCAATACTACAATTAAGTTCCTATCTTGCCACAAATCATAGTCTTTCTTCTAACCTCTGCTCATTTTTTTATTTACCTTTAAGTCATCCTAAATATCACTGCTAATGTGATAAGCCACTTTTCTGCTCAAAATTATTCAGTAACATGCCCAGATTATAAGATTAAATCATCTTCTATGCCTGATGTGGTAACAGGTATTGCTTTGGCAATACTAAAATAGGTTTGCTCTCTCATACAACTGTGCTTTGCACATGCTGTTTCCTCTGTCTTGAAGACTCTCCCCATGCTTGTCCACTAAGCAAATTCCTATTCATCCCTCAGAGCCCAGATTAAATGCAATCTCCTCTGTGAATTACTCAGGTGGATTTTGGTTTCTCTTCCCCCATATTCCCACTGAGCCTATACTTTTGGTAGAGATTTTATTGTAAATGACGTTTCTTTAATTATTTTTTCTAGACTGCAAAATTCTTGAGGACAGGGACTGTATAATTTCATATTTGAATACTCGGCTCCTAGCAGAGTGCTCAGTGTGTGGCACAAAGACACACACACACACACACACACACACACACACACACACACACACTGAAGTAAGGGGTAAAAGTATGCTTTATTGACTTTATTGTGTCTTTGACAACCTGATCTGGGCCAAGAATGTTAAGCACTTTGTATATTATTTCATTTAATCCTCACAGCATATCTATCTGGTATCTCCATCTTAAAATGAGAAAATTTGGTCTCTCTGAGATCTGGTAATATACACAATTTCGCATTCAAGGCAGAGGCAAAGGTGTGTGTGTGTGTGTGTGTGTGTGTGTGTGTGTGTGTGTGTGAGAGAGAGAGAGAGAGAGAGAGAGAGAGAGAGAGAGAATTTTTCCTGAAAAATTCCCCAACCTGAATCCTCACCAGCTCCATATTGTCTTCAAACCCAAAGCCCTCAAAGAGTGTCCTTTCTACAGACTGCAGTCAATTGCACCCCCTCTTCATAAGATAAAAGTCCAGGAAGGACCTTTCACTTTCACAGAAACACAACCTATCTATCATATTCTTCAAATTGCCCGTTACAGCTGCCTTCGTTCTTCCCTTTTGGGAGCATGACAATCTTCCTACTTCTCTTGACACATTGTAGCCAAATGCCTTTATTCTTGAATTTCTCTGAGACAAGATGTGAGTTTTCAAAAGGAACTTTTCTCAGAAGCTAAAAAGAACATAATTGTTTTATTACAAAACCCTAGAAATGAATGAGTTTACAAGATATTGATTCCTTTTCTTAATGGAACTCAGATCTTTCCACTGATGGGTTTGGCTGGCACAGTTTACTGGGCACTCAATACCCATTCCTAGTCTTGGACTCAATCCTGTCCCCATTGGATGCTCAACCACTGCTACTCAGTCTCATTGCCTGGAAAATTTGGGTTGGTGCCACCATTAGAGCTGGTGGGATTCTTTATCCTTTCCAAACCTGCCTTATTAATTAAACATTGGTGGGGGACATTTCCAGATTACCTCCTCATCCTGGGAAATTCTGTATATGTTCTGACAGAAGCTCCCAGGTTCCTAGTCCCATGAGTGAGGAAGAAACTACCTCCTCTAGCCCAAGAAGGGCCCTTTTGTTGTAAATCAGGAGGCCTCACATATATTGCTGTAACTCCTCTTAGAGATTTCTATGGCACTGACCTCTGACAACCTGACCTTCACCTAAGCCTGTTTCTCTTGGTCCTTTTTGTTTTTTCTGAAATATACCTAAGGTAGACACTCCTTGGGGTGGTGCTTTGGGTCATGACAGCACCCCTATGACAATCATTATTTACTGTTTATCTACTAGCTATTTCCCCAATCTTCCTGCTAACAGATAGAAATATGCTGAGTTCTTGATAATGGATTAACCAATCCCTGAACTCCATATCTGTGGACATCATGTTTACAATGAATTTCCCTCATAGCTCAAGCCAGAAATACTCAACCCCTGGGCCGTGGACCAATACCAGTTTGTGGCCTGTTAGGAACTGGGCCACACAGTGGGAGGTGAGTGACGGGCAGGTGAGCAAAGCTTCATCTGTGTTTGCAGCCACTCCCCAATGCCAGAATAATCACCTCAGCTCTGCCTCAGGTCATTAGATTCTCATAGGAGCAACGGTCCTTGGTGCCACAAAGGTTGGAGACCACTGGTGTAAGCCAGTTATTGTTTTCTACTGACTAAAGCTGAAAGCAGCTCTAGGAATGCCTCAATTCACAGACACAATAGTCAAGTCTGCCCTACAGTATAGCACTCTCTCTCACCCATCTATCACTTATTGTTCCAGGGTTTAAAAATCTGTTCCAAGTTCGTCCAATCAACTCTACTGTCTGGGAAATTTAAAGCTGGTAATGTGAGACACAAAGCATGGGAGCCAGTCATTGGAGCAGACTTCCACAAGTGTCAGTGCTCTAATGAAGAAGGGTTAAACAGACTATTAACAATGAATTAAGTACACTTAAACTACTGTTGAAGCCAACATAGCTGTTCTGGTTCATGCCTCTACTGAAGGCAACTCTTCCTTCTGTTACTTGCTACCAAAAGAGCCTTAGATGAGATCCAACCAACTACACATTAGGACTTCTTCTACCCTTTTGTGACACACAGCTATTTATTTTAGGCTTGACATTGCTTTCATTTCCATGTCAATGCTGATATATTGGTAGTAGCTGCCTAGAGTACTCAGTTAAAAAGGAACTTGATGTAGAGTCAGTACTGAAGTTGGGGTGCAGTGACCAATCAGCAATGTCCAACATAGGAGCAGGAGTGGTTAAGTGGCACCAAGTATTTGCAGATTCTATCGAGGCTAATACCTGTGGTTATTCTCTCTACTGGCCTATGTGACCTCTTTCTAAAGCCTGTTCATCTGCTTAGTTCACTAATACAACTTTGTGACCTTGGAGAAATCACTTTCCCTCTCTGGACTCCACTTCCTTAAGTATAAAATAAAGATGTTGGATCAGATGATCATAGGCCATTTCTAATTCTATGACTCGGGTCATGCACCTCCAAAAGTCAGTAGCAGACTCTGTCTCTTCCTGTTTCAAAACTCACTTCACTTTCCCTATTACGGTACTCGCTAAATTTCAATGTCTTATCTGAGGAATGCCTTCAGTTCTCAGTCTATTGGCAGAGGAGAGAGGATTGGCAAGTCTTGAGACCAATGAATCATCAAGCGTTTTCCAGTTCAGGTTACGAACTCCACCCACTTCCCTAGGGTTTCTTTGATGATTCATTCAGGTGCCCCTCTCCTATCCTTGGGAATGCCCTTCCAGAATTTTATCTCTCCAGTTTTGCAGTAGAAAAATATTTCACATGCTGAGTTATGATAATAGACAATATTCATCAACAGTAAAAGGGTTGTTCTCTCACACCCTCCCTCCTCTGCACCCCTCTATCATCCACACCATGTGCCAACCCAGTCAGGCCGCCACTTCACCCCTTAGCTGCCACTACACTTCCCTTTCTCTCTCCCTTCAGACACAGTCCTGCATTCCTAAGGATTTCCTTTCTTCTACCCCAACTACATGCACCTCTCCCCTTTCCCCACACTAGGCTCTGGCCTTCAGTGGCAATCCAGGGTTTACCTTCTCCCCACCCTGCCGCCCCCACCGTCTCATTGCCCCTCTCACAGGGCCTCTCTCTCTGAAGCTGCTATAGTCTGAATAAGCACAACAAAAAATTACCACATGTATTTAAGTGAAACTCTTGTTGGACAACTGCACATTTCCCTGGGAAGGATTTCAGTTTGATTTTTTCAGGGTTCCTATGGAGCCTGAGTTCCTGCCCAGACCCACCCTTCCCCCACCCCAGATGTCTGGGCCTGTAGGGAACCAGAGACCTGGCCAGTCTCAGAGGATCAGTCCCCCAGAGCTTCCCTGTCAACCAGTGTGTGGCCAAAGGAATAGAGAGGGCACAAGAAAGTCAGCCAAAGAGGGCAAGGAGCAGGCAATTTGTCCTGTAGGGAAGTTTAACTCAGAACTGGGGGCCTGGGGACAGAGATCCAAGCTCTCCTCACGAAAGCAGAAACCGATCTTGCAAATAAACACACAAATACATTACCAGTGAGTCAGGAAGGGCTGCTAAAGGGCTGGGCAGCTAATCTGTCCCCACTCCCACCCCTGGCATTTCCCCAAAAGCTTAGGCCCCAGCTTTGCTCAAGAGGGATTGAGTCTCTAAAGCCTAGGCCCCACCCAGCCTCTCAATTGCTGAGGGAAGTCCTAAGCTTGTCCAGGCCTGGGCTTCTCTCCTCTATTACCCCTTCCTCCTTGGCTTCTCCACCCAGAATCCCACTTCAGTTCTTTTGGCTTCTGAAACCTGGGCTCTTGTCCATCTCCCTTGGGCACTTCTGCCACCTCTTGCCAGTTTTTTGCTGCTCTCAGCCACTTTCCCAATACCCTTCAAGCACATTTACCACCATGTGCCTCCCTCTCTTGGCCTCCTTTCAAATACCCACTATGGACCTTGAAAACGATCCTAGATAACCCTCATTTCATCCTTCCTCCCCACTCTTACCCTTTCAAAAGCCCAGGCAGAACTTTCAATTTAGCTTGTTTGGGCCTCAGTCCGTCCCAAATTGCCAAGAGGCCTGCCCAAACTCCACAAGCATCCCTGAGGAATGTCTACATGCTATGGAGCAGAATTGCAGTGCCAGGCTCTGGGCCTCAGACAGAATTTCCTAGAGTATGCCTTTCTGTCAATGCCCTTTTCTGCCATTCCCATCACAACCATTAGGAACGCGGTCCCCAACCTTTGTGGCAGCAGGGACTGGTGCTCCTATGAGAATCTAGTGCCTGATGATCTGAGGTGGAGCTGAGGTGGTGATGCTGGCACTGGGGAGTGGCTGCAGACACAGATGAAGCTTTGCTCCCTCACCAGCTGCTCCTTTCCTGCTGTGTAGCCCAGTTCCTAACAGGCCACCATCTAGTACAATTCTATGGCTGGGGGTTTGGGGATCCCTGAATTAGGAAATGGCACCAAAAATTCAGATGCTAGGGCCCAAGGGTATTCTGTAATAGGTCAGAATGCATGCCTCCAGATTTGGCCAGAGTGAGGGATTATTGCCCCTAGTCTAGGCTGGAACTTCCACAGCTCTCTGTCTATACTTTTTACTGTAACCCTAAGGGCTAGCACATAGGAGGAATTCAACAAATATGTGGAAAAATGCATACATAAATATCTAAGTAAGTAAAGCTTATGGCAACAAACTTCTAGGGCCTGGGATGGTGCCTCTTCATATGACTAAAGTCCCAAGGCCTCTGTATTATTTTTCTATGACTACCATAAAACTTTAACACAAACTTAGTAGCATAAAGCAACAGCTATTTATTAACTCACAGTTCTGTAGTCAGAGGAATGAATGGGCTCCACTGAGTTCTCTACTCAGGGTCTCATAAGATCAAGATCAAAGTTTTGGCTGGCCTGGGCTCTTATCTGGAAATTTGGAGTAAGAAGCCACTTCCACATTGATGTGGGTTGTTAGCAGAATCCAGTTCCTTGTGGATGTAGGTCTAAGGCCTTATTTCCTTGCTGGCTGTCAGCTAGGGGCATGCCCTCTGCTTTGAGAGAAGTCATCTGTGTGTTTTTTTTTAATGTGCCCCTCTTTGTCTTCAAACTAGTAACAGTGACTTTCCCTTCTACCCTCCTCTATTGCCACCAGCTTGTGACAGTTCTCTGCTTTTAAGGGCTAATTTATTAGATTAGGCCCAACCACAAATCTCTCTCTCTCTCTCTCTCTCTCTCTCTCTCTCTCTCTCTCTCAAATATAGTGAGAAGGCAGCCATCCACAAGACAGAAAGAGAGCCCTTTCCAGGAACCAAATCAGCTGACACCCTGATCTTGGACCTCCCAGACTCCAGAACTGTGGAAAAACCAATTTCTGTGGTTTAAGCCACTCAATCTGTGTGTATTTTGTTATGGCAGCCTGAGTAGACTAATACAGTGATCATGATGTGCAATAGCATAAATCAAGATGGAAAGAAAGCCTCCAATTCACTTGTGCAATCCTACTCTATGTCTTTGACCTTTCTGGCAATCACTGAGAGCAAGCCTGAGTATCCTGCCAACCCCAGTTCTGAGGCCTAGAAGGAAGGCAGGAAAAGGCCCATTTTTGAGGTTTAGGCTAGTTGGATACAGCTGCCTGTGAACTGGATAGGGCTGCTCAGGCAGCTGAGGCCCTGGGTACAAAGCCATCTTCCCAAGCAGGTCCAGGAAGGCTGTATGAGGAACTAGCTATAGCTGAAAATCTGTAGCAAGAAGCAGGGAAGTGCATAGTGCCATTAGTACACAATTGATTTGCGATTCTGAACAGTATATTTGGGATATGACAGCCGACTCCAGGGTCAAGCAGTCAGCTGAGTTGTGTTGGTTTGGAGGCAGTTCAAGTCTCTAAACTGAAAAACCATATTTTTTTTGGAAAAACCATAAGCATCTGTTTCAATTCTGTGACTCGCTCCTCCCCACTGATGTGGCTGGTGTCTTTTGTCAGGATGTATAAGCCCCAAATGTGGCCACCTGAAAACAAAACTCCCAGTTGTTCAATAGCATCTCATCTTTTGGGCTATGCTTTAGCTATCTATCTATTGTTATGTGACAAATTACCACAACCTTAGTGATGAAAACAATTCAAAAATATTATCTTATGGTTTCCATACATCAGAAGTCTGGGCAGAGTTTAACTGGGTCCTCTGCTCAGAGTGTCACTAGGTTGAAATCAAGGTGTGTTCACAGGGCTACTATTTCATCCAAAGCTGGGGGTTCTCTACCAAGCTCATTGGTTGTTGGCAGAATTCAGTTTCTTGCAATTGTAGAACTTAAGTCCCCATTTTCTTGCTGGCTGTTGGCCAGGGATTATTCTCACCTCCTAGAGAGAGGCCACTCTTAGATCCTTGCCCCATGACCCTTTCCATGTATCTGCTGTCTCTCTCTCTCTCTCTCTCTCTCTCTCTCTCTCTCTCTCTCTCTCTCTCATTCTCTCTCTCTCCTTCTCTCTCTCTCCCCTTCCCTCTCCCTCTACCTCTCCCTCTCTCCTTTTTTATTTTGAAATAATTGCAGAAAGTTGTAAAGATAGTACAGAGAAATGCCAGTGTTCTCCAATGGTTACACCTTATATAATTATAGTACAATATCCAATTCAGTCAATTGACATTGGTACAATGTGTGCCTATACTTCTATGCCATTTTATCACATGTATAGATTTGTGTAATCACCACTGCAGTCAAGAATCAGAACTCTTTCATCACTTCAAAAGTTTCCCTTCTGGTTCTTCTTTATAGTTACAGCCACACCTTCTCCTCCCATTGTCTCTAACCCCTGGCAACTACTAATCTGCTGCTCAAATCTGTAATTTCATCATTTTGAGAATGTTATATAAAATGCAATATGTGACCTTTGGAGACAGGCTTTTTTTTTCACTCACCATAATGCTCTTGAGATCTATCCAAGCTTTTGCATGTACCAGTAGTTCATTCCTTTTTTATTGCTGAGTAGTATTCTGTGGTATGGATGTACCACAGTTTGTTTAACTTTTACCTTTTGAGGGACATTTTGCTTATTTTCACTTCTAGCTATCACAAATAAAGCTGTTATGAACAATCATGTGCAGAGCAAACATAGGATTTTATTTTTCAGGGATAAATGTATAAATTCAATCACTAAATTATATGGAAGTGTATATATAGTTTTTAAAGAAAGCACTGTACTCTTTTCCAGTGTGGCTGTAACATTTCATTTTCCTTCCAGGAATACAATAGTTTTCCCCATTGTAACTGGCATTTGGTGTTGTCAATACATACATACATACATACATACATATATACATACATATATACATACATATATACATACATATATACATACATATATACATACATATATACATACATATATACATACATATATACATACATATATACATACATACATACATATATACATATATATATATATATATATATATATATATATATATATATATTTGGCCTGTTTTAGCCATTTGGTTAGGTGGTTTTAATGAGCAATTCCCTAATGGCTAATGATGTTAAACATCTTTTCAAGTGCTTATTTCTGTATATTCTCTTCAGTGAAATGTCTCTTCATACCTTCTGCTTCCTTTCTAATTAGGTTGTTTTTCACCATTGAGTTTTGAGAGTTCTTATACATTCTAAATGCCTTTCTCAGATACATGTTTGCAAAATTTTTTCTCCCAGTCTGTAGCTTGTCTTTCCTTCCTCTTAACAAGGACTTTCACAGAGCACAGCAAAAGTTTTTAATCTTGAGGAAGTCAAATTCATTATTATTATTTTTTATGGATCTGCTTTCCATGTTAAATCTAAGAACTCTTCACCAATTCCTAGGTCACAAAGATTTTCTCCTGTTTTCCTCTAAAAGTTTCAGAGTTTTACATTTTATATTTAGATCTATGATCTACTTTGAGTTAATTTTTATATAACGTGCAAGGTTTAGGTCAAGTTTATTTATTTTTTCCTGTGAATATTCAAATGCAACAGCATTATTTGTTGAAAGCAGTTATTGTCTCTCTCAAGGACTCACCTGATTATGTGAGTTCCACCTAGGATAATCTCCCTTTTGATTAACTCAAAGTCAACTGATTATGGATTAACTACAGCTGTAACATCCATATTTTATATAGTAGCATAATCATGGGAGTGGTAGCCCATAGTATTTAATGTCCCCACCTACACTCAAGAACAGGGTATTATATAAGGGTGTGGATATTTTGGGGGAGGCGGGGGTCTTTCATCCTAGATTCTAACACAAACTAGGAACATCCATTCTCTTTTGAATGAGCATCCATTCACTTCTTCTCCCCTGGATTTGAGAAAGACTGTCTAGCCCTATGGTCTAGGACTGTCTGGTTTGGAAAGTTCTAGGGAGTTGAAGGTAGGCATAGATACATGTGTTTATGCTAAATTTCAAGCAAAATATAATTTGGCTGTTCCTTCCCAGAGTTAGGGGCGGATGGTCTTATTCTGAACTAAATAGCTCTGATGGTGAGGTGAAGCATGGGGTAGGGGAAGGGCACTATTACACGAATGTTTTCTTTGAAAATAGAGCTTGGATTAGCGAACTTAGTAGCAACATCTAGTTCTGGGCCCAATTAACATAGGGAATGTCCATTTGCTTGCAGTCTATTTCCTAACCTTCACCAGAGTCAGTATTCTGTCACTGACATTCAGCTAATAAGCAGTGTTTGGGCTCCAAAGGTAGAACTTCTTTTAGCTGCAATTTCTTTTAGCCATGGGACTCCTTTTGTCTCCCTGTGCTTCTTTTAGAGATTTCTATCATGTCTCTTCAGCCTAAAAGAATCAGGTTTGCAGAAGAGAATAACCAACTGGAGCCTTAAATACCTCCAACCACCTCTCTGACACTGCAAAGCCCCTATGTTAGAGAACCTGAATTGACTCCAACTTTTTAATGGAAGGTGACATGGTGAAATCAAATCACAATAGTGTGCTTTCAAGCTGGAGCCCACCAGGAAATTGTAAGAAGTAAGTAGCCATGAAGGCTGAGAAAATTTCAGAGAAAAAGTGAATTTAGAAATATAAAGGGAAGACCATTAGAAGACACCCACCTAAAATGAGTGGGGTCCAAATCTGTCTGTCAATCAGTCCTTCATGAAGCCAAAGAAAAACCAGAAGCAAGAAGAGTAAGAAGCACTAAAGTTTCATATGGCCACAACCTGTGTTTTATTCTTTTACTCCTACACTACTCTGGAGTTTCCTCTTCACCAGCACCATCACTCTCAATATGAATGAATGATCCCACTAGAGCTATGCAGTACAATAGCCCTGGTTCCAACGTGTGCTCTGGAAATGCCACTCTAAGGTAAGCAAACCTCCCTACACTCTCAACCTCTTCTCTGAGTGCAGCCTGTACCTCTTGCACTGACTCCTAAAATCAGGCTCTTCATGGGCACATTACTTCCTCTATAATCCAGCTCCTTCTCCAACATCCCACTAGCATATTGCCTCAGAGTAAAATCAGCATCACCTACATAACTGCAGGGCTTCCAGACCACCGATTTCCACTATTAAAAAAAACCCCCTTCCTCCTTCTACCTTCTTTCCACCTGATATTATCACCCTCTATCTTCCTCTCCCCGGTATCACTCATTCATTTTCCTACAATCTTAGAGGATTTTGATCTCCCCTGGTTTATATATTCCTTTTCCATTTCATCTTCTATCATTATACTGGCTGATTTCAACATCCATGTGGATGATTTTGCCTATTTTTGTGGTCTAGTGATTCTCGGCCTGCAATCACTTGGAAAACATAAAAACTACTGATGCCTGGAATCAAATCAAACCAATTGAATCTGAATACCTGTGGATGTGGCTTTAGCATAGATATTTTTTAAAGCTTACAGGTGATTCAGGTGTGCCAGAATTGTGGTGAAGGCTTTTTCATATTTCCATTGCAAGTCAGAATTGAGAACTGCTGCTCTGGTCTCAAAGATCTTTGACACCCTCAACTCTAATAACTTTTACTTCCACTACACCTTAGAAAACCAACTTCATCATCCTATCCTGACTTTGACACCACCTAGAATATTGCTACTTCTAAATTCTGTCATCCCAAGAGTCTCACTACAATCTTGCACTTCCCTAACCTTGTACCTCTTTCATCTCATTATAACTTCAGACCCTGAACCCACAATTTTCTCCTAATTTATTAGCAGTCTCCCATCCTTGCTTCTTTCCCTACACATCTTGGCTCATGTGATGGAAAATTCTCACTGTATAATTTCACCAACCAAGCTCTTTTGCCTAGCTATTGCACTTACCTTACAAATCCCACACCCTGAATTAACTGGAAAATTTGCCTCCTCTGCTCTTCTGCCAGAACTTCTGGAGAAAAAATTGGATGCCAGTCAGCTGGGTACCACTACAAATGTATGACATCTAATTTTAGTTGTTTATTTAGCACTATTGATCCTTCAATTTCTATTCAGATCTCTCTCCCATTTCCTTTAGCCACTATTCCAAAAATTTTGCTCCTTTTTGAATAGAGGCCATGGGTGTGAGCTTCCCTTCAACGGCTATAAGTTTATTTGCATCTCCTAATGTCCTTTCCTCTTTCCTTTTGCTCTGAGAAGGGTGTTCCTTCTCCTGCAAAGAGCTAATCATTTTGTGTTCTGGATCTTGTTATCATGACTCCTTTATAGAATCTTCAACCTCTGCTGGTTTCTTCTCTTGCAACTACACATGTGTGCCCACATACACACACAGACACACACACATCAAGTGTCATTTTCTAAAAACTCTCTCAAGCTTGTACTTTCCATCAGCTACCATCTTTATTTGTTTGATCTCAGCAAAGCTTATTGAATGAGTAGTCTAATTCAGTGTCACCATTCCTTAAATTTCAGTTACTCCTCAGACAACAGCTACCAGCTCCCACAGCTCTACTAACTGCATGGATAATGGTCAGGGCAGAATCCATAGGGACATTTCCAGATCATTCTTATATTGGAACTCTTCTCCACACCATCTGTGCTAACAACTCCTGCCTTTTGAAACCCTACTTTGGCTCTCAGCATTCTCCCTTACCATGGCTCACCTCCTACCTCTCAGACTGACTGCTTCTTCTCAGTCTTCTTTGATGCATTGTATAGTCTTTTATATTTATTTTAAAAGTTGGCAGATTTGAAGGTTCTGTCCTTAGCTCTCATTGTTTCTCTCTAGTATATACCTTCTTCTAGATAGCCAAGCCTCTTGGTTGAGCTCTAAACCTAAATATCCAACTGTCTATTGGATCTTCTCTTCCTCTTCCCTCCTCCTCCTCCTTCTCCTCCTCTTATTTTATATGTCCCAAAGCAAGCTCATTATCTTCCTAAATTCTCATCCATCAAACTATGAAACCAGAGACCAGCATTTTTGTCTTTATTGGTGACACCATTATCCACTCAATCTCTTAAAACAAAACCTGGGTGTAAGTATCTAGAGTGTCCTCTCTTCATCAACCCCCACAACAGATTAATCAGATCCTATAAACTTTGCTTAAATTGTTCTCCAATGTGTCTCCTTCTCTCTATTGCTACTGCCATCATTCAGGTTTTTATCTCTTGCCACAACAAGAGATACAGACTCCTAACTTGTCTCCCTGTCTGCACTCTTGCTACTCAATGATTGCTTCACCTAGCAGCCAGAATGATGAAAAGCTTAACAGTACTTGGAACACAGTAAGTATTAAATAAAGTTTTGTTGAATGAATGGATGTCCAAATGCTCTCTGAAGTAACATACAAACAGGTCATCTGATTTCAACTTTGAATGCTCTTTCAACTATATCTCAACTGCTTCTTTTTAAGCCTCATTTTATGAAAGTCTTAGAAACCTTCCACTTTAGGGCATTTTGGATGCTGTTTCAACCGCAGGCAAAGAAGACAGACAACATGAAATCCCCTTATCACTTTCCCTGAAGGAATGCTAAGATATTAGACCCACAAGGGAAAAAAAGGTAAATTTTGTGGAGGTCTAAAGCATGAATTCAAACCATAATTACTGCATTCATTAATTCATTTATTTATTCAACATTTATTTTGTGCCAGCCTCTATGCCAGGCCTTGAGGGTATGATGGTGGTCTCCACTGCCTTCAGAAGTATTGATGGATAGTCACAGGAGGTTTTGAAATAATTGGAAATAGAAAGGGCTAAGCCTGTGGAGCATGACCTTGGTAGATATATAGAGAGAGCACCTCCCGTGTCCAAGGAAAATGGTCAAAAAGCTTCCCAGGACATGTCCTGGCCCACTACAGTGCCAGGAAAATGGAATGTCATGAGATAGTAGGCAGAGAGGGTGTTCTGAGTCTGGAGCAAAACCTTATTTCTTTAGCCTCTCACTCTTCTCTAACCACCCCTTAGAGCAACAATTATTCCCATCTCCCTGAATACCTTAGATGTGGCCAAGTCAATCTTCTTAGCAGTGCCCAAGATGGTGGCAACATTAACTCTCAGGGAAGATGTTATTGTGTAGAATGGAACATATGCATGATAAGTTGCCCTGAGTTCTCCTTAATCTGAGTTTCCTCTCATAAGCCTCTAGCTTACTCAGATGTCCCCCAAAGATGGTGTTTCATCCAGAACTTAGAGATTCTCTGACACTATTTGAAAACCACTTTACATACCAGAAAATTGCTTTCAACATTGTTGGTGAAGGGTTGGCTCCTCACATAGTCACTGACCTGTGAGCACTAGGACAGGCAGCAGGGATCAAGGCTGCAAAGCTTAGCTGGTGGAGGAATGTCTATACTTTGAACATGTGCCTTCTACCTAGGGGTCTGACCCCTAGGCTGGCCTCCTCTGTGCCCCTCCCCTTGCCACCCCCCTTTCTGGGCAGGGCTATACCAGACCGAGAAGACACTGCCTCAAGGGCTCATAACCTGAGTGAGACAGTCCAATTATCTTTAATTTATGGAGCTCAATTGGAGTGAGTTCAGAAAAGAGCAACCTGAACAATTAAGGGACCAGAGGGCTCTGCTTCTGGGGCAAGATAAAAGGCAAGAGGTCTGAGGTTGCAGTAGTAGTTTCATGGGGAGTGGTGACTCAGGGGGAGGGCCCACAAGAATGTCTGCCAGCAAGTGGGTGTTAAAGGGGATGAACACCTGGGAGGGAGGGGTGAAATGAGCTAGAACAAGACAAGATATATGAGCCCCCAGGAAGGGAAGGTAAAAGGCTCAGACCCAGTTTTTAGGAGTCAAGCCATGTTAAGCAAGTAATGAATTCTGGCTTTTTAGCTAAGGCTCTAGCTTGAAGGAATCCCAGAAATCCCTAGAGAACAGAGCAAGCAAGAAGGTGGTACTTCTGACACAAAGAAGCCTGTTGAAAACCTAGGCACCATATGAAGGTCATGTGATAGAAAAACATGGTGGTTTGCTGGGCTGGTGGAGCTCTAAAGTATCCTGGATATGTGTTCCAGCCATACTAACATCCTATAGAGCAGGATGCTAAATTCTTACTTAAGATGTTCTATTCATACTTAAGATATATAGTAGGCATGGCCTAGTGTTGTTTGGCAGGGTCCCTGATTCTGGACCAGGCTCTACTTCTGATAAGCTGTGTGATCTTGGGAGAGTTGTTTCTTTTCTCTGAGTCTGTTTTGTCCTCTGTCAAACAAGTAGAACCTTTTAAAGCAGCCAAACCATACTCCTTTTGATGAAATCTTATAGAGAACCCCACTATGTAAAACAGATAAAAGCAGTGTTTTATTAATAGAAATGTGTTTGTCGAGTTCAAATTTATGTTATTTAACTTATTATGAAGTGATATGATCAGAACTATGGGGCAATTTTGATCAAATCAATGGTTTAAAATGAAGGGTTACAGCTCTTGGCTGCCTCCTGAAATCTGCCAACACATCCAATGTTTGAAGAAGTCCTGAAGCTCTTCAATAAAGCCCAAGAGCCCCCATAGAATTCTGGGTAAAAGCCATCCCCTCAGTTATCTATCCAGATTCCTCCCAACCCAGGCTATTTCAGAATACAGACTGTTTCCCTAGAAGTCAGGCATTCTGTTTCCTTTACCTTGAAACTCCATCAACTTGGAGCATTCACATCTGGCTCAAGTCTTTGCAGAGTTAAAAAAATGTTTTAAAAGTTTGTTGTATTGATTTGTGGACCTTTGGTCAGATAAAGGAGGTGGGCCTTGGTTGGGAGGGTGCCCTCCCCAGATGCAAAGGCTCTGCCTATTTTGAAGCTCCTCCCCAGATGACTAGAAGAGACACTTTTGGAGAAGGAGAGGTTAACTCCTGGTCTTCAGGTACATCACTCTTGCCAAAGCCCCTTTTCATTTCAGCTGACGTTTCCAGAAGTCTTCACTTCTGAGTGCCAAAGAGGCAGCCCAAACCAGGATTCTTTAGAGTTTGAGTAAAGCCAAGCTGACCAGAGTAGAGGAGGTGGCATGAAGGACCAGAGTGAAACTGATTTAAATACACTTGGACATGGAATAATGACTGTGGAAAAAATTTCACAAAGCAGCTTGCTAAGCAAGTGTTGGGGTGCTACAGCTGCCAGGTTGTTTCCCAGGCAGCTATCCTTGACTACCAGGTGATTTCAGGTTGTCTCTTGAGTGACTTTGGAGTTAGTTTTATTTGTTTTTTGTATTTTTTATTTTGTATCTACTGCGGAATTTCTTAAAATAAGATCTATTTTTTATTAGCTTCATGATGCAAAATTTAAAAAAATAAAAAAAGATATATAATAAAAACAGTATGTCTCCTTCCTTCCCCAGTCATACTATTCCTTTCCCCAGAGACAAAGATGGTCAACAGTTCCTTGATATATCCTTCCACATATATTTTATGCCTATACTATATTCATATATCCTCCCAGAGACAGTCTATACAAATATAATTAAATGCAAATGTATATGTATATTATTTCTATTTCTCATTTTTCCTCCCACAGAAATGAAAGTATTCTGTACACACTGTTCTTCATGTTCTTTTTAGTGGCTACATAGTATTCTATTCTATGTATGCATCAAAATTTATTTAACCAGTCTTTTATTTAGGACATTTGGGTTCCTTCTAATCACATCTATTATTCACAATGCTGCAATAACTATTCTTGAACATTAATAATTTGGCATATGTGTGAACATGTCTTACTACCCTTGAGCCAGATTTTAAACTCTACTATAGACTATAGGAAGGATTGCATTGGAATGTCATGGCTTAATTTTGCCTTCTCTTGCCACTTCTTTCCTTGACC
Source organism: Cynopterus sphinx (assembly GCA_030015415.1). Taxonomy (NCBI): domain Eukaryota; kingdom Metazoa; phylum Chordata; class Mammalia; order Chiroptera; family Pteropodidae; genus Cynopterus; species Cynopterus sphinx. The sequence continues at coordinate 79,348,002 of CM057388.1, forward strand.
TTCATGCTTGCACATCTAAGTGTCATTCTGGAACATTAAGCAAAAGACAAGCAAAGGCATGACAGGGGTCTAACCCTAACTGCCTAACATTGTCCCTATTGGCCAACAATTCCTACTTGGTGACATTTTTTTGCCCCTTGAACCATTTAAGCCAGCTGCATGTAAGATGAGAAATGGCAACTGACACCGACTTTGTGTGTCAGGGACGAAATGGGGAATTGTGGGACTGAGGCTGACTAGGAGAGAGCATACTTCATCTAAAAAGGACAGAGTCATCAGCCAGTCAAGACAGCAGAAGAGGTTAACACTGTGCTCACTTCCTCTCACGACCACATCAAAATTATAACCAAAGTACAGAACAGCTATAATTAGGACCACCTGAAGTCTAGCCAAACAGAAGTCCTAAACCTGAGGATATAAAGAAGAAGCTGTGTCCAGACTAGTAGGAGGGGTGAAGATGCAAAACAGGCTGTGAAAACATGGGGGATGGCTGGAACCCCAGACATTCCTCTTAAAGAACCCACACATGAACTTACCCACTGATAGACTCACTCTAAGCTCCAGGTCTGGAACAGCAGCTTGAAAGGTGCCAGGGACACATGGGGAGGAACTAAATTCTCTGGCTTCGGGTTGAGGGTTAGAGAGGCAGCTTTCTCCAGACAGAAGTTCTGGCAGGAGCCATTGTTTTTTTGTTGACCCCTTGCCCTATCTGGTTTGCAGACACAGGTGCCATATCTGTGTCTCCATCAATCTGGCTAACACCATTTGCCTTGCCTTGGTTATTCCTTGAGACCCCGCCCCATCCAACCCACTTCAAGTAGTTTTTCCTTACAATCAACCTGTCTTAGCTCCTGCTGCAGACTTTTCTAAAATTTCTCAAAGGTTTGCAAACCACAAACAATCAGCATCTGGCCTCAGTGTGCCCCGTACCTCTTGCTGAGCAGCTTCAAGTCTGGCACTAGTGGCAGCTGGCCTTCGTTTGCAGCTTAGCTTCTCCCAGGTGCCTCCAAGCCCAGTACAAGTGGAAACCATCTGCAGATCACTTTGTAGCTCAGATCAAGTAACCTCTGGCGGGGCACAGGCAGCAGTTGACTTGGGCCTGTAACAGAGCCCCTCCCAAATGCCCCAGAGCCAACACACCAGTTTTAGATCACAACAGAGCACCATCCACCACCTCCAAAAATGGCACTGGACAAGCATCAGAGCCCTGCTAAAGTGAATCCTGCTCTGTAGGGTCAGCCCCTGCACAGCAACTCCTCCACTCTTCTCATGGCCAGTCTTCACAACCAGCCTGAGGGTTAGTCCTTCCCACTGCTGTGCAAATAGCAATCAAGGCTCAACAACAATGAGAGAGCAGGCACAATACACACAAGGGATACATCTTGAGCACTCAACTCAGGTGACCAGGGAGTCTGTGCCACTGGGCCCCACAGGACACCTACTGCATAAGGTTATCCTGCCAAGACTGGAAGATGTAGCAGTTTTATTTAATACATAGAAACATACAGTGAGGCAGCCAAAATGGAGAGGCAAAGAAACATGTCCCACATTAAAGAACAAAACAAAGCTCCAAAGAAAGAACTCAGCAAAATGGAGGCAAGAAATCTATTAAATGCAGAGTTCAAATCACTGGTTACAGGAATGCTCAATGATCTCAGGGAGAACTTCAACAGAGATAGAAAACATGAAAATGGAGATAGAACATATAAAAAACAAACCAATGACAAATGAAGAATACAATAACTAAAATGAAGTATACATTGGAGGGAATCAACAGTAGATTAAAGTAGAGATATGATTCAACAATTTGGAAGAGAAGGTAGCAGAAAACACCTAATCAGAACGACAAAAAGAAAAATAATAATTAAAAAAAATGAGGATACTTTAAGGAACCTCTGGGACAACATCAAGCATACCAACATTTGCATATTATTCACATAATACCAGAAGGACAAGAGTTAGAGCAAGGAATTGAAAATCTACTTACAGAAATAATGACAAAAAAACTTCCCTTCCCTGGTGAAGAAAACAGACATATAAGCCCAGGAAGGGCAGAGAGTCCCAAACATTTGAACCCAAAGAGGGCCACACGAAGACACATCATAATTAAAATGCCAAAGGTTAAAGACAAAGAGAGAATCTTAAAAGCAGTAGGAGAAATGCAGCTAGTTACCTTTAAGGAGGCTTCCATAAAACTCAGCTGATTTCTCAGCTTAAACTGTGCAGGCCAGAAGGCATTGGCAGGAAATATTTAAAGTGAGGAAAAGCAAGCACCTACAAACAAGATGACTCTACCCAGCAAGGCTATCATTTAGAAGGACAGATAAAGAGCTTCCCAGACAAGAAAAAGCCAAACCAGTGTTACAGAAAATGTTGGAGGGACTTCTTTAAGAAGAAGCTACACATCTATTAACAATTACTTTGAATGTAAATAAATTACGTGCTCCAATCAAAAGACATAAGGTGGCTGAATGAATAAGAAAACAAGACCCTTATATTGTAGACAGCATTGTCTACCACAGACTCACTTCAGATCAAAAGACACACACAGAGAGAAATTAAAGGGATGGAAAAAAGTTATTTCATGAAAATGAATACAAAAAAAAGCTGGGGTAGCAATACTTAGACAAAATAGACTTTAAAACAAGAGACAAAGAAGGACCCAGTGACCCCACTTCTGGGCATGTATCTGAAGAAACCCAAAACACTACTTTGAAAAGACATGTACATCCACATGCTCATTGCAGCATGATTTACAGTAGCCAAGATATGGAGACAACCTGGGTGTCCATCAATGGGTGAATGGATAAAGAAGAGGTGGTGCATATATACAATAAAGTATTACTCAGCCATATAAAACATGAAATCTTGCCATCCACAACAACATGGGTGGACCTACGGAGTATTTTGCTAAGTGAGACAGACATAGACAAATGTCACATGATTTCATTTATATGTGGAACCTAAAGAATAGGATAAATGAACACACAAAACAGAAACAACTTCATAGATATAGGAGCATTTTGATGGTTTCCTGATGGAGGAGGGATGAGGGGATATGTGAAGAGTAGAAGAGGATTAAGAAGTACAAATTGGTATTTACAAAATAGTCATGGTGAGATAGAGTGCACCATGGGGAATATAGTCGGTAGTGTTGTAATAGCTATGTATGGTGCCAGATGAGTACTAGACTTATTGGGGGGAATCACTTGATAAGTTATATAAATGTCTAACCACTGTGTTTACACTTGAAACTAATAATATTGTATGTCAACTGTAATTGAAAACTAAAATATTTTAAGAAATGAAGAGGACAGATTCAGTTCCAGCTGGTGATGGGGGCCCGGTACTGTCAAATCTTCTGAACTTTTAAGGTGCTAGAACTATGGACTATATGTAAACTCTCCCCGGTTTATATATAGTAATAATAGCAAAAGTACCCATACAGTACTTACTATATGTCAGGCACTGTTCTAAGTGGTTTAGATATCATATCTCAATATTCATTGTAACTCTATGAGGTAGAGTACTATTGTTTATCTCCATTTTACAGATTAGCAAAGCGAGGCACAGAGAGTTTAAATAATTTTCCCAGAATCACACAAAACAGGTAGCAGGCTCAGGATGAAAACCCAGGCTATGTTGTTAATGACTATACTGTTACCGAAATTTTATTAAACACTTACACTTTTATTAAATATCTTATTGAGGAAACCTAAGTCAAATTTAAGCACTTCTGAGACCAACAATGCCAAGCCAAACAAAATGCCTATGAAAGCCTCTGGTTGGAGATATCAGCTTTAGAAGGTGTTGGGCTTGAGGCCAGCTGTTGCTCTGCTGGTCCTACAAGTCCCCTGCTGTCATTCAGACTCAGGCTAGGTATCAGAACAGCTCAAGAGCTAGTGGAAAGCCCTTTGTGCTGTTTCAGTCATACTGCCTATGTTTGTATTCACTTTCGAGAAAAGAGTGAGGGTTCAGGGTGGGGCCAGTTAGCCTAGCTTTGTGTCCTCAATAGGTCACAAAACTGTGGGGGGAAAAATGCTGACAATGATTTTAGAGTTAGAATTCTTGGCTTTTAGTCCTGGCTTTTTGCTTCGCATTTTTTAATGCTTTTTCCCCCTTTTAAAAAAATTTTTTTTAGTTCCTTCATCTGTAAACTGAAATTAATAATACATATTCTACAGGGTTATTAGGAGCAGCAAGATACTGTGTATATGTGTGGTGAACATGGATGAGGATATTCTTAGTAGTAGTGCTTGTTGGGGGGACAGGAAGGTATCATTTCCCAGGGGAAGCTATCCCAATATGGAACCAGGGAAAAATGAGCTGTCACCTCTTAGTCTACCCTTGTCATGATTATGTTTTTGACCCAAAGCTGTTTGGTCTACCAGCTACTCCTATGACCACAAATGAGCCATATCCAACCCTGGGCACAGATTCCTGAAGTCCGGGGCACAGGGCAGCCTGAAATCAACCAATAGTGCATTGTTTGCCAATAAATCTTCCTCTGCTAATTATCCTCTTCAGTCGTTAGGTTTTCCATGTTAATTTACATGTTTGTGTGCTGGATTCAACAAGACTGAATTCATTATAGGTGTCTCCAAGCTTTCGTCATGAAGGGCTACCTATACCTATAATCTTAGCATCTGTGAATATTAGCCTCCTCAAGAAAAAAACTACTGAAGCTGAAACTCAACATTATAGAGAAACCTGGTCATGCATGTCATCAATCACTTTGTGAAAAGATGCTGTGTCCTTATTGAGAAAAAGGCTCATGCACCAGCCAGAGGGTCATGGGGGAAAGGGTAACATGAATGGGAAGGAAGACAGAAAGATGGTAGGAGAACAGAACAGATCCACCAGATGGAGAGATAAAAAGAGGGCACAAAAGAGTAACCATGGATGTATTCCCATGCTCTGGTGGAGGCAGGCGCTGTGTTCTATGCATCTCTGCATTTTGTGACAGTGTGATCATGAGTTAAGGCTGTTCAAATGGAAGCCTGTGGAGCCCTGTGCAGAGTCCCCCAAGCCATGCACTGTGTTAAGTTCCTGTTCTAGCTCTTCTTCTACTTGGGGCAATGTACAAGGAGTGAGCCTTTTACCCTAGATGCGAGTAGAGGTGAGGCTGAAATGGTGAGGTCAGAGTGTGGAAGGTCTTGAACAACATCTTTTGATTTTTCCAAGTAATTGGAGTCATTCCAGGAGTAGGACGCCAGGCCAGTGTTCCAGGAGACTCCTGGCACTATGAGAGGAAGTCTGGGCTGCAAGGACATGAGGCTGGAAGCTGGAGGCAGAGAGGACAGTTGGGGGGAAATGGGGTTTTGGGCAGACAATAGCAGTGACGATGGAGGGATCAGTTTAGGGTATAGAATATACATGGGTCATATAGTAGGGGAGTGGAAGGGACCAAGGGAGGAGTCACAGATAACTGGCTTCTTGCTCTAGAGGCCAAGAGGAAAGACAGGGCTATTAACATAAATGGAGAGTTGGCCCCTTAATAACTACTGCCCCGGGGCTCCGTTTCATCAAAAGGCAGCCATGATCTTGCTTTAGTTAGGGCCTGGCTGGACCGGGGATCGGTGTGGCTCAGGTTCGAGGCTGCTGGAGCTCTGTCTCATCCTTGAGGTCCAGGGAGGCTGAAAAGAGAGGGCGCCACCCGGCCCCTGCCGCTTCGGCGGTCCACTCAGTACAACCTCTGGACCAACTTTGGCCTGGCGGGTTGTAGAGGCAAGGACAGTTGGAGGAGGAGAAGGAGAGAAGCAGGCGACTGCTAGCCGGGGTGGGGGTGAGGGAGGGAGTGCTGCGGTAACTGGCCGGGACGCCAAGGCAGCGCAGAAGTGGAAGAAAGTGGCAGACCAGTAAGAGCCCCATCAATAGGCGCCGTCGGACCCCTGCGCCAGGCCAGGTTCAGCGGCTGCGCCTCCGCCTGCTTGGCGCCTCCAGGCCGGGTAGGAGGAACCACAGCACCACCCAGCGGCAGGTGGCAGGGAACAGCAGTCAGGGCTCTGGTGTTATTCTAGAAGAGTCGGGGAGCTGAATGGAGCAGAGCCGTGCAGACAAGCGAGTGCAAAAGTGTACAAAGGTGGGGCACATAGTGGTCAGTGGACTTTTAAACCAGACGCTCCATTCATTTCATCCAGCAATCCATCCGATACGTGGCATTAGATAAATCTTACTCCAGGTCTATTGATAATGTTCTTAAGCTCAATAATCCACATGGCTCCCAGGGGGTCTCTACACAAAGCCCAAATTCCCTAGCTTGATCTTCAAGGCCTTTCATGTTTTGACTTCATCTCTCTCCACCCACTCCACACATCCTATCATCACACACTCCTGCTCAAATAAAGCACTACTCATTCTCAACCACATCCATTCACTCAATGAACTTATATTAAGACACCAGAGAGACAGGGAACACATAGATCCTTGTCTGTGCAGAGCTTACATTCAACTAAAGAGAGAGACAATGAAACGAGAAAACCAATGTATAAATAAGATCATTTCAAATAGTTACCAGATCATATAAAAGCAAGGTGATGTGATAAGAGTCTCTGGGGCAAGAATGGTGGTATCATACCTAGAATAGTCAGGAAAGGTCTATTTTAAAGAAGTGACACATGAGTGAGATATGATGAAAAGGAGTAAGTTGTGCAAAAATCTGGAGGAAGAACATTTCAGGCTGTGGAAGAGCATGTACAAAGGTCTTCAGATAGGAACAAACTTGCTATATCAGAGGAAAAGAAATAAGGTGGGGTGACTGGAAGATACTGAAAGGAGGGTGCTGGGTAAGATTGGGGAGGTAGTCAACTGACAGGTCATGGTAAAAAGTTTGGATTTTATTCCAATTGAGATGGGAAACTAGGATTTTAGCAGAGGAAAGACATGATCTGATTTGCTTTAAAAAAAATCACTCTGGGTGGACTCTGTGTATGTGGCAAGATTGGATTCAGGGAGACCAGTTAGGAGGCCATTGCAGTGATCCAGGAGAGGGTTGATAGTGGCCTAGTCTAGATGGTGACAATAGAGATGGGGAAAATTGTTCAATTCTATAGGTATTTTTAGCAATTTCTGTTCATAGGTTTTCTTCCCAACCAACCCAGGGACTTCTTGAAGGCAGATTCTCTGTCTGAGTGATCTTTAGATTCTATACCTCCGTCCATTAGTCTAATAGGTGCTCAGTTTTTAGTCAACCTCCACAGAGAATATGGCAATGGGGAATGGCAGTAACACAGAAACTTTAGCTTGGAGCAGAAGTTCTGGATCTTGTTTCTACTTACTCTAATGTACTTCTCCCCTTTTTCTTCTTTGTCTTTCAGTTTCTTATAAAGGAGTATGAAAATGTTTGGGGAGGGAAAGAAAAGCAGGAATTATTAGTTCCTTCTCTGTGCTAAGAACTGTGCTTAACATTTTCATATATATTAGTTCATTCAAGTTAATTTATTTATTCTTTATAACAATGTCTAATCCTATCCCTGTATTTTAGAGGTAAGCAAATTAAAAACCCCACAACAAAAAGAAACTTTATGAAAGGCAAAGTTATCTACCACAAAATATTTACTATTTTGAGTCCTCCATAAGTCCCTCCCACCCCATTTCACACCTTAATACTACTCATCTATACCCAGCCTCTTGTTAATTGTTAGTATTGCACAATGCAAATAAATTTCAGAGTGAAACTGTTGGTCTTAAAAGAGATTCATGGTTTCATGAAGTCAATGCAAGTGATGTTAAAGACCAACTCTAATGTCATGTAAAGTCCTTGATAAATGAGGATTTGGCAGATGGACCAGTTACCATTGGCAGAAAGGAAAATTGACCTGGGTAATGACAGGATCATGGCTTCAAAGAGAATGATTCAACTCAAAGGATTGCAAGAGGTCCTTGGGATAATTGAAGAAGTTCTCTAATTTTGGAAAAACTAAACAAGACTCTGTTTATGATTGAATTACAACTGACACCACAGAAATGAAAAGAATCATTAAAGAATACTATAAACAACTATATATGCCAACAAATTCGACAATCTAGAAGAAAAGGGTAAACTTCTAGAAGCATATAACCTTCCAAGACTGAACCAAGAAGAAATAGAAAAATCTAAACAGATGGATTACTAGCAATGTAATTGAAGCAGTAATCAATTATTGTGATTATGTGATTATGATTGTATGGCAAAAGTCAATGTCGTATTCTCATGGACTTTGGTCAGGAAAATTATACTATTCCTCCAATGTTTGATTCATTTTTGTTCATTCTAGAATCAGTGCATATTTGCAATTATCTACAAATTTTAAATTTAAACAAAAACATTTTTCACATTTTCAATTTTCTCAAGGCAAAGTCCCAATCAGACCCCTTTCCTCTTTTCCTCCACTCTACTGTGAAATAGTGGTCCCCACTTTAAGTGAATTAATTGTGACCTTTTTCTAGTACCACTTATTCTCAAATAACAAGGATTTCATGTACTTCCAGCCTTCTCTTCATCCCATGGTTGCCAACCATGCCTGCATATTAGAATTACTTATGTAGTTTGTTAAACAATATTAAAGCTGGGACATCAACCCAGACTAATTCAATCTGAATCTCTGCTGGTGGGGCCATAATAAAATCGCTCCAACTGACTACTGCATTGCCAGGTCATGAGCCACTGTCACCACACCTCCTCGTGCATGCTGAGCCTAGAAAAGACTGAGGCCATCTGCAGTCTGACTGAACTGAAGGGAGAAAATCAGGGTCTGGGCCCTGGTTGAAGGGGCCACTCAAAGTGGTGGATGCAAGGCAATATCCAGAGTCAAAGGACAATGTGTGGCTGGTAGGGCTACCACCTTGCCACAGCTGTTGTGCCCTTTACCCCCTGAGCACTATGAGTATGTAGTCTCCTCCAATCCCTTGTCTTTCTTTCCTATGCCTAAGACCAAGAGAGTCCAGCTCTCCTCCTGGACATGTGGTAAGACAAAAACTCGAATGGTATAGTAAACACATTTTTGTTGTTGAACACATAACATCAGGTTATCTTGTGGATCTATAATGTGTCTGTGGTTTACTGCTGTATTCCCAGCATCCAGCACAGTGCTTCACATAGAGTAGTAATTGCTCAATAGGCATGCTTTGATTGAATGAATAAGTTAATAGAGGTAGGATATAATTAAGGTACAAAGTGTTACATAAGTACAGAAGAGGATGAGACAGTTTTTAGCTTAGGAGAAAGGGAATGTGAAAGTCTTCATAGTAGAGGTGGCATCGGAGCCAGACTTTGAAAACTGGGTGAGACAGTGATAGGCAGACTTGGAGAGAGGGCATTGCAGTCAAAGGAAACAATGTAAACCAAGGGCAAGAGATGAGAAGCTACAGAGCTCATTCAGTGAATAACCACCAGTAAAACATGGCTGGGACATGAGTGTCTCATAGGCTGTGGTGGACCATCAGACTGGTAGGATAAGACTGGAACACAAACAGCCTTGAAAGCCACGGTAAGTTTACAGTTGGTTCTAAAGGCAATGTGTGGCCATCTAACGTTTTTGATCACATGTATATGTTCACTTTAGGCAGATGTGTACTTTACAGCAGCAGTTCTTTCAACAAAATATTTATGGAGTATCTCCTAAGTGCCTGAGTTCAATGTACTAGGGAGAAGGTGGATTGGATCCAGAGTAATTGAATAAGAGATTAGTTGGTAGGCCATTGCAATAGTCAAAACAAGAGCTACTGATAGCCTAAGTGGCTGAATGAGGATTGAGGTGAAAGAGAGAGAGAAAGAGTTAGAGACATAGTACAGAGGTGGAACTGAAATAACTTGATGACCATTATAGGTGGTGGTAAAGGAAAGAGAAGAAAGACCAAGTGACTCATGACAATAATAATGATCAACACCAGAGCAGCTCCTTTATGCCAGCTGTAGTGTGAAGTGCTGTGTATACATCATATAATTCTCAGTAACTGTTTTGATAGATGAGGACATTAAGACTTAAAGAAGTTAAGGGACTTGTGTAAATCATACAAGTACGAGATGGTGGTGTTAAACTTTGAACTCATATAGTCTGGTTCTGGAGACCATGTCGTAACCTCCATGCCATGATGATTTTGGGGGAGTGGGGGGTGGGAACTTGTGTTTTCCTGGCAAAGGAATTTAGCAGCTCAGTGAAGGTACCAGATTCCCTCCTAATTTACCCTCTCCCTTCCCCCATTTATGTGAAATGGTAGTTGTGGAGGACTTTGCTAGCAGTTATTCCTGAGTGCCTTTCACTGCTACAGTGAGAATATGGGCCTGCTGAAGCAGTGTAGAAGATGAAACTAGAACCAAAGGCTACAACAAACATGCAAAACCGGTCATCCCCAGGCTATGTGGGGCCTGCAGACATTTTTAGTCCACATAGAGTTTTGGTTGGTTGTTTTTTTTGACTTGAGACATTTAGAAATTAGAGGGCTTCATATAAAAACTCTGATTCCTCACTTTCCTTGAAGAATGAGAAGATCTGGCAACATGGGGCCCACATTCCCATAAGACATCCCTGGACTTGAGCTGTCCCCTGTAGACTACACGTGCCCTGCAGTTCTCAACACTCATAAGGCTGGATGGAGTCCATACTTCATCTCTGCCTAGCTCACTTGCTCACTCACTCACTCACTCACTCACTCACTCACTCACTCACTCACTTAACCACTTGATCCCTGCAGGAGGCTGAGTTTTTGATTCCTTGTCTGAAATGGCCTACTACAGAGTTTCTCCTTTTTCTGAGACCTAAGCCAACAAGGAGGCATGGGGTCAGCATCTTCTGGTCCCACCTCCTCCTGAAGGCATAGACTGTTTACTCAGGTAGTGCTTGACTCCACAGAACAAAACCATGAAGGGAAGGTTATCATCAAGTCTTACCATTTATTTCTTTATGGGGTTTAAACAAGAGCAGAGAGGCCTCTGCCCCACAATGCAACAAAACAGAAAGCAGTACACACACAGAGACTCTCACCGAAACACAGAGGCAGGGGAAGGGTGAAAACTGAATCATAGCCAGGTGAGGGAAGAAGGGATGGGGGACTACTAGGAATCCAGCTTGGAGACTCAGTCATAGGAACTAGTGCAAGAAAGTCCTACTCATGAAGCACAGTGTAGAAAATGGCATAAGAAAGCTGCCCAGCTCTTCTGCCTGTGGCAGAAGGTAGGGCAGATTGAAGGGTGGTAGGAGGTCTGGGTAGTGGGGTGGATAGGGACAGTCAAATGACTTTGAGGTGGAGTGAGGTGCCCCTTACCCCTGCCACTGGGCAAGGCCCTGGGCTGGTCTGAGCCAGGGGTCTCCTGGGCACTTGGTGAAGGGGAAGAGAGGATGGGAGTCTCCAAGGGTCCATTCCCTGGGGCTGCAAGGTCCCCCTTTACTTCCCAGTCCCTATTCCCCTCCTGAGGATGCAGGAGTTAGAAGGCAGTACCTAGGGTCTTTCACATCTACATAAGCATCTCTGGAAAGGAGCCAGCACCTCTTTTCCTCCCCAGCTGCAAAGAGCACTCTAGGCATGGGGTATGTGGCTAGGCCCAAAGTGCTGAAGGCCAAACAGGGGGGTACGTGGGCAGGGCACATGGGTGAAGGAAGAGGACACGCTGTGAGAAATGAGAAAACTGGCAGGGAAGGACTCCCCAGTCACATGAAGTCTATTTGGGACCCAGCTGAGGCTATCAAATGATTTCCTCTTACAAGAAATGTCTCATTTATTCCCCAGCCAACCAATTTCAGATGTCCCCTCCCCATCTCCTTCTTGGTTTCACTTAATGTGGTTCCAGGCCCTCATATCCCCTTACCTCACTAGCATCACATCCTAAGACAGCCCTTTCTGGCACCACAAGCCCCTTGACCTATCCCAGGAATATAGTTCTGGCTCTCTTGTCTGCTCCTATTGGCTTTGAAATTTCCCAAGCAATGTAGCCTCCCGCTCCCAGGAGATCAGCACAAGGCTAATGTCCCCCAAAAGAGGTTTCAATAATTCTTCTCTCATTCAACTCACTAGCTTGACTAAATATTTCAAATCTCTCAGCCAAGGGACAACAGTACATTCTCTTTATTCAGCAAGTCCTCTTACCAGTTTCTATGTTCTCCAGCAAGGGGCAGGGGGGCTGGATCAGGGGATCCACTACAGGGCAAGGAGGAGTCTGGTTGTTCCACAATTGGGATAGCAACCCTTGGGGTCAGGGATGGGAAGGGATAAATACTCTTTGGTAGGCTGGGGAGGGGAACAGGGTGGGAATGGGGGAGGCTCATCTCTGGAAAGCCCTGTGGCAATGCCACCAGATTCTCCTTCATGGAGGCCTGGGCTAGGACAAGATGGGGGAGTATGGGGACCCAGGCCAGGCCTGACCCACTTGGGTTGAAGTCCCTCCTCTCCATGGAGATCAGAAATGGAAACGTCTTTGGCCCCAAGGCCAAGATCTCCAGGGCAAGAGTGGCCCTTGGGAGAATGTGCACCTTCTGTAAGATATGGCCCTTCAGACAGTGGCAGTTCAACCATGTGCCCTCATCCTTCCGTTCTGAGGCCCAACACCCCAGTTCCTGCACTCCTTCCCCAGAGGGCTTCTTATGCAACCCTTCCTGATTTGGGGAGCTGTCCTCAAGCCTGGTTCAACATTGATCATCCACCTCCCCAAAGCCAGATGGCAACAGCCCATTTAGCCATCTCTCTAAGCCCTCTGCCCACAACTCTCCTCTCCTTGCCTTCCCTCTCTCCACTCTCTCCGTACCTCATTCCTACCCCTCATTGCCTAGGGTGCTGGACCACAGTTTAACTGGGGCCCTCAACCTAGCTACAACTGCACATACCTCATTTCCCAGCCTGGCACTTCCCTGGCAAGGTGAGGCGGAGGAGGGTCGTCTGCCATTGCCTGTAGAGTATGGGCAGGAGAGAATTAAGGATCTTGGCAACAGAAAGAATGCAGAGGGGGGGAGAGCATCTCTCCTCTGGGCTCCCCAACATTCCCTGCAGGGCCAAGGCTGGGTGGCAGCCTCCCTCCCTGGGGTCAGGACTTTTGGCAGGGGTGGGCATTTCCAGCCCCTACGTCCCTGCTTTTGTTTGCTAAGCCCCATAGATGGGTGCCCGGGAGGGGGTGCTTGCTGCTCCTGCCTCTTTCTCCTAGATAAGCTTTGCAGCTCCCTGGGGCCTCTGGCCGTTCTGTTGGAGCTGTTTCTGGGGTGGGGGTAGGTTGGGGACAATGTGTGGTCCCCATTTTCCCCCGCCCCCTCCTGTCCTATATCTCCCATGGGAGGAGCCCCCTCCGCCTCCCCCTGGGGGAGCTAGAGCTGATGTCAATGTGTGGTGGAGGTCTGTCCTCCCTCCTTGCTGTCACTCTTCCTGAGTCAGGCCCTCATCTAGGGCAGGCAGTGCCTCCAGCCCCATTCCCCCACCACCCTGGTTGCTGGAGAAGGACACCATGGTATGGAGGAGCATGAGAACAAGGACATAGAGCCGGATCCTGCTGGGGCTGAGGCGAGAGCCCGCAGATACCGGCAGCAGAGAGGGCTTGTGGCTGACACGGCCTGGGGGGTCATGGAGAGGGTGGTAGTGGCGGTACTGTTGGTGGTAGTGGTGGAAATAGGAATGGTGGAATTGCTGGTAGTGGGTTTTGGGGGCCTCAGACTCCTTGAACTTCTTCTTCTCCGATTCACAGGAGACCCACTGCATGTCACAGCATTTGGTTTCCGGGCGCTTTGGCGAAGTGTCCAGCAACCCTGTCAATGGATAAGGAAGCTGTGGTGGGTGCTAAGTGGGCTGAAAGCTATGCCTTTCCTCGAGAGATTTTCAAAACTGGGACTTCTCTGGTGGCTCTGCCCAAGACTTTTTTTTGTTCTTACCCCTTACCACCTTCCCTTTCCATCCACATCTCTCCCAGGGACCCCAGACAGTTTCTGTGGGATGACTCTCTGGCTGAACATGCTCTGGGTAAAGATGGACACTGCCCTTTGTCCATTCCACTTGGCCCTATCTCATCCTGGGGACCTTTCTGCCCACTTTTCCAGCCACTAACATTCTTCTAACCTGACTTCCCTGTTGTCCTCCCTGCTACCACACCCCAGACCTGGTGCCTACCCTGGGACCCAGTTCCTCCCTCTTCCCCACTACCCTGTCTTTACCTGTACAGATAAAGCCAGGCAGCCCTCCGTACACCATTTCCTCATTGTCAGGGAGTATAAAGGGGCACCGGGTCTGCACCTCCAGGCAGTATTGCTTGCAGGGCACCCAGCGCTGGCATTCTTGCTGGGTCACGCTGAAGTATTCTGAGCACAGCCAGGCCTTGTAGACAGCCTGTGGGGAGAGGAAAGAGCATCAGCCAGGTGTCAGCCCCTTCCCACCTCAGAGGAAAGTTATGAGGTGTGTACTTGTAGTCTAGTGGAGGAGGTGTGCTCACCAACCCAACCAAAGGATCCAGGAAGTAGAGAAGAAAGCTTTAAGTCAAGACCACTACATCCTATCCTAATATTTCCTACCTCATAGCCAGGACTCCCAAGTCCCCCAGTCTGCAACCATCCAAGACATAGAGTTTGTTCATTGGTAAAATCACAAAATTACTCCTTCCCAATCAACCCAACCAACCCTACCATTTTACAGATAGCCTGAAGAGGTTACCTGACTTGTCTGAGGTTACCCATACTGGAATAAATTTCATTCTATTGAATTCAGCAAACATTTCTTTGGTTGATGGTGTTAAGTTTCTCAATTCAAGAAAGAGATAGAATAATCCTAGCTATACCTCTTTAGGGTGTTGTTTGGATCAAATAATATGGCACATGAAAATGTCTTGTAAACTCTAAAGTTCAATACCAATGTGAGGGGTTATTTTTAATAAAAACCTGAATCTGCCTTACGAGGCACCACATTTACCTTTAAGCTCTAATTAATCCATTCTCTGTCCTGTTGGCTTCAGCCTTTGTGTGCAGCAGACACCATGTTTCATTTGGAAACTTTGCAGTTTCACTTCACAGGTATATTTCCGGTCCCTCATCTACCCTGCTCCTATCAGGTTCTGGGTACCAGCTAAGAAAGTTTCCCTGCTCTATACCCTTTGGTTATCATCAAGCCCAGAGTTTATCAACAGCAATACTACTGATATTTTAGATTGAATAATTCTTTATAGCGGGGACTCCCCTGTACATTTTAGGCTACTGAGCAGCATCCCTTGCCTCTACCTAGTAGTTGCCAGTTGCACCCCAACTCCAAGTTGTGACAACCAAAAATATCTCCAGCCATTGTTAAATGTCCCCTGGGAGGGTAAAATCATCTCCCATTGAGAATCACTGATCTAGCTCCAGCTCCTTGCTACTGGAAATGTGGACCTGGACCAGCAGTATCACTGTCACCTAGAAGCTGGTGAGAAGTAGAGAATTCCAGGTCTTACCCCAGACCCAAGTCAGCACCTGCTTTTTAACAGGATCCAGACAACTCTCATGCATGGAGTTAGAGCCCTTCTCACATCCAGTCCTCATATCTTCAGGAGTACCTTTTCATAGTTGCTCCTTATAACAGTTCTCAGATTTCAGGGTGCCTCAGAATCCCCTGAGTCATTGTTAAGTATGCAGACAGCCCTTACAATTCAGCTTCAAGTGGACTGAGATGGGCTTAGGGATCCCCATTTTGAACAAGGGTACATGTCATTCTGCTGCTGAAGGCCTTTCAACCACAAACTGAGCAACATGACTGAAGCTTCCTACACTGACTTTAAACACTTAAACTAAAATGCAAATAACTCCAATGTGAACATGGACCTTGGGAATGCAATCTCACACTGGCCTTTTCCAAAGCCGTCACCAAATGGGGGTAGTAGTGGGTGGTGATGGTGGGTAGTTGTGGGTTGTGATGCAAATCAACCCAACCCTCTGAGGAACAAAGCATTGCTTAGGACTTTGATATCTCACCAGCATCTAAAATTCAACATGCTCTAAATTTTAAAATGAAGGTCACAAATTTTTGTATTCCAAAGTTGCTCTCAACTCCAAGTCTTGCCCATTTCAGATAAGTGCTATGACCATGAACCCAGGTGTGCAAGCCAGAAACCTAGGTGTAAGCCTTTGTTCCTCTCTTTCCTTGTGTCCCCACAGGCAGTCCATCCACAAGGCATGACAATTCTCATTCTATTCCACAGCCTTGTGCAGGCCACTATAATTTGTCACCTGGATGACAGTCTCCTATCTGGCCTTCCTGCTTCTATTCTTGGTCTTTCCAATCCACTGTCTACACAGGCATGAAAGTCATCTCTAAATACCATTGGATCATGTTACCACTTTCCTTCGAGTGCTCCAAAGCTTTTAGAATAGAACCTCAACTTTTTACTACAGACTTCAAGCCCCTGTATAACTTGACCCTCTTGGATGTCTCCAACACCATTTTCTACTTCTACCTACAAGCTCATCATGTTCCAACACAGATATTTTCTTTCTTTTCCTTGAACATGCCCTACTCTCCCCACCCCAGGCACTTACTGCTCTCTTGGCCTGAAATGCTCTTCCTCCACTTGTGGCATAGC
The DNA here is from genome assembly GCA_030015415.1 of Cynopterus sphinx. NCBI lineage: Eukaryota > Metazoa > Chordata > Mammalia > Chiroptera > Pteropodidae > Cynopterus > Cynopterus sphinx. Next base: position 79,364,491 of record CM057388.1, read on the forward strand.
TAGGTCCTTCTCATCTTTAAGGCCTCAGTTCAAATGTCACCTCCTCAGAGAGGGTGTCCTTGACCACTCTAACTAGAGGATGCCCCCTCATCATTCTCTTTCTCTTAACTGTTTCTTCACTACAAGTATGACTTTGGCTGCATCTTTGTTTTGTTTTTCTGTCAACCCAACTAAAATGTGAGATGCATAAAAACAGGCATGGGCTTGTACTCAGTACAATATATGTAAAAAATGTCTGTTGATTGAATGAACAGGACGAGTAAATGAGGACATGTCCTGAATCTCAGAGAAATTCCAGTTTCATGGGTAGACACATCTAGCTTGAGACTTTCTCTCATATGATTTATACTGTAGGAGAGGTTAAACCACTGGCCATTGGAAAGAAGTAAATAGAAAGGATGGAAATGATTTTGGTGAGGGGATAATAGCTGAGCGAGGACTCACAGTAGGATTTTAGATGGTTGGGTAAAGATGAGCCAAAAGGGCATTCCAGGTGGAGGCAACAGCTTCAGTAAAGCTACGAAGGTGAGTGAATGCTAAAAGAACACAGAACAATTTTGTATGAATAGAGTGGAAAGGGTACTGACCTCCTGCGGATAGATATTATTTCCAAGTTTTGACTATTATAAACAAATGTTAAGTGAATATTTTTGTATACATCTCTCTTGAATACCTGTATTACATTTTATTTATATAACCCCCTAAAAGTGAAATTATTGGAATAAAAGGTATGTACAAAAAATAAGAAGGGAGTAAAAGGAGGGTGGGAAAGAAAAATTGAAAGTAAGAGGCTGGGTAAGAGAAAGCTTTAGGAGTCAGAGAGGTGGCTGAGGGGCAGGAGAGGTTGTCAGTGGAATAGGAGGGTACAATGGAGGAGGTGGATAAAAAATAATAGGTAGTTGGAGGGTAAGAAATGGTGATGATAATGGCAATAGGAAAAACAAGGTTGGGGAGAAAGAGAAGAGGAATAAGAGATGGAGGGTGAAAAGAAAGTAAAGAGGTGCAGTGAGGGTGAAAGATTAAGGGTAAAAAAGATCAGGGTATAAGAGGGTGGGGATAAGAGGGAGCTGTGAACGTTAGGAGCAAGCAAAAGCAAGTAAGAAAGATGAGGATGGGTTTTGGTCAAGATGGCGGAGTAGGTAAATAAACACTGTGCTCACCTCCTCCCACAATCACATCAAAGTTACAACTACTGTACAGAACAACCATCACTGAGAACCCCCTGAAGTTTAGCTGGTCAGAAGTCTTATAACTAAGGACACACGGAATAAGCCACCTCGAAACTAGTAGGAGGGGCAAAGATACAAAATGGGCTGGTCCCACACCTTTGTGTGCCAGTTGAGAATTGGGAGGGATATCTTGGTTGTGGAGGTTCCCTCTGAGGAGCGAGGGGTCTCGGTTCAGAGAAAAGAAGTCCCCACAACTTCTGGCTGTGAAAACCAGTGGAGACTGTGGCTAAGTGACACAGGGCACCTGGAGTTGCAGATGTTCCTCTTAAAGGGCCCATGCAGTCTTACCAATGATGGACTCACTCGTTTTGAGCTCCAGCACTGGGGCAGCAGCTCAAAAGACACCAGAAACATATGAGATTGGACTGAGTTGTCAGGATGAAGACTGGAGATGCAGCTTTTTCCCAGACCAAAGTGCTGGCAGACAACATTATTCCTTTGTTGAGTCTTCCATTACCTGGCTTGCAGACTCAGACAGTTTTTATATCTGAGTCTCCATCGACCTGGCTGATAGTGCTTGCCCTGCTGGGGTGATTCCCTGAGAACGCACCTCTCCCAACATGCAGGCCACCTAAGTTGCTTTCTGTGGTTTTTCCATACAAATGGCCTGTCTTGGCTCGTTCTATGGACTTTTCCTAAATTTTCTCAAGGGTTCACAAACCTTAAACATGCAGCAAGGAACTGAAAACCCACTTGAAGAAATAATGACTGAAAACTTTCCAATTCTGGTGAAATAAAAATGGACACACAAGTCAAGGAAGTGCAGAATGTCCCAAACAAGATGATCCCAAATAAGCCTACGCCAAGATGCATCATACTTAAAATGCCAAAGATTAAAGGCAAAAAGATAAGCTTAAAAACACCAAGAGAAAGGCAACTAGTTACCTACAAGGAAGCTCCCATAAGAATATCAGCTAACTTCTCAACAGAAACTTTGTAGACAAGAAGGTATTGGCAGGAAGTAGTCAAAGTGATGAAAAGCAAGGACCTACAACCAAGATGACTCTACTTAGCCAAGCTATCATTTAGAATCAAAGGACAGATAAAGAACTTCCCAGACAAGAGAAAAATAAAGTAATTCATCTGCATTAAACCAATATTACAAGAAATGTTAGAAGGACTTTCTTAAGAAGAGAAACAAAAAAGGAAAAAAGATAAAAAATATAAATAATAACATGGCAATAACTACATATCTATCAACAATTACTTTCAAATGAAATGGATTTAATGCTCCAACAAAAAGACATAGGATGGCTAAATGGATAAGAAAATAAGACCTTTACATGTGCTGTCTACCACAGACTCACTTCAGATCAAAAGACACACACAGAGAGAAATTAAAGGGATGGAAAAAGTTATTTCATGAAAATGAATACAAAAAAAAAAAAAGCTGGGGGTAGCGATACTTAGACAAAATAGACTTTAAAACAAGAGACAAAGAAGGACCCAGTGACCCTACTTCTGGGCATGTATCTGAAGAAACCCAAAACACTACTTTGAAAAGACATGTACATCCACATGCTCATTGCAGCATGATTTACAGTAGCCAAGATATGGAGACAACCTGGGTGTCCATCAATGGGTGAATGGATAAAGAAGAGGTGGTGCATATATACAATAAAGTATTACTCAGCCATATAAAACATGAAATCTTGCCATCCACAACAACATGGATAGACATAGAGGTAATTGTGCTGAATGAAATAAGTAAGACAGAGGAAGACAAAATATGATTTCACTTATACATGGAGTCTAGCGAATAGGATAAATAATACAAAGATAAATAGATACAAAGAGCATTTTGATGGTTGCCGGATGTGTGGGGGGAGTTGGGGAGATCTATGAAGGGGGGAGGAGGTTAAGAAGTACAAATTGGTACTTATAAAATAGGCACGGAGATATAGAATACAACATGGGGAATATAATCAGTAGTACTGAAATAACTATGTTTGTATCAAATCAGTACTGAATTTATCAGAGTGATCAGTTCATAAGTTATACAAATGTCTAATCACTGCTATATACCTGAAACTAATATTGTATGTCAACTGGAATTGACAAATAAAAGAAATATTTTAAAAAGTAAAAAAAAAAATAAATATTCTTCCTATAAAAAAGAAAGACAATGGTAAGAGTGAACAGCAGGAAAGAGATGGATGAGGAAGATGGTAGTATAAGAAAGCAGGGTTAAGAAAGAGGGATGAGAGAGCAGACAGAGTTTTAAGAGAAAGAATTAAAGCAGGAAAGAAATGAAAATCCCCAAAGCTAAGGGTCTCAGTAACTCAGAGAACCCTACCATCTTTTGGGTCCTTGAGTGCCAAGATGAGGCTCTGGCCATTGCCTCTGCCACAGTCTCTGTAGCCTAGACCTAGAGTCCACCTCAACCTCACCCCTAACTGTGTGGAATAATCCCCTCTTCCACTATTGGCATTCAGGGGACCCTATGGGATTCCCCCTGGGCTCTTCCAGTTCAATATTTTCGCTCCTACATGAGGGGGCCCCGTGGGAGTTTTAGCTGTCCTCCCAGGCAACTGCAGTTAGCCTAATAACAGGCTGTGATGCCTGGGCACATCATTCATCTGCTCTGGGAAAGAGGGAGGGAGTCCAGAGAGGGAGAGAGGGAGGTGGGCTGAGACGGGTGGCTTGACAGTGAGAGTGTGGCCTTTCTCCTTAATTAGACGACCCTCCCTCAAGCCCCACAACCCCCAGCCAGAATCACCATGGCGACAAGTGGGCGAGCAGATTGCCTGAGAAGGACACCAAGCCTGTGGGTGGCGAGGCAGGAAGAGGTAAGGATCTAATGAGGGGAATGGAGGAAGAATGACAGGGAACTGAGAGGTAATCTGATTCCCTGGCCCCATAGCCAGCTAGCTGAGGCCATTGCTGGCCCACCTGCTTCATAAGTGTCCTGGGATCCTTGTCTGGTGAAAAGCCTGGCCTTAGTCAGCCTTAGTCTCTGCTGGCAGTTCTCTTCCCTAGATGGGCCTAAGTTGCTTGCCCTGTCTCATCAGCATTAGGACTGAGCCAGAGGGGGCCAGGTTGTTTGTGCAGGCACAGGATCCTGGGCACTCATCCACAAGGATGTTGAAGAGGCAGGGGTAGGAGAGCTATGGGGCTTGCTGTAGCTGGGACATGCAGGAAAAAGAAAATTTCCTGACGACAGTCATTTGAAAGACCCGCTAACCAAGACTCAAGGCCAGAGGACTGGAGATCTTTTGCTCTAGTTTCTCTACTCTGGCTGCATATTAGAATCACTGCGTCTTTTTAACAATCTTCTGCTCGGCCCACATTACACTCCAGACCAACTAAGTCAGAATCCCTCTGGATGGGGCCCACAATCTGTAGTTTTTCAAAACCCTTTAGGTAACTTTAATAGGCAGAGAATTATCAGCTTAGCCCTACTTCATCATTTTATAAATGAAGAAACTGAGGCACAGAAAAGTGGGGAGGACTTGTCTACAGACAGAAAATAGTGGCATAGGAAGAAACTTGAAACCTGGTTTCTCAACTCCAATAGGGTTCTTGCTACTGGACAATCCTACCAGTGACTTCTAAGTCCAAACTCAGGATAGGGCAGGACACAAGGGCATAGGTAGAGAAGGAGATATGAGAACCAGGCCTGCTCTGGGCTTTATTGCTCTCCAAAGTCCAGCCCTGGCAGAAAAGACTTCATCATGCACTGTCCTCTGACCTTAACAATCCTGGACCCTCGAGGTAGCAGCAGAATATGAGTGGGGTGGGAAACCTTGGCCTGGCAATGCCTTCCCTTCCCCCACAGAACCCCCCTTTTCCACCTCAGTCAGGCCATCGCTGGGCTCAATCAAGTTCTGGCTGCTATAGCCAAGTTGCTATGGGAACTGGGAGGGAAAGGAAGCAGGGAGTAACTAGAGGGAACACCAATTAACCCAAAAAGGAAGCTGGAAAGGCTGTCCAACCCCTCCTCCTAGCTGAGCTACTAAGCCACTGTTGAAATGGGAGCAGGCAAGATGAGGGAGATCCCCACTCCTCCTGGCCCTGCAGCTGCCAGTTTAGGGAAGAGTGGGAAGACCTGGAGAGGCTTGCCTTACCTTCCTGCTCCCTGGCTTGAAGCACTGGCCAGGCCTTTCTCATCCCTATGCTCCTCTGAAAAGAGGCACCTGACTTCTAACCCCCAGGGTACTATGTAAATGCACACAGGTACACGTGTACACACAAAGCCCACAGCCAAGACTCGGGGCCAGAGGATTTAGAAAGAGGAGGCCAACCACAATTCCTTAGTTTGGGGCTGGAAAACCCTCCGGAGAGGACAGCCTCAGTTTTTTCCAATCAGGAAGTTGGCTGTTTCCTTCTTGGATTACAACTGGCTTCCGTCCTTTAGGGCCTATTTCCCCACCAGAATCCTCCCTACAGACCTTCTCTGCATGGCTGCTTGTTTTTTGATGTACCCCCTGGGACCTTTGGCAAGGAGCTGCAGCTGTTGAGCTTGTGGAGGCAGAACAGCAATCTGGGATGAGCTTGGGAATGAAACCCACTGTCCACAGCACACAAATAACTACCCTAGATTTCACTTAGGGGGGACCTGAGGCCCAGAAAAGGGGATTGGTTTAGCCAAGTCAGAGGCATTCATGAAATCAACCACAAAGCCAGGATTAGAAGGGATGTACTCTGATGAGTAATCTGATTCCTCTTTGCACTATATCCATCAGCACACCTAGAATTATGAGGGACCTCCTTGGGAAGGTCTGAAAAGAGCCATGTGCTCCTAAGCTTGATTCTGGGCTTTCAAAGAGTTGGATGAGAATAGGGTAAGGTCAAAGGCAGTCTCTCAAATGCATGGGAAGGAGATCATGGACATAATTCTGGTGACAGCAAAAGTTCATTGGGGTTGGCAGTCAGACTGAGATTGGGGCCAATTCAGGTTGATGATATAGTTTTACTTAAGTGGCTGTAAAAACAAGCAACAGCGTTCCTGTTTCTGAGAATGAGCGGTCATGAGTCAAAGTGGCCTGACTTGGAGTAAGGTGAGGAGATTGCTGGAGAGGTGGTTGAGAACCTAGAGCCAGAGCAGTTCCTTTCTTCTGCAAGCTTCTTAGGCCATCTGGTTAAAGGCCAGTGGCCAGGTGGGCCTTATCTGGACAGGACCAGCCTTGTTAGTGGAGAGGTAGTGTCACTAATGCAGAGGCAGTTTTTAAGGAGCCTGGATGTCCCATATCCATCAGGTAAGCAAAGGAAGCAGGTTCATGACCACTGCAAGAGGCATTGCTGACTACTGCAAGAGGACTTTCCTACCTGCTGTTGGAATTTCCACTCCAACATCACTGCCAAACATTATCTAGCTACTGACTATAAACCTCTTGTCACTGAGCACTCACTCTCTCTTAGGGCAGCCTATATCTTCAGACAACTCTAGCAGTTAAAGAAGTTCTCCCTTCTTTTGAACTGAATAATGCCTCTCTGTAGTTTTACTCATGGCTCCTATAGCCCATCTGGGGCCATACAGAACAACTGGCTTCCTGTACTCCATGAAAGTATTTGTAAACTTCCCTGAATTAGGAGTTCCCATTCATTTGTCCATTCAATGACCATTCTCTGAACATTTTCTGAGTGCCTGGTACTGTGCTGGAGAGCTACAGATCATAGAGACAAGTAAGACAAGTTGCCTATCTTCAAGGAGCAGAAGAGAGAACCATGTGAATCAATCACTATATGTTGTGGTGATAAGTATAAGAAGGACATAAGGACATGCACTGGATGCTGAGGAGGAGTTGGCTTCATCCTATAGGCAACAAAGAGCTTTTAATAAGTTTTAAATACTTGACTTTTAAAAGATAGCTTATCACTCCTGTGATTACCTTTTCAGACTTATGTCTGAAAGTATGTATGATGGAATGCTGGCATCAAGAATGGATGTAGGGAGACCACCTAAGAGACTATTGCAACAATTTGAATGAGAGATGATGAGGACCTCAGTGAAGGCAGTGGCAGCAGATTTAAGAAACAAAGAGATTGGGATGGATGTGAGAAGAGATGTCAAGGAGGTAGAATAAACAGGATAACTTTATGGATGTGGGGAATCAGGAAAAAGAGGGGTCTGGCATGAATACCAGATTTCTGGCTTGGGTGGCAGGGTGAATAGTAATTTCCATAAGGAAGGGAAACCAAGAGGAGTACATTTAGGGGTTAATAAGATAAACTGAGTTTCCAATCATGTTGACTTTGAAGTAAATGTGGGTCAACAAGGTAAAAACATCAAGGAGACAGTTTGACAAAGTGGTATGAGCTCAGAAGCATCTAGGCTAGACATCAAGGTGTAGCAGACATCAAGAGTTAAGGGGTTAATCATTAGGAACACAGTAGGACTATACTTTTCTCTATACTCTGAGGTTAGGCATGGTCAATGAAATGTGAGTTGAAGTGACACAGATCACTCTTGGGGAGAAGTTCAAAGAGCTGGTGTGTGATATGCCACATTCTCTTCCCTCTGCTGCTGACTGTGGAAGCAGTGGTGAAATGAACCCTCTCCTAGCCTGGGTCTCTTGGTGATCATCATGAGAAGATGATCCCTGCTGACTTGTTTTGAACATGTATCATGAGCAAGAAATAACTGTTTGCTGTGTTAAGCCTCTGATATTTGGGAATTGTTTGTTACCACAGAATAATCTAGCTCACTCTGACTGATAAAGCAATGGTAGAAGCCAAAGAAGTGGATGGTATTGCCTAGGGAGAGTGAGCACAGAGAGAAAAAGGATCAACAGTGGATCCCTGGAAAATACTAACACTTATGGGGCAGATGGAGGAAGGGAATCTGATAAAGATGGAGGATTGGTTTAAGAGATTGGAGGAGAAACAGAAGAGAGTGGCATTCTGTAAATTAGGGAATGGGGAGTGGTCAGTAGATATGGACTTAAGAACATGTTGGCAGCTTCACCATGGTGACAGCAGTTTTAGTGGAGCAGTGGGGGCAGAAACCAGACTATAGCCAACTTAAAAGGGAACATGATGAAAGAAAAATGGAGATAGCTACATGTAGACTACTCTTCCAAGAAACCAGAGATTCTCAATTTTTCAGCTATTTCATGGGATGTGGTTTCCAGCTCTCCCTTCTACCCTGGTTGTTCCTGTTCAGATGAGTTCCTATTTAGCAACTGAACATGTGTCCTTTGCAACTGAACATAATCTCCAGATAGAGTTTATCAACACAGAGTCAAGTAGAACTAAGCCCTCTGGAAGCTGTTTCTGTCGATGCAGCCCAAAACCACATCTGCTCTCTGGGGGACTGTATTGTATTTTTCGGGCATTTAGTGCAGTTGGAGAGGGGAAGGCCTGCCTGGGGTATGAGATCAAAGACAGCTTAGATCAAAGTCCCTGCAAGGAGCCCAAGCCTTATGATGAGACACCTCTGTAAATTAAACATCCTTGATACCCTAGTCTCCCTGAGGACAGAAATTTACCTTATTTATCTGTGCATTGCTTTTAGGGTTTCACATGGAACTGGGTATAAAGAGGCCCTTGCTAAGTACCTAAAATCCAAGTATTAAAAACCAAGCCTTTAGCAACTAGCTCACATTGAAGCAAGGTAGAGAGATCTGAGAAAAAGTTTCAAGTAATGGGTTGTTTAATGTGTTCACAGGAATTTTATAGTCCTGATGGAGAAATTGGGGATGTACTAGCAAAAAGTCATAGAAAACAGAAAAAAAAAAAAGAGGCAGTTATTAACTCCGGGAAAATCAGTTGACCGAGGAAGGAAAAATGTAATCACAGCATTCTACATGACTCAGCTGTGAACAATATTTATAATCCTAATAATGTAAACATGGAATTCTGCTAAAATCAGAAACTGTGATATGCCGATATTGGATGTAACAGGGGAGGGGAAGTATGTGTGCACATATGGTGCTGCTGGTAGAGAGAGGGCTAAATCCTCCTCTAATAAAATAAAAAGTCAATAGATATTTAAAACAGAAGAATTTTTTTAAAGCAGTATTAACATGCCATTTAGAGATGTGGAGGTAAATATCATAAGAAACAGCTAAGAGATTTGCAAGTATTTAGCTCTGAAGAGTGAGGCTCAGGGGTAAAGCAGAAGGCTTCTGTTTTAATTATGAGCATTGAGATCTATATTTATCATTTAAAATAAAGGTATAAGCTACAAGGAAATAGGTGTCATATATATTAGCATATATATACTAACAAGGATATACATAGGATAAATATTCATGAGCAAATATGTATATACATGTATCAACCTGTGTGTGTCTATACACACCCAAACATACACACAGATATTTAAAACAGGAAAGTAAAGGAACAGCAGTACTGGAATACCATTAGAAATGTGGAGATAAATATCAGAAGAAAAAGCTAAGAGAGTTTCAAGTGTTTAACTTTGAAGAGTGAAAAAATCTCTCTCTATATCTATATCATCTATACTCTATATCTATATCTATATCGATATAGATATAGATATATAGATGATATAGATATAGATATATCTAATCTTATACTTGTCATTTAAAATTATGAAAATAAAATAGGCCCAAAGCCCCAGGCCATACACTGACCAGTCCTATATCAGTACTCCATCACCACTGTCTGGGCCACAGAGAATAAATGAGTGGTCCCATAGACAAAGAGAGGAACTAACATGAGAGGAAGGGAACTTTGGGGGCTTCTTTGCCCAATGGCTGTGCAGGCCACCACAGGAATGACAGTGACAACCATAGCTTCCTTTGAGATGCACACAGATGTGTGTGGCATAAAATCCCACTGCCCGCTCCCAGGCATACTCATCTGCCACACGCTGCTAGTCCTCGGCCCAGGCCCTGGAAGCAATCTCATCTTCTGCAGGGATCGTCATGAAAGCAGGTTCCTATCCCTGCCTTACTCCCTTCCTCAAACGCAGTGTCTTGCTAGGCAGATGAGAGGCATGGGAGAACAAAGACATGATAAAAGAACCTGTCAGCTGTGCTTGGTCTCTGGGGATGAGGTAAATCAAGGCATTGGCCCACTTAAGCATGTCTTTATGCCCCCACTGATGAGAATCTCTTCAGGTGCATTCTGGCTCGTAACCTTCCACCTTTATATCAGATATATCCCCTCCTGCTCCCAAATTACCCTTTGCTTCTCCTAAGCAGTCTATCCTAGTGCTGTCAAACTCAATTGGGTATCAAGCAGTCGTTTGGATTAAACACATCTAATTAGGTGAGAATAATAGAAGCTACCATTTATTAAGTGCTTACTATATACCATGCTCTGTTCTAAGCAAATGACATTTATTAACTCACTGAATCCTCACAACCATCCCCTGAGGTGGAAACATATTTATAGGTGAGGATGGGAAAGACATGAGAGTTTAAGTTAGTTGCCCAAGGTCACATAGCCAATAATAAGGGTGGCTACCATTTCTTGAGCACTTTCCTTCTCACAAGCACTGTGATCTTAAGAGATTAGTGTATTGTATGTCATTTAAGGTTCATAACGACCCTTATTTCTAAGTTTCAAATAAGAAGAAAGCAAGATTCCAAGAGAGACGAAAGAATTTACTCAAGGTCTCAGCAACTATTTTATGGAGAAGACAGATTTTAAACCGGAACTTGAAACCAGGTTCACCTGGACTTCAGTGCCCAAGCTCTTGTAGGCTATGTTGTTCCCCAGATGGTTCCTGCATTTCACTATCACCATCGAAGTAATTAGCCTGTTACTCAAACAAATCTTTCTGATTAAATTTCAGGTCAAGTTGGTGATAAATTTCTACAACTGGATGGGAGATTGTCTAAAATCAGTGTATACAGCCCATTCCCTGTATGAGTAAGATTTTCCTGGTAAGGGGGTATGGGGGGCATTTAGGTACTAGAGGCTACAAATGACCATTTCAATTCTCCCATCAAAGCCCTCCCTCTTTCCTCTACACACACACACACACACACACACACACACACACACACACACACACACACACACACACACTACACACACTGGGAGATAGAGATGATGAAAAGAGGCGATTGCTGCTTTGTTTCTTCCAAACCCACCAACTTCCTACTCAGAGCCTTGAGCTTACTATTTCTGCTGCAATCAAAGGGAGGGCAGCTGTCTCCTTGTCAAAAGCTTTTCTTGCCCTTGGACACGAGTCCTCTATCTTGGGTTGTATAATTTAGGGACTTCTGGAACTGCCTTGCCCTGGAAGACTCCAATCAATGCCAGAGTCCACTCCTTCAGAAAGTTCTTGGAGCAGGTACACACCCTACCTAATTTCTCTTTGCCCCCAGGTAGCTCCATAAATGTTCTTCACTGCAAATCTTTTGCTCCAGTCAGACAGAGAGGTAGCCAGAGCTGGGTTCCAAGTCTGGTTCAGCCACTAACTAGCTGCGTGGTCTTGGACAAGTCAACTATAAGGAGGCCGGAACTTAGCCACTAATTTTCTGTGTGACTGTGAGCAACACTCTCTCCCTCTCTGGGCCTCAATTTGGATCTAAGAAGACGGCCCTAGGGATGCAGCATGTATGGGGCGAAGACAGTGTCAAACATCTTTAAACTCAAACAGTCCTGTGGGCAAATCCTGGGTCTGCTCTTATCAGTTACGAAACCTTAAGCAACATACTTAAATGACCTGATCTACAATTTCCTCATCCAGAAAATGGAGATAATAAAAGCCCCTATCTTTACCTTTCCATAAATAATATCTGTAAAGCAACTAGCACAAAGTTCTACTGATACTACAATTACACTGACACAGACTGGGTAGTGTTGTTGCCTTCTGTCAATCAAATCTCTGTATTTGACCTGGATTTAAATCCCAGCTCCAATTCTCAGTATCTGGATGACCTTGAACTAGTTACTTAACCTCTCTGAACCTGTCTTCTCCTGTGCCAAATAGAGATAAATACACATGCACTTCACAAGGTAGATGTAAGAATTAAGTGAGATCAAGTATATAAAAAATGGCTGAGATAGTTCCTCTTTTTTTCTTATTCCCTCCTTTCAGCTCTAAGAGTCAAGTAACAAATGAAAAAAACCTCCACAAATGTGATCAGAAAAGGTTAAAACCATTAATACCTATAAAAGAGTACATACAAATCAATAAGAAAAACATAAGACATGAACAGACAATTCACAAAACAGGCATTACAAATGGCCTATAAACAAGAAAAACAAATGTTTGACCTAAGGAATGCAAATTAGAAGCCAATGCTATAATATACTACTTTCAACTCCCAATTAGTAAAGCTTCAAAAATATGATACTCGATACTGGAAAAGAGGGGTAAATGAGTTCCACTCTTTTGGTGAGAATATAAACTAGAATAATTCTCTGGAAAGAAATTGGGTAAGAAATAAATTTGCATGTCAAAGCCTTAAAAAGTTAATTCTCTGATTCTGTAAGACTAGTCCCAAATGCTCATCCTGTACAATTAATGTTTATGCTCCCATTTGTATGCACAACAAAGGCAAGAAAGACATTTTATGTGCAAGTGTTTCTGTAAGCTCTGAGAGCGGGGCAGAAGTATATACACAAATTGTTAATATCAGCGACCTAAGGGCAGTGGAAATGGGAGGGAAGGGAATGGGAGGATTATTGATGTTTTCTTTATAAGCCTCTGTATTGTTAGATTTGGTACAATGAGCATGCATTATTTTGTGATTGAAGAAACTCAGCAAAGTAGAAAAATAAGAAAAAATAATTGAGATAGTATTTATTTAAAAAAGGAATCACAGTCTGACAAAGATTTATGAACAAAGATATTGATCACAGTATTATTTATAATAGTAAAGCAAAGTAAATATCTAACAACAGAGGACTAGATAACTAAATTCATGTAATAAAATATATACACTCATTACGAATGACATTTATGAATATTTGATTACATAGAATGATACTCAGTATAACTTTAACAATAGATTAAAAAGAGTTGGGTAAAAATTATATGATTTTGACTATGTAAAAATATATAATCATATTATTAGGTTGGCCATTATAACAAAATGGAAAATAATGTGTTGGAGAGGATGTAGAGACATTGGAACCCTTGTGTGCTGTTGGTGAGAATGTAAAATGGTGCAGCCAGGCTGGAAAACAGTATAGTGGTTCCTCAAATAGTTAAGCATAGAATTTCCATATGACCTAGCAAGTCTACATCTAGGTATAGTCTCAAAATAATTGAACAGAGAGATTCAAATACTTGTATACCAATGTTCATAATAACATGATTCACAACAGACAAAAGGTGCAAGGAAATGAAAACATAATTCCACAGAAAAACTTACCCATGAATGTCCATGGCAGTTTTATTCATAATTGCCCCCAAAGTGGAAACAAACCAAGTGTCCATAGAGTTGAATAGATCACAAAATATGATCTATCCAGATAGTATAATATTATTCAACTCCAAAAAGGAATGAAGCACTGATCCATGCTACAACACGAATGCATCTTGAAAACATGTTAAATGAAATAAGCCAGCCACGAAAGGACAAATAAAATAATGTTTGGTTCCACTTATATGAGGTACTTAGAGTAGTCAAATTGATAGAGGCAGAAAGTAGAATAGAGGTTACCAGGAACTGGGAGAGGGTGGGAGGGGAATTATTACTTAATGGGTATAGAGTTTCTATTTAGGATAATAAAAATGTTTTAGAAATGAATAGTGGTGATGGTTGTACAACATTGCAAATGGCTATAATGCCACTGATTTCTACATTTAAAGAGGTTAAAGTGGTAGGTCTTATACTATGTATATTTTACAACTAAAAAGCATGTGTGTGTGTGTGTGTGTGTGTGTGTGTGTGTGTGTGTGTGTGTATTACACTATAACATTAAGAGGTCTCTGGTACCTTTTTCCTGTTATACTTCTACTTTCAAAAATTTCTCAAAGACTATATTTTTGTGATTGGAAAAAAAGGCTATTTTTAAAAGATTCTGAGTATATAATAACTCTGATTGATTAACTTATTTGGAAGTTTTAGTTGAGTTCAATACTAAACACATAGGCTCATCTTTCACAGATAAGCCAGGTAGCCATGCTGTCTACTAAAAACCAAATGAAAACACAGGAAATAATGGTAACACCCAACACTAGCATGCATCCCTCTCTAGGTGGAACTTGGTGAACTGGCATTTCCTTCTACCCCTAAGAGAAGTCTAGCCATCCCTGGCCAGGGCTCACCAAAACCCTGGCATGGGAAATAGGTATCCAAAGCCCAGGCCAGGCCTACACAGGCCCTGAAGTGACAAGGTCTTACTGTTTTCCCTACTGGCTCTCTCAGTAGGTGCTGGATGGGGCTCAGTCCTCCACTGGGTCTGCCTAGGGGATTTTCTTTCCATCAGCCCTGTTGGTCCTTCCAGCAGACTGAGGCTGAGACTATAATAGATGCTTCCTCATGCCCATCCTCCATCGCTATCCCAAGAGTCCATAGGTGATTGGTAATGGGTCTCAAGGACATGAGACTAGGGAACTGAACAAAGAGGATGTTAATGGGTCTCCATTTTGGATCTGAGACACTCCAGGCGCTCCTTACAAACTACCAATAGGCTCTGCTAGAGTTCCCCTGTGGTCAGTCTAAATTCTTACCCCAGCTTCTCAGCAGCCAGCTGGGCACTGCCTCAGAGAGCTGGAGACTATTGACATTTTCTTTATACATGTGTGCACTTGGGGAAGAATGGACTGACTTGAGTTTCTATCCCTCTCCTTCCACATTCTACCTATGTGGCCTGGGTAGAATTCTTTAACCCCACTGAGCATCAGTTTTCTCACTTGTAAAATGGGGATAATGATAGCACTTGCCTGCTTGGACGATTTTCAGAATAAAATGAGTTCATGGACACATACAAATACCCTGGTACCTCCCAGGTACTCCAAAGCTTGCTGTCTTCTTTACCCTTTTCCCTTTCTTCCTCCTTTCTCCTTTGGTACCAGCCTGCTGAATGAAGCTTCTGGTCCAGAGACTGTGACTCAGGTTC
Source organism: Cynopterus sphinx (assembly GCA_030015415.1). NCBI lineage: Eukaryota > Metazoa > Chordata > Mammalia > Chiroptera > Pteropodidae > Cynopterus > Cynopterus sphinx. Next base: position 79,379,658 of record CM057388.1, read on the forward strand.
CAGATCCTTTCCCCAGAGTCATTTGAGCAGGAGTTCTGGCCTTGATAGCCCCTGTCCCTCTGGAAGAAGTCCCTTTCTTCCCATGCCAGCTGCAGCTCACCTGGCACCCTTACTCTCCCTTCTAAGCACCTGCCTGGTTAAAGATGTCAAAAATGCAGGTTTTCTGAACCCCCTTTGACGCATATGGAGAAAAGTCTAGTCCCGCATCTGTGGTGGCCTGCACACACTCTGGTCTATGTAACCACAGGAATACAACATACCCACTCCCCAGAGACCTCCCAGGTCAGCATCACAGAATGGTGTTGTGGAGGCCTATATTTGTCTAGATCCCTTAGAAGCTACCCCTGGCTTTCTAGTAAACACCTACAGATGCAATCTGCATGTGGCTGAGCCATGAGCTGAAGGGGAGTAGGTATGATGCCCAGCCTGCATGGGCACACAGCAGGTAAACGGCCTTAGAGGGTGGCAACACAAAAGAACTGCCCTGAGGGAGGTGTTTTTCTATGGCAAACTCTGACCTTTGATCCTGATGTGTCCCCTTACATACCCATCCACACACACACCACGGAAGGCTGGGTGTGCCCTTTCCCTGGGGTACCAATGCTTGGAAAGGAGACTGACATGTCTATATGGCTTAGAAGCACCCTCTCATGCTTGTATTGTGCCCAGAGATCCTTGGCACTCCTTAAATTTCAGCCACACCCACTGTCTTCCCTTTCCACACACCCAACTCTACTGTGTTTAGTAGACTTTCCCAGCCACACCATGAGATTGGGTAGTAGGCTCCTGGGCTCTCTCCCTCTGTTGAACCCTCCTCCCCACCTTTAGGAGATACCAGTGTATCCTTTTTGGAGGTTCCTGTTGCTATGGTTACTATAGTAGTCAGGCACCAGCCTGTGGGAAGGATGGGAAGTGTCCATGAAGAAGATTGTGTATCTATGTAACTGTGAGTCCGTGTGTCTAAGGGTGTTTACCTATACACATGTACATGTCTACCCTGAGTGGGAGGGAGAGAAGGGAGGGAGGAGGAAAAAAAAAGGGGGGATGGGGGAAGGGAAAAAGGGGACAGGAGAAGAGTGGACCAGAGGATGAAAAGGGACAGAAAGAAGGATGTGGATAAGGGAGCTGAAATGTAAGTGGGGTGTAAGGGATGCGATGAGTTAGAAGGCATGGAGATGTTGAGGGCAAGAGGAGCAGTGCCAGGAGAGTTGGGGGTAAGGACTTGAAGTAAAGGTTAGGAGGGATGTGAGGCAGAGGTGAAAGATGAGAGAAATAGGGAGGGATGGGAGATGGGAAGGTGTCAACTGTTAGAGAGGAGCAGGGCAAGGAGTGAAGGGAAGTGAAGGATGCTTAGGGGTGGAGGTAACTTTTGGAAAGAGTGAGGGTTGGAGCAGGGTGAGTGTATGGCTAAGGATTAGAGTCACGTGTGGGGTGTGGTTTGGTACATGTCTAGGCTGATAAAGTAGAAGACTGGGAAGGTTGTGGGGTCACTGGTATGTGGATGAAGGGTGCTGGGTGTGGGTGAAAATTTGGGAGGAATATGAGGGTGGGAGTGGGGAGTGGGTCAGGATGGGTGTCCGAGGATCTGGAGAGATGTGGGCAGCAGAAGGCCACTTTCCAAGTCCCACATTTAACCTACTATACCCTAATCTGAGCCGTATACACTGCCTCTTCTCTGTGCCTGCCCCCTCCAGGAAACCTTTGGCACTGAGGTGCTGTGGGTCTGGAAGCCTCTCCCTAGGGGAGGCTTTGCCATTTCCCAGGAGCCAGCTTCTCGACTATCGCTCTCTTCTTCTACCCCCAAACAGGCCAGGGCCCCTTCTCTACCCGCAAGAACCGTGGGTCAGGGAGGCTGACCATGGGGCACTGCTCTCTGTCTGCAAGCTTGAATGAGAACAGGGAGCACTGGCCAGCTTGGGGCTCCCACCCTTTGCCCAGTTCCCTGAGCTCTCTGCTCATAGCACCAGCATTCGCCCGGAGTCCCGCCTGGCAGGAAAACTGTGGCAGGTGGGAGAAAAGAGGAAGGCAGTGAGGCAGAAACAGCTGCCAGCCAGAGTGGCGAAGAGCAGGGCCCCAGTGGGTATGGGCAGAAGGTGAGGTGCTGGCTCTGGCAGCCCCTCCTGCACCATCTGTGGGTGTTAGGCCTACTTCCTCAGCCCTTCCCATCCAGTGCTGCTGTTCAAAGGGCAGGCTCTGCTCATGGGCCTAAATTTTGGGTTGAAACAGACCTCAGAGGTCACCTAGTCTAGCTCTTCCCATAATCTGGAGTTCAAGTTGTCTCCACAGCATTTCCTCCAGGGGTCTACTTAAATCAAGCCAGACGTTTCCCTGAAACAGGAGCTCACCTCCTCCTAAGGCAGTCAGTCCCCTTTTTCTTAGAAAAATAAAACTGTTAACTGAGTAACACTGCTTTCCAGGCCTAGGTACTGTGCAGACTTCTCATTAATAATGAGCTCTGAGAGCTGAGGTCCATTTCACAGATGAGAAAAGTGAGAAGGGTTGAAGTCCCTAGTTCAAAGTCACACAAATAATAAAAGAGCTGGGTTTGTACTCGGGATTTTTTAACTACAAGGTCCCCCTGAAACTAAGTGGAATAAGCCTCTTTTTACAGTAGGACAACTCTTCCAAAGTCTGAAATCAGAGACCACAGCCTCCCGTGTCTCCCCTTCTCCAGGTGAAACAGCTCCTTCAACTCTGTCCAAGAGAACCTGGGTTCTAGCTTCTCCCAATCTGCTCATCATGAGACCCAAAACCAAACACACAGTCTTCCATGTGTGTTGGGGCCAGTTCAGAACAGAGCAGATCCATCACATCCTTCCTTGGCACTGACCTTTATTAACATGGCCCTATGGCTGGTAAGAGAGCTGGGAACTGTCCTTCTTTTGGGCTTCTATCCTCTCTTGGATCAGAGCTATGAGAGAAGAAACAAAGGTTTTGCTCCCCTCCTTACCACCCCCCTCAACCAGAATGTCTTGAATTTAGAGGAAGGGAGGGGCAGAAGTGGGAGAAGAGGCAGAGACATGTCAGAGTTGGGAGGATGGAGAGCTGTGAGGAGTGAGGTGGTTGTCCAGTAACTTTAGGTAGGGCCAGAAGGGTGAAAAGGAGGGGGAGGTAAAGGATTTGGGGATGCATGCACAGGGAGATTAAGGGAGAGTGAAGCATGGCCCCAGGTGTTGTTAAAGGCCAGGGTGGGGATGGGCATCAGCCTGCCTAAGTTAACATTGCCTTGCTGTGTGAGAGGAAGTCAGTCGCACATTAAGGAAATGTTGCAGCTGGTACTAAATTGAGAGGTGTCACAGGCAGCAGTGAGGACAGGTATGATTCGTGGGGCCCTGTGTGGCCCAAAACAGGGGCAGACATTGCAAAGAGAGAGAACAGTGTTTCTGGAGCTCAGTTAAGAAAGACTGAGACACTGAGGACAGGTCCCTGGGCATGGAGGTCACTGGGCCCAGAAGCAGGTCCAGGCTTGGCTTCTATAAATTGAGGAAGCCCCTCATCCTAGTTTGGGGCTGTGGGATCTTCACACAAGAGAAGCTTTGAGGATTCCATTTGGGGTAGTGGGTTAATAGGAAGGCCTGGAGTCCAGGGATAGGATCAGGGATCAGAGAAGCAGGCCTGGGATATAAGTGGGTGATGGAATGAAGAGAGAGGGGATGCAGGGAGAAGAGGAGCAGGGCTGTCTGCTCTCAGTGCCCACCATACAGCTGGCATCAAGAGCCCTTTAGGCCTAGGCCTCAGGTGAGGGTAAGAGCACAGAAGAAGTGGGAAAGACATGAAATAGCTGTAGAGCTAGCATTGCCCTTTTCCTGCCACAGCAGACAGTGAGAGAGCAGGTGGAGTTCACTTGAGAGGGAGAGCAAGAGAATGAGAGAGAACTAGAGTGACAGCGACAAGGAGACAAAGGAGGAGGGAGGGCCTTGGCCATCAGGAACTTAATGGGAGGCCCTGGATAAGGCATGGGCTTAGCACCAGAATATGCAGTTTGGAGGCCTGGCACTCCTGTTTATTAGCTGAGTGACTTTAGAGCAAACTGCTTGACACCCATGCCTCAGTTTCCTCACCTGTAAAATGGGAACAATGGTGCTAGTATTATGATCTCATATATATGTGTATATATGTGTATATATGTGTGTGTGTGTGTGTGTGTATATATATATATATATATATATATATATATATATATATATATATATATAAAGGATAAAAAACCTCTCAGTGTCGGGTGTTATACTATTACTTCAAAATACTATCAGCTACCTCTTCCCACTTGAATCTCACAATACTCAGGTTGTGGGCAGAACAAAGACTTATCTGTTTTACAAATGAGGAAACAAAAACTTAGAGAAGTGAAGTGACGTGCCCAAGGTCACACTGCTAACAAGTGGTAGAGGTGATATGGCCTCCCGGATCCAGGAGATCAGTGGTCTTTCTCCTACACCAAACTGCTTGGTAAAAAATAATCAGCATGAGGGAGTATTAGTTAATGTGGGATGAGACAGAGCTTGAAGACAACTATAAAAATGGGAAAAACCCCACAGGAAAGTTGTGGTATGGTCTCTCATTCATCCTGGTGACTGAGGAAAAAGAAACAGTCAGGGCCATGGAGTTGAAGGGAAGGTGACAAAGGACAGACGTTCTTTATTCTTTTTGCTGGTGGACCACGTCCCTCTGGTCCACTGAGTATGTGCATCTGTGCCTGGCATGGAGTGTGCATTTCTATATCTCTATATGACAAAATGTTTCCTTTTTCATGTGACAGTACTTCTGCCAGTGTGTCTCTGACATTGTGAGATGTGCATGTGTGACACAGTGTCTGCTCTTATGGCATTTTGTGGGTGTGATGACCACTCTGTGTCTCTGTGTGACTGCCCAGGGTAGTGATGGTGGTGTATGGCAGTGTGTGTGTCTATCTGTCTGTACACCTTTAAGAAGTGGAATATCTCATTTGGTAGTGTGAGTGAGGCAGTGAGTCAGCTGAGGCTGAGGGAGGCGGGAGGGAAACTGCTAGGTTAGGAGAGCAGGAAAAGGGAGAAGGAGAAAGTGAAGTCAGGAGCAATGAGCTACCCCTTTTCTGACCACCTCCCTGCACCAATCCTTAAGGAGCCCTCCAAGAGCATAGAACCCTGCAGAAGTCCACAGGGGTCACGTGGGATGGAAAGGGGCACTTCTGACCATCCCCAAAGCCATGGTAGGAGACAAGGTGGGATAGGAGGCAACCACCTCTCTCTCCAGCTCTCAGTCCTCCAGCTCGAGGATGGGTAAGGCCACCACCCCACCCTGTATCCTTTTCACTTGACCGTTTGACCTTGCTGTTTTCTTTCCTCCCAAAGGCAGGCCACCTGGCCAGGCTGAGTGACCAGGGTAGAACGCGTCCCAAAGGTTTACAGCCCTTGTACACCTATTGCCCAGAATGACCATGCTAAGGGTCAAGAAGTTTCTTAACTCAGCTCTGTCCTAGGCAGGCCTATTCTGCAGCAGCCTCACCTCACCTCTGGATGCCTGTCCCCAGCAGCCAGAAAGCCAACTGTGTTTCAACTGCCACCCCAGGATGCTGGAAAGGCACTGGGAGTTCAGTAATGGACCAACCTTCATTGGCCTTCCCACAGGTCTCTGTGCTCTGTTGCCAGCTCCTTCTTTTGTTAGGAAAGAGGGACTGGCCAGGAGCTTCCACCTGGCTCCACCCACTTGTATTCTGACCGGCCACCTCAGGTCATCTAAGGTCAACAGTGTGGTGTGCCCCACCGGCAGGCAAGTCTCTTCTCTCGCCCATTCCCAGAGACCAAAAGGCGGTGATTAGGCTGCCAAACACTTTTCCTTCCGCCTTTGGCCTTCCCTCCCACCCCCCAGCAATCAGCCAGTCCCAGGACTTTCAATTCCAGCCCAGGAGATGGAGGCTAAGGGGGCCGGATTCCTCTTTCCACCCTCCTGCCAGTCCAGGGCCCCATGACCCCCTCCCTCGTCAGGCGGGGCAGGGCACCAGGAAGCCCCAGTTGGACGGTGCCCAAACCCAGAATTAATACAAGTTGGCCAGGTGGTGACTTGACCTGAATCCCTGAGGCCCATTGTACACCAAGGTCCCAAGGCAGCACTCATAGTGGCCCACTGAGAAACGGTGGGGGTGACGGGAGGAGGCAGGGTGGGCAGACTTGGAGACCTCCTTTTTTCTCCGGGCCCCACCGCCACCGCTCCCGCCGCCGAAATCGCCACTGTGGGCACAGACGCCAGTTCCTACCTTACAGCCTTTCGTGCAGGACCGGATTGAGTACTCTTCCGCCTGTACGTATTTATGCAGCACGAGGTCAAACTCGTCATATTTTTCCTGAGCATGTCGATCGAGCCGCTGATACGCCTCGATACAGTTGCTACACACCTCCCAGGCCCCGGAGCCCGGGCTGGCCACTACGGCCAGCAGGTCCTCCAGCAGGCTGTCCAAGCTGCAGTCCAGGCTGTCGGGGCGGTCCATGCCCAGCAGCAAGTCCCAGACAGTGTAGGTGTCGCAAAAGGAGAGAGTAAAGTTCCGAAAGTGGCCTTTGAGCAAGTTTTTTTTGGCGGAGGGGAACTCGGCAGGGGTCTGGGAAGAAGAGTTAGGGGGCCGCAGAGGTGGGGCTGGGGTAGTAGGTTCGAAAAGTCTCTGCAAAGATTGCAATTTGGTGCAAGCTGCATCCAGCCCCGTGGGCTGTGGGCCGCCGCCGCAATCCGGCCCGGGACAGGCGGCGGGGGCGGCTTTGGTCAGGTTGCTGTATCGGGGGCCGCAGGTGCCCGGGGAAGCACTGGGCTCACCCGGCGGCGGCGGCGACAGTGGCAGCATACCGCGAGGAGGCACCGGCTGCCGTTCACGGCCAGTCCCCCAGGGCGGCCGCATGGCGCTGCTCAGCTCCCTGGCCCGGGGCCGGGCCCCCGCGCACAGCCACAGATGGTCAGCGAGCAGCACGGTGAAGAAGAGCAGGGACGCCAGGGACAGTCGCCATCGCTGCGCCCGCTCGGAGTCGGCGCAAGGTTTGTCGCTTGGCCTGGGAGCCCAACAGCAGCAGCAGCAGCAGATTGTCAGCGCAGCGGCGTCTTTCCCGGGCCACATCCAAGCGCCCCTGAACATATTTCAGGGGAGATCCGGGCCGGAGGGAGCAGGCAGGCGCGAGGCCGGACGGCCGGCCGTCTAGGGCGGGAGGGCGGGGGGCGCGCCGCTCCGCGCTCCTCAGCGCCGTCCAGGCTCTACCTCGGGGGCCGCATGGTGAGGCGGGCAGGCTGGTCCCGGGCGGGCCCCGCTCAGGCCGGAGTCGCGGGGCGCTGTCGTGCCGTTCCCGCGTCCCTCCCGCGCTCCCTCGCTCGCAGCCCGGGCGCGGCCGCCCGGCCCCGCTAGGCGCTGCCCGGCGTCCCAGCGGGGGGCGGTGCGGGGCACTGGGGCGGTGGCGGCTGCGGCGGCAGCGCCGCCACGCTCCTCATAGTGTCGGGCCCCTCAGCTGCCCTCGGCTCCGCGACACTGCCCTCGGCGCCGGCGGCCGCCCGCCCTGCACTCCGTGCGGGCTGTCTCAGCTCGGCGCAGCTCTGCGCCCCTCGGCGCCGCCGCTGCGGGGGCCCGGCCACCGCGCTCTGCTCCGCTTGCTTGCCCCGCGTCGCGCCGCGCCGCTCCCGCCCGCTGCCCGCTCCGCACCGCTCCCTGCCTCGCTCGCGCCCTTCTAGGCCCGCCGGCCGGCCCTTTGGGCTTTGCTCGTGCTGCGGCCGTCCGCTGAGGCCGGGGCCAGTCCCGGGCCGGCTGCGCTCCGTCTCCTAGCCTGCTGCTCCCAGAGTTCCGGCTCGGGCGGGCCACCTGGCTCCCGGTGGCGCCACAGGCGCCGGACGCGGACGCCGGGCTTCACTTAGTGCGCCTCTCGCTTCCGCCTGTCGTTCGCACCGCTGTGGCGGCCGCCGAGCGGCACGGCCCGGTGGATCCCGCTAGCCATGCCCCCTCAGTCTGTCGCCATCTTCCGCTGTGCGGAGAACACCTTGAGAGCCCGTGTGCGAGTGTGTTTGGGGGGGAGCAGGGCGGAGAAAGAGGCATGGAGAGGAGGAGGGAGCGGGACTGGGGACCCGACTGCGCCTGCGCCTCAGGTCTCTCCCCCCGCCACCCCCTCCGGCCCCCGCCGGCTGCAGCCTGTGCCGTTTGGGGATGTTTCCAATCCACCCCCAACTCCGTTCACTTCGGCTCCTCGGTTCATCCGCCCGCTCCCCGCGTGCACACGCCACACGCCGATTCCCGGGCCCGGCGCTCCCTCAGCACCGCCAACCCGGGCCCCCACCGCCCTCCTCGGGGCAGCCGCTCACTCCCTACCCCTCGAGGTCTAGGGGACTTTTGAGGGTGATTCTGAGAGGCAGGAGGCATCTCCGTAGCGTCTCACTGCCTCCCTGGGTCGCCTCCCCCGTCCCTGTGACGAGGCGATGCTGGAGCCGGCTGCGGATCAAATGAGTCCCATGTCCCTGACTCCGCTGTCGCCCTCGCTGTCCTGCCGAAGGCCAAGACGGCCCCCGGTGCTGAAGGACAGCTCCCGGCTTAGCTTCTATACAGGACGGAGCTTGGAGAGCGTACGGGAGAAGGCAAGACCGGGACTAAGATAGGTAGTAGTGATGGGGTGTCATTTCTACCCTTAGTAACATTTCCAGCAGCCTCTCTCCGGTCCTAGCTTCCTGGCTCCCCCTGTAGGCTACTGAGAACAGCTGAGAGTTAGGGAAGCTGCGCCGCCCAGATGGAGCCATGTGCTTGGGGCCCTCTCAGATCACATGGTTCTAGCAACTGAGATGTACAAACATCCTGCCCTATCACTAACCTTGTTTGGATGCCACCAAATCTCAACTGGTTCGGTTGTCTACTTGCTTTTCTCATTCCCTCCCACTCCCAGTAACCCCCACATTCTAATATTTAATCAACCATTACCAGTGAAGATTCGCTAATATTGAGAATAATAACAATAAAGAAAACAACTCTCGTTGAATATGCACTATGTGTTAACTTACTGATCTAGGCTCTTTATCTCATTTAATCTTCACAACAATCTTCTGAAGTACGCACTACTTTTATCTTCATTTACACCTGAGGAAGCTGAGGATTAGGGTGCTTAAGTTGCCTAAAGCCACATAGCTAGTAACCAATGAAGTCAATACCGAAACACAGTCAGTCTGTCTCTAGAGTACTCTTAACAGTCCAGTAAATTTCTGGTGAAGAGGTGGCAGACACAGACTTGCCTTAAAGGAAATTATAGTCTACATGAGGAAAAATGCATATATGTTGGCTAGTGGGATGGTTAACAGACCAGAGATTTGGGTTCAGGTAGTAGTTCTACCACTGAATGTGCTATGTGCCCTTGAGAGGTCTTTTCTCTCTCTGACTCTTGGTTTTCCCCCCAAGTGGCCTGAGGGGATGTCAAGGGTTAAATTAGCTGGGTGGGCATAACGAATACTACTCAGAAATGAGCTAGGGTGGACACATGAAAAGTTTCTGGAGAAGGGAAAATTTGACCTGGTTCCCAGAGAAGTAGCAGGATTTGGGTGGGTGGGTATGAAGGGCAGATTAAGTGAGAGGGATGCAGGCAAAAAGTTTCAGTATGAGAAGGAGCCTTGTGTGGTTGTGAATCAGTTTAGCTGTATTGATGGTGGGGACTTATGGGAAAGGGAGGAGAGGGTTCTGGGACAGGGAGCAAAACTCTCAGGCATTTGAGAGGCTTGTTCATTCATTAAGTTCCAAGCACCGTGATAGGGACTAGGTAGAACACTGCAGTGGATCAGACGTGGTCCTGTCCTCCACCTGCTCACAGTGAATTAGACATTTTAATGAAGTAATTGCAACCCAGTGCAATAAAGATGACATGAATGGGAGAGAACAGAGATTTTCCTCCAATGCTGGTGGTGGGGAACTGATCAACTATGTCAGTTGCCCTCAGAGATGATTTTTCACCCAGCCTCTTGGGTTGAGGGGCTTTTATTCCTTCATTCAGCAAACATCTGTTGAGGGCCTGTCATATTTCAGATGCCGTATTAGGTACCATAGATATAGACATGAGTACAATATGTGTCTTGGGCTGAGGAAATTTAGTTTAAGTCCCAAGGGATGAGTAAGACTTGGCTAGACAGATAGGAGAGAAGGTGGTATATGAAGGATATCCCAGGCAGAGGAAATGTCATGTGTAAAGGCCCAGAAGCAAAGCCAAGAATGGCATGTTCATAAACCTGCAAAGTAGTTCATCATGACTAGGTGTGAAATGGGATCACTGCCAAAAATGAGGCTGAGGATTTGGCAGGAACCATAGAATGAAAGGCCCTGGGTGCCATGCTAAGTACTTTGAACTTTATTCCAAGGCTACTAAGAGCCGCAGAAGAGGTTGAAAGATTTTCAGCAGGAGGTGACCCAATCAAATTTGTGTTTTTAGAAGATGGATTTGGCTGTAGGATGGGAGATTTGAGGCAGAGAAACTGGTTGAAAGACTGGTTCAAAATCTAGGTGAAAGGTGTCAAGGGCTGAACAAAGACAGCAGCACTTGGGGTGGAGAGAAGACATGAACATGGGAAGGAAATGACAGAGGTAGAATTTAAAAGGACCTAAATGTAAAGAATAAAGTAGAGACAGGGCCTTAAGAAGGAGGATGAAATGAAAGGGTTTAAGTTAGTGACACTGGCACGACTGCCCCTGCACTCCTAGCAACTGTCTTTCTGGAGCCATTCTTTGTTTAGTCCTTGGAGGGTTCAGTGTTCTGTTTAACAAAGAAAGCTAATCGCTTACAGATACCTACTTCAGAGCTGATTGGCAGGGCCACAGTGATTGACATCCTTAAGTACCAATGAAAGAGCAGCCTGCCAGGCCTAGGCTATCTGCACTGAGCACCTCTGAAGCTTTCTATGAAAGTCACTCAGACAAGACTCCCTCCCTCTTTCCTTCACACACAGGGTGAAAAGTGTCTCACAAAGGTCCATTTATCTCAGTAGCACAATATAACAATTACTTATCCACACAGCACTTGCTGCACACAAAAGAGAAGTGGTAGTGCACCAGCAGTCAGAAGAAGCTCTCATTCTGTCACACAAGATGACACAAGAAATTGGGATGGGGGAAGGGAAGGCAGTGGACTTTCATCAGGTCTCTGGAGAATAATAACCAGGTGGAGAAGGGAGTCACTGCTCCCCAAAGGTGGTAGGTCCTGGCCAGCCTTCTTTCCAGCCCTTTCTCTCCACCTGCTGCCAGGCAGCAGAGGTTAAAGCTAGAGGGTAAATGTGAGTCACTTCTGAGGGGACCCAGACTGCCCAGGAAAAGTGATAGAGTGTGCTCAAACCAGACAGAGGGGAGACATCTTGGAAGAGAGGGAGGAGCGGAACGTTTTCCACAGTGAATTCTGACAATCAGGAAGAAGAAAACGTGGGAACTCTTTAAAGAGACCAATGTGGTTACACATTTGTTAACTTTATGTTAAGCTCAGATCTTAAAAGGTCATGGGCAAAGATGGACATGAGCATAAAATTAAGGGTAAATCTAAGAACCTGTAAGAACAGTGTCCATATAGCTCAAGCTGAAGCTTGTCAGACTCTGCTTTGATCACACCTTCTGTTCTTCCCCTTTCTCTACTGTTGAAGAAATTTTCTTCTCACTTGCAGGCTACACCTGTCCTAAGACAGGAAGGATTGGAGTAACCCTGCTCTGCACGCTGGAACTCAGCATCAAGTTGTCCCTTTGCCACGAGTTTGAGTGTGACCTCAAGTTTCCACTGAGCCTCTACCTTACTGCTTGCTTCTGATCCCTGGTCATCTGTCTTATGTCCTGTGTCTGAGTATCCCAGAGACCTTGCCTGACCAGCAGTCCCAAGTCAAGGCCTAGGCTCTGTCATGCTCTTTTAGAGACCCTTCCTTGAGCCCCACCATGTGGCTGGGCCTGCTGACCTCCTGATGAATTCCTCTGATCCCACTTTCCCTCTTGTATTTCTAAATGTCTAAATTCCTGTAGTCATGTTTACCCTCCAACTGGATCTCTAGTTTTCCTATGTCATAACTCTATATCACTTAGGTATACTTTTGGCCACTGACAAGAGACTACTCTATAATAGTGGCTTAAATAGGTAGAGGTTTATTTGCCTTATGCAATAAAAATTCCTTGGATCTATGCTCCGGAGCTGATAAGGCAGTTTAATAATGCCATCTAGACCCTGGTCTTTCATCTCTGCCACCCTTAGGGCAGGCTTTCATCTATTTACTTTTTGCCTCATGGTCACAAGACAGCTGCTGCAGATCCAGGCCTCTTGTCTGTATTATAGACAGGAAGAAGGGGAAATAGCTACAGAGCAAGCAGGTTAAGGATAAAGAACCTTATAGAGAAGCTTTGCCTTTTTATTCAGAATGGAATGTTCTCCCCAGTATCACTCACCTACATCTCTATGATTAGAACTGTCATTTGGACACTCCTAGTTGCAACGAAAGCTGGAAAATCCAGTGCTTTTAGCTAGGCACATTATTACTCTGAACAAATTTGGGAAATCTTTATTGGGTAGGCAACTGGTAGCATCTGCCATGAACCCCAACCACCAATGGCTTGCCTAGACCACCTTTCCTTTCTTATTAAACCACCCAGACACAGCTTTGACTGCTGGACTTTACTTTCTCCCAGCAACTATAGCTGGTTTGTTCCTCTATCACAGGTTAAAAGAGACCTGCCTGGTTTAACAATAGCACATGTGAAAAAGACCTTGATTTGATTGTAAAGTCAATACGAGCCAACAGAGTGATGATGCTGCCAAAAGAGGTAATTAGATTTTAGGCTGCATTAACAGAAGTATAGAACCAGAACAAGAGAAAAGATGGTTCTGCCCTTCTCTACGCTTGTCACAGAGCACTGTGCTCCACTCTGGACAACCCATTTAAACAAGGATACAATGACAAAGTGCAAAGTGTCCAAACGTGAGTCACTGGGCTGGTACGCCCGCAGCCATATCACATGAGGAACAGTTGAAGGACCAGGGCTTATTTCATCTGGAAGTAAACAGAACCAGGGAAGAGCCTCTATAGGGGAAGGATCAGAAGCAGTTATTCGAGTTAGGGTTCAGAGCGTGTGAGATTTCAGCAAGCAGGGAAAAATCAAGTGATTAAATGGGATAATGGAAGAGCAAGTTAATAACAACAAAACATTTATATAGTTCTTAGTATGTACCAGTTATTACTCTAAACATTCACATATATTAAGTCACTTCATCCTCCACGACAACAGTTCTGTGAGGTAGGAACTGTTATTGTCTCCATTTTCCAGATGAAGAAAGCGAGGGACAGACAGGTTAAGTCACTTGTCTAACATCATATAGTTATCAAGTGCCTAAGGCAGAATTTGAGCATCAGAGTTCAGCTCAGTTTACTTCCCCTTAGAAGACATTAGTAATTCTGGGTAATTACCTAGATTTGAACACCAGAGAGCATTTGCAGCTTGCTTGATCATTTTTGGCTGTGGTGGGTGCATTGGCACAGATGGGGCATAGAGCTAGAGGGCTCCATTTTAAGACCTACAGCCCAGGGCACTCTTAAATGTTTCAATACCTTCTTGGTCAAAACCAAAAGAAGTAAATGTGCACATTTTAGCCATTCTTGCCCTTTCCTGTCTCATTTCCAATTTCTAGTACGAGGAATCCAGTCTCATCACTACATAACTGACACAGTGACCTCACCCTACACTCCATCCCACTCTAGGTCACAAAGGTACAGAGGTGACCTCTCTGAGGCCACCATTACTTGTAGTTTGCATTCTGCAGCTCCTATTGATTCTCCCATTGATTCTCAAACTGCTCTGCTTCGTTCTTGACCCAATCATCCCTCCAGTTTTTCTCTCCCTCCTTGAGCCTTCCATCAGAAACCTTTAGACTACCTGCTCCCAAATCAGCATTCTCAGCCTCTTTTACTTCACAGAAACCTAGTTTTATGCAGAGGACTCTATTTCCCCTGCTGTCTTCTTATATGATGCTTCTGTTAGCTTTTCCAGGACCACAGAGTCAGGAGGTGGAGTAGGGGTCATCCTTGCTCTTCATTACTACTTTCAGACCATTTTTTCCTCCCTCTTACAGAAACTACAGCTCTTCTGAGGCTCACATCATTTTGATATATTATTCACTCATTCTCATTGTTGTCATCTACAGACTTCCTGGTCATATCTTCTGTAGTGAGTTAAGTTGTATCTCTCAAAAAGATATGTTGAAGTCCTGTGAAGGTGACCTCATTTGGAAATAGGTTCTTTGTAGATGTAATCAAGTTTAAATGAGGTCATCCTGGACTAGGGAGTAACCTTGACTGATGTCCTTATAGAAGAAAGAATTTGGAAACAGAGAAACACACAGAGGGAAAATGGCCACATGAAGCAGAGATTGGAGCAATGGGTATACAAACCAAGCCAAGCCATGCCAAAGATTGTTGGCAACCACCAGAAACTAGTGGAGATGCAGGGAATAGATCTCCCTCAGAGCTCCTAGAATGAACCAACTCTCTCAACACCTTGATTTAGGACTTCTGGCCTCCAGAACTGTTAGAGAATATGTATCTGTTGTTGTAAGCCACTCAGTTTGTGGTAATTCGTTATAGCACTTCTAAATAAATGAAAATACCCTCTTTTGCTCTTTTTTTTATTTTTGTGGCTGTAAATTTTTATTTATACTTATAAAATTTATCAGGGTGACATTGGTTAATAAAATTATATAGGTTTAAAGTGTACAATTGGATAATGCATCATGTGTTCACCACCCAAAGTCAAATCTTCTTCCATCACCATATATTAAACCCCTTTACCCTCTTTCTCAATGAGGACTTTGGTTTCTGTATTCACTGACTTTTCCACCTCCACTGAAAATCCTGCCATTATTCTAGGGCGCTTTAGTGTCCATGTTGATGATTCAGCCATCAGTTAGACCTCCTTTCTCCTAAACATCATCTCTTCTACTTCACCTCAGCTGACTAACTACATTGTCACAAACTGGATCTGCTTGACTATAAATAATCTCAATTGAGTCTTCAACACTCCTTCATAATCCTACTAGGTACTAAACTTTTATAGTACCTTTCACTCTCCATAACGACTATTTCAAATCTTCTCCATTCTTTATTCAAATATTCAGTCCTTGTGCTCATCCTCTGACTCTCTTGAACAGCAGATAACCTCATCACTTACTTTGTGGGTAAGATTGAAGCATCAGGAAAGGCCTCAACTTCCCACATTACCTCGTCCTTCTTTAGGACTTTCCTCTTGTAACAGAGGGAAAGGTATCCTTTCTCTTCAGAGGACCATTCCTTCCACTAATGTTTTGTAGCCTATCCCTTCCCACCTTCTCACACTATCAACTAATCCTTTTCTCTCTTATATATTCCACCTCTTTCTCTCAACTGAACCCTTCTCAGTAGCAGGTAAAAGTTTTTCCATCTTAAAATACTGTCCCCCTAAACTCCACACCCCTCTAATTATCATTAATTTTTCTCCCCTTCCAAATAAATTTCTCAAAAGAGTTGTCTATATTTACTCCTCATCACTACCCTGAAAGTGTTTTCGATCTGGTCACCAATGAACTTCATGCCATTAAATCCAAAATATGCTTTTAATCTTTATCTCACTTGACTGCCCAGTGGCCTTTGACATTATTTACCACTTTCTCTTTATTGAGACACTTTCTTCTTTTAGTTTCTTGTTTTTATTTTTCTCCTACCTCTCTGAGAACTCCTTCTTGGTTTCCTTTGGAACTCATTTTTTCTCTAACTGGCTTTTAAATGTTGGAGTTCTCCAAAGCTGCCTTATTCTCTCACTCTATGCTCTCTCACTAGGAAATCTCATGTATGGCCATGGTGCATGTATGTGTGCGTGTGTGTGTGTGTGTGTGTGTATATGTATGTGTATATATATATATATATATGTATATATATATATATATAATGTTTATATCTCTATTGAGATGATTGAAACACAACTCAAATTCAATACATCTAAGACCAAGTCTATGGTCTCCTCTCTGAGATCTGGTTTCCTACCAGTTTCTCCCTTTTCAGTGAATGGCACCCTGCAACTATCCAGTTATACAATTCAGAAACGTAGGAGTCATTTTTGGCAACCCTTCTCCCGCATATCCAGTCATCACTAAATTCTATTTTACCTCTTAGAAGTTTCTTAGTCCATCCACACTTTTTCCAATAACACTGCCAGCCACCACCCTTGTCCAAGTTACATTTATCTCTCATTTTATCTATTAGAACAGATTGGACTCTGCACACCCACACTGGTTTCTCTCCAAATGATTTTCTACACAACATACAGAGTAATCTTTTCAAAAGGTAAATATAATAGTGTCATTATCGTATATAAAAACCTCCAATAATTTCCTATGGCCCATAAAAGAAAGAAGAATCATTAAGGTGGCCTACAGTGTCCTGTAAGGTCTTGTTCAAATTTACATATCCAGCTTCAGCTAACATCACTTTCTTCCTCATATTCTATGTTCCACCCACACTGGCCTTCTAGTTCCAAATCTACCATTCTTTTTTGGCCATAGGGCCTTTGCACATGCATTTTCTTCTTCCTGGAACATTCTTTCCACTCCCCCACCTTCATATACTTTGCTTGGTTAATCCTAATTAATACTCAGATCTCAGTTCTAGCATCACCTCCTCAAGGAAGGTTTTCTGGACCAGCCTCCAGGCTAGGTCAGGTTCCTTTGTTATAGCTCTCATAGAACTGTCTTTCTTTCTTCATAGCAATTATCTCAGTTGCATTTCACCTTTATTTGTATGATTCTTTGGTTTATTTCTGTCTTAGCCACTATACTCCAATGTCCATCAGAGCAGAATCCATGTCTGTTTTTGTTTTCCCCTGTTTCTTTAGCAGCAAGTATAGTGCCTAACATTTAGATGCTCAGTATTTGTACAATGAGTGAATGAATGAATAAATGAATAGAAACTCAATGAAATCATCCTCATGACATTATAGGGGTGTGGTGTTACACTAACAGAGTTGATAGCATTACTGTTTTAACAACAAATATGTACCACAACATGTAGAAGCAGAGGGTCTATCAAAATTGCTTCCAGAAGTAGTAAAATCCTCACTGTGGTCGTATCTTCAAGAAGGTATCAAAGTAGAAGTTAAATGACTACTTATAGTTAAATAACCACAAGAGAAGTATGTGTTTTATATCGTTTTTGTCATCTACAGTCTTGTGATACTAGGGCTTCATGCACAGAGGTGGTGGCTTGGGCAAAGAGGATTCTGACACCCTCTGGAATGGAAAATGGAAAAGACATGGAAGAAACTGTTCTAGGATCCTAGCCCCATTGAGATCACCTCATTCATCTCTTTCTCTCCCAAAAGAAGTTCTCTTCTAGTTCATATTTGGACCATTTTTTTTTTCTGCATTGAAGATAGCCATGGGGTAGGAACTCTTCGACTTCCAAAGCTCTCTCAGTTCCATCATTTACTGGCTATTTTGCTTTCAGTTTTTATCTTTTATGCTACATTTTAAAGCTATTTCTCCATGCTTCCTTATAGCAAGGATACACTGCCCCAGGTGTATCCAAAAAGCTTTTTTTTTTTAATGAAGGTGATTATTTGTGGCTAAGTGCAAGTCTGCACATTTCACAGTACAAAAATTGAGGTGTCATTTATTATACTATATATGGATTTCTCTTGGCATTCACACGCTAAGGATATCTCAAGAAGAGACTTAACTACCTATGGAGATGGGTAGATTTTCCATCTGGCAGTGGACAAATGGGAACTCTCCAGCACTGCTTTTCAGATCCTCTACGGGGCTGCCTCATTGCGCCACAGGGAGCTGCCTAGTTAAGGTGGCTAAAGTGGGCTGAGGGGGTAAGAAAGAGCCTCCATCCTCCACAGCTCAATATCAACTCACCATCTGCCTCATCTTCTGCCACCAGTAGAACTGGATATCAAAGGAAACGAAGTGGAGGTCTTAAAGCAGCAGAAATGGGCTGAGCACTAGAATCTGAGTCAGCATGGATGCTGGTCCATGCATGACCTGGAATTTTAACACAAGGAAGGACTCGAGCTTCTCCCTCAGTCCTTCCCACAACCTGCTTCTTTTTTGCTTCTGGGTGGAGGGCCCACACCCTGGCGCATATGCTGCACTTTGGCTTTGTAGCTGTTCTGTCCCCAAAGAATCTGTGGCTGCCTTCCTTAAGTTTGAGACACGGTGCCATGACTTAGAAGTTTTCTTTTACAGCTGTCCTCATGGGCTCTTTAGTCCACCACTCCCACCATCTTCAGGAAGCAGCACATTGGCAGTGGAAACAGGACAGATTTGGAGTCAGGCAGGCTTGGGTTTGCATCCCAGCCAGCACTTCCAAGCACAAGTGATCAGAACCTATCAGTTTCCTTACCAGTAAAATAGGAAAAATAGCTACTTCAAAAGGTTGTTGTGTAGATAAAATATGATGGTTGTAAAGTGCCTAAGACATGGCCCTCAGTACAGGAGTCCTCCCTGAACTGTCCTTTGTAGGACAAGGTACACATTCTCTGTTTCTTCTCTCATAATTTCTTTCTATTCTGTCTGTTGCTCCAGACACATTCAGCAACAGATTAAGTCTGGTTTTCTGCTTAGAGGAAATTCCCAGAGGGTATAATTTCTGTGTTCACAGGGGCTTATGGGCTAGAAGCTCATCTTCACTCTCAAGGAGGACATTTTCAGGGTACGATTGCCCATGCAGAGAAAGGGGGCCTACATACCTGTGTTTCCCAGATAATGCGTTAGGAGAAACCTGTGTGAGTGGGGATGGGAAGGGGTTGTGGGTAGGGGCGAGTGATCAAGATACTGAATGCAGAGGGAAAGCCTCTCAGAGCTTCTAGTGGCCACCTCAGGAGGCAGTCAGGAGATAGAGCTCAAACTCTTCGATTTTAGTCTCCTCAATCTGAGGCCTTTAGAAGATGGAGCCTTGTTAGTTTACATTCATTTCACTGTAACAATACACCAAACCTAGTGTGCTCAAAGTGTTGCTTTTATTACCACCATTCTGTTTTGCCTTGGCAATGGTTGGCAGAGATTTTTACCTGAGGGTTGTCTTCAGATTCATCTTTAAGGGAGTGCCAGGATGACTTTACCTCCCTCTTGAGCTAGCCCAAAGGAAAGCTGTGCCCCACTCAAAGGAATGCATGCCAATGACATATTTGGAGAGGAAAGGAAAGGAGGTTGAACCTCTAGGCGTTCAGGAAAGAAGCCAGCAGAACTTAGAGTTGGTCTGAACCTGACATTGGTCCGAGAGCTTCAGAGGACAAGCACACGAGGCTTCCCCAGGGTAACCCTCAGGGAAGCTCTGCACCTTCTTGGCTTGGTCTAAACTCATCTCTGGGCCTGGTTATTCCATTAGCAATGTGGCTTCTTGAGCAAATGCCACCTTGAGCTCTTCTCTGTCAGATAACAGGCTTTCTCTTTCTGTCCTGAAGTCTGAGCTCACTTCTAAAATCTCCTAATAAGAGCCTGTCTTTTAGGAGTGCTTCTGGCTTTTAGCTCATTTGCAGGATGTGGATGTCCAATGTCTTCTGAGTTTAGTAATTAATCAAACTAGCACCAGTTACCAGACTCACACTCTTCCTCTTCAGTCTTCAAGGCCAACATTCAAGTCAAAGAGAGCCTTTTGGTGTACCCAGGGAGAGGATGAAACCCTTCCTACAGTCCTTGAATTACATTCTTACAAAATCTGGATACCCTAAATTTATGCACCATAAAAGTAAGAAGGTTTTTCTCCCAGGCCAGAGAGGCCAGGAAAAAAGCCACCACCAGAGCGATTTGGGAGAGAAGCTGACACAGTTTTTCTGAGCAGGAGTTCTATGCTAGGAGAGTTCAATCTAGAATATCAAAAGTGGGGTAAGAATGTTTCTATATGAAAGTCACTTAGGGAGGGAGAGATTTCTATGCACAGACATATTAAGGACTGAATTAAATTACATGAAAATAATTGTCTTCTTCCTTGCCATGTTCTGGACTTCTCTATTATGGGTCCCTACTGTCCTACTGTCCCAGAGGTTTTCTTAATCTCTGTTTGACCTTTGGACTGCTCCCACCATCTACACTGGGTCAGGTCTTACTGGCCTGCAGGGAGGGGACGCTGCCTGGGATTAAGAAGAGCTGTCCTATAACTCCTGCACAGATGCAGATTCTAATCCAGGAGTTCTGAATCTCAACTAAGGGTACTATAAATTTGACTCTGCTGCCCCCCCATGGTAACTGAAGTTACTTTTTTTCACCTGAGGTGACTTCTAGACAAAAGGCTGTCAGACCTCCAAATTATTAGCCACTTTCCCCAGCTCCTTACAGCCATTCCAAGCCCTCTCTGCAGTCTTGCCAGGAACATAGCTCTCTCTTGGGATAGCATCAGGACACAACTGGGCCAAGTCCTGAGACTGGTGAGGTCCAGGCCATGACTGGGTGGTGCTGCCATCCACTTGGGCCTGCATCCAGACTCCTTACCCCTTTTAGGGATATGGGAAGTGAATGAAGAAAGAGGTTGTCAACTGGGAATGAAATAATTTCTGTCAGATCTTGCTCAGCCTCAAAATCGCTAGTATGAAGCCTCCTAAGATTCCCAAGAACCCATCTCAATGTCCAAGGGCATGATCCTTTTCCAGTATGCCTCGAAGTTAGCCCAGGAGCCATGACTCAGCTTCTTCTGCCCTTTGTCAGGTACCTTTGTCAGGTCAAAGGTGGCCTACAGCCCAGTTGGCCCACTTTCCACCCTCTGAGCTCTGCACACCTTTGAGCATTAGGGTATGGACTGAAGAGGAAGCAGACTCTGATCTGATGCAAAAGATGTAGGCTCTCTCACAGACCTCAGGAAAATGTTCCATTGTTCTCAGAAAGAGCACCACTCTACCTACAGGGTCAGAAAATGAGTTGAAGGCCAAGCCTGACCACCTAGGCAAAGTTAAGAAGATATAGGTTTGGAGGGTTTATATCTCTCTCAGTATGAGCTGGCAGAGTGAAGACACCACCAGTATTCCACCTCCCATCTTGAGAATTGGTGTAAAGAGAGCTCCTAGAAGCAGGCCTAACAACTTTTGACCTGGGTTTCAAGTCTACCCCTCAGCATGCTGGAAAACTGCTCATCCTCACTTCTGGCTCTTTTCTTTGAGTATCCCTTTTACAATTGCTTCCTGTACTCAAGACCCGTATTCCATATCAGAGACAGAGTGGGACCTATCTAGATCTAGAGTTAGAAATCTGGAGCCATAATAATAAAACCCTGCAGGTGCTTCACATGTGTTATTTCATTAATCCTCAAAGAACGCTTGTGAAAGAGGGATCAGTATTATTTTTACAGATGAATAAACCAAGGCTCAGAGACATGAAATGATGGACACAGAGTCTCACAACTAGGTCTTGGAAGAGGTTTCTACCTATCTATCTGGCTTTAAAGTCAGGATTCTTAAGAATACCACTCTGCCACCTTTTGTTGTTTTATATCCCTTCCTCTTTCTGATCCTTCATATCCTACAAGATGCCAAGTCTATAGATTCCACCTTATAAATAGCTCTTATATCTGCTCCCTCCCCTTTCCCTTTCACTTCCTCCCTCTCTTCCTTTCTCTTGTCTCCTATATCCTCTCTTAATTGAAATAGAATTTACATATAGTGAAATGCCATATCTTAAATATACAACTCAATGAATTTTCATGAACATATACACTGTATTTCTACCACTCTAAATCAAGATATAAAACACTTCCATCACAGTTGAGTGTTCTCATTTCCACTTTCTGTTAATCCATAGCCCCCACAGGCAAACATGAATATGCTTTCTGTTATCATACATTATTTTGCCTGTTCTTAAATCTCATATGAGTAGAATAACATAGTATATTCTTTTTAAGGTTCTACTTCTTTTGGTTATATAATGTTTTTAATATTCCACATACTGTTGAGTATATCAGAAACTTTATTCCTTTTTAGTAACAGCTTTATTGAGATATAATTTGCATACCATACAATTTGCCTATATAAGTGTACAATTCACTGGTTTTTAGTATATGCAGAGTCATGCAATTGATATAGGGAAGAGACATGAGAACTACATAAATTGACTAAATGTTAAACTAGGTTGTATTCACGGCCTACAACATGCTGCTGCCAGACCATAGGGAATCTACAGAACAGAGGAAGTTTCCTGCTGAGATTACTAACAAACTATTTACTCACACCGTGAAAGGAAAACAGTCTTTAAGTCCTATCCTTCACAAAATAAACCCAATCATTCATTCCCTACAGCCAGACCATGGGGAACCTATAGAATAAAGGCTGAGATTGCCAGCACACCTTTCATGTTGCATACCCACGCTTTTCATACTGCATACCCACAGCTTTCATGCTGCATATCTATACCGTCAAAGGAAAATAGGGAAACAAAGTCTTAAATTTTGTTTAAAATTCGTAGAAACTAAGAATCACATATAAACTGAAATCCTCAAACACTTGGGGTCTGTCTCACTCATATCCTGTCTCTGAGAAGAGACCGTGTTCTGTGTATAGAGCATTACTCCTTCTCTAATAAACTTTTTTTTGTCTCTAACTCTAGCGTGAGCTTGAATTCTTTTCTGCACGCAGCCAAGGATCCTCACTCCCTCTCTCCATGCAGGACTCGGGTCTCCATTTGGGAGAATTTACCCTGTCCTATATCACAGTCATCAACACAATTGATTTTATAACATTTTTGTTAACCCAAAAAGGAACACAGTACCTTCCTGCTAACTCCTACCCCTGCCCCCAGCCCTAAAATATCATAATCTATTTGATGTTTCTACAAATATAATTGGAATAAAATGTATGTTTTTATTGTGACTGACTTCTTTCACTTAGTGTAATATCTTCAAGGCTCATACATGTTGTAGCATGTATCAGTACTTCATTCTTTTTTTAATGGACAAAGACTATTCCATTGTATGGATGTACAACATTTTATCCATCCTTTCATCAGTTGATTGACATTGGAGTTGTTTTCACCTTTGGTTAATATAAATGTTTCTATGAGTATTTATGTACAATTCTTTGTGTGGACACGTGTTTTCATTTCTCTTGGGTATATATCTAGGAGTGGAATTGCTGTCTCATATGGTAACTCCATGTTTACATTTAGAGTAACTGCCAAACCATTGTAGGAGCAGGCTGTTGCCAATCTTTGGGGCTGCTCAGATCCCAGATATAATCTTCTTAGTTGTTTCTTTCCCCATGCCTCTGTTAAACTTCTGGATGGCATACCATTTTGCTTGTTGCTTAGAGTAGTCTGGGACTATTGGCCTCCTTTGTTTTCAACACCCTCAGGCACAAACTTCCTGCACTCCATTCCAAATATGTCATTTCCTTTGGAAAGAGCTACAGAGATCTCTGTTCTAATGGTCTGTCTCTCCCCTAGGCAGAACCTCTATGTCATTTACAGAAGTTGGGAGGAGGCTGGCCTGATTCTTCCAGAATGACACCACAGCTCATATGAGCAGGGCTCACTGCTGGGACAGTAGTCCCTTCTTAACTTGCCCCTCTACCCTGCAAGTAGCTGGGATAGGGACATTTGAGATCCAACTTCCTCAGCCTGTCATCCTTGGTGTAAAGCTTCTGCCTTATTAGTGGAGGGTGGGCTGGGAAAGAGAGACTGGTCTTCTTGGCAGTGTCTTCCCAAAATAGAGCTTCTGCAATATGAAGCTTGAAGAGATGAGAGATGCTAGTGGCCTGCCCCTCCAAAGATGAAACCATAGTGCCAGACTGGAAGGTAGATGAAGAAGGAAGCTTGTTTTCTTGGCTGCAGGTGACAGGTATAGGAGCTTGGATGTTGATAAGGGAATGTGTCATGGCTCAAACACCACAGACTCTCACTGTCAAATCTTATTTTTAATAGATGTTTCTCCATTTGCTGTACACCTTTAGAACAACTTTCAGAGATTTGAAATGTTTGTTTTTAAAATAGATTTCAGTAGTGAGATTGTTATTTCCCTGAGGAGAGGGCTCATCACATTACTCACTCTGCCAATCTAGAAGTTGATCTCTTTCATTTCTTTTTATTGCTGAATGATATTCTACTTATATAAATACACTACTTTTATTATAGTTCTTTTAAAATTAAGCTTATTTTGAGATATTTGTAGATTCACATACTGTTGTAAGAATTATAAGGAGATTTTATGTACCCTCTACCCAGTTTTCCCCAATGGTGATAGCTTACTAAACTACAGTACATCATAACCAAGATACTGGCATTGCTATAATTACCAGTTTTATTCAGATTTTCCTGGTTTTACTTGTGTTCATATGTGTGTCTGTATGCATGTGTGGTTAAGTATTTAATTATATGCAGTTTTGTCACATACATAGACTGATGTATCTACCACCACTGTTAAGGCACAGAACAGATGTATTAACAAAGGATTACATCATGTCACCCTTTTATAACCATACCCACCTTTCTCCTGCCTCCATGCATCTCCCTAGTTTCTGTCAACCACTAACCTGTTTCTACCTCTATAATTTTGTCATTTCAAAAATGCTATATAAATGGAATCATAAAGTATTGTAACCTTGTAGTTTTAGGTTTTTTTCACTCACTGTAATTTCCTGGAGATTCATCCAAGTAGTTGTTTATATCAATAATTTGTTCCCTTTTATTGATGAGTAATATTTTACAATATGGAGGTAACCACTTTATTTAACCATTCACTTGATGAAGGATTTCTAGATTGTTTCTAATTTTTGGCTACTATGAACAATGATGGTCTGACCATTTGTGTACAGATTTTTGTGTAAATATAAATTTCCACTTCTCTCAGATAAATGCCCAAGACTGCAATTCCTGAGTCAGATGGTCATTGTATGCTTAGTTTTTTAAAGAAACTGCCAGTCTGCTCTCCAGAGTGATTTTACCATTTTACATTCCCACTAGCAATGTATAATGATTCCTTTTTTCTGCATTTTTACCAGCATGTGAAATTGTCATTATTTTTATTTTAGTCATTCTGATAGGTGTGTTTTATTCGAATTTCCTCGTGATGAATAATGTTGATGACAGTTATTCTAACAGGTGTGAGTCTTCATTTATTTATATCTTTGATTTCTTTCATCCAAGTTTTATAGCTTTCTGTATGTTGATCCTGTATTCATTTTATTAGATTTATACCTAAGTATTTATCTTTTTGGTACTAGCATAAATGGTATTGTATTTTAAATTTCAAATTCTAATTGCTCATTTCTGATAAATGGCAAAACAGTTGAATTTTTATATATTAGGTCCAGAGGTGGTGGTGAGGGAAGTTGGTCTATTCTTTGGAACTGCCTATGTAGAAAATATTGTCTGTGAAAAAAGGTAGTTTTATTTTTCCCTTTCCAATTTTTACACTTTCTTTTTCTTTTCTTCTCTTATTGCACCAGCTAGGACATCCATTCAGTACATTGTCAAGTAAGAAAATAAGAGGGTACACCCTTGCCCAATCTTGAGAAAGCATCCAGTTCCTCATCATTAAGTATGATATTAGCTATAGAATTTTTGTAGATGTTCTTTATCAAGTTGCAGAACTTCTAGTTCTGGTTTGCTGAGAGTATCATGACTGGGTTTTGAATTTTGTGAAAAGTTTTTTGCATCCACTATTGTATTCATATGATGTTTCTTCTTTAGTTTGTTGATGTGATGGATTACATTAATAGATTTTCAAATATTGAACCAGCATTGCATGCCTGGAATAAATCCCACTTGGTTATGGAATATAATTCTTTTCATACATTGTTGGATTCTGTTTGTTAATATTTTATTGAAGATTTTTTGCATCTGTATTCATGAAAGATATTGGTGTATACTTTTTTTTTAAGCGAAGCAACCCTTGGTTGACCTCACAGATTACAAGGACCTTGTCAGTTTACAATCCTTAATTTTATTTTTTACACCTACAGCACCTGATCTTCCTATGTGGTATCTCATCAAAATACTAACCAGGCCCGACCCTGCTTAGCTTCCGAGATCAGGCGGGGTCTGGCTTGTTCAGGATGGTGTGGCCATAGACAAGTGTATATTTCTCTCTCTCTCTCTCTCTCTCTCTCTCTCTCTCTCTCTCTCTCTCTCTCTCCCTGTAATGTGTTTATCTGGATTTGATATTAGGGTAACAAATACTGGCCTTGCTGTATAAGTTAGGAAGTGCTACCTTTGTTTTATTTTCTGAAAGAGAATGTAGAGAATTGGTATTATTTCTTCCTTAAATATTGGAAGGAAGTCACCAGTGAAAGCATTGGGAACTGGTACTTCCTTTATTTGTAATGTTATTAATTACAGATTCAATTTCTCTAATAGATATATCAGCCAAGTTAGATTATTTCTCCTTGTGTGATTCTTGTAGTTTGTGTCTTTCAGAAAAACTGATTCTTTTCATCTAAGTTATCAAGTTGAGGGCATACAAATATCCATATTATCGATTTATTATTAGCCTTTTAATATCCATGGGATCAGTAGTAATAACCCTTCTTTCATTCTAATATGGGTAATTTGTATTTCTCTTTTTTTCTTGGACAGTCTACCTAGAGGTTTATTGATCTTATTTATCTTTTTAAAAAAAATCAGTTTTGATTTTGTTGATTATCTGTATTGTTTTTCTGTTTTCAATTTTATTGATTTCTGATTTAATTTTATTTCATTTTATCTGCTTGCTTTAGGCTTAAATTGCTCTATTTCCTCTAGTTATGGAGGTGGACCTACTTAGATTATTGATTTTACTTGTTTCTAATATATGTATTTAATGCTATACATTTCCCTATAAATTTCCTTGCATCCAATAAATTTTGATAAGATGTATTTTTATTTTTATTTAGTTTAAAATTATTTTAAATTTAGTTTGATGTTTATTTAACTCATGTGTTATTTAGATATATTTTATTTAATCTCTAAGCATTTTGAAATTTTCCAGCTATTTTCCATCATTGATTTCTAGTTTAATTCCACTGGGTATTGAGAACATACTTTGTATGATTTCTATTTCTTATATCTTTTCATGTGTGTTTTATAATGGGGTCATTATTGGTGAATGTTCCAGGTGAACTTGAGAAGAATGTGTGTTCCACTGTTGTTGGGTGAAGTATTCTATAAATATCAATTAGATACTGTTGATTGATAGTGCTGATTGGTTCAAGTATATCTTTACTGATTTTCTCTCTGCTTTATCTATCCATTACTAAAAGAAGTCTCTTTAAGCTTGCGGGTATAATAGTGGACTTGTTTATTTCTCCATGCAATTCTATCAGTTTTTCTCCAAGTATTGGACACTCTATTGTTACACACATATACATTAAGAGTTGCTTTGTCTTTTTGGAGAAGTGGCACTTTTGATATTTTGTAATGTCCATCTTTATTCTTGATAATTTTTCTTGTTTTGAAGTCTTCTTTGTCTGAAATTAATACAGGTACTCCAGCTTTCTTTGATTAGTGTTAGCATGGTATATAGGCAGATCATGGAGATGTTGCAGGTTTTGTTATAGATCAAATTGGATATCACAATAAAGCAAGTCACATGTAATTTTTGCCTTCCAGTGCATGTAAAAGTTATCTTTACATTATATTGTGATCTATTAAGTGTGCAATAGTATTATACTGTGGTCTATTAAGTGTCTAATAGCATTATGTCTGAAAAGAAACAGTGTATATACGTTAATTAAAAAATATTTTATTGCTAAAAAAATGCTAACCATTATCTGAGCCTTCAGAGCCATATTTTTCTGCTGGTGGTTGCCACAATCTTTAATTTGTAAAAACGTAATATCTGCAAAGCACAATAAAACAAAGGACACTAAAACGAGGTATACCTGTATCTCTATCTGTTTAATTTTTTCAAGTTAGCATCTTGGCCTTATTTATTTATTTTTGTTTTTTTGAATTTACTTATTATGATAATATACATAATATAGAATTTGTGATTTTAACCATTTTAAGTGTACATTCAAAATGTTGTATACTCATCACCACTATTATGTGCCAGGTATTCTTCTAGATATGATAATGCATATTTAAGTCATTCAACAAATATTTATTGCATGCCTAGCTAAGCACTGCAGATACAAGAAGGAACAAAGGATTTATGATCTCTATATCATGGAGACTAAAGTCAACTTAATAAGACAGACACTACATGTAAGCAAATAAATAAGATGAAGGCTATGAAAGAAACAAAGAAATGGGTATTGACAAAAGAAAGAGTAATTAGAGGAGTCCATTTTTAATGAATAGTCATGGAAAATTTCTCTGAGAGAAGGCATTTAAGCTGAAACTTTAAAGATGACAAGCAAATGAGGTGATTCTAACTAGGAAAAGAGGATGTCAAATAGAGGAAACAAAAGCAAAGTCCTAGAGATATGAAAGGGCTTGGCAGGTTCCATGAATACAGAGAGAACCAGTGTGGTTATGACATATCAAGTGATAGGGGGACCATATGATATGAGAATAGCAAAATTTATACCGCAAAGGCTTTGAAATGACATGGCAAAAAATTTAAATTTAATTTTCTGAGGAATGAGAAAACCTGAATTACATATTTAAAAAAGTCACTCTGATTGTTGGGCTGGGGGTAGAGTGAGGGATGGACTGAAAAGTGAAATGAGGAATCTTTTGAGGGTAATGAAAATATTCTGTATCTTGATTGTAGTAGTCCTTTCATGGGTGCATACATCTGTCAAAATTTACCAAATCGTACCATCAATATATACTATTCCATCAAATCATTTGTTATATGTAAATTATAACTCAATAAAGTTAATTTTAACTATCTGATTACATTCATCCATTTCCAGGGAATGGATGGTAGGGGGCAAGAATAGTGGGGATATTCATTAGAAAATTATTGCAGTCACTTCAATCATAGTTGTTGATATTTCATTTACTCCTCCCAGACAACCTTGAAAAGTACATTCTCCATTTTATAGTTGGAGAGACTGAGGCTCAGAGAAGTGAAGTAATTTTTTCAAGGTCGCCCAACTAGGAAGTGGCAGGGATAGAACAGGAAAATAGGCCTATGTGATCTCAAAATACCTGTTCCCTCCTCAAAACCAAAAAGTATAAACTCAGAGACTCTGGAAAGGATTATTTTAGATCAGAGATAACTTTTTTCCTCATTCAATCCTTATGTACTATGACTTTGGTTGTTAACGGTACCATGTGTGACTTCTGATCCCAAGCCCAAATAAAGGAAAATATTCAGAGGATCTAAGAGAAGAAAAAATGAGTGTCTTCCAGATCAGATACATGCAACTCAAAAAGGTTTAGCCTCTGTAATTCCTCTGTGGTCTTCCAGAAATTTATGAATTATAATAAGGAGGACAGAGAGGGGCAGAAAGTTATAATCTACCTTAATCACATTTTTATAAAATCTGTAACTTCACATAACACGAACACATGTAAATTTCTCTGTCTTATTTACATCAATTTGTTCCTAAGGTGAAATTTGAAAAAAAAATTTGAGTTCCATACTCAGGACTCTCTTTGTTTCAAGTGACAGAAGCCCATCCTAAAGTGGTATAAGACAAAAGGGGAAGTATAGGAGTACAACTGACTACAGGTATAGCTGGGCCCAGGCCTCAAGTGATATCACTAAGTATTTGTGTATCTCTATCTCTTGGCTTTGCATCTTTTCTGACTTTTATCCTTGGGTTTGTGGTGATAAAGACAGCCTCTATAAGCTCCAGGCTTACCTGGTCCATGATTGTCTTTGATCTCAGAGAGTAAGAGTGCATCCTTCCCAACAATTCCAGCAAAAATGCCAAGGAGGAATTTCATTGGTTAGACATTTATTAACTCATCCTGGACTAATCATTATGTCCAAGGGAGGATTCTAATCAGCCAAGTCTATGTTATTTCTCCAACACTGTGAGTGTGGTGAATGAGATGATTTTCCCCATCCAAATCCCCATGAACTGAGATTTCAGGAGGAATGATACCCCAAAGAGATGCTGGGTCAGGATAAAAATCATGTGATCATTAGATTTAAGGTTGAATTTCCTCTTTCCACAGGTGACTTAGATGCACCCCTCCCACCAATTCTTATCCAACTCTTAGGGTTTGAAAAAACGTAGTGGGGCACCATCTCTGGTTGGACCAAAAGGACAGGTGGGATGAGGAGTCAAATAAAACATCTAAGGACAGCATAAGTAGAGCAAGAGTCTAGGTGTGGCCAATGAGGAAATTAAAATCTTAAAGCCAGAGAAATCAAGAATGTGGTCAATTAAAGGCCATGAAAGAGACCAGTGGTGAAATCAGCAACCAGGAGGATAGGAAACAGATCAAGTGTGAGATAAGGAAAGTAGTTCAAAATGAAGGCCTTGAGTAGTAGGATAAAACCTGCTTTTCTGTAGTGCCTTTCTGGGACATACAGGCAGATGTGACAATTTAAATTTATTGTGCAGTACCATGTGATATTAAAGACTCCACCTTTCCAAAACTCAAAGTAGCCAGTGATTTCTCTTATATCAGGAACACTTCAAGCTTTTTAAACCTTTGTTAGTTCTTTTAACAGACTTCTAGAAAAGGAGCTTCCATGCTACCAAGTGTCCATACTTGTTCAAAAAACACTATGAGTAGTAACTTGTCCCATGAGAATAGTCTTGTCCATAAGATATACTGTTTATGAAAGTGAAATCAGAGAGGCCATGTGGGAGGAGTCCCTGGGTTAAATACTGCATTCAAAGTCTAAAATGATTTTTGGAAGGGTACAGCACCAGTCACAGCCAAGCCACTGTAGGCAGTGGTATCAGTCAGAGAAAAAGAAAAAAATACTCTAGGTATTTAAAACAGAGTAAATTTAATATAGGGAATTGATAACACAAGTCATGGAAGAGCTGAGAAGCCAAACAGAGAATAGTAAAGCATTACAGATTAATCATAGCAGGAAGTGTCTTTCCTTTCTAACATTGGAGGAACATGAAAGATGAGTTAAAGCCAAGGCCAGTTGGTGGGATCTGGGATTGTGATGGAAATATCCAATGGGGAGCTTGGAACTATGGAGGAAGATGCAGCCATTTCTCAAAAATGTCCCTTGAGGGACAGAGAGAGAGAGAGAGAGAGAGAGAAATACTCTGGCTTATACTTCCTTCCATACTCCAATCTCCATCTAGTGTTTCCCATTAGCCAAAGTCATGGCAGGAACAAACAAGTAACATCATTTACAGCAGAGCATGGAGTGAAACTGTGAGCAAACAGGTAATATACCTAGCATATTATTATTACCAGGATGCTCACCTTATATTCCTCTGTATTTCCCCTTAGTTAAGCAGATCTTGAACTCTTCCCCTTATTTTATCTAGCCTAAACCCTTCTACTATACACTCTGGAACTCATAATTTATGATAAGTCAAACTCCTTAGCTTCTTCTTAAAACATTCTATAAATCTCCTGCCATAACTAGAATCTAGGTGGTTTCTTAGCACACCACTTCTCCTATGGGTGGTTTTCCTTTCATACTACACACATCAGGAATGTGAGATTGGTATCCTTCTTGCTCCTCATTTTCTTTTACAAGCAATTATTTTTAATCCTTGTGTAAAAATCCCTGCTCATGAGGCTCATGCCATCAATAATATCACTTCTCCACCTCCTCAATTCTGTCATCTGCCAAAATTCCAGTAATTCCCCCACCCACATTTATTAAAAGACTTGGGCATCTGCTTCACTCTATAAGTTGGGTTGCTCTTGGAAACATATAACAGAAAACATCAAATCAATTGACATAAACAATAAAGAATATGTACTTTCTTATCCACATCAAGAGCTCTAGTGACAAGTTTCCTGGCTGCTTAATTCAGTGGCTCTGTAATACCATGTAGGACTCAGGATATATCTGTTTTTTTCTCTGTCATCCTACACATGATATCATCCTCAGTATGCTCTCTTAGACTGAGTCCCCTCATGGTTGCAAGACATACATATAGACCTTACCTGTACATGTTCTTACCTGTAGGCAAGGAGTAGAAGAAGTCAAAACTACAATGAGAAGCTTGTCTAGTGAGCAAGGGCTAGTTTCTTAGGTTAGAATACTATATTATTTGAAAAGTGTCTGGAGGGAGCTGCTCATGTTTGTTTCTATGGCTTTTTCTCTGTATTCATCCATAGTTAACCAGCTGCCCTTCTGTTTTACACATGATATTTTTAGATAAGCCACGATTTCCATCAGGTTATAGTCAAGCTTTTCTGACAAGGGAACTATTCTGTTTTATTAAGATGTCGTTGCATATCTCTGTTAATATTCATCTTATGTTAATTCAACAGTTTAGCTCTCAAGGGCGATTCTTAGTTCTTTCATTTCCAAGTCCTATAAGTACACTACCTGAGTGGAAAACAGTGAACATAGTCTGATTCTAGAGTAACCCTGCTCTACTATTTACCATGTCTGAGCCAGTTTTATCATTTGTAAAATGAAGATTACGAAAGTACTCACTTCATAAAGTTATTGCAAAGACTAAATGAAAAATAAATACTTCAAAAGCTAGCATAGCACCTGGCACATAGACTGTGCTCAGTACATGTATTATTATTATTATTATTATTATTATTATTATTACTACAGTATATTTTCTTCATTTTTTTTGTTTTAATATCAAGGAGAGGGCAGGGTGCAAAGTCCCCCAAACAAGATAGCAGAGCTTAATAGAAAAACTGCAAGGAATTCAGCATTGTTACAACATAGATGTCAAGGGGCACGAGCAATTGTCCAAATATAAAACTGAGGAGATAGGCAGGAACCTGGTTATGCTAAGGAATTTTGAACTTATTCTGTATATGTTGATGGGGGAAGAACATTAAAGAATTGTAGTTAGAGGATACCAGAATCTGATTTTTCTGTTTAAAAATCACTCTGGCAGCAGTGCATAGCATGGATTGCAAGAGTGACTGCAGGCATAGAAACCAGTGTGGAGTATACTATAATCACCTAGATCAGAGAAAATAAGGCTTTGAGTTAAAAGTGAGGGTGACGGAAAGTTCTGGTACTTGTAATGGCAGAATAGGCTGTATCAGATCAACCTTCTCACAGATAAAATTATAAACTTTGGACATTTTTTAAATAAAATATTTTAAAACTACTATTTTGAAAAACATCAACTGTTAGAATGCATTGGAGATTGATTGAATGAAACCAGGCAAAAACTTGAAGAGATTTGACTCTTATGAAGAAGGAAATCTCATTGGTTGAGATCCACAATTATATTTCTTTTCCCCTGACAACAATGCCCAGTGTTTGTGTCACAGGATGACTTAAATTTAAGCAGGAATTTATATTATTTTTGCTTGAAGTATCAGAGTAGAGTTTGGAATTACCAGAACAGTTGAAAATTACAAAGAAAAGTCTGGCAATAAAATGGAGGGAGCCCCTAAAATCCTTGGCTGAACATGATCATAAAATATATGAGGGTATTCCAAGGACCCTGAAGTAACAGCTAGAAGGCTAACAATCCTAAGCAGAGATTTCAGCTGCTGCTCATTGCAAGCAATACAGAGTTTATAGTTCGAGTACTACCTAGTATAATGGGTAAATATCTCTTGGTAAATATCCCAAACCTCCCATTAAGATAACAGAAGGCTCTTGACTTTGGAGTAAAGACTATGTCTAAGGATAAAGGAACTTACCCTAAGACTAAAGGCAAAATTGAAACAGATCCACCCTAAAAAACTATAAAACCATGTCCCAGCAGTTAAAAGTTATCAACCAGTGATTTCTTTGCCTATCATAATGAAAATCAACAATCATCATAGGCCAAAACAAAATCTACAGTATCTACAATGTATAATCCATAAGGTCAAGGATAAAATAAAAATTAGTGGGCATGTGAAGAAATAAGAAAGTGTAACTTAATTGACTGCAAAAGGGCAAGAGGGAACTTTTGGGGGCAACAAAAATGTTCTGTATATTGATTGGGGTGGTAACTACAGGTGTATACATTTCTCAGAATTCATCAAACCAAATACTTTAAATGTTTCCATTTGTCTTATGTAAATTACATCTTAATAAAGTTGATTTAAAACCATAAAAAAGAAACAGAAGTCAACCTGAGATAAGCCATATGTTGAATTTGGTAAACAAGAACTTCAAAGAATTTTTTATAAACAGGAAAGGAAAAGATGGTTTTAATAATTGGACAAATAGAGAATCTCAACAAAAAATAGAAAAAAACCTTAAAATAGAAATAATTAAAAGAAAATAAATGTGTGTCTAAAATGACATAGACCTGTTTCTCTTGGACAAGAAGATATAGATTCAATGATAACATAAACTGAGAAATAATGCAAGAAACGATCAAAAGAGAATTTTGAAAGGTAGAAAGAGAAGAGTGAACTGGTTAAGGAACACAGCATTGGAGGAAAACTCAAAAGGACATTTTATGATCCAACCCCAAAACAGAAGGCTACCTAAGCCTGATGTCTACTGATTCTCTACCTACCAACAAAAAGCAGCCTAGTAGATTCTCTCTTCCCCTAGGTGGAGTATAAATTTCAATCACAACCCCAGGAGAAAATGGCAGCATCAACATTGGAAATCAGTCAAAAGAGCCACAGATAATAAGAGGCCAGAAATATTGCCCTTCTCCATCAGGCCTGTTACTCCTATTCTTCACCAAGAGAAGCCAGGTAGCTGGGTGGCATGCAGAAGGGGAATCTGAACACAACTGGCTTGGCCCAGGAGGTGCTCTTTACCCTCATCAAAACTTGAGGAAACTTCTTTTGCTCACTCAGTATCACCATCAGAAACCAGTGGGAGCCCCAGCAGCACCAAATAAACCTAGAAGGTCAAAATAGCACCTCAAAGACTCTAAAATTAAATTTTCATTGGAATCAAAGTACACAAAAGTAGGCAAGAATCTGTATGCTATATCCAAATAAGATGACTGCCTGCTAAAATAAAAAATTCAAATAGGACCCAGAGTCTCCTAAAATAATAGACAAAATGCCTAAGAACAATGAAAGGAAACACCCATTATAACAAAGACCAGGAGAATCACAACTTTAATGAGAAAAGACAACAGTTGCTGAAACAGAGATGAATCAGATGGTGGAGTTATCTAACAAGAATTTTAAAGAAGCAACATTAAAAAATGCTTCAACAAATAACTAAAAGTTATTTTGGAACAAATAAAAACAGAATATCTCAGCAAAGAAATAGAAGTTATAAAAAGTAACCAAATAAATATTATAGAACTAAAATAAAATACAATAACAGAAATTAAATATTTGCCAGATGGTCTTGACAGTAGATTGGGAATGACAGAATGAAATCAGTGAACTTGAAGACAGATTAACATAATTCATCCTATCTGAATTATAGAGACAAAATAGACTGAAGAAATGAACATGTGCCTATGGGACAATAACAAAAATCAAACACTAGTATCATCAGAGTTCCAGAAAGAACGAAAATAACAGTGGTACCACAAGAATATTTGAACCAATAATGGCTGAAAACTTTTAAGAAAATGAGGCAACCTCAAAAGGATAACCCTAAAAAAGTCCTCACGAAGACATATCATAATGAAACTTCTTAATGACAAAGACAAAATCCTGAAATGAGATGGAGAGACACATGAGACAATGATGTTTAAATGTAAGGAAAACAAAGGGATCTAAATGGAGTAATGTTTCCACACTCCACTTGTGTACTAATAATTTTTTCTTTTTTTGTATTTTTTTGTTCAGGGAGTTGTTTACTAATCAAACTCTTGCAGACTTAGGCTGTGGGAGCCACCCTGAATTGTAGGGTCAGATCCCTCCTGACAACCAACAAATGACCTTACAGGGGATACTGCTTACTTTTGGCCAGAGGTGTCTTTCCTATCCAATTTCTGTGGAGAATGACCCGTGGAAATCATCTAAAATCAACTATTTTAAAAGGCAGAATGTTCAACTCCTTACCCCACATTCACTGATTTAACATCTGTTTTCATTAGCACTGAGATGATAATCTTTTTGATTGAGATATAATTAGCATATAACAGTTTCAAGTATGCAACATGATTCGACATTTGTGTATATTGCAGAATTATCACTACAGTAAGTGGTGATAAAATCAATCACCACACATAGGCATAATATTTTTCCTGTGATAAAAACTTTTAAGATCTACTCTCTTAGCAACTTTCAAATATGCAATACAATATTATTAACTATAGTCACTGCTATATATTACATTCCCATGGCTTATTTATTTTATAGACATTTTTTTTTTATCTTTTGACCCCTTTTACCCTTTTAGCCTACCTCCACTCCCTGCCTCTGGCATTCACCAACCTGTTCTCTGTATCCATGAAGTCATTTTAGTTTATTTATTTATATTTTGGTTCTACATACAAGAAATTATACAGTATTTGTCTTTCTTTATCTGACTTATTTCAATTAGCATAATACACTCTAAGTCCATTTATGTTGTTAAAATGGCAAAAATATTCTTTTTCTATGATTGTATAATATTTGTGTGTAAACGTACGTCGTATTTTCTTTATCTATTTATCCAACGGTGGACACTTAGGTTGCTTCCATGTCTTGGCTATTGTAAAGAATGCTGCACTGAACATGGGGGCGCATATATCTTTTTGAGTAGCTATTTTCATTTTCTTTAGCTAAATACCCAGAAGTGGAATTGCTGGATCATATGGTAATTCTATTCTTAATTTTTTGAGGAACCTCCATACTGCTTTCCATTGAGGCTGCACAAACTTACATTCCCACCAACAGGGCACAAGGTTTCCCTTTTCTCCACATCCTCACCAACACTGGTTATTTCCTTTCTTTTTTGATAACAGGCATTCTAACAGCTGTGAAGTGGTATCTCATTGTGGTTTTGATTTGTATTTCTCTTATGAATAGTAATGTTGAGCACTTTTTCATATACCTAATGTTCATCTGTATGTCTTTTTTGAAATATTGTCTATTCAGATCTTCTACCCATTTCTTAATTGGATGTTTTTGTTTGATGTCTTTTGAGGCTCTGGTGTTTGGTGCATGCAAATATGAAATCACTCTGTCTTTTTGGTGCATTGATAGTTTTATGATTACTCAAATCCTTCTTTGTATCTGCTAATTTCTTTGCTAAGAAGCCTACTTTATAAAATGTTAATATAGCTATTCATTTTTTTATGTGAAAATGGTATATATTATACATTTAACTACCTATATTAATGAATTTTAGTAAATTTCTTGTAATAGGTTATGTTTGTTTTTTAAATCCACTCTTACAATCTATCTTTTAATTGGTCTATTTAGATCATTAAAATTTAAAGTAATTATTGATATGTTAGGGTTTAAGTGTGATATTTTATTATTTGTTTCTACTTTAGGTGACATGATTATCTACATAGAAAATTCCAAGGAATCTCCAAAAAAGAACTCTTAAAGCTGGTAAGTTCAGCAAAGTCACAGAATGCAAGACCAACACACAAAAATCGATTTAGTATTTTTACACACTAAAAAGAAGCATGTGGTAACTGTAACTTATGACACAATACATTTTTTAATTTCTCCAAAGGAAATGAAGTAGTTATATAATTTAAAAACGTGTATAAAGTCTATATGCTGAAAACAGCAAAATGCCAAGAAATAAATAGAAAATACCTAAATAAATGGAGAGACATACCATATTCATAGATTGAAATATTCAACAAAGATGTCACTTTTCCCCAAATTGATATATAGATTTAACACATTTTCAATCAAAATAAAAGCAGAAGTTTTATAGATATAGATATGATTATTCTAAAATTTATGTGGAAAAGCACAGGACCTAGAATTGTGAAAACAAGCTTGAAAAGAAAGAATAAAGTGGGAAGAATCACTCTATCTAATATTATGGTTTGCTGTATAGCTATAGTAATCAAGAAAGTGTGGTTTTGGCAATGGGGAAACCAGAAATAAATAGACACATACCAATGTGCCCAAATGACTTTTAACAAAGGTACAAAGCCAGTTCACTGGAGAAAGGAGAGAGTCTTTTCAATGAATAGTACTGGAACAATTGGACACCTATAAGTAAAAACAAAAACATAAACAAACAAACAAAAAAAAACTTTGACCTAAATCTCACAACTAATGCAAAGGTAAACATGAAATGGATCACAGACTTAAATCTTAAGTATAAAACATAATTCTGTAAAACTTTCAGAAAAAAAAAATGAATCTAGGGCAAGACAGAGTTCTTAGGCTTGTGTCATAGAAAGAAAATTTATAAATTAAAATTCATTAAAATTAAAAAATCTTTTGATATACAAAAGATATTTTAAGAAGATAAAAAGTTACAAATTCAGAAAAAATACTTTCAACAAAGGACTAATATCTAGAATACATAAAGAACTCTCAATATTCAACAGTAAATGAATAAAAGCAATCCTATTAGAAAAAGGACAAAAGACATAAAGAAACATTTCATCAAAGAGGATACAGGGATGGCAAATAAGCACATAAAAAAATATTTAGCATTATCAGCCATTAAGGAAATGCAAATTAAAACCATAATAAAATATCACTACATAATCTATCAGAATGACCAAAATGAAAATAATAGTGATAATGTCAAATACTGGTGAGGATGCAGAGAAACTGGATCCCTCATACTTTGCTCATGGGAATGTAAAACAGTATTATCATTCTGGAAAAGTTTGGCAGTTTCTTATAAAATGAAATATGCAACTAAACAGGTTACCTTGCAATTGGAGTCCCAGGCATTTATTGCAGAAAAGTGAAAAACCTTAGTTTTACAAAAGCATGTATGTTCATAACAGCTTTATTTATAATATACAAAACCTGAAAAAAAATCTAGAAATCCTTCAATGGGTAAATGGTTAAACATCCATACCAAGGAATACTACTCAGCAATAAAAAAGATACAAACTATTAATTTACATGACCACTTGGATGAATCTACAGGGAATTTTACTGAATGAGGAAAACTAACCCTGCAGGGTTACATACCGTATGAGTTCATTTATATAGCATTTTTAAAATGCCAAAATTATGGAGATTAGTGGTTGCTAGGGATTAGGCATGGGGGAGGGGGCTGAAGGGAGGTGATTACAAAATGGCAACATGAGGAATCCCTATGGTGATGAAACTGTTTTGAATCTTAACTGTGGTGGTGCATACATTAAATTCCATATGTGATAAAATTTGCATAGAGGTACCCACCCTTACACACATACACACAAGTATAAGTAAAACTTGAGATATTTGAACAAGATCAGTAGATTATTTCAATATCAATATCCTGGGTATGGTATTGTCCTGTAGTTATGCAAGATGTTACCACTGGAGGAAGCTGAGTAAGGGATACACATGATTTCTCTGTATTATTTCTTATAACTATATCTGAATCTGGTCTTTTTCAAATAATGTACTTCTCCTTTTCTCTCTTTTTTCATTTTATTTTTTATTCTGTTAACCTAATGAGACACACGTATTGCATATTCTGTGTCTGATAATTCCATCATATGGATTTCATAGGGGTGTTATCTCATTGTTTGTTATTTCTGCCAAGTCTCACTAATGGCGTCATAGTTCCCATGCATTTTATTTCTCTGAGTTTTGAGCTCAGTTTTATGAAAATTTTTTTTCTGTTGAAGCACTCCATGGCCTGGGTTGAAGCCCCATCTTTCCAGAGATGATTTATCTTTGCTTCTGCTGAGCACTCCAGGACATTATCAATCCAGGGACACTTTTGTTAATTTTTTTAGTTGTGAGTTTCCTAAACACACAGATAGTACAAATTTAAGCTATAACTCTTCATGGTTATGAATTCTTAAAAGAGACCTTACCCACTAAGATAAAGATACTATTGCTAAAGCCAAAACAACTAAATTTGCTTGTTTTCTCATTTTATTTTCAAGTAGAATTTTTTTTCAAGTTTATACTGTATTAAGGGTGTGGTCTTTGGGAAGTTCTCATTTTTATGTGTGATGATCTTAATTCCTACTCCTCCTTCATACAAAGGCCCAAGGCCTTGTCTACCACACTTATATTTCCATTAAAATGCAAGCAACATGATTGGAGATCATAATGTTAAAGGCAAAACAATAGTACTTTTAGGGAAAAATATAAAGGGTACTTTCATGAACTTAAGATAAGCAAACATATTATGATCAGGACATAAGAGTCCTAACTGTATGGGAATATATATTTTTGTTAGATTATTTTAAAATTAAGAATATCTTTTATCAAAAGATACCATTAACAAGTAAAAAGTCAAATATTTGAATGAGGAAAGCTATTTGTATTATATATGCCCAACAAAAGATTTATATCTAGAATGATCAGTAAAAATATGAACATATGCTCAACTTTATTTAATGTGATACTTATTCATACCTACTAGAATGGCAAAAATGTAAAAGAATAATAAAATTAAGTGCCAACAATTATAAAATTAAGTAGGGCAAGTATAAACTGTTATACACTATTAGTAGGAAGATAAATTTGTATGAAAACTTTGGAAAACTGGAACTATTTGCTAAAGCTCAATATGTCCATATCTTATAATCTAGCAATTCCACTTCTAGGTTTATGCCCAAAAGAAATTATGCATATATGCCCATCAATAGACATGTACAGGACAAAAGACAATGTTCCTGGCAGCACTATTTGTAATATCCCCAAATTGGAAACAATTCAAATGTACATCAACAGTAGAAAGGATAAAGCAAAAATTTTATTACCAGGACATCAGAGTGATAACCAGAAATTGGAATGAATGAATTATTGTTATTCACCACAACATGGATGGATGAATCTCACAAACACAGTATTGGGTGAAAGAGGCCTGACATGAAAGAGTATATACTATATGATTCCATTCTATAAAGTTCCAAAACAGATAAAACTAATCTATTATGTTAGAAGTTAGCATAGAGTTACCATTGGGAGATAGTGATCAGAAATAGGATATAAGGTGGAGGGTTCAGGGGTAATGTTCTATTTCTTGATCTGGGTGCTGGTTATAGTTTGTACTCACATTAAGAACATTAATTGGGCCATGCACTCAAGATATACAGTATGTACTTTTCTGTTTATGTTATACTTTAATAAACATTTCTTTAAATATTGGATTGGAAAGTAGAAAAATGAGTGCGTTCCAGGTTTGGATATGGAAAAATAAGTCATGAGAGGATATTGATATTTTAGCATTAAATTATTTTGTTTTATTTTGTTGATGGTTTACATTAAAATTGGTTAATATATAATGGCTTAAAATGTAGATGATAATAAAAGTAAATCCAAAAGCAAAACTGCATAGGGCTGTTTTTATGAT
The DNA here is from genome assembly GCA_030015415.1 of Cynopterus sphinx. NCBI lineage: Eukaryota > Metazoa > Chordata > Mammalia > Chiroptera > Pteropodidae > Cynopterus > Cynopterus sphinx. Next base: position 79,420,899 of record CM057388.1, read on the forward strand.
AAAAGTAATGTTTGGTGGTATATCTCTCCTCCAACCTATATATATATATATATATATATATATATATATATATATATATATATATATATATATATTTAATAATAAAGTCAAAAATAAACAAACCCCAAACCCTTCAATCTCTATTTAGTTGCCTCAGGGCATTCATAAAGCAGCATCAGCCAGGACTCTTCTTTTAAGCTCAGTTCTTTATTTTGGCTCTTGGGGATTTCCCTTGATTCCTTTTGAGCTCAGCAATGATTTAAAAAGATGTTTTTTATCTTTTATACAGTATTTCTAGGTGTTTAGTAGGACAAAGTTATCATCAGGATACCTCATGTACAATAATGCCAGAAATGGAAGGTATAGTCTCATTTCTATATCCTGATAAATCCAAAATTCTTGTCTTTTCCTCTGAACTCACCCCTCATATTTAAGAGTTATCCCATATATCTTGTTTCACATCTTCACTTGGATATCGAATAAGTATCTTGAATGTACTATGCTCAAAATAAAACTTTTGATTTTCCCTTCAAACTAGTTCATCCCCTAGTCTTCCTCATCTCAATGAATTGTGGTACTATTTAGACATATACTAAAGTCAGACTCTGAGTGTAATCCTAGATATCTCCTTTCCCTTCACTCCTTACATCAGCAAATTCACTCCAAATTATATACTTAATTCCTTCACTGCTTTTCATCACTACTGTAATCTATTTCTGAGATGCTGTTATCTCTTGCCCAGGCTACTCCAATAGCCTCTTTACTTGTCTATCTGCTCCCACTCTTGACTCTGAACACAGAGTGGAATGACTGCATCAATCCCAGCTTAAAAACCTGCCTATGATCCTAGAATGAAACCCTAACTCCTTATCATAGCCTTCGATACCCTAGACCACTGATCTGAAACTCAAGGAGGACTGGTTTCGTGGATAGCACCTGCCCCTTCCATAAATGGGGCATCTGCTACTCAGTTCCAACAGATTGTCTCCTTACCAAACAAAGATCCACTATTATCATACCTTTGATTTTTTCCCAAGAGAACTAGAAATACATGTCTACATGTTAGATTTTCTAAATTTTAATTATTGGCAATTAAAAACAAAATAAAATAAACAGAAACAAGAAAACGTTGTGCCTGCCACATCAAACACCTCTGCCAGCTACTAGTTTGCAACTAACCTTGGCCTTAGGTGATCTGGCCCCGCTTGACTCTCCTGCTGGCCCTTTTACTGATTCTGCCCCAGGCTTGTTAGTTATAGCAGATACTGTCAATGCCTTCTCATATTCCTTAGATCTGTCATTTCAGTACCCTCTCACCTTCCAGTGGCCAATGTCTGCACCTTTGTGCTTGGCTACTTCTACTGGAGGCTTGGTAAGTCACTCTGCTCATGGAAAAGATCAATCAACCAATAAGTTTGGGAGTTGGAGTATAAGTAGAGTAATTTTGAGATATGTTTTGCCCTATTTTCAAAAGTTTCCCTGAAGTATTAGGATTGTAACCCATTGGATAGCGAGCTTATTATTAACACACCCATTACTGGATACCTTTCTTCCTTTATTTCCTTGTGTCATTTTCTCACTGACTTGCTGATATTCTGCACATCTCCCAATAAACTAACCACTCAACTTCTTGTCACAGGGTCTGCTTCTGGGAGAACTAAAACAATTAATGGATTTCTTCCATTCTCTCCTACAGGTAAAACTCTTTCTCACTGAAAGTCCCTTGCCTTTGATGTTTCCTCTGCTTGCATGTTCTTTCCTCAGATACTTGCATGGTTCATCCTCCCTTTTGTTTTTATCTCAGTTCAAAAGTTACCTTTGTTGACAGGCCATCTAAGACTATCCAAACTGTAATAGTTCCTTCCTTTCTTTCATTGTCTAGTAATTTTATTTTCTCTATGACCTCTTCACTAACTGATTTTATATTATTAATTTACTTGTTAACATGTGTTTATTGTCTATTTACCATCAATAGAGGCTTCATGAGAGCATAAATCTTGTCTGACTTATTCGTTGCTCTGTCATGAATTCAGGGCACTAAACAAATTAGCAAATGACAAATGTCCACGATTCTTGGAATTGTTATTCATTTTCCCTAGTACTCCCTCCCTTGATTCTCTTTTTAATCTGACCCCCAGAATGCCACACAGTTGGTGCAGATGGGCAAAGGACCACCTTCTTACTCATGGATAATGCAAATATTTCTATTAGATTTGTGTCTTTAAAAAGTATCCATGAGTGTATTTCAGTTGTGAAACTCTTTCCTCTTAGTCTTAATGATAACCTTAGTTTTTTTTTCCTTTGTATTAAAAATCCAATTTGCTTTGTTTTCTGCTCTCACTCTTCACACTGGCATATTGACAGTTGAAGATGAAAGTGCCATTCTCAATTTCCTTCCCAATCATTTTCTGCAAATCACTGGGTGTATCTCTCACTATTATTCTTCTGTTGCTGACATGCAGGCTGTTGTCTATAGTATCTGGCGTACAGTGTGATATGGGCATGTTTCGTACCCCCACCCTCATTTCCAGTTAAAGTCATCTTGATCAGATCGGCAAGTCTCTAGGCAACCACATTCTTCCCTAGTGAGAGTCACTGGATCCTTAGCCAAAAGCCTATCATTCCAGTGTCTTAAACCATCATCCTTCACCAAAAAAAGTCCACACAGCTCCAACCTTTCCCTGCATCTCCAGCTGTGCTGGCTGCAGCCACCCCCACACACCTAAACTCAAGGGACTTCTGACCTCCCAAGCTAGCCCTGCAGCAGCTGAGATATAGACAAATCCTATTTCCCCTGATTCATATGAGACAATATTGTAATTTCTCAAAAGGAAATTTGCTAGGAAACCAAGTGAAAAACAAAACCAGAGAGAGGGAGGCAGAGAGGGAAGAATAATATAAAAGCTTAGAAAAAGATACATTATAGAGTCCTGATTTCTTATCCTGAGAAACTATACTCTGAGTGCAGCCTGGCTTGCTGGCACAGCTAACAAGGCACACAGGATATGAGAATATACTCCTTCAACCCTTTCACAAAAGGGCGATAGGAATAGGGGAGGGCAGGAAGGACTTAAGGGAAAGTAGAAAAAATTTTTGTGTGTTTGGACTGTGGTGTTCCATGGACATAGTACCCAAGGAAGTGTGTGGGCTACTGTATCAAGTCTGGGATGGGCCAGAAACCTCATCTACTACCCTTGTTTCCTTGGCTGCTGTCTGCAACTTTGCTAAACTTGTTTATTGGTTCTGGTAGTTCTTAATATATTCTTTAGGATTTTCTACATAAGAGATCATGTCATCTGCAAATAGAGGTAGTTTTACTTCTTCCTTTCCAATCTGCACATCTCTTATTGTTTTCTTGCCTAATTGCCCTAGAACTTCCAGTACTATGTTGAACAGAACTGGCAAGTGGACATCTATGTCTCATTTTTGGTCTTAGCAGGAATTTTTCAGCCTTTCCCCATTAAGTATGACATTAGCTATGGGTTATATGTAGATGCAGTCCCAATAACTCTTTCAGGGACCCATGCTTTATTGCAAAGCTCTGCTATACTTGTTACATTTTCTTCCTTTGTTTTAGCCTCCTTTATTTTTGTACTTTTACTAAAAAAAAAAAGTTCTAACCTGTATCTACAGTGGTAGAGAAACTAAGGGAGAAAGGCTTGATTTTTCTTTCATTCATCTGTTCAGCAAAGCACCTATTAAATGCTTAGTATGTGTCAACTTAGTCCTATGCTTTTGAGGATACAACACTGAATAAAATAAAGTCCCTATTCTCATAGCACTCACATTCTAGTGATAAAATTATACAGTAAGTAAATAGTCAAGATAATAACAAAGGGATATAAGTTTTGAGAAGGAACAAAGTTCAGTGCTATGGAAGGGAGGCCACCAAGGGCTACTTCATAGCATTAGTGAAGGCCTCTCTGGGAAGGTGATATTTTGGCCGAGAGCAAGTCATCAGAAGAATTGGAAGAAGCATTGTCCATCAGAAAGAACAATTCAAAGACCTTGAGGTAGGAATAAACCTGATGAGTCAGGGAGAAGTACAACTAGGAAAGAAGCCCAGTGTGACTGGAGCAGAGGGAGGAAGGGGGAGAGTGAGAGGTGATGAGAACAAAGAAGTCACAACAAGAAAGGATGCTGAAGTTTACTGCAGGTGATGGGAAGATATTGAAAGGTGTTAAATGGCATACTGTGATGTGATTTAAATTAGTAAAAATCCCCTCTGGCTGATATATCTGTACATACCTTGGATATTAGACTTTGCAAAGCCCAGAATTCCTTGGAGTTGGTTAGAGAACCTTGGTTCATCTCTGCAGCCTCCCCTTACACAGCAGCCAGAGGGATTCTTCTAAAACATCAGTCCAATCATGACCCTTCTCTTCTTAAAAATCTCCTATTGCTCCCTATTTCTCTGAAAGAAAGTATCCTCTCAGGGCCCTTCAAGGCCCTACAAAATATGCTCCTCCTCATGCCTCTCTGCCTTCTCACTTGTCATTGTCATCCCCACTTACTTTCTTGTAGGCACACTAGCTTTCTTAGTTATTCCTCAGATAAGCCATATATTCTTCCAGACATCTTCTCAAATGCTGCCTCGTCAGAGAGGTCTTCTCTCTCTGACTATTTCTTCTCTGACCTCACCCATCATTGTTACTCATTTGCTTGCTTGACTCCAGCCACTTTTACCTATTTGCTGTGGTCTCTTGAGCTAAGCAAGTGTACTTGCACCTGAGGGCCTTTGCCACCACCTCCTTTGCTCCAGGAAAAGTGACCTTCATTTAGGTACAATACCTATGGGAAAGAAACTAGGGGTCAGGCAAAAGGAAAGAGGTGAAAGGGAAGGTAGCAGACTGAGCTTGGAGTCATTATCTGGGTCCACTAGTTTATGATAGCTATAGAAGCTTTTGTGGTTTCTATTGTCTGCTGTGAATTTTTAATTTTTGTGATCATAAAAGCAATAGATACTCAGAAAAAAATGTTCGAAAATAACAAATGTTAACAGTTCAGAAATTTCTCAAAAAGTTAAAAATAGAGTTACCATATAACCCAACAGTGCCACTCCTATGTATATACCCAAGAAAAATAAAAACATACATCCAAAGACTTGTACACTAATATCTGTAATATCATTATTTATAGTTGCCAAATAGTAGAAACAACCTAAACGTCCATCAACAGATGAAAGGAAAAATAAAATGTAGTATATCCATACAACGGAATGCTACTTGACCATAAAAAGGAACAAAGTGATGACACATGCTACAATACGCCTTAACCTTGAAAACATTACACTATGTGAGAAAAGCCCAACACAAAAAGCCAGATATGATATAACCCTGTTTATATAAATTGTCCAGAAGAGGCAAATTCATAGAGATGAGACAGAAAGTTGATTAGTGGTAGCTTGGGAAGTGACTGCTAATGGGTAGAAGGGTCACTTTTAGAGGTAATAAAAACACTCTCAAGTTGATTGTGGTGATGACTGCACAACTTTGTGACTATACTAAAAACCACTGAATTGTACACTTTAAAAGGGTGAATTTTATGGTATATGAATAATGTTTAATAAAGCTATTATTAAAATAAGAAAAATATAAAGATTTAAATAAGAATCAGTCAATATCCTACCACCTTAAAGTAATATTTGTTGCATTTTACTGTAGTTTGTATCTCCCTATCTATTGGTATAAAGATATAGATATATAACTTCAACATGGCAAACAGAGTATATAAACAATTTGGTCTCTTACATTTATTACATTGTGGGTAGTCTATAGACCATTAAACGATTTCTTTAAAAAATATGATTATACTGGTTACTTGTTTCTCAGTCATACCCTCTGGTACATTCTAGAAGACGAAAAGGGGCTTGTCCTATGTCCACCACTAAGCTGGACACTGAATGATACTTCTCTGTTCCACATTTTTATCCCTGCTACTATTTTTCTTTGCTTTACCCTGTCACCATCTATAAGTCCTGAACTATAGTATCCCTTTATTTGATGTTGATATCTCTGCACAGGCCTCAGTGAGTGGAAAAAACAGGACACAGGACACCCCCTTTGAAGCCCTGTCCTTTAATTCAACACAGTTTACCACGAAAGGCTGAATGGGTATATTGCAGATTTCGAGTTACGGAGGGAAGTTACATTTTACGCAAGAGCCACCTGACTGAGGTCAGGGCAGAGCTACTCACCTTCTGTTCACAGTCCTAATGGTCCCAGGTCTTAAGCTAATGTCCTTGGGCTTCCAACACTGAGTTTTGTCTGTGTTGCTGTGGATTGCTATATCAAGTATGGATCAGTGGCACTTCTCCTAACTTCCTAAGGGGGTAGTATTGTACAGCAGATAGATAATAAAAAGATACTTTGTCACTTACATTAGGGCCTGGTAGCCCTTTAAGAAAGAGTTCATGGTACTTCTAGTCACATTGCACCTGTGTCCTGATACAAAAGGCCAACATTAGCCTTTTTTGACTCTACCATGGGTAAAGGTTAGTAAACTAGCATTCCACTACATTCTACCCATCCTTCTCCTAGATGAACTATCTCTCCCTGAGGCCATGTTTCCAAGAGAGAGTCTAATATGAGACTAACTGGCCTAGACCACTGAACTAGCCCAAGTCCTACATACTCTAGACTTCAGAGTCTGCTGGTCATCCGACTTTATCTCTTGGTCACATTGATACAGGGACTATTATAAAGTATACCTGAGTTCAGTGAGGAGGAGTCAGTTCAGGAGGATATGGAATGGAGAGAAAGCTATTCCTACTTGAAGTAGTTTAGTGAGCAGGCTACAAGAAGGGACTGTGCTACATGGCTTGAACCTATAACTAGAAAACATTGTAGTGGATAGTGACAGAAAAATGGGACAGGCTCAGGCATAACCCTCATTTTATCGGAGTCTCACACTGAGTCAGGAGGTGTCCTGGCTATCAGAGAAACTGTAGAGAGGATGCTGGTACCCAGTTAAAAATAAATGTATTGATGGTCTTTGGGAGTAGGGAGAAATTGGGTCTATTAGGCCCAGCTATTGACCTGGCCCAGGCCTGCCCTAGTCTTGGAAGAATTTATTACAGAACTTCCCAATCTTTCTCATGTCAAACCTCACACAGAAAATGGTAACATTTGTGCAGTGCAGTGGAGTAAACAGAGACTATTCATAGTCAGAGGTGACTGGTTCAGATTTTACCAGCTTCAGGTTCTGCTCAGACACCTATGGCTGATGGAATTAACTTCTGCATTGCAGCAACCAAGTTGAGAAGCTCTGCTTTATTGAAAGACATTTGCTTCTGATGGTACCTATACTCTTGAAGCTCAGAGTTAAGTAATATAAACCATCAACCACTCCCTGGCTATGTATCTGCTTGACTTTAAATGTACCTTCTTGAGACCTATGATTTATTATTTTTCTGAACTAGTCAAGACTCTGAACTTCACCTATAAGTGCTAACAACATTATCTCTGGGACATGCTTATAGCCAGATAATTCACTTTGCCAAGTAAGTTGTCATATATTTGAGAGGTGTTTTCAAAACAGGAGACATATAATTCTAATCCTGTATCAGAACTTCAACTGATTTGTGGGTCTTATTGTCAGGATGCCCATCCTTGAAAAGTGAATGCACTTTTAATTGTACATATAATTGTACAGTGTGTGTACAATTTCAGTGAATGCACAATTAGTTACTCACACTCTGATTCAGGAACCCAGGCTCAAGGACTCTACATAGAAAGTCTATGGCAGAGGTTTATTAAATCTTCAAATTCCTTCTCTTGGACACTAGTTCTTTTTGTAAAAGGTTAAGAGAGATTTCAGGTAATGATGTTCTCCAGTGGTTAAAGCAATGGTGTTATGAGAGGAACCCGGGTATTCATAAACCTGGACCTGCTGGGTACCAGCATATAACCTTATTTGAGTTAGAAGGCTGAAAAAGGCCATTTCCAAACCACTTGAGAGGGGGAATATATATTAGTAACATAATTGGTATTAATTAAGCTTTATTTTTCGGTCACCTAAACAGTGCAATCTTTTATTTTTCTTGGATCCAAGGCCCTAAATTTATATTAATTTCCTCCCTAAACTTGTTTTCCTTTCAGCTCTTGATCTGCGTTACACTGGAATACTACAGCAGCACCACCTGTAGGTCACAACAAAGAAATGCATATTGGTGGCTTGAAATTTGAATCTTAGTATTTTGATTAAGAGATCTAGACTAGTAATTTCTAAATCTTGCTGCACATCAGAATGACTGAGAAGCAAAACACAAACAAACAAAAGAAATACAACAACAAAAAAAGAAATCCTCAGATCTCATCCAGACCTTCTAAATCAGAAATTCTGGGGATGGGGCCAGGATTCATTTTTTCAAAGTAGTTCTAATGCCACTGAATTTTGGGAACCACTGATTTAGTTGACAGTGAACAAAATGACTGCAGTACTTGCATAGGAAACTTCTAAGTGATCAAGGATATATAGACAAACTAGGGGATTACAGGCTATCACTGCAATTTTATAACACATACTACCAGCCTAAATCATGACTCTCACCATCATTTGCATGAGGCAGTGAGGCATCATTTGGACTGTGGGTGCAGCTGAGAAGTTTTTCTTTAAAGTTCTTTATCTTTTAAATGAACACATAAAACTTCCTTTTTTTCATCTAGTTTGTAATGAAGTTAGAAGTCACCACATTGTCCTAACAAGAAGTAAAAAGATGAACAAATTGGAAAATCAACAACTCTCCTTAGATCTATCAGACAACTCTTTTTAGGTCACAGGGAAAACTGTTGCCTCCCAATTAGACAGACAGAACTGCAGACATAGAGATTCACAACTTTACCAGAGCAGAGACTCATGAGCAGGCATGTCTGTAAAAGCCACAGAACTGTAACTGATGAATTTCTGGAGGCTCAGAGTGAGAAGTCTGAGAGTTTAAAACCCTGAGGGGACTCAGTTATAGTGGGGCTCCCATGCTTTTGAGAATTTTAGTTCCAGGACTTCTACTATGTTTTCATACTGAAGATTGGGGGGGAAAAATCTCCTCATGTTTCCAGCAAGGGGAGAGGAAAATAAACTATTTTGAAATATGCCAGACAACTCTGGTCTTCTCAGTGCAGTTTGCCCTTAACCACAGGCTAACCTGCTGAGATATCAGCAAAGCCTAACCTACATGGAGAAAGGAAATATCCAACTTAGCCAGCTCTAGTCTAACACGTGGGAAAAGGGAAATAACCAACTCCAGCTTCATAATGATGCAGGTGTGAATTCCCCAAAAAGTTCACTGTCCAGGAGCACAAGCTTACCAAAAGACTGAGACCTACTCATAGGACTACAGAGCACTTCTCCTCATCCCACATCTCTCCACTACTTTACTAAAGGCCTATTTACCACAGTTCCTTTTACCCAATACATCATGTCTATCTTCCGACAAAAAAAAATTATAAAGCATACTTAGACACACACACAAAAAAAACACAGTTTGAGAGACTGAACAAGCATCTGAAGTAGAGTCAGATATCGTAGGAATGCTAGAATTATCAGACCAAGAATTTTTTTAAACAGTGATTAATAAGGGTTTTAAAGGAAAAGTAGACAGCATAGAAGAATAGATGGGTAATATAAACAAAGATGAAAATTCTAAGAATGAAAAAAAGAGTGCTAGAGATCAAAAGTACTGTAATAGAAAAGAAGAATATTTTGATGGGCTCATTAATAGACTGGCTTGGCTGAAGAAAAAAATATCTAAGTTTGACTATATGACAATATAAACTTCCAAAACTGAAAACAGAAAGAAGAAACTGAAAACAAACAAACAAACAAACAAACAAACAAACAAAACAACCAAGTAGGATAAAGGGGAGGGAATGGAGGCAATATTTGAAGCAAAAAATTAATGTCAGATACCAACCCACAGATTCAGGAAGTTCAGAGAAAACCAAGCAGGATAAAGGGGAAAAAATACACCTAGGCACATTATATTCAAACTTAAGAAAATCAAAGGTAAAGAAAAAGCCTAGAAAGAAGACAGAGGGAAAAAAGGTTTACCCATAGAGGAGAAAAGATAAAAGTTACATCTAACTTCTCCTCAGAAACTACGCATATGCTAGTATATAGTGAAGTGACATATTTAAAGTGTTGAGAAAAGAAACCCACTAACCTAGAATTCTTTCTCCTGTGAAATCATACTTCAAAAGTTAAAAAGAGATTTTCTCAGACAACAAAAATTGAAACAATTTATTGCCAGTACAACTGCCTTGCAAAAAAATGTTAAAAGAAATTATTCAGAGAGAAGGAAAATGATATAGGTCAGAAATTCAGATCTACATAAAGAAAGGAAAACACTGGAAAAGGTATAAGTGAACATAAAAAAAGCCTTTTATTTTTTTCATATTTTTGCTCTAATAGATAATAGTTCCATCAAAATAAAAATAGCAACTATGTATTTGGTTATGTATACTTATATATATCTTATTTATATAAATACATATTTATATAAATATATGCTTATGTATGCATATGTATAAATGAAATGAATGGTAACAATAATATAAGGAATGAGAAGGAGGAACTGGGGATATTTTGTTATTACAAGGTATTTGCACCACACATGAAGTGACACAGTGTAACTTAAAAATAGATTTGTATTTGCTTTAAATATATATTGCAAACACAAGTGCAACCACTAAATAATTTTAAAAAGTAATTTATACACTATGAAAAGAGAAAAAATGGAATTATATTAAATGCTCTATTAAAACCACAAAAGGCAGAGTAATATCAGCAAGATGGCAGAATATATGGTCCCCTGCTCATATCCCTTCCTAGCAACAATAATTTGGCAACTACCCATGAACAACAACAAAAATACCATTGTGGGAGCTTTGGAATCCAGATAGGAGATTGTGAAGCCCATTGGAACCCAAGACCAAGAAGAGGTATTTTGAGAAGGCAGGTCTGTGCCCAAGTGGTCCAACTACAGATCCAGAAACATTCCCCTCCCCCTGTGGACTTAACTATAGCCTGATTTGCTCTTGGTTTTGCCACAAGTACTATCTACCAAAGAACTTGGCAGGAGTCACAGGAGTCAGGACTGCTTGTGCTCTGGTTAACAGGCCTGCCAACCTTGGTTCTGGCTGTAGACATTGAAGTAGTCCGTGACCCAGCCCTAGTCCCTATTAGCCACAAGTCCTGCCCATTTAGAGATTGGGTGAGAGACATATTCATCCATGTGCCCAGAGGTAGGTCCTATGACCTTCAGTCTGACTGCAGATTTTGAAATGGCCCTGTCACCTGACTCCAGGCCCTTGCTACTGCAGTCTGAGAGTGGACCTGACCACCCAAGAACCTGGAAAGAGACATGCTTGCCCATCTGTGTCCCACCAAAAGGCAGACCTACTGACTTTGCTCTCATTACAGAGTGTGAAGTGCCTCTGTGACATGAATACAGCCCCTTTCAGCCATGGTTCAGAAGTTGTCTTGCCTGTGCAGGGACCCAGTGAGAGACATGTTTCTCTGTGCCCCTGAAGGAAGGCTCAATGAGTTTGTTGCAACCTGATCTTGAGGCAGCTGTGACCAGGCTCCAGTCTCATTTAGCTGCAGTCCAGAAGGAGTCCTTTTTCCAGGAACCTGGCAGGAGGCATGCCTGTCTATGCATCTGGAGACAGACCTACAGACCCTGGTCCCTGCTGTGGACCCTGTGACTCAGTTCTAGTCTATCTCAACTAAAGTCCAGGGCCAATTCTGGCCATCCAGGGAAATGCCCAATGTCTTATCAGAAGCTTTCCCAGGAACTTAATGGCAGCTACAATCATCTGCACACCTGGTAATAGACCCTCGATCTATGGACCCAGAAACATATTCTTTTTCAGTGACAGCCTTATTGATTAATGTCTTGGAGGCAGTCCTGTTTACCAAGGGGTCAGACAGAATCTATGCCTGCTTGAGACTCCAGTGGAAACCCAGAGGTTTATACAAGACCCAGTCACAACACTGGTTGACTGAAATCTTGAACACAATACCATCAGCCCAGGTACCTGAAAGGAGAAAGTCTCCACCTGCTAAAAGCAGTCTGTAACCCAGAAAAGGTGTTTGCTCCTTCAGAAACACAGAAGTCAAAACAAGGCTACATAGATCATGAAGAATCAGGCAAACGTGACCCCAGTAAAGGCACCTAATAAAGCTCCAATTACTAACCCAAAGAAATGTAGACCTATGAACTGCCTGACAAAGAATTCAAACTAATCATCTTAAAGAAACTCAATAATATGAAAGAGAACACAGACAACTAAATAAAATGAGGAAAACATGAACATGAACAAAATGAAAAATTGAATCAAGAAATAAAAACCATAAAAATGATCCCAAGATTTTTTGGGAAAAATAATGGCATAGATGGTAAAGGCATCCCTTTTGCAACTACATTAAAGTTGTGACAGAAGCACAGAGGAAAAAGCAAGGAAAGTCACCTGGAATCTAGATGAACAAAAGCCCTAAAACTAGAGAGAGAAATAGGAAACCACCCTGCAATAGTAGAAGGTAGGAGGGGGCACAATCACAAAGCTGTTCAGTCCTAACCCGCTGAGTAGGAAAGAGGCTATGGTAGCTGCAGACACCTCTTAAAGGGGCCATGTCTGTGAGCAGACTTTTGTGGTGACCGACCTGCTCACTCTGAGCACCAGCACAGGTGAGCTGCTTGGGGGTCACCAGGGACTTACAGATGGACACTTGTTGTTGGAGCAAGGGCCAGAAGTGAGGCTCTCTTCTGGGTAGAAGTGCTGGTGGTATCCATTGTTCCTCTGTTGAGCTCTCCCCACTCCCAGTGAACAGACTCAGCACTTCCATGGATGAGATGTCACTGGATTCGATAACAGAGGTCATTCTGCCTAGAGGATTCCCTGAAACTCCAACTTGAGGTCCCACCCAAGTCACATCCAGTTATGTCCTTGGTGAGTCTGGTGCTCCTTGCTGAGCCAACCCCAAGACTCACACTAGTGGCAGCTGGCCTTGATTTCTGGCATGGCCTCTTGAGGCAACTATAAGCACAGCATCTCTGGGTTGCTTGCTGAATCTTAACAGGTGTCCCCATATGGGGCAAAGGCTGAGTCTAAATTTGGTCTGCAGCTGAACACCTCTCAGGACTGTGCTACTGGACAATGACTTCACAAATCCACACTAATAAAAATGGGAGACTTAGAATCTTTGGTTAGTACATAAAAATAGACACAGAGGCAGCCAAAATGGGAAGACAAAGGAACAAAAACTATATGCAATAATAGAACAGAGATATGGAAATAATGGAGTCAAGCAATATAACAGAAGCAGAGTTCAAAACACTGGTTATAAAGATGCTCAATGAACTTAGGGGAAGTAGATGAACTTAGTGAGAACTTTAAGAGATAAAAAACATAAAAATGGAAATGAAAATTATAAAAGGGAACCAGTCAGAAATGGTGAACACATTATCTGAGATATTAGAGGAAATCAACAGAGTGAATAAAGAAGAGGATCCAATCACTGATATAGAGGATGGGGAAGCCAAGGGCAATCAATTAGAATGGCAAGGAAAAAGAATCCAGGAATAGAATAATAATTTAAGGAGTCCATGGGACACAATTAAACATAAAAAATATCTGTGCTGTAGGGGTACTTGAAGGAAAACAAGAAGTTTAAGAGCTATTTGAAGAAATAATGATGGAAAACTTCCCTAACCTGGTGAAAGAAATAGACATACAACTCCAAGAAATTAAGAGAATCTCCAGAAAGATGAACCCAAAGAAGCCCACACCAAGACACATTATAATTAAATTTCCAAAGGTTAAATACAAAGAGATATTCTTAAAAGCAGCAGGAGAAAAGCAGTTAGTTATCCACAAGGGAGCACCCATAAGACTGGCAGCTGAGTTCTCAAAAGAAACTATGCAGGACAGAAGGGCTTGGCCATCCTATAATATTCAATGTGATGAAGACCCAGGATCTACAACCAAGAACACTTTATCCAGCAAGCTATCTTTTAGAGTTGAAGGACAGATAAAGAGCTTCCCAGACAAAAATAATCTAAAGGAATTTATCATCACCAAGCCAGTATTACAGGAAACATTGGAGGGACTCCTTTAAGAAGAAAAATGTGTGTCAAAAAACAGGAATAAAGAATGGTAACAACTACATTTCTATCAATAAGTACCTCAAATGGAGTAAAAAAAGAATTAAATTCTCCAACCAAAAGATAGAGTGACTGAATGTATAAAAAAACAAGATCCCTACATGATGCCTATAAGAGACTCACTCAGATTAAAGAACACATACAGACTAAAAGGAAGGGGATGGAAAATGAGATTGCCTTGACAGACCTAGAGGGCATTGCACTGAATGAAATGAGTCGGATAGAGAAAAACAAATACCACACAATTTCACATACACATGGAATCTAAAAAGCAAATCAAGGAACAACAAAAACAGAAATAAGCTCATAGATACAGAGATATGTTTTGAGGGCTAATAGATGAGAGGGGAGTTGGGTGTGGTGAAAAAAAGGCAAAGAGATTAAGAAGTACAAATGAATAGTTACAAAAAAGACATGAAAATATAAAGTGCAGTATAAGGAAAATAGTTAATGATGTTGTAATAAATATGTAAGGGGAAGAAGGGTACTAGATTTAGTGGGGTGATCACTTTGTAGGTTATATAGATCTCTAATCACTATGCCATACAACTAGAATCAATATATTATTGTATGCCAACTAAAATTAATTTTAAAAACTCATTGAATTATACAATGCAAATACGAGCAACTAATTTTCTATTATATTTCAATAAAGCCAGGGGGTAGGGGTGGGTTGGGGAGGGAAGAACCAAAAAGAAATCCTGAAGCTGAAGAACACAATGATAGAAATAAAAAATTTAATAGAAAGTTTCAACAGAGCTTCATCTAGAAGAGAGAATCAGCAATCTAATATACAGGTCATTTGAAATCAGACAGTTGGAGGAACAAAAAGAAAAAACAATGAAGAAAGCATATGGCATATATAAGATACTTTTGAATGAACAAATATATGTATAAGAGGGTCCCAGAAAAAGGAGAGAAAGTGAAAAAGTGGGGGGGGATATCTTATTTAAAGAAATGTTTTCTGGAAAATCTCCAAATCTTGGGAGGGATATGGGCATCCAGATACACGAAGCTCAAAGGACCCTGAGAAAAATGCACCAAAGGATTACGATGAGACAAGGTATAATCAAATTTTCAAAAGTGAAAGATTATAGAGAATTTAGAAAGCATCAAGAGAAAAGTGACATGACTAAGTGAGATTTATCCCAATTATGCAAGCTTTGTTCAACATTTGAAAATCAATTAATGTAATCCATCACATCAACAGACTAAAGAAGAAAAATCATATGATCATATTATAGATGATGGAAAAGCATTTGACAAAGTCCAACACTTATTTATTGTAAATACTCAGCAAACTAGGAATAGAAGAAAATTTCTGCAATTTAATAAAGAACATCTACAAAAAAACCTACAGCTTAAATCTCATATAATTGTAATAAACACTAAGCTTCCCCACTAAGATCAGGTAAATGGCAAAGACATCTTTTTCATCACTGCTTTTCAACATTTTACTGGAAGTCATTGTACTGGAAGTCTTGTGCAATAAGACAAGAGAAGGAAATAAAAGGTATACAGATTTGGAAGGAAGATATAAAACTTTTTTGTCACAAATGAAATTATTATCAGTGGAGAAAAACTGAAAGAATTGACAAAATAAAACCTACTGGAACTAAAAAGCAATTATACCAAGGTTGCAGTGTACAAGGCTATTACACAAAAGTCAATCATTTACCTACATACCAACAATGAACAAGTTAAATTTGATGTTAAAAACACATTAACATTTACATTAATACAAAAATAAAATATGTATAAGTCAAAAAATATATACAAAAGCTAGATGAGGAATACTATAAAATTATAAGAAAGATATCAAAGAAGAATTAAGCAAATGGAAAGATATTGCATGTTCATGGATAGAAAGACTCAGTAGTGGTCAAGATGTCAGGATGTTAGTTCTTTCCAATGAAAACAATGTAAATTCAATGCAATTGCAATTAAAACCCAAGCAAGTTATTGTGTGTATATTGACAAACTGATTCTAAAATTTATATGGAGAGGCAAAAAAGTCAGTTTAACCAATTCAATATTAAAGAAGAGCAAAGTTAGAGGACTGACAGTACCCAACTTCAAGAATTATTATAATGCAACAGTAATCAAGACAGTATGCTATTGGTAAACTAATATAAATAGATCTATAAAACTTAATAAAGGGTTCATAAATAGACCCATATAAATATAGTCAACTTATCTTTGTCAAAGGAGTAAGGGGGAATACAATGAAGCAGAGATAGGATTTTCAACAAATGATGCCAGAACAACTAGACATCCACTATCAACATTACACACACACACACACACACACACACACACACACACACACACACACAGAAGTAGTCTTTATAGCCATCACAAAAATTAACTCAAATTAATCATACACCTACATGTGAAATGCAAAACTATAAAACTCTTAGATGATGACATAGGAGAACATCTAAATGGCCTAGGGTACTGCCACGAGTTTTTAGATAGATCTACAAAGGCAAAATCCATGGGAAAAAAAATTGATAAGCTGAACTTTGTTGAATTTTAAAATTTCTGTTCTGTGAAAGATAATATTATGAGAATAGGAAGGTAAGCCATGGACTGGCAGAAGATATCTTCAAAAGATGCATCTGCATAGATAAGAAACATAGGTACTAAACTCATGGACCTTGGATTTAGAGAGGAGTTTGAATTTGACCTCAAAGGCAAGAGAAATAAAAGCAAAAATAAATGAATGAGACTATTTCAAACTAAAATGCTTCTACATAGCAAAAGAGTCCATCAACAAAACAAAGAGGCAACCAACTGAATGGGAGAAGATATTTGCAAACAACAGCTACAACAAGGGATGAATATCCAACAACAACAAAACAATCCAATTAAAAAATGGGCAGAGCAACTGAACAGACATACAAATAGCCAACAGACATATGAAAAGATGCTCAACTTCACTAGCAATTATGGAAATTCAAATCAAAACCACAATGAAATACCATCTCACACCTGTAAGAATGGCTATTATCAACAAGACAAGTAAAAACGAGGACCAACTGCACTGACGTGGGCTGAGAGGAAGCTGCTCTAGGATGTAATGTTTTGACCTTGTGATCAGGAATTGTCCAGAGCTCTCTTAAAGAAAGGCTTATAGGCATCTGTAGCAGCTTTGTTGGTAAGTAGTCCTTGTTCCCATCCTGTGGTGTTTGTATTGGCTGCAGTCAGATTTTTAGAAAAACAAGCATCAGAGTGAAAGTACTCTCTGCCAGCCAGGGGCCTCTTGTGATAGGATGGTTCTCCTGTCAATACTGGGAAGCCTATCTCAGGGTGTAGACCACAGAAACAGCCTAGAAAAACAGACGTTATGTGAGCCTCTATATATATCACCAAGCCCAAAGGCCCCTAAATATTCCCTGGTTTACTTGGTGAGCTGCCTGAAAAGCCCAAACCCAGAAAAAGGATTTGGGGCCTTTTAGGTATACAATTGGGTTGGCTCAGAGGTGGTGCTGCCAGAGATGATGTGGGCTTTCCCAGATTGAGAACTTTTTAAGAGTGAGGTTTAAAGAGTAAATGGGAATGTGATCCAACATCTCTGTTGTCCCTTCACTCAAGAGAGCTGGGAAAATAACTCTAGGAGTTGTTGTAAAGGGCAACATTGATTATTTAAACTGTTCAAAATGTCTGTGGTATCTGATCCTTTAGTGAGGGTTGAGATGGGCCCCTTTGGAAATCCAGGCATTTGTTGGATAGCTGTGATAGTTTAAGTTCCAAGGGCCAGAGCTGGGTGGTCAGGGAGGTAATAAAACATGGCTTTTATGTTACATGAGCTTGGGATATGACTTATGGGGACCCGGAGCTGTCATTCACTAGCTGACTTAATCTCACTGCCTCATTTTTTCTCACCTATAAAATGGAAACTCTAATTATATAGGGTTCCCCTGTCATGTGAAAGTAGAATGTTCATATGAAACCTTTAGTAAGCTGACATTGCAGAAAGTGGAGTATCTCCTGCTTTCTAAAAGTTTGCATCGTCACTGCTTTTACAAAAGACCTTTTTGAATTTCTTCTGGTTAGTGAAAACAGGTACTTCTGTAGGTCTTTCATAAAGTGAAGTGGCATAATGCAAACTACTGGAAGCTATTAAAAATAAAACAAACTGTTTGGAAAATCACAAATGTTTGAGAGACAACCAAGAACTAGGGCAGGGTTCAACGATGTCATCTCCTACACAATACCAAACCTTAAAGATCGAGAGAGGTTGTTGTTTAATTTAATGCATAGACACCAACACAGGTAGTCAAGCGAAATGAAGAAACATAGGAATATGTTCTAAATGAAAGAAAAAATAAAACATTAAGAAAAAAACTTAATGTAATAAAAATAAGTGATTTATCTGATAAAGAGTTCAAAGTAATGGTCATAAAGATGCTCACTGAACTTGGGAGAAGAATGAGTGAACATGGTGAAAACTTCAACTAAAAGAAAGAAAATATAAGAAAGTTCCAAACAGAAGTCACAGAACTGACGACTATAATGACTGAACAAAAAATACAGTACAGAGTTTCAATACAGCAGCCTAGATGAAGCAGAAGAAAAAAATCAGTAAATTCAAAAAACAGGGCACAGAAATTCATCCAATCAAAGCAGCAAAAAAACAAGTGAAGATACATAAAGGGACTTATGGGACAACATCAAGCAGACTAACATTCACAGTATAGGACTCTCAGGAAAAAAAAATGAGGGAGAGAAAAGTTTTTGAAGAAATAATGCCTAAAAGCTTCCTTAACCTGAGGAAAGAAACAAACATCTAGACCCAGGAAGGCCAGAGAGTTCTAAATAAGGTGATTGTTAAAAGACCTGCACCATGACACCATAAGAAAATTATAGGCCAATATCATTGATAAACATAGATGCAAAAATCTTCAAGAAAAATTAGCAAGATGAATTCAATGAAGCATTAAAGGATTATATACCATGTTAAAGTGAGATTTATTCTATGGATACAAGGATGGTTTGATATCTGAAAATCAGTCAAGGTAATACACCACATTAACAAAATGAAGGATAAAAAGCATATCATATCAATGGGTGTAGAAAAAAACATTTGACAAAATTCAACATCCATTTATGATAAAAACTATCAACAAAGTTGGTATAGAGGAAATGTACCTCAACACAATAAAAGCCATATGTGACAAGCCCACAGCCAACATCGTCATACTCAGTTGTGAAAAACTGAAAGCTTTTTCTCTAAGATCAGGAACAAGACAAGGATGTCCACTCTCACCACTTTTATTCAACATAGTTTGGAAATTCTAGCCAGAGCAATTAGGCAAGAAAAAAAATGCTATCTAAATTGGAAAGGAAGAGGTAAAATTGTCACTCTTTGCACATAACATACTACATATAGAATGTCCTATGTCCATTAACGAAACAAAAATGAAGAAGGCATAATTTTTTAATTAAAATTTATTGGGGAAACATTGATAAAAAAATCCAATAAGTTTCAAGTGTACAATTCAACAGTATGTTGTGTGTGTGTGTGTGTGTGTGTGTGTGTGTGTGTGTGTGTGTATCACATTGTGGTTTTGATTTGCATTTCCATAATAGCTAGTGAAGTTGAGTATCTTTTCATACGTCTATTGGCCATTTGTTTGTCTTGGCAGAAGTGTCTGTTCAGGTCCTCTGCTCATTTTTTAGTTGGATTGTTTGTTTGTTTATTTGTTTGTTTGTTAGAGCTTTATGAGTTCTTTGTATTTTTTGGATATTAGGCCCTTATCAGAATTATTGTTTGAAAATATACTCTCTCATTTGAATAGTTGTCTCTTTACCTTATTGATAGGTTCCATTAATTTTTTTTTCTTTTACTTCCCTTGCCTTTGAGGTCAAATTCATAAAATCCTCTCTAAATCCAAGGTCCATGAGTTTGGTACCTGTTGTTTCTTCTATGAAATGTATTCTGTCAGGTCTTATATTCAGGTCTTTGATTCATTTTGAGTTCATTTTCATGTATTGTGACAGATAGCAGTCTAGTTTCATTCTTTTATATGTGGCTTTCCAGTTTTCCCAGCACCATTTATTGAAGAGGCTTTCTCTTCTACATTGTATGATTTTAACTCTTTTGTTGAAAATTATTTACCCATATAAACAGGGATTTAATTCTGGACTCTCAATTCTGTTCCATTGGTTTGAGTGTCTGTTTTTCATCCAATACCTTGCCATTTGATCATAGTTACGTTGTAGTATAATTTGAAGTTGGGCAGAGTGATGCCTCCAGCCTTGTTCTTTTTTTCTCAGGATTGGTTTGGCTATTTGGGGTCTCTTATGCTTCCATACAAATTTCATGATTTTTTTGTTTTATTTCTTTAAAAAATGCTAATGAGATTTTGATGGAGATTACATTACATCTGCATATTATTTTAGGTAAAATGGTCATTTTAACTATGTTGATTCTTCCAATCCAAGAACAGAAAATATCTTTTCATTTCTTTGTGTCTTCTCCAATTTTATTTAATAGTGTCTTATAGTTTTCATTGTGTAGGTCCTTCACATGTTTCATTAGGTTTATTCTTAAGTAGTTTGTTCTTTTTGTTGTAATTGCAAAAAAAAAAAATTAAATTCTTTTTCTGAAAATTTATCATTAAAGTATAGGAACACTATAGATTTTTAAACATTGTTTTTTTTTTTAATCCTGAAACTTTATTTATTATTTCTAGTAGTGTTTTAGTGGAGTCTTCAGGGTTTTCTATATAGAAAATCATGTCATCCACAAATAGTGACAATTTGACTTCTTCATTTCTTATTTGAATGCCTTTTATTTCTTTCTCTTGCCTGATTGCTCTTGCTAGGACTTGTAAAATTATACTGAATAATAGCAGTCATAGTGAACAGACTTGTTTCTGATCTTAGAGGAAAGGTTTTTAGTTTTTCACCATCAGACATGATATTAGCTGAGAGTTTGTTATATTCGGCCTTTATTATGTTGAGGTACTTTCCTTCTATACCTATTTTATTGTATTTTAATCATAAATGATTATATCTTGTCAAAGGCTTTTTCTGCATCTATCGATATGATCATATGATTCTTATTCTTTATTTTGTTTAAATAACATGTCATTTTAATTAATTTGTGCATCTTAAACCATCTCTGTGCCCCTGGGATGAAGCCCACTTGATCATGGTGTATAACCTTTTTAATGTATTGTTGTATTTGATTTGCTAGTATCTTATTTGGGATTTTTGCATCTGTGTTCATGAGATATATTGGCCTGTAGTTTTCTTTTTTTGTATTATCTTTACCAGGTTTTGGTATTAGTTTGATGTTGACCTCATAAAATGAGTTAGAAAATATTTCCCCTTCTTCAATTTTTTGGAAGTTTTTGAGAAGAATAGGCATTAAATCTTTGAATGTTTGGTAGAATTCACTCTTGAAGCCATCTGGTTCTGGACTTTTTCCTTTTGGAAGGTTTTTGATGATTGTTTCAATTTTCATACTGCTAATAGGTTCATTTAGATTTTCCAGTTCCTCGTGATTCAGTCTAGGAAGATTGTGTATTTCTAAGAACTTGTCCATTTCTTCTAGGTTACTAAATTAGATGTCATGTAATTTTTTATAGTATTCTTGTATGATACTTTGTATTTCAGTGGTATCTATCATAACTTCTCTTTCATTCATGATTTTGTTTATTTGTGTCCTTTCTCTTTTTTCTCTAGTGAGTCTAGCTATGGGTTTGTCAATTTTATTTATTTCTCAAAGAACCAGCTTTTTGTTGCATTTATTTTTCTATTGTCTTTTTATTCTCAATTTCATTTAATTCTGCTCTAATTTTGATTATTTCCTTCCTTCTGCTAACATTTGGCTTCATTTGTTCTAGCTTTTTAAGATGTAGTGTTAGGCTGTTTATTTTGGCTCATTCTCATTTTTTGAGATAGGCCCATCATGTTATGAAATTTCCTCTTATAACAGCTTTTGCCATGTTCCAAATGTTTTGATATGTTGTACTATCATTCTCATTCGTTTCTATGTATCTCTTGATCTCTCTTTTTACTTTCTTGACCCAGTTATTCTTCAGTAGCATGTTGTTTAAGCTCCACATATTTGTGGTTCTTCTTATTAGTTGATCTCCCGTTTCAAAGCATTATGATTGGAGAATATGCTTGGTATGATTTAAACCCTCTTATATTTGTTGAGGCTAGTTTTGTGTCCCAGCGTGTGGTCTATCCTTGAGAATGTTCCATGTACACTAGAGAAGAATGTATAAGCAACTGCTTTGGGATGAAAGGCTCTGTAAATGTCCAATTGATCTGATGTGTCATTTAAGGATGTTATTTCCTTTGATTTTGTTTGGATGATCTGTCCATGTCTTACAGTGAGGTATTTAGGTCCCCTACTATGATAGTGTTTTGGTCTCTTTCTCCCTTTAGTTCTGTTAGTAATCACTTTATATATTTTGGGGCTCCCTGATTTAGAGCATAAATATTAATACGTGTCATATCTTCTTGATGTATGATTCCCTTTATCATTATGAAGTGTCCTTCAGTATCTCTCTTTACCTTTTTTATCTTGAAGTCTATTTCATCAGATTAAGTACAGCTACACCTGCTTTTCTCTGGATGCTATTTACTTGGAATATCATTTTTCACTCTTTCACTTTGAGTCTATATTCATCCTTGCATCGGAGATATGTCTCTCAAAGGCAGTATAGAGCTCAGTTTTGTTGTTTGATACAGTCTGCAACTCTGCCTTTTTATTAGTGAATTCAGTCCATTTGCATTTAGGTAATTATTGAAATATGAGGTATTCCTAGATATTTTACCTTTTGTTTTCTGGTTGTTCAGTGTTTCCATTGTTTCTTTGTTCTTGTGTTTCTGTCTATTATTTTAATTTGGTAAGGGTTTGTGGATTTTCCCTCTATCCCTCTTGTTTTATGTTATATATCTCAATTCTAGATTTTTATGTGTGGTTACATTAAGATTACGTAAAGGATAACATGCACACACACAGTATTCCACTTTATTTTGTGTGCAACTTAACTCCATTCTCCTTTGTGAATTTGAATCTTTATTCCCTCTCCTCTTTTGTTTTTGTTGTCTCAAATTGTTCTTATGTATGCTGAATGTTCATTTCTAATTTGAAGTAGCAATTATCTTCTTATTGTTTAATTTCTAATACCCTGTTTTTAATAAGGGTTGCATTATCCTTCTTTGGTCTGCTTGCTGGTCATCTTACTCATAGCTATGCATTTTTTGTCCTTTTGTCTTAGGTAGGATGACTCCTTCAGTTTTTCATGTAATGCAGGTCTTGGGGCAAAGAATTCCCTCAACTTTTGTATGTCTGTAAAGGACTTTATTTCTCCTTCATAGCTAAAAAAAAGATTTTCTGGGAATGTTATTATTGGCTGATAATTTCTTTCATTTAAGAGTTTGAATATTTGGTTCACTTCTTTCTTGCTTATAAGATTTATGCTGAGAAGTCCAAAGATAGTCTAATGGGTTTACTTTTATGGGTTACTGTCTTCTTTTTCCTGGTTGCCTTAAGAATTCTTTGTCATTAATTTTTGATAACATTAATATAATATGTCTTGGAGAAGGCCTTTTGGGGTTGACATAATTGATGTTTTATTTGCTCTTAAATTCAAAGACCAAGCTCATTCCTTAGGTTTGGGAAATTCTCAACAATTATTTGTTTGAAGATGATCTTTTTTTCCTTCTCCTTTTTCATTTTTGGTGTACCCATTATTCTTATGTTTCTTTTCATTATGGTGTCAGATAGTTATTGTATATTTCTTTTATATTTTTTTTTAATTCTCAGGTCTCTTCTTCCTTTTGAGTTATTTCCAGATTTCTGTCTTCCACATCACTGATTCTTTCTTCCATCTGGTCAGCTCTATTTCCTAATCTTGCTAATTCATTCATCTCTTTGAATGTGTTCTTTATCTCCAGAAGTTCTATTTGGTTCTTTTTTAGGGTTTTAATCTCCTTGCTAAAAACATAATTTTGGTGGTCTAATTTGATTCTAAGTTCTTGGAATTGTCAATCAGATTTATCTTGCATATCACTGATTTTTTTTCAGAAGTGCAGTCCTGAATTGTCTCTCATTTAAATTGCAGAGTTCTATGTCTTTAAGCTTATTTTCTAAAGATTTTTCTCTTTCTTTCTGATCTGCCTTGTCATCTTGGTTGTTCATGGTGTTTAATGGACTACTTCTCTGCCTGGGCATTAATGGCAGTATACTCTGCTTTTTTTTTTTTTTTTTTTTTAAGTAGGTTTATTAAATAGAAGTCTCTTTAGCCAGTTGATAAAAAGGGGTTTTTCTTTTGATTTCCAGTAGGTGGTGCCCAAGCCTTTTGAATATCTGCTTTGAGGCTAAAAATGCTCCCCCCACCCTGCCCCGCCCTCTGTCTAATATGCTGTATATTCAATCCATGATCAGATCTCTTTGGTCCCAGTGCCTGTCTGTGGTTCCAGCTGTGCTTTATGTTTCTGTACCAGTTCTGCAAATTCCCCTGGGACTTTGCAAACTACGTTTGGGAGGATATGGGGTGGGGGGAGGGCACACTCTCGGTTGATGGGGTAGCACTGTCAGGGTCTATATCTAGCTTCCTGCTTGGCAACAGAGGCTGCTAAGACATAGTTTTTGCCCCTCCGTACTTTGTTCTCACTCCACTTTCTGCTCTGATAGCTGGGCTTTTCTGTGTGCCTCAGGCAGGGCTGTTTGGGGGAACCAGTCGCAAGTTCTCTCCACCTTTTCTTTCTGCAGAGAGTTCTGACTGCCTATAGCAGTTTCTTTGTTCCTTCTAATCTACCCCCAGACTTGCATGGTTCTGACCTTTTGATGTTGTGATGTGTAGACCTCTCAGATGTGCTTGTGTGCAGGTTGGGTGCTATTTGTTGAGTTTTGGATGTTCAGCTTATTATTATTTCAAGGGTAAAGATCTGGAAAGATCCCTCACTGTGCCATGCTTCTTGAAAAATACATAATTAAAGGAAAAGATATTCCATGCTCATATATTGGAAGAATTAACATTGTAAAAATGTACATATTTCCAAAAAATATATATAGATTCAATGCAATCCTGAACAAAATTTCAAAGACACTTTTCACAGAACTTAAACAATTCCAAAATGTGTATGGAACCCCAAAGACCCTGAAGAGCAAAAGCAATCTCAAGAATGAAGAATAAAGTTGGAGGTATCATGATCTTTCATTTCAAAATTTATTACAAAGTTATATTAATTAAAAGAGTATGGCATTGGCATAAAAACAGATATTTGGATTAATGGAACAAAAGAGAGAGCCCAGAAGACAACTCATGCATATATAGTCAATTAATTTATAACAAAAGAATCAAGAATATACAATAGAGAAAGAAAAGTCTCTTCAACAAATGGCATTGGGAAAAGTAGGCAGCAACATGCAAAAGAATGAAACTGCACAAAATTTAACTCAAAATGCATTAAAGACTTGAACATAAGACCTGGAATAATAAAGCTAAATAAAAGGAGAAAAGATAGGTAGTAAGCTCCTGGACTACATCAAACTAAAAAGCTTCTTCACAGCAAAGAAAACCATCAACATGATAAAAAGACAACCTATTGAGGCGAAAGAAGTATTTCAAAATTATATATCTGATGAAGGGCTAATACCCAAAATATATAAAGAACTCAAAACTTAATAGCAAACAACAACAACAACAACAACAACAACAACAACAACAACAACAACAAACTATTCTATTAAAAAATGGGCAGAGGATCTGAATAGGTATTTTTCTAAAGAAGACATATTGATAGTCAACAGGTACATGAAAAGGTGTTCATCATCATTAATCATTAATGAAATACAAATCAAAACCACAATAAGATATCACCTCCCATCTGTTATAATGGCTATTATATTATCAAAAAATATAAGAAATAATAAGCATTGGCGAAGATATGGGAAAAAGGGAACCCTTGTGTACTGTTGGTGGAAATGTACTGTATGGTGGTTCCTTAAAAAATAAAAAAAATAGAACTACCATGTGATCCAGCAATTCCACTTCTGGGTATTTATCCAAGAAAAAAAAAACTAACTTGAAAAGATAAATACATCCCCATGTTCATTGTAGCATTATTTACAATAGCCAAGATATGAAAACAACCTAAGCATCTATTAATAGATGAATGAATAAAGAAAATGTGAGATATATATAATGGAATATTATTCAGCTGTATAAAAGAATGAAGTCCTGTCATCGGTGACAACATGGATGGATCTTGAGGGTATTATGTAAGTAAAATAAGTCAAACAAAGACAAATACCACATGATCTCACTTATATGTATGTGTGTGTATATATATATACATATATATGTGTATGTATATGTATGTGTGTATATATATATATATACACACATATATATATTTAAAAACAGATTCATAAATAAAAATAACAGATTGGTAGTTGCCAGAAGGAGGTGGGGGTGGGGAGTGGGCAAAATGGGTGGAGTCAAAAGTAAAAATTTCTGGTTATAAAATAAATGTCATGAGGATGTAATATATAGCATGGTGATTATAGTTAATACTGTATTGCATATTTGTAAGCTGCTAGGAGAGTAAATCTTCAAAGTTCTTATCACAAGAAAAGAATTCTATAACTATGCCGGGTGTTGGATGGTAATTAGACTTACTGTGGTGATCATTTCACAATGTACACAAATATCAAATCACGCTATGCACCTGAAACTAATATCATGTTGTATGTCAATTATGCCTCAATAAAAAGTTGGAACTGAAGATTTTAAAAAAGTGAATAGTGAGAGTCTAAGTGCTTATCTGCTATGAAACTAAACCTTTTTAAAGCATATATAACTTATGTGGTGGCCACATGATATATGAAATAAAGAAGACAAGAGTTAAAGTCCATATGCTGAATATTAGCAAAGCTTAATTTCCTTTCTTTGGTAAAAATAATTATAAATAACAGTTCTACTAATTTTCATGCTTCCCACTGAGTCATGTATCAATATTCTCTTGTGCATTTACCCCTCTTTGGAGGTCACGAATCTAGAAGAGAGATTCTAGTAAATTTTAAGATTAAGGATTATTTTCTTAAAATACAATAGCCTCTGCTAGGTACCATTTAAATACTGTTGTTTTTATTTTTTGTACATACATAGTTTGAAAAGTAGTACTGATTGCATCTACTTTTTAAAACTTTCCTATAGAAGCACACACACACACAGAGCACTTCTTGTCAATCAAAAGTAATGCCTTAGGTAGTAGGTGTGTATTCATGTAGCACATAGCATAATGTGGGTGCTTGATAAATTTTAGATGATGGTCACATGATTGTCAGCTTAATTACATATTGCCTGAAATAATGCCATCTTTACCCGCCTTCTTTTCAAATACTATTTACAATCTATTGGGAGAGAAAAAAATAATCTATGGAAGTTTTAAGTCTGAAGGGAATTGCTAACTGATGTTCAAGGTTTTGTTGTAAGACTATTTTAATAATGCTCAGATCAGAGCAAAATGAAATATTGTTTTTTATAGTAGGCATGCACTTCCAGGAATCTTTGAAGATTTGTATTATGAGCAAAGGGAATCAAGCTTTCCAAAAGAACACTCTAGTAGAAGTAATACTGCATGTTTATGAATTTTGTGCTTACATCTAAAATTTTATGGTGTTTCTCTAGTAAAAAAAATTTAAACTCATAACAATTTATTTCTTTTTCCTGCTACATGTTCATTGTAGGTCAGCTGAGAGCTCTGTTCATCACATTCATCAGAGATCCAAGCTGAGAGAGCCTCCATTTCAACCCATTTCCATGACTTGCATCAAGGGAGAGGAGGAAGCTGAATTACTCACTGGCCCTTAACGTTTCCACCCAGAAGCGACCTATGTCAATCCTAGTAATATTTTATTGGCCAAAGCAAGTCACATCACCATGCTTAACTTTAGAGGGGTAAGTATAGTTTTACCATGTGCTTGAAGGAGAAAAGCCAGAAATAAGTGGTAAATAGCATTTATAACTACCACATTGTCATATCAAAATATGGGCCCTGGTATACAGATGTGTCAGATAGTTAAAATCTCAGTGCAGACATAATTCACCTGTTTTTTGACTTTTGCTGTGACTTTCTGCTGTTCTGGAAGGCTGTATCTTTGGTCAGTATATCAGGTAACTTACAGGCAAACAAATTAGCTCATGCCTGCCAAGCTTACTGAAAGAGCATGTGACAATATTCTGGGGTTAACAAGAAAAAAATGGATTGCAGACTTCTAACCAAGTTTGTTTGAGAATCTACAGGAAACATCAAAGAGGTAATGAGGAGTGAAGACTACCAATCGCATAAAATAGCTATTCTTATCTACAGTCACACTAACCTCCATGAAATAATCACTTGGATGATAGGCCTTCTTGGATTAGTGATGCAGCTATAAAATGTCTTGGGTTTTAAAATTTGGGAGCAAAGCTGGAAGATTTCTCACCTGACAAGAGAACAAAACATGGGCTTTTCTGTGTGTATGGTCAGGAAACCTTCCTCTGCATGGTATAACCACCATAGTTTCCTGGAAGAATGGAAGGGGGATGTACCATTTCCTACCAAAGGTGACCTGCCGTTAGGAGCCATGTTGGGGCCAGTTGGTTTATATGCCTTGGAATTCCAAAGTCTTGCCTAAGGTCTCTGTAGAATGATGCCATTTAGAAGCACTTTTAGAAGGTTATGACAGGGTTCCTACACACTGAACTGTCTCAGATGTTGAAAGTGGGATATCTCATCAAAAGGGTACTTAGTGAATATGGCTAGAATGTGAACTGGAGGCAACAACTATTTTCCAGCATGACTAGGACTGTTACTTGGATCCTTCCCACAGCAAAAATAAAATGAGCATATGTGTTTGGGTGAACCTACCATCTACTGCTTACATCCAAACATGCATGTTGGAAGGGGCATTATCAAGTCTGTATCATGGGGGAGTTGAATTCCTGGGCCTGCTCTTTCTTCAATTCTACCTTCATGCCTGCCCCATTTTCATATTCAAGGCTTGTTTGTCATACTATATTACAGAATGTATTACAGAATGTCACACAAATCTTATCCACAGGGTTGTAGTCAAGCAGACCTTACTAACTCCCTTATCCAAACTTGTTATACAATAAATAGACACCTTCTATGGGCAACATAGCAAAGAACTTAAGAGCTCAAGTTCTGAGGTCAGATTGTATGCATTTGAATTTGGTGTTGGTCACTTAATTACTTAACCTTTCAAATTATTTAACCCTCTGAGTTTTGGTTTCCTTAGCTATAAAATGAGGACAATAATAAGAGCTGTAATTATTAAGTGAGATAATGGATTAAAGCACTTAATGTAGTATCTGGCATACAATAAGTACTCAATAAGTATTCAATAGGTTGTATCACATCATCACCACCACCACCATCATCATCATCATTTTCACCACATGAACTCTGCTGAGGGGCCTCTTGCATGTTAACTTCTCCAGAGGCCCAGTCAGTTGCTGCTTTTCGTGGTCACTCATTCTCCGCTTTCCCCACTCGAGGGCAGTGGTTTCACCTTGATCTACTGTTGTCAGCACTTAATGTGGGCTTTTCAGGCAGCTGTTCAGCCCACCCTGCCAGTTGCTGAAATGCTGGCCAACTGTGTGGCTTCTGGGGAGATATTCTTGGAGCATAAACTCAGGAAGCTTCTTCTTCCCAGGACTTGGAGGAACTGGATCATTTCCTCATCCCCAGCGTTGAGGTCTATATTAAATGGAGATACTATTTTCTAGGGCCAGAGACATTCATGCTCTGAACTGTTATTGACAGAATTCTCTGAAAGAAATGGGGGAGGTTTTACACTCACCCTTCAAAATAGTAAGCTTAGACTCCTCTAGGACAACCAAGGCCTAGAAATTATGACTATACAAGACTGACCCCACAGCTGCTTATCCCTTTTCTTCTGGCTGTGCTCAGAGGGGCCTCAGTATTTAGGAGGCTGAAGGTTTTAGGAGACATTTACCTTTATCTGTAACCCCAAAAGAGAAGATGAGTGGAGGAATATCTTCCATTGTCCCATCCTGTCTGATGGAATTTCTAGTATTAGCCACCCCCACCTTCACCCAAACCTCAAACCACATAGCTGGAACTGGCCTCTGACACCACTGAATGACTTGCAGCCTAAACTCTGAAACTCTTTCAATGACACAGTGTGTGCACTGCTTTACAAGCTGTGATTAGTTTTCTTGGCATCAAACTTGTGATTTGTTTCACATCCTTCTCCCATCTCTCATGTTATCTTATGGCCTAGTTCAATCCCCAGATAAATTTTTACATTCAATTCCACTTCTCTAACTTGTACTTGTCCTTTCCTTCTAAAAACAGCTAGTACTTTTTGTGGCCACAGTGCTATTGGCTGTTCTGGCAAGCAGTGATCTGGGGGGCTTCATCTTGGCTAAGTCTTCAAAAGCAGTGATCTTAGCAATTTTGCAGCAGCCTCACAAGTAAGTAGGATCATAGATCGCCAGGTCAATTACGGTACTTTGGCTATCCTAGCAGGGCTAGGAGTGTTCTTCCCTATCATGACCAGTATCCTGCATGTACTTTGAAACAATGAAGTTGAGATATATTTGAGCAGCATGCTCCTTTATACCTCAGCCTAGATGGTTTTGGTGACCAGCAGAGCAACCACCCTTGGCCACCCCAGAGTAGAGTACTGTGGGACCATCCTCTTTCTTCAAAACATTTAGAACATGCTGACAAAGGTGACTGTGGTCTTGGAGCAGGAGCTCCCTTAGAATCTTGTAATTACAAGGTTTTGTAGCTTTATGAGCTACTATTACCTTCTATCTACAGTAGCCTGACTCATCTCCATCTCCAGTGTTACTCCTGATCCAAACCATTGCCATCTGTCTCCTGGACCACTGCAGCAGTCTAACCAGATTATATCTTTACTGCCACCCTTGAGTGCCTATAATCTGTCTCCAGAAGTAGCCAGAGTGATCTTTTAAATACAAATCATATCATACCACTTGCATGTAGAAATCCCTCAATGTTTGTGGTTATGTCAAAAAAACTAAAATTCCTCATTTTTTGAAGCTATATATATTTATGGATGAAAAGATATGCTGTCTGTATTATGTTTAATAATTCAGGGTGTATGTGGAGGGTAAAAATGAAATGAAATTGGTCATATGTTAATTCTTGAAGCTGGGTGATAGATACATGGAGGTTCATTATATGATTGTCCCTAATTTGTTATACATTTGAAAATGTCCATGATTAAAAGCAAAACAAAACAAAACAACAAAGACAAAAAGCAGCATCAACAACAAAATCCTCCAATGACTTTCTACCATACTTAGAACAAAAATCAACTCGTAACTATGCCCTGCTTAACCTTGCTGCTAACCAACTTTTTGACTTTATCTCCCACTATATTCTCTATCTACTTTCCTTCAGCCACACTGGACTTCTTGCTTTACCTTAAACATATCAAAATCCACGTCAAGGCTTGCTCCCCTTGCCTGGATTATTTACCACCATAACCACGTTGTTTGCTTCTTTTCATTTTTCCTTCCTCAGGAAGTCCTTCTCTGAATATCTCTTACCATAGACAAGAGACACATGGATATCTGCATATAGAGAGCCTTACCTGACTATCCTACATAAAGTAGCTCCTACCCTTTGATCACTCTATTCAACTCTATTTTCTTATAAAACTTATCTTTATGCAAAAATTTAATTTTATTTTTTTTCTGTTTTCTTGTTTATTATCTCCCTTCTTTACTGTAATATAAGCTCAAAGAGGGCAGAAAGTAATGCATAATACTTAGTAGGTACTCAATGAATATTGCTTAAATTAAAATAGATAGAGACTGGTGAATTACGTTGTATTTTGGGGAAGATGAGTGCTTACCTCAGCTGTTGTGTCCATATAGATGAGATAGATGCCTCCAAAACTGGGCAGGAGGCAACCTTGCCCAGCAGAACTCACAGATATATTGTGCTTACTTTCTGTTCAAACCAATGACAGTGAGGTGTACAAAATGGGGAGTTCTTTGAATAGTGCCTGGCACATAGTCAGCTCTCAATAAAGATTAGCTATTATTATCTGAATTATAAAGAGCCCATATTTTGAGTTTGTTTATTTATACCCTATCTCATTCCAGAAAGGATCTGAGATGATTGACTAAAGTCAAGTGGAAATTGGTTTTAATTTTGGCAAAGTCGCTTAAAGTCATCAAGTCATTAGATCAGCATACTTAAGTGTGTGCCTTGAACTAAACACTTTACCTCTCTTAATCTCCTTTCTACTTTTCAAATGTTTAGGTTCAAATCAGTAGAGAAAATAATGAGAAAAGAAAACTTTTTTTTTCAGTCCAGAAAAAAGAGGAATCAAGATAAATAGAAGATATAAATTAAGGCAGATTTAAGTCCAAACATATCAGTAGTAAAAATACATGAGGAGAGACTAAATTCACCTATTAAATCACAGAGGTTCTACCTTGGGTGTAGAAGAAAATAATGGCTAAAATAAAATGACACAGGAAGGTTGAAAATATAAAAGGGTAGAAAATGCTATGACAGGCAAATAACAAAAAGAAAGTAAGCATTATTATTAGATGAAATAGCATTAAAAGGAACAAAGAGGGAAATTTCATATTGACTAAAGGAACCATTTGCCAGGAAGATATAATAGAGGCAGAAAATAATAATATGCACCTAAGGAAGTAGTTTCAAAATATAGAAAACAAAAATTACAAAGAGAAGTTGACAACTCTGTAATTAAAGCAGGATACTTTAACATACTACTCTCAGATATGGAAAAATCACTAGATTAAAAAGAATTTAGAATATAGAGGTGCTGACTAACTACATTAAGAAGATTGATGATGTAAACAGTGTATATGGCTTATTTGTATAGATATAAAACTTTGTATCCAGCAGTTAAAAAATACACATTCTTTTAAGGTGCATGTGGAATGTTTATATAAACTACCTGTCTTGATATATTTTTTAAAATTGATCTTATTAAGACCATATGTACTGACCACAATGCAATAAAATAAAAATATCAATAGTAAAAAGATAAATATCCATGCATTAGGATATTTAAAAACATTCTGAATAGTTCATGGTTTAAGAAGAAAGTAAAAATGAAAATTGCAAGTTATTTGTAAGTTGATAGTAATGAAAACATCAGAATCTGTGGGAAGAAGCCAAAACTGTATTCAGAAATAAAGTTACAGCTATAAAGACATTTATTGAAAAACATGAAGGTTTAAAAATGGGTTAACTAAGCATACAATTCAAGAATGAGAAAAATTTGAGTTTTTAGCCTGAAGTAAATGAAATATCATAGATAGATTCCTACCCTTCCAAGTCAAGGTATCAACTCTCTAACATATGTCCTTAACAGTGCTGAATTGAGTGCTATTCGGTCACTTCCTTAGCAGTATTCAACATCAATTGGGTAAGTAACAGATATAAGAACTATTTCTTATAAAGCCCACAAGCAATCTGTGATAGAAAAGGGGCTCCCTTTCCAAACAGGAAGGGCATGACTCTAAGCCTAAGCTATTCCTATAACCTGTGTCCTGAATAGTTATAAATTCTGTTTATTTAAGCCAGTTTCACTTCCCCTGATGGAGATTAGACACATTTTAGTGTTATAATTTGGAACTGTAGCCTGTACAGGAGGTATAAGAATAAGTCCTTAGCTTATGATAAATTTGATAAGAGGTTAACATCCAAAATATATGAAGAACTCATACAACTCAACAACAACAACAACAAAAAGTGAAAAACAAAAAAAATCCAATTAAACAATGGGCAGAAGACCTGAACAGATATTTATCCAAAGAGGAAAGGCAGATGGCCAATAGACATATGAAAAGATACTCAAGGTCACAAATCATCAGAGAAATGCAAATTAAAACCACAATGAGATATCACCTCACACTTGTCAGAATGGCTATCATCAATAAATCAAGAACAACAAGTGTTGGCGAGAATGTGGAGAAAAGGGAACCCTCACACACTGTTGGTGGGATTGCAAATGGGTACAACCACTGTGGAAAACAGTCTGGAGGTTCCCCAAAAAGTTAAAATGGATTTACCTTTTGACCCAGCAATTGCATTTTTGGGTATTTATGTATAGAAAACCAGAACAATAATTTGTAAAGATCTATGCACCCCTATGTTCATGGCGGCACAATTTACAATAGCCAAGATATGGAAGCAACCTAAGTGCCCATCAACAGATGACTGGATATGGTTCATATATACAATGGAATATTACTCGGCCATTAAAAGAATGAAATCCTACTATTTCCAATGACATGTATGGACATAGAGATTATGCTGAGTGAAATAAGTCAGACAAAGATAAATACCATATGATTTCACTTATATGCAGAATCTAAGGACAAAAAGAACAAACTAATCAAAAACAGACTCACAAATATAGAGGATAATCTGGTGATGGCCAGAGGGGAGGGAGTTTGAAGGGCTGGGAGAATTGGGTGAAGGGTTAAAGAAGTACAAATTAGTAGTTGATAGAGGGTCATAGGGATGGGGAGCATAGCATAGGGAATGCAGTCAGCAGTAAGGTAATGGCTAAGGGATCATTTTATAAACTGTATAATTGTCTAAACAATGTACTGTATACTTGATGATGATGATGATGATGATAACAACAACAACAAACAACAACAATAAATAAATAAATAGATAAATAAATAGATAAATAAATAAATAAGTCCTTCTACTGGGGAATGTGAAGGCTGCCTCCTAAAGAGTGAGTATTAGGCTCCAGGAAAGGCATAGAAGTCCCTAATGAGTGCTACAATGTCATTGAACATGCTATAGAAGTGGGTGGAATAATATCAGAAGTATGACCCTATAGTTTGTGGGCAATATGTAATACTGAACAATTTTGGAAGGGAATGGATATAGAGTTAATTAAGTTTCTATGGCCTAAAATAACCAAGGAAGTTCATGCAAAATGTGATAACTGCATCTCAAGTATTCAGTAAAATTATTGCTCATACAAATAATCTACAAAGAAATAAATCAACTACCAAACTTTTATAATTAATTAATTTTCCCTAGAATAAGATAGTCAATACTTGGACTACATATGATGTCTTGCCACTTGTCATGCCCAGTGAGCCATACCTGGAATCAGAGAGCATTCATGATGACACAGGTGTGTTGAGAGACATTTTTCCTTGGATGCATCCTGCCAGAGATAGAGTTTGAGAGTTAGTTGTTATGGAAACTGTTGTCAGGAAATAAAAAGTGAGAAGTACTTCTATCATTATCCAACAAATCCTTGAATGGAAATTTAAAGAACTTGAATAAATATGGTGGAGTCTCTGTGAACATAAAAGAAGCAGGTAGAATTGGTATGTGGGCTTTCAAGTCCATATACATAATGCCCATGGTCTACCACCTACCTTCCTAATGTTTGGAAGGGAGCCCTATCTCATTATTGGCATCTGTTAGGGATCAGTGGCAAGGGCCCAGATAGGTAGATGGGGGTCAAATTTGCAGATAAACTGAGGAGTACATTCCCAAATGCTGATTGGCAGTTGATGGTAGTAACACAGTATCCTAGACACAAAGGAAAACACTGTGACACCTATGCAAGGCACCCAGATGACTACTCAAAGATCAGGATTTGTTACAATGTGTAAAAGCTACTATACTGCTGGACAGAAATTCTGTATCTGGTAGTGAACTGGTTACAATGCTTGCCACTTTACAAAGTGCATCTGGAAAGGGGAACAGAAGCTGAACTCATAATGCAATTATTTTTCCAAACTTGAGTCACATCAGCATCACCTGGAGGAATTGTTAAAACATAGATGGCTGAGACCTACTCTAGAATTTCTGATTGAGTGGATCTGGGGCGGGGCTGTCAATTTGCATTTCCAGTAAGTTCCCAGGTGGATGCTGATGTTGTTGGTCTGGGGACCATATTTTGAGAATCACTGACATAATGCATTATAACAACTTCTACTCATCAGGGAAGTAATTAGGATAGGGGATACTCTCAACTCAAAGAAATCATAATGATCAGATTAGCTATTTAGTCTCCAAGCTTCTAAAGAAAGAAGTACATAGGGACAGATAGTGAGGCATCTGACACATTTTGAGGGGGATCTCATGACTACCTCAATCTTTAATAGGAGTGCTCTTTCCAAAGCATCAGGAATTAGCAGGCCTCCTTCAGCAAAGCACTGTCTAGACACCTCAGAGTTTGAGCTTTGGAATTGGAAGATGTTTCTGGGACAGGAACACAACTAGTGTTCTTGAGAAGAAGACACTCTTAGTGTCTAACGAAGAGGATCCAGGGATAGCTCCACCCAAAACATGTTGGGAAATTCAACATGATGACTAACCTCAAGTTAGCTAAGAATGTTCAGGAAAGATTGATTTCATGTGACTAGTTGCTGCCTGGTTTGCCAAGAACCCTGATATCCCAGCAGGCTCTCCTAAATCACTGAAAGGGGTGGCAGTATTCTTTCCATGGTGCAAAGTGTTCCTTTAGGATGCTTGTTCCTCACCATTTTTACACCTAGTGATAAGGAAGGGGATCTTTTCCCTTCACAAGTCATCCAACTTTTCATCACTATTTTTATCTCTGGTGAGGAGGAGGCCATTTATCACAATAGTGCATTGACTTTTTTTCTTTTTCAGAAGAATGAATGGATAGAAACAGCAGAGAGGCTTGTTGGTCTGGAAGGTACTTTGAAGAATTAGAAATTCCCCTCTTGTGTCAGAGCCAAGTCTTTCCCGCTGGTCTTGGCCACAGGAATAACAGAGGAAAGAAAGAAGGGAACCCAGGGATGAGAGCCTTCCAGGTACCTATCTGAACTAAACCCTATGGACTAAAGGACTATTAACTGGCAACAGTGTAGATTGGTTTACACCATTTTCTAGATTTCAAATGTGTTTAAGTTGGCCATAAGTAAAATATCTTTTTTAAAATCTTATAATTAATTCTAATCTTGCAAGACATCATGCAGCATAATTGCAGTGTTACATAAATAAAGTGCCAAGTACAGAATCTGGCATGAAAAGTCACAGAAGCTACAATTTGTTAAGCACTTACTCTGTGCCAGGCTCAGCACTTTATCTGAATTATCTCATTTCATCCTCCCAACAATCCTCTGGGGAAGTCCATGGCATATTACAAATTAGGAACTAAAGCTCTGAGAGATGGAGTGACTTGCCTAGGATGAAACAGCACAAAAATTGGACGTTTTTGGATAGGAAAAAAAGAGCAAACTAAATTTAAAGCAAGGAGAAGAAAGAGAATAATAAAGATTAGAATAGAAATAAATGAAATGGAAAGTAGAAAACCTATAGAGAAAATCAGTGAAATCAAAAGTTGGTTCTTTGGAATTATCCACAAAATTGACAAACCTCTGACTAGACTGGATAAGAAATAAACAGAGAGGATTGAAATTACTAAAATTTGGAATGAAAGAGGAACATCACTACTGATCATATAGATATGAAAGGATTAGGATGTAATACTAAATAAATAAGATAACTTAGGTGAAATGAACAAATTCTTAGAAAGATACAGCCTACTGAAATAGACGTAGGAAGAAATTGATAATCTGAACAGACCCATAACAAGTAAAGATAGAAACAAAACTACCTACAAAGAAAAGCCTAGCCCCAGATGGCTTCATTGGTCAATTCTACCCAGTTTAAAGAAATAATGCTAATTCTTTACAAACTCTTCCAAAAAAGCAGAACACTTCCCAACTCATTCTAGAAGGACAATATTGCCCTAATAGCAAAACCAGACAAAGGCATCCCAACAAAAGAAAACAATAGACAAATATCTTATAATAAATATAGTCATAAAAATCCTCAGTGAAACACTAGCAAATCTGATCTGGCAGCATTTAAAAAAGGGTTATCTACCATGACCCAGTGGTACTTTTCCCAAAAGTTCAAGGTTGGTTCATCATATGAAAATCAATCAATGTATAATATACTATATTAATAGAATAAAGAGGAAAAATTCATACAATTATTTCAATAGATGCAGAAATAGCAAACGATAAAAAGTGAACACACTTTCATGATAAAAACTTGAAACAAACTCAGAATAGATGGAACTTTCTTAGCCTGATATGAAAAATTCACAGCTAGCATTATACTTAATAGCAAGAGACCAAAAGCTCTTCTCCTATGATGAGGAACAAAACAAAGATGTTCAGTCCCACCATTTCTATTCAACATTGTACTGGAAGTTTCAGCTAGGGAAATTAAGTGAGGAAATAAAATAAAAAGCATCCACTTTGGAAATAATAGGTAAAACTGTCTTTATTTACAGATAAGATGATCTCGTACATAGAAAATTCTAAGAAATACATTCTCTTACGCACAACTACTATTAAAGTTAATAAATACAGAAAAATTTTAGGATACAAGGTAAATAATACACACAAAATAGTTGTGTTTCTATTCACTTGTAATGAACAATCTGAAATGAAATTAAGAAAAATTCTATTTACAATAGTATAAAACAGGTATAAATTTAACAAAAATGCAAGACTTGTTCACTGAAAACCATAAAGCACTGCTGAAATTGAAGACATAAATAAATGAAATGACATGCCATCTTTAAAAAATGGAGATCTTAATATTAAGATGACAATACTCCCCAATTAAACTATAGATTTCATCCAATTCCGAACAAAGTTCCTACTGGCCTTTTTTTCAAATTAGACAAGTTGATTCTTAAAATAATATGGAAATGCAAGGGACCTAGGATAGTGAAAATGATCTTGAATAAGAAGAAAAAGGTTAGAGGACCCACACTTCTGATTTCAAAACTTACTACAAAGCTATAATAATCGTGGCAGTGTGGTATTGGCATACATTGGTGGGCTAGAATTGAGAGTCCAGAAATAACCACTTGCATCTATGGCGAATTGATTTTCAACAAGAGTGCTAAAACTATTCAGTGGAGAAAGGAATAGTGATTCCAACAAATAATGCAGGGTCAACTGTAAATCCATAAAAAAGAAGAATGAAGTTGGACCCCTACCTCACAACATACACACAAATGAACTCCAGGTGGATCATTGGCCTAAATGTAAGTGAAAACTATGAGACTCTTATAATAAAACCTAATAGTTAATCTCCATAGCTTCAGTTTAGGGAAAGCCTTCTTAGATATGACACCAAAAGCACGCGTGACAAAATAAAACAGGTAGGTTGGACTTCATGAAAATTAAACACTGTTTTGCTTCAAAGTATGTCAGTAAGAATGTAAAAAGATAACAGAGAAAACATTTGCAAATCTAATAAGGAACTTGTATCTAGAATATACAAAGAACTGTTGCAACTCAATAATTTAAAAACAAATTTAAAAAATGCCAAAGGTTTTGAATAAAAAATTTTCCACAAAAAAATTCACAAATGATCAATAAGCACATGAAAAGATGCTCAACATCTTAGTCACCATGGAAAAGTCAATCAAAACCACAATGAGATACCATTTCATACACACTAGGATGGCTATAATTAAAAAGAGAGATAATAACAAGTGTTCATAAGGTTGTGGAAAAATTATAATCCTTATCTACTACTGGTTGGAATGCAAAAGGTGCTACCACTATGGGGAAAAGTATGGTGGTTTCTTAAACAGTTTAACACAAGTTATTATATAATCCAGTGATTTCAATCCTAGGTATACACACAAAAGAAATGAAAGCATATGTTCACAAAAAAACTTGTACACAAATGTTTGTACAGCAATATTCATAATAAGTCAAAGTGGAAACAATCAAAATGTTCAATTACTGATGAATGGATACATAAAATATGGAATATTCATACAAAAATATTATTTTACAATAAAAAGAAAAGAATACTGATAGATTTTATGACATGAATGAATCTTGAAAATATTATATTAAGTAAAAGAAGGCAGATACAAATATAAAATTTTCCTTTATATGAAATGTCCAGAATAGGCAAATCAGTCCTTAGAGATAAAACACATTGGTGGTTGTGAGGGGCTGGAGGGATGACAAACACTCTGTCTTTTACCAAACTTTAGTCAGACTCCTCTAAAGCCTTTTCTCAACTAGGCCTTGTCCAAGGGAAAGAGCCTGCATAGCCCAGTATTTGCAAGAATCCTACTAAGTCACTTTAATGAGTATGCCCTCATCTCAACATTGGATTGCCTTCAATACCTGATCACCTTGATCTAATACTTTATCCCCTACCATCCTTCAGGTGATGTCTGATCTCCCTGGTCTGCCTTCAGCAAGAATCCTGTTAGGTCAGTTTAGCTCTGGCTAAGAGAACCCCCTACTCCTGATGTTTCCTCTCAGTCATTTTCCATCCACCACCACACCCCACCCTGCACTGAGGCTGCAAATCTGCACTGTCCCTGCTGTCTTTGGAGTTGAGCCAAGCTCTACACTGAGGTCTCTTTCCCAGTATTGAAATAGTTCCTGAATAAAATCTGGTTTTCTCACTTTAACTGCTATCTGGGTCTGGTTTTCTTTAAAAGGAGATTGGGGACTGATTGCTAATGAGTATGGAGTTTCTTTTGGAGGAGTTGAAAACATAAAATTGATGGTGGTGATGGTGTCACAACTCTGTGTACACACTAAAAACCATTGAATTGTGTACTATAAATGGGTGAATTGTCTAGTATATAAATTACATCTCAATAGAGATGTTTAAAAATTGGCAGTGTCTGCATTTGGACCCAGGTCCAGCTAACTCTAACACTGTCCATGAGGCTGTTCCACCTCCCCAAGAAGTGCGTTATACATGCGCTTCTGCAATTAAGACTACTATTCTGATTACTCAGCAAGGGAGGAAGAGGTCATGACTGAGAGGGCAACCTTGGACTTGGGCAGCAAGTACTGCAGCCTAGAGCAGTTGCAGACTGCTCCAAAAGCAGGCCTGTATTCCCAGAGATTCTACTGTCACATTCTGACTATGAGGGCAAGCCAGAAATGGTGACTGACACCTGTCAGCCTGGGGACACAGAGCTCTCCAGTTACTGCTCATTTTAGGACCTGGGAAATGTCACTGGGCTGGGCCCTGTCTGAAGTTTACAAGCCTCTCAGGATAAGATGCAGGCCAGCCTCTAGGCTCAATGGGAGCTGGCAGAGTTCCAGGACCAGCCACCACAGTCTTAGATGTGAATGGAGGCAGAAAGGTCCTTAGGGATCACCCCAAAACCACTGCCCCTGGAAATATTGAAGCTGGCACCTGCACCTGTGTCACCACACCAGCCTGGAGGACACCTGAGACCTGTTGGTCCTGGCTTGTCAGGACATCAGGCCAAGGGAAAGAGAAAAGACTGTGCTGGGAAACCAGAAGGGCCACTGCAGATATCCCCAAGCCCCAAATTTCCACAGTGACAGAGGCTATACAAAGAAACCTGAACCCTTCCCCTCAAGCCATCATGCCATACTTGCCAGATAATTTTTCTGCAAAAACAGTCCCCCACCTACCTAGCACAGGACCCTCTTGGCCTTGGGTTCCTTACAACAGCACCTACTATTGATTGGTTGCTTACTATGTGCCAGCCACTCTGCTAAGCTCTCATGCCTTTTACCTCACCTAATCTTCCACCGCATTTTGCAGACAAGAAATTTGAGACACAGAGCTTAAGCACCTTGACCAAGTTTGCATAGCTAAGCAGGTGGTAGAATTGAGCTTTGAAGTCTGGCAGTCTGGTTCCAGAGTCCATGCTCTCAGCCATGTCTCTTAGCATCTGCCTCTCTGACCAGGGATCTATGTGGTGGCTCCATTTGTGAAGGAGCTTCAAAAAAAAGGAGCTAATGTCTCTTGGTACTGCTCACCAAGCACAAATGTGAAGCTAGCCAGAGGGATTTCACCACTGACAAGGAGGACCACCGACCCACCCAACTCCCTACAGCTCGATTTAGAGCAGCCCATCCCAGGGCCCATATGTGCTGTGATTATTATAGTCTAACCCTGATACTGGCTCATCCCACCTGGGTCCATTGTAAAGACCAGAGTGGCACCCAGCAACGTGCATAGCAATCTGCCTATTTTAGGTTTCTTCAGCTCAGAGACCCCTGCAGCATTCTAATTACTTAATTGAGAGATATACTGGGGAGGAGTGGGGTTCTCCAGAACGTTAATCCCATCACAAAGTGAGCTTCGTCAGAGAAACCCTGCTTT
This sequence comes from Cynopterus sphinx, assembly GCA_030015415.1. Classification (NCBI taxonomy): domain Eukaryota; kingdom Metazoa; phylum Chordata; class Mammalia; order Chiroptera; family Pteropodidae; genus Cynopterus; species Cynopterus sphinx. The sequence continues at coordinate 79,463,251 of CM057388.1, forward strand.
TTCTGCCCCCACCTCCCGGCCTCCACACTCACAAACACCTGAGGACTGCAGGTCCGGGATAACGGTAGCAGCTGCCTTACTTTGTTATACCGACAAATACAGGTGTGCAAGTAGGGCCAATTTCCTTATTTTCACTGAATCAGACCACATTTTATTTTTATTCTCACCTCTTAGACTCAGAAAATTTAATCTCATTTATTATGAGATCTTTTCCCCTACCACAGAGTTAGGCTGATCCTGGGTTCAAACATGGAGTAAAAGCTTTGGTGAGATCCCACTTTTCCCTTGTCATTGGTTTGTAGGGAAGTTTACAGGTAGCTTCTGTCCTAATTGGTCATTGCCTCATTCTGACTGGTTGGGAATATGCCCTTACAGCCATTAAATACTTGACCAGCACCCCTGGGAGTCAGGTGAGATTCCAGCTTCCTTAGTGTGGTGCCCAGTTTTTCTGAGCCTACTTCCTGCAGGTCTTCTCAGCTTCATCTCTTGCAGCCCCTTCCACTTTCACTTCTTGTTGCAGGAGTTAAATTACAGAGCTGCCTGCCTACAGCATGCTGCTCTCACCCCACTTCACCCCCACCTTTACTCTAGCTGTCACTTCTGCCTGGATGGTATCCTACACCTAGTAAGCCTCAGGTCAAGTACCCCCTCCTCTGGGAAGCCCTCTTGAAATGTGCCAGTCAGCTCAAGGTGATCCTTCTCCGGGTTCCCAAACTCCTCTTGACTTCCCTCTGTGATAGCACTGATTACAGAAAGGTGTTGGGGGTACAGTATTAACCTCTGTATCCCCAATACCTTCCTTAGGGATAGATATAGTGCATTTTGATAAATAAATGGATGAATGATTGAATGGAATAAATGAGGGAGATGGGGGTAGTTCAAGTCACTAGAAGTTGTGAAGAAACCCATAGTAATAACCTATGGATGGAGTTGCCTATTGTGGCTAGGAGGATTTTCCCCCTTTCTGGGCCCTCAATATAGCAAACTTGGATAAGAGAACAGGACCTTTTGTGATGTAACCCAAAAGGGAGAAGATCAATACATACAGCAATATGGTATGTAACAGTGTTATAGGCCAGAGCCTGAGAATACTCTGCAAGATTCTTTCAGCAGCATTACACATAGAGGACATGCAACGAGGTGGTTACTTTCATCAGTGTGAAAGGACTGATAGTCTTGTAATTGTTTGATCCTGAAGCTGAAGCAATGAGGAATGCTTTCCTTCATCTCCCTTTCTACCTGCCAGGGTCCAAAGCCCTTTGTAGCTCCATTCAGGGGCAAACTAGACACAAAGGTATGAATGGCAGCCCAAGCCTTAGGTCAAGGAGGAGAAGAGATAGTATCTTGAGGGGACAGAGAGCTTAAGAGCCTGGGTTGGGGGGGAAGAGGGGGTCTCAGAGGAGATGCTCCTTGAGACACCAAGAGTAAGGAACTCTATGTGTGGCCCTGAAAGTGGGAAAACAAACACCTGCTGAAGCCATTGATTCAGATACAGGAGTTAATCCCAGAGAGGGGAGAGGGAAAAAGGACTCTCCTGACCCAGTAGACAACCAGAGCTGGGAGTAAAGATGCATTGTTCACATCGTTATGGATTCTGTGCATGTGATCAAACAGGTTATAATAAGACATTTCCCTAGTAAGGGCCTATGCCAGCTCACTGTTCTGTCGTTAAAGGGCGCAATAGTGGGGTTCCATGGTGTGTGTCTGGGGGAAATGGCCCAATCCAGGATTGTTGAAGTGTGAAGCAGAGTCTAGCTACATCCAAAACAAAGCATACTAAAGGCCTAAGTTTAGGAGTGGCTCCTGTGCTTCAACTGTTAATGGAATGGACCTGAGGCTGAGGAGTCAATGAGAACATAGCACAGGTAATGATGGTGCTGGAGATCTTCTCCAAATAGGAGACAGATTTGGTAGAGACACCTGTGGCCTTGACATTACAGTCCCTGGAAGATGGTCACATATGAGAATCTGTGCTTTACCAAGGAGCAGGGAGTGTTATTTTTCTTGGGAATTTTCTAGGCTGCTTCAAGCTTAAGATTTCCCTTAGCAAATCAGACACAGACAGAAAATTTCTAGAGGCAATCGGTTTGCTTCTGGAGAGAGGAAGCCCTTCATGTTCCTCAAGGGCTATAGTAGAACTGATTGGAAGAGCCAAGCAGACATTGGGGCCTGTGGGACATGGGGTCCCGAGACAGGTGATAAGACAAGGGATTCAGCCTGTGTTGGATGCTACCAGGGACCAAAAGCTCTGGAGTTTTTTGACCTATTTGTGGGTGAGTATGCTATACGGGTCAGGGGCAGCAAACCACCACCTGAGAAAAGAGTTTGAAGAGTGGCTCAGGTGTGTTAAAAAAATACATCTTTGTTTTAAAGAAATGTCTCAGAAACTATGCTTGCAGGATCACATTCATGAGGCAGTACACAGGTTGAAAGTACAAAATCCTTCAGCTGTGGATGCTGGTTGATTTTATTGTAAGTTCTTTGGAGGACAGAAAGTGCCAGGGAAGTGTATGTCAAGTTCTTGGCCACCTGGCAGAGATGACAAAAGTTCTATTTTTTTTTTTTTTGGATGAGATTAAACATAAGGTAGTGGCTAGGGGTAGCCTAAAAGCCCTGCAAAGAATCAAGTGTGGATCAAAACTGCTGACAAAAGTCCCTCAGGAAAAAAAAAAACTATACTGTGGGAGGAAAGCACAAATCTTTGGTGTACGGCTGCTGGCTGTCTCTGCCGCAACCCACTGGAATAATCCCTGTTGATATAATTACTTGGCATTGTAAGATTGAAGTTGAGGTTATTATGAGTGATTAGAGGTAGGCTGAGGCAACAGAGCCTAAATTTTAGGCCCAAACTCAGGTTTTGGTGGTTGATGCCGAAGCAGCTGTAGGGAGGCATACGAAATGGCTGGCAGCTACACCAAGGACTGTGCGGGTTGGGAACTCCCAAGCCTTTCCTTAGATGTGTAGAAAGCTCTAGCCAATCTGAAGGGGCCCCAGGCTTGAAGCAGCTGGGTAATGGGCACCACAGGACTCATTCCTGTGTGGCTTCTCCAAGACCTTCTGGAATAGATTTCCTACAAGTTCAGGACTTCTTCCCTGAGCCAAATGGGGCTGCACATAAAGGTATAAATAGAAACAGAGCCATAATTGATTGTATGGCTAAGATCTGACCCTAGTAGAAATGGACATGTACCTAACATCCCCTCCTCCAGCACATGTCCTTCCTACCAGATCTGCCTGCTCTGGTGGTGGCAGTGGAGATATAAATGGTGGCTGGGGGAGTTCCTGACTCATGAAGAGGATGGAACTATGCCATTGGGTGGGGGGCTCCCTCGATCTGTGTGAGTGCAGTGGGATGTTACCAAAGCCACCTACAACAATATTGGTGAGATGGAGTCAGTATTGATTGTTTTGAGGTCACAGGTTGGAAAATAAGAAAATTATTAGCCAAACTATGGGGTGAAGTTGGAAACAGGAGGATAAACCATGAAGATGTTAGCCTGGAGCGTCAAAGGTAGGATAAGGTGGGGTGTGAGGCCTGGATGAAGATGTGTCATACCAGACCGAAGCTGAGCAGGGATGATCAATTCCAGTATTCTACTTGGGTGCTTCTCTGAGATAGGAGCAATGCCTCATTGTGCAGCTAGTTAGAGGGGCAGTGTGATATGTAACAGTGTTATAGGCCAGAGCCTGAGAGGACTCTGCAAACCTCTATAAACTGCTAAATCATATTCAATCCACTACTGTTGAGTGACTGCTGTAGCACTAGGCAGGAAAAGGCGGTGGTGACTGACTAGTTTCTGAACACCCTACCTGTTTGGAGGAGATTCTCAACATAGGTGGGAAACAGTCCAGAAGCCAAATGGAGACATGTAGTTCTCCTTCAAGGTTACTCACAGCTACAGGCAGAGTCACATGACCCATTATTTGTGATAACTACAGCAGAACCAAGAATCTGTTAGCACGGGGATAAGTGTCCAGACATGGCAGTGTTAGTGACAAAACTTAGCTGTCTGCTCCTAGGGATGATCATGGCTAGGCCTCACTTCCCACATTTAGTGATTAGATCTCAATTCTCTGGCTGATCTTCTGAGCTGTATCCTTCCAATATAAGGAGGTTAGAGAGAAATGTTTCTGGTGTGTGTAATCCAGAATTCTGACTGATACTATGCCAAGTCTGCTCAAGATGCATTCAATCCAGTCCTGGCCCTCTCATAGCTTATAGTCTAGTTTCTGCTCTGAATACTTGTTGGAACAGAGTGTGTCGTGAAGAACTAAATATGGTCTGGATGAGGAGAGAGATAAGCGATTATGAAAGGATTTAGGAACAGGTCAAGATAACTGCACAGAAACAGCAGGTAACTGAATATCTAGTGAATTCTACAAATGCCACAGTCTGCAACAGATCAGGACAGAGAGGTCAAGAGGATGGTAAAGTCAGGAAGGTGGGGGAGGTGAGATCTCAGCCATGTCTTGGAGGCTGGGAAGGTTCAGGAGAATCAGAAAGAAGCACTGGGGGTCTGCCTGCTCCTCCAGCAGCAGAGACTATGCTGGTGGTCAGGAAACAGTGACACCCGGAATTATCCCTTATTATTCTCTAGTTCTTCTCATAGCATCTGTACACATAGCATCTCTTCTGGGACTCACAATACCACTGTAAGGGAGGTGGAACAAAGCTTTTCATTATTCCCTCTTCCCAGATGAGGAACTTAAGATTTAACTTGGTCAAGTGATTTGTCAAAGGTCACAGATCCACAGAAACACAGCAATGAAAGTAAGCATTCAACATGTTGTTTCAACAGCATCCCAATGGATGGGCTAAGCCTACACTCTGTTTACATACCTCTAGTATAGGAGTTTACTATTTCCCTCTTGATCAGCTCAGAATTCCAGAAAGTTCTTGCTCACTTTGAGCTGAAATATGTGTGCTCTTAACCCATTAGCACCAAGGAATGATCCACAGAAAGGCCAAAACTAGAGCTCCTGTCTCTTGACTCCTAGCCCAGGTCTTTCCATTGTCCCTGACTGCAAACCTCTCATGGCATTGTCCCCTCCCTTGTTACTCCTCCTGCTTAGACTGTGATTAACAGCTAGCCCTTGCTAGGGAGAGATAGGTGGAAAAGACCCAAAGTTGGTAGGGCAGATGTAGGGTGGGGAACAAGGCAGATGGGCCTCTGGTTGGCTCCATGGCCCTGAAAACAATTTCCTTGTCTGGCCTGCTAATTTGCTTTATGTCTTCCCTTATTAATCACATTGTTTTACACAAGCCTGTGAGCTTCAAATGTGTTTGTTATGACTTCAATTATGTGTGAATGACCACGGACCCAGCAGTCTGGAAGTGGGAATTCTTCCTTCTTTCAGATTCTGGCGACCTGCTTACAGCTGCAACCTGTTCTTCCTAGCAAGACTGTGGAGGGGAGTGAGGTTGTCACTTTCTTCATCTGAAGGGTCTGAGCCTTCATCCCTGTAGGCAAATGGGCCTCTCTAGGCAAGGCTTAAAAGAAGAGAGGGAAAAAAATTCCATCCCATCTCCAAGATCTTTAACTGTCCCTCCCAGGAGTGCAGGAAGAGTGACAGACACAGAGAGGATGAAATGACCAAACCTGAAAACATGAGAAAGCAGCCCCAAACTCACTTCCACTTGTCAGCAGAATGATGAGGGTTTGAGTGGGAAATGGAGTTCCTTCCAGTTGCAAAAATAACTTAATAGAAACCAGCTCAAAATCCTGTGAGTCTATGGAGGGCCCTGTTCCTTTGTAAAAAGCCAGATGAGGTCTATTATTTTTAAATGTCGACTAGATAGAAGATATGACAGAGAGAAAGATGAGGCTCCTCTTCCTGAAAACCCAAATGAGGTTCAGCATGTACCAGGAAAGGTGCCCTGTGTGCCCAGACCTCTTGGTTCCTTTCTGCCTTTCTGCAAGGTGCCCACCAGGAATATCCTGGGGCCAGGAGCCCTGCCTGGGTCCCTTTCCTGAGGTGAGTCAGCAGCACATCTGGTTTTCATTATTCCTTTTCTCCCACCACCCCTCCCTGACTTCCCAGTGCCTCATTGTGTCTCACTGGTGACAGGCTGCTAGAGGTGTCTTGACAAAAGCTTGTGGAGGGATTCTCAGTATGTGTTTTCCCTCTGCTTGGTGTGCTGGTTTCTTGGACCCTCTACGGTCTTTCCATAGTTTGTAAGTCTGTCAGTTCATCTGTTTGTCAGTCAGGCTGTCCATCAATTATCAGTCTTTATTAGCCAACAAAACAGTCTGTCAGTCAATAAGACAGCTAGATGGTCTATCTGTCTGTTACCCAGGCCTGGCTAGCTAGACAATCAGCTAGTCAGTCAATCTGTCCATCTATCTGTCAGTCGGTGAATTGATTTAAGAAAGGAGATGGGACACAGACCACAGGAAGGAGACATGCCATACTACATGGCAGAGAGGGACCAGGGCCACCCTTGTTAGCCCAGTGTGCTGTGAAGGTATACATGCTAAGGAGGCAGCAGTGGAGAGGTTGTCATAACCAGGGCAAGGCTTATTTGGAAAGGCTTCCTAGAAGAACAGTGCTGGAATGAGCCCACAGATCCTTGACCGGGCTTGCATTTTCAGCCTTATCCTTGATTCCAAATAAAATAGCTCAGGGTTGGACCTTGAGCTAAAAGACATAGGGGCTTGGAGCTGAGGATTTGCTGATGCTGTGGAGAGACCTCTACTCCCAGGTCTGTCTTTAATTAGCTGTGGGACCTAGAACAAGTTTTCTGAGCCATGGCTCCCCATCTGTTTCACTTGGGGAGAAGTGGGGGCAATAGTAGATCAGGTGACCTTTAAAGGCTCTCTCAGCTCTGATGTGTCCTGGTTCTCTCTCCAGTTCACATCAGGAAGAAGGAAGGCCTGTAATCCTGAGGCCTGGCTTCAGGTCTCAAGGTTTCTGGCCTGGGTCAGATTTCTAGGCACAGGTCCAAAAAATGGAGGACAGCAAAATGGAAATACAGACAAATACACAGCTGCATAGGCAAAGACCCATCAGCTAAACAACAAACTGTCTAAGGGTTGGTTTATCTGTCTAAAGGTATGATTATTGAAGGTAGTTTTACCTGGGTTGGGGTGTTGTGGAATGGATGAGGCATTTATAGAACTGGCAGGAAAGACTATTTTGGAGGAAGCAGATTTTCAAGAGGATTGTGAGGGAGGAGAAAAGTGGCTTGACAGAGAAAAAGGGGAAGGGGTATCAGGACTCAGAATCTCACACCTCCTTCCCAAGCCACCTCTTCTCTTCACTTCTGTATACTGTTGGCTGGGATCATATCCAGTCTAGAACTTAGTCAAGCACTGACCTCAAGGTCATATGACGAGAAGTCTGGAAGTGTTCTTAAAGCTACCGATCAGGGATATAAAGCCCAGAGAGGGGATGAGACTTGCTCCTTAGAATACAGTGTACAAAGCACAGTAACAGACATGAACAAAATGTGTCTATTACTAAGGCACACAGAGGAAGAATCAGCTGTCTGGAAAGGCCCTACAGGGGTGCTGACAGTTGGCCTCAATCTCAAAGAGTGAGCAGAACAGTTGGTATACAGGGGAGGGATTCCACATGGAGAGAACCGCAATGTACATAGGCACAGAGCAGCAAAGGAAAGAGAGGAATACGTCAGTGTGGTCTAAAAGAGCTGGAGCAAAGTGGGTGGGGTAAAGATCAAATATCGGATCAGAGCCACATTCTGAAGGCCAGGTTGCGAGTTTGAACTTTATCTTGTAAGTATTGGTTTTTAAGCAGGAAGATAGCAGATTATTATTTTTAATAATAATAAAGATAACATTAGGCTCCATTAATAAAGACTCAGGTGTCAGCCAACCTGGTTCAAATCATGGCTCCACCCCTTATTAGCTGTGTGACCTTGGGCATGTTATGCAAATTTTCAATACTTCAGTTTCATCATCTATAAAAACAGAGGCAATAATTGTACCTTTTACATAGGTGTGTTTCTTAAGTAATACATGTAAAGTACTTAAAACAGAGCCTGGCCCATAGTAAGCACTCAACAAATGTGAGCTAAAAGTAATGACGATGACATCTTCATTTCATGCAGAAAGACTTCTGAGGCTCAGAGATGTGATGTCACTTGCCCAGGACCACACAGTCAGTCTGTGGGCAGAGCTGGATTTGAAAGCCAAAGTCTGCACTGATTTTTACCTTAAAAATATCTCCATAAGTCCCATGAGGGATGACCTAAAGTGAGAGACCAGAGCCCACGCCACCACTTGGGAGGCTGCTGAAACTCTCAGGGCATGAAGATGCCGGGTGGAACCCAGGGGAGCCACTTTGCCCAGCCAGGCTGTCATCTAGGAACCTCTGAGGAGGTGGCCTGGCCCAGGAAAGAACTGTTCTTTCCATCAATGGGGCTGAGGAGGTTAATGGCATTCCCAGGAAGGGCTAAGGATTAGGGAAGCCTGCACTACAGAGCCAAATTCTTTCACCTCTAGTGAGTTTTCCAGAGTTTCCCTCTCTGCCCCCAGTGCTTAGGCCCAGGAAAAAAAAAGGGGGGGATGGGCTGAGACCTCCGCTCTCGCCAGCCCTATGGACCAGGCTGGAGGAGAGTGTGGCCCCCCCCACTGGGTTGGCCCTTGTCCCAGCTGTGGCTGTTCCGGCACAAGCTGTGGGAAAGAAGGAAGGCCCCAGCATGATCACTGGGGTACAACAGGGGTGGACAAAGAGAAGGGGGCCGAGACCCTTCAGGGGCTGGACAATTAGAGAGAAGGCACATTCCAAGGGAATCCACATCTGGGATGAGCCTGAGCCCGGGGCCAGCCCTGTAATCCATTGCAGATGTGACAGCCAGCAGCAGATGCGGGTAAGACCTCCCTCATGGGCGGCTGGGGAGGGGGGCTGGCAAGGACAGGAATATGAGGAATAGCTCCCAGACGGCACCAGGCAGCTCTTCTCGAGAGGCTGCTACCTGGCTGCAATTCAGTGTATGGCATTTTGCTGATGGCATTACAGCCAGACTGAGAGGCCACAGCTGGCCCAGGGATCCTGGACTCAGCTAAGTGTTTCTGGATGCAGAGCTCTGTCTAGGAGGCTATCAGCCCATAGGCTGGACTTCTTTGTCCTCAAGACTGCCTTGTTTTCTCAGATGCCATTTACTGGGCAGCAGTGGTTTCAACGGCCTCAAAACTGAGGAGGCAGAAATTTGGGACTCTGGTTCTTATTTGGACCAGCTCAAACCTGTTCATCATCTGGGCCTCCAGGGGTTGGCATTACCAGGAGGAAGTCGAAAGGACTTATTTGTGTCAGGAACTGCTGATATTCCTGGACCCAAGTGAGTGGGGCTAGATAGCATCTTGTTCTCTGTGCTAGCTGTGTGACCTGACAGTTGGCACCAAAACAGTTCCTCATGAGAAGAAAGTCTCTCTTGTAGGTTGGTTTTACAAAGGCCAGCCACAGGTCTAGGGGGAGGATGGAGGCTGAGGGGCATGAGGTAGGATATCCCTGCATCTGAGTGGAGACGTGTAATTGCTTCATTAGCAAGTATGCGTGGCAAAGCGCCTGCGATCAAAGAATCATTTTTAAATGGCAGAAGGTGGGATTTCCCCTGGTCTATTCCAAAACCTTTATTTTGCAGAGGAAAGAATGGAGTCTCGGAGAGAGGCACAGGCTTACCTCAGGTTAGGGAGCCAGTGGCAGAGCTGACTCCATGAGGAAGGTCTCCTGATTCCCAGCCGAATGCTCTTTCCCACAGCCCTGGGCTGCTGGGTGGAATGAATGGGTGAGTAAGCGTGTGAGTGGATGAATGGATGCAAAGGCTTGGCTGCTCCCATGGAGTTGTAGTCTGGCCAAAGTTTTGTAGACAGAGTGGATATGTCCATTTCCAACTTCTCAGCCATGTAGTACTTGCCTGAAATAGACAGGAATGCACCTTGCCCCTTTTCTCTCAACCCTGTCTCCCCACAGGCTCCAAGGAATGAGAAGGATTCACCCCCCAGGTTACCCACCAAGCCAAGGCTAGGGACAGGGTATGAAGCCAGGTGTCCCTTGAGCTCCCACTTTTCAACTTTCTCTGCCAGGCTGAAGACAACTTCCATCCATTTCACAAGCAAGGAAACCGGAGACAGGCCCAGAGCGGGCGCAAGACAGATTACAGGATGAGCTTTAAATCAGGCCTGGCAGGACACTGCATGTAATGGATTCCTGTTGGTGGGAGCAACGTTTGCGGCCCCTATGGGTCCAGGCAACTCCCAGAGCGATGTCACTCCAGACTAACAACAGGTGGCAGCAGAGGACCATGGTAAGCAGTCTAGGCCTTGACTATTACTTTCCCAACCCCCCTCCCCAGGCCAGAAATTGGCTAGATTGGTACCCTGAGTGCCTCTGGGGCCTCTGTGGCAAAGTGGCCAGGTTGACGAACCTGGGGCACCCAGAGCTGTGATAAGTGGGTGCTTACTGAGGAGTAGTGCCCTTGGCAATGGAAAGGCAAAACAGAATATCTAAGAGGGAAGTAGAGGATGGGGAGCTGGACAGCTGGGGAGAAGGGACTTCAGGAACTGAGGGGAGAGAGGCATAAGAGAGAAAGGAAGGGAGAAGGACAGAGAGAGAGGGAGAGAAATAGACTTCAGAGAAAAACAAAGAGGTACAAAGACAACATGGGATATATCCACACACATGCTGAAATCGTGACACTTTCCAGCTGGAATAACATTTAGAGGCAACTTAGTCCAAAGCTTCCACCTTATATCTGGGGATACTGAGACTCAGAGAAGAAGTGATTGCCTTGTAACCATACAAGCAAACTTCTGGTAAGCTAGGACTAGTCCTGGACTGGATGCTCCCCTGATTTCCAGACTCCAGCTCTTTTGCAAAAAGGCCACCTTGGGCAGCATACATGGTAACTGTCGGGGGATCTACTCAATATTTACATAGAGTGGAGGAGACACAGAAACAGACAGATACTCAGAGGCATAGGAAATCAGTGTGAGAAGAGAAAGGGAAAGAGAGAAAGGAGGGGAAGCCCTTAAATGCAGATGGGGCTGGTTGTGCACACTGACCTGCCCTGCAGAGTTCCACCTGAGGCCAGGAAGGTAGCTGACTGTGAGGGGCGCTCAATCCTCTCTATTGTACAGCCCTGCTTTCTTCAGCCCAAGCCTAGCCCATCCTATAGTGGGAAGCAAGAACATGACAAAGGGACCCAGGTTGGATCCTAGAGCTAGAGAGGAGGCCCTGATTTTCTTCTACCTCTACCTCTGCTGCCTGCTTGCCATGAGATTACTGCCTGATTTTACCACACAGCATGGATGCATTGTTTCCTGACCAAGACCCAAGTTCTGCCACCTCAGATAGGACATCTATGCTATGTCATCATCTACCCTAGTGACCGTAATTTTCAAACTAAAAAAAAAAAAAGCCAGATTGTATAATGCATCAGCTGATCACAGGAGAAAAAAATTAAAATTAAGCTTGTCCCCGGAAATCTGGGCCATCCGGTTACTGTCCTATTACTCCACCCATTGGCTTCCCCTTCACACACAGGCCTGGAGATGCCCGCAGCTGTTATCCAGGCCCTGGAGCTGACAAATGAGGAAGGGGAAAGAGAGCTAACATACACTGAGCTTCTTGCCATGTCAGGCATTTTCTCTCCATTAACTCATTTACTTCCACTGACAACCGTATCAGGCAGGTACTCTTATAATCCTCATTTCACAGATGAGGAAACAAGTTCATACAGCTGGACTCACTCACCCAAGGTCACAGAAGTGTACCCAGCCAGATACAGAGTAAGCTCCATGACCCCAGTGCAATAAACTGACCTCTCCAGAATAGAGAGCCCTTTTAAGGAGTGAGAGGACATACCAAGTAGAAATGCCACCCTGAAAACCACTATGAACTTGGGATGTATCAACAGAAGTAAAGGGACCAAATGAAGTTGGTCACAGCCTTGATCTTCTCTGCTCTCTGGAATATGTGTCCAGCCACTGAGGCAATACTGGTGCATGTCTACAGGGCAATGAGGACATTGGGGAGGAGCTTGGAGCTAATGTCCAAGGGCAGTTGAAGGAACTGGTACTAGTAGGCCTGAAAGTGTTGACTTCACAGACTTCAGATCACATGACGGGGAGGCATATTTTGTGTGGTCCCAGGGGATCGAGATAAGAAGTGGAAGTTCTAGAGAGGCAGATATTGATTCAGCACAAGAAAAAACTTTCTCATATTCCTAGCTATCTGGTCATAAAACTGGCAGCATTAAGAGAGAAAAAGCTCTGCATTACCTGTGGTGTGCAAACATGGTCAAGCTGAATCCTTGATAGAAATACTGGACAGAAGGTTTGAGTTCTAGATTAGAAGTTAGACTGGATACCCCCTAAGTTCATAGCAGCCCCGATACTCCATGAATGTGTGATTCTTTGAGACCCGGAGCTCTCTAAGGTCAGCCTATGGAGACTTCACAACTTTTCTCCGTCACTTTTTTCTAGTGCCTCACATCTTTTAAAGGCAGAAAGTCATTCCTTAGATCTCACCTAAATTCTTCTTACTGGAATCATTCTTAGTTCCATGCAGGACTGGTTGCTGAGAAGAAATGGCCAGAGAAAGTGGCAAAGCAAGGTTGCCAGAGACAAAGAGGAGAATCTTTCTAAAGAAGCAATTATTAGTAAACAGATGGCTAATGATGAATGGGAAGAAGGGTATTCAGAAAACACTACAGTTGAGATGTAAAGGTACCTTTTATTTAACAACGTTCTATCCCAATTGATTTTGCTATTCAAGTTGCTAATGCTTCAAAAGTGGTGGAGGTGGTCGGTTGTTTACATGTCCATTATTTGGAATATGACATTAACTGACCACTCTAGGTAATGCTGAACATTTTCTTGCTAATGTCAAGAAATCTTTCTTAGGGTTAATCCAGATGTCAATTCTTACAGCACCACCAGACCACCTCTAAACTTTAAATTTGCATAATATTCTATTGAGGGAGAAGTGCATGCCATCAAGTGACTGGAAGGGGAGAGAGACTGATCATGGTCCAGGTTTGTCCTGACAAGACCACATGGATATCCTGGATTAAGAAAGTCTGGAGAGCTGATCCATCTCTGATGAGTCAAATCTTGTTTCTCTCCATTCTCTCAGGTTTTTATGACTTAGGTTGACATTGATTTACTGGAGATGTGTGTAGCACCCCCATGATGCTGGCCTGAGGAGCTATTATCTATCCCTGCCCAGCTCCTAATGTTTTTCTCCTTAGACATCTGCTTTCTCCATCCTGGTGGTCAGCTGTCCTTAGGAGAGTGCCCTGGCTTGGGCACCTTTGCCTGGAGCAGTTTATCCAAACATGAGAAGCCTGGAGCCTGGGATATAGTGAAGAATGTCTGCCCTTCTTCCTGCTGGTTGTGCGCACATCTGCCTTACTGTGTGATTAATGCCAGGTTCTATTTATATCTGGACCTGTAGATTCTCTAAGAGATTGTATTTTGAAGGAAGGAAAGGGAGCTTGCTCTAGTGAGTGTTTATACAAATTCCAGCTATAGGGAGTGTTTTAGGTCAGGTTCCTCAAAAGTGGAGCCTGATGTAGGAATTGGGCATGTGAATAATTGAGGTCCTTCCCTCATGGAAAAGCCCGGAAGTGAGGCAGAAAAGCAGGGTAGAGAAGAGATTTGATTTCTAAAGTCTAACTTTGACCTGATCTAGAGTGGATGTGGGGGATTTGGAGCATAAATCACGCCATACAGTTATACCATCTTGAGAAGAGGGCTTCTGTATTCCTGTATTAGTCACTTAATTCCCCTTCCCAACCCCATGGGGGCAGGTATAGCTTCCATTGCAGCTCTGGATTTAGGTGGCTTTGATCAGCCAAGGGCAAATCTCTGTGGTCTTGCCTCTAGCCACTCAAGGCAGCTGAAGATGGGTGTGGCACCTAGAAGGTAGATCTGGCCTCAGTGCCAGTATCATCTACTATAGCAGGGCTGCCATCTTTGCTGTCTAAAGCCTGAGGCAGAAGGACTTCAATCACCATGGCTCTGCCAGTCAGCTGTGAGCTGGCTGTGTCTCACTGACCACAGCCACTGGGAGTAAATGGAAGTATTAGAAGGTCATCACTTGTGAAAGAATGAGACATAAGTCCAAGGTCCTAGGTCAGGGAAGCCACAGGGCTGAAATGGGCAAGGGTATGTGGGGGAGATTCCAGGCCAAGATGATTCCAGGAACGTATCAGGTCATCAGAAGTGTAGTGCTATCACTTCAAGAGATAGCGGTTGGGGGCCCATCCACCTTTTACACTTTGATTAAACTGGAAATAACCCAGACAGATTGTTTTTATGCTGTATGTAGTTTTATAAATTATATTAGTTCTTTTTTTTCACCTTGTTAATTTTCCTTGTGAAAATGTCAGCCAGTACCCATATGCTCAAGGGAACCATGGTAATAGCTTGGCACCCATCCTGGGGCTGATACATTGCCTAAGAATGACAGTAGCTACCACCTTTTGTGCTGTTAGTATATACCCAGCACCTACTGAGCACTTACTTTCTGGCATTATTAGCTCACTGAGTTCTCCTAATAGGACTTAGGTTGTATTGTATATGGGGGAGGATGGTGAGAAAAGAAGGTGTCAAAGATGACTCCTGGTTTCTGCACGGATGGTGGTGCCACCATTATCTGAGATGAACATGTAGAAAGAAGTCTTCTCTGGCCTCAGCTCTCTCCTTTAGACTGAAAAATTTCACTTTTGGTAAATGTTTCCTTGGGAGGCCTGTTTTTAAAACTCTGGGACTTCTTAGTGATACACTATTTCCCTACTGGGAAGTTTCTAGATTGCAGAAGACTTGAGCATTTCTTTATTTCTTTAACCCCTCTTTATCAAAAGAGCTGGTATATCAAAAACAACCAAGTTCCACTCAATCTACCCAATTCCTCAAACGAACATCAACCCATGATTGTTCTAGGACAGAACCAAAGCTGTCTCCCTCTAGCCCAACTCCAGCAACATCCTAACAAGAGGATGTGTAGAAAGATGTACTTTTACTATTTCGTTTCTTTCCTAAAAAGAGTCATAAGAAAACCCAATTTGGGGCAACATATAAACCAGCGAGCACTTTTAAATTTTTAAGTACTAAAAATAATATGTATTGAGTGCTAAGATAAACCCTTTACATGAATTATTATTTAATTATAAAATCTGCATGAAATACATATTTGTGTCCATTGGGATGCTTTTAGCTGCAAATAAAAGAAACCATGATTCAAACCAATTAAACAATTAAGAAATTTATTATCTCAAATGAAAGGATTCCCAGAGGTAGAGTGGGCTTCAGGCATGCCAAAATCTGTGGCTCAACAGTGTCCTCAGGGAACTAGGGTCTTTTCATCTCTTGGTTCTGCCATACGCAAAAAAAAGTTTTTAATCAAGGCACTTCTAATCATCACTTCTAGGCATATCATGCAGAGGAAAAGTGAATCTCTCTTTTGGTTTCCTTAGAAGGAAGGAAATCTTTCACAGAGGTTCCCAGGTTGACTTCGCCTCATGTACCATTAATTGGCCAGAATTGGGCCGCCATGTGTTGTTTCCTGAACCAATCACTAACAAGGGGAATGGAAAGGACATACTTGGATTAGCTTACTTATTTCAAGTAGAAGGAAGGACACTAAAATACAATTATGTTCTCATTCTACAGAAGAGGAAATGCTCAGATTGAATAACAGTAACTTGCCCAAAGTAACACATCTAATAAGTGACAGCTGAGTATAAATCCAGTGCTTCCCTATTCGCTGAACTTATTGTTTACTAACTACTTGTTAATTTCTAAGAGCTCCTGAGGTAGTAGAAGGGGGTCCTTATTATCCAAGTATTCATTTTCAAGTGCCTGAAGGCAGAAGGTTCATAGCAAAGCAAGAGACCATTAAGATATTCACTAGTGAACTGGCCAATTATAAAATTACTCTGGCATCACTCCCAGATTAACACCAGCATCTAGATCAGTCCTGATTGTTGGATGTTATAAACATCAGAGCGTAAAGAGCAAATACAATGCCAAGCAATTCACAAAGCGAAACTACAAATATGAGAAAAGATTCAGGAGTTTGTGAAGTCAACAAAAGTGATATTGGAAAGCTGCTGGAATCTCACAATCCATGGG
Source organism: Cynopterus sphinx (assembly GCA_030015415.1). NCBI lineage: Eukaryota > Metazoa > Chordata > Mammalia > Chiroptera > Pteropodidae > Cynopterus > Cynopterus sphinx. The sequence goes on from CM057388.1 coordinate 79,479,351, forward strand.
CACAGAAGAACCTGGCAGAATTAGATTAGTTAACAGTTGAATAAAAGCAAGTCAACAAGGATAAGAACAAGATAAAGACTTTAAAGAATGATGACTTGACTCTCAAATTATTAAATGATATCTTTGGGAAAACCAAAGTCCTCAAACTATTTTTTAATGAAATTATCTTCTTTATGATCATGCTAAGGAAAGCAAGGTAAAAATGTTATGCCATGTTATCCTTCAGTTTTATCAGAAAGATCATGTCATAAAGTAGCTAATGCTTGAGTCTGTTTGCCCTAAGAACTGGAACAGAATTGCAATGCCAGCCTAAATTTGTGAAATATAAGATAAACTCCTTGTCATAATTTTTGGTGTTATTTTTTCTGATAAATTCAAATAAACTTTTTTTTTTATTTTGCAATTTACTATGACAGTTTAAACGTTCACTCAAAGTAGAATTATCTACGGATAAAGAGGATCTCCTATAGAATGTTAAACTCACTCCAGAATCAGTCTGGCTCAGCCACTTACTAGATTTTTGGCTTTGAGAGTTTCTCGGCTTTTCTAAGACCCAGTTTTCTCTTCTGTAAAATGAGGAAGATTAATGGGTTATTGTAAAGATTAAATTACACTACTCATATAAAGCACTTGCCATTCTCCTCCATACATAATACTCATTCAAGAAATGTTAGCTGCTGTTGTTGTTGTATTGTTCTTAAAGTGGGCACTTCCTTATTATGTGAGCTGGGACAAGCCAATTCCCCACTCTGGGCCTCAGTGATCTCATCTAGAAATTGGACCACATAGGGTTGCTGCGATAGTTAAGATAACTGACAACCAGTAGTCACTGTCACTTAACAAGTACTAGTTTTTATTGTTTGGTGTTATATGCAAGTGTATGTTGATGTATGTGTGGGGAGCATGTATAAGGAATGTCAGGGGAGACACAGTTCTCACCTTCAAGGGGCTTATATTTCATGAAGAAAACCACTAATGTGCTATGTGTCGGCCACATGCCCTTTTTGAACCTTGATCTTCCTTTCTGTAGTATTAAGTCTTTAAACTAACTGACCTCTAAAGTTCTCAAGTTTTGAGAACCTATATAGTCAGTTGAACTCCTGAAACAAGCATACAGAAGCCAAGGCAATTCAATTCCAAGTGTGAGACAGTAGGTTTCATAAAAGACCTTCTTCAAGAGCTCAGTGGAGGGGAGTATGGTCTGGTGCAATGATTACTAGGCAGATCTAGATTTAAATCCCAGTTCTTCTACTTTCTAGTTGTATCACCTTGAGATGCCAGCTTCTCTCTAAGCCTCAGTTCCTCCTCTGAAAAATGGGACTAAAATGTCTGCTTTATAAAGTTATGGGGAGAAATCATCAATCCCATGCATTGAAAAGTGTGTCATACACAGTAGATGCTGTGCTTTATGCTTAAGGAGCTTTCCTGGAGACTTGGGAATCTGAGCCAGGAGTTTTGGTGGGAAGAAAACTGCTGGGGAACAGGGTACAGTTGAGCAGATAGTTAACAATGGCCTTTTGGCAGATTCCTTTATCAGGAGGGCAAAGTGCCAAGTTCTGATGGGCAAAGCGCACAGTCCTGATGTCCATGGAGAGGCCATCCTCTTGCCAGCCTCTGCCTGGAATTCTCATCAAGGCCTAGAGAGAAAAAAAGAAATCAAAATGAAATATATATTTATAACAATAATAATAATTATTCTTTCACCAATTTTCTCTTCCTCTGATGGATGCTGGCAAGGACTACAGAGCAGGAAAACTGCTAAAGTTGAGAGTAATGGTGCCCCCAGGACAAATAAAGAGGGAACTTCAAACCAGCAGATGCTGCCGAAAACCCCAACACAGGAAATATCTGCAGAATGAATTGAGAATTTATGGGGGTTTGGGTTTTCAGGATTTATAAGTAAGTTCCATGAGCAGAGAAGGGAGATGGAGCAAAGAGAGTAGGACAGAGCAAGAAGAGTAGACTGGGGGCAAAGGCCAGCTTCTTCCCCACCTCCTGCCAGGCATGAAGGCAGATCTGGCATCAATGGAGTGCTGCAGGGGCAATGGTGGCCTGAGCAGGGGTGGATACCAGTGTGCCCCTTGGCACTGGTGTTACCCTAGTGGTGGGCTGGCAAATGAGTGGAAGCAGGCATTTGGGACTACAGACAAATATGCTTGGGCAAGAAAGGCCAACTAATAATAATCATGATAATAATTAGGCCTGCCATCAGTAGGGTCTCCTTGGGATCCAGGTGTTGAGCCTCCCCCAGGCCTTTCCTAACCTCGAACATGCCAGAGTCAGGTGAGATGAAGTATGCCCAGAGTATGCAAATAGGTGTGGCCAAGGACTCAGGAGAGTTGGAGTGGGTGAGGATGGCATTCCTGCAGGCTCCTGGGAAGCTCCAAGCTCTGAATCCACACATCTGCAGCAGCACAACCCCTCTGAAGGCTTCAATTTTCCCACTTGTAAATTGGTGGAGGGGTAGACAATGAGCTTTGTTATTGAAGTGTTGGTAAGAGAGAGGTGGGAGAGGAGGAAAAGTGGGATAATGGGCTGCCAGAGATGGGACAGGAGAAGGATAGAGAGGGACCTTCCCCAAGTAAAGGTGGACCCTGGAGGTACTGATGGTTTCCAAGCCCCAGGGCCTCTGGGTCACCTTTTTCTATCAGTCCAGATGGGGGACTATAAGCTCAGACTACATTTAGGCCACCCTGGATTGCAAGCCCTTTGAATATCCTCAAGAACCCTGAAATTTTACCCTTTCTGGTCTCTGCCCAAAGGGGAATTTTGGAGGAAAGCTATTGGTCTGCATTTAGAGGTTAGTGATACTTGGAACGTGTATGTTGAGCCAGCTCCTGGAAATGGAGACACTTTGCTTTTTTACTAGAACAAAATCCTAGCCACAGGTAAAATGAAGAGGTGCTCAGAGGAGGGAGAGAGGGAAGTAAAGTGAGGGCTGATGAGAGAAAAGACTTCCTTAGGTCTCCCAGAATGGGTACTATGTGACCAGCCTTACCATGGTCATTCAGAGTTGAAAGGAGGGGACTTTCTCAATCAGTCCACTCAAATTCAGGAGATGAGAAGCAGATATCTTCCTTGGCAGGGAGGGCACATCCTGTCTTTGAAGGTGTTTAAGCCACAGCCTGACAATCACCTGCTATTGGCAATGCTGTTGATAATATGTCTTAATAAAAGTGGGAGGTTGATGGGAAAGCTGTGGTACATTTGTCTTCCAACCCAGTAGCCCTATCAGTCACTATGTTCAACTGTTATGTGACTTTGATGACTCCCTTCCTATTTCCAGGGACCGTCTTCCCATCTGTAAAATGCAGTTGGGTCAACTTTGGTCTCTAAGGGCCCTCTGGTTGTACCAGTCCCCTACTTCATGACTGAAGCCTTTGGAGTACAGGAGGGGAATTTTTTCACAGAGCAGAGAATGCTGCCCTTCTCCATTACCTTGCCAAGCCATGACTCAAACCTGCATCTTTGAGTTTCTCTGTGGTCATCTCAGTCTTTCCACATAAAAATATAGAACAGTAAATGTCCCTAGTTAGAGGCCAGGATGCTGCCAGCATCAGCACAGATAAAGTGAGGTAATGAAGGGGCACTGCCAGTGCCCTCTGCAGGTTGGAATCAGCCCTAGGGATCTGGGAGCCTAGAGTCCTTTTCCAGTCTGAGCTGCTGCCTCCTCAGCCCAGAAATTATTATGGTTTTGAAGTAATTTCATAATTAGGAAGTGTGAGTCCTCCAACTTTGTTCTTTTTCAACATTAGTTTGGCTATATGGGGTCCCTTGCAATCTCATATAATTTTTTGAGGATTGGCTTTTTTATTTTTGCAAAAAAAAAAAAAAAGAGTCATTGGAATTTGTAGATTGCTTTGGATAGTATCTTAATATTAAATCTTCTAATTTGTGAAAACAGAATTATTTTTCATTTTTTTATGTCTTTAATTTCTTTCAGTAATGATTTATAATTTTCAGTGTACAAATTTTTTACCTCCTTGGTTAAATTTATTTATAAGTATTTTATTACATTGGATGCAATTGTTGATAGAATTGTTTTCTTAATTTCCTTTTCAGATGGTTCACTGCTGGCATATAGAAACACAGTTAATTTTTCATGTTGAAATTGTGCACTGCAAGCTCTCTGAATTAGTTTACTAGCTCTAGTAACTTTTTTTGTGGATTCTTTAGAATTTTCTTTATATAGGATTATGCCACCTATGAATAGAGATAGTTTTGCTTCTTTATTTTATTTTATTTTTTTTTTTGTTTGTTTCCTTTTGTTGCCTAATTGCTCGGGCTAGAAATTCCAGTACAATGTAGAATAACAGTGGTAAAAGCAGGCATTCTTGTCTTATTCCTGGTTCTAGGTGGAAAGATTTCAGCCTTTCACTGTATAATGTTAACTGTGGTTTATATATATGTGGCTTTATCACATTGAGAAAATTCTCTTCTTCCTAGTTTTCTGAATGGTTTTGTTATGAAAAGGTGATGGATTTTGTCAAATGCTTTTTCCAAATTAACTAAAACTATTTTTTTTTACTTCATTCTATTAATATGGTGTATTACATTTATTGATTTTCTTATGTTGAACCACCCTTGCATTTCTCAGACAATCTCTTTCAATCATGGTATATAATCCTTTTTATGTGTTCTTGGATTTAGTTTGCTAGTATTTTGTTGAGGATTTTTGAAAAAAAATGTATATTGCATATACATAAGGGATATTAGTCTGTGATTTGCTTATGATATCTTTATCTCTTTTGTATCAGAGTAATGCTGGCCTCATGGAATGTGTTGGTAAGTGTTCCTTTATCTTCAGTTTTTAGGAGACATTTTAGAGATATTGATATTAAATATTTCTTAAATGTGTGGCTGAATTTACCAGTGAAGCTATATGGTCCTGCACTTTTTTAGGTGTAGGGGGAGGTTTTAAAAAAAACAAATTACTAATCCTATCCCTTGTTATAGGTCTGTCAAGATTTTTTATTTCCTCTTCAGCCAGTTTTGGTAATCTGTGTGTTTCTAGAAATTTGTCCGTTTCCTCTAGGTTGTCTAATTTGTCGATGTACAGTTGTTTCTTAGTATCCTCTTTAGTATATCATCTCACTGCTTTCTGGTCTCCATAGTTTCTGATGAGAATTTGGCTGATAACCTTATTGAGGATCTCTTGCATATTATGATTCAATTTTCTCTTGCTGCTTTCAAGATGTTTTTCTTAGGTTTTCAACAGTTTAAAGTTCATTGAGCTTGTTTGATGTGTAGACTTCAATATTCCATCAGTTTGGGATATTTCCAGACATTATTTCTTCAAATATCTTTTCAGTTCCTTTTCTCTCTCTTCTCCTTCTGGAACTCCCCTAGTGCATATGCTGCTCTGCTTCATGGTATCCCACAGGTCTTTTGGGTTCTGTTCACTTTTCTTCATTTTTTTTCTTTCTGCTCCACAGACTGGATAATTTCAATTCTCCTGTCTTAAAATTTACTAATTATTTCTTCTACCTGCTTAAATCTGTTATTAAAACCCTAGTGAATTTTTAATTTGTTATTATGCTTTTAAGGTGCTGAATTTCTATTGGTTTCTTTTTACCATTTCTCTTTATTAATATTCTCATTTCATTTATTAATATTCTCCTGGCTTCCCTAATACTTTGCTCATGATTTTCATTAGCTTTTTGAGCATATTTAAGAAAGTTGATTCAAAGTCTTTATTTAGTAAGTCCAAAATGAGCTTCCTTATCTTTTTGAACGGGGCCATATTTTCCTTTCCTTTGTTTGCATTTGTGTTTTTTGCTAAAAAATGGATGTTTGAATATTATAATGTTGTAACCCTGGGAATCAGATTCTCTCCCTTCCCCAGAGTTTGCTGTTCTCAATTGTCAAAGGTTACAGTCATTCATTTGTTTAGTGAGTTTTTGAAATTTTCAATGATCATATTTCTTATCACAGAGATTTCTGTCCCTTTACCTTGTGTTCTACTAATGTTTTGAAAGAGAATTCCTTGGAAGCCAAGAACATTTTAAAGGAGATTTTTAAAATTTCAATGTTTAATTTGTTGTCATATACCTGTGACTCTTCCAGAGTTCTGACAAAGTTGATAATATTGACAGTTTCTGTGTGCTTCTTTTCTTTTTTCTTTTTTTTTTTTTTTTGATGTTTCTGTGGAGAGACAGGCATTTGAAGCTGCATATTCTTCCATTTTGCTGATGTCACTTAGTTCTTTGTTTCTTGCCCATGGGTACCAGAAAGTGGGGGTGGCGTCTCCAGTTTGGATTTCCTTGGCCATAGGGAAAGCTGGTAATCTTTTTCTCTGTAAGGGCAAAACATCCATGTGCTGGACCTAGTCTAAAGCTGGGGTGGATTCCCTGGCAGGAGGATGAGATGGTCTAAAAGACTTGAGCCAGAATTTTAGAGAATTGTCAGAATGCAGAGCTGCCTAAAGATAGGAGTGGATGAGATCATAATACTTGTAATAATAGCTACCATTTAGAGAATGCTGACCATATGCCAGGCACCGGCTTAAGTACTTTGCACGCACTACCTCATTTCTTCCTCCTGGCAGATTATTAGGATCACCATCACTGAGGCCAGAGAGGGTAAATCAGTGTCCAAAGTTATACAATAGACCTGGGATTGGGTCCTAAGTCTGTCTGACTCCGAAACCTGTTAATGACGATGAAATGTCTCCTCCTGGAACCTCATAGTATTTGAACCTCTAACTTAGAGACCATGGCCATGTGTCTAATGGCCCCTCAGTAGAAGCAAGAGGACATCTGTGGCTCAAGTTCACTTCAGTTACTGTAATTTTCAGTTCTGGAATTTCTACTTTTATAATTTCTATCTCTTAATTAATATTCTCACTCATGTATCATTTTCTGGGTTTCCTTTAATTCTGTGTCCATAATTTTCTTTAGCTCTTTTAGCATATTTAAGAGTTGATTTAAAGCTTCTGTGGCTCACTCCTGCTTTGGGTGGATTCCAAGAAGCTAGTGGCTTAGTGCCATATTCCTTTACCACTACTCCCATTCATCCCCTGCCTCTTGTACCACCCTGTTTAACATCACAAAAAATGAAGAGGATTGTGGTTACTCAATTTGAAAAGGTTATGTAGCTGCTCTCTGATTCTACTGAGGACAGAATAAGAAAAATCATGTAGAAACTGCACTATTTTAATAATCAGTAATTTCCATTGCAAGGCACTATACTCATGATATCTATTATCTCATTTACTCCTCCCAACAGCTCACAGGGTAGATCTAATTCTTCCTGTCTTGGAGGTAAGAAAACTAAAACTCAGAAAGATTATGTAAATTGACTAAAGTCATACAGCCTACAAGCAACAGGATTTAATTCATCCACTCACCAGCCATTGGGTACCTACTAAGTGCTAGGCACTGTTCTAGGAACTGGGTAAACAGTGATGGAGGTGACCAATCATCAAAAAATATGAAATATAATGCAAAGTAGTGATAAATGCTTTAATGGAAAACAAAAGAGGGTTGTAGAGTAGAAAGTGCTGTGGAGGTAGAGTTGAGGCAGGTGCTGTTCTAACTAGGATGGTCAGAGCAGGCCTCTTGGAGGAGGCGATTTTGAGTAGAGATCTGAATGAAGGAAGGGAAGGCACCATGTTCAGATCTGGAAGGAAGAACATCCTAAGCAGAGTGGATTGCAAGGGCAAACCCCTGAGGAGAGAATGAGCTCAATTAGGTATGTTCAAGAAATAGCAAGGGGGCAGTGTGGCTAGAACAGAATGGGTGAAGAGGTGCATGCAGTTAGATGATCTAGGGCTTCATTGGCCACAGTGCACACTGTGGGTTTTGGTGTGATGCTAAAGGAAGACTCTGAGCTGAGGAATGGCATAATCTGAAAGACATGTCATTTAAAAATATTTCCCAGATTTTCTGGATAATGGAATGCAAGGGCAGGAGTGGAGGCAGAGAGACCAGTGAGGAGGTATTCAGTGGTCCAGATAGATACAGTGGGGGATTTTGGTTCATAGTGGTAAGTGTGGCTTTTGTGCAAGGAATCAGATTGGAAATGCAGTTGGGAGTTGGAGCTGTCAGGACTGTTGATGGATTGGACAGGGGGATAAGAGAAAAGAGGAGGGCGTGCAGGCTTTGGCCTCTGCATCAGGGTGAATAATGGTGCCAGGCACTGAGATGTGGAAGACTGAGGGGGAGAGCAACTTGGGTTCCAGTATGAGTGATTCCAGTAGTCTGGGTTCTCCCTCAAACTTTTTCACACTGTAAGGATTCATTCCCAGAACAAGGTACTAGAGAAAGATGCTGAAAAATCTCTGGCTTGTTTTCTTGGTACATGGAAAGACAGACATTGTCTTGGCTGGTTGAGGTCTGACCTGTTCTGAGGTATGGCCAATCCAGATGGCCCCTTGAAGTCCCTTGTGGCTTGAAGATTCTCTTCTGTGATCTGTGACCTAGAGGTGGGAGTGGGAATTTTTTCTTTTAACTAACATTTTTCCTTTTTCACAGCCTGATCTCTTTTAGATTCAGTCTAATTTCTTACAGGCCTTGGGCTAATTTGCACAGCTGGGTTTTACATCTGGGAGATTGCCATCTGTAGCAATTGCCTCACTGTCTGCAGGCAGGATGAGACTGCAGCCCTAGGGCAGACCACAAGCTCCTGGAAGTGCTTCTGCAAGGGTACCCTGGGCTCCAGGATGGACCTGGCCCTCTGAGCTGGATGCCTGGTCCAGTCTGTTCTGACCCCCCAGCTTCAAGTCAGGGAAGCCCTGGGTCTCAGCCGCAGCTGAGCCTTATGGAACCAGCATACTGGGAGGTCAGGAAACATATCTGCAGACACAACACACACATACACACACATGAAGAAAGGGAGAGAGGCAAATAGATACAGAGGAAGGGGGAAATACAGAGACAGAGAAGGCAAGAATGACAGTGAAAAGAAATAATGAAAGACACATACGAGAAAGACAGCTAGAGATAGACAAAGATAGAGAATCAGAGAGGGCAGACAGAGAGACAGAGAGAGAACTTTGGGAGAGAGTTGGACAGAGATGATGTGGGAAACAGAGGCAGAAACAGGAGTAAAATCAAGGCACAGAAAGAAATGCACCAAAAAAGACAGAATAAGACATTAAAAAGTTCAATGAGGCAGACAGAAAACAGGGGAAGAGAGTGGGAAACTTGTGGGAATAATGCATTTGGAGGCATGCGTCTAGCCTTAAAATAGTGTAAGGGCTGAATAAACTGTGGCTATTAGTATTGTCAATATTAGAAGAATGAGAGGAATTTTCTATGTTGGTAGTCAAAATAGTTGACTATCAGCAAGTTCATATGGTTCAATTTTAATGTTATTATTTTGTCCCATGGGATTCTAATAGGCGGTGGGGACATGGTAGGATCTTAGGGAGACTCATGTCATAATCAGAGCTGAGCTTGAAAAAAGATAGCTGTTAAAGCCTGTATGGATTTGAATAGGTAAGACTGGGAGCCAAAAAGACAAGGAGGAGGCTGGGCCAAGGATCCAGGCCAGAAATGGGGGAAAGTCTGAAGTCTGGCAGGGACAGGAGGGTTGGAATGGGAGAAGAGAGATGATTAAAGGCATTTCCAAAAAAAGCATCCATAGAACTCAATGACAAATGGGATTGAAGGGTGACGGAGAAATGGCTCAACCTTCTTTAGTTTTCAAGGCCAAGATCAGGACCCATGGTCTCACCAGGAAGTTTCCTTTGGCTCTTATTCCCTGTCCAGGGCTCTCCCACATCAGACTCTGAGCTCTCACACTCAACAGTGATGGGGCAGAGTTTGCTCGTGACTCTTAAGGGACTCCCTCATAAGGGGGCCCCTGTCTGGCACAGCACGTATAGACTCATAAGGGCTCTGGAGCCTGAGCCATTCTGTTGGAATCCCAGCTGTCTTCTGTGAGAACTTGAGCAAGATAGTCTCTTTGAGCTTTCCTATCTGCCTCAGAAACTAGTGTGAGCATTAAATGAGGTAACATGCAATGTGGTCAATAGGTGTTAGCTATTCTTATTATCACTGGCCATTAGTTATTGTTACTTGTTTGTTAATTATTTCCTATACTCACTTGGACTGGAGCGCATTAACTGCATCAAATTATACTTGCTTATCCATCCTGCCTTCTCTAGGACTTAGTTCACAACGGGCCACAGCAAGAACTGGCTGATTGTGCAGAGCCTTGATTCAATTCCCTTCCATTCAGCAAATACCACAGAAACAACTCACAGCTTCTCTGCTGGCTCCTTGGTAGATACACAGTTGACAAATACCTAGTCCCAGCCTGCGAAACTCCCAATCTAATAATACTAATAAAATAACATTTACTGAGCACTGTGTCTATTCAGGTTTGATCAGGGAAACAGATCCATTGTGAGTGATCTGGAGTAAGGCATTTGTTACAGGAATTTGAATTTCTACCATATTGAGAGTAGAAGATGAAGCCTGTGGAAGGCTGTCGCCTCTGCATCTAGTGATAGGACTGACATCACAGTAACTGAGCAGGGCTGGTGGTCAGAAAAAAAATTGGACCTTAAGTGAGAGAGAGTGAGGCCCATTCAGAACCTTTATGTCTTTCACCACCTCTAATCTTGACTGTGTGGGTGACATACAGAAGAAGCAAATCTAATCAACTTGCATAGCACAATGGCTGCCACTACATTTCTGCCTTCCAAATCTTGTTTGAAGTCATCTTATGCGCAACCTTACCCTGGAACCATATGGAGCAGAGAACTCTGAGGAGGGGGTACTGTTGAGCTAAATGAAACTAAATTCTGGGTCTCCCTTATCCTTTTTTTCACCCTCAGAGACAAGAGAGATTTCCCCCTGATAGCACCTGTGAGAGTGATCTCGTCATTGCTGAGTGGTGGCTGGGGAGAGAGTGGTTGGGGTAGGAAACAAGCTGAGGGAGTAATCCCTGCAGAGGTTGGTTTGGTCACTGGTGTCCATCCCAGCTGATACTGAGGTAATTCAGAGGTTCATAATCCAGTCACCTGTGTACACGATCTCACAATTCCTGGTTCTCTGGGTCTTTCTTGGCACTCCTTCCTCATCCCCCCTCAGGTAAGAATGATACGGTTTCCATTAATTTTTTTTCAGTTAAAATCAGGTTAAAATTAATTTTATTTAGAGAATTAGAGGAGTTTCATGGAATCCCTTTAGATTCCCCTTAGGTTATCACTGGGCCGTCACCAATCCAAAGCAATAACGGTAGAAAGGAACACAGAGCAGCAGTGAACAGCAGGAAGGTGTGGGTGGCAAGGCAGCCAGGTTTGAATTAGTTCTTGTTTACTTTTATTTAGACCTCATTGAGATCCACTATAACCATGCCCTCCCTGGGGCCAAGAAAAAGAAAGAAGAAAATAACATCCCTTGGGCAAGCCAGCCAAGGGCTTCAGTTTAAAGAAAGAGAAGGAAGCATCTAAGTCTACCTTGCCCCTCTGATTACAAATAATTTGCATTTCAAAACATACCATCCGTAATTCAGAATAAATTCAGTCCTTGGTGGAGGGGCTGGACTAAGAAGGTAAACTCTGGAGGTGACAATGCAGCTGTTTGAGGTGGGAGCCTCAGACATGAAGAAGCCTGTGGGCAGGGGTAGAAGGACACCTTGAGGCTGGGCCCAAGGCAGACTGCCTGGCTTCTCCATCTTGGGTTCATAGCCCCTAGCTTGTGACATTGAACAGGTTCCTAGATCTCTAAGTCTGTTTCTCCATCTGTAAAATGCGGATAACACTAACAGTGTCTGCTTTATGGGGTGATTATGCAGGTAAATAGAAAGCCTTCTGACAGATTTTGCTAGTACTCTTGTTCTTAATAATAATATTATTATTATAAAATTCACTTAGCACTAACCTGTTTCATTTAACAGATAGGACAACTCTTCGTGGTAGGTATAATGTATAATTGAAGTAACTGAGGTTCAGAAAGGTGAGTGCCTAGTCAATATTACACAGTTAATAAGTGGCAGAAAGATCTGATCCTAAGTCTGTTTAACTCCTTCTGCTGCATCACAAAAGTGTGAGATGCCTTGAGGGAACTCTCACTAACTACAGACAGTCCAGAAGGAGAGGTCACTGCCAGCTGTAGTGCTTAGGGGAAACTTCACCTTCATTGGGGAAATGGCATTTTGAGCTGAGTCTTGAAAATGGTTTGAATTTGAAGACCTGAGTATTAGAAGAGGGGCACCACAGGCTGTGGGGACAGCATAGAGTATACACACAGGGAACAATGAATTGTTTTGTTGGGCTGAAGCATATAGGAGTCAGGCCTGGAGCCATTGAAGTCAGATTATATAGTCATTTATTCAGCTGTTATGTGTTAAATACTTACTAGGTATTAAGCCCTTTCCTGGGTTCTGTGAACATAGAAGTGCACAGAACAATCAAACCCCCGCCCTTAGGGAGATTGAGTGATGGCAGAAAGGAAGAATCTTCACCGGGCACATGCGAAATTTACCTGGACTGTTGGTAGTGAAGACTGGCAGCACACCAAGGCCCAGAGGGAAGACTCGGACAGCCCAGGAGGCTTGTGGGCATGGGCACTTTTGGAGGGTTTATATGAAGGAGTCTTGAGAAAAGAGACTGAGTTGGGGCTTCGAAAGCTCTGGAAACTGGGCTGTTTGGGGTGAAACAAGCAATAGAGAAACAAAGGAGTTTGCTGAGTGATGCCAGAACTGTCCTTTAGGGAAGCGTCTCAGGAACCATGTATGGGATGAACTTTGAGGGAAATACTAGACACCAGGGGCATGGAGGGGAACATCATTCCAAGACTTACGATTGCTAGCACCAAATTAAATGCAGGGCCCCTGTTCAAAATTTATTAAGAATTTCAAGATGGTGACACCAGAGCATTAAGCCAAGTTTGGGGCCTTTCTGAGCCTGGGGCCCTGTGTGACTGCCCAGATCACATATCCATGAAGCTAGTTCTGCTTCCAACCTGTAGCTGGTACTCATAACTCTGTACGGCTCCACAGGACCTGAGTGAAACTCAGTCCAGCCTCATCCACCTCCTACGCATATCTCATGTCCTCCCTTCCTTCCAATCTAGATGACTCTAGCCGCTACTTGAGACCAACCTGTCACCAGAACAGATGTTTCCTTTCAGGCTCTCCATGAATTGGCTGTCTTTGTTCATTCATTCATTCTTTTTTTGTACATTCAAATATTAATTAGGGAATATAGCAAAAAGGTCATGGACATTGGACTGTGACAGGCATTGGTTTAAAAGTAGCCTCATCTCTTACTAACTATGCAAGTCCCTTAACCAGTTCCAAGCCTCAGTTTTCTAAGTTGTAAAATAGGAACCGTAATACCTACCTACCTTGTAGGGCTGTCATAATGCTCAAATTAGACAATGGGTGCAAACTGCATTCTACACTTTGCATAGCATACGGTATATGCCCAATTCATATTTGGTAGAAAGAACCGTGGACCAGGAGTCAGAAGTCATTTTTCTGGATCTGCTGTTTCCCAGCTTTGACCCTGGCCAAGTCATTTCAAGTATGAGTTTTAATTTGCTCATTTGTAAAATGAGAATGATCATGCATATTTCATAAGGTTCTTGAGAAAAAAAAAACAACACAGGCCAAGCATCTAGTAGAGTGGCTGGTTCTCTTTAAATGGAAGTTCTTTCTCCACTTTGTAATATGCATCCACTCAGTTCCCTCTGCCCACAGAGTGAGCTGCAGTGATCCTGGTCATTTAAGGCAGCCTGTTTCCTCTGTATGGGCCCCTGGTTTGCTTGTCAGGTTATCCCTTGAATGCCTTGAACCTAGTCACTACTCCAAGAACAGAGTTCCCAAGCCCCAAACTCTTGGCCATCTGGTTCTGTCCCATCCTAGATCTCTCACTAACAAGCCCCATGGTGGTTGCTTCCCTCAAAGCTTTCTTTGCACCTTGGAGTCAGGTCTTTGCCTTGTTCCTTCTCCACAGTGTCATCTCCAACTCAGTACACCACCAGGCCTGCCCATGGAGGTAGGAGCTGCCTTTTTCTAGGGCTCATCATTCTAGGCTCACTTCTACCTGGGCTTTGGTAGCACAAATTCAAAATTGTCTTCCAACTCTCTTCTCTCAAGTTCTTGGGGTGCTTTCTGGGCAAGTCATCACCACTAGTATTGACTGTGTGGGTGACTTGGCATGAGTAGTAGCAGAGTACAGAGTAGGCCTGCCTGCCCAGTATTAGGCCTGAGAGCCTGATGAGCCAGGAGGGGCCTGGCCATAGTCCTGAGCCTCACAGAGGATGATGATTAGATGTGCCTGGCAGGAAGGATCAGGCAGGCATCATGAGTACAGGAAAGTAGGGTTACCTTAACTAATACCAGCTTCCACAGGTAGAGTCAGGCTGAGCCCAATGCTCAGCAAATCAGTGACATTAGAGAACAGAAAGCACAGAGGGCAGCTCCAGTGTTGGGGTGGAGATAATTGGCTCTCTGCTCTGGTTGTTGGGATCACAGGGATGTTTTCTAAACCACTCATTCATTCAATATTTATTGAGTACCCTCTACATGCCAATCAGTTTGCTAGGTACTGGGGATACAGTGGAGAACAGAACACTGCCTTATATTCTAGCAGCTGAATAAAGGTGGTACATAAACAAATACACAAGTGGCAAAAAGTGATATGGAGAAAGGAAAGACAGGTAAGAAGGGTAAGGAGTGCTGGGTAGGATAAGATAGTGGAGTTGTTATTTTATATCATGTGGTCAAGGAGAAGGCCTTTCTAATAAGAGGACATTGGAGCAGCGATTGAAGGGCATGAGAATATGCTGTATCAAGTGGTGTGGAAATCATGTCTCCAGTAGAGGGAAGAGTAGTCATAGAAGTGGCATGCATTTATTGACTTTAGGGAATGGCAGGTTAGAGGGGAATCAGCAATGAGGGCACTCGTAATAGGGTGTGATGTAACAGAAATACATGGCTGCTGTGAGGTGAATGGACAGAATGGAAGGCAGGGGTGAATGCAAAGTATGGAGACTCTTGAGACTGTCCCAGCGAGATGATGGTGGCTTGGACCAAAGTAGAAGAGGTGAGGAGGTAAAAGTGGTTGAATTCTGCATCTCTTTAGAAGGCAGAGACAACAGGGTCTCTAGCTGAGGAGCAAAGACAACCCAGGAAGAAATCTGACCGGTGTTAAAAGAAGAATGGGAGCACCAGGCCTCCAAGCACACTTTGCCCAACATAGCGCTTTGTGCCTGGCAGCATTGTTAAGCAGTCAGTGAAGCAGCACCCTACATGGGCATAGTGTCTCAAATCAGCCTGTAAGGCACAATTGCAGAGTCAAAATTATCCTTGGGGATTTCTTCAATTGCCCATGAAGTTGGGACCAATCACTGCATCATGAGTTAAGCCCCATATGAAGCTATAAGGAGCCATGTGGTATGAAAAAAAATGTACCATTAATTATGTCCACTATACTCAATGTGGTGAGATGCTGATGTCAGGAGAGGCTGCAGACCCATGGGGCAGCTCATGGGAGAAGAGCACGGCCACATAATAAATGGCCACCTGAATCACAGCCCCTTGAGGAGTGAGTGCTGGTTTTTTGGCCTCTTACAGAGGTGACTCATCTATTTCGTGGAGCCAGAAAGTGTGATGACAGGGTGGCCAGTGATGCCAAGGGACCACCCCCATTAACTATTTGACTCTCCGCAAAATGGTCATTTAGCCCTTGCTCACATGTCTCCAGTGATGGGACACTCACTATCTCCCACTTCCCAATTTTGAGCATGGACAGCTCTTGAGACAATCCTTTCTTGGACTAAGCTAAAGAACTCTGTCTCCTTGTGGCTTTCCCCCGTAAGTCTCTACCTACTGAGGCCACATGGATACCGTCTTCTCTTTCTGCTTCCTCTTCCCATGACAGCCCTTCAGAGCTCTGAGAACTGAGGTCACCTCCCTCATCTTCTCCTCTTCAGGCCATGAAGCTCCAGCTCTTTCAGCTCCTCATGGGACCTGAGCTGCAGCCCCTTGCCAGTCCTCCTGCTTTGCATCATGCACTTTGCATTTCCTGCTCTGTCCTGCAGACCTTCTCAAAAGATGGTCTTCCCATATTGGATCCTGCAGGGCTCCCACCTGGAGCTCTTGCCAGCTACTTGGCCTATAATTATGGACAAGAACCATCTAAAAACTGCCCTGCCACAAGCTGCTTCCCCTACCTTTTCAAGCAAGCGCTGCACTTGGAACCCATTAATTTGGGGCTGGGAGCTCCTCCCCAGCCAGCACCTGCCTCCCATACTGGTTCTCTGATAGTGTTGAGCCCATGTAGATTCAGCATGGCCATGTTCCTGAAACTGCCCCTCTAGCTTCATTCTTCTCTTCTGACTCATCCATCTTCATACTTTTCACTCACTCCACTAAATGCTCTGTGTCTCACCCCCACACAGCTTCTTCCCTCCCCCACTGATGAGAGAGAGGCCCTAAGTCTTCAGTTCTGGGGGCTCCCCCTTCTCTCCATGAGGTCATAGCAAGCTTGATTGCATCCAGACGGTCTGCCACTGCTGCCTCCCAGCCCACAGCCCCTGGAGGAGCCGGCACCCTCTTGGCTTGGCTTCTGTGCTTGTCCAGGCCCCAATTTCCTGTCCTGCCAATCAGGAGGGGGTGGCACTCCCCGACCTGAAGAGTGTGTCTCATTTCTCCACTTCCTGACACTCCAGGCCTTGATGAATTATTTTCCTTCAACTATGCTCCGCTCAGCAGCAGATCTCCCTTGTTGAAACCTCCTGACAGAGTGGGAATGGAAGGCTAGCACAAGGGGCAGACACAGGTTGGAGTTTCCTCAGGACTCTGCAGATCCAGGGCCAAGGAAAGCTAGGGATTCCTAGTACTAGCCTGAGAGAAGGACCAGCCTCTTCCTCAAGCACATGGGGGTAAGACGTCAGGGGTCAGGCCTGGTGAGCTCCTCTGTCCTCCCTGCCTTCCTGTGGCTGCCTTCTGTGGCATCAGAACCTCCCCCACACTCAAACCCAGGCAGCATGTGGCAAGCAGCTGGCCAGAAGTTTCTCTGCAAAGCTATGGTCATGGCTTACCGGAGTCAAGCTTGGAAATGGCTGACCCTTGCTGTGCAGCTGAGGGAGGTAGGCCCTAGTGAGTAGAGTCCTAGCCTCAGAGGCTGGTCTGCCTTCCCTTCTGTAGGCTGTCTCTGGTCCAAAGCTGAAGGGACTGCAGGAACTGAACTTGGAGCCTGATGACCATTCTCTGATTCTGAGTACATCTTTACTGACTCTCAATACCAACATCTGACTCCTCTGAGACCTCCCCAGAAAGCTAGTAAAGTACAGGTCCCTGAGTGGTTGTTCCCCTAGCCCAGGCAAGGTCCCCAGAAAGCTGCTTGGCCTTTTCCCAATACTGGTTCTGTCTTCCAATACGAATAAGAATGATTAGAAGAAGATATGCTGCCTACTGAGATGTACCAATGAGGTATTATTATCAAATCCATCTTACTGATAAGCAAACTGAGGCACAGGGAAGAAAGCTTCTTTCTACAGAGGTAAGAAGTAGTGAGATAAGATTTAAACACAAATCTAAGGCTCCAGAAAGCGGATTTGGTTCCAGCACTTCCAGCCTCTCTGCATTCAGTTCTCCTTTTTCACTCCCCACTTTCCGGTCTTCTTTCCTCTTAGCCCTCCCCTTTCCTGCTCCTTGCACCCACCCCAGTCTCCGCTTTGTGTCCTTCCCTTCATTTCCCACCCCTGCCCCCACCCTAGACTCATGCAAGCCAGCCATTGGCCAGATCACTCCCTTGGCTGAAATGTGGAGCTCAGCTACTCCAGACACACGTTTTTACCAGGCCAGATAAGGTTTCACCACTGGGGCAGTGAGCAATTTATTTCTAAGTCTCAAGTTGGGAAGGAGGGGGTAAGCCCTAGAATTCAGCAGGCTAAAGCAAAAAAGAAGCGAGGAAGCATGTGTCTGTCGTGTGTGTGCATGAGTGTGTATGTGTGTGAGTGTGTGTGTGTGTAGGAGTTGGGGGAGGGAGAACTTGGGTACTGTGGAAAGTAATAGAAGCTTGCTGGCTCCTCTTCACTCCTAAACAGAAAAACAAGATTAAAGGGACTGGAATGTGCCACAATTTAGGGCAGAAACAAAGACTTGGCCGTCCCTCCCTCTTTAACTACTGCAATCCAGCTACCATGCCCATCCCTGCAGAAAAGTGCTCTTATGAAAGTCGCCAGGGACTTTCTAATCATCAATTTGTTAGATACTTTCCCTTACCTCATATTTGACTTCACAATATTTCACACAATTGATCACCCTCTCCTTTTGTCTATACTCTCTTCACTTGTTTTTTCTGCTCCACTGCTCTTTAGATATCCTCACTGCCTCTCTGATCTAATCCTGCTCAGTCTCTATGACAGACTTTCTTTTTTTCTGCTTATCCCTGTTTCCCAAATCCTACTGGAAGAGAAGTTGCAAGACACAGTGTTTCTTCCACTTTTCCAGGGGCCAAGATGATCTTGTTTAATTCCAGCCAGCTAGTATTAGCTGCCACAGAGGAGGAAGCCTGACACTGGAGAAACACAAAAGACATAGCTGAGGAAGGCAGGCTGTGCCCAATAAAGCAGGCCCTTAGTCAGGGGAGGCTCTGGGTTTGGGGGACTGGGATAAGACAGGCAGAGAGAGACAGAGAAATGGAGAGAGTAGAAAATGTGAAAGATGAGACAGAGACAGAGAGAGAGAGAGAGAGAGAGAGAGAGAGAGAGAAGAAGAAGAAGAAGAAGAAGAAGAAGAAGAAGAAGAAGAAGAAGAAGAACAACAACAACAACAACAACAACAACAACAACAACAACAACAACAAGAGGAACAAGAACAAGAACAAGAAGAACAACAACAACAAGAAGAACAAGAACAAGAAGAACAAGAAGAAAGATAAACAGAAAAAGCAGACATAGATGGAAAGGAGGGAGAGGTAAAAATACATAGAGAAAGATAAAGAGAATAAAAGATAAAAATAAACAGAAGGATGCACAAAAGAGAGACTGGGGAGAGAGAGAGATAAAAAATCAGAAATGAGACTGAATGCAAAACCTATGAACCATAATGGAAGGGCTCTTGTAGGAAAATGAATACCTAAGTCAATAGAAATAACTAGAAGGATTCCAATCTCAGACAACCCCTTACCCAATGCCTGGGCCTAAACAGACAGCCCTACTCATCCATCCCTGGACATCTCTATTAGAAAGTTCCTTTATCTTGTTGAATCAAGAGGGCAGGGTGGACAGAGTGGGAGCACAGGCAAAACTACCTGGGCTGGGGTCAATCCCGTGAGGTCCAAAGTGACAAAAATCTGGGGGAAAGCCCATTTGGGAGACTGAATATTGTCCCCAGGTGGAGAGGAATGCCAGGGGCTGGTGTGCAGCTATCCTAGAAGCCAGAAGTTTAGATCATGGTTAGGTGTGGAGAAGAGATGGCGTTAAACAGGGAGTGGGTTCCAAGCTGGTGGTGTGTACAGCTCAGCCTCCACGGTGGTGCATGGTGCATGAGTGGGGTTGGGCTGCTGGTTGGGGTGGCTTCAAAGGGCCTCCTAGGTTGAACCCTATGCTACCTGCTTGTTGGCTTTGTCCATTGGTCAGATTAGAGCAGAAGGATGTTTAGAATACTAGGTCTGATGTCAGATGACCTGGCTTTGAAAGGCAGCCCTACTACTTCTGAGTTATGTGGACCTGGGACTTAATTTCCTCATTTGTAAGATGGGAACAAAACTTCTCACTTCAAATTGTTGGGATGATTTTATATGATAATGGAGTGAAATACCATCAGAGAACTGGTTTAGCTTTACTGCTAGGACCACACAGCACACACCCTCTTCCTGTGCACCATGATTGCCATCCAAAGGGCTGAACACAATCACTCTAGATCCCTCAGTCTTATCTTTTCCAGTTCCTTCAACCATTTCTTGGGGGACATGTTATCTCTTAAACCAAAAAAAGTATTGCAGGGAGGATGTTGGGAGGTAAGCAGTGAGAGAACTTGGGTAGGCAAAAGGACCAAATTTCAGGGGGCTGTTTAAAGACTCTAGCCCCAAAAGAGACCATTTGGTCCAAATAAGTTTCCTTTTGATAAATTAAAACCTCCCAGAAAGCCACAAGGAAACCTTTTTGGGCAAGCCCTTCCTCAGCAAATGGTTTATGGACTAGAGTGTGGGGGGCCGCAACTAGGGTTACTCCTCTGTCTCCAAGAAAGAACCACAGGGCAGGAAAATCTCAAGAAAGCCCTCATAGAGCTGGGGATGCTGCCTCAGGTTCAGGCCCCAAAGCCAGCCTTGTGGGATCTAGGGCAGGTAGGCTCTCTCTGGAGACACATGGCAGGGCTGGAGATGGTCGCAGTTGGGGAGAAGGGCTCAGCTGTGTGCTAAGGACCTGCCAACACAGTAAGCCAGGGTAGAGGAGGATTGACCTTGAAATGGAAAAACCAGACCTCCTTGATGGGGATGATGGTGGGGGAATTGGAATGAACAACTTGGCAACATTAACTTTGCAGTCACATGAACACCTTCGATGTGCAATCTCAGTACCCCTTTACTTGTCAAGGCCTTCCCTGTGTTTTGGCATGAGGAGTTCAAATTTTCCTGGGATCAGGGGCCTGTAAGAAGGGAAGGAAAGTTGCTGAGTGGGGTGGGGGGGCTTGCTGAAGGGGAGGAGGCAGTGGGAGCAAGGCAGGCTGGTGAGGCCCTCCCCCAGCAGGCACTTCAATAATCTGATTTCCATAAAGAGAACTTTCCCGGCCATAAAGATTTTATTGAAACTCCCAGCAGCCTGATAAAAGCATAATTCCACTGACCACAATCTACCTAGGAATAGCTCCAGGATATTAGGCTGAAACTGCAAAGCTATTCTGGAAGGCTGCTCTGCTCCCCTTCCCCCTTTTCCCTCTCCTCCCATAGGCAGGCGGGAGAGGCCTCACATTTGGCTCAACTATGGACTATCCACACTCCATGGGGAAAATATAAGCCCAGCTCTACATGTCTGAGACAGAGAGAAAGGAGGCTGTGGGCCAGGGAGTGTGCTTATGATGCCTGAGCCCTGGACTTGCCCTGGCCTATTGTAGACCTGCTCCTTCTTCCTGCTGGGTATGGAAGGGCCTGAAAGAGGTACCTTTAGTTCTGAGCCACTGACTGGGACACAGTGTATAGTTGGAGTCCCCAGAGAGCACATCAGAGAAAGACTCCAGACTATTGGCCAATAGACCCGGATCTAAATCCTTGCTGGCTATATACAAGTACTTTTCTTTTCTGAGCTTCAGCTTCCTTACCTGTCAGATGGGTAAAATAATATTGATTCAAAGCGTTAAGGATAATGAGAGAACATGAAACATCATATAAAATGCCTAGTGTGTTGCCTAGCACAAAATAGGCATCCGCTTCCACCACTCCTAGGGGGTATGTTTATTGTTTTTGCCTTATTAGCACTTATTATCCAACTTGTGATAATATAATCTACATATATTCCTTAAGGAGCTATCCCTCTCCCATACTCAGGATCTGTGGTTCAGTTAAGGGCTGATTCCACTCTTGGCTCAAGGGAAAGGCATGCGATTCTTGCCTGGCTCTATTTCCCCTGCCACAATGATTACTTTAGAGATGGGCATGATGAAATTTAGTACTGAGACTTTTGACAGAATTATTGGGAAGAGATTATTTCTCTTTACTTTGACTTTGGAGCTTTGAGCATATTAACTGGGACCTGCCATCTGCCATATGTTAACCATAAGGGAAGACTCTACCAAAGAATGACACCATAAGTATAGGAACAGAC
This sequence comes from Cynopterus sphinx, assembly GCA_030015415.1. NCBI lineage: Eukaryota > Metazoa > Chordata > Mammalia > Chiroptera > Pteropodidae > Cynopterus > Cynopterus sphinx. The sequence continues at coordinate 79,501,079 of CM057388.1, forward strand.
TGAGAAGGAATGCTGAGACTAAGTTCTGATGATTGTATGAGGCTCTGGATCCAACTGTGGCTAAAGCTAAACCCACCTATAACCTTATCAATTTTGTGAACAGATTAATGCCTTAAAAAAACCTGAAGCCTGCTTGAGCTGCACTTTACTTGCAACAGGAAAAATCTTCAATAATATAGACTCTCCTCACCTTCTATATGATTCAGTCACTTACCAGTCTTAAATAAACCACAAACATTTGTATCTCCATCTTTTGCACATGTTGTTGCTTCTGCCTGGAATTCCACTCCCCTCCCCCAATTTATTCATAGATGTCTGTTGAGCCTATACGAGTCATCCAGAGCAGGATGTCTAGAATGGCAGGGCAAGGATCTCCAACATTCTGCTCCTCCTTAAAAGCAATACGAACTCCAGCACAAATGGTCAAAATCAACTTTTCCAGAACTCTGGAAACTAACCAAAAGTTTGTAACTATCCAAGGAGCATTATTAGAAAGAAAATCTATTAATTCTTGGTATGAACAGTGAGCTTTGTGAGGTTTAGACTTGTCTTATCCCTACTTCTTTGTCCCCAGCTCCATGGTAGCTTTGAAAACCAGCAGCCTAGCAGCAACTGGAGGGAGCAGACCAGGTTTGGAGATCCTGAAAAAGTTAAATTGTCACTGTATGACCTGCATAGCAGCTCCTTAGAAAAGTACCATTCATAGAGCTTTTATTTGACCTGACTCAGAGTTCACTCAATGGGAAAAATCCCATCCCCAGATCATTTGTTGAAAACAATCAGTACAATTGTTTAATATCATAGAAGCAGTGCCAATTGGGATAAACAAGAAACTATTTGGTCAAGAAACTTAAAAGGAAGATCTGGAGAAGTTCACAGAGGGCTGTGAAATGTTCTAACATATCATATTTCTGAGGATCTAGGTTACCTGCATATGCAGGTCTGTGTGCATGCATCAAATATACCTAAGGAGGCCCTAAACTTCCATTTCTGGCTGACATTGGGCTTGGTGGAAATAGAAAGTGACAGCTGAGGCAGAGTTGTAAAGTGAGGGAGAATTGAAATGTTGCTCAAACACACAGACACACACACACAGGATGGGGGGGAAGAGATCCTCTCATCAAAGGGTGGATGATTATTGGTTCAAGGCATTTACAGAAATTTCTGTCCAATCATTAGTTGACCACTAAACTAAATAACCATACACTTCAGTAGCCACATATGACAAGGAAGGCACTACACAGAATTAGTGAGGAAAAGTCACTAAACAAACAACAACTAAAACAAGCAGTAACAAAAACAAACCCTGAGAAGGAGAGAGAACTGATTTCCAGAGTTGCCAAATTAAATTATTAGAAGTGTTCAGTGCATGACAAAAAATTATGAGACATGCAAACAAAGTATGGCCCATAGACATGGGGGAAAAACTGTCCCAAAGGAATGACAGAGATTGCATTTATTAGACAAATACTTTAAATCAGCTATTACAAATATGTTCATCAAAAATCTCACTGTTTTGGTTACTGTAGATTTGTAGTAAGTTATAAAACCAGATAAGTACTACAACTTTTTTTCTTATTTTTTCAAGAGTGTTTTGACTCTTTGAGGCCCCTCAAGATTCATATATATTTTAATATAGTTTTCTGATTTTTGAAAAAACACTTGGGATTTTGATAGGAATTGTGCAGAATTGGTAGATCTCAAGGTAATAATATTATCTTTAAAAATCTTAAAGTTTTTCTAATTTCATTGAGAAACAATTGACATACATTACTGTGTAAGTTTAAGGTATACAGCATGATGATTTGATTTACATTTGCTATGAAATGATTACCACAATAGGTTTAATTAACATCCAGCATCTCATATAGATACAATAGAAAAAGAAAAAAAATTTCTCCTTGTAATGAGAGCTCTTAGGATCTACTCTCTTAACAAACTTTCTGATATATCATATAGCAGTATTACCTATAGTCATCATGCTATAAATTACATTGCTGGTACTTCTTTATCTTATAACTGAAAGTTTGCACCTTTGACCACCTTCATCCAATTAGCCCTATCTCTAACCCCTGCCTCTGGTAACCCTAAATATGGTCTCTTTTTCCATGAGTTTGGTGAATTTTTAGTTTTTGTTTCTTTTAGATTCCACATGTAAGTGAAATCATAAACACACACACACACACACACACACACACACACACAATAAAAATGCTGAAGTTGAAAAGTATAACAACTAAAATGAAAAATTCACTAGAGGGGTTCAACAGCAGATTTGAGCTCACAGAAATAACAATGAGCAAATCTGAAAAAAAACCTGAGATCTTCCTGTCAAAAGCATAAAAACAAAAAATTAATAAAGAAAAATAAACAGCCTCAGAGATACATGGGACACCATCAAGTGAACCAACACATATATAATGGTATCCCCAAAAGTAGAAGAGAGAAAGGTACAGAAAGAACACTTAGAGAATAATCAATGACCCCAAAGTCCCAAATTTGATTTAAAAAGCCAACAATGTCAACCTATATATTTAAGAAGCTTAACAGATTCCAAATAGGATAAATGCAATGAGATCCACTCATAGACATGTCATAGTCAATTGATAAAAGTCAAAGATGGAGAAGCCTGAAAGCAATAAGAGAAAAATCACATACAAGTGATCAGCAATAAGATTAGTGAGATGATAAATTAGCTTTCCCATCAGAAAACATGAAGCCCAAATGACAGTCGGATAATATAATCTAAGTGTTGAAGAAAAAGGTTGTTAAGCAAGAATTCTCTCTCACGCTAAACTATCCTTCAAAAATGAAAGAGAAATTAAGGCAATCCAAGATTTAAAAAAGAAAACTTGACATTTCATTGCTAATAGACCTATCTTACAAAAAATACTAATGGGATTTCTTCAGGCTGAACTGGAAGGACTCTAGAGGGTAACTTGAATCTACAAAAATAAATACAGAATACTGGTAAAGGTAATTACATAGATATATAAAACACACTGTAAATCTATATTTTGTTCAAAAAGCTTTTTCTCTATCTGATTTAAAAGATGATGGCATAAAGCAATAATAATGAAACTGTGTTAATGTGCCTATAATGTAGAAAGATAAAATTTTTATGGAGATAATAGCATGAAAGAGTGGGGAGGAAATAAATCTATATGGGAGCAAACTTTTTGTATAATATTGATATTAAATTAGTATTAATCCAGACTAGATTACTTTAAATTAATGGTAATCTCTAGGACAATCACTTAAAATAGAAACCCTCAAAAAATACATGGCAAAATAAATGACAAGAGAATTACAGTGCTACACTAAAATATCTAGTTAACACAAAAGAAAGCAATAATGGAGGAATAGAGAGAAAAAAAGATATAAGACATATAGACAAATAATAGCAAAATGGCAGGTATAATTCCAATCTTACTAGTTATTGCATTAAATGTAAGTGAATTAAACACCTTGATCAAAAGACAGAGCTTGGCAGAATTGATTTAAAAAACCATGACTAACTATATTACACATTTTCTACAAGGGACATAGATTTAAAGGCACAAATGGATTGGAATAAAAGGATGATAAAAAGATATGTCATGCAAACAGTGACCAAAAGAAAGCTGGAGTAGCTATACTAATAGCAAAAAAATAGACTTTAAGACAAAAATTGTTACTAGAAAAAATAATAATGTTTTACAATAACAAAACAGTTATTCCATGAAGAATATAAAAAAAAATATAAATGTACATATACCTAATAAAATTGCCCCAAACTACATGAAGCAAACACTGACAGAACTGAGGAAAGAAATAAACAATTCAACAATAATTCTTAAAGACCTCACTACCCCACTTTCAATAATAGATAGAACAACGAGGCAGAAGATCAACAAGGATACAGAAGACTTGAACAACACTATCAACTAACCTAACATCCATAGAACACTTCACCCAGCAACAGCTGTATACACACCCTTCCAAAGGTACATGGAACACTCTTCAGGGTAGACCATATGTTAGATCATGAATCAAGACTCAGTAAATTTAAAAGGATTGAAATAACACACAGTATGTTCTCCACTCAAAATGAAAATAGATTAAAAGTCAATAAAACAAAGAAATTTTGGAAATTCACAAATATGTGGAAATTAAACAATGCACTCTAAATAATCAGTGGGCCAAGGAAGAAATAGCAAGGGAAATAAGAAAATGCTTTGAGATAAATGAAAGCAGAAACACAACATACCAAAACTTATGGGATGCAACTAAAGCAATACTCAGAGGGATATTTATAGCTGTAAATGTTCATATTAAGAAAAGAAGAAAAATTTCAAAAACCTAAAATTTCTTCCTTAAAAAACTATATTAACCAATAAAGAATAGAAATACAATGGAGAGAATCAACAAAATTAAGATTCGTCTCACACACACACACACACACACACACACACACACACACACACAGATTGAGAGAGAGAGAGAGAGAGAGAGAGAGAGAGAGATATTCAAAATTACTAAAATGAAAAATGAAATCAGGGCATGATTACCACCCTTATAAAAATAAAAAAAAATATTAGGGAATTCTATGAACAACTACATGCCAATAAACTAGATAAACTAGAGAAAATAGAGAAAATGATAAATTTCTAGAAACCACTGAAACCGATACAAGAAAAAAATCAGCATTTGAGGAAACTATAAGTAAATTATAATAGACTACAGTAGGACAGGCTATAAATTAATCTTAGGGATTAAACTAGTAATAAAAACAAATCCCACAGAGAAAAGCCCAGACTCAAATGACTTTTCAGGTGAAGTCTACCAAACATTTAAAACTAATATCAATTATTTACAACCTTTTCCAAAAAATAGAATTGTAGGGAACACTTCCCAATTCGTTCTATAAGGCAATTGTTACTGTGTTATGAAAACCAAAAACATCACAAGAAATCGAATTCAACAACTTATTTAAAGGTTTATATAGCATGATGAAGAGGATTTTATGCCAGGAATTCAAAGTTGCTTTAACAACTAAAAAATAATGACTATATACTATATTAATATAATAAAAGACAAATAAAATGCAGCCATCTCAATGGACACAGAAAGAGCTTCTAACAAAGTCCAAAAAGCTCTCATGATTAAATGCTAAAAACAAGGAATAGAAGGAAAGTTCTTCAACCTTATCAAGGGCAGCTACCAAAAATTCACAGGTGACATCATACTTCATGGTGATTGTATGTTTTCTCCCTATGATCAGGAACAAAACAAGGATATCAACATTGTACTGAAGGGTCAAACCAGAGTAATTAGGCAAGCTTCTCTCTCTCTCTCTCTCTCTCTCTCTCTCTCTCTCTCTCTCTCTCTCTCCCTCAATAGACACACACACACACACACGCACACACACACACACATTCAAATTGGAAAAAGAGGTAAATTTCTATTCATAGATGACATGACCTTGTATATAGAAAATCCCAAGGAATACACACACGCCCAAGAGTATTAGAATAATAAACAACTTCAGCAAGGTTGCAGGATACAAAAATCAATATATAAAAATTAATTTTGTTTCTATATACTAGCAGTGCACGATCTGAAAAAAAATTAAGAAAATAATTCCATCTATAATAGCAGCAAAAACAATAAAATATCTAGGGATATCTTTAATGAGTGAAGTACCAGACTGGTACATTAAAAACTGTAAAATATTACTCAAATAAATTAAAGACCTAAATAAATGGAAAGGCATCCCATGTTCGTGTATCAGAAGGCTTAATATTGTTAAGATGGCAAAAGAAAATCAAAAACAAAAATCGATTTGCAGGAGCAATGCAATTCCTATAAAATATCCAGCTAGGATTTTTTTTTTTTTTTTTGGCAGAAAATGATAAGATGATTCTAAAGTTCACATGGAATTACAAAGAATCAGAATAGTCAAAAAACATCTTGAAAGGGAAGAATAAAATTGGAACACTCATTTTTCCCGGTTTCAAAAGCTCACCACAAAGCTACAGTAATCAAGGAAGTATGGTACTGGCATAAGGATAGATATTGAGATCAATGGAACAGAATTGAGAGTCCAGAAATAAACCTTTACATAAAGTCAGTCTTCCACATGAGTGCCAAGACAATTCAGTGGGGCAGGCAGGGGAGGACAGTCTTTTCAACAAATGGTGAAAAATTAAATATCCACAGGTAAAAGAATAAAATTGGACCCATACCTCATGCCAAATTAAAAAATTTACTCATAATATATTAGACATAGAAGTTAAACTATAAAACTCTTAGAAGAAAACAGTGACTTTGGTTTAGGTTCTTATGGTTCCTTAGACACAATACCGAAAACACAAGTGACAAAAAAAAAATAGATTAATTGGACCTCATCAAAATTAAAAACTTGTGCTTCAAAGAACACCAACAATAAAATGAAGACAAATACACATCACAAGATGGGAGAAAATATTTGCCAACCATATATCTGATAAAGGACTTGTATTCAGAATAAAGAACATTTACAACTCAACGATAAAAAGACAAACAATCTAATTAAAAAATTCTCAAGTGATCTGAATAGATATTTCTCCGAGACATATACAACTGGCAAATAACACATGAAAAGATGCTCAACATTATTACCCATGAGAAAAATGTACATTAAAACCAGAGTGCGATACCAGTTCACACACACCAGGATTGTTATAATCAAGAAGACAATTAACAACAAGTGTTGGCAAGGATGTGGAGAAATTGGAGCCATCATCCACTGCTGGTGGAAATGTAAAATGGTGCATCTGCTTTGGAAACAACGTGACAGTTCCTCAAAAAGTTAAACATGGAATTATTCTGTGATCCAACAATTCTACTTTTATGTATATACATGAGAAAAATGAAAACACATGTCCATATAAAAACTTATACATGAAGGTTCATAGCATTATTCATAATAGTCAAAAAGCAGAAACAATCCAAATGTCTCTCAAGTAATAAATGAATAAACAATGTGTGGTTTGTTCATATGGTAGAACATTACTCAGCCATGAAAATGAATAAAGTACTGTTACATGCTACAGCTTGAGTGAAGCTTGCAAACATTATGCCAAGGTGAAGAAATCAGACACAAAATGCCACATATTATATGATTCCATTTATATGAAATTTCCAGAAAAGGCAAATCCATCAAGACAAAAGTAGATTGGTGGTTGTCAACGGCACAGAGTAGGGGAGGTGAGAATGGGGAATGACTAATAATGGGTATGGGGCTTCTTTCAGGGTTGATGAAAATATTCTAATGTTAGATAATGGTGATGGTTGCACAACTCTGTGAGTATACTAAAATCCACTGATTGTGCATTTTAAAAGGATGAATTCTATGGCTGTGAATTATATCTCAATAAGGGTCTTATTAAAAACAGAATGAGTCACTCAGGTTCATTCCTCTGAGAAATGGTCCTATGTTTCACAGCAAGGATAGGGGGACAGAATGGAGAATTGGGAAGGCCTGAGCTGCCATTTATTAAGTACCTCCTTTTGGCAAGCACTGTACTGGGCACTCTTCATGCTTTCATTGAGTTAATGTAGGGCTGGCTTCTAAAGAAGGAATTACCATCTCCATTTTCCAGCTGGCTAAATTGAGGCACTTGCAGGATTTAAACCCAGGTCCATGCCCAGTCTTCTCTTCTTGTGGGCCTGGCTATGGGGACTCCTGCCATAGGTGGTCTGCTCTTTTGAACCTTCCTATCTTGCGATGGAGTGGAGATGGTGGGCACCGGTGGGGCTTCAGGCTCTGAGGCCCAGTTCAAGAGAGATCACCCTCTTGGGTCTGGGGCTAATATGGGGGTGCAGGTGCACTCAGCCTTGGCTTGTGAAAACCTGTCTTGAGCTCAAGTCTGAAAGACTAAATGATTTTTATCACAGTCACAGGGAATTTCCCGACTGGGGGATCAATACCTGTTCATTATTTATGGTGGGGGCAGGGGTGGAGTCTGGGACTGGAAGCCATGGCAGTTGTGCTTAAAGTCTTGTGCAGGCATTTCTTCCACACCACAGGGCTTCCACCCTCCATCTGGCTTGCTCTAGCTCTGTCCCAGCACTATCAGGTGCTTTACGAAGATTCGCCTTATTTCTTCCCATGATCTCAAGAGTGAGTTGATGTAGTAAATAAATAACGTTGATGTAATGCCTGGTTTACTGAGATGCAGAAGGGTTGAGAGACTTGCCCAAGGTCACACAGCTAATGGGTGGCTTGGGTGGGTTTGAAATGGAGGTGGGAGAGGGACATCAGAGATCGCTCTTAGGAAGTGTCATCACCTTTTCAGACTCAGCTTCTCTCCTCCCTACCACCTCCTTTTCCACTCCAGCCTTCCCACCCATGTGAGCTCCCTAAGTATACTGTTCCAAGCAGCATCAGCTGACTCAGTAAAGCAGGTAGCCATTCTCACTTGACCGGTGAGGAAACTGAGGCTCAGGAATGTAGAAACCACCAAACAGTAGATCAGGGGCAGGACCCTGACCAGAACCCAGCCCTTCCCCATTCTAGCTGTGTATTTCCTCCACAGCATGCAGGCAGACACCAGTTTTCCAGACCAGCTTGGAAAGTTTGGGTTGAAGGCTTTTAATCACATCCTCCCCACAGGGCCCAGTCAGGAGTCTAGGCCTCAGCGGCTACTTAAACTGAAAAGATGCCCCGAGGCTTCTGACCTCCCCCACTATGCCCACCACTGGCTTGTGCCTGGCTGGGGTCTTGTAGAGGCACAGAGGAGAATCAGGGGAGCGCCAGTTCCCAGGGACATGGCAGAGCAGCCCCTGATGCTGGCCTTTGGCCTCAAGTATGCTGTATTCCTGCCATCTTGGGCTTCTCCAGCAGCCACAGGCACCTTGCTCCTCCTCCCCCAGCCTCCCTCAGGACTGAGGCTGCTGCCTGGAGCCAGGCAGTCCGTGGAAGCCCCATCCTCTGTCCCCAGAGACATCTCAAATGACCATTAAGCTTTGAGCAGATGCAGGCAGTGGTAGGAGAAGGCCCAGGGCAGGAAGCATTTTGTTCTCTGCTAATTGGCCTCCTATGGTCACTGGAGAGTGTCTGGGGCCTATAAGGAGACAGCCGCATCAGTTCTCCATGGCTGCTTCTCCATGGTCCTAAGCCTAAGTGCTTCGAGGCTGGTGGGCAAGCAAATGTCTGGACAGCCCACACTATGTGGCAGGGACAATGAGAAGAGGGTTTAGCTGTTCTCAGCTCCATGTAGTTCAGCCCAAAGGACCTCCCTGGGAGATATGGGGAAACTGACAGGAAGGTCTCCTGTACTCCCATACCTCACCTTGCCCATTTCCTACTACTTTTGTTTAGAGATTCCAACTAATCAGAAGGCAAGACTTGTGGGATTCACCTCTGTTGCCACAGCCCTAGTGTCTTGTGTTTAGTACGGGCTTAATAAATGTTTTAGTTCAATGGCTTCCTGATCTGAGCAGCTCCTCAGAGAAAAGTTGAGTTTTGGAGAACCCCGATGACTGGCTTGAGGTAGGCTGACCCCTGGCTTGAATCTCCCTCAGTTCCTGCTCCCCAACCCCCTGGTCTTTCTTTGCTCTGGGATAATTTACATCAAATAGGCTCTGGTTCCCTGCTTTACTCAGCTCCAGTCTCAGATCTTGCCATGCCCCGGGACCCATCCAGGGAGTATTCACTCGAGTTAGTGCAAGGAGATATCAGGCACCAGAAAACTCCTCAGACAGGCCGTGGTCAGAGAGTGGCTGGCCTTTGAATCTCTTTGACCCTGGGCCCCAGACCACCACCTCACGACTTTCTGGATAAAGTGTTGTCAGTATTCTTCATCCTTATCTACCCATTGCCACCCATAAGAACCCCTTCCCAAGCAACCTCTCTCCTTCCTGTCCCTCCTTGTTGGCTTCAGTCCTGGATGAAGCATCTCTGGGGCCCGCTGAGAATGACCATGCTTTTCCAGTCTGTAGACTTTGCCATCATGACTTCTGCCTGGCCCAGAAATCAGACTAACACTTGCATCAGTGCCCACTACCTGCATCATGCCTAAGCTTGTGGTGCCCTTCAGGCGCTGCCTTGGTGAGCTTGGATACCCTTGCCAGGGCCTCCTTGGCATCTTTTCAGTTTTCCCAACTGTACTCATTTCTTTGTACTCACCCCACCCCCGAGCCCAAGCCAAATCGGCCTCATGTCTGAGCTCCATGGATGTGGAAAGAAAAATCCTAACTATGTGACAACCTTTTTGATAAGCATTTTGATGGCCACCATCTTGTTCAATCCTTACATCAGCCTGTGGAGGTGGGGACTCACAGTCCCAGTTTACAGATAAAGTAACTGAGGCTCAGAGAAATACTCATGAGCTAAGTTGTGAAATAAGAAGTAAAGCCAGTCTGTCTGATTCCAAAGACAGAATTCGGGCAGTAGGAATAAGAGGAATTGGTGCCAGGGGAAAAACCTGCAAGGGGTCAGCAACAGCGTGGGATTACAGATATCCTAGGTAAACCTCCAAGAAGGTTGAGGAATAACTGGCATTTATTGAGTACTTACTGTGTGCTAGGCACTGTGCTAAGTGCTTTATATGCCTTGTCTCCTTGAATCCACACAAGAACTCTGTGACCGATAATATTATTGTTCCCATTTTAAAGAAACCAAGGTATAGAGAGTTGAAGAACTTACCTAAGGCCACCCAGCAAATTAGTGGAGTTAGGACCTGAGTGCCACATATTGCACTTACTCTTTCTACTTGCTGTAGATGAGAATGGGCAGGAGATTGGTCCTTAGGAGCTCAGAGCCTAGATGACAGAACACTGGGTTGAAGGAGCAGCCTACAAACTGTGAGGTGCCATGCACGTGTGTCTTAGCTGAGAACAGAGCCCAAGGAGCTAGGAGGAGGGTTAGACAGAGAGCCAGCACAAGCACTCAGAACTGGCTGAAGCCAGGGTCTCAATCTGAATGACTTTGAGAAGCCAGGAATTGAGGGTCTGACCCAGGATTATTCAGCTAGCGGCTGCCAAGGCACCTAGTGGGAAGTGAGGGGATAGGGGTCTTGCTGGGTAGGGAGTGGAGGATGCACTGGTCCATGGACATTAGAGAGGAGGTACAGGTGATTGTGCAGGTGCCTATCAGCGAAGGACTTTTGAGCTACCAGCAGGAGCTCACACAGCCTTCTTCCAGGGAATAGCACACAGATACCAACACTTCTGAATCTAGGCCCACTGGGGGAGACTGCACAGGTAGAGGAGCTGGGATCAACCAGGAGAACTGAGGAGCTGGCCTTGAAGGGTGGCAGGACTTTGGCAGGCTGAGATGTAACAAGGGATTCCTGGCTGAGGGCACAACGAGCACAAAGGCCTGGCACAGAGGCTTCATCTATAAATACCTATTAAGCAGCATCCACACACCCAGTAGCATAACACACAGATAGCCTCTCCCTCCTTTTTTTGTGTTAAACTCTTCCATAATCATGCCATTGGATTTTAGTTACTTACCCATTTGCCTCCCTCACCCATCAGACTAGGAGTAAGGGCAGGACCTCTCTTTATATCCACAATTTATTGAGGGCCGATTCCACGCTGACCACTGTGCTATCCTTGCTTTTCTCCATTGTCCCAAAGCACTGGGCCATATCTCACTGAAGCCCATCAGCCTGTAGAGCCTAACTCTGTGCTAGGCCACAGTGTGTTCACTGTAGATGCCAGTGGTAGCAACAAATGAGGAATGAGCATAGGCTTAGGTGACTAACCTTGGTCACAGGGTGGGTCCCTGAAGGTGGTATTCAGGCATGCCTGCATCTGCCAGTCCAAGTGGCAGCTGACTCAGTGCCCTGAGGGCCTGTGCCAAGGGAAAGATGGGGCCTGGGACTAAATCTTTCTGAGTTTCCCAAGGACTAGAGGAGGCACCATGAGATCTGCTGTGCTCCTCTCTCCTGGGAACCCCATGGCAAAGCCCTGCATTACCCCCTCAGCATCCTCAAGCCACTCTTCCCTCTTTAGCCCCAAATGAAATCTCATCAGCATATTAATAGGACATTATGGTTTCTAATGATGATCCAGAAAACACTTATGGAGCAGATTAAAGACAGCTCCACCCCATTAAACAGCACTGAGCCCTCCGTGGGGAGGGGGAATCTGCAGGTTTGGGGGAGGGGCAGCGTGGCTGGAAGGAGGGGAACTGTTTTCCCTGTGGGCCTGGCAAGAGGGAAGGCAGAAAAAAGCCTGGGGTTTGTAGCTGGGCTCAGACCCTCAGGCTCCTGCTCCCCTTTTTCTTTGGGTTCACAGTTGAGAGTTGGACTGCATGGGATGTCTCTGAATCCATAAAACAACTGCATAAAGTAGACATGTCTTCTTTCAGTCTGCTTTAGGCAGGAGAAAACGAGGCTCAGAGAGGGGAAGCACTTGCACAAGGTCACAGAGCAATTCTGGAATTCTAATCCCAGTCTGTCTATTTCTAAAGCCTGTGTGCTTTTTATTATGCCCTGTGGCTTAATTAGCACCTCCTTGATGTAAATGACCTTGCTAAATCCTGGGCTTCACCTCCAAACCTCCTACTTCTTCTCCAGTGGGGTGAGTGGTATGATGGAAACTATGAGACAGTAGAGATGGAAGGATCTGAATTTAATTTCCAGCTCTGCCATGACCTTGCTGTGTGACCTTGGAAAATATCTCTTAACCTCTCTCTCTCTCTGATTTCTTGTCTGTCAAAAGAAGCTAGGATTTTGAGGTCTTTGTGTAGGGTCCATGAGAAGCACTTGGTGGACATTGACTGCTAGCCCTACTTTATACCTCAGCTTTTTTCATCTGTCAAATGCAGCTGATGTTGCACACCCTAACTGCTTCTGTGGGCAGGGAAGGCTGGGGTCGAATTAAAACAGTGCAAGCAAGAGTACTACCCACATGTAAGGGTTATTTCCAGCAGCCCTCTTTATCCTCAGCCAAGCTGGTGAAAGTATGCCATTGGCCTCAGGAAGAGCAAACAAGACACCAGGGTAGCAGGACCAGTCTGGGCCCTAGAGTCAGGAAAGGAAGAAGAGATATATCTTGGAAAGCATTTCTTAGTGCTCCCAAGTCCTTGGTTCTTGGCTTCCCATACATAGAAAAGTGACAGGAGGGATGCCTGTCTTATGACTGATCCCTCCTTGCAACTCCTATCCCCTTCCAACACGCTGCCCTAGGCACCCAGATTTCTTTGCTGTCCCTCAGTCTACCAGGCACATTCCAGCCTCAGGGCTTTTGTGTTGGTTGTTTCCCCTGGCCTGCATCCTCAGGCTGCTTCTCTAAGTGCCTTTACCTTTGTGCTGAAATGGCCACTCTGCTTACAGTCCCATGCATAGCTCTCCTACACCCCACTCCAATCCCCCTTACCATTTTATTTTTCTTAGGTGCACTATCGCCTCCTAATATGGTTTGTAATTGACATGTCTTGGTCATCATCTGTCACCTCCCACTGGAATGTGAGCTCCACCCATTTCATTTGTTCACTGCTCTGTCTCTGATGCATAAAGCACTGCCTGGTAAGAAACTAGTACTTTTTGAAGGAATGAAATAGCCCAGGGACTCTTCCACTTCAGGCCTGAACTTATATTCTCTCTGTCTAGGCTGAATATCTTTTCTGGAAGGACAATCTTGCTCTGGGTTTGGTTGTCCATTTATTCATTCATTGTGTGTGTGGGTGTGTGCATGTGTGTGCGTGTGCCATACACTGTTCTAGGTACTGAGGATAAAGCAGAAAACCAGCCAGTCATGGTTCCTTAATGAACTTCTATTTGGGGGGGATGGAAAAAATCAATAAACAAGCAAGCTGGTTTAAAAAGCGTGCTCAGGGCTGTGAAGAACAGAAAGTGGTGTCATGGGCTACACTGACCATGTAGTCTCAGAAAAGAGATGCTGGGACTGATACCCTCATGATGAGATAAAGCCAGCCAGAATAGCATCCCCTCTGGAATTACACATGTGTGTCAGTTACTTGCACTCATCATGTGCAAGTGTTTTTATGTATTGTGGTATGAGGTTATGTGTCTGGGGAGGGGTTACTGCAGAAAAGGTAGCGTTTATCCCTGGCACGTGGCAGGGGAGAGTCTGAGCGGCAGCTCAAGTGGTTCCTGGGGAGAGAAGGGTATCGTGGAAAGAGTCGGGAGGTCCTAGGTTTCAGTCTATGCTACATCACTCACTCATGGCGAATGTAAATTGTGTATGTAATTTTGGCCAAGTCCCTTTTACCTCCCTAAGCCAGTGTTGCCATCAATAAGATGAGAGAGGGTGGAGTGGGCCCCTCTTGTATGTCAGGCTCTTTCCTTTGCTTTGCACTCCAAGGAAGTGGTGGCTTCCCAGTCACAGTGGTGGGAACAGGTGAAGTGGTATTTGAAGTCTGGAAAGGATGATTGCTGGATCCTGAGTTGGCTTGTACCTGGGTACCCTGGCCAGTGGTAGGACGGAGCCCTTTTCCTTCTGTCTTCCCAGCTCGTTCATTTCTTTCTTTGTTGGGAGGCCCTTCTACAGATGCTGGTGCACAGATGCTGCACTTCTCAGGTTCCCTGCTGGGCCCTGCTGAGCCAAGTGCCTGCCTGAGCCTAGACCTGCACTTCTCCCTTCCCCCGCCACCGCCAGCACCAGGCCCCTCCGCCCCACACCACTCTCACTGTTCTTCTCTGAACTGCCTCCAGCTTGGCTGCATCACTGCGATAATGAGGTGTCTGCGACTAAACGCAGTGGGCTCGCCAGGGCAAAATAGCAGGCCAGGGGCCCAGGAGACAGGCTGGAGCAAGCATGGAGGCTTCCCCAGCTGGCTGTGGAATCCACCAGTTGCCCCCACCTGGCCCGCCAGCCCCAGTGTCATCCTAGGCCCCACTGCCTGGGTCCCAAGGGTAATGGCTTAAGATTAAGAGAGGCCCGCTTGTGAAAAACCCAGCTCCATGATGATGCTGGTGATGATAGGAAGAATCTTGGGTTTCAAAGGGATGCCCCGCTAATAACCCCTCATATCTGGACAACACGTAGGTGTTTACGAGGCACTTTCACTCATTCTGCAAACGTTTACTGAGTGCAAACTCAGTGCCAGGCCCCATGCTGGTCAGGGAAGAAATAAGGAAAGAGATGGCGAGTTCACTGCCCAGTGGGGAGACAGACATGGGACCAGGCCATGATGGTATATATGTAGGAATCCAGCCCAGATATGGGGTGCAATAAGCCAGATGATGGGTTGCCCAAGCTAGTCTGGGAATGTGGTAGGGGTTGGGGGGTAGGTGGGAAGGTTGCTTAGAACAGGGACACTTTGGAGCCATCCAAAGAAAGAGCAGGCAAGGAGGAATGAGAGTGGGAAGGGGGTTTCCTGTCCACTGGGAACAGCCTCAGAAGCCCAGAGGACACCTTCATCCTCAAAACAACCCTAGAAGCCTGGCATCCTAGTTTCCATCTTACGAAGGGCCAAACAAAGGCCCAGAATTGCTTCTAGGGTAGTGTTAGTTAGAAAAAATAGTTTATAATTCATCCTCTCATTTTTCACACTAAACCTTTGATATAGGGACTTTCTGTGCACTTCACAGATGGAGAAACAGGCACAGAGAAGGCAAGAGGCTAGAGAGGCAAATGCTCAGCTTTTCCCAGGTTGGAGGTCAGAATTTGGAGAGACAGGGGCTCTAAGTGAGGTGGTGCCTTCAAACCATACTCCTTAGCCTCTTTGTCCTTGGGCATCCCTACCCTCTCCCTGACCCCATACCATCCCTGCTTCCTCAGGCTGATACCCCCATGTCTAGAGCAGAGTTTAGGTGAAAACCCACTTGCCCAGAGTCCCCATTCAATCAGAGGATGGCTGGAGTACTGGTATTTGTGTGAATTATTCAGGAGCTGTGGCCGGCAAGATGGGCACTGGGAGGAGGCTGGGAACACGTGTTCCCACATGCCAAGTATGGCAGCTGCACAGGAAGTGAGCCCAGAGGCCGGACTATCATCAGCTGTCTGATCTGTCTCTCTAGCCCGAGAGAAATGGAGAAATGGACAAGTGGCAACACTGTGGTATAAGGGGAGAGGACACTGGGTACTGGTAGGTGGAGGAGGGAGCAGCTGAGGGTGATTGGTAACAATAGGTCACAGTTCCTGAGTGCTTCTAATGCACTGCACCTTAGCTCTTTTTCTCCTCACAATAACGGGATCTGCTGAAGCCCTAACCCCTAATGTGATGGTATTGAAAGATGGGGCCTTTGGGGGTGATTAGATTTAGATAAGGTCATGATAATGGGGTCCTCTTGATGGCATTGGTGTCCTTAGAAGAGATCAGAAAGCTTGTTTTCTCTGCACCTCTTGCCCCTGCCATGTGCAGACACAGTGAGTAGATGGCCACCTATAAGGCAGGAAGCAGGCTGTCACCAGACACCGAATGTGCCAGTGCCTTGATCTTGGATTTTTAGCCTCCAAAACTGGGAAAAATAAATATCTGATGTTTAAGCTGTCCCTTCTATGGTGTTATTATAGCAGCCTGAAATGACTAAGACAGGTCACATGGGAAATAAACGACAGTGCCAGGATTCAAATCCAGGTTCACACACTCTAGAATGAGCACATCCCTCTCACTGTTTCACCCCTTACCCTTAGGACTCAGGTATCTGGGATTTGGGCCCCCAGGGGGACAACCAGCTCCTCAATAATGATCCCTGGCTGCTCAGGGCCTCACTGAGGTCTGAGATCCAATCCTCCTGCCATTAAAATTAATTCCTGAGGAGGGAGCTTCTTATGGGCTTCTAAAAGTGCAATTACCAGTTGCAGAAATTCAGGTGGGTTGTGGGAAAGAGAAGTTGGGGTCCTGGGCAGGGGGAGATCCTTAGAATATGGCTGGGAGTGGAGGTTAAGGTACTCTTAAAAAATGCACCTGCTGGAGTTGGGGTTGCTGAATCTAGAAAATGAAAAAAAAAAAACCAAACAAACCAGAATGCCCACTTGAGTTTGAATTTCAGAGAAACAACGAATACTTTTTAGCATAGGTATATCCTTTTTAGTTTTAGTATATACTAAAAAAAAGTATTCGTTGTTCATCTGAAAGTCAAATCTAAGTCAAATGGCCTGTATTTTATTTGGCAAACCTAACTGGAGTCAAATTGCCTGGACTTCAATACCAAGTCTGCTGAGTACCTAGCTGTGTGACCTTGGGCAAGTTAGTAACCTCTCAGTGCCTCAATTAAATCTTCTGTAAAGGATTGCTGAGGAGTTTAAATGAAGCGATAAAGACTGTAAAGCACTTTGAAGCTGTTTTCTACTTCTTTATTTCTCTATGAATTCCCCCCATGGATTCCCCCCAGATGCTCCTCTTGCTCCTGACTTTTTTTGGTATGTGGTTCCTAGGCCATATACTGGGGGTGAGGCTGTTTCATATTGCAAAGGAGAAGGAATATGGCTGGCAAGTGTTCATCACTGCTAGACCTTGTCCTTTACTCACGGGGCCACCATAGGCCAGCAAGATATTTCCTATCCATCTTCTTCTTTTACAGACAGTGAAATAGAGGCTTATGATGATGAATTTACTTGCCCCAGGTCACCCAGCTAAATCTGGGCCTATCACCTTACCCCACCTTCTCATTTCCCTCAGTTGGGCCCCAGGTTCTAGCTTACTGAGGATAAAGCCCTGCTCTGGTTTGGGAAGCATAGGCAGAAACAGAGACAGCCTGAGAGGAAGCCTGGGGCCTTCCTTGGTGATGGGCTCCCTGGGTCCAGCCAGAGTACCATGTCTGGGCCTCCCACTCCCTGACTGTCTCTCCCACCCAGATGGTGCTGATAGCTCTTTACAGCTGAAAAATGCACTTTTCTTCGATATGCCCAGTTGCACGTCCACTATGCATGCTAATCAGAGTCCACCGCTTGCCAGCAATTTTCTCCAGTGCTGGGTTTATTTATTTTTTATATTTATACCTTGTGTGCAGAGATGATTGACTTGGAGTGGGAGCAGAGTCTAAGGACGAGGTCTGGCAGAAATGGGGGGAATAAAGAAGCTAAAAGCAAGAAGCTCGGAGGGTATTCAGGAGTAATCTTTGCCATCCCTCTGCCTCAGGACTGAAATTCACCTAAAGGAGAACATCACTTCACAAGATAACCCAAACCCTTCTAGAGTGCTCCTGGCAGCCTTAGGAGGTGGGCCCAACAGGGTTTAGCAAGCCCATGTTAAAGAGAAGAAAACCAAGACTCTGGGGGTAATATGATACATTGATTCTTCCAACTCAAATATTCTGACTGTAGACAATACAAATCGAGGCTCCTCCTTGCCTCCCTGTCCCACGTACAAGGGATAAACTTAAAGCCCAGAGAGGGAAAGGCAGCTGGCCAAGGTCATGCAATAAATTTGAAGCAGATATAGGACCAATACCCGGGCCTGCTGACTGCCTCCTCTCACAACTGCATCCTGTCAGAAGCTGGCTGAGAGAGACAGTTCTTCCCCCACCCACTATGTCTACCAATATAGAATGACATAAACACCTGAATACTCTTCCCAGAGAGTTCTCCACAGAATTGTAAGTAATTGACTACTTACACCTCCCCCAAATCTTTCTAATTTACACATTTCCCCTTGCTTCTTACTTTAAAGGCAATGGCTCCTACTGCTCTGCTGTCACACCAGGGCTT
Organism: Cynopterus sphinx; assembly: GCA_030015415.1. Classification (NCBI taxonomy): domain Eukaryota; kingdom Metazoa; phylum Chordata; class Mammalia; order Chiroptera; family Pteropodidae; genus Cynopterus; species Cynopterus sphinx. The sequence continues at coordinate 79,519,673 of CM057388.1, forward strand.
GGCACATAAGTGGTCGATAAACATTTGTCCTATGAAGATACAAATAAATAGGGCAACTTGGCAATGTCCTATAAGGATGAAGGTGAGCATATACCCAAAGAGCCAACGAGACCCCAGAGACACATGCACACATATGTCCACCTGGAGACATGTACAAATATGTTCATAGCAGCATTCTTTCTTATAATAAGATGTGTAAAACTACCTAAGTGTTCATGATTGGAAGAACATAAATAAATTGTAGCACATTTAGACAGTGGAATACCATATAGCAATGAAAACGGATGAACTATGGGCACATGTGTTAACATGGACACATCTCAGGCATGATGGGGAGTGATAAAACAAGTCACTAAGTGTACACAGAGTGCCATTAGGGCAACGCTTTTCACATTGAAATTGGGAGAGTAGCCATCTTGGGGAGGGTTAAGAAGGAGATTAGGATCTAAGAGTCCATAGAAAGCTCCAACTATATCTGCGATGTTTTATGTCTGGAGTTGAATGATGGGTCATGGGGTCATTGTATTATTTTTGAGACCTTTTTGTACATCTGAAATATTTCATTATAAAAATGAACACATGAACAAGAAAAAATGAATGGTTAAATGAATAAATGAATGCTGCTTCCACTTAGCCAGATGGCTGATGCTGCTGTTTCTCTCTCTCTCTCTCTCTCTCTCTCTCTCTCTGTGTGTGTGTGTGTGTGTGTGTGTGTGTGTGTGTGTCTCTGTGGGGCTCCTGTGAACTTTGGAGTGATGAATCTGGGCCGGAATCCTGGCTCTGCCCCTTACTGTCTTATAACCTGGGATTCTATTACTTCCCTGCCTTACCTGCCTCAGGATTCGTGAGCATTCACTAAGATGCTGGAATGTCTTGGAGTTTATCAAGTTCAATCTCCCATTTCATAGATGGCAAAAGTGAGGCCCAAATGGGAACCTCAGCCCCCACTATGGGAGCTAAGACGATAATTGCTCCTTATCCTCCCCTCCTCCACCCAGCCATGCACTCATTAGACAGGCTAGAGAAGGAGGTGGCACATAAAGAGGTTAGGACTTCAAGACTGAAGCATTGGTGAGGGTGGGATAGTCTATGTGGTGCTGAGGCTGGGCCTCACCTGAAGGGTAAAGGAGAGGAGTTGTTTTTGGAGGACAAATTCAGATGTAATCAGAATTTGTGACAATCAAAGGCACTAAAAGAAAGGACAGGCTGCCCTGAGAGAAGAAGGAAACTAACTGCCCTCTTCTACCTGGGTCTCAGTAATAATACTATTTGGTAGAGAGTGTTGAAAACTCTAAGGCAAACAGAAAGAAAGCCAATTATTCGGAAGGCAATAATCTGGATGTGAAAGAAACAAGGAATCAAGGTCAACAGGAGAACAGGACAAGAAAGGTCTCTATGGGACACTGTGGTGCCCTAATAGACACTGACACAGCATGCTCCTTCTCCAAGCCACCAGGCTCTAATAGGTATCTCCAGTGAAGGCCCAGAGAGGTCTAGTGAAGCAGAGATCTAAATTCAAAGCCAGGGCTCTTCGCATCCCATGATGACTTCATGGTGCCTTGCCCCTCTCTCCTCTCTGCCTGGTCCTGGGTAGGTCCTTGTGGAACCACGGTGGTCTGTCCCATTGGTTATTAACAAGAGAGGGGGCCAGAGAGGCCCTCATGGGGGCCCTGTAGCCCAGACATGGACCTCTGTTATTCTTGGGCCCTAGCTGGTGCTCTTCAGGAAGATGGCGGGGCTTTGGAGCTGGTGTCTGCTGCAAGCCCAAGACTCCTGCAGAGAACCCCTTCAAGGGCAGCCCTGTCCATCTCTAATTATACAAACAATTTTTCTGGGCTTCTCCAAATAAACAGTGTGCAGTCTGGGGGCCATGGCATGCTGGGAACTCTGAAATGTGAAGCCGCTGCTAATGGGCTCCTTAGCTGTAGGACTAAACATATTGCTTAAAAGCCTGGCCCAGACCAGCCTCTACTACCTTCCTGACCTGCCTCTTCCACACTGCACCATGTGCCCCACACCACCCTTCTCTAGGCCCCACTCTCCCTCTGATGCCCACCTTCTTGCCACCCCCACATGACAGTGAATAGCCAGGTTGCATGAGAACCACATTTCTGTGTCCTGTGACAGGGCTCCTAAAGACAGGGTTTCAAGAGAGCACTTATGTACATGGGAATGGGCATTTGTGTGCAAGGATATACCTGTGCATGTGCACACAAGTGTGTGTACCTGCAGGGAGTGGCATGTGCCTGTCTACAAGTAGCAGCTTTTCTTGAGATGCAGTGGGGTTGCTGGGGACTGAGTACTATTGACTTGGAAGACACAAGTTCACACTGGGATAAGTGCATGGACATGTGTATATATTGGAGTATGGGGAGCTGAACATGGGAGTCATGAGCAGGTGGCTAAAAAAGGCCCCCTCCCCCAGCTTTATAGGGTTTACTAGGCACTTTTACATCCAGATCAAGCCAACAGGCCTGTGATTTAGGGTTCTGGTTTTGTCTGGGGTCAGATAACCTGCCCAAGGTCACAGAGCTCAGACCTGGAATGTAGTTGCCTGACTCACAGTTATTTACTTGGCATCACTTGCCAGCTTCAAAGGTAGAGTCTTACCGTCAGAGGACCTTCCCTCTCAGACCATACACTCTCTGATAGAAGGGCCATTGTGTTTTGTCCCCACACAACAGTGTTTAAGTGTGCCACAGGTTCTAAAGCCAAGCTGCCAAACTTGAACCCACTTCTGTCACTTACTTGCTATGATCTTGGGCAAGTGATTTCACCACTTTAGGCCTCATGTAGAAACTGGGGTTTTAATTGTACCAACTTCATTGAATGGTTGTGAGATTTAATGAATTCATTCATATGAGCCACCTAAAACAGTGCCTGTCACACAGTAAGCACTCCGAGACAGTTGGCTGCTATTATTATTAGTACTTTCCCTTATTTGGCCTGTCACAGTGCTTCTGGACCAGAGATATGTAATATGCAAATTTACAGGCAAATGATAATATAAACTCACATATATGATGTTATTGACTGGAGCTAATGGGTTAAGATATTCCTTCTCTAGGTGACTCTTTGGCCATTTAAAAGGGTCTTTCACTACTCAGCGCTTCCTGAATCCCTTGAAAAGTCTGTCCCCATCTGGTGTGTGTGCATGTGTTGGTGGTAGGGACAAGAGTTGGTGTGTATTTGGTGGGCCTTCCTGAGTCTCTCAAGCTCAGCTGTCTGAGTTCTCAAGTGTTGACAACTTTGAGTCCACATTTATGGATCCCTCTGTGTAGTACAGGCCAGCAGCATCCCCTCTCCTCAGCTCATCATCTGGTTACCAAGCCCTGTACCCTCTGCACCCCTGGCATGCCATCAGCCCCATCACCATCTGCCATCCACATCCAGTCCTCAGTATAATCATCAGGGAAATTCTTCCTTCAGGCTGAACTTTCCATCCTCTCTCCATTGAAGGAGACTCTTTAAGGAGAGGTGTATTTAAATCCATTCAAATGGTTTTGAGCTACCAGGGAGAACAGAAGAGGTAGAAAATGGAAAGGAGAGAGGTGACAGTGCCGGTGAAAGCCAGCTTAAGAGAGTATACAGAGAAAAAATATATATATAAAAGGAAATAAGATAGCCTGAGAGAGAAAGAGAATTTTTCTCCTTTGCCCCATGAACACTGGGAGACACAAAATTGCCAATGACCTGGCCATACAAGTTTTTACTGTTTTATGTGAGCAGAGGACTACATGGAGTATAGAAACAAACACTAGGCTGGGGCCTTTGGAGGCCTCCCAGGAGACCTGAGTTCTGGCCAAGTTCTGCCTCAAACTCATTGGGAACTTGGGTGAGTCTCTTCCCCGCTCTGGGCCTCAGCTTCCTAACATACAGTGTAGGAAGTTGCTGGGGCAGGAGAAGGGGTAAGCAGCTTAATGAGTGCCCATGAGGTGAGTACTATTGTACTATTATTGTCCCCATTTTAAGGATGGAGAAACTGAAGTTCAGAAAAGTAAATTACTCAACTTCACACAGCTGAAGGCATAGAAGCAGAATCTGAACCCAAGGCAGTCTAGCTGCAGAGGCTGCACACTTAAGGACCATCCCACCTCCCACTCTGCCAGAACGATCTCTAAGGATCCTTCTAGCTACATGACCTTGAACCAGTAACTTCCCCTCTCTGAGCCTCAGTCTATCCAGATATAATGTCTGCTTCATTAACTCTCTTACCTTATAGGATTGTGGTAAGGAGTCCAGTGCCTTTGTGCCCAGAGTGCTTTGTGTTCATTGTCTCATTTCATCCCTATACCCATTCTAAACCTGAGATAACTAAAGCACAAAGAAGCTAAGTAACTCACCCATGATCTCTGTTGAGGAGAGATGAAATCCGGACCTACGTCTCCAACCTCATATATCCAAGGTACTGGATAGCCTGGTGTTTCTAAGCCCTGTCTGTACATCAGCATCGTCTGGGGAAGTCTTCAAAACTTGCCTCTGGCCCCACCTGAAAACAGTTCAATCACAATCTCTGGGGATTGACATTGGCATTTTTGTGAATCTCACTCAGCAAGTCTACTGTGCAGCAAGGATAGCCTAGGGAATAGAATCAGAAGTATTATAATGATAGAGCAGGGGACCAAGTCAAGGCTGGGGTAGGGCAAGGGGAAGGGAACAGGCTGAATAGGTACTGGAGGCTCGGCATCCCATAATATCCCAGAGTTGCAGAAAAGCCCTTGAAACCAAACAGCCGTTTTACAAGGGGCAGCCTGAGGTCTACATAGGAGAAAGCTCCTGTGGGAGGAGACAAAGGGATACATTTGGAATTTCATTCTGTTTCTCTGGCTCTTAAGACAGACCCCTTTCCACTGCCCGGGGCAGGGAGAACCCACCCTTTACAGATCCCCTTGTTTCCATTTTGTAGATGAGGAAATTGAGGCCCAGAGACCAAGGTGAGCTGCCATATAACTCACAGCTAATAAGCATTACAGCCTGAATTCCAGGGCCATCTTGCTGGCTCCCTCACCTGTTGGTGCTCCCGCCTTTGGCCCAACTGTGTATCAGGCTGCCAGGAAAGATAGGAAGGGAAGACTTGGTTGTGTTAAAGCGTGGAGCGGGGACCCCAAAATGGTACTGGATTTGTCCACCCCAGTCAGGCCTTGCAGGGTCCTACCCCATCCCAACCGCTAAGACCCTTGGAGAGGTTCTTCAGGCCAGATGTGGTGGGAAGGAAGGCTTTGCAGGGCTGGGAGCCTCTCCCCTCCCCCTCCAGCTTCTTAGGGCCTGGAATTCTTTTAATAGGAGACAAAGCCTTTAATTCCGAGAGATCAGATGAAAGCCTCCAAATGTAAATGTGTGGGCAAGGAAGCCACTGGTGAGAATAGGCTGCCTTCAAAGTGAAAATGACTAAACGGGAAGGGAAGTCGGCTGGGGAGGAGGGAGCAGAGCTCTGCCAGCAGTGGCAAGGCCCTGTTGGTCCTTCAGTTGCTTGGACTCAGTAAGTGATGGGTTCCAAGGAGCTTGGTCGGAGCCGGAGCCCCCAGGTGTGACGAGTCCCGCAGTCCTTGGCTGGCCATTAGGCTCAGCGATGCGACCCATAGCCATTCACTTCATTTTTCTCAGTGCCTCAGTTTCTTCATCTGTGAGATGGAATTGGTGGAATGCACTCTGCGATGCTGAATGAAGAAGGAGAAACCGGGTCTGAATTGCTTTCTTTCCTTCAGATGCCCAGTTTGATGTCCTTGCTGGATCAAGACCACCCTAACTCTCCTCACCATTCTTCATTCCAATCCCCCCATCTCAAAGGAATCCAGACTTCTTTCCCCTGGAGCTTGAGGGAAATGTCACCTAATTGGTAGGACATTGGTGCTGTCCTTTTTTCTAGAAGTAGACTGCCTATTTTCCTGAGCCTCATTGCCTGCTGGAGAGGGCTGTGGCAAAAGCCAGGTTTCAGAGGGAGGGACCAGCACCAGCCAAGGCAGAGCAAAGAGCAGTGTATGGGGAAGGGTGCCTGAATCAGTGTGGAAGAAGCAGGAAATGCTTGGGGTGATGGTGGGTGAGTAGGGGGCTGGAGGGTTAGGTCCTGGAGCTCCTCAACAGCTGTGTAAGGAACCGGATTTACACTGTTGCACCAGTCCTCTGGCTGCTGGGTCGAGAATTAACTGTAAGGGCCAGAGTGGGAGAAGGGAGACCAAGGAGGACCTACTATCCCTGACAGGCAAGTGGATGGCACTGTGGACTGGGTTGAGAACTGTGGAAACAGAGAGTGAAGGCCTTACCTGGTAATACCTGGATATGAGATTCTCAGCATGATGAAAGGAAAGGGCAAGGGTGCCACATTTAGCACTAGCCATTCTCAGTGTTTTCTCTGTGTTCCAGAGGTGTCACTGACAGAGACTCTCCTGGGGCATGCGGAGGGGGAAGCACCATTTTCTCTCTGTGAGCAATTAATCAAAGGCCAAGATGCCCACCTGACACCACTCCTACCTCCCCTGCAGTGGGCTGATTCAAAATAAAGTGTTGACCTCCAGACTCTCTTTGCTGCTCTCCCTTCTCCAGACAGCTTGCTGTTTTTTTCTCTTTAATTCCCTCTCTCTCAGAATATCTCTCCTCTATAAAAGCTGCCTCAGTAAAGCCAGAAGCTTATAGGAGATGAGAGGAGACTGTGGAGCTGTGTAACCTTGGGCAAATTACTGCCCCTCTTTGGTCCTCACCTTTTCCTTTCCTATAAGGCTGGCATGTTATAAGGACATAGCTGCCAACAGATACTGTGGGACAAAGGTGCTATGTAAGGACATGGTACTGTTGGGGAAAGCCAAGGCAGGAGGAAGGTGTTCTGTCCTGGGGGCTCCTTGCCAGATGCTTGTGTGATACTATAGAGAAAGTGATTTTGTTTCCATATTGAACCCTAGTTACTTTTGGGGTCAACATCTGTTACCCACATATTAGGGATTGCCTGCCATAGGCCCTACCTAAGCTCAAGATGGGTCCTGAGGTGCAGTTTGATCTTTGGAGCTTTGAGATATAGTTTCAACCTCCTATGATTGCTGCTCCCTGGCTCTGGAGGAACTTGTGGCTGGTGCCAATGTGTTCTCTTCTCCAGGTATGTTTCTCAATCTGAAAAATAGGGAGAAGGTCCTCTCTAGGGAAGGCTGAACAGGCAACTGCATAAAAAGGGAGAAGGGAAAGGGCCTGGTGTGGGCCAGTGTGGGCCGTGGAATTTGGGTGGAGGATAGGGCAAGGGCTGAGCAGAGTTACAGGGAATATGCTGCTGCAGGGCAGGTGTGCTGGATGGAGCTCAGGAAGACTTCTGAGGCCGCTGAGGTAGGCTCAGAAAATTGAACATATGCTGAGCTGTGAGCCAGGAGCCCAGGTAGCTCATGAGTCCAGGAACAAAGCCTAGAGGTTGCCCAGCTTTGCCCTGGGACTAGAGCAGATGCCCCTGGGACTCAAGGATCTGGTCTAGAGTGGAGCCAACTGATAGGGGTTCAGCAGACAAATCTCTGGAGGAAAGCAATGCTTCAGCAATTGTCAGGATACAGGCAGCCCTGGGAACTGGCCCTCTCTGGGCAATTTGCCCTGCCAATGGAGTACCACACAGATAACACAGCGATAAAGAGAGAAGAGCATAGAACTCTGTGACAGGAGCAGCCTTTAGCACAGGGAATGATGGATGTGGCAGGAGAGTCATTTAGCCTCTCTGGACCTGGATCTCCTCATCTGGGTGCCAGAGCTGCTGCGAAGACTTGGCTTGACACTGTCTGGCCCAGAGCAGCTCCTAAGGTAGGTTCCCAAGGCAGGTTCCTGAAGTAGTTTCTCACATTTAGGATCTTCCCTTTCCCTGCTCACCCCCAGCCATGCAGCACCCTCCAAGCCCAGGTAGCTGCAGGCAGCTTGCTCACTGCTGCTCTGCTTTCATTCAGTCGCTGGGTGGCTGCGTTTTTTCTTTTTTATGTGTTTTACTTTCTTTCCTGTTGTCGATCAAAACCCCTGCTGAAGCCGCATAGCCAGGCAGGCTAAGAACATGTGTGCTTGGCAGGCCAAGCATGAGAGGGCTCAGGCAGAGCTCATCCACCCAATGAGCCAATGAGCCACATCTGGTGGGCGGGGTAGGGGGCAGGCCATCCGACATGTGCTCCCCACATTGCCTGTCTTGCCCCTGCTGCTGCCCAGTCAGGAGAGACAAGAAATGAGGGGAGAATCAGTGATTGTGGGGAAGAGGGTGCAGAAAAGGCACAGAACAAGAGCACAGATCAAGGGGTGGTTTTGTCATGGTAGCAACCAAAGCTCCCAGTCAAACATCCCCATCTCTGTGAGATGGGCTAAGGGGGGTGAAAGAGGGCTTGAGACAGAGAAAGCCCAAAAGTAAGAAGGCAGAAGATGGAGAGCCCAGAGGCCCAGCCAAGAGCTCGGGGAGGCCCTGGGAGAGTCTCAGGGTGAGTGAGAGAGGCAGAAGCAAAGAATGAAAGAGAAAGCCCAGAAATGGGAAATAATACAAAAAAGCAGGGGAAAACTGTGTAGGCTTCAGATACTCCAGTTTTGCTTTTTGCTCCCTTGTGCCTTGACCAATGGGGCTGCTCCATAAACCTCAGGATTAGTGGTTCTGCTCTCCTGGGCTGGCCAACGCCTAATGGAAGCCACCTGGCTCCAGCCCAGGGCCTAAGGGGCTCCCTCCGAAACAGCTTTATTGAAAATTTACAGTTGGGAGGCCACACTGAGACCAGAAACCAGGACAGGGCACCCTTGTCTTCTGTGAAACCAAGCAGTACCTCCTGCAGCCAACACAGTGGTTCCCAAGGGTGTGCACACACACCCTCTGGCCCCATTTCATCTCTGTGCAAACATTTCATAGGGGAAGAGGGAGTCCAGGATCCCTTGAGAAACCTTTAGTGGAGATCCTGTCAAGAGGACTCTGGAGTCCAATGGCAAATCACTTGTTTTGTCTCTAAGCCCCTGACACTGTCAGCAGAGCCAGCCAGTGGCCCCGAGCTTGCTACAGCAAGTGCCGTCCAGCTCATTTCTCCTGCTCACTGTGACTCGAAGCAGAGACTTCAGCAATACTGGCAGGTAGGACATATGATTACTCTCATTTTGCAAATGGCTTAAGGGGCAGAGAGAGAACCATGCTGTTCGGGATCACACAGCAAGTCAGGAACTGAGACACTTGGGAGGAGGAATGAGCCATCAGGGATATGTCCTGGGAAAGGAGAAAAGAAAGGTTGAGCTGCCTGTAGGGGGTGTGTCTGTGTGGTGGGGCACTGGGGGGCTAAGAAGGGCCCCCCAAGAGGCAGAGGGAGAAGACATGTGGGAAGACCCTTGGAGAAGCCGATTGAAAGAGGCAGGTCCTAAAGCACTGCCATTCTTCAAGGACCACAGGTGGGCCTGGTAGGGGGAGGCATCAGCCAGTCTGCACCAGCAGGGTAGGGTTTGATCCCCAACTAGCTACAGGCTTCTTGCCCTGTGGAAGAGAAATCAGCCTGAGAAACAGGGGAGGCTTGGGGATGCACAGCTTTCCCCCCTAGGAGTGTACCACCTGACCACCCCCCCCCCCCCAGCTCTCTCTCTCTCCCAAACATGAGGATCTAAGCTAAATTCTAGACTGATCCGGCTCAACACAGGAAGTTGGTTCCTAGAAATGCAATATTAAACCCAGAAAAAGCCTGAAAGCCCATGGCATTTATGGAGGCACCGTGAAGCCTTTGATGGTTGAGGGGAGTGAGATGAAGGGGCCGGGCTGCCCAAGGTTGCACCAGAAATACAAGGGGACCTGGAGAATCTGTGGCCAGGACCTACCTCTCCTGTGGCTGGTGGGATCAAACAGGAAGCCATGGAGATGAGAGGAAGTGGGGCCAGCGGGATGGTGAAGGAAGGTACTAGAACTATCCACGTGTAGTGAGCATTCACTGTGTGACAGATGTGCCATGACATTCTTGAGATATGTATCATCCCCTTTAAGTCTCACACAAACCCTAGGAAGAAATTGGGGTTCACTCTGGTTTAGCTGACAAGGAAATGAGCCTCAGTTTGTCAGAGCCCAAGTTCAGGGCTTCTACCCTAGTGGGGGCCAGACCCCTGCAGTGGCCAGGAGAGAGGGCCTGGGTGGATGACTGAGGAGATTGACCAGCATCCTGATCACCACTGGCTATGTTTCATGGTCCCTAGCTCTCAGCCTATCAGGAAAATACCCTGGCAACCATCTTTCCTGCAGCCCTCTTCCAGGAGGAGATAATCCACTGACCAGAGCTACCCATGGGACTGTGAGCACAAGGTGTTGTCATTCTTTGTCCTCCAGAACACAGATTTCTGACATTGCTGCAGCATGGCTGTGTATAGGGAGGTCCAGAGATGTGGTAAGTGGTATGCTGAACCCTGGGTAAACTGAGTCCAGCCTTTTATTTCCAGTTCTGCTAAGTGAAACAGTACATATCTCTTCCTTGCGCTGGGCCTTGATGCTCCCATCTGCATCATGAGGGTGTGCTTAGGTTGTCCAGGGGCTCCTTCAACTCTGACAGTCTACAAATCTATGATGTAAGCATGTGGAAAGAGAACCAACTGTCTCAGGTGGGCCATAGGACAGGGGAACTGGTGGGGACAGATGAGCTTTCAGGCATTCCTTCCTTCAAACAAGTGAGCATGTGCTGAACACACACTATGCCAGCCAGGCACTCTGCTGGATGCTACCGATGTAACAGGGAGTCCATTTCCTCAAGGAGCCTCACCACCTGTCAGGTCAGCTACATTGCCTTGGGGGGCAGTAGGGTGACATATGTCATAACCACCCACCCCCATTGTTATCATTGGGCCTCTGTCTCTCTCCTCCTCCTCCTTCCCCCATTCTCTTGGGCTTTGTCTTTCCTCCATTCTGTTTTCCCCACCCACTTTCCCTAGCCCTGACGCTATCTGTTGTCCCCTTCCTTGAGTCCAACTGGTGATAGAGTAAGGGGTAGGGATCTGAGGGGGTGAAAATGTACACTTAAGTTCCCCTGCCAGCCTGGATGAAGTTATTTGGAATTTAAAAGGGGATTATATTAGATAAGATAACTGACCAAGCCCTAGCCTGGTAGCCATAGTCCTGGGGTCGAGGTGAGGGGCAGTTACAAGGCAGGGGCACCTATGGTCACAGGCCTCAGTCGATGGGAGAATAGCCCCAGGAGAAAGGTAAAGTAGGGCTACAGCAGAGAAAACAGATCCCCATGGAAGGCTGAGGAACACAGACTCAGGGACTGGGACCAGGGAGGGGCTTTTGGAAAGATCCGCCTGTTATTTTCATGCCTGGCATTCTGATGGGGACTGGAGTTGAGATGTCTGAGTTGAGGTGAAAAGAGAGCCCTGTGAATGGGATCAGTCACATGACCTGGATTTGAGGCCCCATATGAATAACCTCGCTGAGCCTCAGTTTCTTCACGTGTAAAGAGATAATGCCAGTAGTCAACCAAAGTGGGGCCTAAGTGATGGTGTTTTCTAAATGAGAGGGTTGGCTGATTTCTTCTAGAGGACAAGGATAGCAGGCCACAGGGCTAGAGAATGGGGTCAGACTTCAGGAGAGACATACTGGCCTAGGGAGGTAGAGCTGAAAGAAATTTTTGAGGATGATGGCTGAGAAGGGAAGAGTGTAGTGTGAAAGGGCCAGTGTGGGCACTGAAGTGAAGAGAACCCATGTCACCAGCTGGATGTTGGGGGCCTCTGGTCCTGCAGGCCAGGGCAGAGCACTATTCATTTGGGGGTCCTGCCCAGCATACGTCACTGGACATATAGGCAACGTCCTGGTGGTGACAAGAGCATATGCTTTTGAGTCAGAGGCCTAGCTGTGTGGCCTTGGAAAAGTCAGTTATCCTTGGAGTCCTTGGTTTCTCCACCTATAGAACAGATTCATCAGGTTTGCATGGCTCCTGACAGATGGTGAACATATGAGTGTTCAAGCCACTTATCACCTTAAGTAGGCTTTGGTTTCCCCATTTTTATGGACCAGAGGTTGGAGTAAATGATCTATCAGGACCCATTCAGCCGTAATGTGCAGAAACAGGCCATGATTATCATTTGTGTTTTGTGATTGTGTCCAGTGAGTCAGTTACCAGTAAGAACTTGATTGGGTGGGTCGTCTCTTAGGTGCTGGAGGATAGGGAAGAAGGGTGTTCCAGGAACAACAGAACAGAGGCCCAGGGGCCCTGGCTCTCAGAGGTAAGGCTGTAAGTCTGCTTTCTCCCACTGGAGGGCCTTGTTCTAGCCCAGAGATAGCCCCCAAATGAAAGTGCCTGGGAACCACTGCTGGAAGCCCCATGGGCAGGGTAAGACTGGAGATAAATCTGGGCTGGGAATGGGGAGTTTGGCTACAGCAGCTGGAAGCAGAGAACTGCCCCTTCCCTCTAGCCCACGTGTTTCCCTTCCTTGGGAAGCAAAAAGAAGACTTAAAGGATTTAGACCTCAGGGGAAAAGAAGAGAAGAGAATTAGAACCCAAATCTACATCTGGCCTGACAATATGTCTAACCCTAAGCTTTCTGCCCACTGAGGCATGGGGGTTGGGGGGGGAAATGGAGTAAGAGAGCAGCTGGTTGCTTCCTCCAAGCTGCCTTTCTGGTGAAATCACTGACAACAGAGGCATCCACGTGGGGCAGGCCTGACCATCCCCATCTGGATCCATCCAGAACAAGGAAGAAGGGATGGGGATTCTGAAAGAAGCAGCAGTTCCTGCTTTGGCTCAGCTGGGAACCTCTTAGGGCCTTGTTCTCCCCAGCTACAGAATGGGGTCCCCCACTCCCTGGCATACAGAGTGATATTATGTTTAAGCCTCCTCTGCAGGGAAAGGTGAACAGCAGGCACAAATGCCAACGCTCGATGTACCTTGATATGCCCAGAATTAATGTCACTAAGCCTGCCTTTGGTGGACCAGTGGTGGGCAGTCCCTTTGTGTTCCCACCAGCCATTCACAGGCTTTTTCAACAGAAACAGGTAGAATCTGCACCTGTGGGACCATCATCCCTTGCCCTACATGGTAAGTGACCGGCCAGGGTCACCCAGTGAGACAGGAGCAGTGATGGACCTTGCCCTTTGGTCTCCTGCCTGGTGAGGCTGTTTTGCCAGCACCTCATTGTCTCCTGAAAGCAATAAGGAAATTGAATCCTCATAGATCAAGGAAAATTGGCCCTTTGCATTGATGAGGGGCAGAAGTCCTCAGTCCTTGGGCTTCTGGTGCTTGTCTCTGTCCTAGCCTGGGTCTGGACCCTCAGCTTCTAGAATCTTGGGAACCCCCCAGACTAGATATGCCAGATGAAATACAGGACACCCCGTAAAATTTATATTTGAGATAAGCAATGAATATTTTTTAGTATAAGTATGTCCCAAATGATGGGACCATACTATTACTAAAAAAAAAAAATGTTGTTTATCTGAAGCGAGGATTTTAACTGGAAATCCTGTACTTTATTTGCTAGATTTGGCAACCCTGCTGCCTCCAGGCCGCCTTAAGGAACAGGAGGAGATGGCTGCCTTGAGGTCTCTGGCTCATGGCATAGGGACTTCCCACTTTCAAATCCCCATGCCTCAGCTGATCAGCTGGAACAGTTCACTGGCTGAGAGAACATGTTTAATTTGGTTGCTCATTAATTTGCACAGCCCTCTCCCTTCGTCCTCCCGGGCCTGGTGCTGCTCTAATGAGTTGAAGCTGGTAATGAACAGGAACTCCTTCATGTAGAACGGCACAGGCCCATGGGTACTGGGTGGGCATTTTGCTGGCATCTCAGCTGAACTACCTCATGATCAGGCCTATCACAGTGAGCAGTTGTGAAGGGACACACTGCCTCTCAATGTGGCCCCATTGGAGAGGTCTGAAGGGAGACGGGGTGGCTACCCTCCAACTCCTCACTGATGAATCCAGCAAATATGGGAAGAACATGGAGGCTGGGGGGATGTAGAGCAGGTTGCTGACCCAGGTAAGAAGGTGGGTGGCAAATTCCCAACCTTTTACATTGGGACTTAGGAAACTAGGAAGATTCTAGTATGTGAGGGCAACAGAAAGCTGAGCCCAGGGCCTGGAGAAAACACAGGGCCATATTTCTCAAAGCAGAACACTTACTCTGAGATATTCCCTAGAGAAAGGCCTTTGTGGTTAAATTTGTTTGGTAAACACAATAGATATACACACAAAAAAATTCATACCTGCAGGGATTAGTGCTGTGGCTTACTGAAGGCTCTGAGAAGTCCTGCAGTAAAACAAACAAAGGAGACCTATTTACATTGGTTTAACTTGGCATTTCTCTGTATTTATTTGACATCAAATCTTTTTATTATTATTATTATAACACCTCTTACCCTTCCCAGGCAGTCATGACATCCGGTACACACTTTGACACAAAATGTTCTGTGGGCTATGCCTTTGTTAGGGCAGTGGCCACCATGAAGTAGCCAGGTTCTCTGGGTCCTGGAGCCCATGCCTGCTGGATGCCATCATCCAGACATCAGCTCAGCTCAACTGTGTGCTCCCTCCCTTCTTTCATTTCACATGACCTGTATTTCTCAGACTCTATCTGTGCCCATGATAACATGTCTATGTACGCATGTCCCTACATATATCTATACATATGTGCATGTGGCGTCACTGGTGGCATTCTTGCCACTGTGGGCTAATTCTGAGGGCTCAAGAGAAGAGAGAGGGGGGAGGAGAGAGAGAGAGAGAGAAAGGGAAACAGAGACAGAGACAGAGACAGAGAGAGACGGAGACAGAGAGAGACGGAGACAGAGATTTTGGTTGATTTTCTTTCTTGGACCACTTCTTCAGGTAACTCTAACTTCTTCCATCATTCTAGCCACCAGGAAACATTGTAGAAGTCAACTAGTGACAAAGTCCACAATGATCACACCATCTATTCAAACTTATGGGCTGATTCCTTTTAGAATTGTGCATAGCTGACAGGCCTAATCTGTCTCCACTGAAGATAGCAGAGCAGAGAGAAGCAGAGGCTAAATCCTGGGTCCGGCAGTGCCAGTTTGAGCAATCATTCTACCACTGGCTCTTTGGGAGGATTCTAGAAATGGCAGCAAGGCCTCTATCAGAGGGTCAGTTCAGGACCAAACGTCAGCTCCATGAGTGCAGAACTGTGCTTGTCTGTGTTTGTAACACCTAACACAAGGCCTGGTGTGTAATCTGTATGTGTGAGTATATGTGCACAGACATGTGTCTGCACCCATGTAACCAGTGTTTATTGAGCATTTACTATGTGTCAGGCATTGTTTAAGGGACTTTATAGGGAATAAGTTATTGAATCCTCCCAACCATACTGAAGTAAGTACTATAATCATACCCATTTCATAAATGCAGACACTGAGGCCCCAGAGGCTATCACTCACCCCAGACCTTGCAGCCAATAAAAAGTACAGCCAGGATTTGACACAAACGGTCTGACTCTTGGGCTTACTCTACAAATTGCTATTTCATACTCGGTGGTTCAATGAATAGTTGTTGGGTGAATGTATTAATGCATGAATGAATAAATGAACAAAAGAAATGCCCAATGGCAGTGGCCTGCAACCTCCCAACAGCCTGATGCTCAACATCCAGGCTCAAGGCCTCTCTCCAGAAGCAGTGCAACACAAGGAATGTGCCCTGCCAGCTGCCCACACCATCACCTCTTTCCTCCCTCCCACTTTCCCTTCAGACCTTTGCCACATTTTCCTGTCCCCCCTCCTCCTTTCCCACTGTTCCTCCTGGATGTTCCCCAGCCCACCAGCAATTTGGCCTGTCTTCTTGCCAAAGCCCCATCTTCTCTTCCTTGCGTGTGTGTGTGCATGCTTATGCGTGCACCACAGAACCCAAAACCAAAGCAGGGAGCCGCCTCACCCATGAGCTGTGCCTTTGATGTCCCCTTCCTGGCAGCTGTGGGGCACTGAGCCACCCTTCATAGGCTTTGGTCCCAGAGGGTGCGTGCCAGTTGAAAAGCTCCACACACAAAGTTCCAAGCCAAGAGAAGTATGGGTCATCAGAAATCCAAAAAGTAGGAGGTCTTGGAGAGATGGTCAGCCTGCTGGATAGTACCTGGGGCATCACCAGAACCTTAGGATCTAAGGGTCTCTCAGTCAATAGCCTCAGGTCCAGGGTGTCTCTAGGGAGTAGCTACTAACATGACTCATAAATAGTAATGCCACCCACTGCTCTCATTGGTGTAGCAATGTAGAGGTGACAAAGCACTTTTGCTCCCATCTGCCTAATTAATTGGAATTATGGTATAGTGGGCAAAAGTTTTGTAGTCACAATACCTGGGTTTGAATCCTGCTTCTGCTGTTTCCTATCAGTGGGACATAGGGAAAATCACTTGTACCCCTAGAACCTCGAGGACGATAATAAAACTATCTCATAGGGTTGCTGGCAGTGGAGGGGATAAAATATCCAATCATGTGTCACACTCAGGGCAGGAGCTGCTATGCAGACATTCTGTGAGTTAGAACTAAATGTCAGACTTCATGCTGAGTTCTTTTTTAAACATCATTTTTTTCAACAATTCTATGAAGTAGAAGAGGAAAATGAAAGCTTATGAGGAATTATTTAAGTTGGGTTCAAACTCAAGTGCGTCTGTCACCAAGGGCCATGCTCTTAGGGTTAACTGAAACAGAAGATGGCACTTGTCTGGGTTTAGAAGCAGGCTAACTAATTCCAAATCTTTTCACAGCCAATCCCACGTTTACTTTGTCTCCTGGATGAGACAGATCCAGATGTCTCTCAGCTCCAACCTTCCCGAGCATGTGACTTCCTGTCCCTTTCTGTCTCACCAAAATGGCATGTAGAGGAGGCTGTTCTTCTAGACAATGGGGTAAATTTTGAAGCTCTGAGCATTGACCCTGGCCCATGTATCCCCAGAAAACATGTGCTCAGGGCAGCAGTTGCCAGGCACACCTAGGCGTGCCTGCAGATACCAATGACATCTGGTCCACCACCAGCCTGCCTTTTCAACACTACAGGTGCTTTCCCAGGATATGTGTTGGCACCTGACCCGTGGTAAGTGGCCCCTAGTCACCATTCCTGGGTTAAGTATCAGGTGTCCTTGGCTGGTATCACAAAGGCTGGGAAAGTTTATAGAAAAGGGGAAGAGGAAGAAGCAAAGGGGCTCCCTGACCCCTAACCCTTAACTCCATGGCCCTGGCTTCCCCACCCCCAATCGATGGGCACACACCAGCCCTGCCAAGAGCCAGCATCACCTGTGAGCTCCATTATTCCCAACAAAAAGGCTGAGAGCAGAGGCCCCTGTGCTGCTCTTCCCTGAGTTCTTTCTACGAGGGACAGCTGGGGTAAGTGGGCTGGGACACCAATGTGGAAACCTCTGGAAGAAGACCTTCTCAAAGTAGGGGGAGAAACCAGTGAGTCTCAAATGTGTACATGGGGCTAAACACATCAGCCTTGCCTTCAGTGAGGTGACCCTAACAGCCATGCAAGGCAGGTATGATGGTCAACATTTAACAGAGAAAATGGCTGGGGTTCGGACAGGCAAGTGCTTGGCTGAGGATCTCAGAGATAACAAGTGGTATGGGGCTCAGGACTGGCTCCAAAGGCAGCAGGCATGTCTCGTGGTTCTTGGTAAGATAAGGACTAGGCCAACTTTGTGGGGCTTGAGGAATGAGGTGCTCAGGACTTTAGGACTTGCTTCAGATGTACAGTTTTATTCCCATGGGTGCACACTTAAAAGAATGACTCATTCTTGATGGAAGTGCGGAGGAAACATATTCCTTATCTGCTCTGCCTCCTTGACAGAGCATAATTGAGCTCTTTCTGAAGCTCAGGGGCCGACACCATTAATCCACCATGATTATTAGCCCTGCGCTGTGGTGATCTCCTCAGGCCCATTTGCCCGGCGTGAAATGGCCCCAGATTGTTTGCAATCTTTGAGCTCTTGTACCTGGTTGGAGATGTTTGTGTTTTACTGGTTTTGCTGCCTACTCCCCTGCTGTCAGGTCGTCAGGTCTCACTTCTTGACACTTTTAGTGTGCCTGCTTCCAGCAGCCCCTCTGCCCTCCTTTTGATTTACTGTTTCTAGTTTGCTCTGGGCTTGAGAACCAGATAACTGAGCTTGTTAGAGTAAACAAGAGGGAAATGCTATAGAGGGTCCCCCCTCAGGTAACCAGTTGGAGCTTCAGCGTAGGCAGCCATGGACCAGAGGAGAGGCCTCCAGTGCTCAGCCCCAAAGCCTGCGGCCTCACATCCATATTGTCAGGGGCCTTGTTATCCTGACTGGCAATGGCAGTAACCTCTAGCCTGGGTGAGTCTCAGTCCAGCCTTTACTTAATGTGAAACCGACTGATCAGGAAACTGACTCTGTCCTGGACCATACAACTGAGCAATGGTACACCCAAAGTGAGAGGCCTACTGAATCTTGCTGAGCTGCAAAAAATGATGTATGCAGGCCCTGCAGGGAATTCTGGGCTGAGGAGGCTCCCTCTCTCGGCCTTGTCCCTTGTCCTGCCCATAGGGTTGGGGGACTCACTTCCAGAATCCATCACAGCATGGGGGACCCCTGGAAGCCTGCAAACCTAGGTAGGCTGGGCCCATTTCTATGGACACCCAGTCCTAGTCCCTCGCACTCCTACAGTTGCCCACCCCACCCCCAATACTGACAGGAAATGGGCCCAACTGAGCTGGGCCTGGTTTGCCACCTCAGCAGTCAGAGAGCCTGTGTCTCCCCCAGGCTGGGGGAGGGGTGGCGCCCCTGTAAGGGAAGCACAGAGGCAGATTTAGGACCTGGGTGGAGTTTGAAGCCCCCCAAAGCCATTTTTCAACTTGAAAACTGAACCAAGCTGGTCTGGAATTGTGGCTGGAGGATAAATGTGGACCCCATGGTGTCATTTTATGGTCAATTTTCAGAGTGTAACCGCACTTTAAGCACTAACACTGAGTAGCAGGAAAAAACTTCTTAACCGTAAGATCTATTAAGAGTGCAGAGCTGGCTCCCAGAGGCGAGGTGGGAATGCATAGACGTGAATCATTGAAAACAGGTCTAGCCCAGGCGCTAGGGAATAGCCCAGCCCACGCTGCGCTGCACGGAGGAAGGAGGTAGTTCTGGAAGGGCCAGAGGGCACCTCCAGCTCCTCAGGCCCTGAGGGTGGTGGCCTCCAGTTTCCACTCCTTGGGGCCTGGAGTCCTGTTTGAGGCCTGAACCCTGGGCTGGCTGCTCCAGGCAGAAAGAGAAAAAAGGCAGCACCTGGCTTACTTGTGGGGCTGCCGGGTCTGGCAAGGCAGGAGGGCCAGCTGGCTGCTGAGCTGGATGGGACTGACGACTCTGTTTCCCTACATGTCTTGGTTTTCAAGAAGGCCCCAGGGAAAGGGGACAAGAGAGGATCTGGGCTATTGGGGGTAAAAAGCTGCAGGGTTAAGCAGAGTTGGGGGCGGGGAGGTTGGGGAAGAAGTTTGGAGGACACAGAGATGGAGGCAGATAGCAGAGGAGGCCAAGTAATCTACAAGGTTCCTTCCAACTGGAAACTTTCTGGCTTCAAAGGCTTCAAGGTAGAGGAGGGGAGCTGACTGTCAGACAGGACCACCTACCAACTGAAGATCAGCCCCGACTCAGGTCCCAGGGCTCTGTGCCACCTAATTAGACACTTGCCAAGATCCCATCAGAGAAAAATCAGGGCCAGGGTTCACAAGCTTATGTGCTGGAGGACACCCATGGGAGTGGAGAAGGACAAAAAGTGAAGCTCAGTTCCGGCAGAGAGAAGACAGCTGTGTGACCTTACACTAGTCTCTTGCCCGTTGTGAGCTGAAATGTACCCATTTGTATCATGGTGTGTGGCAGGGGTCAGGGAGTGAAATTTGAACCTGCTCAATTCCTTTTAATCTTAGGATTTGAAGCTCTTTCCAGCAAGACCATTCAAAAACTCCTCAGCCTGGTGAGCTTTGGGACAGGATTTTGTGGGGTTAAAAATAGAAAGAAAGAAAAATACTAGGTGGCAGGAAATAGCCTAAGTTTGTTGTTGTTGCTGTTGTTTTCTTTCCTCCTCCTCCTCCTCCTCCTCCTCCTCCTCCTCCTCCTCCTCCTCCTCCTCCTCCTTTACACACGCTAACACATTTAATCCTACCAAGAGCTTGGCGAGGTGAATACTAACACCTCCATTTTACAGACGAGGACATTAAGGGACAGAGAGGTTAGCAGACAGGCACAAGCACCAAAGTGACTGAAACTTAAGTGCTCACTTGGCCTTCCTTCTGGCTTATTCCTTTAGCTGGGTGTCTGTGCCTCCCCTCCTCTTCCAGAGCTCCCTTCTTCACACACTGGACTGGTGCTGCTCTGCGTGAGCCAGCCAGCCTCCTTGAGGTGCCCTTCACTTCCCTATGCTCCCTCCTTTCTTCACCTCCTCTCAGGTTTCTCCATTTCCAGGCTCAGGCTCCTGACTCTGGACTGGGCTTACTGATGAAATCTTGCTGGCCCTGCCCTTGCCACTCACCCTGGGGCCCTGGGCTCTGAATGGACATATGAGGATGTCCACATGCCCTGCCATGGTCGGGAGCTGAAGAAAGGCTAGTCCCCTGTGTGAGAGGAGGCACCCCAGTCCCACTGAGCAGAACTGACATTGGCCTCTTAGGCCACTCTGAGCTGATCAGGGGCAGGAATATTGCTGAGGGCATGGGAGGAGTTGGGGCTGAGGGCTAGGTAAGATGTCCTTGGGGTTGGATGTACAAACCACCTCTTCAAAATCACAAGAGAGTATAATTCTACCTAGCATAGGATTCATTTCTTCTTCAAGCTCTGTCTTTGGTAATTGTATAATTGCAAAGTGTTATAGATAGAAATATTTGTAGGAATCACTGAAGCCAAGAGCTTTGGGTTCCAGAGAGGGAGACTGAGGCCCACAGAGGGCAAGGATATGCTCAAAATTGTACAGCGAGACAGCCACGGAGGCCGGGGGGAACCAAGGGTTCCTGACCCTTTGTAGGTGACTGCCTCTTCCAGCTGAGCTCCCTGCCAGTCCTTCAGGGTCAGCTGTGTGCTACTCTCCTTGCAGTGGCCCTCCTTAAGGCCTCACTCTTTGCCATGTACAAGATCACCCCCGCTACACACACACACACACACACACACACACACACACACACACACACACACACACTGCTCTAGAGATGCAGGTCCTGGAGTGAAGTGAGAGGCACCTGGAGGCCCAGATGAAAGGCAGAGGCCAGGATTGCAGGGACTGATACTGTGCCACTGGCGTGTAAGGGGACATTCTGAGACATAAGTGTATCCTGGTTTCTCTTGTTTTAGGGTCTTACCTCTCTCCCTCTGGCGAAAGGATGGGAGAAGCCCCTGGGCTCACTGTTTGGGTCTCTAATGATGCTTGAAGGTCTTGGAGGTCTCTAACAAAGTCAATGCCACATTCCCTGGGCTCCTTGTCGTCATACCTGTCTCCTTTCCTGTCCAAAGCTGGTGCATCTCCCACCGAATTTTCCAGACCACTGCTGCTGTCGGGTGAGCGAGCACCATGGCCACAAGGGGGCACTGGCGCTCCATGACTCCAGAGGGCTTGGCTGCCACTCTGTCTCTCTGGCTTGAGGTGTGGAGGGGGCTGCAGGAGTTTGTGTTGGGCTCCCCGACTTCTGGTACCTTCCCACTTCCTCTTGGAAGCCTCCCTAATCCTCCTATGCTGAGGGTCACATCCCTGGGTTCTGGGACGAGGTGTTTCATTTTCGATTTGCCCCCATTGCCCCTGGGGGAGCTCCATGAAATGTGGGGAGGTCAGCCCCCACCCCCTGGGCCACAGCCCTCTCGTTTTCCCCTCTGCAGACCCACTTTTCTTGTTTGTCTCTTTTGGAAGTATCTCTCTGTCCACCCTTCATTCCCTTTCTGGGCTGATCCCTCAGAATCCTTGATCCAATCTCCCCTTCCTGGGTCTTCCCTTCCCTTTCTCCCTTATAAACTTTCACCTTTCACTCCCTCCTCTCCTTCCCTGCCCTCTCCTCTCCCCTGTCCCTCTTCCTCTATCCTCATTTTTCTCCCCTCTCCCCTCCCCCTGCTCCCTTCTCTGCTTTCTATATTCTCTCCCTTTTCCCCTTGTTCCACCATGGCTTATGAGGCTGGTGATGGGTGGAGTGGGGCCTTGATCTGGGGCCTTTGGCAGCTGAGATGGGGGTTCTTGTAGGGGACATCAATCCCTGCTGGAATCTGAGTGAAGGAGGCTCAGGAGTGGGGCCAGGCTGGAAATTGAGAATTCAGAGCCTGGCACCTGATCATGGCCTTGGCCCTGGCCCTGACTGGCTGTGTGGCCTGTCCCATTGCCTCCTTGGGCTTCCCTTTGCACTGAGGATGATGCAGAGCTAGGTCTTTGAGGGCCTGAAGGCCTGAGCACTGCTTCTCCCAGATTCTCCCTCTGTCCTCACCACCCCTCTTTAGAATGCTAGGGACCCTTGGTGGGGCAGGCAGGGTCCTGTCAGTGTATTTCTGTGGCACAAGGAGAGGGACTAGGGGTAGGTGGGAGCCATCATGCCAGTGTGCTGGAGCATCTGGCATATTTGCTCGCTGACCTTAGGGGACCTAGGTGACTCATGGGGGCAAAAATTTGTAGAATGCCAGTGCTGGAAGAGGTTTGAGGCAGAAGTAAGTTAAATACAAATCATGGGCCCTACACAATCCCACTACACTTGAGTTCTATCCATGAGCTACAAACCCAAGGCCCATGGTCTGCCTTCCATGTCTCATTTCCGAAGAATCTAACTCCCTGTGATACAAATAAGGAAGCCAAAGTCCCAGGAGGGGCAAAGACTTGTCCAGGTACGTGCAGCATGAGGGTGGCAAGCTGAAGCTAGGCCCCAAGGCTCCTGACTTCTGGCCAAAAGCATGATGGGGCTGTGAGGATTGGGTGATGAGGGTTTTCCACCTGGATGTGCACTGGGTGGCTGGTGAAGTGGAGGGGAGCAGTGTGCCTACTCCCACCTCTTGTGATGGGCACACACCCATCTTGGGAGTGAGGCAGATTCCCGTCACAACTGGAGGGCAGCACCTCCACCTGACAGTGTGATTTATCACATTCTCCCTTTTTCCCCTCAGCCCCCAATCTTCTCTCAGACCCCAGAGAGGGCCCAGCCTGACTTAGAGGCAATTCACCTGTTTTTGATTTGAGACTCAGGTGAACTTTTCTTTCTTCTCATCAAAGAAGTGGTGAGGGGAAGGCAGGGCCCCATCCATCACTCCAGCCTCTCAGCAGCCTTGGGGAGGGGAAGTGGGGGGA
Source organism: Cynopterus sphinx (assembly GCA_030015415.1). NCBI lineage: Eukaryota > Metazoa > Chordata > Mammalia > Chiroptera > Pteropodidae > Cynopterus > Cynopterus sphinx. Next base: position 79,542,843 of record CM057388.1, read on the forward strand.
GGGGAAGAGAAAGGCCCAGGGATCTTGCAGCCTCCTTAATTCCCAAAGGGAAACTCCCAGACAGCCAGGAAGGCATTACTGGCCCAGACATTTAGATCTTGGCCACAAATGCTGAGGAGAAACTACCCTGGGGTTCCTTCATAGGTGCTATGGAGTTTGGGAAGTCCTGCAGCCATTTTTTTACAACCCCTGTTGTCTGGGGAGGTAGGGGCCTGGAAGAGGCTTGGACCCCAAACAAAAGCAGAACAAAGATTCAGCACCCAGGGAAAGAGGAAGACAAATAGGGGAGGGATGTCTTTTTGTTTTTGTAACCTACTCTGCCAAACACTGTTCAACATGTTATCTATGTCATTTGACCCTCTCAACACTGCCCCATTCTCCAGATAAGGAAACTGAGGCTCAGACAGGTAAAGTGATTGATTCAAGGTTACATCACAAGGGAATAAGTAATGGGAGCCAGATTCAAGGTCACAGCTGTTTAGCTCCAAAGGGAAGGCAGGGGAGGGAGGTAAGGTGTCTGCATGCTTGCCTAACCATGAAAGAGATGAGCTGTGGTACCTGGTCCCTGCCCCACACCCAATCCATACTCCTGAGTGCTTCAGTTCAAGGCCACTGCTAACCCACATGGAGTCCTTGTGAAATTAGTAAAAGGTACCCCTTCTTCTGGTAATGACCCAGCCCCAGGACATGGCACATGGCCTAGTGTGAGGAATAGGGCTGAATTTCAGCCCCCACTATTCAGCTGTGTGATCTGGGACAGGCCACTGTAAGCAGGACTCAGCTTATACGACCCTCTGCTATGGCCCTGCTCACACTGTCCTTTCTTCTGAGTAGGCCCAGCAAACCCTGGTCTGAGAAGGGAAGTGAGGGGCCTGATGGCCACATTGCACATGATGCTCGATCTGCCTCCTCCTTCGTCTCCTTCCCCTGGATGTTATCATCATCACCATCATCACCACCATCTTCCCAGGCATTCTCATGGTACTACAATTAGTAGTAACAGGGCTCCATTGCAGCTCAATCTGTTTGGTTTTCTTCCCCTGAAGCAACCCATTTTCTCCCTGCTGGACTCTTTCCTCCTCATTACACTCCTCCCAGTTTTCAGCTCAAATGCAGAAGCTCATTCCCTGGGGAAACATGTTTCTGGGCTGACCAGGCAGCCATGGCCTCTGGGTAGCCTGGTGAGGTCTGAGAGAGGTAGGGGAGCAGGGGTACTGTGTGGGCTCAGGTATATTGATTTAGTTGCTGTGTGGCCTTGGGCAAACCGCTCATGTCTCTGGGCCCAGATTCAATCTAAAAGAGCAGGTGGATGACATACATGGGAATTTTCAGCTTGACCTCTTGGAGTCTTGGCATCTCTGAGTCCTGGAGTCTTCCTGCCCTCTATGCACCAAATGATGAGAGTAGACAACCCCTTGGGTACCTCTGGGACTTCTAGCCAGAATAGGACACCAAAAGCCAGCTGGGAGAATGGGAAGCAAGTCCTGGCTTTGCTGCTTTCTAGCTATGTGATCTGGGGCAGATTACTTCACATCTCTGAGCTTTAGTTTCTTCAACTGAATAGTGGAGATGATTGCATAACTCCCCCCCACCTGTGAAATGCTGCTGTGAAGAGTCAATAAAATAATGTATTTAACTGACCTGTATAGCGACTCATGCAGTAGACACTCATCCACTCACTCAACAAACCTTCCTTGAGTATTTACTAAGGGAGGTAGGATAGTGTAGTAGGAGCAAATGTTCTGGAGCCAGATTACCCGTGTTGAAAACCCAGTTCTGCCTTTTGTTACCTGTGTGACCTTGGTCGAGTGACTTACCTCTCTGTGCTCCAGTTACCCATTTCTAAAATGGGACACCTACTTCACAGGACTGTTGTCAGGATTAAGTGAGTTAACTCTGTACGAATCATTTACTGCTCAGCACACAGTAGGAGCTCATTAAATGTCATGACACCATTCTAAAATCTGGGTGCAGCAGGGAACAAGGCAGACCAGGGCGCCCCCTGCACAAAGTAGTCAATAATTGTTGGTGCCTTTCCCCTTTTCTATTGTTCTCTCCTGTGAATGAGATGAAGAAGTGTCTTGGATAACTCAAGTGAAAAATCATTCATTGCTCCTTCCATTCTTCCAACCAACCCATAAATATTAAACAAATATTCACAAGCAGAGTCAACGACACCTCGTCTAGCTCTGTGCTGGATGCCAAGGCTGTAGAGATGAGTATGACTCAGCCTTCATTCACTACAAGTGCCGGTGGGGGAGAGGGAGAGAGATTGTTTTTCTTTGGTCCGTGAGGGCAGGCTTCTCAGAGGAGGTAGCCTCATGTTCTGTCATGCCGAGGAAGTTCCAGACAGAAGGAAGGGCATGAGCAACACAGCAGAGGTACTGAGAGATGACTTAGTGCAGGGTGGCCTGGGCATCAGTGAGGATGGAGGCCTACTTCATGTCTTCTCCCAGAAGCACTATCTACAACGTACCTACCCCCAAGCTAGGCACTGTGCTCGGCTTTCCATGTGTCCTCTCACCACAGGGGCGGTGATTCTTACCTTCCTTTCTTTCATGCATGAAGAAACAAGTGGTGAACGGACAGGCTCATTGTCGCCCACCTAGCAAATGGCAGGACTAAGGTAGGCCCCTGGGTCTGTTTGCTTCTCTCAATACTTATCTGCTGATTTGCTCTGGATAGCCCTGTGTGTGTGTGTGTGTGTGTGTGTGTGTGTGTGTGTGTGTGTGTGTGAAGGGTGCTGAGGAGTTGGTACCTGATGGTCTGGGTGAACTGTGGCGTGCTCCTGCCTCTCTGCCCCATTGTGGGGAAATTTGGGCAGAAGGAAGTAGCTAGACCTCCTTTATCCACATCTCTCCCCACCATAAGGAAGACTGACCCTCTCTCCCATCCCCTATACACACTCATAGACACATGCATGCACATGCACACGCACACACACACACATACACACACCTCCAACCTCCCCTGTTCCTAAAATACCAAACCCAGTGGAGCTACAAGGGAAATGAATGTTTGGCAGCTGAGCAAGTGGCCTAGGAGTGGTGTCAGACTCCGTAAATATTTACCCACTGGATTAGAGCAGAAGTTGGAAATATTAGGCAGCTGAAAATTCCTGTTTTAATAGCATGGCTGATAAATCCAAACTTGGGAGCTTTGTTTGGAAGTCTCAGCTTCTGGGAATTTCAGCGTGTAAACTATGGGCCTGGGGTGGCTGGGAACAGATCTGGGGGGTGAGGGTGTGGGCTGGCAGGCAACACTCTTCTGGAGGAGAGGGTGGGCAGGCCAGAGAAGGCTGAGTGACTCAGGTTAGAGCGCCCAGAAGGCCCAGCACTCATTCATCGCTTCGCTCATTCATTCGTTCACCAGACCCCATCAAAGGGAGAAAGTCACAGCAAACATTTCTTGGACACCAACCATGGGTGTGCATGCATTTCAAGGGGGCTTGATCTTTGAGTCCTGCATTTAATATTTACCGGGACCCTGAGAGGTAACGAGTACTATTTTCATCCTACAAAAGCTGGAGAAAATCAAGTTTCATAGTGGGAAGGCAACTTGTTCAAGGGCAGCATCTGGAAAGAACCAGAACAGCTCCCCACAGGAAGAGGCATTTGGGCCCTAACTGATGGGTCATATTTACACAGGCAGAAAGAACAGGGTGGGTGTTCCAGGCAGCAGGAACAGCATGAGCGAAGGCGTAGAGGATCAATATTGAATATGTTTGAACCTCAGAGTATATAAAGACAAGGGGTGGGAAGTAAGTTCCAGAAGGTAGCTGGGATCCGGAATGTGATAGACTTCATGCCACCAAACTGTAACCCTCCAGACCTGAAGGAATCAAGGGGTCCTAGGGATCACTCAGGCCACAGCTGAACTCTCCGTTTTACCTTCTACCCTTGGGGAAAGCAAAGAGAACAGTTCCCTGTGCAGTCTCCACCTCAACTCATCCCAGGGTGGGTGGGCCAAAGCCCTGAGTCACCACACCTGGTGTGTGTATGCAGTTGTACTTCTTTCTGCACAGCCTGCCTTTCAGCTGCTTCCTGTTCGAGCCGGTCCCCCATTCCCTTCTGAAGCCAATGCCCAAGCTCTCCCACTGTTAGGGCTGAGGACCTGGCAGGTCTGTGAGGGCTGGTGACAGAACAGTGAAGCTGGTTCAGGCATGTGAGCATTCCAGGATCTGAAGAGAGAGGGTCCCCAGGCAAGGCCAGGATGGGCAGCTGGGCCCACTGAACAGAGGGGCATGGAAAGTGACACGGGCAGTGGAGCGAGAAGAAAGTACTGCTTTGGCACCCAATAGTCCTGGGAGGGAACCCTGTTTCTGCCAAATAGGAATAAACAGGGCTGCACTGCATTCTGTGGGGTGGGAGAGATGAAGGGGGGAAATGTCAGCAAAGAGGTGACAGGCAGGGCTGTGTGCAAAGAACTGGGAGTGGGGGAAGTGGCCCAAGTCAGCCCTGGGAAAGGTGTGAGTGAAATGGAAGAAGCTGTTCCTTTGGGGCTCTGTCCTCCCCAGTCCCTAGCAAGAAGGAGGGAGGGGAAGCGGGCCCAGAGGGGCTTGAGGCCATCCCCAAATTTGGTAATTAGGCCTCTCTGTGTGGTTTTCCTGCTCCAGAAAATGTTAATTTATTGCAATCTGAAAGATGATCGAGCCAGGGCTAGGGGCTCAGCAGCTGGTGCAAGGGAGAGAGAAATCTCTTTTTGTTCTGCGGGGAATTGGGCTGCAGCCCCCCGCCCCCATCCTGCTCCCTTGCTGGGCCATCCTTCTCCCTGAGTGTCGAATGTCAACAGGCTCCTCCCAGGAGCAGCTTGCCTTCCTCAGGGGCTGAACCGGCCGGCATTTATCAAAAGCCTGGAAGCTTCTGAAGGAAGGAGGTGTGTGGGGAGGTATGTGAGCCAGTCCAGTGGGGGTGGGGCCCCAAGGTTTCTCAGCAGCCTCTGGGGTCACTGTGGGGGCTACAGCAGAGGGCTTGAGCTAGGAAGGGAGGCCTGGAGTGGGGCAGCTGGCTGCGAGCAGTGTGGGAGCCTCCTTTGCTCTTCCACGTCCTGTCAAGCTATGTCCCACCTGCCTGGCTGCCCCCCTCACCTCTATTGTTCAGCCAGACAAAAGATGATTATGGAAAAACAGCCTGCACCCAGCAGGCAGGCTCAGCAAATCAACAAATCCCCAAATCTGCTGCTGCTGCTGCTGCTGTTGCCGCTGCCACTGCTGCCGCCGCCGCCGCCACCGCCACCACTGCCACCACTGCCTGGCTGGGCCCCACTGGGCCTGGACCGGTCCTTATTCCACACCACTTCTGGCATAGAATGCCATCTGCTCTGCTGCCCAGAGACAGTTGCACCTCTGATCTTGGGGACATAGACATCCATTCTGTGGGACCTCTGGCCTGCACAGGGGTGCTCCAGCATGGAAGCTTCTTGCAGTCACCAGGGCCATCTTTGTCATCCGTCCTGACCCATACAAGTCTCAGTCCTCTAGTCATTAGCAAGCACTGCTAACACCTGCTATGTGCAGGGCACTGGGCTATGCACTAGGATATGAAGGTGAGTGAGACACAGCCCCTGCCCTAAAGGAGGTTCTAGAAGGGGAAACCAACGTATAAAGAGAGAATAGTGCCTTCAGAGGGGTCTGGTCAACTGAGACCACAGCCTTCCTCACCTTGTCACTCATGGTTTCCATCTGTATCAGCCTCCTTCCCACCTATCTCCCACTCCACAACCACCTACTGCCACCACTTCTTCTGTTCCTGCTCCTTCTCCTTCCTCCCCTCCTCCTCTTCTTCCTCTCTCCTTCTACTGTGCCTACGAGCATCAGCCTCAACACTATAATGCTCATCACGGTCATCCCCATTGTCACTGTTTTCAGTTCCTCATCCCTGTGTACCTATCCTTACTATCTAGGAATCTGGAGCCTGCAAACTGACAAGCCAACAGGGGTGGAACTATTAAGGCACAAAAATGACACACACCCCTTGCATGAATGTGTAGGCAAGTATTTATACTGTAGTCTTCATTTCAAGCAACCTCTTGGGAGCTTATGGAGGCTCTCACATCTTGGAGCTTTGCAATGAGTTTCAGATCAGTTCCTGTCTGTCCTCCCAGTGGGTCAGTATTAGCCCTTCTGGCTGCAGGTCCTAAAGGTGGTGTTTGTTTGCCTTTCAGCTGGAACCTGTGCTGGCAGCTAGCCACTTTGGAGTTCTCATCATTCTTCATGGCCTAGGCTCTGCTCAAATGCCACCATCCTGGACTGCCATTAGTAGATAAGAGGGCTCAGGAGTTCCAGAGCACCAGATGAAGCACCCCTCACTAAGTCACAGTGTCTCAATAGGGGTCCCCAGAGGAGAATAGTAGGTGTCCAGGAAAGTCAAGATTAAGGTTGGAAGCTTATCAACAGCAAGTGGGAGAGGCTGCTGCTGGGCTGGCCTGGTATAGGCTGTCAAATGGGGAAAACCCAATGGAGAATTTTAAGCACAAATGCAAAGTCACCTCCACCTCTGTGCAGTACTTTGCAGTTCATAAAGTACATGTATTCCATGTATGTCTTCTCTTAGGAAGCACACTGACCACCATTGCATGTCGGGGGGACGGGTGAGGTCTCCTCATTCCACGTTTACAGATGGGCAAACTGGAGCCCAGAAAGGCCACAGCAAGTGACAATGGTGGAATGTCAGGTTCCTAGACAACTCAGGAGAAACTTGATTGTGACATTGTCCAGGGCTTCCACGTGACATGCAGGAGGGTAAAAGCCAGGATGTCCTTACTGGCCTCTCCTAAATCCCCCAATGTCCCATGAAGAACGTCTGCAGAACTCAGGCAAGCTCTTAAGTTATTTTCTTTTTGCTGAGGAGGAAGAGGCATGAGGAGAGGGTCTCACCAACCAAGTGGCTAAGTGAGTATGGATACTTCCCTGGCTCGTGCCAGGCTGCCCTTGCACCCAGGCCAGTGCCTGTCCATGGAAGAGCCTGTCTGTGGCACAGATTCCTGTCTGGGCATTCCTCTCACTTCACCCTTTTTCTTTCAAGTCTCCGGGTCTGCCCAGACTCTCCTACTTGAAAGCCTTCCCTGCTGTTCTGTGCCAGCTGAATTCCTGTCGCTTTCAGCTTAAACCTGAGGGTGTCTGCCTGTTCCACACCTGCCACAAGAAGAGCCTTGTCCCCAGCTACTGCTCCGAAACAGTGGATTTCCAGGCAGATCTGCAGACCAGCAGCATTGGCATCCCCTGGGACCTTATTAGGCATGCAAGCTCTCAGCTGGGCCCAAGACCTATGGAATCAGGGCCTTTCACATAGGACCTGGGACTCTGTGCTTTAACAGCCCTCCAGGTAATTCCGTAATTCCGCTGTATGCTGCAGTTGGAAAACCAGTAGCAGGAAGACAGCAATTGGTTCAGGCCAACCTGGATTCAAATGGCAGCTCTGCCATTCCTAACTGCATAACCTAGCTCAGGTCAGTACACTGCCTTAAACGTCAGCTTACTTGTCAGCAAAATAGAGATCAGAGCACCTGGATACCTGAAAGTAGCATTTTTTTTTGATTTGATATAAGGAAAAGAAAAGTTTGTGAACAATTAGAACTGAAGCCGCTGGCCCAAGTTATTCAAGAAGAGGCCAAGTGACCACACTTGGGTGAGTGTGTGGTGTGTTTAGCCAGGAGTTCTATGTGGCTAGAACCCAGAGTGTCCACAATATGTCCCCTCTCCTTGGTTACCCCTGCCAACTCTATGACATGTCACACATTTCAGACCCCATGCCTTAGACTGCTGTTTCTTCTGCTTGAAATTACTTATCCTAAGGGCCCATGCAAATGATTCCTTCCCTGTGAAGCTTTTTGAATCAGTTAGGAATTGCATTCAATGCAAGGGACTGAAATTCCTCAGAATCTGGCTTAAACATACAGGTGTTTATACTCTCACATTTGAAAAGCCTGGAAGTAGACATTTCAGGGATGACACAGTGGCATAGTGAAGTTATCAGAGTCTCAGCTCCTTTTTGCTTTCTGCTCTAGCATCCTAGCACCAACTTCATTTTCAAGGTCCTATGAAGGCTCAAAATAGCTGCTGGAGCTCCATTCATCACATCAGCCAATAGAAAAGGGCAAAAACAAACATCCTAGATGAGTCAGCTTCTCTTTAAGCAGCCTCTCCAGAAGTTCCAGATGACCTTTTGTTGCATGTTTCATTGGTCAAAATCTGGTGGAAGGATATGGGCACCTCTGGATCAGAATTGGCAGGGTTGTTGTTTCAGTTTAGGCTATCTAGAGGCCAGAGAGTGACTGTAGGCTGTCTCAGGTCATACAGTGCATCAGTTGCAGGGCAGGGGTTCAAGGCAGAGTTGATAATACTCTGATCACCGTTTTTTCTCCTTTCAGGACCATCCATTTCTTGACAGCCTCTGATTGCCTGGTCTTGCAGAAACCCTCAACCAGGACATGATGGCATTTCAATCCTACTTGAACTTTAAGATCTAGGCTCAATAGCACCTCTACTATGCCTCTCACCTGACTTCCCTGCCTTCCTGCTGTCATGCAGCTCACACTGTAATGAGATAATTCCCCCTGGGACTGGGAGCCCTGGGAGGGCAGGGACTGTCCCATGGTGCTCACTTTCATGGGGCCCAGCCCTGGGCTGCTCCCATAGCAGGTGCTTGACAAATGTTTGATGACAGAATGACTGACTGAATGAAAAACAAATGAGTCAATGACAGTGTGTGCCCCTCCTTTTCGCCTGGGCCCTAGGGGGTTGTGGGGGTGCTAACAGCCCTATTGCACCAGACTACAAAAGTACATTTCCCCGGAACCATAAGACAAGTGAAGAGAAAAAGTGGCATTACAGGAAAGCCAATTCCCCACAGCATTAATAGGCCAAGTTTGGCTGCAGGAGAGAGTGGCAAAACAGGTGTGTGAACAGATAATACGGACTTTGTTGCTAACACTCATGTTGGTGAGCCAGGGCCTAGGCAGCCAGAAGGTTACAGCCCTGCCATCTCCTAACAGTTCCAATCAATATTTATTGTAATAAGAGGCAAAGATTGCTATCATCAGCAGGCGAGACTGTGTGTATGTAAGAAAACAAGGCATAACTTATTATGCGTAATTAGATGCAGAGGAAGACAATAAAAGCAGCAGCGACAACAAGAATAATGACAATAATACAAGACAGCATTGGGAAAGGAGCTTTGTTCATTTCTTGTGCTGAGAAGATAGCTCCTTTGGAGAGAGCCTTGCTTAGTCTCCAAGTGTCTACCCTGCTGGGGTTTAGATGTTCCACTCTCATCAAGTGTATTGAGCATGATGTGACAACATTATGTGGGCTGTCTCATGACAGCTGATGAGGAGGTGGAGTGTGCAGCCGAAGAGTGTCAGAAAGGCCTGCCTCCATTGCCCAGGGATGAAGTGCCAGCTTAATTGGACCTCTGGGAACAGTGACGGCCCAAGAGAGCAGAGCAGGGTACACCTGGGCCATCTGCCACCCATCACCACATGAGGCCTGACTTGGGGGTTAACGGAAGGTTGAAGGAGGCTAAAGGCTCCTCACTCCTGTGAGCTAGTAGAGATCTGGAGTTGCCCTGATGCTGTCCTTCAGAAGAGGGGTTGGGCCAGTGTGCGCCTAGGCTCCTGAGGTTGGTGGATGAGGCAGTTGGGACCTGTGGGATTTGGCTTCCAGATGCAAATTCTGAGCTCCAAAGTCCTGGCTCACAGAGCTTCCTCCATTGGCTATGAGAATCCTCTTACACAGCCAGTACTGCTGCCTCAGCACCAAACCTAAGGCTTTTTCTAGATGAGCTGAGTATGGGCCCCACTGCCCATACCACAAAGCCATGTAGTGTCCTCCGAGGTCTTCCAGTCCATCTCTGAGCTTCAGGCTCACTCCAGCTAACCAGTCCCGGACTTCAGAGGACTCAAGAAGCACACATGTCTTAAAGTATCTCAGAATATTGTTAAAGCTGCCTTCTTAGGAACACACCAGCTACACCCTAGACCCACTGAATCCAAATCATCCTCTGAACAAGGCCCCCAGTGATCTGTCTTCACATTCAAGTTTGAGAAGCTCTGCTCTAGATGGATGGTCTCAGAATTGAAGGCACACTGGCATCGCTGGGGAGCTGTTTAAAAATGCAAGGTGATAAATTTCAAGTCCCCAAGGATGAGACGTAGCACAGGTGTTTCTAAATAGCTTCCAGACGATTATAAAGTACAGCCAAGGTTGAGCGCCCAGGGCCAGAGAGCTATCTGTGGGCACCTTTTCGTATGTTTTCCCAAGCCTTATAGTCAGGCCACCACCCTAGGGCTCTAACTATAGGCATCCAGTTTGGACTCCAGCCCACAGGCTCTCCTGGATCAGGAGAGAGAGACAGCAGCAGCGTGCCCTTCTCCCTCAGAACACTTCTGAGGCCTACAGGGCCCTCCCGGGCCCCAGCAACCATTTTTTTCTGGGGCCTCACATCTGTAACAAGCCGAAGCAGACTTCACAGAGAGACAGGAAAACTGGGAAGCCCCGTGGCCTCAGAGTTCACGTTGATGCTCATGTCCAAGGACACTGACTCTCATTCGGCGACTGCCCATACTCTTGGGTGCTCTCCTGTCTGTGAACAGAGCAGACCAAGTGCTCCCAATTGTGATGCCCCTTTCTGTGCCTCCATATGGGGATCTCTGATGTTTGGGCTAATGAGACTGAAGGTGGACAGATTACTTCTACTATTTGTTATCTCTAGAAAAGCTGCTTTGCTGGCTGACAACTTGGGGTAATGAGAGGAGATGGTGCTGAACTCAATTGTAGGTGTTTCTTGAGAAAATAACTATGAGCAAGGGCAAGTATTTTAAGGCAGTAAGCTCTCACATGATTTTCTTAAAGAGTTTTCCTAAAAGTCACAGCTGTGTAACAATAAAATGTTCTACCATGTGTGGAATTGAGCTCTCTGACAGCAGAGGTGAGCAAGCATGGGAGTGTTTGTTGGAGCTGAAGTTACTCAAAGGTCTCTGGCACTGAGCACTTTCAAGATCACCTCAAATAAGGGTGACAGGAGTGATCTAGTCCAGGAGCTTATTCTATAGAAGCTTGGGCAAGCTTAATATCAGGAACAAATACAGCCCTCACACTGATACTGACTGGCTGGGCTGTGTGACTTTGGGCAACTCTATTCCTATCTCTGGCCATCAATCCAAGGGACTACACTCCATGAGCTTGACAGGTCCTGACAGCCAGGGCTGTCATTTTGCTCTTTCTAGTGGGTACCATTTACACAGACTATGCTATATACAGTGACCGTATGCCATATCACTTTTAAGGCCCTGCACAGAATGCAAATGTGGGACCTCTTGATCAAAAATTGAGAATTTTGAAGTGGGGACAGCAGAGTATTACTCCAAGTCCAGGGCCCTGTGGACTGCACTGGTAGCATGCCCAGGAACCAAGCCTGGACCAGATGGGCAAGGCAGAAGTGGGAGCTTATACCTTAGCAGATTCCTTCCTGCTGCCCGATGTTCCCTTTGTGCCTGGCAGCCCTCCCATAAAGCTCTTAACTGTTTAGTTAGGAAGGTGGGCAGAAAGCCCAGGGAAGCCAGGGGCCTATTGACCCTGGAGGACTGAATTAGGAGGAAATGATTTGAGAGGTAATCAATATGCTCAATTGCAGTTCATTAACATGTAATAAGTCCTCTGACTGCCCAGCATCCACTGAGGCCTAGCTAGCGCTGTCACCACTCCCTGCTTCTGTTCCCCAGTGTCATTTATTCTCCTAGGGGCTGATCCCAGGTGTGACGCAGCTGTGACTGGGTAGGGGAAGAAAGGGTGAGGGAGCACCAGACAGCCACTGAGACAGAGTGCTACAGCTGGAAGGGTCTTCAGATGCCTTCTGGTCCAAGTCCTTTGGGATACAGGTGAGAAAACTGTGCCCAAAGGAGTCCAGGCTCCAAACATGGAATTGGAATTGGGCACCACTAGCCCTTGACCAGGGCTCTTGTCCCACTGTCTTGATGCCAGAATGGCACAGCTCACACCCCAGTCCTGTCCTATACTGGGATTGTGCCCCTTTACTTCTTAGAACCTCAGTTTCCTCATCTATCAAACAGAGGCAACACCATTCTATAGGTCTGGGGTATGGTTTCAGTGAGATAACTGATGTGAAGAGCATTGCGTAAAACACCAAGAGCTCTTCAAATGTAAGACATTCGATGAAATTCAGCACTCACCAAGGCCCTGCTTATGTGCCCGGTTCTGTTTGTTCTCCAGGCTGGGGCCGAGCTGTGGATCATGTGGTCCCTGACCACCTCCAAGAGATACTTCTGGGTGGAGGGAGGTGTGCTTCATTACAGAGCAGCCTCTTTGCAGGCCAAAGAGGGGCGTGCAGAGAAAATTTCCTGGAGAAGGTGATCTCATTGGAGGCAGAGGATGTAAATTAGGGTTTCCAGTGGGGAAATAACAGTCATATCTTTGACAACACTTCCTACATCTCACACCCTGTCCTAAGTATCTTATATGTATCAACTCACTCAATCCTTATTATAAAGCCTATGAAGTTTCTTAGGGAAACTAAAGCCCAGAATGTTGATGCAACTCCCTTAAGTCACAAAGCTTATAATAAGTGGCAGAATTAGGACCCACACCCAGAGAAAGCTCACCCTCTTAACCCCTAAGCTATATTGCTTCTGATTCAGGGCTATTGTCCTTGTGGCAGCCATTTGAAAGGGGCAGACCTGGAAGCAGGGAGAACAGTGAATAGGCCAGGTGAGGGGAAGGCCAGCTTGGGTAGTGGTGGTGGAGTTGAAGGAAAGGTGACAGGCAGTTTGGAGGCAGGAGGATGGACTTGGTGATATTCAAACTTGAGCTTCGGGTGTAATGACCTTTCTCTGTGGAGACACACTGGTCAAGTCATATGGTCAAAGTCCACATTTAGAGTTAACCTTCACTCTAGTTTTCAAGATCTGGAGAATCTGTGGCAATTATTGTTTTTTCCTTCCTGGACTTTTTTTCCTCCTTTGGGTAATAGATCCAGCCTGCTTGGCCACAGGGGTAAGCATCTGACCTAAGCAACCCAATCAGCCCTTCCCTGAGACTCTCCTGCTTGGTGATGTTGGGAGGAACTCTGTTTCCTGGCTGCTGCTACAGAAGCTATGAGAATGCAGGCAGTGCTCTGTCTTCCCTTGTCATGGCCCTGTGCCTCCTGCCACACTTGGGGGGTCCAAACCCTTGCAGGTACCTGGAATCTTCCTTCAGGTCACCCTCTTCCTTACCCACATACAAATTGTCACCAAGTCCCTACCGCCTCAACTTCCCAACTCCTCTGCACTTTCTTTCTTCCTTCCCACCTCAAAGGAGTACAGACTCTTGTCACAACTCTTGGATGGCTACAATCAATGTCTAACTGCTGTCTCCCTTCTTCTAATACCCTAGAATACATCCCCCATTCAGTGGCTAGAAGTCTTTCTGTGACAAGTCAGATGAGTCATGACCAACATCTGTGATGCTGCATGTTAGACTTCTCACATGTTTGGCCTTGGCCATACTCTTCCTCTTTCTTGAATGGCAGTGAATGAAGATGTCCTGCACTCTTCCACTCCTTCCACCTCTGATTCAAACGGGGCTTTTCTTGAACTCCTTGTCTGACTGTCAGGCCAGGGGACTTCTATCTGTGTGACATTCACTGATAATATTTGGTGTATTTCCTTCTTGTCTTTTTTTAAGGTAATTTAGGTCATATTGTACTATAGTTTTGTGTTCTTTTTCACTTACCAGTCTCTCGTTGGCATGTCTCTACATCATCAGAAATGCTTTTTCAACTGTAATGTTGAATGGTTGCCTATATAGCCTATGCACTGAGGACTTGGGCATCTATCTCTGTGTGCTTCAGCCTTCCATGGTCACTCTTAAAAGCCAAACAGCCTCAGACTGAAGGCCTACACAGGTGTCCAGAGGGAGTCTAGAAACCTGGCTGAGTTCACAGTGCCTCAGGATCCTGTCCTTCTGCTTGCCTTTTGTCACTCTCAGCCTCTGCCCACTGCTCTGAGCTTCTTCCTGTGCCCTTTTGCACTCTTGTCACCAGTTCTCCTTCAATGTTGCTGGGGCTGTTTCCATGCCTTTGAGTCCATGTGCAGACACAGCCTCTGCCTCAATTCCCCATCATACAGCTGAGCCTGGCTTTTCATAGTTGACCAACTTCCCCAATAACTTCAAGTCAACACAGACTAATTTTTTCCCAAACTTCGGCTAATTACAACCACCTTCAACACTCACCATGCTCATATTCCACCTATCTTCATGTTTACTTTAATACTTTAACATGGGTCTTTCTATCAATACTCTTACCCTGCACCTGCCTTTTTAAACTTGAGCTCCATCCTAAGCAAGTATTAACCTTCTCTTTCCTCCTCGTCCCACCTAAAATCTTCTCGTGTAGAGAAATCCTCTTGCAGTAACAGTGGCGTGGGGAATTACAATTGGTGGCAGCCTCATTGCTCTGAGGCACTGCCCTTTCTCAGGGCTCATTGCTGCCAGTCAGGGGCTTTCATCCAGACTTTCAACATGTTGCTGAGACCCTAACCTCCTGAAACCCAAGAATCTTTTCTTCTGTCCTTTTCTATTCCCTTGCCAGAGCTGTCATCAACCCCTTCCCCACCTGCCCCCATGCTGTCTCAAAGCCAGAGCAAAGGAAGTTGAAAATAATTTACCATCACAAGAGATTTTGCAGAGATGTCGCCTAGCCCATGATGATGAAGCCGGCCTTTTGCATTAATAAACAGAATGCTTACCAGCCTCCCTACAGCATCTGCACAGGGAGGCAGGGACTCCCCAAGACATTGAATAGGTACTTGAGGTACACCTTCATGACAGAGGCACTGTTTGCTCCCAGGACAAATTTCAGGGCTCCCTTTAGAGACCCAAGCAACACCCAATGGGCAGTTTCAAAAAGAAATAGAGGTTTTGTCTCCTGACTTTAGCCTTTGAGGATTCAGAAATATTAAGGTCCAGTCACAGATGGCACAGATCACTCAGTTTTAACTCCTCATTCACACCCAGCATTGGGGGACATTACAGGCATACATTTTTGCTCACCTTCACAATTTCTTTCAGGACAAATACCTAGAAGTGGGATTTCTTGGTCATACAATGTGCACTTTAAAAAAGCTCCTATCTCTTGTCAAGCCATCCATCCAAATGCTATGGTGATTTGCGGCTGTCACCCGTGCATCCCTCACCCAGTGTGTGTGCTACAGCCCGGTTTAAAAATCTCTCCTCAGCACAAAGTACTATTATTTGTCATCCCTGCTAATTTGATAGGACAAATATGGCATTTAATTTTGGCTTTGATTTCCATCCCTCTGCGTTCTAGTGAGGTTGAACATCTTTTCATGTTTATGGCCATTATTTTGTGAATTGCCCCTTCATTGGGCCTTGTTTACTTCATCTTCTGGCTCTGCCAAAGCCCAGGGCTAGCAGGGAATTAAACACACCAGACATTATTTTTAATTAATCTTCCTTAAACACAGCTCAGATCGGGTTACTACCCTACTTGCTGCCTGCCGGAGGAAGTCCAAATTCTTTTGCCTGGCCATCAAGGCTGGTCACAGTCTGGCCCCAACCAATCTTGCCTCACATCACTGGCCTTCACATCATGCTCTACCTAGGCCACAGTGGACTATCTGATACCTCTACCCTCCCCCAGCATCAGGTACCCTTAGGCACACAGCTCAAATGTTGTTTTCTGTGCCAGTGTTTCCTACCGGCCACAGGTTAGATGATTTCACCCACCTGCCCCTATAGTTGTCACTTTGAATAACTCTTCTTTGCAGCACAGGGTTGGATGTCCTGGCTCTTTCTCTCCCAGTCTGGACTGTGAGCTCTTGATTAGGGTGGGGAGTAGGGATGACATCTCTTCTCTCTGGGGCCTCAGAACCTGAACGGGGTAGATACAGGAGAGGGTAGCCACCACATAGTGCCACCTCTCAGGGTCCAGGTACTGTGCTAGATGCACATCTCTCTCTCTCTCTCTCTCTCTCTCTCTCTCTCTCTCTCTCTCTCTCTCTCTCTCTCTCTCTCTCACTCTCTCTCTCTCAAACATGTCATGGAAGAAACAAATCATTTTAACCTGTGGACTAAAAGGAGCCATCATACTGAACCTGACAAACTCAGGGGCGGCCTGTATGGTGGGCCCCATAAACTCAGAGACTGAAAATAACCCCATAGGGTGGTCTGAACATAAAAATCCTAACTAAAAGCTGGTGTTGGTTGGTAGTCATGTCCTTGTAGGTCTAGCTTCCTTGATAAGCATCAAGCATTACCCATGAAATTGTCTATTGTCATTGTGCATCTAAGATAACATACCTTTGAAAGGTCAGAGTAATCTCCTTCTGCAGACCCCTCCAGGCATGCCCACCACATGGAAACATGGAAACACGAGGCCACATCATTATCTCCCTGGCAACATACTGTCTCTGTGGCTGTAAACGTTAACTCTCCTGCACCCACCGATGTACGAGTATGTTCCTCGTGTGGCTTTTTACCAAGTCCCAGAGATTTCTCACTTTGCTTTCTCCCAACCACTAGTGGATGTGGTGTGACCCCCTCATGTCTACTCCTTTGATTCTAATGGACAAAATAAGCTGCAAACTGCCATTCTCCAGACCATTTTCTCAGTCCCTTGAGATTTTGCTTCCCAGCAATTGTCATCAGTTTGGCTCAAATAAACTCTTATACTTTGTCTTAGGCTGCACTTTTTTTCGTTGACAAAGCCAAGTAACTAGAATCACTTCTAGCACCCAAGAGAATGAGGCAAAATTCACACAGGGTACATAAGTGGGATAAATCTCTGTACTGCTGCCTTCCTCCCAAGGGCAAAGAGAAAGGATGAGAGAGAAAAGAGGTGGCCCAATGTTTAGCACAACATCCTGTAAATGAATGCAGGATGAAGGTAGACTTGGAGCTGTGTTGGGGCAGGAATTAGAGAAAATCAAATTACTCAGCAAGTAATTACAAATGCACATACATGTATATGTATATTTATGGGTGCCAGAAGGTAGCAAAGTGTTGAGGAGTGGAGAGTGGGCCTAGCAGGCTAGCACTTACCTAGATGGTAAGATTCACTCAGGAACTTAGTAAAGAACAGTGTTTAAAACTTGCTTTAAAGTTGCCTATGATTCTGTGTTGTAAACCCTTCCAGCTTATCCAGTCTCCAGTAAAGTTTGCCCCCCTACATGCACACCTGGTGACAGTGTGTTCTGTAAGAATCAGAGTTGGGGACAGGTCCTGCAGGGCAGTAAGACAGTCTGGAAATGAACCTTTTCAGGACAACAAAGGGAGCCAATCTGTTGGGAGCCTACTGGGATAAACTTGCTCTTCCCCATGAACTGACACTTGAATACTTTCATTTCGATCTCAAAGAAAGGGTCCCTAAGTTGAGCCAGGGATACTCACACCTCAACCCTAGTGACTCCATCAAGCCCATGTAGTGCATGTTCTTAACATCCTACTGATGCTGAAATGAAGGTCAGGAATGTGAAGTAGTTGGTCAGTGCTCAGGCAGCTAGGAAGCAGCAGCCTGGGGTGCCTGGCCCCACAGTTGGTGCTGGTTCTTCTGTGACTCACTGCTGGCATCTAGCACAGTGCACAGAGTTGATACATGATGTATGCTTGGCGACCAGATTTTATATGTCATGATCAACAGTTTTCTAAGCATTAACAATGTATTCCAGGGTGTGTGGACAAGATGTTTAGGGGTTTGGTGGTAGAGGATGGAGGGTGCAGATGGGGGAGAGCACAGAAGCTGTAAGAAATACTTCCTGCCTTCTCTAAGCTTATAGCTCAACAAGCAAAATCTAAACATATAAATGATGAGTGACCAACCCCAAGCAGCAATGATGATAATAACAGCTAACATTTATTGAGTGTTTATTATAAACCGGATCTATTCCAAGTACTTTATATGGATTATCCCATTTAATCTTTATAACAACCCCTTGAGAGAGAAACTGGGTCACAGAGAAGGCGAAAAACTTGCCTAAGATCACACAACCAATAAAAAGCTAAGCCATACTCAAATCCAGGCAGCTTAATTACAGTCCCACACTTCTAACCACTGACCTCTGCACTCCGCTGCCTCCATAAGCATCCTGGGTTCAGGTACATGGGTTGAAGGTTAAAGGTCACAGGAAGTTGGAGTGCACTGAAGTGGCCATAGAGGACTTGGCCAGCTTAGTGGGACTTTAGCTGAGTCTTGAAGACCAGGGAGATTGGGAACACAATGGGGAGGGAGAGTACTCCAAGTAGGGGATGGGTGTGAGGACAGACCAGATATTGTGGGACTGGAGTCAACAACCAGCACCAGTCACATATGTGTTTTGTATGGCACAGTACAAAATTTTACAACAAAACAAAGCAAAATAAGAACACCAAACCGAATGATTTCTAACATTGAAAAACCTAGATGTTTCACCTTCAAGTTTCAGATTTTTCGGCTTCTCTTAATAAGTTGGAGGATCTGGCAACATCATGCCTTCATTCCCACATGATACAAATGGTGGGAAATGAAGAGTGTCACCCTCTATAAACAGGGCACACCCTCTCCAGTTGTCCACACTACCCACCACTCTTGATTGTCCTCAAGTCAATTTACTTCATTCATTTCTCTTGTCTATCCAGCCCCTGGAAACAAGTGAGCTTATGATCTCCACATAGACCAAGACTGTTGGGGGACAGTGAGGATCTCCAGGTGAACAATACAAGTCAAATAGTACCAGTCTTCATGGAGAGTAAGCTTTCCTGCACAAGCTATGGATCCAAGGTTACAAAGGCCAGTTAGAGTCAGTTAAGCAGGATCAAGCCTCCCATGCTGAGGATATGGGACTTTACCAACAGGCACTGGGGAGTCAGGAAGTAACACTGAGAAGGAAGAGGCCATTGGGAAGGCAGCTGCTGTGTGGTTGAGGCAGAGGCTGCTGGAATGGAGCTGGAAGGAACCCTGTGGGAGCAGGAGACATTACCAGCAGACTCACCTGTTTGTGGACTGAGATCAACCAACTAGATTGGCTGGAGGTTGAGGGAGTGAGAAGAAGGGACAAGAAGGATTTGGGTGATTGAAGCTGGTTGGACTAGGAGAAGAGTGGGGTCGCAAGCAGAAATTGGATGAGATGGCTGAGTGAAGGGGACATGGTACACATTATTAATTTAGTTGAGACATGTTGACTTTGAAGTTCTAGAGAGAATTCCAGATGAAGAAGTCTGCCAGAGAGATGAGGTTGGTGCTTGAGAGAAGTCTGAAAATGCCTCTTTCAAGTGGGAAGCAGTGAGGTCCAGGGAGTAGAATATGTCATAAGTCAGGACCAGAGTGTCAAAGCCAGAGCCTCGCTGGCATGGGAGGATGCTGTCATGAGTGAACAGTGAAGGGGAAGAATCAGAAAGGGCAACAGTGTGTGTGTGTGTGTGTGTGTGTGTGTGCACGCGTGAGTGTGCATGTGCACTGTGTGCTTGTATGTGAAGGGTAGAGCCAGAGCAGTCAGAGAAATATCAAGACATGAGGCATCATGGGAGCCCAGGAAAGAGTTTTAGAGAAGCAGCCAGAAGAGGCAGATGAAGAAGCTGTCAATGGACAGGACGATCATTCTAAGTACAGCCTCACCCAGCCTCATGGTAGGAGGATGATCCCTCTCAATCTCCTCAACCCTCTTAAAACCCAGTAGTCTTCCCTTGGTCCCAGCAGGAGAGTCAGGACTCCAGAGATGGGCTCAAAAATGTTGATTGACAGAAGACAGTTGTGTCCAAAGTCACACAGCTTTGGCTCCCAAAAGGGTAACTGGTACTGCTGGATCCAGAGCCCTCTCTCAAAGCAGTTGAGGAGAGCTGAGGGGTACTGGGAACAGCCTCTGCTGCTGAAGCCAGCTGGTTCTTCAGCCTAGCTACACAGAAGAATAACCTGGGTCACTTTCCTAAACTAAGAAGTTCCAGGCCCCACCCCAGGACGATTAGGTCAGCATCCCTGGGGGTGGGGCCTGGACATTCCTAGTTTGGGAAAGTCCCCAACTGATTCTAATGTGTGCCCAGAGCTGAAAACCAGTGATGAGGTGGTCACTGGAATAACACTTGGCCCCAGCTCCAGCAATTGGCAGTGGGGTAGACAGATGGAAGCCTCCTGCATGCCACACCATTTCCTTACAAAAGGCCTGGGGGGGGGGGAATCCCATCCCCATTGCCAGTTACTGATTCTACTTATAATGCTGAATTCATTCCTCTCTTACATATGCTTATTAGAAATTATAAGTCACAGGAGTATGCAAGTTTGGAAAATGATTTTATTACTCACTTGACCTACAATGCATGGATTTGTATATATACCTCTGACTTCAGGGTCATGTCAGCACAGTAGGGGTGAGGGGATGGGGAGGGGATTTAGAGTCCTCTTACACAGTTGCCAGAGCATATCTGCTCCCCTCTTGTAGAAGATGCCTGTGGTTCAGTACATTTTGAATCCTGCATATAATGCTATCAATGGACATTTGTTTTATTATGAAGCACAGACAAGATGAGAAAAAAAAAATAGGTAACAGACACCTGTGTTCCTATCACCCAGCTTTGTCAAATCTTAACAATATTCCACATTCACTTCACATCTTGTTTCAGGAATAAAATAACCAGATAGAGATAAGGGCCCCTCTGTACTCCTCCCCCATCCCATGCCCTCCCCAGAGGTAGCCACTCCCCTGAATCTAGAGGGCCTAATGCCCATGCATGCTCTTTCCACGTATTCATTATCGGCCCCATTTTAGAGAAGAGAAAACTGAGCCTTAGCGAAGTAAAGAGATTTGCTCCAAGTCACACAAATCAATAGGTAGTAGAGACCAGAAGCCCAAGGACAAGGTACCAGGCAGTCACCTCCCAGTATGCTGGCCCTCCAGTGCCCTCATCTGGGGACCTCCCACCCCATCATTCTGTCAACACCTCCTTTACAGGCAGAGCCAGGCCAGACCAGGCCCAGCACAGCTTGGGACCAAGCAGAAATTGTGGCCTTATCCTGACATCTCCCAGCTCCTGCCCTGCTAACATGCCTGGCTCCCCTAGACCCCTTCCAGACCCTCCTCTGTTTCCTTTCTGGGCCACTGTTCAGCCCAGCTCTACCCCACCCCCAAACTCCAGCAAAGGGCCTGTCTGTGCAGCCAATTTCCCCATTAGGTCACTAGGGGCTACAAGGAGGTAGGGGGCCTGCAATCTGTTTGGTGGGTCCTCCTGCCTTAATCAGCATGCTGCCTGGAGCAGCAGGCCAGAGTGGTGGGCAGGCGCCGGGACACTCCCACTGGGCCCCAAACCACTGCCTGACTCCCCCTCTTCCTCCCCTCTCTTTGCCAGCAACAGAGAAGGCCTGTGTGCAGTGGGAAGGAAGGCAGTGTCCAACACCTCCACCTCCATGCTGAGGAATTGGGTGGGATGAGGCAGGCGGCACATGCATAAACACAGGGGTGGGGAGGAAACGGCTATTCACCAAGCACCTACCTACATGCTGCCATGTGTTATTCTAGCTAATCCTGATGGCCACCCTATGTGGGAAACTAATGGCATCTTCAGAGATGGGGAGCAAACTGAGGCTGGAGAGGTAGCCTCAGAAGCCCCAGATACACAGCTGACAAATGGGAAAAGGAATTCGAACCCAGGTACAATTGTCTACAAATGCCTTTCCAAGGACCCAGCCTGACTCCACAAATCTCCACTTTCCCTATAGGCCTCTTCGTCCAAGAAGTCCTCTCCTCTGGCAGAGGAATGGCTAGTTCACATGGATAGACAGAGACAGAGGAGAGTAGGTGGGGCAACATTCAGAAGGTTGCCTCTCCTCTAGAGCCCCCATCTCCAAGGCACCAGCTCCCACCAGGGAGATAACAGGCTAAAAGCCTTCCTTCCCAACCTCAACCTGTCCCACCTGGGGACATTTACCTTAGGGTACTTCCTCTCTCTGTGGTTCCACTTTAATGCCCAGAAACCCATATAGTTCTAGGCTATAGGCCTTGGGGCCAGTTCAGGGTGCCCCAAAAACATGGATAATGGTAAAATCCAGAAGATAGCTTCATTTATAGAAAACTTAACATGTGCTAGGCACAGTAAAGAGCTTGGCACAGTGTTCAAGTGTTCGAGCCTCATAACTAGTGGTCCCCAACATTTTTGGCATCAGGGACCAGTACTCCTATGAGAATCTAAAGCCTGATGATCTGAGGCAGAGCTGAGGCAGTGATGATAGTGCTGGGGAGCGGCTGCAAAAATGGATGGAGCTTTGCTCACTCGCCAGCCACTCACCTCCTGTGTGCGACCGGGTTCCTAACAGACCACGGGATCGGTACCAGTCTGCGGCCTGTGGGTTGGGGATTCCTACTCATGACAACTCCTTGTAGATACTATTATTTCCCCACCTTAAGAACAAGGAACTGAAGCACAGAGAAGTAAAGGAACTTGCTTAGGTCTATCAGTAGCTGGGCTCCAAAGCCATGTTCCGAGGGTCCCTGGAGAACAGGGCTGGCTGGTGTAGAGGAAAAGATGATAGTAACCCCAGGAATGGGTTTGAGGGACACGATAGCCATGGGACAGAAATTCAGCAGCCTCTTGGCTCCAGCAGGAAGCCCTCCAGGCTTTGAGAAGCGGCTTCTGCTCTGACCCTGAGGTGTCTGTCTACTAACTCCTCCTAGGAGTGTTGCCAATCCACTCCCTGGGGGCTACTGGTGTTCTGAGCTACCTGCAGGGTGAGATGCAGCTCAGGCCGCAGTCCCCTTCCGAGTAAGGGCAGAGCCTAGGGGAGGTTCAGCAGGTGGGCAGTTTCTCAATGGGACCCTAGCTTGCAGACTCTACCCTGGCATCTTCTCTCTATATCTGGGCCTGAGGTCTCCAGGCTGTTAGAGAAAAAATGTTAAAATCAAATTGCAATTAACAGAGGCAATTATCTGTCTATTAGAAAATGTCCCCTGAGCTAGACCTGTGCTGAGAGCTGCCTGGGCCCTCCTGAGCAGCTGGGCCCCAAGGGATGCCTCAGAGCAGGGCAGCAGCCAGGGTTAGGGGGAGGCAAACAGTAGCATAAGCCTGGGGGAGGGCTCTGAAGTAGAAGTGTGGGTGTGCATAGTTCAGGGAGAAGGGAGCCCTCAGCCTGAGCACTAGCCGATACTGCTGGCCCTCCTCTCTGTTAGGCCTTTCTAGAGGGCAGACCTGGGGCAGTCTGTGTGTACTGATGAACAAAAGAAAGAAAAATCATGCAATGACCCTCCAGGGAGTGATGATAACATTTTCACTTGAAAATTACCAGAGAACAGATTGTCTTATGCAAATTATATGCAAATCACACTCCAGTTGGTCCTTTCTGTGTACTACCCAGAGTTCTTCCAGCTCTTTCCCTGGCTGAGGATGATAGAGGAGGATGAGGGTCCTAGTAGAAATCGGGTATGGGGGAATCCTGCCTGGACCTGGGCTGGCTAAGTGACCCCTTATTTTTCTGTCCAGTCCACTTTCCACTGTGAATCTTGTTGCATTTGTATGAACCCTACAGGCACCTCACTGCCTCCTGGACTGGACTTAGACCACCAAATCCAATAGGGGCTTACCTGCTGCTAAGGATGGCCTGCATCACTGGGACCTGCCATTTGCAGAAGAAATTTGAGGTCAGCTTAGCAGAATAGAAAGAGGAGCACTGGATGGAGAATTACCAGCTGAGGGCCTGCAAATCTCTCTCACTCTCTCCAGGCCAGACCTCACTGCTGGTCTCAAACTGCAGCCATTCTAGAACTGAATGACCTAAATGCAGCTCCAGCTGGCCTACATGTGATCCTCCTCCATGCTTCTGCCTCAGGGCCTGGCAACTTCATCCCAGAGTCTGGAAATTGTTCTTGATCCCCAACCATGACCTGCATCAAAGCCTTCCTGCCCAATCTACTACTTATAAATCTTGGGAGATTTGCCTTCTCTTATCTGTCCCCAGGCCCAGAGGTGTAGTTTTTCTGTCACCTCTTCCCTATTCTGGATGTCTTCTGTCTGGTCTGCCTCCAGGTCAGCCTTTCAGATCTGCTCTTTACCCTGCCATCTTAGTGCTCTTTCTACCAAATCAAACTGACTATGTTGAATATCCTCAGGGGCTTCCCAGGCAAGAGGTCTAGTCTGGACCCCTTGGGCTGGCATGTAAGACCTTTAAGGCACAGGCTGCAGAATTGCCTAACCAACCTCCAGTCACCCACATTCTGCCAGGCCTTCCCAACCTTCATGAGACACTCCTCCCCTGAAATATCTCCTCCTTTCCCTCCCCCACCCAGTGAAATTGTATTTATTCTTCACAAAATGCTTTGTCTGAGAGACATTCACCGCCTGCCAGCATCCCCCCACCACACACTTCACACACACCCCCTCCCAGCTGTCATTGTGTTTCTCCCTCCTCTGTTCTCTTTCAACATTTTTCCCATCACAGAAATTAATTCATATGTGTATCCTCGACACCTAATAGGTGATGAATGAGTAAACAAAATAGTAATGAATGAGTTGGTGAGTGAATGGGGCCTGGGTTTGACTCCTGGTTCTGCCATGGGTGAATTATCTCTTTGAGCCTCAGGCTCCTTATTTACAAATTGAGGTAGTAACAGTGACCTCACTGTGAGGCAAGGAAAGTCACCCAGAGCAGCCCCTGGGATCTCATAGATGCTCAAGAGATCCCACATGAATCCTCACCAGTCCAAAGTGAGAGCTGTCTTCAGAAACACGTGTCCTCTTAATCAACATGGCTCAGTGGCCAATGCCTCTATGGCTTTTGCTCTGGGATTGACTCAGCCCTGGATCCAGCCTCCATTCCTAAAGGGCTCTCTGAAAGCCCCCTGCCAGGTTGGTCACAGGTGCAAAGATGTGTATCTTAGAGGAAGGCCTGACACACTGCCTCAGACCTCACTGACACTTAGGGGAGATCTGCCTGAGACTTCTGCCTCTTGAATGGTCAAATGTCCTGAGAGTATAGAGGTGTGTGAAAGGGGGAATGGATGAGAACTTTAGAGTCCAATCCTACCTCTGCCAACAGACATCTACATCAATTTGGGGCCTCTCTGGACTAGATCACTACATCCCTCATATGGAGATGGTAATACATGCATGCCATTACGTGCTTGTGAGAGCTGAAAAAAATACTGTATATAACATGACTAGCACAGTGCTTGGCACATGGGATTAATAACAGCTAGCATTTAATGAGCACTTATTATGGGCAAAATATGAAATGCTTTGTGTACATTTGCTCATTTAATTCTCATGACAACTGTGAGATGAGTGCTATTATTATCACCACCCTTTGGTAGATGTGAAAGTCAAGGCACAGAAAGGTAAAGCTATTTTCTCCCAGCTGCACAGCCTGTAAGTAGATATAGCAACTTTATTGACACATAATTCACCTAGCATGTAACTGCCCCATTTAAAATATACAACTTGATAGGTTTTAGTGTGTTCACAGGGCAGAGCTAGATTTTTAACTCAAGTTTCCAACTCCAGGGACTCAGAATGGTGCAGAGAGGAAAGCAACTGGGCTCTCCCTTCAGGGGCTGACATACAGTTAAATGGGTGAGACACACACAGTCTCCAAGCTCACCGCTACTCAGTGCCTCAAAGAAGTTGGCAGCAAATGGTGTTCCAATAAGGGATTCAAGGGCAGCTTCATAGAGGAGGTAGTCTTTAATGTACCTTGGGCTGACAAAGAATCAGGGAGCGACCAGGAAGGACTGGTTGAATGTAGACCAGTGGTATGCAGTAGAAATATCATGTCAGCAACAAATATGAGCTATGTATGTAATTTTGGATTTTCTCTCAGCCATGTTAAAAAAGTGGTGATGTTCATTTTATTAATATAATTTCTGTAACCCAATAAAGCTAAAATATTATCAAATCAACATGTAATGAATAGAGGAAAATCATGCAATGTTTCAGTCATTTTTCATGGTGAAGCTTCCAATTCTGGTGTGCACTTTATATTTACTCAACTGTGAATAGACACCTTACAAGTGCTCAGTCTCCACATTCTGCTTGTGCCCACTGCAATAGAAAGCACAGATGTAGACCTTAGAAAAGCTAGAAGGCAGGGGAAGCACAATTTAGGCAGAAGAAACAGCATGGCCAAAGTTCGGTGGAATCCATAGATGGTTCTGTTTTCTTCGTTTGCTCTAATAAAAATTGTGTTTTACAGTCTGGTATTATATTTTTATTATATTTTAAATATTAAGGTTTATATTTTCCCAATATGTAATATATTCTCACAGTACAAAAATTTAAAGGTCCAAGAGGCAACTACGTCACATAGATGGCAGACATTTATATATTCTAAGGCCCTCCTTTATTTTATATAAATTGTATTGTAGCTACCATTCTTCACTTTGCTTTTTCATCAGATATTACATCTTGGGGATGGCTCTGTGTCAGTACTCAAAGTGCTTCCTCATTCTTTTTCATGGTGCATAGTATTTTACTGTCCAAGAGGTAACCAATTTTCAACTGACAAACATTTAGGTTATGTCCAATCATTTGAAATTACAAACGAGGCTGCGATAAATAATCTGTATGTGTGTCATTGTTCGTGTGTGCATGTATAAGCTGTAGGATAAATTCCTAGAAGCAGAATCTGTGGGTAGAATTTGTCAATGATGGGTTTGGAGCAGAGGAGTCACATGCTCAAGGTTGCGCTTGGAAAGATCTCTCTGGTGGTAGCATGGAGAAGGCCTTGGACGGGGGTAGACAGGGCATGGAGAGTCTGTTCTTTCATCCATTGACTTAGTGAATATTTATCCTCTGTGTTGTGTCACTTTGCTGGTGAACCAGACAGACTGGGCCCTGCTGTCAAGCAGCTGATAGTTGAATGGAGAAATTGAGAGGCAAGAAATGTCAATAGCCTGGACTAGGGCTATGGCAGCAGAGACAGGTGGACACCTTAAAGAAAACTAGAACAGGGCACTGGAACAAGAGTCAGACAGACATGGTTGGAGCTGGGCTTTGGAGAAACCATGTTGGAAGTGGTGAGAGAGAGGTGGGGGAGTAGAGTCAAAGGAGATAAGGACCTGGAAGGTTCATCTCATGGGTTTGAAGGCAACTAGATGACATTTTTGAGAACCTTGAAGATCACTCCAGCCACGTTCTTCCACCTCACTCCTGGCCCACAGGGCTCAAAATAGCCAAACCATCTTATTTCTTCTGCTGGCTACCTGTTTGTTAAAGGCCAGCTGAAGTGCTCTTGGGCCTGCAGCATGGACTGAAGGGCCCTTGTCCGATGGGCACTCATGGCTCCTTGGGATGCTGAAGCAGCCGAGAAGTTTAGAGGCCTAGGACCAGGCATAGTTTTCCATGGAGCCCCTTCTAGTGGCCTCTACTGACATGTCCCACAGGCCCCCTGCTTATTGAGATTCATTGCATCACTGGCTGAATCTGAGTTTCCCCCTCCTCCCCAATTGGGCCCCTGAAGTCAGCAGGTTTACCACCAACATGCCATCTAGTGTTGCCCTTTTTTCTCAAGGCAGCCTCGGTGCCAGTTCTCAGACAACTGCTCGACAGGCTCGGCCGGGCCTTGTACCCACTCAAGTGCTGCTCCCCTGCCCATTCTTCCTTGGGTTTCTCAATCAAGAAGCACTCACTGGATAAAACTCTCCAGAGCTTGTGGTACTCACAAAGGTAGGTCCTGTGTGCTCCTTTCTGTTAATGGAATGTATGGCTAGTGGGTGCTGTGGTAGGTTTAGGGGCGGGTGGGGGAGAAGGCATCTTAGTCCTTAGAGCCACTGAGATCTCTCTTCCCCTCTGGGCTGCTTTGGAAAATCCAAGAAGGACATATAGTAAAGTGGAGTGTGGATGAGGGACTCCTCACCTTTCAAGTGTCTTGGGTCCTAAAAGAACTCCAGCCCCTTTTCCACCTACCAGCCCAAGTTTTATCTGTACTCTGAGCTTTCCAGATGTTTGCTCTCTTCATCTTGAGCCTTAAGGAGGACCACATAAAGAGCAGGTTCTCCACTTTCAGCCAAGCATGTCCCACCTCCCAGTGACCCTATATAATCTCTCAGCTGAGAGCCTTCTTGTTGGCTGCCGACTATGCCCTGGCCTTGGGTCCTGGGTCTTCTCCACACACCTCCCCACCTCAGTCTTCCCTGCCTGCATGCTTAATGATTCCCAGCTGTTCCCAGCCACATCCTCTCCCCTGGGCCCTGGCACTGAGAGCAGAACCTTCTCTAGTAGGCCCTTCAGAGTGTTAACCCCTGGCTGGCTGAGCCTCCAGGCTCCAACAAGGTGCCAACACAGGAAACCTAAGACTAACAGAGACAGAATATGATATAGTGGTCAAACTTCTCTGAACAACTGCCCTAGGAAGGCTCTCTGACTGCCAAAATCCTCTCTTGTTCACCTGCTGACATGCCCTCTGCAAGCATGCTCTCTAACCTTGACTTGACACATGGCAGTGTTCAGCCCTCTTCCTTCTATTCTAGAGAATGCTGGCTCTGAAGGCAATCTGCCTGGCTTCAAACCCTACCTTTGTCACCTCCTAACTGTGTGGCCCTGGACAAGATACTTTCTCCATGGTTCTGTTTTTTCATCTGAGAAGTGGGTATAATACAAGTAGTTATGCTATAGCCTTGCTGAAGAGATTGTATACATTAAGCCAGATGAACTGCTTAAAACAGTGGCTGGTGTAGACCAGTAAGGGTTAGCCATTGTGTTCTTATTGCAGACAGTCCCTGGTAGCTCTGTGAGGACAAAGACCATGTCTTTCTCACCCATGCATGCCTAGTATAGTTCCAGGCACACAGTCAGTACTCAGTACATATTTGGTACATGACAGAGAAGACTTAATTTTCTGTGCCTCTCTCAGCCAGGGATCTGGGTGTTCTCCTGACAGAAGCACACAGGTAGGCACCACCTTGACTTGTACCACACCTGTCAACCCTCAGACCAGTGGCTCATTGGGTGATCTGGTAGGGTCCTTAGAGACTTGGCTTAAAAAGGCAATCATTTGACTGGTTCAGAGGCTCATACAGACCACATCCTGGGTGGTGGCTAGTCTGCCAGAAATGAAGGACTCAAGATACAAAGTATGGATGCAGGGGGAAGCATGGACTCAGGAGTGAGGGTGACCTCAATTGGAATCCCAACTGCCACTTATTGGCTGTCTAACCCCCAGAAGGTCATACGTCCTTCCCAGCCTCAGTTTCTTCACTTGTGACATGGGGATAATCATGCCTCCTCTCAGAGCTTGGCAAAAATTCAATGAGAAAAGTGTGTCAAGCATGCAGCAGAGTGCCTGGCACAGAACTGGTGCCAAGGCAGTCACTAGAAGTTCCTGCCCTGACCTGGGGCCCCGAGAGCGGGAAGCACTGTCTGGAATGGGGGTGGCGTTTGTTTGGTTTGTTGGATCTAGCTCCTTAGCCTCCAGGACTTTCCAGATGGTGGTTCTGAGCAAGGCCCAGGCCAAGGGGCCACAGCCGGGGCTCCCAGCCACCCATTCCTTACACCCTGGCATGGCGGGGTTCTTGGCCTCCCGCCACAGCCTAGTATGTAAATAAACCAGCTTTTCACTGGCTGGGAGCAAAACTGCCCTAAGTGACATTTCAAATTAGTTCTGCTATATTGGACTTGAGCTCTGAAGGGCCTGGGCATGTTTCCTCCCCAGCTCATTCCTTTCTCTGTGTGGTGAGAGCTCTTAAAATGCACCCGGTGTGGGCAGAGGGCCAGGGTGGGGCAGGGGCAGGCCTGCGGCGACCTGCTGAAGCACTTACCAGGCCCAGGGCCACAGCCTCCCTTCCTAGGGAGGTCAGGAGCCCTGCACCAGGGTGGCCCCCCTCCACACCAGCCCTCCATGGCTGCCATGGCAACCCAGCCTCCTTGCACAGGGCTCACACACCAGCTGGCAGGGATGCTGAATGGAAAGAGGGTTGCCTCATTGGCCGAGGAGAGGGGGCTGGGCACTGGAGGGGGTGCATGAAGGGTGGGCCAGCTGCAGGCCTGGCAGATCTGAAAGGGAGATGTGCTAGCCACATGGCCTGTCCGGCTCAGGCTGGGGCTGGGGCCGTGCCAGGAGATGAGACCATGGCAGGAGAAGACATCCAGGATCGTGGATGCATGCCACTGTCTTTCTGGCAAAGCACTGTGGCTTCCCTGCTGGGCTGAGGGCAGAGGGCGCTGGATTCAAGTCCTCCCTTTCTTGGCAAGTTGCCTTACTCCACTTGGCCTTGATTTCTTTAGACTTTAGGTCTGAGGGTGGAAAGAACTGAGCCTGTGGAGCTGGACAGAGCTAAGGGACACTTAAATCACACGTATGCCATTTCCCATCTCTGAGCCTAAATCTTTTCCACTGTAAAATAGGAATGTTGGTAGCATCCACTTCATGAGCTCGTTGAGAGTGGGTGATAAGATGATGCACGCAAAGCACATAGCACAGTACCTGGCACATAAGAAGAGCTCACTAAGTGGCAGCTATTATTGATATTACTGCTATTCTTTTTATTATTTTGTTCAAAGTGACAGTTTCTGTTGTCTATGTCCTTCACTAAACTCGAACACAGGGACAAGGACTTATTTCTCTTTTCATCTCTAGCAGCTCTAGGCTCATGCCCTGCCCAGAACAAATTCTGACATAAGGGGGGGGGATGACAGATATACAGCAGGAACGTTTTGAGCTACATGGCTTCAAAACTCCCTTGTGGTTGGACATTCTGCGCTTTTAAATGCATAAGCTCTAAGGAAGGGTTGCCTTTGAATTATGCAGGCCCTGAGGAAAAACATTATCTATCTATGTATTGATCAATTGATTGATCGATAGATACAGATATATATACAGAGGCCAGGAATGATAAACACAGTTATGCCCCCTAGCAACTGCCCAGTAGTCTTCAGGAGGACCCTGGTAAGAGTGAGGAAGGAAAGACTATGAAGAAAGCATGAAGGCAAATGGCAGAAGGCAGGGGACAGGAGCCAGGTGTCTCCTCCCAATTGGAGTGTGAGGACAGACAAGCAAGGGGGAGGCTGGAATTATCCACATGGTGATGGATCAGAATGGGACACATCAGTGTAAACTCATGTTTAACTTAATACAGATATAATAGTTACACAGAGAAACACTTACAGGTATGTGTACATAGACTAGTTAACACAACTTTTGCTGTTAGTTGCCAGGGCCCAGTACCAAGGAACACATCCAGAGTCCAATTCTTGGTTTCTAACACTATTCTCCAATAAAAGTAACCAGAACTCCTCACAAAACTGGTTGATTTCAGACCTGGAACAGGAAAATATATGAGATGAGCCTGGAGAATCTTTTAGTGCCAGAGGGAAGCGACTGTTAGGGGTAAAAAAACAACAAAACAAAACACACACATTGATGGGGGTACGTCAAAGGGACACAAGAGCCAACTGACAGAGCTCCCGAAGGCTAAACCTGGAGCAATGTGAGCAACAGAATAAATAATGTAGTGCTGGATTGTAACACAGACTACAAAACAAATACCCATGAGACTACAGTGATATAAATAAGTGATTGGATAAATAAATGGGGGAGAAGAGGCAAGTCTCTCATGCAGAATTGCAAATCATTTATGTAGATCATCCTCCTACAAGGAGGCGGCACACATCTCCCCATTCCAAGCTCTTTAACTGTGAGCTGTGCATGGTGACTTTCTTCTAAAGAGGACAGTATAGAAAGGGGTGACAACAGAGTATCTTTCTAGTGGAGAGACCTGACAAACACCCCTCAGCCAGGTGAACACTGTCAGCATCAACATATAAGAGAGCGTGTAACCTTGATATGCTGTGATAAAAAGGGCATTTTAAGTCTTTGTGCTATCTTTAATTTTTCTATAAATCTTAAACTGTTCTAAATTTTTAAAGTTTATGTGAAAAAACACATGAAGATTTGGGGTGAATTCGTATCTGCCCCACCTGACTGCATGGGTTTAAGAAAGTTTTCATCTCTTCTGAGTATATTTCCACTTTTGTAAAATGGGAGCATAATTTCTCTCTGTAAGCTTCTAGAAAAAACAGAGGAAGTGATGTAATGCCATGTAAACACACACAGACACATTGAATACATGCCAATTTCCTTCCTCACTTCATTCTTGTAAGAGCTCTGTGTGAAATAGATGGGACAACTGAGGCACAGAGAGGCACAGGGGCTTGCCCAAGCTCACATAGCTGGGAAGTGGAGAAAGCTAGATGTGACATTTCCTCTAAGACATTATACTGGTTGCTAAAGCTGGGCTATAATAGGACCTGTCCACTTGTGGGTAGGAAAGCTAGCTGACTGATTGGTGGTCTCAGGGCATCTGAGAGGCAGCCACTTCCCCTGAGAAACTGTACAAGGTAGTACAGCACAGTGGTTAGGCATGTGGAGTGTAAAATCAGCCTGCCTACTTCACACCTCAAATCTACTATTTCCTGGCTGTGTGACTTGGCAAGTCGTTTATTTTGTTGAGCCTTAGCTTTCTCATCTGTACCATGGCCATTGATGAGAGTATTTACCTTTTAATATTATTGTTGTGAAGGTTAATTTTGTTAATCTGCCGGAAAAGTATAAAATAGTATCTGGCACATAATA
The DNA here is from genome assembly GCA_030015415.1 of Cynopterus sphinx. Classification (NCBI taxonomy): domain Eukaryota; kingdom Metazoa; phylum Chordata; class Mammalia; order Chiroptera; family Pteropodidae; genus Cynopterus; species Cynopterus sphinx. The sequence goes on from CM057388.1 coordinate 79,575,371, forward strand.
AGTGCTGGGTAAATCCTAGCTATCATTATCTGCAGGTTGGAGGTCTTGGCGTAGAAGGGGACCAGGAATTGTTTCTTTATAAGTATGTAAGGGTTTTTGCATAACATAACAAACACTCACTTGCATAGCAGTCCATGAACAACCCCTTTGAATCCTGAAGTTCGAAAGAAGCTTCAGGATGAAGGTCATCATCTTATATGGATCAACTGAGGCCTGGAAAGGGAAAGGGCCTGGCCCGACATCACAGTGCAGGTCAGTGGCTGATGTGAGCCAAAGAAAAAAGGTCCTGTTTCCCTGTCCTAGACCCCTGCCACTTTGCCCACTTGCTACTCTGAGTCTCTACTGAACACTGTTACAGTCCCCAAGGTCGTTGCTAAGGTGTGAGATCAGCGGGGCTGCTTGGCTTTTGGGGGGAGTCAGTGTTGGCTCTGGACTTTGAAGGCTGGCAGGCTTGCCTCAGGCAGGGAACATGGACAGCGCACTTTGACAGAATGGGGGCCTAGCAGTGGTGATGCCTAGTGGTGATGTACTGGGAAACTGGCTTTTGGGATAAGGGTGCCCTGATTTGTACGGTTTGCTGATTTTTGTGGTGTAAATGCTCCTGCCATGAACCATCATGTTTAAACTACTGATAGTTGAACAATGTGCTTGTAAAATTCTTCAATATTTAGCAATTGCCTACAGGAGAAAAGAGGTTTGTTTCTGGGGCAGAAGAAGCTGGGCCTTTCAGTAAGCAGGTTAGTGGGATGGAGGAGTAGCTGGGTAAGGTGTGGCAGCTAAGGGAACAGCTGGGTGCCAGCCAGTGGGTCACATGCAGATTCAACTATTAGCTGTTGAGCTGTGCTCTTTGCTGGGCTCCACGCCAGACATTTAACATGCATTAGCTCATTTAATCCTCACAACAGCTTTAAGAAGTGTTCATTCATTCATTGCTCCCACCATCCACTCATCCATCTGTCTATCTGACAAGTCTGTATTGAGCATCTACTCTGTGCCAAACGTTGTCTGAGATACAATGGTGATACAAACAAAGTCATTGCCCTAATGGAGCTTACATTTGAGAGAGAGGAAACAGACAATAAACCCATTTTTAAAGGAATAAAAAATAATTACCAGTTGTGGTGTTTGGAAGGAAGCAAGAGTACTGATATTGAGAACGAAGGGGTTACTGCTGCTTAAGATAGGAGATGGCCAGGGAATATGTCTCTGAGGAGGTGACATTTAAGAATGAGAAGGAGCCAGCAATGCAAATGGCTGGGGTCAGAGCACTGAGCTGATAGGAACAGCAAGTACAAAGGCCCTGAGGTAGAAATACATTTTTTCAAGCACCATTACAGAAGTCAATATGGTGGAGCTTATGACTGAGAGACTGTGGCCTGAAATGAAGCCACAGAGGTAGACAGAGGTGAGGACTTGGAAGGATTTAGAGCTGGGTTATCACGTGGATTGTCTCATGTTCCGCCAGCTCATTCAGGCTATGGTGTGAAGAATTGCAGAGAAGCAGGAAAGCCAGTTAGAAGATTTTGTGTCCAAATAAGAGTTATGATGCTAGGTCCAGAATGGAGGCAGCACAGACAGAGAGGCAGGAGGACACACCCAAGATCATATATCTAATAAACGGCAGAACCTAGATTTCAATCCAGGCTCCATTCATGCTCCTCCCCACGCCTCAGCAGTCTCCTGGAAAGAAACCCAGATTTGCTGACTTAAGGCCTCAAACCTAGGAAAATTTTCCCAGGAGAGGAATGACATGATGGTAGAGAGATGTATCTATTCATATACATTTTTATACTTAAATCACTTGCCATTCAAATGTTATAGGCTTCCACTGAAATGTGAATCCCTGGGGTGGGGGATCTGAGTCATCCAGGATTCCCAGCCCAGAGTCTTAATCTGAATCAAAGGAGCAGGGGTTTCTGAACAGAAAGATGACCAACTCTCTCAGGGACTGTGCCAGTTCCTGCTGTGCCCAGTTTGGCCCACCCTGGAAAACCTCTTGGCTGAGTGCCCCTAAGTTGCACCACTGCAAAGGGAAGACACTGTGTATCCAAGTCCTTGTTGAGCAGCATGACACCCCTGAGCCTGTCACCTGGATCCAGGCCCAGCCCCTCTGCTTCCCTGTGGTATTAACTCAGACAAGGAGTCTAACTTCCGTGCACCTTTGTCTTCCCATCTGCCTCTGAAGGTCATTGTGAGGATCAAATGGGGTCATGCAGATATGCTTGGTACAGTGCCCTGCACATAGTAGGTTTTCAAGAAGCTTCCTTCTTTCATTCTAGACAGGTGAGATGTCTAAAGTGTCACTGAGATTGGGATTTCTGGGGAGTTCCAAGGGGGGGCCACAGCAGGTAAGCATCTGAGAGAGGGGAGTACAGAGTGCCTTCCCTCTCCTTCCCCATCCGTCTTCAACTCCTCCATCCCCTCTTCTCCCCCATGCCTCTGCTTTACACACCTGGGAGTTGCCTAATTGGAGCTAATTAGCTTCTCCTGCAATAAAACCCCAATGATGGAAAGGTTCCGTGGCTCAGGCCTCTGACAGTAATCATGTTAAGTAGATATTTGTTTATCCCTTTATTAAGCAAGTCAATTAACTTGTAATATCTGAGAAGCCGATTTTCAGGCCTGGGAGCTGGGCACATGCTGTTAAGATTTGAAGGCTCCACTTGGGGCTCTTCAGTGTCTTGTCCTGCCTGAACCCCAAAGAAGCCAGGTCGCAGAATGGCAGGGGTAGGAGAGCCATTGAACATGTCTCTACAGATTAGAGACTGAGGCCCAAAGCAGGCGTAGGGGCTGCCTTAAGTCACACAAATGACTGCCTGAGAAGGTAGAGGACATTAAGGAGTCCTGTATAGGGTACTCACTCAGTGCAGTGGGGGCTCATGGGAAAATGAGATCACTGGGTTCAGACAGGGGGTGGCCAGGGAAAGCTTCATGGAGGAGGCAGAATGTGTGCTTTGACAAGAGGACATTGGGCAGGGAAGGCACTCCTGGTAGAAGGAGTAGTGTGTGTGGGCAGAGGTAGAAAAGTAGGGAAACAGAGCGTGTTTCAGAAACAGTATTTTGGTTGGTGCCCTGGCAGTGTGAGGGCAATAGAGTGGGCAAGAAGATCTCGAGGACAGTAAAGCTGCCTCATGCATTTATTCATGCATTCAAGCCACCCTTGTTGGGTGCTACTATGTGCCAAGCAGTGAGTCCTGGAAATGCTCACAGTTGAATTAGGGAGGCAAATGTGCTAAAGAAGGAACTGCAAAGTAGTGCAATAAAAGCTGTGGCAGAAAAGAAGTTTGTGAGGAGGAAGGGAGAGGTCAAGTCTGTGTGCTTCCGTCAGAAAGAGTTTCTCAGAGGTATTGGCAGAAGCCCAGAGAACCAAGCAGGGCTTGAGAGTTATAATTATGTACCATCTGCCCAGTACTTATGGACCTACACATCACTCTACATACAGTATGTTTGTTTTTAATCCACCCGGTAACTCTGGGGCAGAGAGGATTAGCCCCACCTTACAGAGGACAGAAACTGAGGTTGAGCAGTGCAGCAAGAAAGAACATGATAAGGTGGGGACAGCACAGCCTATGGAATCTGTGTGGTTTCAGTTCAAATTTTAGCTCTTACTTGCTGGGTAATGGTAAGCAACAAGAAACTTAACATCTTGGGGTCTCCATTTCCCTGCCCAAGAAAGGGGGACAACACCCATATTTGATTCATTCAATAAGGAGTATATAGGAATCACATATGAAGTGCCTCACAAATGTTAGTTTACTTAATTCCTGCCCTTAGATGACTTGCCCAAGGTCCTACAACTAGTAAAAACTCAAACCCAGGCCCTTCCAATCTAAAAGCTATTCTGTGAGGTCCTCACTGTCTTCACAGGTGGTGAGAACAGTGCTGGTGGTAAGGCTGAACAGGAAAGGTCTTGGCTATATAAGGCCAATAACTTAGCATTTTGTCACCATCCAGGGAAGCTAGAAAGGGAAATGCTGAGCTTCCTCAAGGCTAAAGCAAGGAGGATGGAGGCTAGACATTGGGATGATCTTGCTGACAAGGTTGTGAGTCACCAACTGGAAGAGCTGTGGCTTTGGGTCCTGGGAGATCCTTCAGGACACATAATAATCCCAATGAGTCTGAGCTGGGGCGAGGCAGCACCAACTTGACAAAGAGGAAACAATGAGATCATCAAGGCTGCAGACTGGAAAGAACCCAAAAGGGTTATCTGGTCCGGCCCCCTGCCTCTAGGCAGAATTTTTCCAGAACCAGGCAGATGAGAATCTCCTTTATTTTTCAAGGTCTCCAGGGGAAAAGACTCCTCCGCTTTCCTTGATAGTTCTAGAACAGGCCTCACAGCCCACATTCAGAAAGTTCTTTCTTTTGGCTGATCACAATTTCTCCTGCTGCCATTCAGCCTTTAGTGGGAAGGCTGCTTGGGCCACTTTGGGCCACCTGCCCCACTAAGCAGGAGGAATGATCATGTCCCCTGTTTGCTGATGGGCAGCCACCAAATCCCCAGGGAAGGCAAAGCGTGCACCTAAGACCCTTCATAACCATCTCGCTGAGTTCCCCAGACTTCTCTCCAATGCATTTGGCTGGCTGGGAACACTGGCCATCCTCATCCCTCAAACAGGCTCCACTTGACCCCCACCACATGCCTTTGTTGACCCTCTTCCCCACTCACGTCCTGTGAGGCCTTTCTTCTGGGTTTGCAGCTGGGTGCAGTACAACCCATTCTTCAAGACTCTGTCAGAAGTTGCTTCCTCAGTGAAACCTTCCCTGATTCTCCCAAGGAGTGAAAATCATTCTCTCCTCCATTTGCATTTTGTATTACATCACTTTGCCTGATGTCAGAAATAGTACTGGGTTGTGGGCCAAAAATTTCATATAGTCCAACCCAAATTGCTTGTCTGTTTCTGCTTCTAGGCTGTAAAGAGTGCACTGTATTCACCTCCGCACACCACTCCATGCCTGTCACTTCCCTTCCCCCACATAAGTGCCTGGAGTGATGCCTCGTACACCAAAGTGGCCAAAGCATATTTATAGATTCTGTTGAATAGTCATGATCATAAAATGATAATATTTGGATGGGCCTTTACTAAAGTCCACTCATACTTTTTGTCTCAGTTAATCCTCAGCCACTCTACAATGAAAGCCTTCTTGTTTTCCCATTGGTAGAATGAGGAAACTGAGACACAATGAAATTACCTGTCTGGGGTTATGCAGTCACTATGATCCTGAAAGTTGAGAAAATCCAAAGGCCTCCCCAAGAATTTTGTATGGTCCATATCATTTGCTGCCTAGATTCTGCCTTTTTCAGTCAGCCCCAAGACCCAGACCCCTCCTCTTTGCCTCAAGCCTTCTGTGAAGGGAATGACTTGGCTGGAGATGGGAGATGTTGGGGATCAAAGAAGGAATCAATTGGTAGTGTGTGGAAGCTTCCACCATCTTGCCAATTGCACTCTCTCCTTTCTTCTTCTGGAATAATAGACAGGCCATCAACTGGATCTATTTATGGGCCCTGGAGACTCAGAGTCTCACCCAAAACAGTGTTCCCAAGATGGCTTCTCAACAAAAATGGTTTCTACATAAGTTTACCTCCAAACAGCTAAGAAAGTCATATTTTCTTTCTCTTCCAGTGTTTTCATAAAGCCTGATGCTCATATTGCTGGTCTCAGGAGGATTTACATGGCACCTAAACCAAGATGTATACGTCAATAGTGATATATTCATCTTAAGGTTTATTAGAATAAAATGCAACCAGCCCATACATGATTTCACAGATAGCATTGCTTAGGATGACACCAAGAAAACTGTTAAAGTTTGTTTTACAGAAGTGTGTCTGTTTAAAAAGAAATAGCACCTAAATAGTGAAACAGGTGTGATGAGACTATGGTAAAAGTAATGATGGTGGCATGTGTAACACTGACACTGAGGAAGCTTGTGCTCTTCCTGCACACAGTCCTGGAAAGACGCAGTCACCAGACAGCCCCAGGAAGGCTCACTGGCAGCTGGATGGAACCTGCATGTATGGCCAAGGTGGGCAGCCTGATGCAGGAGGACTTGTAGACTCACATGGACCTGACTTGCTGTCCCAGCTTTGCCTCTTTCTAGAAATCTTCTTCCCTGCTTGGAGACAGAGTTCAATCACTTGCATACACCCAGGGCCTAACATAGTGCCTGGCACATAATAAGTGCTCAAGAAATATGAGTTAAGTGAAAAAGTGAATTTTGAAGTCCTCATTCCTCACATAAAGTCAGAAGAGTATTTCCTAGTATACAAGCTTGTTGTGAGGATAAAATGAACTATCTGAAAACCTTTTGCACTGGGCTTAGCACATAGTCAGCCATGGGGTGGGAGGGATGTCATTATTGTTGGATACAGTGAGGAGAGAGTCTGATGTGGGCCTTGCAAGAAGTAAGGCAGGTGAGGAGAAATCACTTGCAAGGCCTTGGCATCTCAGCTCACAGCTGAGCCTGAGACCTCACTAGTCCTGTGCACACACTCATGTCCTCACTCATACCAAAGGGGACCAGGACCACTCATCTGCTCATACCTCATGCTAGAAGCTAGGCCTGAACTCACTCTTTCAGAGCCCCCTCCTCCGAGTCTGGTCCAGGCACTAGAGCCAAAATACCACAGGCACGTGATCTCCCAGGCACCTGAGGGTCATCCTTGTGGCACTGTCCCCTGCCAAATCCCCCAGTGTGGTCTGAGCTTCTTCACCACATAGCCTGCTAGACAGACCTTGTGGTGGTGCCACCAGAGCAGAGCAATGGCTCTCAGGCTCTGCTGAAGGAGGCTCTGGAGGAAAAGGCAAGGAGGGACAAGGAGGTCCCCCCGCATACACACACACACCTGGGAAGGCCAACACAGGCAAACCTGCGTCAGGGGTCGGAAACCTCCTGCAGCCCCTGGAGCACAAGAAGGGTCTGTTTTGTGGCTAATGCAACAGGTCCTTCTTGAGGTGAAGTCTGGTTGTTTCAGGACGTGCAAAACCCGAGAGGGGCCAGCTCCTACAGAGAAAGGGACTGTGCGCAACTGTTTACAGGTATCACACATTATAGATGCAGGCAGAGATCTAGAATACTAGGGCTGGTCCAGTGGTTCCCAACTCTGGCTGCATCCGAACTCCCTCAGGGCATGTTAAAAAATCGACTTTCAGATCTGGAATCACCAGGAAATGGGATATTTCCAGACTACTTGTGATTTAGCCAACTTTGTAAACTACTGCTATAGCTCAGTCTTTAAAGAAATGATATTTAATTCTCGTACTATAAAATTCACCCTTGTAAAATGTGCAGTTTTATGGTTTTTAGTATGTTCAACCATTCCCACCCTCTAATTCCTGAGCATTCTTTCATCACGCCCCAAAAGAACCCTCATACCCATGAGAGGTCATTTCACATCCTCCTTTACCCTTAGCCCCTATCAATGATTAATCCATTTTCTATCTCTGGATTTGCCTCCTTTGCACACCTTCATATAAATGGAATCGTAGAATATGTGCTCTTTTGTGTGTGGCTTCTTTCACCTAGCATGTTTTTAAGGTTCATCCATGTCACAGCATGTGTCAGTGCCTCATTCCTTTCCATTGACACATTTTATTCCATTATCTGGATATATAGCATTTTGTCTGTCCATTCACCATTTGATACTTTGGGGACATTTCTACCTTTTTGGCTGTAATTTCTGTGTGGTTGTGTGCTTTCATTCCTCTTTGGTATATACCTGGGGGTGGAATTGCTGGGTTAAATGATCATTCTATGTCTAAATTTTTGAGGAACTGCCAAACTATTCCACAGTGGCTATACCATTTTACATCCTCACCAGCAATGAACAAGCATTCCAATTTCTCTACAACCATACCAACACTTCTTATTTTCAATTTGTTTTTTTAATTCTAGCCACTGAGTGGGTATGATGTGATATCTCATTGTGGTTTTGCTTTGTGGTTCATTAGTGACTGTGATGTTGAGCATCTCTCCATGTGCTACTGACAATTTTATATCTTCTTTAGAGAAATGCCTATTTCTCCCAATTCCTCTTGCCCATTTTTAATTGGGTTGTTTGTCATCTTATTCTTGAGTCTGGATACAGTCTGGATACTAGACTTTAATCAGATATATACGGGAAAATATTTTCTCCCATTCTATGGGTAGTCTTGTAAGTGTCTTGATATGTGGTTCACTCTTAACTCCCTTTTTATAGAGAGACAGAGGGCTCAGAGGGGAAAGGCGCTTGCATGGAGTCACATTCAATGAGAGTCAGTAGTGTTCTACTTATCTACACAGGGTGCATCAGGAGGTGAGCTGGGAGAGCGGGGAGAAGCAGGCGTGAAAATAAATCAAGCCTGGGCCTAACTTAACAATTATTTTTATTTTCCCCTGGAAGACACACTCTCATCTTTAGTAGATTGCTTCTCTTGACCATTCTGATCTGTTTAAACAGCTTCTAGCATCAGATTCATTAGATTCATCTAGGCCTGGAGAGAGAAAGTGCCATGGGATTTAACGTTTGTCTGGGGTAGTCTACAAAGGATGATCAAGAATCCATGCTATCGCGCAACCACAGTCTTTGCTCTGTGGTGCATACTGGTCCACAGAGGCTGAGAGAGGACTGAGAGTACCCAAATGGTAGCTGGGGACAATGAGGAGCCCAATCGAACAAAGGCATCCTTTTGAGGTGTGACTGTACCTTTGTGTTCATGAGTACACCTTTCACATTTCAACTCCAAAGCAGGAGGAGGCTTCTCATTTTTTACTTCTTGTTCATGTCAAACATCAGCAAGGTAATGTTAAACCCATGATGGATATGCATCAAAATTTACACAAGAATACTGTGCACCTTCGCTTGGACAGAGGTCAAGACAATAAGCCAATTTTATGAATCGCCTCTTTGTTTATGCTTGATTAAGAGAGTTCACAATGATCTTAGGTAATCCCTAACATTTGAGTAAGTTCCCAAATTTCCTTGCTGTTGTTTGTGTGAAACCCTCTCAGCTAGCTTAAAAAGGTGGCAGGTCTTGTAGCATGGCTGTATATAAAATGAAAGTCATTTTGGTTATGCTGTAAAATTATTAGAGAATTTCATGGTATTCAATTGTTCTTCTACAAATGTTTACTGAGGACTTTGTGGGTGTAGGGCACTATGCTATGTGCCAGGGCTACCTTTCTGGGCCTCAATTTCCCCTTTTGTAAATTGTAGGCATGGGTTAGATCACAGTCTTTTAAATTTCTTTTTTTTTTCTTTCTTTTATTTTTTTGGTGGCAGAATACTTTTTTCTGGACAAAAATCTTATCTGGAACTGTAATAGAAACAACAGACAAAGTAGAACAGTTTGGAGGCAGATGCTCCTTGAATTTGCCATCACTTCCCCCACCCCACACTTCATACACAGTGGTTCTAGAGACCTCAGAGCACAACTGGAGAGGTAGAGGCCAGCAGAGCCATGCCCTGGGTGCTGTGGGTCCACATTGCTGAGACTACTCTGGCTCTTTCTCTCTATCTCCTCCTGACCCTGCTCAGAGGCTGCACAGTATATCCCAGAGCTGAACACCTCTGCCCTCTCCTCCCCTCCCTAGCTCTCTCCTCCCCCTACTCTGCATCAGTCCAGATTTCCCAGAGGGTAAGCAGGCTCCAGACACAAGAGGCTTGGGTCCCAATCTGCCTCTCTGTTCCCACTGCCCATGCAGAGGGAAGACCTGTAAGAGGAGGCCAGAAGGGGGATGGATCAGAACACCTGAATTTTCTAGGGCTGTCTCTTAGTTCCTTTTCCTCCTCACTCTCCTTCCCAGCTTCAGCCAGAGCAGGTTCAGCAGGAGATCTAGAGGGGAGTGGAGTGGGGGGACCACCATCAGATATAGGGGATACTTGACTCATCTTGCTCATTACCACACTTAAAGAGGAATGCCGTTGTCCTGTGGCTCACAGCAGACTGAGGGGTGATGCAGGGGAGAAGGTAGGAGGAAGGAAGACTGGAGTGGCTAGCACTGAAACCAAAAAAAGCAGGCATCAGGGAGGGTGGGTCCCATTACCCTGTTATTCCCAGATCCTGTCAGCAGCTCCAGAGTCTGGGGGGGCGGCGTGTGGCGGGCGGAAGGCTAGAGGTTGGGTCTGGGAAGTATGGATGGGGCAGAGCCTACTCTCTGAGTCCAGGTGGTGAACTGACTTGGAGGACTGGCCCTCAGATCCACACCCTCCCCCAAGTCCACCAGGAAAAGCTGAAGGTGGCCAGGGGGGAATATTCTGCCATTTTCCAGATGAATAAAACTGAGGTCCAGAGAAGGGAAGTTCTAGCCCTTGACACCAGAACCTGGAGCAGAGGCTCTTGCCAGCCCAATGGAACGATGGGGGCGGGGCCAATGGTGAGCGAAGCCATTTGGAACCCTAATGGCCAGCTCTTTATGCAGCCTTAGCTCTGAAGCAGCTAAACCGGTGCAGATGAATTTCCACAAGTAAAAAGGGGTTCTCTGCTGAGACTCCAGGGTGGGGGCCCTGACGCCAGATACGCGAGGACCCACCCCCGGGAAAATTGGCATAGAGCAGAATCAGCCACTGGGTGGCGCTGTCTCTCTACCCAAGTTATTTCGACAGGTTTCAGATGCCAGGGCAAAGAAGTCACCCCCATTCATGCCTCATCCTGCCAGGGCCTTAACAAAGGCCGCTTGCGTTAGGGCAGGAGAATCAGTTTTGACAAAACTCGATATCTCCCCTGGCATGTGGGACGGTGAGGAATGGAAGGTCTAAACCCGAGACTGGCAAGGCCCAAGAAACCCAGGGGGAGGGAACAGGAGGCTACACTGGGGTCGCAGGAGGTCACCCCATTTCTCAAAGGCTTCTCAGAGCTGAGAAATTCCCGGTGTCCTAAGCCTACAAATATTTCTGCCCATTTCCTAGACAAACAGACTGAGGCCCAGAGAGTTAAGTATCGAAAGGTAAGCTATTTTAGCTACCTAGGAAGCACCCTTTCCCCAAATTTTTGTTTCAAAGTGATCCCCTTTCGTCCTAGGCCAAAGCGGGGACTAGACGTGGGCTTTAGAAATGCTAATGGCCCGCGTGAGTGGCAGGCGGGGACAATGGGGGAGGACGCTGTGAATGGGGCAGCCGGCCCGGGAGGGAGCGGGGCTCCCCACGTGGGAGCCAGCGAGTGGGGGAGGGCGCGGGACGGTGGGGGGGCGTTCCCAGGGGAGGGGTCCCCACCGGCTAATTGGAAGGGGCTGGAGCTGCGGGAGCAGGAAGGGGGAGGGGTTGCCCTGCGGGCGCCGCTGCGGGGACAGCCGGAGGGAGGGGGCGGCTGGCCCCCAGGACCTGTCTGGCCAGGAGCGGGATGGGGGCTGCAGGAGTCTTGGGTGTGGGGCCGGGGGTCACAGACCCACTGAGCTGGACGCGCAGACATAAAGAGTGGGGGAGCTGGGGGCAGTTCTCCCTAGGCTGGGGGTCAGAGCAAGCCCGGAATTCAGGAAGGGGCCAGCAGGTGCCTTGGGAAAGCTTGAAGGGGCCCAGAGAAAGCATTCCCTTACTTGTTCATGCACCATCACAAGGCCTGAGCAGGCCGCAGGTGTTCCCTCTACTCCCTCACTGGTTAGCAGGGCAGCATGGGCAGGTTGGGATAACAGAGTCTTCCTCATAGGGTCCTTGGAAAGATTCAGAGAGACCACAGTGCAAGTAAAGTGCTTTAGCAAGTAAGTACACAAGTGCCCAGTAATGGTGAGCTCTCACTATTATCCACCCAGTTATTAGTGCTAGGTACCAACTGTGAGCCTTGGGCTTGGTTTGCTCCCTCTGTGACAGAAGTGCTCCTAAGAAAACTCCAGAACAGTCACAATGCAAAGGGTGGTAAGCAAGACACTAGGGAGTGAGAAGAAAATATTACAATATAAGGAGTGTTTTATTTCTTTCTCCCTCATCTTTTAATAATTTCAGTATTCAACATGCACTTTATGACCTACATCATCATTTAGTAAAGTAATACCTGTGTAGTAACAGAAGGACCCTTTGATGGTGATGACTAGTACTCCTACCTCCACTTTCTACAGGGGCAACTCAGGTCCGGAGGATTGAAGTCACTTGCCCAGTGGAAGAGCCAGGATGCACATTCACAGTCTGGGCCCAGAGTCTGATTTTTTTTTTAACAACGACATTATGTATAAATAAAAACCTGTGGATACATTAGGCTGGTGTGCTCAAAATTCTCAAGTGATAGGAAACCATGATTTTAAAGTGTGGTGACTGCTGCCCTGTTAAAAGCATCAGCTCTGGAAAGGCCTTTAAAGATGCTCCTGGCGTAGATGGGCACACAGGAAGAGAACAGCAGTGCTGGGCAAACATATGATGTTCTCCCTTCATTATTAACATGACCGCTCCACATTCCCCAGGTGGCCCCCTCCCATTTCATTACAACTCTCTTCCTGCTTTCGTGTCTCGTGTCTTGTGCAAAGCAGCTGTTCCTGGCTTGTCACAGTGGCCTTCTGGACTTTGGCCAGGTTCCTCACAGTAACCCTTTGGCCCAGGCCCAGGCACAGGACAGCCACCATCCAGTGGGAAAGAGAGGTGTGAGGGCAGACCTCACACAACTGGCAGGAAGGCAGGCAGTAGCCATGGAGAGGTGGCTCAGGAAGCAGCATGCTCTAAACACCCCAGAGTCTCCATTGGCCACTCTCACAAATGGACAGAGATATAGATACAGAGCTGTATAGATATACAGCAAAGAGGTATACAAATACCTACATATATAGTTGCTTAGATATAGAAGTATGGAGATGCATAGATGAACAGATACAGAGATACATAAATATAGTGATATTATAGATATGTAGTTACATAGCTATGGGCATTAGTAGGTAGTTTCACAAAAATGTTTAAGATAGAAACATGGAAAACCTTATGTGAAAGTGAATAAAAGCCTTGTTAGAACATTTGGCTCTTTAAAGTAACACAGCAGGATTCTCCCTTTTGGGCTAGAAAGATTTGTCCCCTGGTGAGGACATGGGATCACAGGAACAGCCACTCTCTCTCAGACTTTGAAGCCCTCTGGCCTCAGTCTCACCAAGGCGCACACCTCTGTCCACCAACAGCAGCTGTGGCCAGCAAGCCTTTCTTGCACATGTCTGTGCAAGGGCATTGCTAGGTCTTGGGGGGGCCCTGACCCTCTGTGAAGAGCCTCACAGGCCCACAAATAAGCTTAATGCTGCCACCAGATGGCTTCTACTCATGGGGCCCAGCTCTCTTCCCTGGGGTGACCAGAACTCTAGTTGTTTCCTCTGCCCTGAGGCAGAGGTGCGAAAACAGAGCCTACCTCTCCTAGTCTTCACCTGGCTTTCTGAGTCCTGGAGTAGGTGAGGCCTCACTGGAAGCCTCTCTCTGCTTGAAGGAGCACAGGGAAGAGGCCTGGTGGCCTGGGCCAGGTCTCACTTAAGGCCTCTCCGGCCTCAGACATGGTCCAAGGCTCTGACCAATGCAGCTGGCACTGCTGCCTTCGGGGGCCACTCCCTCACCTTTGAAGAAGCTGTAGGGTTACCAGGTTAGCTCTGAAATAAGGCTCCTTCAGCTCTCTTTCTCCAACTTCCCCCACCTCTGCTTGAGGCCTTGTTTTTTCTGTCTCCCCTTTCTCTTGTCCTTGTTTCTCCTTTCTCTTTCTCTGTCCCTTTTTCAGTTTATTTTCCAATTTATCTGTCTATGTTTCTGTCTCTCATGCCTCCACCCCCACTCTCATTTTTCTTTTCTCCCTGTCTCTCTCTTTCCTCCTCTCTTTACACTGTTAGCCATTCTTGGGTTTGCTCTTAGCCTTTTTCCTTCTGTCATTAACTTCAAGAACTTGCACAGATATTCTGGAAAGGAGAGCTTACCAGAGAGTAGATATCCCGTGGGTCTGCAGCCATTGCAACAACAATAAAAATAAACGCAGAGAGGGTCAAAAAGTCCCACCCTGCTTCCAGTGATATCTAGAATAGCGATCACCAACCTTTTTGGCACCAGGGACTGTATCTCCTATGAGAATCTAATATCGGATGATTTGAGGTGGAGCTGAGGTGCTGGGGAGCAGCTGAAAACACAGATGACTCTTCTCTCACTAGCCAGACACTCCCCTCCTGCTGGGTGGCACAATTCCTAACATGCTATGGTCTGTGGCCCAGAGGTCGCAGACCCCTACTGTGTAGGATCTCTCATGGTTGTCCATTCAGCTTCTACTCACACATTTCTGGGATAGGGGGGTCTCACTAGTCCCTGAGACAGCTACTACCTCACAGAAAGTCCTCTGGGAGTGGACTGAAATCTCTATCCCATGGGTCCGAACTGTGGTCCTCAGGGTCCCTCTGCCCTTGACAGTCTTTAGCAGGTCTTCCCAAAGAAGTAAGGCCTTTTTGGGCCTGTATACCTTCGATGCAGGCTCCCAGGAAAGAACTAGAGCCCCTTTAGCCTAGAGTAGTTGTACTGCATGCTGGGAGGGGACACCTTCACTCAAACCAGCCTGGGAAAGTAATTGGTAGGAGCATCAGAAATATCCCAGAGAGTGGCCACTAGTCACAAATGAAGCCCCACCAGGTCATGTCTGAGAAATTCAGCCTGAGATAAGGGTGGTAGAAACTAGCCTAGCCTAAGGACGAAGGGGAGACAGGGAGGAAGCTGGAAAGCAGGCCGGGATAGCAGGCAGACTGGCCTGTCCCTGCCTGAAGTCCATAGCCCTTGACAAGACAGTCGGGTCCCTGTGGAGCTGGGCAGAAGAGAGCCAGTGAGCTGAGACCAGCCAGGGGACATACTCGGGACTGGTCGCTCTATAGGAAGATGGGCACAGAGCCCTCAGTGCCTGGGACTGGGAACAGCAGGAGCTCTTTCAAGCGACATCCAACAAGAGAGTAGCTGAGAACTCAAGGTCCTGCAGCCTAGACTCCTCAGCCTGTATGGAGCTAGGCAGGGGCCTAGAATGGCTGGCCAGTGTCATGCCTACCGCTTAGCTCCTGTTGGAGCTAGCACCTCTGCAGCCTCTTGTAAAAGATGCCACTCAGGCACTGGCCTCAGGTACTTCCCAAACTCTTGAGGTGACAGAGATCCCCTTTATGGCTCCAGCCCTCAAGTAGCCTTTGTGATGCAGCTGCTGCTTGGGGGCCCACCCTTAGTGGTTTTTCCTATTTGCTGTGCCTCAGTGGGTGCCTTACTCCTTCTTCTCAGGCCCTGTGTTAAGCTTTTTGCATGCATATTACCAGTCAAAGGGTTAATAGCATGTGTCCCACTAGAAGCCCTGCCCCTCTTCCGGCATCCCTTCTGTACCCCTCAGGCAGCAGGAGTTGTATTCCCTAAGGCAAAGCTTGGCAGAAAGGGACCTGCTCTGCTGGCCAGCCACATGTCCTTTCCCTCCCCCTCCCCTCTCTGTTCCTCAAGCAAGTGGCAGGAAACAGGATCCAAGGAGAAAGCAGGCACCTGTTCCTGAAGTTCCTGACAGGCCCCCTCTTCCCTGCCCCAGCCCCTGGGCCCCCTGGGACCCCCAGGGCCTGATGGGAAAGAAAGGCCTCGGAGGCACAGTCCACCTCCTCTTAGTTGCATCTTTATTTTGCCTGCCATATTTGGTCCACTCAGTGAGCAGGAGAGAACTGGTAGAATGTAGCAGTTAGCAGCACAGACCTCATTACCAGACAGCCACATAGCAGTTTTGTAACCTTCGGCAACTCCCATGATTTTCAGTTTCCTTATCTGTAAGATGGGTGTTCTGATGGTATCCACCTCACGGGGGGGGGGGGTATAAAGATGACTCAAGTTAATATATATATATATATATATATATATATATATATATATATATAGTATTCAGAATAGTTCCTGAGCTAGAGTAAACAACCAAACACATTATTACAAATTCTGCCCCTGTGCCCTAGGGCCTGCAGGACTCCTAGCCTCAGGGTCTCCTCAGGTTCTGCTCTGCCTCTTGTTCTCCTTGGATAGGTATGGGAACTGACACTGGCTCCTGACCTGGCCCCCTCTGACACTGTTCCTGGGTCCCCTGAGGCTGGGACCAACTCCATGGTGCTTAGATGCCTTCTGGGGATGCTGGAGGGCCCAAGAATTGGCCAGAGCCTGCCTGGGAATGGGCCTACATCCACCTGCAGCTCAGCAGGGGCCTCCTGCTCCCCAGAGTGGGGCCACTGCTCTGCCTCTTTAAGGCCTAACTAGGTCATCACCCAGCTGAACATTCCCCTCACACTAAACAATCTGATCTGATCGCTGGTGATGAGGTCAATTTCACATGGCTTTGTTCCTGCAGTGAGCTTGTCACGACCAATCATTTCCAAGCGAGGAGCCCATAATCCCACACTGGTTCCCTCGCCCCCAGAGGCCATGGGCCCTTTCTTGCTCACCAATATGAGGTCCCTAAGGGCCGGGTCAGCACGAGTTTCCTCATGGCCTCTGTGCCCTCCCGCTCTTCCTGGCTGGAGTGGGAGGGAGCCTCAGTGGGGGTCAATGATGGGGCTGCCATGAAAGGGCAAGAATGGGTGTGCAGGGTAACCTGGTGAGAGATCAGTCCCCAGAGAGGGAAGTGGGTGGCCAATGCAACAGCATGGCAGCAGGTGTGCATTTCTGAGCCCTGGTCCCACCCCGCTTGGGGAGCGAGCCCCTTCTCTGGGGTGACCCAGGATGGAAACTCCTGTCCTGGAGACAGGGGCTGGTAAGACATTGTGAGCAAAGACATCCCCAAAGCCCCTTTCCCGGGCCCTTGCGTAGCATAATGGATGCTAGTGGGGACCATCGCTCACATGCTGGTAGGCATGCTCTGGAGGCAAGCAACTTCTGCAGCTATAGACTTGACTTCATTTCTGGCCTGGTCCTGTGACTAACTAGCCACGTGCCCTTGAACAATCTCCTCTCTGCGCCTCAGTTTCTCCAGGCAGGACATGAGAGTGCTGTGTTAGAGGCAGCCCACGTTTCCCTTCAGTGAGGAGCATTCCTGAGCCTTGTGGGAGACCTGGAGACTTGGGTTGGGAGGATAGAGGGGGGTGCTATTCTACTCCCTCCGTCTCCCCAGAGGGGCTTGGGGCTCCCACAGAGTTGGTGTCACTTATGTTTGTTTTTGGTGGGGATAAAAAGCACCATGCTAGAATAAATGAGCTTTTCCTTTTTCTGCATCCTTTTGCCATGATAGGACACATCCCATCGTCCTGGGCTCTGAGGAATTGATGGTAAGAACAAGAGAGATGGAGTCTGACTGCATTCTGCCTCTGGGGCTGCCCTGAGCAGGGGCTGCAGTGGAGAAGGAAGTGCCAGGGAGTCCAGGGCAGCCTGCTGGGCATCTTGAACAAAGCCAGAGCTAGCAGATAAAAGGGAAGGGGGAGAGTCATGACGGGCACTGAGCAGGGAGCTTCAGACACCTCATTTAGCATCTCATTTTGTCTTCATGCCACCATAGAGGCAATGGGCAGTTCTTGCATTTTACAGATGAACATGCTAAGGCTGATCCCCCTTCAGCTGCAGAAGAGGTTGGTTTTAGGTGTGAGGGAGAATGAGACAGGCAGAGCAGGGTTCAAGGCCAGGGTGATGGCGTCAGGTAAAGCACATACATTTCAGGTCACATACTCCTGGCTTTCAGTTCCAGTCTGCCAGGTCCTGGATATGTGACTTTGAGCCAGCCACTTGCCTCTGTAATCCTAAGTTTCCTCCTCAGTCTAATGGGAAGTTAGGAGGATTCAGGAAGGTGATGGCTGCACATATAACAGATGCCAAGTAAGTGTTCTTTCTTATTCCAATTCATCAGTAAGCCTTACCATCTTCATTTTTAAATAAAGCCCAGATCCTACCATTCTTCCACATCTCCATGGCCACCCCATGCCCCGGACTACTATCACCTCTTGCCTGGATTACTAAAGAAGCCTCCTCACAGTCCCCCTGCATCTATTTTTGTCCCTTACCAACTTTTATTCATGCAAAAGTTGAGTAATCTGCTACAGTCCTAAGTCAGCCACATCGCTTTCCTGTTAAAAACCCTCTCAGGGTTTCCCACATCACTCAAAGTAAAATATGAAGTCTCCATGGCCTACAAAGCTCTCTATAGTTTGCACCTGCTATCTCCTCTGGCTTTAAGTGGGCTCTCTTCCCTCTTACTCATTCTGTTCCAATTGCACTCATTTCTTCTGTACCTTAACCCTATGAAGTTGGTTTCTCAATCAGGGCCTTTGCACTTACTGTTTCTTCTGTCTGGAACACTCTTCCCCCAGTTCTTATCATGGCTGATTTCTCCATGCCATACAGGTCTCCAGTCAAACATCAAGTCTTTAAGACTGCGCTTCTTCTTGACAGCTTTCTTGTTTTTAGGTTTTTATCATCTGAGGATTCTTTCTGATATCTAATCCATAGCTTTGTGGCAGTCATAGAACCTAGTTTCTTTGTATTCTGTTCTTCTCATAAGATGTCCTTTTAAGAACTCATTACTCAACTCCGAGGCCCTCAACATTTCTACTACTTGGGTTCTGCTGGATAAGACCCCCAAAGAGACTTTAATTTCCTGGGGAGGATGGCGGGAAAAGGAAATGGTAGTTTATTTGGGTACTTAAGGAACGCCAAACATTTGTACACAGGTCCTCCTGCCTAGCTTTTCATCATACTGTTTACTTCTTGCAGCAGCCCTGTGAGGCAAGGATTCTTATCCCCATCGTTCAGATGAAGAAATTGAGGCTCAGAGAAGCCAGTTCACTTGGCCAAGATCACATAGCTGGTTGTGTGGTGGTTTTCTGATCCCAGGGCCTGTTTTCTGTCCCTCACATTAGAACAGACCCCTTACCACATACACAGCACAAGTATTCCGGGGGCCCCTGACAAGCCTTTTTAACTGCTTGCTGAATAATCTCAGAATTGCCTATAACTGCCTCTTCTTCAACTGTCCTATTACTGTGTACTTCTCTATTCTCCCTGCTGCCTGTGTTTCTTCTATGGACAGGAGCCCCAACCCCACTTCCCTGGTCGGTTTCTGCTTGGTATAGAGGAAGGAGAACCCATCAGTCTCAGTGTACTCTGTACTGACCATCCTGATGTTTCTGTTCGAATCCATTCACTGGGCAAAATGCCCCAGGTTATCCTCTTTGGGTAAAACTCCCGGCTGACCACTGGGGACCAGAGAGAGCTCAGACTGACTACTCACTTGATATCAGGAGAGGGTGACATACAAGTCCCTAAGAGTGTGGGCTTGGTGGTGTTTCTTTCATGGAGGGGGCGATAATTGGACTGGGATATGAATGATGAGTGGTGATCTATGACATGGAGATGGAGCAGAGGGTAGGGGGACAGCACAGGTCAAGACTTGGAGGTGAGAAGAGTGAGTGGCTGAGTGTGGCAGGAGCTTAGGGTGTATGAAGAGAGCAGTCGAGCTATGGGGGCTGCAATTAGGGCTCAGCCTCCTCTCAGCTCCTATCTCAGGCTCTAACATCCATCCGTTCTGCTTGGTTCCCTTGGACAAAGTGGGCCTGCTGGGCCCATGTGTGCAGGGTTATGACAGCCAGAGGAGGAAGGGCTGGGCTCCAGGGTTTGCCAGCTCTCAGGCTTTGGGAGTTAGTCCTGGGCATTTTTACAGACAAAAGATTCCGCCGTGGTGGAAAGTGCTCGCCCTGGGGATCAATGTGTCTTGGCACTTGGGCCAGGAAGAAGGGAGGGGCATGAGCCTTGTGAAGAGCTGATAGCTTTCACCCTTGGCAGCCTAATAAATTAGAAAGCAAGCATTAGCACTTAAGGGGAAGAGTGTGGTGTGGGAGGGAGGTGGGGTTAGTGAGGGAGGCCAGATGAACTGGGAGCCAAATTCCTTACCCATAGAGGAGAAAGGGACCCTAGGATTCAAAAGGTCTTGAATGCTCACCAGAGGCCAGGCTGAGAGCTTTTCGTTTCTCATGGAATTCTCATGCCAGCCTGTGGGCCAGTTGTTAGTGTCTTCATTGTATGAAAGGGGAAGTCGAAGTGCAGAGAAAAGGAGAGACTTGCAGGGCTTGCTGAAGATCACATAGCTGGCTGAGAAAAAGAGGCCCTGAGGACCCCACTACCACCCATGGCAGCTGGAGTGAGCCGGTAGCTGGTAGGGTGGGGAGGGAGGCTTGGCTTGCCCACCTGGAACCTTTCAATTATGTCCTTGTGAAATATAAATGTCTGCTATAAAGAAAGACTTGCTTGCACATGTTTTTGGAGGCCTCAGTGCAAGAAGATAGCAGAGCGCTCAGAAGATCTAATTGCTTATATAATCTCCGTCAATTTAGTCTATCGGGAAATAGCTCTTCGAAGTATTTATCACATCCCATGTTATAAATAGGCAAGCTCAGCTCTACTCTGAGCCTTTTCGTGGCTGCGTGGGAACTGGGCTGGCACGGTTAAGAAGAAAAGGGATGTGGAGGTAGACCAGGCCCTCTGGAGATGAAGGGCATCTGCTCTGACTGCTCTGGAGGGGAGAGCACTGGGCTTCATTAAGCACAGAAGTAGCCTATTATCTTGCCCAACCTGTACCACATCCCAACAGGGTGGGTCTTAGCACACCCTACCCCCTCGAATCTCTGTGTAAAACAAAGCGGCCCATTTCTGTCCATGAACATCAGGTAGGAGAAAAGAATTGAGGCAACAAAGAGAAACTGGAAAATGATAGTGTCCTTGGAAATAATACCCATTTCCTGATCAGGAGACTGAGGCTCAGGGAGGCCCTGGAATGTGGGGGTGCTGTGCCTGAAAGCAGTGCTGTCTGACCCTACTCCTAGGAGTTTTTCAGCATGGCAAAGGGCCACTGAACCTATTTCCTTATGTAATTACAGTGTCCTCTGGTCACCACAGGGCTGATATGCCCATTTCCACAGCCCAGAGAGCCCTGTCTCCCCCTCTAACCATCTCTTCCCACTCTTGATGGCCCCAGCTCTAGACCTACCTCTTCTGGAAACCTTGCCTGAGACTTGTAGCCACCAGTTTTCTGGCCTTTTCTGGTCTTGGCCTGGGCCCCTCACTGCCTGTTTTCTCCCTTAGTGCCTGCATTAGTTTCCTGAGGACGCTGTAACCAAGTACCACAAACTTAGTGGTTTAAAGCAATATGAGTGAATTCTCACAGCTCTGGAGCCCAGAAGTCTGAAATCAGTATCATTAGGCTGAAATCAAGGTGTCAGCGGGAACCTGCTCCCTCTGGAGGCTCTACAGGAGAATATTTCTTGTCTTTCCAGCTTCTGGTGACTGCTAGCATTCCTTGGCATGTGGCTGCACCACTCCAATCTGCCTCCATGGTCAAAAGGACTGCCCTCTTTTTCTGTCTGTTAAATCTCCCTTAACCTCCCTCTTGTAAGGATACATCTCTCTCATACTGTGATGTAATTTAGGGTCCACTCAGATTGATCCAGCTTAATCCCCTCATCTTAAAATCCTTAATAGTCACACCTGCAAAGACTCTCTCAGCCCCAGTGCAGACTTACTCTCTCCCTCCTCACTTAGTGTTTGTTTCCCCCATGAGCCTGAGGCCTTCAAGCAGACAGAAGACTTCTTCAATGACAGGTTTACTCCTCCATTTTCCCAGACATCACCCAGGGCCTGGGTCACAAGAGCTACCAGACAAGAAAGAGAATAGTGCCACAGAGGTGGGCAGGGAGAGTGGTCATTACCTTTGGAAACTGAGAGATTCATACAGATTCAAAACCAGTTGAAGTGCATCCTAGATAGAGGTGGGAAGAGCAAAGGTGACCGATCTGTTTTTCAGGCCTTTCATGACTGCCAACCCAGATACTTGGCCTTTCTTTTTCTCCTTTGAGCCATTCTGAGAGTTCTCCCAGCCCAGGCTCTGTTCCCAAGGGACGCTCCTTCCCTGCTGGCCCCTCTGGCTCACTTCAAGCCCCCTCCAGATGGACCTTATCCTCCCTCAAACCCCCAGCTGGGCCTGCCAGCTGGACCTTCTCAGGGAGTGAGGCCCCAGGAAGGTCCAGAGCCCACCCAGCAGGCTAGAAGAAGAACAGCTGCCTGTGGGGTGAGAGGGTTATGGCGTGAGGGTCCCCCATAGGCAGTCTGCATTGGAAATGGATAAATTAAGAATGAAGATGAAGGTGGGAGTGGCTTTGTTGGCCACAAATAAATGTGTCAAGCCCAGAGATCCCAATCTCAAAGTGGTCATTGTATTGTGCAGCTCCACTGGCAACATGCCCATTTAGCCACTGTGTGCCTGTGGTGGTCAGTACCCCACACTGACAGCCCTGAAACCTGGGGGTCTGTTTTGGGTTTGTACTCTGAATCTCTGTTTGAACTTGGGCAATCCTTGCCCCTCCTCTGCCCTGGGCCTCACTCAGGCATCCCTTCAAAAATGTCAGCAGTGCCAATTTATGGAGTGAATGACACTGGACTAGACAGAGTCCAGGCCCCAGCATCATCATCTGTCTTTATGTGGAGATATTTTTGGTTGGCTTACTCATTCACTGACTGCCCCTGTAGTGGAAGCTCCCTAGAAGCAGGAGTTTCTGCCTCACTTATCACGGTACTTTCAGTGCCCAGATCAGAGCCCTGCACAGAGAAGACATTCAATCTATATTTGCTAAATGAGGAAGTGAATGGTAAAAGCTATGGAGAGTCACCATGGAAAACACATCCACACACAGTCTGGACTACAATTCTAGCCAATTCTCAAACCCCAGTATCCCATCTCTCAGACACCCTACAGACCCATGGTTCCAGGTTAGGAGACCTAGGAAAGACCCAAGAAGTTAATGCATGTTGTATTATGCACTGTGTAAAAAAAAATTTTTTTTTTTCATGAGCCTAGTTGGGGATGAGAATCCAGAGATCCAGAGATCCAGGTGTGAGGTATCTCCAGGATTGGCTGGGACAGAGCGGCCCCGAGTCATGGAGCTACCAGAAGCACCAAGCTCTGTCTGCCCTGGCTGTGGGTTTATCTTATTAAAAGAGGCCATGGAGAACACAGCATCTCCTTGATTTCTTGACACTTTACTCCAAACACATAAATGGTCCCTCTGGTTGAGATCTCAGAATCTTGGGCTTTCAATGAGTGGCATACAGTGGCCATAGACATGGCAATCTTGTTAGAGTCCTGAGCCTGCAGGGATGAGGAACAGCTCTTGGGTCATTAGGCACCACCAGTGGGCTGTCATTTGGGAAGCTAGGCCTGGGCAGCTAATGGGCCTTCCTCCATCCCATTGCCTAACCTCATACTCACCCTCATAGTTCTCCCAGTTCTCACCAGCTTCAACTGGGACCCCAGTCCCTGCTCTGCTCACTTACCAAGCCTATGGTGGCCAGGCAAATGCTTTGGACACTCTAAAGAACTGTGCCCTGAGAGTAGTTTTTGCTGTCACTTTGAGTGCTGTACTGCAGTCCTCTCTCAGCAGGACAGGCATCCTCTAGGGCTGGGGACCCCAACCCCCAGGGCCATGGATCTGTTAGAAACAGGGCCACACAGCAGAAGGCAAGCAAAGCTTTGTCTGTATTTTTAGCTGCTCCCCAGTGTCAGCATGACCACTTCGGCTCCCCATCAGATCATCAGGCCTTAGCTTCGCATAGGAGCACTGCTCGCTGGTGCCGAATGGTAGGAGTCCACTACTCTAGGGGATGTCAAGCCACAGAGAGGCTGTTTACCAGAATGGGAAAAAAATTTAGGCTGGAAGCCAGCCTGCCCTAAGTTAAAATCCTGTCTCTGCTGTTTCCAAGCTACATGACCTTTGGAAAGTCACTTGAGTTCTCTGAACCTCAGCTTTCCCATCTATAAAATTGGGATCATAATATTTATCCTCCATGGATGTTTCAAGGATTTGGTGAGATAATGCATAGAACCCACTTAACACAGGACCTGACACTGGCTTTTCCATAGATGGGAGCTCTTTCTAGTAGGTAATAGGGGGAAGAGCTTCTCAAAGCACTGCCTGGGAGCTTCTTAGAAATGAAGTCTCCAGCCCAACCCTAGATGTGCTGAGTCAGAGTCAGCACTTTAATAAGATACCTGGGTGATGGCTATGCATGACAAAGTTTGAGAAGAGCCAGGCTAATACCCAGACTTAAGATGGTCATGTATCCACTTCTGGCAGCCTATAAGGGAATAGCTTTATACATCCTTAACTGAAAATGATAATAGCAGCCGTTGTAGTAATGAACACAAATTAAATACTTACTATGGTACTGGACATTTTTTAGGTTCATGACAGCAACCCTATAAAGTCAGTACTATGAACAACCCCATTTTACCAAAGAGCAAAGCAAGGCACAACAGATTGAAGTCATTGGCCCAAACTTGTGGTTGGTGAGTGATGGAACTACAAGGCAAACGCAAGCCACCTGCCTCCAGAGCCCCCACACTGAAGGCATACATAAAAGAAACTCCCTAGTTAGCAAAGCAGTCAATCGCATGCCACAGGCACCCACTGAATTGCTTCTCCGTGTCTGCCTGGTCCAGGCACTGGAAAGATGGAGACAGAGAGGACACAGGCTCTGCCTCCAAGGGATCCCCAGTTCAGTAGAGGAGAGAGAACCCCAAATAAATGATGAAAGGAGGAGGCCTGAGATCTCTGCTGCATGAGGCAGAAAGGGATGAAGGGATTCGGGGACTAACGCAGTGCTGTGGGGTGCAGAGGGGGAGCAGGAGTCCTGGTTGCAGCTAGCCAGGCTGCTTCCAGAGGACTGGATTCTTCCAAATTATGGCTTCCTTTGTAAATCTCCAGGGTCTTAGGCATGATTAAAGTGTCTTCCAGCTCATCTGGTGAAGCTAGGTTTCTAAAGAGAAGAATTTGGGTAAGGGGAGAGGGAGTGGTAGTCAGGAGATCTGGATATGAGCCCTGTATTAGGTTTTAATTGTCCTGAAAATTTAGGCCTCATGTTTCTCTAGATCTTCAGGGATGAGGGGTGTATGCTATGGCTGGCATTTTAAGACCAAATTGAGGACTCAGGTGCCCGTTTCAATTTCGTTGGGCCAAGGACTGTGTTTTCCTTGCCCACCGCTGTTTCCCTGGCACCCAGTCCATTGCCTGGTTCCAATTTGCTGCTTCAGAATGATCTGTTGAATGAATGTGAAGGGAGCAGCCATAGGGACAGGGGTTCAGGGGGACCAGACCCCAGCCCTGCTTATGCCCTGAAACTTCCGTGCTCAACCAAATCAAATTAGCCTCCTCTCTACCTGAGCTGGAGTCAGTTCCGCTTTTCTCCAGTGGGAAAATGGGGCTCCAAAGATGACTGGGCACTGCTGCCTGGTGAGAAACCCAATGCTGACAAAGGCCTTGGAGATAAGCCCATTGTATAGATGGGTATGAGGCCAGAAAGGGGTAAACACTGGCACAATGACATGCAGGGACCCTGCGGCAGAAGTGGGACTGGGGTCATGTATGCTATACCTTGTAGAGGATTCCTCTTCTGTCCCTCTGTTGGACTTGCTGGGGCCTCCCAGAGAAAGAGAGGAGTAAAGAATGAATTTAGGAGAAAGGTCTGTCATTCAGAAAGACTGGCTTTCAGGCCTAGGGGGCCAAATTGGTGCTGGGGAGGGCCAGAGGTGGCAACATCAAGAACAAGGCCGTATATGGATACGAGCTGTCAGAGGAGCGAGGGTCAGACAGGGAGCTACAGCTGGAATGTTGAGGACACGTGTTTCTCATTAGGTGCATCTCCTCTTCCGCCTCCTCTCTCTTCTGGGAAGTGGAGGGAGAAGAAAGAGGATGTGATGTGTAGGTGAGTCCCATTATGTGAGGACATGTTGGCAAGAGCTCCCCAGGTAGGACCTTCTGCAGCCCATGGCACCAGGCTGAAGGCCTTCTTCCAGGGTAGAGCCCAATCTGTCTACCTAGCTCTTCAGTCTCCTTGAGGCTGGGGAAGCACTCTCAAGGTCCCTGGCCTGGACACCAACAAGATGTCCTCAATCTACTGGCTTTGGACCAAACACAACCAGGTTTGAATCTCAACTCTAGTGCTCACCAGGCCGCATGACCTTGGTTAACTCACTTCTCTGAGTTTCAGCTATTGCAATTGCAGAGTGGAGGATGACCTCTGTACCTCCTCTCTGCTGAAGGAGTGTACGGAGGGAACAGAGACCATCAGGGAACCCCCTGGGCCCCTGATTTTCCATGGGCAGTGAAAGAGCTCATGAGTCCTTTGCTTCTTTTTTTTCCCTCTATACATCTGGACCCCTCAAATGTCAGGCCACTATATAGTGGAAGTTACTCTGACTTCTCAAAACTATCCCTTACACCAGCCACCCCAAAAGCAACCTCAGTAGCCTTGTCACAGCACAAAATATGGCCACGCATTTGCTTTCCACACACATACACACACATGCACACACGCGCGCTAAGGGGAAGCACCCCAGTGTCCTCAAGCACAATCTGTGGCATGGCTTCCACTAAGTTCTTGCTGTGTATCACTTCCCCAGCTCTCAACCACACCTGTAGGAGGGCCTGGCCATGATCCTTTCCATTTTGCAGTTGAAAAGAAGGGAATGGCTTACTCCAAATACTCCTGCTCCAGAGTGGCTGAGCCCACATTATAACCCACATCAATTGGACCCCAAAGCTCAGGCTGTTCCTGTCATTCTGCATGGTCATCTCTAGGGCTTGAGGAGGGGACTGGCAGGGACACAGATCATTACAATTGAATGACTAGGGCACAGTCATATGATGGAATACTGCACAGCAATTAGAAAACAAAAAACAAAAAACAAAGTACTGATGAATCTCCCAGACGTTATGTTGGGAGAAAGCAGTCTAATGCAAGCGAGAGCATACAAAAGTGGGATACTATATCCCACTTATAGTCCGTCTAAATAAAATTCAAAAACTGGTAGAATCCATCTGAGGTGATAGAAGTAAAAATAGTAGTTACTCTTGAGGGGTATTGCTTATTGAGAAAGGCCAAAGAGAGCCTCTGGTGTGCTAGCAATGTCCTACACCTCCATCTAGGTGGTGGCCCCATAGCTTACCTACATAAAAATTCATGGAGCTGCTACACTTGACTGGATATGTTAGGAAAAATATTAGGAAAAATATTCAAAAAACCCTCTGTGCCAACAGCATTCCTGACATCTTTGCCTGGCTGGCTCCTTGTCATTTAGGTCACACTCTAAATGTCCCCTTTTCTGAGAGGTATTCCCTGGCCCCCATCTAATCTAATCTAGTGACACTCCCTCCCCTGTGCCCCAGTTACTCTCCCTTCTATCGACTTTTTTTTTTTTGCAGGTATCAGCTGTGTGCTGGAGCTGTCTCTCACTGTCACTTCCCAACTCAGTGCTCAAGAACTTCACATCAGTAGCTGTCACTCGCCATCCTAGGAAGATTTACATCATGGAAATCAACAGATGCTGCAGAACAAACTTTTCTAGAGCTGGTTGCTCAATGATTATCATCACACCTGTGCACCTCAAATTGTGCATCTGAAATTGCCTTATACACTTGTTTGTCTACTTAGTTGTCATCTGTTCCCCCCCTCCTTCCATGTAAGCTCCAGGAGGGCAGGATCTGTGACATTGTTTCTACCATTGTATTCTGGTGCCTGAAACAGGGTTTGGCATACAGTAGGTGCTTAATAAAATGGTGGTTGAATTAATAAACGTTTGATGGTAATGCTGTGGAAGCACAAAAGAAGGAATAGTTCACTTTGTATAAGAATCAGGAACATTGAGCTAGAGCTTCAAGGATAAAGAAGTGTTCAAGCAAGTAGACGAGAAGGAACAAAATGGAGACATAAAAGAGCATGGGAGAGTCTGGGGAAACCCAGCAGCAGCCAGGTTGGCCATTTTTAGGCAGGTGGGGAGTAATGCAGATAGGTTGTGAAGGGCCTTAACTTGAAAGGACATAGGGAGCGATTAAAATGTTTTAATTAAAGAAAGACTCCAATCAAGTTGTTGCTGGCAAGATGCCTCTCATGGTGGTGTGGAGGGTGGGTTGAAGGAATGGCCATAGGTCTAGTTGCCTCTCTACAGTGGCCAGGGATAGGAGGCTAGACTTTGAACCCTCTGTTCTTCTCACAGTTTTTCCCTCCTGTTTCCTCTCCCTCAGCTCTCAGTAAAGATGGAGAACAGCTGGCCCTTTCCTCGAAGCCCTATGGTCCTCCAGGCCCTAAGCCTTAGTTTCCATTGGTCACACTCTATCTCAGTCTGGCCTCACTCAGAGTGGGAAGTCCACGTGGCCCCACCAAGACTTTAAGAAGAACGATGCCCAGTGTGGACACAGGAACTCTCTCTGCCTTTCCAATATTCTGAAAGCCACCCCATGCCCTGTTTTGGGCCCCATCTTGCTGAATCCCAAAGCATCAACAGCAACCACTATGGTCTCCATTAGAGGGAGAGGGTTAAGGGGCCTTTGTTGTTTGAGATGCTGCTATGCAGGGTTTGCCACAGGCAGCTCTGAGGTTGGGCTGTGGTCTGGTGTGGGTCTCTTGCTTGGCAGCTGAGATAGGCTACCCCATCCTGGAGCTCCAGCTCCAGGCAGGGAGAGCTAAATTGGAGCCTCCAGCCTTTCAATTTATAGGACTGAAATAAACCCAGGAATATTCCTGCCTGGGCTCCAGTGCTCCAGCCTCCGGGCAGAAGCCAGACTCTTCCCTCAACCCATAAGTTACAGATGTTGTACAGCTGGACAACCAGTGATGGCAAAATGCTGGGCCACAGGGCAGACAGGCAGGTGGCATGGGAGGGACTGGGTTAGGGCATTTGTCTGTGTTTTTGTAACCAGTCCACTTCATCCTGATTGGACTCATCACATGTTTAATGTCAGACACTGGACTGGCTCAGCTCTGGGATGACCACAGGGAGTAATATCAGGACTTCCCCACCTGGGAGATGATTTATAGACAGTCTGAACCACACTTCTTATGTTCTGGATGGAAAAATGAGGCCCAGAAAGAAAAAGGAACTCGCCCAATGTCACACGGAACGTCAGGAGGCAGAGCCAAGACTAGAATCTGAGGCTCCAGTGCAGAACAAAGTCTACCGCTGGCAGACACAGAAGTGCTTCTGGAGCCTCAGATGGAAAGTTGCAGTACCCTGGACTGCCTCTGGGATTCAGTTGACATGCAGGAACTGGGCCAGGGCAATTTAGGCATAGAGAACAGACCTGCAAAGTAGCAAAGGTGGGAAGTCTCACATAAGCGTCTCCATTAGCATGGTTTGAATTGCATAGGTACATGGGTGTCCCTCCATAGCATCAGTTCTGGTAGAGACCTCCACCTAGAGGCATCTGCTGCCTCTCTTTCTGAGGAGGATGGAAGCTCAAGTGATGGTAATCATCATCAAAATAATAGCTAAGATTTACTGAGGGTTTAAAATGTACCAGGCTCTGTGCTAAGTGTTCATATGTGTTGTGCCACTTGGTCCTCATGACAGCCATAAGAGATGGGGCTATAATTATCCTCCTTTTGAGGTCAAGAAAACTGAAGCACACAGACATTAAGTGACTTGATTGAGGTGCCACAGCTAATGTTGGAGCTGGGATTTAAACACAGGCACTCTGGTTCAAGGGTCTGTGCACTTAATCACTATAATATAATAGTGTTGATGATTATTGTGGTAGTGAGTTCATGTTGATAGAATACTTATAGTAGGCCCAAGATGATTCAGGGCATTTCACAGGAAGTACCTCGTTTAGTCCTCACAACAGCTTTATGAGGTAGGTATTGTTATTATTGTCCCTAACTTACAGGTGAGAAAACTGAGACATAGAGAGATGAAGTAAGAGCTGGTATTGCTTCTGCAAGACCTTGCCATGTGGACAGAAGAGAAGGATTTTCCAGACAGAGAAATCAAGGTGGAGGCATGAAAGAGCATGTAAGCATCTGGGGAAAACCAGCAGCTGGAATATATTGTTGGCAGGAGGAGACATGGTGTATCCTGGAGGTTGTTCCATGCCCACTGACAGGAGACTTTGCAACAGCCCAGGTCACAGGGAATGAAGGGCTTTCCCTAGTTGATTGAGATTTGAGAGCTGAGCCAAAAACACTCTAAGAACCCTCCCTGCCTCAGTGGGCCAGACTGGGCCAGGGCAGGCATAAGTTGAGGAAGCAAGAGTCACAGGACCTGAGTCACCACCCCCAAGGCCAGGCATGGCCAGAGGATATCTCTGTGGGGGTCTGTCTGTCCTCTTAAACAGAAGCTAGCCATCCTGGGGAGTCTGATAATTCTCAGAGACCCAGCAAATGTCAGGGCCACAAGACAGCCTCTTAGTGTGATCATCCTGACCCACGCACTCATGGCAACAATGTCAAAGCTGAGCCTCAGAGCAGTGGAAGGATGCATCCAGTGTCACTTAGCTCAGAAATGGTGGAGCTGTGGTTCAACTTCCAGTGTCCAGAGTTTTTTGTCCTTGCCTCCTTTTGAATAGACCCTTGGAGTCAGAAGATACCTGGGTATGCACAATGTTGTCTTCACCTGTGACCACAGAGGCTACAAGGAAGAACTACAATATGTCTAAAATCCCATAAGAAAAAACTGTTAACCTAGAATTCAATGTCTAGTGATGATATCCTTCAAGAACAAAATAGAAATACTTTCTCAAATGAAGGAAAGAGAATTGTCACCAGCAAATCTGCTCTCCAAGAAATATTAAAGACAGTTCCTATTTGTCATGTGGGCCCCCAGCACCCACCCCATCCCCTGCCTTGTCATCTTACAGTCCCTTTCAACCTGGATATTCCCCCTTTGCCCCTTGACCAGTTCAGAGATCTGGGAGTCCTGGGACTGGGCCCAGAGGCCAGGAAGAAAGCTAAGGAACTGTGCATGGGACATGGAATCTTGGGAGGTAGAATGGCTCCAAACACTACCACTGACATGGTGAGAAACCTTAGGCAGGCTTCTTGCCTCCTCTGAGCCTCCTTCTATCTGGCAAGTGGGGATAATTGTTCTTTCGTGTGACTGAGATGAGAGGGTGGGAAGCCAGGGTTAGTGGTGTCTGACAGGGCTACCTAGATATGAGGAATAGTTAGTGTCAGTCCTCTGCTGGCCTCCCTCCTTGCCAGGCAGCCAAGCATCTGCAGCAGAGCTGTGGAAAGACCACTTGGTGACTCAGCTTCCTTTTACTTCCTCCCTGCAGCCTTTACAGTTCTTGATTCCAAGGCTTTGATGGAAGGGATAGGAGCTGTCTTTTCTGTTAGCTTCCCAAGGCTACTTTAGCCAGGCCTATCTCTTTACAATTTCTTCTGGTCCCAATAGCTTCTTTACTCATGCTATCAAAAGAGACAGAAGTGGGCCAGAAGTGGGGTGGCTATTTCAGCAGAAGTAGTTTGGGGACACTGACTGATGCCGGTGTGCTCTGTGTTCAGGCAGTGGGTAGAGGACTTCTCCAGCAGGAGGCTGGGCCCTGAATGACAAGCCTGAGAACAGGATAAAGAGGGGAGCAGGTAGTAAGTTACTGTGGCTAAGTTATAAGGTAACAAGGACAGGAATGCACCTGGGCCTGGACACAGAACAAAGGCTGCTAGAGAAGCCCACATATCTGCCTACTAAACACATTTAATGGCTTTCCAATATTTGGCATCTCCCTTCCTTCCTCAAGCCTCAATTTCCCACCTGTGCTCTGTGTGTACGTGCTCACGCATGTGTGTAGGGAGGCTTGGACTGCTAATCTTTAAGATGTCCTCAAGCTCTGACACACTGTGGTTCTAAGTGAGTGAGTTAAGGCCTGAGGCAGGAGGCCCAAGGGAGGAGTGGGTCCTGAGAGCTACCTGGGGGAGTTGGTACAATCTGACTCTCACTAGACCATTTTGTTGTTTCATTGAGGATCTGGGAGTTTCAACTCTGCTCATTATCATCTACATAACCTTCAGCAAGTCACATAATATCCCTAATGTTCAGAGACCAACTTTGCTTTTCTCCCACAGCCCCCACAGCCCCCACCTTAGTAGGACATTGCTATCTCAGCAGCCCACATTGAGGACAGGAGATACCCTTTGTATCTGTTGGGAGGGTTTGTAGAACAGCTATGAGAGGGGCTCAGCACCGTAGGTTTCATGAGTGGTTCTCACATTGCCTAGCCTGGCCTGGCCTCCTACACAGCTCAGCTCCTTGGCAGGCTGGCACCAGCCTCTCTCAACCCGTGAGACCTTGAACAAACCAATTCCCTCCCTCCTGACTCTCCTGGGGACTGTCATGGGTCTGGACCATAGTGTTCTGCCAGCAGGTACCCTCCTCACAGATGGCAGGGTTTTTGGCACCAATCCTGCCAACACCCTGCAGTGATATCACATGCCAGAGCACAGGGCTTTGAATTAAACTAAGGCCAGGCTCAAGGTGATTAGGATTAGTGAGGGAGATGGCCATGTTGGTCACTCCAGATGTGACCCTAAAAGACATTGTTTAGAGACTTGGCGAGTCAGAAAACCTGAGGGTTCTTGGGGTGTTGAAACAAGCCCAAAGGGTTGGTCAATTAGAAAACAATGTCAGCTTGGGTCTGGGCTGTAGTAGTTGGAGAAGGGGCAGACAGGAAGGGAAGTCTGTCAGGGGCGAAGAAGGCCGGAAGCTCAAAGAGTTCCCTCTCCTATCCCCCAACACCCAGTTAGTTTTTCCTCATGTAAAGGAGCAGGGACATTTAGGAAATGATTCCCAATTTCAGTGTTAACTGGAGGGGTGGGGTAGGGATAGAGGAGACACGGTGTCAGAGGCAATATACTAGCTGGACTGACCTTTGGATTTGTAACGTTCTTCCTTACTTCTCTGGGTATGCCTGCCCTTCTTCCAATGTTAGTTCTCTACATTCCCTAACCAGACTGCAAGCCATCCCAAAGTCTTCCAGTAGATCTTTTTTAAGTTTAACTTAGCTAGAGGCAGATTCAACCAAAATTCCTGCTAGATATTGCCCCTGCCAGCATCCCTGTCCTGGCTCTAGAACCAACACCCCAAACCAACATCCTGAACCCTGTCCTGAACCAACATCCATGTCTTGGCTCTAGAACAGACTCAATGCACAAGGAGGAATTGCACCAATTCAGAATCTAGGTCCCTTGGGTAATGGATCAACACACTAGGGCACCTTATTTCCAAGCCCTTGGGCTAAGGCCATAGTAGGTGTTCAAAGATGGATGAATGAATAATCAAATGAATAACTGTCTTCATTCTCAGCTATCTCACCCATTGTATCCTCAGTGCCAGACTACATCTACCCCTGACCATCAGCCTACCGTGGGCCTCCCTGCCTACCTGATCTCAGAGAGGAGGAAGAGAAAATTATAGAGTTATGGGAGGGCAGAGCTGGTCTGGCCCTTCTTCTGCAGAGTCCAACAGGCCCAGTTGGAGTAGCCAAGGCCCAGAGAGGTAAAAGGACTGGCTAAAGGCGTTAGGACTTGGCCCTCCTACCTTCATCATAACATATGTCAGGAATTTTTGTCATGTTTATGTTCCACAGGTCCCACTCCAAAGCAGTCCCTTCCTGAAATTCACTGGGACTTAAAAGTATGGTAGGATGGCATCCGGGATCTCCCCACTCCCCTTTACTCCCGGCACTCCCGGGGCTAGAGGGTGGGAGTGCCTTTGATCAGCCAAGAGTGTTGACTGTCCTTCACTCGGCCTGACAGCAGAGATGAGCCAGAGGCTGGCCCATGCCCTCTGCATGCCGGGAGAGCACACAACGTCACTAGAGAGAAAGTCCAGCCTCCAGCCTGGGGCCTCCCGCATCTGGGGCATGCCACCCAAAGCCTATGCAGCTGGCCAGCAGGGAGGCCCCCAGCTGGGGGATGTTTGTGCTAATCCTCAGCAATGGAAGCAGCTTGATAGCTAGGCTGATGTCTCCAGGGTGGGCTGCCACTCAGGGCTGGGGGCTTTTCTTCCCAGCAACTTTCCTTTTCCACATTCTTCCCCTCAAGTCCCTGCCTCCTGTAGCCTCCCCCACGTTATCACCACCAGTGAATTCTTCACGCAAAGTTGCATGTGTGGGAGAAAGGGCCCTGAACTGAGAGTCTGGAGAGTTAAGCTCTGCAACTATCTTGCTGTGTGATCTCAAGTCAGTCCCTTGCCCTCTCTGGACCTCAGTCTGCCCAGTTGCAATGCAAGGCAACTGAGGTAGATATAACTGTTATGACATTGCTGCTCTGTGAGTCTGAATCATGGAATGTGATTTGTAATGGATGATGACCCATCCACATCTAAGGGTCATTTATCCTCTGTCCTGTTGGGCTTGGTTGAGTGGTCTAAACACTCCAACCCCTGGCCACTGCCCTGAACCCAGTGTTCAAGGAATAGGGAGTAAGGTCCTTGATCAGGCTGGGAGAGAACAGAGTACAGAAGAATAAACCCAGGAACAAAGTGTGTAGGCTTCTTTTAAAAACATGTTTTCTGGGTCCAGAGGTCACACCTGTTCCCA
The DNA here is from genome assembly GCA_030015415.1 of Cynopterus sphinx. Classification (NCBI taxonomy): domain Eukaryota; kingdom Metazoa; phylum Chordata; class Mammalia; order Chiroptera; family Pteropodidae; genus Cynopterus; species Cynopterus sphinx. The sequence goes on from CM057388.1 coordinate 79,609,598, forward strand.
GAGGCAGTGATGCTCAGGCAAAGTTCCCGTTCTTTGAAGAGAAGACCATGCCATGAGACCCCTACAGACAACAAAGGCTGGAGGCCTGATTTTCACGTCCCAGTCCAGTCTATAAGAACTCCTGGAGGCCCTGGTGCCCAGCAGAGCCTAGAACTACCAGCATCATCTGCACAATGCAATGGCACAGCCCTGAGGAAAACCTGTACATTAAGCCCCAAAGTGAGACTATCTGGCAAGAGGGTTCCCTGCCAGGCTTTCCTGCCTTGGGAATTCTCAGGATTTCTGGATACTAGGCTGAGAGTAAAAAGAGAAAATAGAAAACCTTTTGAGGGAGGGTGGTGACTGAACCCTCCTGGGCAGCATGCTGTGGGTCACAGGCTTATAGGCATGGAGCACCACTAGGAGGAAAAGGAGGGCTCTCACATGGCCTGTTCACCCTGTGCCCAACGTCTCTCATTTAGCCCTCACAACCCAAAAGAGAGATATTCTTGCATACATTTTTCTATGCAATAAAACTGAAGTATAATGCAGTCAAAGGGCTTTCCTCGATGGCTAATAGCCCAAGGCAGGGAGTCAGCCTGTTTTGTCTCCAAATCCCATGTTCTCTCCTGATCCCCATATCACATTGCTAGAAATAGCAGAGAACATGTGCAGCAGCAGGAGCAGCCAGGAGGGCTTCACAGAGGAGGTGGCATTCAGGCTAGGGCTTAAGGGTGGACATTTGGGATAAATGGATGGGAGGGAGGAGAATATTCCAAGAGTGTTGTGGATTGGTTTGTGTATACCAAAGACAGGGGTCAAGGCATAAAAAAGTACATTGGATGGACGGACAGCCAAGAGGCCAGACTCACCAGAGATTGTGGATGGGAGAGCAAAGGACAAAATCCAATGAATAGTTTGAGCTGCAACTGTGGTGGGCCTTGAATGTTAGGATAGAAATGTGGCTATGGGGAGCCATGGGAAGATTTCAAATGAGGAAGGGCTATGGATTCTCCTAGTGGCAGTATGGAAGATGGATTGAAGAGGAGAAGATGAGACCAAAAGCATGAGATAAAAGAAGACCTGAAAGAGGGAAAGAATACCAAAAAAGGAGAAAAAGAGGAGGAAAGTTTAAGAAATTTGAATGGATAGAACGGTGTTACAGGCAGTAAAAGAAGGAATATGAGATGTTGCTCAGGTTCTAGTGGCAGGGAGAGCCACCAGGGGAGATAAGACTGGGCGAAGGAGGTCTGAAGTTGGGTATGAGTGTAGGGAAAATGCCAGTGTAGTTTTGTCCATGGTGGGTTGGAGGAGCTGTGGGACACTGTAGTAAGGGTATGCCATGGGCAGTAGGAAGAAAGGAGATAAAGACAGAAACCAGCTATAAAGTGATTACCTCAGGAGCCATCAGTCCCTTACTAGCTGGGACACATTTGGCAAGTTTCCAGACCTCAGTTTCTTGGTCTGCACATGAGATCATAGTAATGCCAGCTTCATCATGTCATTGTGAAAAATGAATGAACTAATACAAGTGCAATGCTTAGAATAGTGCCTGGCACAGACTAAGCACTCAGTTAACCTTAGCTCTTATCAGTATTTTCAGCACAGAAAAGGTGGTGAAGTTGTGGAGGAAGTGAGTGAAGGATAAGAAGAGCAGTGCACCTGGCACAGCTCAAACAGCACTGGTTTGTCAGGAACGAATAGAGACACCTTAAGACACTGGTTAGAAACCATTGGGAGTGTGCCAGTGACCCTGGCTGGGAGGGATGGGTCTTTACTTCTAGTCTTGCTAGGTTGTAGTGACAGAGTCTTTCTATCTGTCTTGAAATCCACGTTTTAAACTGTGATAGCTGTGGCATTTGGGGCTTTAGGTGTCTCTGCATCACATGTGCTTACTGGCACCCCATTCCACTACTTTGAGCCCATGATAAAACATCGCCATGTGCCATGGTGCTGAGCAAAGGAAGACCCCCACTCATCCAAGGTTTTCATCCTAGGCCTGTGAACCTGAAGCTGGCCTCCTCAGATTCCCATCTGGGGAGTGGTCACTCTCTCCAGGGCAGAGGAGGTGGAACTGATGACTTCGAAGAGCTTTGGGCACCCTCACAAATCCCCAAAGCAGGCCTAAGCCCTAATCATCCCCCAGAGGCAAACACAGGCTCTCCAGAGGACAAAGGGCAGTAGAGACCTATTTTTCAAGGTAGGCAGGAAGGACCATAGTGAGACAGAAGGACAGTGAAACTCGTGACTGAGGCACACATGACTTCCTTTCATCTTAATGATGCCTCTCCAAGAGAGGCCTTACGATCCCCACTTGAGAGATATAGAAATCAAGGCCCAGAAAGAAGTGGCTTGCCCAAGCCAAAGCTGCTGGACAGTGGCAGAGCTGGTCTTTAAATCCCAGTCTGTCTGAACCCAGAGCCCGCATGATTTCCAATGTACCCGGCTGCCTCCTGTTGAGAAATTAGAGGAAGAGGAGTCCATGGCTGCTTAATTAGTGATCTGTTCAGCCCGAATGGCAAAGCCAGCACTTGCACTACTACCAAGAGTGGAAGCTGTCCTGAAAGTGTTTAAACCCAGACATCTAGAATTTGCCCACAATCTCTGCATGCCATGGCTCTACGGTGAAAGCCAAATTTTTAAACATCTGGCTCAGAGAAGGCCTCCCTTTGCAGCTCAATGGACTGGGAGCACTCATGCTTCTCCTCAGTTTCATGTAGACCCCTTCCTACCAGTGGCAGCTTAAGTGGTCGTCTCAGAGCCTCAGTTTTCTATTCCACAAAATGAAGATAATGTTGCCCCAGCTTGTTGTGATGTCATCAAGATGAACTGAAATAATCTAGGAAGGAGCTGGGATTCCAAAAGAACTGGGAACAAGAAAAAAGTGGTCTGAGGATGCCTCGGCCACGTACAACAAATTGGAGTTTGCAAAAGCACAATCTCATTTATTTCCAGGGTCTTTTTGTTCTGTTCAACAAACCAGATGCTGGTGACAGCATATTGCTGGTTGCGGTGGTGATGTTTGGGGTGCTACATATGAACTGAAACACGTATCTATTTCAAACATGGCTGTACCCTTTGATCCAACAGCTTTGCATTAGGAATTAGACAAGTACATGAAGGATGTTTATTGACTCTTTGTTTGTATTAGCCCCAAATGGAAAAGAATCTAAAAGTCCAACACTAGGGAATGGGTTGAATAATTTATGATTATGACACACAGACAGAGTACACACATTAGAATTACAGTACACTTCCCGTGATGGTGGTAAGCGTCTCTTTGTACCAAACTCAGAAAGAGAGGTGATCAGAAAACCCCAAAACAGTCCAGCTCCAAAACTAAGATCCCCAGCATGCACAAAGGCACACAGCAGTGAGCACTGCTGCAGCCTGCCAGCCCCAGGTCAGAGCACAGGTGGTGGGGGTGCCCAGAACTCAGCTCCTGGGGCGCTAGCTGCAAGCACACTGTGGGGTGGGAGGCCTGAGCCAGGCTCACTATGGCAGCCAGTGGGAGGAGGGAGAGAGCTCTCCCAGTAAGAGCTAGAAATGCCAGCTGCTGCTGGGAGTTCTGCCTACAAGGCTGTCTGTGCCAGGCCTTGGGAAGCTGGGAGGGGCCAGACCCAGCCTCGTGATCAGGAAGTGAACCGAACCCCACGGGCTCCAGTTTGCAGCATGAGACCCCTGACATCCCCTAAGGCAGAACCCTGAGCTGCCATGATAAGACCTGATTTTGGATTCGGTGAAGGGGTAGTCTAGGCGACCAGTGGAGGGCACCACAAAAACCACTGGACAGGGGGTGGGGGGAAGGGGTGGGGGGGAGGGGTAGCAGTGAGGGAGAGACACAGACAATGAAATGTAAACACAGGGAAGACAACACTAACTCTCCCTCTCCAAATGAGGCTGCAACCCAAAATTCTAAAACATATAAAGAAATCTAACGCTCAGAGAGAGCCAACAAAATCTACCATCAGCAGATAAATTTACTCCAGATGAAGTTTTGGAGAGTGGGCTGACAGATTTTGAAAATAAGCATGTCTAGGATGCTCACAGAGATAAATTAAGGCATGAGATTCTTTAAAAGGATGAGATGTGATTCAATAAAAGCAGGAAGAGAGATATGAAAAGAAAATCAATTCAAAATCTTTGAAATAAAAATATGGTCATTGAAATAAAAAAGGAAACATCAATGAATAAGAGCGCTCTAGCCTGGACCCAGTAATGGAAAGAATTAGTGAATAGAAGGCTAGGGCTAAGGGGTTCACACCAGCAGAGGGACCCAGACTTTGAAAGAGCAGGTAACAGTCCTGAATGCGGCACCAAGAGGCTCCAGCTCAAGTCTACTAGAAGGCCCACACAGAAATGGGGGAACAAATGAGGAAAAGGCAATACTTGAGAGATAGTAGCCCAGAATTTACCAGAATTGAAAGGTGTTTATTCTTATAGTGAAAAGACCCTCTCTCCAAGGATTGAGCAGAATAAATACAAATCAGTCTATACCTGGACATTTCATAGAAAATTAGCAGCCTGTTGAAAAGAAGAGAAGAACTTACAGGCAACAGCAAAAAAAGGACTGGCTCTGTCCGCAGGAACGAGTCCACCAACCTTGCTGCACAGCTGTGGGCTGCTGTGATGCCATGGTGGACAGGGTGTTGTTGAGGCTTCTCCAGTAGGCCACCTCTAAGCATGACCCAAGACAGTTTTGATAGCTTTGAGCTGTACCTACTCAGCATCCTGCTGACTTGCTACTCCCTTTCCTTTATGACCATGCCCCAGAGGCTCCTCTTTCCCCACAGTGGTCCAGACATTTTCCTTTTTTCACAGCTGCTTCCAAGGAGTGAGGGGGCCTGAGAGGAGGGTTCTCATCAGGCTGTGGCCTCAAAGAGAGCCACCCAGTGTACCAAGCCTTGCTTTTGAGGAAGTGACCAGGATAAACCAACCCTTTCTAAGACTACTACCATCTCCCGCAGACCTGACACATGATGGTGAAGGAGGGCTGGCCATGCGAACTGTAGAGGGAGTTAGTTACACCCACCTGGGAGTCATATGCACCCAGCTTTGAATCTCTGCATTGTGACTTCCAGATGGCACACCTTCGAATAGGCAAATTATTTACCTATTTATGAAATGGGGGTAATAGCTCATCCCAAGAGGATGGTTGTGCAAATAAAGGTGACCAAAAAATTAATAGAATTGTCCCATGTAAGCTCCAATATGGTAGATTATTCTGACCATCTCTCCCTGTTTCTAGCTTGGCTGGAATTCAGTGTCTTCCTCTAAGTCATTTCAGTTAATCCTCACAATCTATGGGACAGGTGATATTATCCCCAGTTCACAGAAGAAGAAACTGGGGCTCAGAGAGATAGAAGGTCTACCTCCCTGAGAAGTAAGTGGAGTAACTATGACTTCCACCTGGATCTGTCTTACTCCAAGTCTACTCTTTCATTCAGGGCCCTGGCCTTGACCTGAATTCTGGGGTAGTTAGCCAGAGACCCTATTTTTCGGGGAGACTGAAGAGGCTCCCAGGCAATGTTTGGGGATAGCTGCAGAGCAAAGGGACTTGGGAGACTGGGTTGAGGGAGGGTAGACAACAAAGGGAAGGGAGCTTCTAACCACACCCCAGCCAGGGACCACAACAAGCAAACGGCCTGCTTTGCCAATCCATGTAAATTGAGGTCACCGTTGTATAACAAGCACTTAGCATGGTGGCTCACAACTAGTGACTTCTGTACATCCCATTCCATCACCTTCCTAATCCTTAACTCGGGGTTCTGCCCCAGGCCCAGCACTGTCTTCCTTGCTTCTTATTCTCCCACGCCTTTCCTCACACCACATTCTTATGGAGCAAGAAGTCCGGATTGCCTGGCTGTTTGGAAAAAGAGCAGTTTCTGTGGTTGGGCTGGCCTTGGATAACTGAGAGTGAACTATTCATTCATTCTTTTATCCAATCATTTATCCCAGTCTTTATTGATCACCTATTATGTGCCACACACTGGTGATAAGGCAATGGGCTAAACAGACAAGGGCTGCACCTTCGTGGAGCTCATATTCCAGTGGAAATGAAGTCCACCTTCCCCGTGGAGTCCCAACATGCAGTCCTACCCCAGGCACTCACCTTCTGTGGGTCTACCTCCAATTTCCCCTCCTCTGGCAGCCTGCCCTGACCACCGCATCTAAATTTGCAACCCCCCGCCGCCTTCCCAATCCTCTTTCACTACTTTTCTTTTTCTCCATAACACTTATCGCTTTCTTTCATACTACATATTTTACTTTTTTGTTCTTTTGTATTCTTTTTTAAAATTTTCAGTCTGCCTCTCCCCTCCAGAATGTAAGCAGGAAGAGACTGTCAACTCTGTAGGGCCGAGCAGGCCCAAGGCCAAGAGATAAGCCAGATACCCTCGCCTGTGAGTTAATAACCACAGGACAGTCTCTGCCTTAATCTCAGCCTTAGTTTTCTATCTGAACAATGAGGTGGGTGGAATGGGTGGTCCCAAAGGGCCTTCTCAGCTCTGACCTAGAACATTCTGTGCTTTTGTGTGGTTCTCATGGCGCACAGTGCAGGGCCCTGGCCTTCACTCAGACTGTTGTAGGAAACTGTTGTACCACTAGCATTATCAAGGCTATAAGCAGAATTCTTCTGCCTCTCAACCTGGTCTCCCCCAGCCCTGACCTTCATTGCTAAGGCCTTGGCCTTGAGAGCAGGGTGGTCTGATCCCTCCTCCAAGAGTGTGAGTATTCTTCCTCAGCTTCCTGTCCTGGCTTGCAGGGCTTCAGCCTGTGTCCTCCTCTCTTCTGACAATAATACCACAGGCCATGGCTGGTCATGTGCTCATCTTAAAGGCAATACAGCTGGACATGATGTGAGTACATGCTCTCAGGAGCTACCCTCTCTGTCCAAAGGCTGCCTCGTGATTTATGAAAGGGGTGAAACAACCCCAAAGGCAGGTATCTTGTTCAGAGACCACCAGATCCTGGGGGCAAGTCCTACCTGGAGTACTGTCCTTCCCCTTATTCTAAGTACAAGGCATCTGCTTGGGCCTCAAATAGGAAGGCCAAGACCTGGCACATAGTACCCAGCCCCTCTTTCCATCCCATTTCCCTGCTAAGAAAGAGGCCCCCTCTTGAGGAAGCAGCTATATCCATCCTGGGACTCCTCCTTTCATGCACTTGACAATATTCATCAGGTGACCACTGTGTGCCAAGCACTGCTTTAGGGGATGGGGACATCACAGTAAACAAGCACAGACACAGCCTCCAGATTCTGGCTCCACTGACATTCTTATGGCAGAGTTAGCATTAATGCAGGGGTCTGAGGCATCTCAGAGAAACCTGGAGAGGAGACTCTCATCTGGAACTCACATTGTGGTGGGAGCTATGAGCGTGGATGAGATGGCTGAAGAGAGAGTATATAGAATGAGAAGCAAAGGGGCTTTGGGTGGAACCTGAGAAGCCCAAACATATTAGACGTGGGTAAAGGAAGAGATGATAGTGAGGAAGCTGTCAGGGGGGTGGGGTTCCTAGGCTTCTAGCTGAGACAAGAGGGCACATTTCCAGGAGAAAGGGACGATCAACTACCAGATGAGTCCAGTGCATAGGACAGAGACCTGGGCAAAGTCTGAGGTTTCATGGTTGGAGAGCAATGTCATCGACTAGTGCTCATGAAAGATGACCTGTTAAGAGGTCCAGAGGAAAGAGGAAACAGTGAAAGCAAGGAGGACAGCAATGTTTACTGAGCACCTACTCTGTGTCAGGTCCTCTGCTTGGCACCCTATCGGCCTCATTCTTTCATTAATGTAGTCAACAATCTTCCTAGCTGCAGGAGTTTCATGAGAAGCAAAGACAGGCAAAACCTCTGCCCTTAGGGATCTCATAGTCCCTGGGGGCGGGTGCGGTGTGTAAGGAATAGGAGCCAGACATGAATCAAAGTGTCAGACAAATAAATGTGAAATAACAACTGGCTCATGGTTATGGAGAGGCATAGGTGCTAATGAGATCCTGTAATACTGGGCTCTGACCTGCAGGGAGGTCACAGCAGACTTCCCGGAGGAGCAGCAGGTAAGCTGAGACCAGATGGACAAAGAGAAGTGAACCAGGTGAACAGAGATGGGGAGAGCATTTTAAGCAGAGGGACCGACATCTGCAAAAAAAAAAAAAAATAGAAGTAGATGGCGTCCAGCAGGAGCAGAATGGAGAAGGTGAAGGGGAGGATGGAGGCTGGGCAGGGAGGTTAGATAAGTCTTCACAGACCATCATGAATGGTATTTTGACTTTTCCCTAAATTCACAGGACAGCCATGGAAGGGTTTTAAGCCATGCTCAAAGTTATGTTTTGGAAATTCCTCTCTGGCTGTCATGTGAAGAAAGGGCAAGAGATGATTTGGACTGTGCGACTAGGAAGCGATTTGTCTGAGTCCAGATAGTAGTAGCCATATTAAAGTGGGGACAAAAAAGACTGAAGCAAGTGGATGGATTAAAAAACATGTTTAGGTATTGCTTACAATAGCAAGAGATCACATGTAACTGGTGCTCACAAATAAATGACTGGTAAAATAAATGATGGTAGATCCACCCAGAATAGTCCTCCCAAATAGAGTGAGGAAGGTTTCTAAGTATGGAACAGGAAGACTGACAAGATACATAGTTAAGTGAAAAATGTCAGGTACATTGTATATTTGCAGAAGAAAGGGAGAACTAAGAGCATACACTTTATTCATTTTTTCTATAAAGACGCAGAGAAATATTATCTCTCAATAATAAAGGTGCTTTAACTGCGTGTGCCTATAGTGTAGGTATTGACATTGATGGAATTAAATTGGAGTGATGCTTGTCATGCCATCCCCTTTTGTGTTATTTTGATTTTTGAATGTGCTACCTATTGAGACATAAATAATTTTAAAAGCCCAAGTGACACAGGAAGTAAAACTATCAGGACTGGCTATGGGGTTGGTTAATGTGGGAGATTTGGGAAATGACTCAGTGAGGAGTCACATCTGTGTAACTAGATGTGAGGGGTGCCCTTTGCTATGTATGATAAGGGAAGCAGAAACAAGCAGGTTCGGGGAGGAAGATGGTGTGATCAGTTTGGAACAGGTTGAGTGTGAAATACCTTCAAAGCATGAGATATGAGAGGACAGAGACAGGACAGTAAGTATCTGCAGAAGGAAGTTGGGTCAAGGAAGGTGTTTTGTTTGTTTCAATGGAGAAGACCTGAGTACTTTAAAAGTATCTGGGAAAAAAAGATTCAGTTGAATAGATGGGGTCAGTTTCTCCAAGGGAGGCAGAATGGCAGGAGACTCAAAGTACAAATGGAAGTTTGGTCTTAAATAAGAGGAGGTTTCTCTGCTATAACAGGAGGTAACTGGCCGAGGGAAGCATCAGGAACCCATCAGCCTTCGGCTTTTGCTCCAAAGACTCCCGTGGCTTCCTGGAGCCTAAAAGTGCCAGGCCCGTGCAGATGCCTGAGGTGGGTTCTGTGGAGGTAGTGGCTGGGGAGCCGTATCACTGTCTCTCAGTTGGCCACTAGGTCCAGAGGTTGACTGGTGCCTTCCACACCCTAGACCTGTGCTTGCTACTTCACAGACACACTCTCACAACAGTCCTGGGTACCATGTTATTATTATTAACTCCATTTTAGTGTTGAGCAAAGTGAGCATCAGGAAGGCTCATGGTCACATAGCTAGTAAGTGGCTGATTCAAAATCTCCTGACTCTCAGATCAATGGAGCTATGGAGAGGTGCTGGCAGAGGGCCATATAGATGAAATTCACGAAGCAACCAGGCCCAGAGGCTTCAAAGATACCTGTGTATTCTGAGAATCTCTCCAGAGTGGTGGTTCCCATGCAGGGGGCCATTTTGCTCCCCAATGGGACCTGTGACAATGCCTGGAGACACACTTTGGTTGCCACAGTTTTGAGTTGGGGGATTGCTACTGGCACCTAATAGCTAGAAGCCAAGGATGCTGCTAAATGTCCTTCAGTGCAGAGGACAGGCTTGGCAGCACAGAGGTATGGAGCTCAACATGCTGGAAGTGCTGAAGTTCTCCGGGCCAAGCAGCTTGTCGGCAACTGCCACCCCCACATGAGAAATGCAAGTGTCCTTATTGTTCATTGTTTCTACTGATTTTTTTACTTCTGTGATCTGCATACATTGTAAAACATTCCAACAATGCTGGAGTGTTTAAAATATTCAGTAAAATCCTCCCTCCAACCTTCCTCCCCAGAGGTAACCGTAGCTACTATAACTTCTAGTAAACAAGTTGAACATCACAAGGAGAACACAACTGAATTTTCTCCCTAAACTTTCTGAGACCTATTTCTCCTCAACTTCTTGGATGAAATCTTCTGAAGATTCATAACTCTTTCAGCCATTTTCACAGATTTAACAAACTCCTCTCCCATTTACCTTCAGGAATTAACTTGTTCAGTCCAGTGTCACAGACGAGACCCTGAACTTCACTCTGAGTTAAAGCTTTTCCCTTCTCCCGCATTAGACTTGAGACAGGGGTGTGTACTTTTGACCCTCCCTGGTGGCTGCAGCCACCATTTATTTAACTGGTTCGATGGTTGTCGAAGCTGTTTCCTGTATTTTTATTTTTCTAAACAATGTTGTGACATCCTTGTACATATATTTATCTCTACATGGTTGTTAAATGATATCTTTAGGATAAATTCCTGGACGTCAACATGACAAGATATACATATTTAAAAGTGAAACATATTTCCAGATTGTTCTCCACAGCAATTATATCAATTTATGCTCCTACCATCAGAAAATGAGAGAGTTCATAAAGGGGCTCTGTCTCTCTGTCTCTGTTTCCTTCTCCCCACTGGCATATGCAAATAAGGCTAGCCTGACATTAACTATTGAATGAACTGGTGTTGAGAAAATTATCTGGACATCCTAAAGCTCATAGGAAGATACAAACTCCTTCTCCCAACTTTCTTCCTCCTCCTGAACCTTTCCCCAGCCATCTCTTACTTCTCACCCTCCCTCACCCCTCACACTTGTATAAATTCTATAACCTGAATTTCTTTTGAATCTGTCCTCTCCTCTCTGTCCATGACCAATGCTGGAATTCAGGCCTCACCATCTCTTGCCTGGAAGAGTTCCTTGCTGGTCTTCCATCTCCAGTTTTGCCATTTCTTATCCATTCTTGACACCCCTAGAATGTTACCGAACAGAAAGAGTTTGTCCACTCAGCGCTAGCAGAGCCAAAAACTAAACACAGAAAATTGCAGTGAAGAAACATTGCCTATTTTACTGATGAATGGCACCATGCAAGGGAATGGGAAGCAAATGATCAAAATGTCCAAACTCTGCTGGTGTGTAGACTCTTTGGGGCAGAATCACAAGTCACCATAGTTAGGGGCTCGGGGTCACACTGGGAGCTGATTGGCCATAGGTGAGGTGAGGATAATGGATCACATCTTCAGGTCTAGGGACAGTTGTGAGGTCTGCTCTTGCGTCTATCTGTATGATCTCATGGGAACGTAGCCAGGGACTCGTGTTACCTTAGGGCTCAAGAGCTGGAACATAACTTAGGTCAAGATCTTATCTGTAGCCTGCCAGAGGTCCCTACCCTGTGACCATTACTCAGGTCTCAGCCAATGTCTTCTGATGCCGCAGGGCTTGATGATTATCCTAGGGAAAGGCTGGGTCTCTGAAGGGCAAAAGAGAAGGTGTGATTTCTAGAGCTAAGAGTTAAAACTAAATGCAATCGAAGTCATAAGGACCCTTGGTTTCAATTGTAAAGGTTCTAAAGTGCCATCTGGTCAACTTTCCCCTCCCCTTGCAGAGGCTGGGTCCCCATGGCCCATTCCAAAAAGCATACTGAAGTCCATCTTTTCCCTGCTCCTGTCTCATCACTTGGGGGGACTTTGCCTTTCTCCCTCTTACACTCCAGTCACATGATACTTCCCAACACCTGCTATACCCTCCAAGCACATTTAGCTCTTTGTCCATTAGCTTCTTTCTTGCTGGACCCTCCTCTCCCTCTTTTCCTGTCATTGGACAAGGAGTGGACTTTCATTGGCTTATGGCTCTGTAGCATTCATTCCTCTCCATTTCTTAGACTCCAGTTATTTTTTTTAAGTGAATTGTCTCTGCTTTATTTTGGGTAAGGTTGGTGAAGCAGTAAATTCAAGTGTCAGCCTCCTACCATGGAAGCCAAAGGGGCATAATGGCATGGGACTCAGCTTGGTCACTGGACACTGTCTTTGAACCTCAAATCTGAAACAAGTAGTATTAAGAATAGAGGAAGCAGACTTCAACCATTTCAGTGGCAGCATCCTGATCAAACCATTCCTGCTTCCTATGCCTTCTGCACACCTTCCTCAATGCTGCCATTGTTTATAGCTATTTTCCAACTTGGTTCTCTAGCCTTTTCCTTGATTCTGTAAGTTCCCTATAGCCTACCCACAACCTCACAAATTCCCTTTTCTCTTTAGTTAGCTAGAGATGGTTTATGCTGCTTACAAACAAAAATTGTGGATAGAAAGTTAAATTCACATGTCCCTTCTTTTGCAAGAGACAGGGAAAGAGAATGAGAGAGAGAGAGAGAGAGAGAGAGAGAGAGAGAGAGAGAGACCCCCAGACCCCTAGTTCTATGCAAGCATATTGCTCCTTACATTTCTATAGCACCATCTACAAAGTGCAGCTCAAACTAGGGTTTTTTTCATTCCTTCCACTAGGGTAAGAACTCATATTGGTCTCATTCTTGTGAGCTCACTACTTCTACTACTGTGTCTGGTTCAGAGTCAAACAACTAAGGTGACAAACATTTAAGGAGTAAAGTAATGAACTGGTAGCTCTGCCTTACACACACGCTCTATCTCTCTCTCTCTCTTTCTCTCTGTCTCTGTCTCTCTCTCTCTCTCTGTCTCTCTCTCTCTCTCTCTCTCTCTCTCTCTCTCTCTCTCACACACACACACACACACACACACACACACACACACACACACACACTTACTAGTAGTTTCAATGGCTTGGACAGGCTCTCATCAGGCCACGAAAATGATGCCAGCACTTCCCTTCCTTGTGAGGCTGGCTGGGAATAACATGGGTAGGCTTTTATCGGGGACCCTCATTCTGCCTGTGCTGTGGGTGATGGGGAGGAAAGAGGAAGAAAAGCAGGCAGGAGTGGGTGCAGGGAGGTGGCTGTTGTAACAGCTCAGGTAGAAGGTGATGGTTGCAGTGGGAATGAAAAGGGAAAGGGGCCGACTGATGAGATCGTGAAAGGGCCACTAGAAGTGAATATGAAACTCAATTGCTTCTTGTAATTCTCAAAGCAAAAGCTGGCCACATGAGACAGCTTCCCTCAGAAGGAGGTGGTGAGGCAGCACATATATGTGTGTGTGCATAGGGGCGAATGTCACACCGGCTCCAGCATCCCCTTCCTGCCAACAGCCACGCACATGCTGGCTGCCTGGCCTGTTTTCAAAAGAGCTTTCTCAAGCAGCAGGGGAGAGTGGAGAAGGGGGGGCTAGCCACCCATTCCACTCAACAGAGGTGAGTGAGGAGCATTGGTCCTCCAGTCACCCTCCCCCCAGCCACTACAGGCTGCCAGGTGCCTTGTTTGTGATGAAAGCCTTTAAAAACCCATGTGCATGGATGGTCATGCATTCCTTTTTGTTCATTTAACTAATATTCACTGAGCCTGGAGCACACAATTGTGAGCAAAGCCCGCCATGGACCCCACTCTCAAGAAGCTCCTGAGCTGGCGGGGGAGAAGATGCGCAATCAGGCAATTAGGAACCAGTGTGAGCCGGAGGTAAGTGCTGGTTGCTATGGGAACATGAAGAGAGGCCACAGCTGCTGCTCCTCTCCAAAGAGCGAAGAGCAGTGGCAGGCGAAAAAGGAGGCATAAAGCAGGCCGACCTGCTTGCCATGCCCATCTCCGCCCAGCCTGGCCAGCTAGTCCAGGACAGAATCTTCTGGCACGACAAAACCCATCACCTCTCTGCCCCTCCATCTCCATGCCTAAGAAAATAGGAGAAAGCATGAAGCAAATGCCACGTGTGACCCTATATGTTTGTGCCTGGCCCCCGGTAGGTCTATGATATGTTCTGGTAGCTGCTAGCAATATTTTTCAAGAAATATCTGTTGATATTTCTGGATACCAGAGGTAGAGCAATGAAGAAGATAAGCAAGGCCCCTGCCCTCAGGGAGCTTGTAATGATTTGGGGCAATTTGTTACACAGCAATAGTGACTACTACATACCCTTTGACCCAGAAATTCCACTTCAATGTACATATGCTAAAGCATGTTATTTTTACCAGTCACATGAGAGCATATACTGAAAATGCTGACATTTGCACCAGCTCTCTGGGATGAACAGTCTGCTTTCAGCCAGAGGCAATAGTCTCTGGGGCAGCATCTGGGTGAAAATAGGTCCATCTTCCTGGGAAGCTAAAAGGATCAATATATCAGAATACTCATTAACCAGTTGGGAAGCTCTGGCCAAAGAAACTCTTCCATATGGTCACAAAGAACCACGCACTAGGATGGCTATTAAATCATCACTTATAATTGAATAAAAAAGAAACAACCCAAGTCCATCAGCAGGGAAAGAGATAAAGAAATTGGACAATTTATGCAACAGAGGTCCACACAATAATATATTATAGTACTATCATATGAGAAAATTGATACAGTAGTATTCAGCAGTTAAAATGCACTACCTAGATCTAAATATACAAAATTGCTAAATTTACAAAATATAAGTGAAAATTTAACCTGCAAAAGGCTATATTTATTATGATACCATTTACAGATTTCAAAATATATAAAACTATAATATGGAGTGGTTACAGATATACATATGTAGAAAAAGAAAAGCAAATATGGACAAGAAGGAAATTTCTAAATGGTGCTTATTTGGGGGAAGGAAGTAAGATAGAATAAACTGAGGCTTTAGACTGTAATATTTTGTTTCAGAAACAGAAAGATTGGAAGATCTGAAAAGAGTAAAATTTGCTCAATCTGTGTGATTGGTACATACAAATGTATATTTTATACTCAGTACTTTTCTGTATGTTTGACATATTTGAAATAGTTTTTAATAAAAAATATGCATCATTTCTTGAGTACAAAAATACATATACATTAGATCAGGTGTATTAATTGTGTTGTTCAATCTCTCTATATCTTAATTTCATTAGTCTATTTGATCTATCTATACCATAACAAGTATGGTAAGTGTACTGCTATAATTGTAGACTTTCTGTTATTTCTTTATATCCCTAAGAATATTTGCATAATACATTTTGAAATTACATTGTTTGGCATATAAATTCTAGCAACTATATTTTCTCGGTGAATGAGAAAACCTATTTTGTTCTCATTAATGCTTTTTACTTGGAGTTCCTGATTTTTTTAATATTAACATCACTACATCTATTTCTTCCCTTTTTTCCTTTCTTACTTTCTTTCTCTTTCTTTCCTTTTAAAATTCCTTCCTTTCCTTCCCTGCCACCTTTCCTCTTGCGTTCCCTCCCTTTTTTCGTTCCTTACCTCCTTCTTTTCTGCCAGTATTTAACTGGCATATATTTTCTATTTATATTTTTGCTTTAGGTAAAATTTATATAAAGAGCATATAGCTGAATTTGTAAAAATAATATGCTGAAAATGAGAGCTTGCTTTTTTTATGGGAGATGTTAACCCATAATATACAGTGATATATTTGGATTTATTCTTGCCCTTTGCTGTCTTGGGTTTTCTGTTTTTTTGTTTTTTTGTTTTGTTTTGTTTTGTTTTGTTTTTTAATCCTTTCTTGTTGCCACTCACCCAATTTCTTCCCTTTGTTAGACTGAGTTTTTTTTCCCTTTGCTCTACTTATTCTTTAATGGTTTGAAAGTTATACGCATGTTATTTTTATTCTGTTGTTACCCCAAAATGTCGTTTTTCTATTACGTGTTTTATTTCCATTAAGAACTAAATTTTGCTATTGTCAATATAGGAAGTGTCCATTCATTGCAAATATTATAGATTGTAAAGTGCAATTTAAAAAAAGTTCAGAGTTCTGTAAAATGGTATAAATCCAAAAGGCATAGCTATAATATTTTTAAATTGTAAGGCAATTAGCAGAATGTAAACCTGTGCTGTGCTTGAGGATTTATGATTTCATTTGAATAGAGAAGCTTGGTTTTGAGATTAACGGCAACAAAGTCTTCTGTAAACAGTTCCATTTTGTTTTATCTACCGGGTTCAAAAATTAAGTGTACTGCAACCGTCAATATAGTTTCACATTTTTTAATACTTCCAGGACAAACCATAGCATATAACATAGGATATGATGTATTAATATAATTACTTTCACATTTGAATTAATCCGAAAGAATGGGCAGGTTTCATTTGATTAAAAACACACGTACACATGCACTCGCATCCAGAACAGAAGGGGACATGGCTAAATGGTGAACATTTGTTCCAGCTGCCTCTTGGTTACATTTCTTGCTGTCCTTTTCTGTATCCTTGACGATTTCAGCATTTCCAATGAAATAAAGCTTTTGGGCCCGCCCCGACTTGTGTCAAGTAGCTGGCCCCCCCACCAGTTTTAGGGGGCGGCTCCCGTCGATGCTTGCGTCACTTCCGCCGCCGCATTTGCCGCTGTGTCGCGGGGGAGGAGCGGCATCCAGAGCAGCGCCTCTGACGGTTGTGGCAGTTGGAGGTCCGAGAGCTCTCCTCCTCCCGAGAGTGCGCGGGTGTCGGGACCGGTGAGTGAGAGCCTGCTGGTTTCCTCCATTCATCCCCACATGGCGGTGGGGCGAGTGGCTCGGGAGTCCGATTTGGGGGAGCTCGAGAGAACACAGATTTTCCGCCCCTTGGGAAGGGGTGGGGCGGACGTGGGACCTGACTGCAGAGGGAGGAGGCCTGTGTCCTCTCTTGGCCTCTTCGGGGGTCCCATACTTTGCCCCCCCCCAGGCCTATCGTGTGTCGCGGTCCCCCCACCCCCCCAACTCAAAAGGCTCTGATCACTGTTTGAGAAAGATTGGTGCTATAGGCACGCTCCCACCTTTCCCTGCCGGTCCTCCCTTCTCAGCCCCTTTGCGGAGCACTCCGAGGCCTTTGAGCCGACCCCATTTTGCAGTTATTTGGCCGAATGGTAAATTGTTCCCATTTTTAGGTAAATATATTGTTCCCAGGAAAATAATTGTTTCAGAAATAAAAAAAAAAAACCCAACAACCAATTATTCCCAAGGAGAGAATATACCCCTATACACCCTTTTATTTCTTTTATCCCCTTCCACATGGCTTTGGATCTGGCATTTGAGCTGATAACGTTTTTTTGTGTGTCTTATATTATGGCATTGCAAGCCCCCTCCCCAGGTCTCCCCCTCTTCCTTCAGCCGTCACTCCTCCTCATGTCTCATGGGCGCGTGTGTAGGGACACACACGCACACAGGCAGGCACATACACACGCACGCACACACACACACAGGAGCCTTCCATTGAAGCCCCATCCTTGCCCCTCCAAGGTTCCTGCACATCCCCTCCCCCATGCATTCATACACACACACACACAGATTGTCACACCCTTCAATGCCTTTCCCCAGATACATACCTACACACACACACACACACACCCTGACCCTACAGGACCACATAACCTCTGCCCGCCACATGTACTTTTAAGGATATCCTTGGACTGCTGGCTTCTCTTTCACATGCCCCTTACTTACAAATACTCTCAACATACACACTCACACCCCCTCTCCAATGGTCTCCTCTCCTGTCTGCTACATGTCTGCTTAGCCTCCTTTGCTGGTCCCCGCACACACTCACACTAACAGAAATCCTTCTCCAGGGACACCACCCCCTCCCTGCTTTCCACATTTATGCGTACAGACGTTCTTTGATTGCTGGCCCATTCCACCCACCCACCAGCCACATGCACATCCCTCCCCAAGGCTGTCCTCCATCTACACATTTGCTCACACTGACATTTCTCCATTTTTACCTCCCATTTTGATGAACACACACAAACTCATGGATAGCCCAGGGCTACCATACCACTTCCTCCCCTGCCACAAACACAGAAACCCACGTGTCCCTCCACAGAGTTCTAGCCAACACACATTCAACCAGCCACACACATTCTCTGTCATACTTACACATGTCTCTCTCCTCTGAAGCCACCCCACTGACACCTGTCATTTTTGTAACATCCAAAATGGGTCCCATTCTGTTCACACTCACACCTTTTCCCAATGCCACTGCCACCTTCCCCTCCCCTCACAAACACAGGCATCTCTCCATTGCATGATTTTCCACACTATTTCAATTTGCAATAACCCTGTATTTCTGCAGAGCTCACAAAAGTGCAGACACCCCTTGGGGGAAAAAAAGCCCAAAGCAATCCTGCCTCTTCCCTGTTGCCACAATTTCACAGTACTTCACCCACTTTTCAAGCATCCAGTCACCCCCATCTTCTGTCAGATTCTCCCCTAAGTCTGGCTTTCCTACCAACCCAGTTTTGTAATCATTTTGCCAACATTAAAAATGTATTTTGTTTCTACACCTGATGAGTCACTAGAATGCTACTCCAAGCCTTAGAAGAAAGTAAAAGTAATTTTCAAGGCCCCTTATTCTTTTTGTTACCTGACTGCTGAAGGGGAGATAAATCTACCTGCTCCTTTGTCTGAACTGATTTGACTTTCTCATCTCCAAAGTCTGTTCAGAGAGTGGGGACCCTCCCACTCGAGCTCCAGCTGTATTAGCAGCCCTATAAGTCAGAGCAATGGGTCAGGAATCTAGCAAGGCTGTACGTATGGCCCAAGCCAGCAGGGTATCAGTCCCATAACAGGCAGGAAGTATGGAAGAAGGCATGTTTATGTCAGTTTCAGGCCATCCACGAGCCAGCAAGAAAGGATTTTCAGCAAGAGAAAGACAACATCTGAAGTCCCAATGCATAGATCAGCCCCCAGTCACACTGCCAAGAGGAGCCGATTGCCATTATCCAACGTTCGTCGCCGTTGGGATGACAGGGAGAACTCAGGAACCAACCTGCATTTTGATAATGAGGACTACTCCAGGTACCCACTCAGAGAGTCCAGGGCTCTGGGTAGCAGAAGAGGAATGGCTTATGGCCCTATTGACTCTCTCCGGGAAGAGGAGAATGAGGAGGAGGGGGCTGCGCCTTTGGTGCTAGCCTCACGGAGAGGGAAAAATCGCAGGTTTAAAGGTGATAAGCTGTATGACCTAGAGCAAGGGCCATGGCCTCTGGTTGGGGTACCCCCCCAGTCATCTAGTTTTAACCGTGATGTGAGAGAGGAGCTTGGCAGGCTAGAGCAAGCCCCTATTGCCAGAGGTACTGCTAGCAGAGCTGAGTTCCTGCAGCAAAGTGGCATGGCTTCTCAAACTTCTGCTGCAGGAGGCAAGGTGGCTGCAAAAGGTGACAGCCTGGAGAGGGAGAGACGGGAGCAGAATTTACCTGCACGTCTCAGCAGGGCTCCTGTGAGTATTTGTGGTGATGAGGAAAACACCCCAAAGGGTGGAGAGGAACTGGTGGTGAGGCCCAAAGTCAGAAACCCGGCCAGTCCAAACTGCATGAAACCAAAAATATTTTTTGATACTGATGATGATGATGATGTGCCACACAGTACTTCCAGGTGGAGGGATACTGCAGGCACTGATGAAGGCCATTCGGATGGCCTGGCAAGGAGAAGCAGAGGCGAGAGTTCAAATGGCATCTCTGAGCCAAAGTATCCTGAAAATAAGAGGGAAGCCAGGAAAGACCAAGTGAAGCCTGAAAAGGTACCTAGACGGCGACGAACCATGGCCGACCCTGACTTCTGGACATACAGCGATGATTACTACAGATACTGTGATGAAGATTCTGACAGTGACAAAGAGTGGACTGCTGCTTTGCGTCGGAAGTATCAAAGTCGGGAACAAAACATGTCGTCCAGTAGCGAAAGCTGGGAGACTCTGCCCGGGAAAGAAGAGCGTGAACCTGAACCAGCCAGAGTGAGTGGCAGTGCCAGCACCAGCCCCGCTGCTGGTGCCAGTGCTGGCAGCCATGAACTTGAAGAAATTCGAAGACAACCTCTTCAGGAAGAGGAGTGGGTGTCTCCGGAAGAAGGAGAAGTCTCTTGGCTCCAGTACAATGAACAAGAGAGCGGCAGCGAGGGGGATAATGATTACGGCCAAGAGTTTCTGCAGCCTGGGCTCTTCATGCTGGATGGCAACAACAACCTTGAAGATGACTCCAGTGTGAGTGAAGACCTGGAAGTGGATTGGAGCCTCTTTGATGGCTTTGCAGATGGGTTGGGGGTGGCCGAGGCAATTTCCTACGTGGATCCTCAGTTCCTCACTTACATGGCACTTGAAGAACGCCTGGCCCAAGCAATGGAAACGGCTCTTGCACACTTAGAGTCTCTGGCGGTGGACGTGGAAGTGGCCAACCCACCAGCAAGCAAGGAGAGCATCAGTTCTCTCCCTGAGATCTTAGTCACTGAAGACCACAGTGCAGTAGGGCAAGAAATGTGCTGTCCCATCTGTTGCAGTGAATATGTGAAAGGTGAGGTGGCAACCGAGCTCCCATGCCACCACTATTTCCACAAGCCCTGCGTGTCCATCTGGCTTCAGAAGTCAGGCACCTGCCCTGTATGCCGCTGCATGTTCCCTCCCCCACTGTAAGACCAAGGCTCTTTATCCTGGTCTACTGATTTTCCTCATCCGAAATCCACAATACTCTGGAGCCCTCTCAAAGTTAACAATTGAAATCAAACCAATCTATTAATCTACTACACCTGTTGATTTTTCGTGATTATTTCCAATGTGAAAATGGTTGTGTACGATCGCATTAAAAATCATGTCTTTTAGAGGTTAGAACGGGAAAACTAAACTTTTGAAATGCTATTTGAGATTGCAGTAAGAAAATCCATTTTCTAACCTGAATATTGAAATCAGTTGCATTTGTTTCTTCACTAGATCATGTTGCCATTAATTGTAATGTCAAGTTTATTTGTTGAATTTGTCCAAAAGGCATCACCACTTCATTGCATGTTATGGGTTAATGTTCCTGTAATTGCAGTGCCGTAAAAGCTAATTAAAATTCTTTTGATTTTACATGGTAGAGTGGAATTGTCTGGTTTTATCTAAAACAGTAGTACTAAGTGACTTTATAATGGATCCCTTGCATTTGCATCAAAAATAGTATTTTTTTTTTTTTTTTTTTTTTTTTTTGGTTTCCGCAATAGCAGAAAAATTTTAGTTTCACTGGAAATGCTGACTCTGACAACAGCACAAAATTAAGGGTGGTGATTTCCAAAAGTATGAATAAAGCATATGATTATCAACTACTATGGGGCAAAGGTGGAGGAGAGAATACCCTGTTGGTCTATGGGAAAGAAAGAAACAAGAAACAACGGTAAAAATAAAGGACAACTGTAGGAGTAAATTCAAACTCTGTGTAGGGGTGAAGGAGTTAAAGTCCCCTTTTAGAAAACCTTCAGGGGGAATGGGTAAGTATTAAGTGGTGTGTGGATTGTATGCCTTACCACGGTGACACAAAAGGAATAGAAAAATATGGAGACACCCACCTATACAGAGTGAATAGGCCTTAGAGTTGGCCATATTGGCTTCAGATCCCTCTCTCTCTCTTTCTCCCTCCCTCTCTCTAATAAAGAGTCTTTTTTAGGCACCAGAGAAGTTCATCACCCATCCTATTTACCTCCGTTCCTCCACGGAGGTAAGCAGTACCCAGGAAATGGTGTGTTTCTTTCTCATCTATGTTTTTAGACATATATGTGTGTTTGTATATGTGTACATATATATTTGTGTGTGTGTGTATCTGTAAATGATGTAGAATGTTCTTGTTGTTTAAGTAGACGTAATTATAGATGTATTGTTTTGCAACTTGATTTTTTCACTCAGCATTGCTTTTGAGATTTAGCCATTTTGATTCCTGTTGATTTAGCTCATGCATTTTAACTGCTGTACATTAAATATTCAATTGTGTGAATTACCACAATTTTATCCATTCCCCTCTTGGTGGACATTTAGGTTTTTCCCAGTATTTTGTGGCAATGAACACACTTGGCAGATGTCTCTGTGCATATATGTGAGTTTCTCTAGGGGTAAGTATGCAGAGATGAAATTTCTGGGTCTTAGGGTTGGAGGTCACATTTTGGGGTCTTAGGATTTAAGCGTCTTCATCCAAACTAGATATTGCCAAACTGCTTTCTAAAGTGTACTCATTTATGCTCCTCCCAACTGTTTCTGAGAGCTGTTTTTGGCTCCAGCAGCCTGGATATTGTTGATATTCAACCTTGCTGGCAATCAGCGACATGAAAATTAACACAACAATGAAACATATTGTGTCCATCAGAAAGTAATCGTTTTTCTTTGTGATAATATCTAGTTTGGGCTAGGAAGAGAAGAAATGGGAACACTCCTGCTGGTGGTGTGAATGTAAACCTCAGCAGCCTTTCAGGGGAGCAGTTGGAGAGCTCTCTTTCAAAATGTAAATAGGGGCACATCCTTCAGCCCATCTTCAGTACTTTGGCAGTCTGGAATTCATATGATGCAGCAGTTAAAACCTGTATGTGCTGATATGGAAAGATCTCCAAGACATAATGTTAAGTTTTTTTAAAAAGCATATTATAGAGCGATATGCACAGTCTTTATGTAAAATAAAACCTTGCAAAACCAAACTATATATGAAAATGCATAAAAGTGTCTGGAAGGCTACATACCTAACTGATGGCAATGGTAACCTCTGGGAAGGGACAGGGGATTGGGCAAAAGGAGTAAGAAAGGGGACAGTTAATTTGCTTATTTTTTTAGTGTCAGTGTATTTCTATGAATGTTAACACAATAAGTAAAATTTAAAATTTTCTGATTAAAAAAAGAAAGATTATTATTATTGTCTCACTACAAGTATGGAAACAAGGGTAGAAGCCATGGTCCTTTTCTTCATCCCCCACAGACATTATGTGTTCCCCTTTGGCCTTCTGCCAGCCCCTCAACTGTCATGGGGACTCCAAAGTTGACAACCTTGGAGGGTACATGTTAAGTGGGGTCAAGGTGCTTTACCTGATATTTACCTTTGTTATGCCCTGTCTGGTACCATATGAGAGGGAAGTTAGGAGCACCCATGGGTCTTGGTCATCTTCCTCCCTGCTACCTTGCATAGAAGTAACCATAATTTCCCTTAGAGTCAGAATTAGTAAATCCTTGGAACTGAACCCCTCCTTGTCTCCTGCAGCCCTTTGCTGGTGTTGGAGGAGCCTGTCACTGCAGATGGTCCTGCTGGAAGTGAGACTCTCAGGACTAGGGACACCCACAAGGAACGACATGTGGGCCCCAGGCCCTGAGCAGCCCGGACTTAGGCCTGGGACCTCAACTAAGACCATCGGATACTTGCATCCAGTACATTAAGTGTGCAGGGAGGAAGTCAGAGGAGCCCGGTCGCAAACTGTTTGCTCCTGTGGTGATGACAGTTGTGGTGGCAGCAGCACTGTGGTCCAAGGTGACAGTGCTGGTGGCCAAAAGCTCCTGTGCAGAATGTGGCTGGTGCCTGGAGCCATGGTTCTAGAACAGCAGGGCGCGGGGGCTGCTGCACATGAAGCAGTCACTTTGCAGAATAGGATGCTTGGCCTGTTCATCAAAGGTGCCACCCAGCACACTATACATCTTAGTTACTGGACTTGATTCCTGACTGTAGAATAGGTAGCCTCACATTTGGGTCACTTATTTGTAGCATAAACCATGAGAGAGCACCCCAACTTCCTGAGGTGGTCCCCTAGCTGGCATGACAGTCAAACCATCATACGGATCTTTCTGGCTATAAGACATTACCTTCTCTTAGTACTCTGTTTCAGCTAGATCCTTCTATGTTTGTGCCTGCACTTCTGACCTGAATGTCCTTTCCAGACCTGTCAATTCTACCCATCCTTTAAAAGAGCTCTGTTCACATGCCAGGCCAAGGGTCTATCTATGTCTGAGTCACTTATAGAGTCATTGCACCCAGTGCTTGGCTCAACTGTTCAGCAACACTTGGTGACCACATGATGAGTTTATACTTGAAGGTGGGCTCAGAGCAAGGGTTGTGTTCAGAGAACCAGCACAGGTCATGGGGGCCTGGCACGATCAGGTGCCTAAGACCCAGCCTAAGCCCCACTCCCACCTCTAGGCTCTGTACACCCTGGTGCCCCTCTTTCTCCCCTCCTCTCACACTCTGTCCTCTCTGTAGACAGCACTAAGTAGAATTAAACACATGGTGACCTGAGAGCAAAGATCCTGGTTGGCTGTGCTGGGAAGGGGGCTGGTCATTGGAGACATCCTGGGTGGGGCTATGTAGAAAGCGTGCTAGCCATTAGCCAAGTAAAGACAGCAAGGGGGGGGGGTAGGCTTGGTCCTTGGTTTGTTGGAAAGCCCCTTTAGGAAAATACATTAATATTTAAAATCCACACACTGCCTGACCCAGCAATTCCAGTACAATTTCTCCTACCTGAGCAAAAGTACAAGGTTGTTTGTATAAGGATATTGACCATCACGTTGTTTGTAGTAGTGAAACTGGAAAGCATTTCAATGTCCATCACTGGGGCCTAGTTACATAAAGGATGGCACAACCAACAGATGCTTCACTACACAGCCTTTAGGACACATGATGCAGCCCCACAGCTATCAACAGTGCAAGAGTATGCACAAGCCAAGAAGTTACAAAAGCAAGGCACAGAAAGGGTGGGCACAGTCAGCATGCATGTTCACAAAAGACACATGTGCATCCATGCCACCAATACTTAGACTGTCCCTGGAAAGATACACAACAAACAGGTACTTTGGTCAGGGGTGGGAAGGAGCCTCACTTTTAACTGTATATATGCCCTTTGTCACTTTAAAGTTTTCATTAATTTG
This sequence comes from Cynopterus sphinx, assembly GCA_030015415.1. NCBI lineage: Eukaryota > Metazoa > Chordata > Mammalia > Chiroptera > Pteropodidae > Cynopterus > Cynopterus sphinx. The sequence goes on from CM057388.1 coordinate 79,634,434, forward strand.
ATTTTTAACCATATACATGGCCAATAAAGACAGAGACATGAGGGAGGAAAGGAGGCAGGAGGCCAGAGATCTCAGGCAAAGGGGACTGAATGAACAAACACAGGGGTGAGGTGAAGGGAATAGTAAGGGTCGTGTGCACGTACCCCTGGGAACCAGAAATTGCAATATGTAGGAGACACTCTGGAAGTGGCAATCAAGTAGGCCTGCTTGGGAGAAGAGGAAGCACCATCCACCTGGCCTCGTGAGGCCATGGGTTAGGGCTAGAGGGTGCCCCAGGACCCAGAGCAGGTCCAGTACCATCTCAGGGATATAAAAGAGACCTCCAGATCATATATGTGCAAAATAGAGAAAGTCAAGAAACATTCCTTTAGCAAGCAGTGGTTCTCTCTCAGTGGGAGATCATAGGTTGTTTTACTTTTCGTTTTGAGGGCATTTCTCAAATTCTCTTCAACAAGCACGTGGTCAGAGAGAAAAACTTATTGGAACACTGACTCAAGCCTCTCAAAGCCAGCTGCTGCTGAGGGAAGCCAGGCGGGCTCTGTCAGCCACCCTGGTCCTGGTCAGTGTGGGCTGGTGGAAAGACCTGCCACTCAAACAGTTTTCATGCCAATTAACTTTGAGTGGCGAGCAAGGGGCAAACCCTCTTTCCAGCCTCGGTTTGCTTATTTATAAAGTGGGATAAAAGAACCCTCATGTCACAGGGTGGTTGGAATGAGCAAATGAAATAGCGGAAGGACAAAGTCCACTATATAAGTGACAGGGGATGCTGGATGTTGGTTGTTCCCATTTCTCCTGGCTCTTTTTTTTTCTGGGCTGAGCAGCAGGAGTGCAGGGCTCAGAAGAAAACCAACTAGTTCTTGATGGGAAGACTTTCCCCCACCCCCACCCAAACACACACATTTCTCCCTTCAGCAACTTAGCAAGGCCGACTCTGGATGCCTGGCCCAGTCTGGAGAAAAATACTTCGCAGGGAGTCCAACATTCCCTTTGGAAACGAAGTGTGGCAAGAGGGGTGGGGGGAGGAAACTAAATGTTTGCTATTTTCTTCTGTGCAATTGACTGCCGGCCTGCCTAGGTTCTTTGCTCACCGCTGTCTGTGTGCACAGATGGCGGCTGAGCCCCTCTTGGTGAAGGGCTTGGCTTCCTGTGGAGCATGCCCACCCCCTCCAGGCCCACCGAGGAATGTGGGCTGTCCCGGCTGGATGGGCTCTGTGTCTTCCCTAGCCCCTCCCTGAGCCCTGGCCTGACCCCTCCTCAGGCCTAGATGAAGGAGCTTCTGTGTCATGGGGCCCCTCCTGATTCGACATGGCTGCCACATTGACTCCTCCCTCACAGGCTGGGCACTAGCGAAAGAAAAGCCCAAGGCTTGCCCAGAGTCACCCCAGCTTAGACAGTGGCCCCCCAGGATCTCTGCTGGGTCTGTGGGGATCAGAAGTTTCCTGACAATCTTTGTCCCAGAGTGCCAGGTTTAGGCCAGTTAAGGGTGGAGGCTTCTGTGGCCCCAGACCCCAAGTTTGTCCACCAAAGCCTATAGAACATGTACATGCAAATCTGATGGACCCCAAATCCGGGACCAATGGGTGTTCTGCAGAGGTGGAGCTGGTCCATTGGCTGCAGGTACTCAGCCTGAGGTAGAGGTGGTGAGGCCCTCCATCAACAGAGAAGTGTGTAACTAGCCTTAAAATGTCCCTTCCTCCCCGGCCACAAATGGGAGGGCTCTTTACCTTTTCTGTTTTTTTTTTTCCCCCTCTGTGTTCAAAGAGCCGCTTGACTATTAGCTCTGGGCCTCAAATGGGTCACTTTGCCTCTCTGAATCTCAGTTTCCTCATCAGCAAACAGGATGATAACCTCGTGAGGACTATTGTGAGGACATGAGGGACCAGTGCAGTGGCAGTATGTAGGAGACACTCTAGAAGGGGCATTTCCTTCCTATATTTATTAAGTGCTTCCGTTTGTGCTCACACTGGGGAATGCAGAAGTGACCAAGATGGTCTCTGATCTCATGCCGGCTCAGGGATTTGAGACCTCTTGGCCTCTAGAGTGTCTTAAACTGGAGCCCTATTTTTGACTGCAGATTTTGACCCATCCCAGAGACTCTGGCTCTCAGGTCCAGTTTGGATGCCTGAGGCCCAGGCTTTCTCTTGTTGGCCCAACATCTGTAGCTGCAACCCACAGCCTGGAGACAGTCCTCCCTGGGCAGCCAGGCAGCCTGCTACCAAACACTTGTGGAAGTATATATAGTGCTATTTTCACAATAACTCTACAAGGCAGGTGCTTTGTTTGATCACTGGTCTCAAAGATACTTGTTTTCAGGTCCTAGCTCTGCATTTCACTTGCTCTGTGACTTTGAGCAAGTGCTTTAACCTCTCTGTGCCTCAGTTTTCTTAGCTGTAAAATGAAAGTTAAACAATAGTTAAACTGCTCCCTTTGAGGGGAGCAGTTAAAATGCTGATGCCTATTAAGCTCTCAATACTGGGTAAGTGCTATCCTTAAGAAACCCAGGCTCAGCAGAGGCAATTACCTGTTCGAGGGCACACAGCTAAGCAGTGGCAGAGCTGGGCCTGGTACCCCAGCTTTCCTGACAGTAACTCCTCTGGCACTCTTTGCTTCGTACCCTTTGGATTTCTGGATTGTCTGCCTGGATTTCCTATGATAAGATCTGCCAGCTAATCAGGACTCTGTCAGAATTCCCATGCTGAATTCTTGACCAGACCATTGCAAGCACTTTCAGCCATATTCTTCAATGTAATCTATTGCCTCCTGGACAGGCCTCCCCCTGGGTTCCTACAACTTAGTCTATCATCAGGCCTTTCCTCACTCCATACTTACATAATAAAATGAATGATCCTCATAGAACACTGTGCACTTTCACTTTAAAATATCAGACACATCCAATCCTTAGAGCAGCCCTATGAAGTAGGTGCTAGGATCACCCCCACTTTCCCTGTGAGAAAACTGAAGCACAGAAAGATTAAGTGATTTGCCCAAGGCCACATAGCTGTAAGTGGCAGAGCCAGAATCCAAAACCAGGCAGACTGGCTCTTAATCACTGTACTGTGGGGGGAAGACGTTTAATCAGCCCTATCCCACTACAGTGAGTCGAGCCATGTCTGACGCAAACTCTCATGGGAGCATGAGCCAGGTCAGATTTGCTCAGAGCTGAGTGTTCAGTGGCTAGCATGGTGCCTGGCACATGGTGGGTGCTTAATAAATCATAGAATGAGTGGATGGATGGATGGATGGATGAATGAATGAATGAATGAATGAAACTACAGTATGGTCTTGTGGCCATAGGGAAGGAGAGAAGAGCCAGATTGGAGAAATAAGAAAGAGAATTGAGGAGATTAGAGACTGATCCAATTGGAAATATGAGGAAGTCTTGGATGACTACCAAGATTTTGGCTTTTGGGTGATTGGACTATGGGGTCATTTACTAAGATGGGAGCCCTGTAGGAGGGACAGAACACAGGGGCGGGAGGGCAGCATTGATGAATTCAGTTTAGGATGTCGAGTTTGAAGTAATTTTGAGACATGCAGGGGGATGTCCAGGGGGCTGCAGGATGCAGCGCTTGGAGCTTAGAAGAGGGATTTGGGCCTCCTGCCTCGCCCCTTCCCATAACCCCACCCCTTTCAATCACTTTCTAAACCGCTGGCCCAGCGGCCTTTACTCTTCCTACTGGGAAGGAAAGGAACAGATCTTTGATGGTGGGAATGGGGCGGGGGGCGCTTTTCTAAACCAAACAAACGCACATACAGTGCCTGCTTGTTGAGGATTCGCTTGCCTGGCTCTGGGCACATGTAGGCTGGCTTCCAGGGCAGACACCCTCCCACCACCCGCCGGCCCTGCCGCCCGCTCCCTGCCAAGGTGAGCTCTGACAGGGCGACTAGTCATCTTTTCAACACCTCATTTTTCCCTCCTTACTCACTGCCCGGGGAGAGGGTCTTCCTGTTTGCACACCTCGGGGGCTAGGCCAGGAGGAGGAACAAAAACAGCCTTCATCGGGAAGAGGGAGGGGAGGGCAAAGGGAGAGAGCTGACGGGAGAGGGAAAGGGGAAGAGACTGAGGGGAGGAGGAAGAGGAGAAGAAGGTTAAGGACCCAACTCCTGCCTCCCCTCTGCTGGCCCATCATATCCTCACACGCGCGCGTGCGCACACACATACACGCACCTGGAAGGCTGAATCTTAGGTCAACCCAAAGATTCGAGCTGGGTTTAGAAACTAGTTACCACACCTTCCCTACTTCCAGTTCAGGCTAGGGCCTACAGTTGCCCAACTCAGAACCCCCTGCTCCGTCACCACCCTCAGCCAGCCCAGGCCAAGGACCTTGTTTCCCAGCTCAGTGGGTCTGTGACCCCCGGCCCCACGCCCAAGACTCCTGCAGCCCCCATCCCGCTCCTGGCCAGACAGGTCCTGGGGGCCAGCCGCCCCCTCCCTCCGGCTGTCCCCGCAGCGGCGCCCGCAGGGCAACCCCTCCCCCTTCCTGCTCCCGCAGCTCCGGCCCCTTCCAATTAGCCGGTGGGGACCCCTCCCCTGGGAACGCCCCCCCACCGTCCCGCGCCCTCCCCCACTCGCTGGCTCCCACGTGGGGAGCCCCGCTCCCTCCCGGGCCGGCTGCCCCATTCACAGCGTCCTCCCCCATTGTCCCCGCCTGCCACTCACGCGGGCCATTAGCATTTCTAAAGCCCACGTCTAGTCCCCGCTTTGGCCCAGCCTGGGCAGAAGAACTTAGCCCCATAGAACAACAATTACGACTACCCTTCAAGAGTGCTTTAGAGTATATAATTCACATTTCTACATACCCATCTCATTTACTTCTCACAACAGCCCCCAGCGGCGAGACACTGCCATCCTGAAAAGTTCTGTGAATTGCTCAAGGTCACAAAGTAATTTCTGAAGCTAATATTTCAACTCAGGGTTTGTCTGATGCCAAAGGCCATTCTTTCCCCTACCCCACCTTGCCTCTCTGTCAGACAGAGCTTGTTGCTACTTGGCTGGGCTCTCTCACAAGGTGGCTTGACACTCCTGGGGAAGGAGTACTGGATTCCACCTGCAGAGAAGGCTCTGGACAGTGCCCTGGTGCCACTAATCCAGGAACCCCTAGGTGGTGACTCCTTCAGACCAACACCTGGGGAACCTGGCTCAGTCAAAAATGTGGCATGGGGAAGTGGTGACAGGCTCAGGAGCCAGATGCCAGGTTCATATCCCAGCTGTGCCACTTAGCAGCCATGTGGCCTCCAATAAATGACGTAACTTTGTTGTGTGTCCATATGATGTGTTGGACTGAGCGTTAAGTGAGTGAATATGCATTAAGGACATAGAATAGTGCCTAAACTGCACTATTTGATTCTATGAGTATTGTTATTTGCTTCACGTCAGTCCTTCTGGGGTCAGGAGCAGCAGAGTGTGAGCAGAGAATAGCTTTCTTATATGACAGCCTAGAATTCAAATTCTGGTTCTGCATTTACTAGCTCTGTGACTTTATATAAATTACTTAACCTCTCTGGGCCTCAGCTTACTCAGCAGTGAAATGGACATGATAATAGTTCTAATTTTCCATAGTTATCATGAAAATTAATATTTACAGAAGCATTTTCTCAAAAGGTAGGATGCCATAGACACTACATGGCTTAACAATTATTATCAATTATTCTGCTCAAGATTCTATTCAAGGTCTTTAACTTGGACAGTGTCCTGGTGGGGCCTAACCACACACAGTGACATTTGGTAACCCATCCCAATTAAAACATTCACAAGTCAGGAAAAAAAAAAGGTCTTTAACTCTTTTGCCTCTTTATGCCTCACCTTTGACTCAGGGATGCCCCTCACCCCTCCTGGGCTCTCGTGCTTTCCCACTGTGTCAGCCACCCCTGGACCATAGCATATAAAGCATTTTTCAAGGCTCTCCATTAACAGTGGACCTGCAGGACATGGCCAGAGGACACAAGAATTTCCATGTTTGTACTCCATTTCTCCTCTGGGTAGAGAAATAACCCCTCACATGTACTCAACACTTGGAAGCCTACAAAGTCCATTCCCAACTGTTAGTTACAGCATTGGGCCCTCCCTCACCATGGCTCTGGGCCACAGTAGGCCAGGGCCAGATAGGCTCTGTTCAGTCCTACCTTACAGATAGGGGTGCTGAGGCTCAGAAGAGGGAAGAAGTTTGCCTACAGCTGCCATACGCAGGAGTTGAGGCCAAGTCTGAAAAATGCTCTAAGAGGTAATGTCTTAGAAAAATGTCTCCTTCTATCCTTCTGGTACCTGTTTGCAAGGTTTTGCCCTATAGGCACATATGTTGGCCCATTCTATCCTCACAAACAGTCTTGAATCACCAAAGAAAAATCATTTCATAAACTGGAAGTAAAATACTTACTTTAATTCTACAGACATGTGACCTTGGTGATAAGAAGATCACTTGACTCCAATGATGACTTTAAACAGGCTATGATTGTTTAGAAAAATCATTCTAATAGGCCAACCTTGTTCGAGTTGGATTATAAGTAGTTCGATCACTTGGAAACGGCCTTGTCTCCTCAAATCTCAGGCTCAGAACCCTAGGAAAAAAACCCTTCTCTAATGGCCATAGGGTTTTACTTTAGGCCAATGACTCCAAGGTGGACCAGGAGGTAGAAGTGAGTATGTGTGTGGAGGGGGGTAGACTGCAGAATTCCCAAGGGTGTGCGTAGTTGGTAAAATCTTAGTCAATACATGTATTCCCTGCCCCATGCCATGGTTTAAGCCCCCAAAAGTCAAACTTTTATCAAAACTTATTTTGATTAGTATGAGATACATACCAACAGCAGGATGTGTTCATTAATGAAGATCGAACCAGTTGGTTTCTCTAAAAAGGTGAGAACAAAAGGCTTGAGGCACACTGGGCTCACTTCTGCTCAAACTGCTTCTGTTATTGTAAAGATGACCTCACTCAATTTGTACAGATTAGGGAATCTGTCTACGATGGTCCAAGGCCAAGTCAGTATCCACTGGTCATGAGGAATGACGGGCCGAGCTCCACTTAACCAGGAATATTTCCAGAAAAGGCTATAGAGGCCACAGTTTTGGGTTCTGGAGAAAGGGGCTGTAGTGATACTCATGACTTTCTGGACTTTGTTTCCATTAGTAACTAGGTACCGCGGCATTTAGGGGAGACAAGACTGGTGTGGGTGCAGGGTGTTCTAGCTAGAAGGGTGTTTAAGCCAACCGTCTCAAAGAGACACCCAGAAAAGGTGACTCAGCATCAGCACTAAGAGTAGAACCAGGTCCCTGAACCCCCAAGTCAGTATCCTGCCCCACTCTCTGCAAAGTTCCCCCACCCACTCCAGGTTATCTTAGTTATGCTCTGTCCCTGAGTTTCCTCCAAGCCCACATTCTGCCTCTGGATCTTGGCTGTTCAATATGGCAGTGCCCCTGTTGGAACTGAGATGTGCCAGGAGTATAAAACACACACTGGACTTGGAAGACTGAGTGTGAGGAAAAGAAAGAAAAAAGATCACAATAATAATTTTGACATTGAAATGATAATATTTTGGATATAATGAGTGAAATGAAATATATGATTAACATTAATTTCACTTTTTCCTGTACTTTTTGAACTTGGCTACTAGAAAATTCTATATGCAGCTTGTATTATATTTTTGTTGGGCCACACTGTGCTAAACCTCCAGAAGTAACCATTGTTGTCAATTCTGAAAAGAGGCTTGGATGGGGCAGGGCAGATAGTGGAGAGTTCCAGCAGGTGGCAACAGGGTAAGGGCCAAACTGGCAGGAAGGGTGCCAGTGAGGCCAAGAATTGGATGCTGGGTGGGCCTCAGGCAGGTATGGGGTATCTGCTGAGGAGACTGATAGGCAGGTAATGGAGGCAGAGCCACAGGGCACAGAGTTAGGAGGCCTGGCTGTGATCCTGGGAAGACTGGCAGGATAGGGAGAGGACAGCAGCCCTGGAAGGCAGTGATTATATACTTGGGGACCTGATCTCTAGAGTAGGCCAAATCCCAGTTCTGCAGCTTGCTAACTGTGTGACTTTGGACAAGTTACTTGACCTCTCTGTGCCTCAGGTTCCTCATATGTAAAATGGGAGTGATGCTAAGAGTTCCTAAGTCTAAGGATATATGTAAAGCTCTTTTAACAGTGCTTGGCACATAGTAACTACTCCAAAGGTGCTAGTTTCATTATTATCATCACTTGACATGGGAGTGATTGGAACTGTGCTCCTGTTATGGCATCCTTCTGCAGCCCAAGGATAGATCAAGCCTGCTGGGCTGGGGGCTAGCTGTTGAATCTTGGGTACAAGGCAGAAGCACAAGCTGGTGTAAGACCAGTGGCGGATGATGTTGACCCCCAAGCCAGGAATCTCAATAAAGCTTCAGCTGACGTTGGCATTCAACCCTAGGGGCCAGGGTGGTGGCACTATGGCTTCATCTGTGGGAATCAGAGGCTGCAGGCCCAGGAAACCAGGCAGTTTGGCCCAACCCTGGTCACTAGTGCCCTTTCTGGGACCACCCCTAGATGTGAGAGGCTTTGTCCCAGCCCTGCCATGCATAGGGATTCTGGGCCTCAGCTCTACAAGAGAAAATCACATGGAGACATATAAATCCCTCTGTCTCCAGCTGAAATCACAAGGCCCAACTCATGCTGCAAAGCCAGAAGCAGCACTTGACTGCTGCAAATGCTGCCATTTCTGTCTGTGCTTGTCTCTCAGCTTGGAGAGCTTGCACAGGCAGACATAGCACTCCACTGATATTCTCAGTCATGCCCTGAAGTGGGGCTCTTCTCTCCTGATAATGGGGTGGCAGCCTGGCTCTGGCCCCGCAGGTAGCTGAATCCTGAAAAGTATGTACTGCTCCCCTCCCTCTCACTCTTACCCTCTGTGTTTGTGGCCCTGCAGAGAGGAAAGCACAAGTGTCAATAGTAGACTCAGAACAAAAAGGATGTAGGAAATACCTTTAAATGTCTGGCTTAATCCAGCGAGGCGTGAGACGCTAGAATAGGAGACCTGCAAGGCTGGGATGATCCAGTCTGAGGAAAGAGAGTGATTTCTGGCTCCCCTATGGCTGATATTCCCTTCAACTTCAGAAGTGGGAGAGAAGACTTGCCCATCTGTTTGGAATTTACTGCAAGAAAAAAGAGAAATGGAGTGGGAGGGAGGAAGAGAGAGAGAGAAAGAGAGGATACACTCAAACAGATGGAGAGGGATGAGGGTGTGTGTGTATATATGTGTAGATGTGTGAGAGAGAGGAATAAGAAGGATATGTATGTGTTTGTGTGTATGAGAGAGAAAGAGAGAGAGAGAGAGAGAGAGAGAGAGAGAGAGAGAGAGAGAGAGAGAGGAGACACACTGAGCAGAGAGAAAGAAATGATGGTGTATGTATGTAAGAGTGCATGTGTGTGTGAGAGAAGAATGAAGAGGATGTTTGTGTATGTGTGGGAGGCGGGAAGAGGAGAGAGAGAGAGAGAGAGAGAGAGAGAGAGAGAGAGAGAGAGAGAGAATATATACAATGAAAAAGAATCTCATCTCCTTGGCCACATCTCCCCAAACCTGTTCCTTACCATAGCTCCTTGAAAGTGTTGGCATGGACACCAACACAGCCAGGCATTTTAGAGCCCCCTATGGCAAGGGCTTTGAATGGATGATGTGCCTTCTGTTCCTCCCAGGCCCCTAGGCCCAAGTAACAGAGCAACCATCACCAGATGCTTCTGGAAATGGTATGTGCACTCACATACCAAGTGTATGTACCCTGGGGAACATTGCCAGCCAAACCCCACCAGGATCCCAGAGGGCATCTAGAAACAGCCCCAGCCTGGCCCCTGGTGGGCATGTATGGAGATGAGGTTCAGAATAGACTTGCCAAGAAGGCAGGCAGATTTGAGAGGAGGGAGGAGATGGGCAGAGGCCCTTAACAGGGCTGAGCATGGGACTCTTGGTGCCCTCAGGAAGGCCTAGTTAGTGGCAGGCTGGAATCTCTGTTTCCAGAAATGAGGCCACTGGCCTTGTCGTGAAAGCCCAGCTGCTGACCTTTTGCCTACACTGCCTACAGCCAATGGTGGATGTTTGAGGCTCGCCTGGGCAGGGAGTACTAATAATAGACACCTTATAGGGGCCATGGTACCCAAGCAAATCTAGAGAGCTTTCAGACTTCATAGAGATCACAAAGAGCACGATGCTCAGACCCTAGCTTTGAGTTGATGCAAAACTGAGAGGGGTAGGGAATGTACTTGCCTATGAAATTAGAACCCCAAGAAAGGCCAGCAGAGTGAAACGAAAGGAGCACTGGGTGGGAAATGGTTATATCTTTTTTCGACCAAGTCCAGAGTCGGTTCTGCTGTGCAGCCCTGAGCAGTGTCTTCCCTTCTGGGCCTCTATCTCTGAGAGGGGGCTGCTTCAGTCTCTCTAATGCCAGCCCTGATTAAGTCGGGACTCAGTGAATCAAGATACATAGATTCTATTCATGTCTGCAGACATCTTTGGAGCCCTTACATCTGAGACTCAGTGGGACCTCCCAGAGCAATCATCCTTCCAAGCATACTCCCCTCCCCAACTTCTGCCAACCCCAGATAGAAGTCTTTCCAAACTTGTCTGTAGGCAAAGGGGTGAGCTTTTCCCCCACCTCTCCCATTTCACCTGTACCTCCGGAAGTCCTTCCTGCATCTCCCTTTCATCTCTTCTTTATATTAGAGTTCTCCTGAAAATAGTGTCTCTAGGGTCCCATTTTTAATTTCTTTTGTTTCCCCCAAACAAGGAGAGGAAGAATCTGACTGCACATCTGTTTGGAATTTGGGGTGGGGGTAGGGAGATGCGGCAGCTTGCTTCTCCTCCACTCCATGAGTTCCAGGATGGGGAGAACCGGTGAGAGCCAGTGCCTCCCTGCACTCCCCAGCCCCCATGGTCCTTGTCAGCTGCCTTCTCTGGCTTTCTCATCTCTGACACAAACAAACAATCAGACCTGAAACCCTGTGCTCAGACAGCAAACAGTGTGGCTGGGCTCCGGCCTTAATGGGCCCCAGCCCCGGCCTGTCTGCTCCTGCCGGCCTGCTGGCCTTCAATGTGTTTCTGATTTGTACTGAGCTAGGGGCTCTGCCACGCTGAATGTGGCAGCTGCTTCAGCCCCGCCTCTTGGGGATCCAGGGGTGGGAAGGTTGGGAGAAGCCAGCTTGGTGCAGAGGCCGTGGCAGGAACTTCTGAAACATATACACAGAAGTGGCCAGGGAAAGGGGGTGGCAGTTGGGATGGATTTCATTTGGCTATAAACAAACATGCTTCTCATTTAGGGACCTAGGGGTGCCAGTCACCAGATCCCCTTTACCCATTTTCCAGGGTGCGGGCAGAGTGAGAATTGAAATGGGAATGCTTGGGGACTAGAATTGGCTCTTCTTAAGGAGTTCTGCTCCCAAAAGGGCATAGGTGAGCAGGAAGAAAAGGAAGTTTCGAGAAGGTTTGCCTTCAGAAAAGGCATAAAGGTATGGAAAAACAGGAAGTGCTATCTACAAAATAACTGAGCAGCAGGTAATTCCATGCCTCTGACCCCCTACTCCACCTAAAATCTTATAATTCTGGATGTCATAGGGCCACTCACTATGCAGTCTATTTACTCCAGGGTACAAATGCCTACCGAAAAGATGATCGCTTATTTGCCTTGCACACCTATCCTTATGTTGAGATGGGTGCCTTCTTGCACACATGGATTAAGCATCCTGACACATTTCCTTTGTATTTTTATCCTGGCCCTCTGTTTAAAAATAATAACTCTGCATTTTATAATGCTGAGGGATAAGCTGAGGAGATAAAGAAGTTGCCCCCTTTTGGGCCATTATGGTTCTCCTATATAATCTGATAAAATTGGTTTTCTTTTGGCATTTGCCTGCCGCATTTTCCAGGCCCATAAACCACTGATTCCCATCTTGGGGATTGCTTTTTTAGTGGAGTTAAGGCTAAGACTTGGGTCAGGGTCAGGGGCGAATGAAGACAACTGGCTTCACTATGCAACCATGGTTTGTAGAGTCATCCCTTAGTCTCTGGCCCTGACAGTTTCAGTTCTCCAACCACTCACTGTTCTCACAGTCTGGACCCTGCCTAGAGGTTGGGCTTGGTGGGAAGCCATGCCCTGAGGGCAGTGGGGTGCCAGACCAGCTGGGTGGAAAGATGAGGAAAGCCCTGTGAGCCCATGGGCCTAGTCTGGATGGCTGATATGAGAGCTGGTTCCATCCTGCAGCCTCCATTCCAGACCCCTATTCATGGGTGTGTGTGTGTGTGTGCATGTGTGTGAGGGGGGAGGAATATCCTCAGGAAAGCAGTCCCTGGGACCCTGTGGTTTAGTGGGTATTTATCTCTCCTGCTTTTTCTCAAGCCCTAAACATTTATAATAGCATCTAGTCAGCTCCAGTTATGCAAGCAGCATTGTGTCTTAACAAGAAAAATATCCATTGGTGGTATGTGGAATCCACGGGCCTTTGTCCCCCAAGCCACACAGTACTTCTCTTGTAGTTGCAATGCCAGGCCCTGCTGTGTGGTGAGGGGGGGGGATGAAGACTGTCTTCATAACTATCACTTCATCACAGAATGGGACATATTCACTGGGTCTCTGTGTGTGTGTGTGTGTGTGTGTGTGTGTGAGTGCGTGCGTGCACGCGCACACACGTGTGCCGTGGTGTGTAGAGAGCACATACCTTGCCTGTGGATCTTTGGGAGGGAGTGACACCTGGCTTGTCCTCAGCAGTGTCAGGGTGGGCAGAAGGGGCTGTGGTAGACATCTCTCTTCTATCTGCACTTGTCCCTATTCATGGCCAGGTGGCCCCTGCTCTGCTCCCACAGAGAAGTTTCTTTCTCCTCTTTATTCTCTCTCCACTCTTCCTGGTTTCATCATGGTTCTGCCAGGCCCAGAAGCCATTGAGTCTGGGGCAGAGAGTGCAGTTGTAGAAGCAGCAAAGACAGGTGACAGAAGGGGGAAACAGCAGGTGGCCCACACCAGGTGAGACATGTACGCTCTAGGCTGCAGGGTCTTGGGAAATTCATCCCCGGTCTGAACCTCACTTTCCCCATCAAAAATACGTGGGGAAGAGGAGGATAGAGTAGATGGCCATGGGGAGCGCTGCAGCCCAGGTACACAGTGAACCAGGGCCCCATGTACTGTGCTGTGCATCACTGTGCCAGACCCCTGGTACTACTAACAGTGTCCAAGGGCTCAGGTTTTTCTATTGAGGCAGCAGTCCCTTTAACCTTTCATCATGCAGCCAGCCACATTAAGCCAGCCTTAGCTGTGAGGTGGGCTGGAGCCCATGTTCCTTTATGATGATAAAGGGAGATGGAGCCCATTTATTCATTCACTCGTTCATTCTTCCAGTAATCATGTGTTGGCACCTGCTGTGTGTCAAGCACTGCCCAGCCGCATCCAGCCTGAAACTTATCACTCTCAGACCTCTATGGGCACAGGCCCACGCCTCACCTCTCCTCAGCTCATCTAAGCAACTTTCCTTCCTGGCTCTACAGAGGCTGCCCCCCACCACTTCCATCCCTCCCTGACCCCAGCCCAGGCTAATGTCCAGTGGCCCCTGAGCTCACACTTTCTGGGTGGCTTCCTGGCTGCTTTTCCAGGATGGCTCCCTCCTTTGCCAGAATAGGCCTCCAGGCCTCCACTCCTGGGTTTATCTTTCACAAGCTATTTAGCCCGGTCTCCTGTACTCTCCTGTTGTTTCTCTAAACACTAAGGATTCCTCCCTTTGCTTTGCTTTATCTAAGGTGTGGCTGGGCCCCAGGCCTCCCTGTGGAGCCTTCTGGACCCAGCCTAGAGTAGTACAAATATCACACACACATACAGCTCTGTGGCACTGAGCCCCTCATCCCTCCCTGGATACCACTCTTCTCTACACAGCTGTGGGCAGTCATATTGACATGTGCCAACAGGGAGGGCACATGATTCAGCAAGGGACTGGCTATATGCTTGGGGTAAGGATGGTGGAGGGGCTGCAGGGTGGAGGGGATGGGGGTTGGGTAGGGGCTGCTGAGTTAGGATGGAGGAGTGTATGTCAGGGGACAGCCAGCTGGGGTATGTGTCAAAGTGAATGGGCCGGTGTGCAGCTCCATGTGTGACCCTCCCAGCAGCCGTCAGCCTGCATTAGCATACACATGGGTGAGCCTGCACGTGGGCGCAAGAGGCAGCAGGATATAGGGAAGTGTGCAAAAAAAAAAAGCATTGGCAGTAGAGAGAGAAAAGGTCTGATGTCCTGCTGCCAGGTTTCTAAGGCCCTGCCCCTGTGGGCCTCAGTTTCTCCATTTGTAACCTGAGAGGGTTGAATTGGAAGTCTCTAAGGGCAATTGCAACTCTAACATGCTCTGGTTCCTCAAAGTTTTGGTCACAGAGCAAGTGGGTGGCAGAGTCTGCCTCGGCACAGGCCTTCTGGGTCATAGACCAGTACTCCTCCGTTGTTCCCCACCCATACACCACTGATTTACCTTTGGTTCTAGGAAGAAGGGGGCAAGTAAGAGGGCTCTTAAGACCCATAGCTGGGTTTGACAAGGTTAAATTCCCAGCTGGAAGCATTCATCAGGCCTCCAGAAACCGGGCAGTCCTTACAACTTGCAAATAAGTACTTCAGGCCACAGGAAATGATCCCAGACCACAAGGCCCAGGGTTGCACCACAGCCGTCCTGCCTGCGTGTCAGCCAGCATGTGGGAGAGGCAGAGAGGCAGGAGAGGGGAAGAAGGCAGCCTGCAGACCTGTGCTTTAGGCCTAACGGACATTTTGCTAACTGAGGAGCCTTGGGCAAGTCGTCCCCTAGCCCCATTTGTGAAGTGCTAAAAAGGGACAGAACCTCCTCCGGTGGTTGCCAGAGGAACAACTGGACCTGCGCATGTGCAAAGATGTTGCAGACTGTGTGAATGCTGCTCAGACTGGAGGGACTGCTGTGTTCTTGGAATTACCAATTTCTGCTTGTATGTATGTAACTCTGGAGGAGGTCACCATGAAGGTGCCATGTCCAAGGGCCGGTACCCCCCATTTTGAGAGAGTGGGGAAAGCCCTGGATTATCAATTCTGGGGGCGGGGAAGTGAGTTGATGTGCCCTTGGAGTCGGAGAGAGTGGAAGGTTGGGTAGAAATGCAATTTCACAAAGCTGCTCAGCGTGAATGAGCCCCTCAGGTGACCACAGCAGCGCACAGTGGGGCTGTGGTGGTGGGGGGGGGTGAGAGACCTGGGGAGGGAGTGGGGCTTCTGGTCTTTTCTCGGGGAAGAATCTCTTTCCAAGAGGGCCCAGCTAGAACACAGGATTTCCATTTCAATGCTCCCTGGCAAGCTGCCTTCCCCAGAAATCTGCTAAAGGCTCACGGAAAAGCCTTTAAAAACACACTAATTACAAACAATTCCTCGGCTTCTCCTGATTTCCCTCCACGAGGCACAGGAGGCTGGCTGGGCCAGAAAGGGGCAGGGATAGAGAAAGGGCCAGGTCACATACTTGGGACTTCAGCTTTGCGTGTGAAAGCCCTGACCAAAACTAGTTGGAACACTGGCCCAGTGGGACCAGGACTTGGGCTCCTTCCTCCTTCTGGGTGCCCAAAGGCCTAGCTGGGCCTGAGTAGCTGGGAGCAGCCATGAAAGCCCAGAGCGTGTGCCTGGGAAAAGGCAGTCTGTTTCTAGGAAGCCTGTTGTGACTGGGGCCAGAACTGGAACTTCAGGGTCACTACCTGCCCCAAGGAAGCTAGGCCTGGACCCTACATGCTGGCCCTCAACCCAGCTCTGCCTGGTACTGCCACTGGGCCTAGTGAGTGGTGGCCCCAGTAGGTGGTATAGACATAGGGTGCCAGAGATAGGTGCTTAAAGATGGATTCTTTTCCTAATTCCTACCTCTGACCTTCAGAGAGTGAGCAGGAAGGCACACCATGGTTCTGAGCTCTCCAAGCCCAGCAAAGCTCTTTGTAGTGGCTCTCAACAGTTTGGACCTAAGCTGGGAGAGTGGCCAGGAACCTTGACTGAGGTTCAGCCTGCACACAGCAACAGGCCGGGCCCCAGGCCTGGAGAGCTCATTCTGTACCTTTAGGAAGCAGAATGAAATGAACGACATTAATCTGTTCTGACTGGCCTCCACTGACATCTTTGTTTGTGGAGGGGATGTGGTGCCTTGGGAGAAGGGGAGCACTACTTCATGCCTTTCGGTCCCTTGTGTGAACATAACAATATCCACCAGCATGCCTAGGGCATGTTGTCTGTGCTGGAAGCAGTTCTGAGCACTTTGCATGGACTCCTTCATTTAATCTTTGCAACCAGTTCTGTAAGAGAGAAACTGAGGCACAGGATATAAGTGAGTTGGCAAGCACTACACAGCTGGTAAATAAAGAAGCTGGGCTTGAAACACAGGTGGTACGGTTCCAAAGTCTCAATCACTGTGTCTACCATGATTAGTGCCCGCCCCTATGCCAGCTATTCTACATGTGTACTCTCACATACAACAATTCTGGAAGCATATATGATTGTCTCCATCATGCAAATGAGACAGGAAGGGCGTACTAGGGCTTATGTACCTTTCCCAAGGCCCTACAATTGCTAAGGGGCACAAGATTGTGTTTCAAGACCCAGCTCTGCCTACTTCTTGACATGCTGACTTCTGTGGAACACCTTTGTCATTGTTACAAACATTCCAGGAATTCAGATGCAATGTTGTATATGTTGGATGCTTACCATGCACCAG
Organism: Cynopterus sphinx; assembly: GCA_030015415.1. NCBI lineage: Eukaryota > Metazoa > Chordata > Mammalia > Chiroptera > Pteropodidae > Cynopterus > Cynopterus sphinx. Next base: position 79,651,107 of record CM057388.1, read on the forward strand.
GCATTTGTCTAATTGTTTTACCTGTATCGTCACATTTGAGATTATACCTGCTACGTGAGGTTGGGGATGTCATTCCCATTCACAGAAGAGAACTCTGAGTCTCACAGACCTTTTATTTTGTCTCTCATCCCTCTAGGCAGGTCACCCCCGAACCATCACAGCAGTCATATACCCATTTCTTTGGTTGGAACCCTCGCCAGCCACAGTCCCATTCTCCTCAGAGTTCCAGCTGGAAGGAAGTAGGATTTGTTGAAGACTTCATATGTCGATCAAACGTTGACATTTCTGCTCTGCCACTCCTGGGCTGGGCGACTTAGAATAAGTCACTGCCCTGCCTGAGCCATGACTAACTACCTCATTCCAGGTGCATGAGGCTGGTCAAGTGTCAACTTGGGATGGGAAAGCATTTGGTAAAATCAGTAGGACTGTACAGAGCTAAGTGGGGGCTCGAAGACCAAGGGACTCACCCCCGGGTTTTCATCCCTAGCATTCTGGCATGACCTCATTGCACACGTGTCCAACACATGCGCTGGCACCACTATTGAAACACACATACCAGCATACCAGCACCGGTAAGCTTCAAACAGATGGGGGAGGGGACTGTCCTTGCCCCTCAGTCGCTCATTGCTCCTCCAGGCAGAGCGTGTACTCATTTCTTTAATACTCCCCTCTAGGACAACGTTCTGAGCCCCTCTACTCTAAGGCAGTGAAGTATAGTGGAAAGATCATGGTGTTTGGAATCGTGCAGACCTGGGTTTAAATCCATGTTCTGCCCATTTCTAGCTGTGATCTTGGGAATTTCCCTTTACCTCTTTGAGCCTCCCTTTATTCACTTGCAAAATGGAGACGATATTAGTACTACCAGGCTGGTCAGAGGCTCATGTGAAAAGTCCTGGGCTAGGAGGTAGAGGTGATAGAGGTGCAAAGGCAAATAGATGTTGGTGCTTGACAGGAAGTAGCAGGGAAGGAAGGTCAAGCAGTAGGCAGATGCTCTCAAGTGCCATGATGGAGGTTAGCCAGGGCTCTAGGGGCCCAGAAGAGGGCCACTTATCTTAGTCTCAGAGGATGAGGTGGCTTCACAAGGATGGTAATGTCTGAGCTGGTCCGTGTAGGGGGAATAATAGCTAATAACAGCTAACACTTACACAGCACTTAATATGTGGCAGGCCCTGTTCTAAGTGCTTTACAAGCATGATCTCATTTACTCCCTTATGAGATGAATACAGTCTTCTGAGGTAAAAACTGTTCTCCTCATTTTATACACAGAGAAAGCAAGGCACAGAGAAGGTGAGTAACTTGCCTGTCTGGGCAGTCAGGCTCCTGAGCCCACCCTCTCAACCACCCTCCCAAGCTGCCTGTGTGTGTAGGAGTTTGCCAACTGAACACGAGGCGGAGAGCTTTGTGTGACATGAAGAGCACGGTACATGCCAGGGCTAGGAGGTGAGGTAAGTGAGCAGGGCCAGACCGCCTAGGGCTGAGGAGCTCCAACTCAACTGCAGAGACAATGAGGAGGCAGTGGCGGTTTTTAATTGGGGAATTACATGCTCAGATTTGTCTGCAGAAAAGGTCTCTCTGGTTGCAGTGTGGAGGCTGGTCAGAGGAAGACGCGCTCTGGCGGCAGAGAGATGATAAAGGCCTAAATTAGGACAGTGTTTGGAGGGATGGAATGCTTGGGATGAATTCCAGGCTATTAAGGAGGGAAAATTGGCAGGTCATGGTAATTAATTAGGTTGGAGGGGTGAGAGAGAGGGAGGAGAACCTGGGTGGGGCTGCCCCTTGATAAATGAAACTAGCGGAAGTGCAGCCTGTGAGTGCAGTAGGCTCTGTTTGGGGCCAGGTGGGTTTACAGTGTCTGTAGATGTGACTATGAGATAAATGTCTATACTAGCTGAAGCTCAGGAAAGTGGTCCAGGCAGAGGTGACATTTGGAATTCATTTACCAGGAGGAGATGTGGAAGCCACAGGAGTGGCTGAGCATACCTGGGGAGCATCTGTGGGAAGGAGAGGCTTGAGAGTAGCACTTTGGGGAACCCAATATTTAATGGGCATGCTGAAAAAGAGGGGCCTCAGAAAGGGGCTGATAAAGAGTGGTCAAAGAATTACAAGGAGAACCAAGAAAGACACACCTAAGTAGAGAGAATAGAAGTAGCAGGTAGGGCATTTCCAGAAGCAGGAGGTGGTCAGAATATCAGATGTAGCTGAGAAGTCCACAATGTTAAGGACAGAAAAGTAACCACTGACTTCTGGAATTAGATCTCTGAGGTTGGGGTAAAAACAGTGATCTGAGGTAGCAAGGGCAGGTGAAATGTGAATAGGCCGACAAAGACCCTGGAAAAGGAGATACGGAGCACTAGCTAGACAGAGACATAGGGTTGAGGGGAAGCCAAGAACCATGATGGAAATGGTAGGCCCTTTGCTCTGGACTCATCTGCTCCCCACCCCCCAACTTGGGTCTCTGCCCTGGGCGTGCTGTGCTTTGTCATTGCCTTTCAAAGTGCCAGGCCCTCCACCTTTCCTCCAGCTCCCTCAAGTGTCTCAGCAGAAACCTCCCTTTCCTTGGCTCTAGAATAAGCCCCTGGGAGAACCAATGAGACAGCAATTAGACCAGTTGCAACGGCCATCCGCTCACTTCTCTGTGCCAGGGCAGGCCTGCTGGCAACCTGCCAAACTCTTCTCGGCCAGCTCCACTGCCAGCTCCACTGCCTGCTGTGTGGCCCTCGTTGATACCATTGACATAGGAGCTTCCAAGGGGCTTGATGGCACTGCTTTCAGGAGCTGGGTGAAGTCCTATTACTCCCAGGACTGGGCAGGGACGGTAGTGTGAAAAAAAGGGGCAGGAGCAGGTGTCCATTCTGTGTGACTTAAAGATGTCACTTCCTTACCAGTCACCTGTTTCACCTTGTCCATGAATCTTCAGAGGATTCCAACTCCTAGGGAAAAAAATCTATCTAGTCTGTGGGCTTGGTCCTTTGGGGCCTGTAACATCTGCCTGCTGTGCTCTGTTGCTGTTGGGACCTGATTTTTCCAGAGGCTTTCATCCTTGCAAGGAAGACTTCATCACTCTGGGAGTCATGTACTTCCCGTCACTAGCCCCAGCCATCATCCAGTCTTCTCCTTTTCTGTTTTAAGCTTGTGCTCGATGGCAGCCCCCTGCCCTTGATTTCACTGTTGCAAAGCTGATATATCCTGCAACTATCATAAAATGTCCATGTATCTCAACAGTTTTTGATAGAATGAAGGCTATGAATACATGAATCTACCTTCATCTCTCTCCCTCCCACTCTCCCTCCCTTCCAAAAGCATCTTGGTCTCTGGACCTTTGTTGGGTTCTGGGAAACAGAAAGGTATCAGAGATCACCCCTGATGGGAGACACAGACATGTTCACAGATAATTCAAATGTCTTATTTAGGTGTCCTGCTGGGAGACTATTCAGAATACAAGGAGGTGCCTGGGGAAATTTCACATTCAGTAGGTATGCATGGGCAAGACAAGAAGGCAGAGGAAGCAGTGTGCAAAGAGACTCAGAGGCACACAGTGGCCTGGTGTTTTTAAAGGATGTGTCTTGGGTTCTGGGTACCTCTCATGGTACAGATGAGGACACTGAACTCTGGAAAGAATGTCCTCCCCCCAGGTTGTATCCTTATAAGATCATGGTGAAGAAGCAGGGAAAGCAGAGATGGACCATATAGTGAACCAGGGCCAGGCAGTGGCTGTAAAGCAAACTGGTACCAGAGGCTTAAAACCATCAGTCTTCTCATCTCTAAACTGGGGACAATAGCACATGATTTATAGGCTTGATGTATGGGAGAAATGACAGGATGAATATAAAAGGGCATTGGAAATGTGAAGCCGTGTCCATGGGAAAGGCAATTGTTATGGGACCCCTCTTTCTGGCCTTCACGTTAAAAGTTATCACCCTCAAGAAGCCTTCCCTGGTTCTTGCCAGCTGGCAGTCATTGCTCTTCTTCTGACTGTTCTTTGTTGAGCATACATGAATGTCTCAAAGGCAGAGCCCCTGTCTGGTTTCTCTGTGCACATGCAGGGCCTTGGCTAGGTTCCTGTGGGTCCAGAGTCAGGTGCACTTATGCCTTGCCATGTGCGCACATAGCTCAACATATGAGCATACGCAGGAGTCCAGGTACACACACTTGGAGACTCTCGTGTGGGCACAGGTGTTCTCAAGCATGTCCCACCAGTGCCCATGTTCACATCTGCTCCTCTCCTGTGCACAGCCTTGCTCCACTATGTGTGCCGCCTTCGGGTTTCTCCTTAGTAGTCTTTTGGACTTGATGTCTCCTCCTCCAGTTTACAGATGAAGAAAGTGAGGCTCAGAGAGGTGTTCTGCTGTCATAAAAGCCTCATGGGTTAACCCTGATGGTCACATGCTTTCCTGGGACATACCCTCAGCCCCCTTTGTGCACCTGAGCCCCCCATTCCCGCCCACGGGCTGACCAATTTATGCTCCACATTGGATACCAGAAGGCATGAGTTTCGCTTTGGGGAATCCTCACAGAACTGGTCACTTGCTGGGGGGCAGTGCTGCTGCTGGCAGTAGGGATTGGAAAGGATGAGGCAGGGGTGTCAGAGTTGAGGAGGAAGGGGAAAACCTGATTAAAACTATGTCGAAATCTTGTTGCAGAGGATGGAGGGAGGGAGGGAGGAAGGGAGGAAGAGAGAGAGGAGAGAGAGAGAGAGAGAGAGAGAGAGAGAGAGAGAGAGAGAGAAAGAGAGAGAGAGAGAGAGGTTTCCATTCACAAAGAAATCATTATGGTTAATTTAATTCATTGTAGCGTTTAATACAGAAAAGCTTTTCTACAGAGACTGGGCATCAGGCCAACATTTATATATAAATGGGTTTTATTTTAAAAGCGAATGTAGTGAGGGAGATAGACTGGGGCTAGCTGTGTAACTCCCTCTCTACTGCCCTCCCCTCTTTCTTTAGCTACCTTTCTGAGCCTCTGTAGGTAAGGAGTTTGGTCCCCCACAAAGCAGGAACCCCCAACTCCACACTTCTGTGGGCCAGGATTTCTCTTATTTCTCTTCTGAAGCCTCTGGTTTCTCCACTTCCTCAGAACTATAGGGAGAGCTTAGCCTGGGCCCAACTCAGAGCTGAATTTAGATATTAAAATCCTTGAATGTTATCCTTAAGATAGCACCTAGAGATCATTCCACCTGCCTTGTCCCCACGTGTGACCTGACTCTGATCATATAACTTGGTCAGTGTCAATGACAGGACTTTGACCTGGCTCTTCTGTTTCTCAGTCCAAGGTTCCAGGACATGTAGTCCCCTACCCTAGAGGCTAGCACAGCTTCCTCCTACACCAGAGTCAGCGCAGGTATCCTCTTCCAGGCAGTACTATGTGTCTCTGAAATGACCCCCCACTTCCAGCACTCCTAGTCCTCCAGCCAGCTAATCAACTAATTCACACTGTGGTGTCAGTGGCAAATAATCACTTACGGTAAAATGCTCAGGGTGCAATTTCAGGCTCTCTGGTCTTGTTGGAGGCTGGCAAAGTGTGGTGGGGAAAGGAAACCCTTTTAAGAATCCATCTCATTATATTACACACCATTTATCTGGCACCCTGTGTTGCCACATATTCACAGTTCCATTGGTCTGAGATCACAGCATATTGATGAGCCTTGAGTTGAGTGGCACCAGTTCTTAAAGGAACATATCCGAGGAGGCCCCCAGACTTGCTTGCTCTCATTTTCTTCTTCCTGGCCCTCTAGCTCCAGCAGCAGGAACTCCGATGCACTTGGCCAGCCCCTTTCATCCTGCTTAGTGCAGCCTGGCCTTGGGAGTGAAGGAAACATGTAAGAACGAGGGACCATGGCACCGACCGGAGCTCTCAGAAGAGTTGGCCTCCTTTCTCTCTGTGCTACCAGGTACCAGGCTCAGCTTTTGGGATGAGGGTGCATGTTTTTTCACATGGTAGGACTATACATGCTCCCATCGAAGTGGTAAGGATGAGCCCTAGAAAACTGAAGTGACACACCTAAGGCCATTATACTAGGACGTAGTGGAGCTGAAGCTGGCATTTGCATCCTGTGACTCCCGGGCTGACCATCTGCGGACAAAGATCAGCTCAGGCTGTACACTCAGCTGTTCAGTGTCAAAGGATAGAACTTCTGATTGGAATAGGAGCATATGACCTCTTGGTGGCCTCCTGGAGCTACTCACCAGGCTCCCCAATCCCATGGGGACAGATCTGGTTCACCCAGCAGGCTCAGCATCTGGATGAAACACAGATTGAAATAGAATAGAGGCCGGGACTCGGCCCCTGGAGCACTACTGGAGGGCTTAAGGCTGGCTTTACTGTGGCCAGGAGTTCCCAGCAGCCCTCCTGTGCACCCTCAGGACTCCCAGTGGCCTGGCTGGTATTTGGGGTATTTGGGGTTCAAACCCAGTTCTGTCCCACATCTGGATCGAGTTAGCTTGCTGCGTTCCTTCTTGGCCATGAAGAATGTGTGCAACGCTAGAGGAGTTGCTGGACAGCCGACTTGCCACTCAGACACGGGCTATCAAAGCAGAGTGGCAGGCAGCCGGCCCCTGGGGAGGGGCTTCTTGGGCTCTCCGTCATCAGACACTGCCAGTAGCTCTAGGGTGGAACAGGGCCTTTACAGCAGTCGCTGGCTGCTGCGAAGAAGTGAGCCAAGCAGTGGGGCTGCGCCTGGGCAGGCCCGCTGCTTCTGATTAGCTGCTCACCCACTACTCCTGCCCCCCACCCTTCCCCCACAGCCAGAGCAGATGGGAGCCGCCCAGATGCTCCCTGAAATCCAAGGCTGTGGGTGGGAAAGGGGCCTTCTGCCCCTAGTTGGGACAGGCAAGAGCTGGCCTCTGCAGACTTCTCCCTGCTTCAGAAAGCAGGCCCTTGGGTTTTCCATTCCAAACCTTCATTAGAGTCCCCTCTCTAAAGAGCACCAGCCACAAGCAAGAAGCCTTAGAGGCAGGCATTAAAAATAGTACTGAGGCCCATGCAGTCTTATAGTATAGCACAGTGGTTAAGAATGAATGTTTTAGAAGTAGGCCCCCAGGTTCTGCTGCTTTTTCGCTCTGTGACTTGGGGCAAGTTACTCAGTGTCTCTGTGCCTTAGACTTCCCTCAAACCCTCTGTAAAATCAAAAGAACAATCGGTCCCTCAGTTATAGCATTGTTGTGAGGCTTAAATTAGTTGGCACTTATAAAGTGCTTAGGTTACTGCCTGGTACCTAGTGAGCCTGCAGTAAATTATTATCTTTCAAAGTTTATTTATACCATTGACTCGTTGGAGGCTGGAGCAAAGCTATGTTGTAGGGGTTTCAACAAAAAACTAGAGGGGGAGGGCCTTACCACAGGTCACACAGCCTAGAGGGGCAGAGTTGGGATGCAACAGGTCTCTTTGTCCTATTCTGGCCACCCACCACATCTCTTCGCATTGCCCATGGTGGTTCCATCAAGCAATAGTGGGAAGCATCTTTGTCCAGGCTGAAAATCACATTTTTGCTACATGGCTGATGGGCCAAGAGGAACAGGTTAAGAATCTAAGTGTTGAGTGCAGAAAACTGATAATCTCTCAGGGCAGTGGCTGCAATGAGATAGTGTAGACTTCAAAGCCAGAGGCCTACACCTACCTGGGGCCCTGAAAAGGACCACCCAGGGTCCCTAAGACTCATCTCCCTAAGGGAGCAACTCTTCTACTCTGAATGCAGGCTAAGTCTCTGATAAAGCTGAGTGCCTGGAAAGAAAGGGTGTCTTGATATTTGTGCCCTGACAGTCATGGAGGGGACAGGGGAATTAGGAGTGCCACCAAAGTAGCTGATAGAACATCAAATAGTCAGCTCAGAGAAGGGTTAGGGTAACAAAAGATCCTAGGAGCCAAGCTTTTGGCTGAAAGGGTACTTTCCTTATCCTTTGGGTAGCCTAAGGTAATTTCTGCAGCTGTCTTCTACTCCATTGTCTTCCAGGCAGGCCCCTGCTTTCCTGGGTGCTGCCTGATGGGGGAGGAGGCAGGTGAGAAGTGGGAATCAGAGGAGTCCTTGCTCTCTTTCCTCCCAGACCCTGCCAGCAGCCAAAGGATCACAGTCAGCCCTGCAAGGACATGCTGGGAAAACCTTCATGGAGCATTACCACAGCTCACCTTGCCTTTGCTCTCACAAGGCTACCTGGCACCAATGGCTTCAAGCCCCTGTTCTAAATTGAGGTCAGAGATTTGCTGAGCATTGAGTTCTGGAGGCGGGAAAAGGAAAGGAAGGAGAAGAGAGAGCTTGAGAGGCTGCTGCTGATACAGAGCTCTCAAGACAGACCCTAGGGGTTGCTCAGACAGCCAAGGTGACAGCTCCTCCCGGATCTTGGGGAGACGGAGCAGGGAGGAAAGAAGAGCCTGCATCTTGGTTCTCAGTCTAGATTCAACCAGTTGGTTAGTGATGACACTGAAGAAGTCACTCTATGCCTCTGAGCCTCAAGGTCTTCATCTGCTTATGGGGGTAATAATGCCTGTGTCTTGAGGCTGACAAGAGGCTGACAGAGATGAGATATGGGAAGAGTCCAGTACAGGGCATCTCCAAGTAGGTGCTCATGTGGCCATTACTCATGCCCTAAGCACAGACAGCTTTGTGGACCTGTGTCCCAGCTTCCTTTGTCATGGTCATTTGTCATTTTGGGACTGGCCATCCCCCATGGCACCCTGATTTTTTTTTGAAAAATCTCCTCTCTTCATTTTAGGTGGTCTTATGTGAGGGATAATCTAAGTCAGCAGCTTCAAAGGAAGTCAAGGGTACTGGCGTGTGACTGGAGCTATTGGCCACATTGGTTGTGTGGCAGTGAAGGTATCCTGGCCAGGCTGTGCTGTTCTTTCTTGGCTGATCAGAGCTTACCTGGCTCTCACTCACTCTCAAGTCTGCTTCTGCAGCTCCCACAAGTCCTGAGAGCTCCCCTTCAAGAGTCTTGTACAAATTCCCTTTCTGCCCAATTTGGTTTCTGGGTTGGCCCTCTAAACCCTCCCTTCTTCAACTTCCACCAGACTTTGAGGGCTGATACCTTGTCTTCTGGTCCTCAGGATCTCCTTTCAGGGCCTAGCATGACACACAGAGTGCACACTCACTTGCCCAGTCCTGGCCCCTGACTGCAGAAGGGAGCTATGCTTTGCCCAAAGCCAGGCAGACACCTTCAGCTCTGGGGAGACCCTGCTTGACCAAAGGTGTGGGAGAAAGCCTTCTACCCGGGGCTGTGATGGGTGACTTCCAAAGGTGTCAGGCATCCTTAACTGGGAAGACTTTAACCACACTTATGAAACACATGGTCAGTCCTAAAAATGGGCGGGCCCAGAGTGGGTACCGGGTACCTTACTTCTTATTCTTGCCCTGTAGTTCTGCTGCTTTTGGGCTAAGAAGACAAAGGTAAGTTAAGAATTGTCAGGTCCCTACCTGTAGGCCAGGGCTAGCAGTGTAGCACAGGGGCTAAGGTAAAGCCTAGACTTTGTTTTATGCATCTGTACACACACACACACACACACACACACACACACACACACACACACAAGAATACATAGAGATACAGAACTGCTCATTTTTCAAATGGGGTCTGGCTCTACGTGCACGCATGCTGTACAACTTACTTTTTAACCTTTACAAGAGTTGTGGGGCATCTTTCCATTGGTGCATGTGCTGATGTCTTTTATGCTTTTGAGCAGCCACATTGGACCCCATACTATGGAATAGTCTGTTAAATCAGTCCCCTAATGGTGGCATTTAGATTATATATTATTTGCCCTTCTTCTATGCACTACCATTTTCCGTATGTCACCACGTATGTGTGAGTGCTTCTGTAGGATGGTTATCCAAGAGAGGAATGCTGGCTTAAATTGTTATGTTTTCTCTTCTTACAATTCTGTCCCCCCAACTAGACTGTAAGCTCTAAGGACAGGGTCAGGGTACTGTAACACTATGAGAAAGGGAAGGAAATGAGAAAGAGATCAAGGAGGCAGTTGTAGTAACCTTCTAACTTGCACGTAGGAGGATGTTGATTTCCCACCTGGTTCTCCTCAAGAAAACAAACAGCAGCTCTGGCCTTCTGGAGACATAGAGAAGGTGGCCTCTATCTCTACATAGAGCTGTGACAGGCTCACAGGCAGAATGTTTGGCCAATGCCACCACCATCCCCTCTGTGTTGCACCTGGGAACTGAATTGCCTTCAGCCTTGTTGTGCCTCCTTTACCTCCCTATTTGCCCACCAGAGACCATGGTCTCAGTCCCCCCAATTGGGCCCACACACCTCCAGAGGTCACATCTGGGCATGGTAGGACCCGGAGCCCAGAAAGCTTGCAAAGTGCAGAGCCCGCTGGCGGCACCTGAAAGGGGGCAGGTGGACTGTATGACAGAAGCTGGAGATTTTGCCTTAATAACAACCTGGTGCCACAATTCATTGGCAGCTCTGCCTGTCTGCAAGCTGGCTTGCACAGCTATCCCTCATGGAGAAGCCTTCATCTTCAAAGCCTTTTGGGAAACAGTTAATTAACCCCCACAGCCCTACCACCAGCCCAGAAGGCTGCTGATTCTCTCATCTCCATGGGGAGGGGAATGGGAGAGCTGGTGAGACTGAAGCCTAGAGAGTGGGTGGACCTGGGACCCAACCATTCCCAAGATTCCAGACAAGGTAGTTGCCTCCACTTTTGATCTTCCAGGCCCACTCTCAAATGGCTAGTGGGACCCCCTGCCCAGAGGCTAAGCCACATAGACAAGGAGCTAGGGGCTGAAGAGTTTATCTTGCAAAACAGTTTATATTGGATCAGTCATGTCATCTCCCTGTGCCTCAGTTTCCTCATTTTCAAAACTGAGACATTGCCAACATCTAGTTGTCAGGACTATGGGAACACTCCGATGGAACTTGAGGAGAGCAAACACTCTGGGAGTTGTGTGTCCACATAATGATCAGATTGGAGAAAATCAGGAGTATCTGGGAGCTGTCTCATGGACAGACAGGGTATGCTGAGTGGAAGAAAGGGGCCTTAAAGGGACAGTGAGGTGGTCCCCTGTGCTCTGTGAGAAGGGTCTGATGCCCAGCACTGGGAAGAGGCAGAGACTAGCTGGCAGAAAGGAGGGGTGGGAGCCTTGCTCCCTGGCACTTTCTTCTCATCTTCACCCACTCTTTTTCTCCTCCAAGTTTCTCTCTCTCTCTCTCTCTCTCTCTCTCTCTCTCTCTCTCTCTCTCTCTCTCACACACACACACACACACACACACACACACACACACACTAAAATGAGCAGGAACAGCCCAGGGGGGCACCTAGTAACTTCCAATATGACCATGTGGACAGTGTTCAGCCACAGAAAGATTCCCCTACCTAGGTGTCCAGGGTCTAATGCAGTTATGAAGGAACGAACAGGAATTAGGTGGTGAGCTGGTGCCACATGAAATAGCCTCCCTTTCCTGTGCTTCTTTGTGTCCCTTTCTTAGGGCAATTCTGTTCTGGTTATTTCTCCCCATGTCTTATCTCCCCTGTGAGACTGAGTCTCATTTCTCCATGTCCCTCACCCCTAGCACGTTGAGAATTAGCATGTACTCTGTGTTCCACTGGCATCATGGGAGGAGAGGTTTCATCTTCATATCCACGTATGATCTCAGCTTCATCTTCCACATTTTACACATGAGGAAACTAAGGCTCAGAGTGGGGAAGTGACATGCCCAAGGTTATGTAGCTAAATGAGCCAGGACCCCAACCAAAGCCAGTGCTCTCCACCTCCTCTTACGGCATGCTGCCTTTTCTCAGGGAGTTTCCAGAGAAATCACCTGGGCTGGGTGTGGAATCTGGGTAAGGCCAATGTCTCTTCTGAGGGTTTAGGAGAAGTTGGCAGCAGCCAGACTTAGAAAACTGCTTGGCCCTAAGATACCTGCACCCACTGTACCCCTTCTCTGCAGAGCTCAAAGCAGTAGTCATTTTCCCTGCCTAACAGGATGGGCAGTGCGGGAAGGAGGGAGACCCAGTGAGGAAAAGTTCTCGCCATTGGCAGCTGAGCCCAAGCCGAGAACAAGCCAAGAACTGAGCCCAACTCCAGAGAAATGGGCTGAGAGAGACTGAGCTGAGGGCAGCTTTTGCTCTAGCCTACTCTTCTTACAAGAGTCTGGGGGAGAGGAAGGAGCACTTGGAGCACCAGAGAGAAACTGGCACCCCAAAATCCAAGCCAGGGGCTGGGCCACTGTGGCCAGGCACTGTGGGTGGAAGAGGAGGCAGCCTGGCGCCTGGTAGGAGGGGTGGCCAGGTGAGCAGCCTTTATCCTGTAAAAGGAGGGGACTGGAAGTCCGGAGCGGGAGGCTTGTTTCTCTAGAAAGGAAACCTTCAAACACTAATTGATAGTTGCAAGTAATTAAAGTAATTTACTCAGATTATAAAGAAATTTCTTAAGAGTGATTAAGCAACTCCGACTGTGTATGGCTGTTGGTAATGACTTCCCCAGAGGGATTAGTGCACTTGGCAGAGTATAGTAGGGATGCTTGCGCCCAATGGGTTCTGATTCCTCAGGATGGGGGAGCGGGTAACAAAAGCTGGGGACTACTGGAGACTGCTGAGACTCACTGGTGGGGATTGACATCAGGCCTGAGTATACATGGCACTCCATGTGCACTGGGAGTTCTCAGCCTCAGGCACATGTGCAGACTTATTCACTTGTGTGTACAACATACACATGCCACCACAGAGAGCCCCAGACCTGGACACGTGTGTGCTGACTTTCCCCACCTGCACAAAGAGACCCTGGCAGTCATGCCCCTGTAGACACAGTGACTTGTATAAATCAAAGACACATTATTCTGCACACCTGGGCACCCATACAAATCAAAGTGTCAATGTGTACAGGTATTGGCGTAGGCATTCCATCCACACCCAGGCACTGCAGAGATGGCTGGACCTGCTTAGAATCAGGCATACACACAGTTGTAGTTGTTATCAGGGACAGACACATACTTCTAGAAAAAACACACATTCATAGTGCAGTGGCACATGTGGACAGGCACATGAATACAGCCTCACACAGTTCCAGATGTTTATCTCAACCCAGACAAATGGAGTCCCAACTGCACAGACTCACACATGTACACATCCTCATGAACAACTGAAAATTGACCTAGACATTACGCAGCTATTACACACACACACACACACACACACACACACACACACACACAAACCATACAAAGACAAGCCTTGCACACACTGCCTCACACACATACACAAAGTGTTCTGCACTGTGATGAGAGCTGCCATTCAACTCCTCCAGGTCCTTATAGGTGACTGAGTCTGGACCGAAGTGTTCCCACGAACCCTGCTCTGTGGATCCCTCAGCCAGACACTTATCACACCAGGTGAATTGGAGGTGGGTTGGATGGGGGGAACAACATGGCCAGAGCTGGGGTATGGCTGAGATAAGCTCTCAGGAACCATGTGGAGCAGTGCAATGTATGTAATAGGGCAAGGACTCTGAGTCCAGAGGATTACTTCTTAGCTATGTGACCTATTCACATATATATCCCTTCACGTTTCTGACAGCTAACTCATCTGCAAAGTGAGGACAATAATGTTGCCTTCCTCCTGGGTAGGTTGATGATGGGAATGAAATCAAGCCAAGTGAGAGGCTTTTTCACACAGTAGGCTAGCAGCAGATGGGAATTCCCTTCCCTTGGGCTGTGAGAGATTGCCTCAGCTGTCCCTTAGCTACAGGAGAACCTCCCAGAAACCCCTTCTGCATAGTTGGCAGGAGCTGACTATGCTACCCTATGAGGCTCTCAGGTGCTCAGAACATCTGCCCTCAAAGTTGGAAAAAGTCTGATCAAAAGCAGCGAGCTGTGAGAGCCCTCAGAGCCCCCAGAAGCCCTGGTCTCCGGTTCTGGTGTGGCCTCTTGCTCACTGCATAATCTAAGGAGTGCTCCTTTACCTTCTCTGGGCCTTAGTTTCCTTCTCTATTCCCCAAGAGGGTCAGGACAGGGGAATGTATGACCTAGATGATCCCTAATGTCTGTGGGGCAGTGGAAAGAGCACTGACTTTGGAGCCAGACCAAGGCACACAATAACCCTTTGGCCTCAAAGTCTTCCCTTGATGGATGAAGGATGTTAATAGATACAAAAGCACTTGGTGCAGGTGGTCTTCAGTGAGGACTAGTCCTCCTGTGGCCACCCACAGTCTCTCAGAAGGAGCTCTTCATCCAAGGAGGCCTTCTTCCTTCCAGCTTCCTATCTCTGTCTCACCTATCACTGCTTGTCCTGGGCCTTCTAATTGCCCAAGCTTCTTGGGGTCATCGTGTCCACCCAGGATTCCAAAGATAACTCTTCATCTATATAGAGCTGGAGTTGATGGTCTGCTCTTAGAGCTTTCTAGAGAGGAAGCTGCCCCCAAATCCACAGCCTCAGGTTTTGTATCATGGGGCCCTGTAGGTCAGAAATCTTAGTCCCTCCAACTGCACTTCTTGCTGGCTCCTTCTTATCCTGCTGTCAGAGAGAGGGGTAACAGCTGGTTCCCATCCTCCGAATAATAAGCCTGCCATGCAAATCGGCTTCCAAAATCATTAGGCCACAAAGATTCTATTCAGCTGCGATGGTCCCGCCCTCATTTCCCAGAGGCTGTGATACATTCATTTCCAGAGACACCGAGACAGAGACACATCCGAGAGACCAAGAGCTTGCCGGTCAGAGGCCTGTACAGTTTTTCCAGAAAGAGAAAGAGCCAGGACGACAGTCTTAGGAAAGCCACAAGGGCTCCTCAGCCCAGAGACCCAGAGCTTACGAGGCATTGTAATGGTCATGCTTTCTGGAAGAATCCTCAGCAGCTACACAAGCAAAGAAGCAAGAACCAGTCTGAACTGAAGCCTTTCAGGTGTCCATCCCTGTGCTAAGAGGGGAGAGAAGGGACAAAGGAGTGTCCCCTACTCTTGCGAGCCTCATAGTCTAGTTCAAAAGACAGCACACACCAGAAGCACACACACATATGCACGCCAAGTAAAATAATACAATGTTTCTTAACAACAGTGCAAGAGATGTCACCAGATAATGTGCTCTGCACCAGATGAAGGGGCTTGAGGAGTAAGTACCAGAGGACTGCAGCAGGAAGAAAGCACACAGCGTTCTTTTCTTGGCCAGCCCTGCCATACTTGCCCAAGGCATCAGAGAAGAGGCATTTTCCTCTCTCCTAACTACAGAGAGCATTACCCTTTGGCATTCTGGGAGAACTCCCTATTGACCAGTGCACAATCTGGAGTTTTCCCAGTGACTTTGGTCAAGTGGTGGCAACACGAGGTTCTTGACCATTTAGTTTCCTACTTGAGATGTTTGGGTGCACAGAATGGGTAAAGTGTTAGAGAGGGCTATAGTCTGAGGTCCAAAGGAGGAAAAGGGACTACTATTAGTCATGGAACGTTCACTACGGCCTGGTAATGGTGCCAGGTACAGTGTAGAAATATGTCATAGAATCCTCTGCACACTATGGATTATTAGCCCATTTTCCAGATGAGGAAACTAAGGTGCAGCAAAGTGAAGGGACTTGAGCAAAGGCCCAAAATGCGGAAGTGGTTGAGCTTGGACTCCAACCTAGATCTGTCTGGCTTCCCAACTCTCTTTTCTCACTTCCCTGCAGAATGAATGGGGCTGGCCACTCATTCTCAAGGACAGAAAAGAGCCTCATGGCCTCAATCAGTGATCCATCCCCAATAGGGCCTTTAGATGCAAGAGAAGCCCAGAGTTTGGTGTGGTACTCTCTCTGAATGGGTCGTTCTGAGGCCACATCTGGTGATGGATGAGATTGGAAAAAAAGAGGCTTAAGAGCATCTCTTTTGCTTGAGACTAATGTGGATCTGAACTTACTCTCTGTGCCAAGAGGCCCCCAGAGAAGTAGCAAATATGGTCTACCCTCCTACCTCTGGTGAGACCTAAGTGGACAGGTATCACAATGACAAATCTTCAGAACCTGCATGTTCAGGTCAGCCCCTGGCCCCAGGAAGCTGGTCTGAAGGCAGGCCGTGATTTCTTCTACCCTCATTGCCACTATTGCCACTACCACCACCATCATCAGCAACTTAATACAATTTGACATCACTGTCATCATCTGCCTCAATGTTAACATTTGTACTACCACTGTCATCACCAACAGCTACCAATATCACCAGTCATATTAATTCATACCCACTGTTATCTCCTCTGCCACCTCCTCTGAAAATACATTTACTTATTTAAGGGTTAATTGCTATTGTTCTCCATTCAGAGAGAACACGAGAAGCCCAAACTCTGATCTCTAGTTAAAGACTGACAAACTAACATAGACATCTACATGTGGAATCTATCAAAAGCAACCCGTGTACCTGCCATGCTATTGACACGGTGGGGAGGGTGTATTCAGGTTAAGAGTCAGAGCCCTGCCACAGTTGAGGGAATTTGAAGCTTTGACTGGGTCAAGTGCTATTCCTCCGATAGATCTGAGCACAGTGAGGCTGGAGGCCATAGTGAAGGCTGAGGGGTGGCTGGTAAAAAAAAAAAAAAAAGGCAACACTTAAAAAACCTTGTGGGGGCGGGTTGGGCCGGGCCCAGAGGGACCACCTGCTAGAAATGTAGGCTAGGCCTGGGGGTTGGCAGCCCCTAAAGCCTTGAAGTTTGCTTGCTCCCACGGCTGGCTCCCATGAAGACCTGTGCCTACATGCCCACAGTGAAGAAGTGACTCATGCCATGCTCTGGGGCAAGGTGGGAGAGACGGCCTAGGACATGCCTTCCAAAGACTCTAATAGGATATGTGAGTGTGTGTATGTATTTAAGAAAGGGGTGTAGGGAAATATGTGCCCCTTTCATTCTGAGCAAATGCGGGTACCAAGGGTAGGGCACTGCCAGCTTCACACTGGAGAAGGTAAGGGGCTCCCTAGCTTATGCTCTTGGAGAAAAGCCTTGCAAACCCAGCACACCTTAATAACCTCCTTTGCCCAAATGGCAACACCAGTCTTTGCTCCTTGACCTGCTTTCATAAATTTACTTATGTCCAGCAGAAAAGGGAATTGGCTATGGTCATTCTTCATTTATATGAATGGAGAAGGGCCTTCTGGTGATAATCACCTTCTTCCCTTTCTTTCCTGGATGCCAGTTCTACCTCAGGATAGGACTGACTATTAAAATCACTGTCTGTTTACATACTGAGGGGATGTCTGGAATCCGCCTCAAAATAATCCTGGAATGGAGAATAGGTGGGAATGGAGGTGAAACAAGATTGGCCCTGAGTTTATAATTGTACAAACGTCAGCGCTCACAAAACTATTCTGTCTACTTTGACATATACCTGAGATTTTCCATAACAGAAAGTTAAAGCAAAACAGAACAAAACAAAACAAAACCCTGCAAACACATATATATATTGAGCTGAAACCATACTTTCCAGGAGTTTCCACCCACAGATGCCAGATATGCTTTCTCAGACTGTTTAGACCACTCTTGTTCCCTCTATCCCATATCAGCCTTCAGCGTTTTGAACAAAACCATGATCTTTGGAGCCAAGGCTCTTTTGCTTCCTAGATATGCAACCTCCTGGAAGTTATCCCACCTCTCTGAGTCAGAGTAGGGTGACTCCTTCAGGGTCATTGTGGGGTTCCCCTGTCCAAAATCCGTCTGCACAGTGCCTATCACCAAGTGAGCACTTCATGTGACTGAGCCTCTGTAGAATGTTGCTTTTATAGGCCAAGGTTCAGGAGCCCCCTTGGACAGGGTAAACAGCCCCAGTTCCTCTATTTCTCACACGTTGCCATTCCTCTGCCTGGGTGAACTACCTTGTCTGTTTATCAATGTGCCTTGGCAAAAGCAAGGGCTACGATCAGGCCCCATATTCCAGATGGTCCGGACAGGCAGAGTACAGTAGACCTATTAGCTCCCTGCATCTGGGAACTGTATTTCTATTCACACAACCCACAATTTCATTAGCTTTTTTAGCCACCACGTCACAGTGTTGGCTTCTGTGTAGCTTGTGGTCAACTCAAAGCCCTTGCTCTTTTTCACACATGCGGCCATTAAGCCCTGTCTCCCCAGCCCATATTTGTGCAGTTGGGCTTTGAATCTCAAGGCAAGATTTTAAATTTACCCTTGTTCAATTTTATCTGGCTGGTTTTGCCCCTGATCCCAGCACTTTGAAAATGTTGTTGTTTTTGTTTTTTAAATTCAACATATTAGCTGTGCCTCAGAGCCTTGGGCAATCTAGTGGTGTCCAGACCTTCTGTATCCTCCTCCAGATTGCTGATAACCTTGAGACTCAGGATAGAATGGAGGAGGCACCATGGCTGTGCCCTAAAGAATTCCTTTCTGGTTGACAGCAATCAAGGCTCTTTAAGTTCCATTGTACATCTGACCTTCTCCAGCCCACAGTTCTCTATTTTGTTCTCAAGGACAGTGTCAGGGTCCTTATCAGAGCTTTGATAAACTCCAGGGACCAGCACAGTCCTAACATAAAGTGAGCATAGCTGACTCTGGCATGTTCTTAGTGAACCACTGTTTCCTCATACCCAGCTTCATTTGGAGTGTGGTTTTTTTTTGTTTTTTGTTTTTTTGTTTGTTTGTTTGTTTGTTTGTTTGTTTACCACCCAGCAACTTGACAGTTTTCTACGGAATTTTGTCAAGGTTCCAGACTGAGATAAGTGGTTGAGATATCACCAACATTTACCTTTTCCCCATTTTGAACATCAATATTATACTTGTAAATCTTCCAGTCTCCATGAGGTTTTAGAGACATGGTGATGGTTCTGACGTCCAACCTGCAATTGCCTTCAGTACTCTAGACTTGGAGAAGAGGTCAATTAAATCAACAAGAATGTATTCAACATCCATGGGCTGGCCACTCTGGTGAACCAGGGCTAAGTGAGCTGCGATTCTCCATCTCAGCAAGCTGCTTGCTGCCCATCTAGTCAGAGAAGTCAGATATGCCAATAGTCCTATAAAAGGTAGAAAATGGCAAGTTACAGAAAAGAGGGACAGATAAAATGTTGAAAGGTTTTGGGGAAAAGAGCTAATGAGCACCTGAGAGGTAATCAGGGATGGCTTCATAGAAGAGGTCATGTTGAAGCTGGCCTTTAAAGCATGAGCAGGATTTGGATATGTGGTGATGAGATGAAAGACTTCTTAGGCCAGTGGAAGAGCTCATGTATAAGCACAGAGGTGGAGACCTTGCTTGAGGTATGTAGCATGCATAGTGAGTGATAATCATAGTAGCTGCTATTTATTAAGCATTTATTATGTGCAGAGATTTGTTAAGCACTTTATATACATTATTGTGGAATCGCAATGCCTGCTATGAAGTAGGGATGATGTTCACCTTCATTCTACACATGAGCTAACAGAGGCTCAGCAATATCAAATGACCTGGCAAGGGCCACACAACTAGCATGTTTCCAAGCCAGGCCTTTGAGCCAGGGCTGTCTGACTCCAAACCCATATTCTTAACTAGTACATCCAGATTTTCATCTCTTAGCCTCTTTTGAGCTTCAGTGCCCTCTTGCTGCTATTTGTTCTTCCCCCTGGTCCACAGCTTCTTCTGAGAGCCAGGCTGTGGATGTTCTCCCCACCCTCCCTTTGGATCTCCTGCCTCCAAGTAGAGCTCTGAGATGATTGCTCGCTGCCCTGGCTTGTCTGCTGGCCTCACCACCCCTATGACATCACTCTCCCAGAGCTTGGTTCTCTGCCACACACTATAGCTTTGGTGTATGACCTTTCTGTTTATGAGCTTCTTTGGAAAACCTTTTTGTAGTTCTTGTACTTCCAATATCTCCTCCATTTTGTTGGACTACAAGTAGTTTTATTATCTGAGTCTAATATTCTGGTGTTCACATACTTCCTCTTTTGAGCCATTATCCTTTTGAGGGTGGTGGGCTATAAGATCATCTTCTCCAACCCTCCACCCACAATCTCTTCCCTGACTTCTCTGAACTCTGTGCTCATGGTGCCCAAGGTCCATGCCCCAGCCCAACCCCGAGAGGACCACTCACTTCCTCCTAGGGCCCCCAGCACCTCCTTGTCCCCAGCCAGGTCCTTCCTGTGGGCCAAGATTAGGTCCAGAGAAGCCACTGGCTTCAGCCCCCCTCTGTCCAATGAGAGGGCCTGGGTCACCAAGAGCCACGAAGGGTGGGTCAGCCATTCCCCTTCTATCAGCAGGGGCCTGGGGCCTGCAGCAAGAGAAGGAACGCCCACCCCCAAGCCCCACTGCAGGGAAAGGACCACAGTACAAGACTTCTGGTGCATGTGTGGGTACATATACATGTGCACATCTGTGAGTATCCTCACCTCTCACAGACTGATTTCATCCCCTTTCTATCAAATCCCCTCTTCTGTGATGGCTGCAACACATCAGGCTTTGGTGTTGGCATTCTGCTTCTCTGTACCTCCAGGGGCTGGCATTTTCATGTGTCTCTAGTTCTTTCCTTTGCAAAGATGAGCAAGGACCCCTAACCAGGAGGTCTCTGTCTGGCCTTGTAGGGCACAGCAACCCAGTCCAAACTTCCAGTGTCATGCCATAGCCTTGCTTGACTAAACCCATCCCATCCCCTCTTCTTTCTTTCAAAACAAGGCAGTAATGCACAATCCAACAGCCTTCTCTGACTCTAGAGGAGGGAGGACTGAGTCTGATCAGAACAGTCTTTCAAACTGCAGATTGCAATGCATTAGCAAGTCCTGTTATCAGTTCAGTAAATCATGATGAGGATTTAAAAAAAATAGAGTGCATCTCACATAATAAGGATCAGTATTGTTTCACAAAACTTATTTTCATTTTATACATACTTTTTACACACACATACATGTGTGTGTATAAATTTGTTTTACTATGGGTTGCAAAATATAACCCTCACTGTTTTCAAATCTATGTGGCCTTGAACAAATCACTTCCCCTCTCCAGTCCTCCTTTTTCTCATGTGGAAAACAGGGATGTAATCCCTCCCTCTCTTCCTCATTCCCAGATGTGAGGTCTGCGTGGCAGGTCTCTGGAATCACTTTGAAGCCTGAGAAAGGCTGTGCAAACAGGAGTTATTACTGTAACAGGTGAGCAACTCCCACTGCCCACCCCCCCATCCTTCTGTTTTCTCTCCAGGGCCTCATGGCCACTCATTACTCAGTGTGGGCTATTCCCAGACATCTCTAGAATGGGGATCCCAGGCTGCAAGTGTTAAGGACCCAGCATGGCTTCTTTGAAGGAACTGCCCAGTGCTCCCATCGCCATGTCCCAGCAGGGAGCCAAGAGGGGCAGAGAGGAGGTGCTGCTCTACCACCTGCAAGAACAGAGGAAATGGGGCACCTCTCCATTGCCGGTACACCTGGCCTGGCTTCATTTCCCCAGAATGTGGGGCTTTAGAGGAGCCCCAGAGGTTAACTCTCTGAGGGGCTGAATAAATAAGCAAAGCAGACAGGGAGGGAAGAAGCTGCACATAGATGCCCCTGACCTGAGGCCCCTCTCTACTACTTTCTAGACCTGAGAGCATCAGTGAGTCACTTCACTGCACTAAGCCTAGTCTCCTCATCTGCGACAGAGTCCAGAAAGATGTGTGCATGTGAAATGTAATCGTGGGCTCTACCTTACAGGACTGTGACTGCAGTAAAAGAAAAGTACCAGCCTTTTTGGTCCCCTCTGGGCCCTGTACAGGTTCCCGCATTATATTCTGGAGAGGTGTGGCAGAACTTCCTGTATCTGTGTGTGAGTGTATAAGAGAGGTTTGCATTCCCATGGGATGGTGGAGGGCTGGAACAATATTTCTAACCACTCAAGAAAAGTGGCTTCAGTTCTGCTTTCTTGATTTTCTACAGGTGTCATTTTCTTAAATTTGGATACATTCTTTCCCTGTCTGAGCTTAAGTTTCTACAACTGCCTAAGGCAGGGTCAGTGTCCCAGGCCATCTCATCAGGACACTGGACAGAGTCCAGAAAGGTGTGTGCATGTGAGGCCCAAGTAGTGGCCCCTTTATTCTGTGGATGGCATCTCTGTATGGTCTCTTCCCTGAGATGAGGAAAGGCGACTAGACTTTGCTCAGGCAGCCCAGGCCTCCCAGCACCTGGGTCCCAGGAGGGGATGGGCCTGGGAAGGTGGGTCCCTACTCCCCACAACTCTCACCTAGGCCACCCAGCAGCCCCAAGGCAATGTGTACAGATGGACAATCATGCCTGGTACTGGGAATATGCAGCATGAGCTCTTTGAGCCAGTCCTATTAGAGATGGAAGAGACCCAATTTGGTACAGGGCCCACTCTGAGGTGAGGAGCAGAAAATGAGCAGTTTCTTGTCCACTCCATGGGAGGGGCTAGGGTGGGATATCATCACCCCCTCAGGAGGAGGCTCTGACTAAGGTCCTCCCCAGCTCTCCAGGGCAGCCCTCCAAGGCCCTACCCTAGGCCCAGCCTGCTTCTTCCAGCATAGTTCCCAACGTGGTGTCCCTATAGTGACTGGCCAAGCCACTCCATTTCTCACCCCTCCCCTCTTCTTCCTGCTCCAGCTGCGTTTCTGCTCCTCCTCTTCCTTGAAGTCTACTTGGCTGTTGACACCTCACAGATATTTGTAGATCACTATCTCCAGAGGCCGTTGGCCTGACTCATCCCTGAGCCAAGCCCTGTCTGCTGGCTCTTTTCATCCCCCCCCTCTCAGCCAATCCCTCCTCTCCCTTAATCATTTTCTCTCTCCCTCTAAATGCCTTCCAGCAAATCTGGCTCTCTGCTTCTCTACTTTGTCTGTTCTTCAATTGGGAATTCTTCAGAGGCACCTCCATGCCACTGTCTCCCAGAGTGGACCAAGGGCAAAGACGAAAAAGCCACTAGAAGCTTGCTCAAGGCCTTGCTGCAGTGGAGTTTGGAGAAATATCTTTGTTAGGCCTCAGCTTTCTCTTCTAGCAAATGGGCAACAATGACCCTGGCCACATCACAGGCCTGTTCTGAGGAGCAAAGTGAGATCGTGTGTAAATAGCTCTTTGGAGAGTGGCAGAGGTAGTGCACTTGGACAGGACTGGTGCTACTGTGACCTGACAAGGACAGAAGATAGTTGAAGTCTTTCACTGACCTGTCCAGGCTTACCACCACCCCATGACCCAGCTAACCTGCCTACACTTTCTTCCCTTCCTTTTTCACCTCTGTTTCTCTTTCTTGGCCATTCCTTTTTCTCATTTTCCTCTCTCTCTGTCTTCCTTGGTTTCTGTCTCAATAGAGTGCTTTTCCTTCTTGGCTACACTGACAGACTGGGCCTGTGCTAGCTGCCCCCCACAAGGAAAGAAGCAGGCAAGCTTTAGGCCACAGACCACAAGACTCTGGGGAGATTCAGACTCCACAGCTGGTGAGCCCCACAGATGAGAAAGACCTGGCATAGAAGCTGGCCCTGGCCTTTTCTCCAAGCACTTGGCCCACAGCTGGCCTGTGAAGGCTTGGTATGGGCAGGTTGGCTTGCATAGAATTTCTGTGTTATTTAAACAAACCCAGCTAGCCCCTGATCACTTCCTTTTTTAAATGTTGTCCCTATTCCCCCGAGGGCATGTCTTGATGTGCCCTGGGCCTATTCCTCCTCTCTGGGCCTCAGTGTCAGCAATGTATGCAATGAGAGGGGCTGGGCTGGGACAAAAACAAGGGTCATTCTAGCTCACACTGTGTTATGCAACAAATGCCATCTTCTCAGCCAAGAGTCCCCAAAAGGCCCTGAATGGTACTCTCCTGGGGGTCAGCTAAGGGTAGCTTCACTGTGATATCTTGAAACTCAGCAGCCCTTCTTTCCAGTAGGTCTTCATGGAGAGCCCAAGACCATTGTCCCAGAAAAAGAGAACTATACGGTGGATACAGGCAAGAGCTTGGAGAGGGTGACCTCAAGACAGCCAAAGAGCATGCCTCCTCCCCATAGGCAATGGAGGCAGGAACTCCTGGGTTCAAATCCCAGGAGCTCTGCCACTGACACTACTGTGTGATCTTAGACAAGTCACTTTTCTCTCTGGAAAGTAGGGATAAAAGAGCCTTTCCATCACAGGATAAAGGAAGGGCTTTGTGAAAACTCTTGGTAGTGTGCCTGGCTCATCATAGCAAAGGAGAGATGGCAGGAGAGGAGGCAGGTTGGAGACTGAGAGAAGTACAAAGAGCCAGGCAGGGAGAGAGACAGAGAGAAGGGGAGATAGAAAGAGAGACAGAGAGAGAGACAGACAGAGACAGAGACACACAGAAAGAGAGAGAGAGGGAGAGAGAGAGAGAGAGACAAAGACAGAGACAGAGACAGAGAGTAAGATAAACTCAGAGACACAGAAAGGTGGATGGACCTTAGAGAAAGAATAGGTTGGGAGAATGGCAAACCAAGAGAGAGAAAGACACGGGCAGAGAAGCAAAGTAAAGAGGGGCAACAGACATGAGCACAGGGCTGGGAGAGAGATGGACAAAGAGTGAGACAGAAGTTAAACAGAGGCAGGCAGAAAGAATGGAGACAAAGAGAGAAAGAAACAGAAAGAAAGGGTGATGGGACCTAGACTGGGAAGGAAGGAAGGAAGGAAGGAAGGAAGGAAGGAAGGAAGGAAGGAAGGAAGGAAGGAAGGAAGGAGAGAGAGAGAGAGAGAGAGAGAGGAAGGAAGGAAGGAAGGAAGGAAGGAAGGAAGGAAGGAAGGAAGAAAGAAAGAAAGAAAGAAAGAAAGAAAGAAAGAAAGAAAGAAAGAAAGAAAGAAAGAAAGAAAGAAAGAAAGAAAGAAAAAGAAAGAAAGAAAGAAAGAAAAGGAGGGGAGGGAGGAGAGGGAGGGGAGCAGGAGGGGCGGGACAGGAGTTGTTAGTTCAGGGCTGAGCACAGGGCTGACACAGCACATTCTCTGCTCTCTCCTGCCCTCCCTCCCACTGACGGCCTCCAGCTGCCCCCTCCCCTTTCCTTATCACTAGACCCTTGGCTAGGAAGGGGGCTCTGTCGCCTGCCTGTTCTACACATTCTTCTAGGGAAAGTTTAGCTCATGCTCCCCAGGCCCGTTCCCACCCTCTTCCACCTCCTCAACAGCCCAGGGCTCAGGTGGAAAGGAAGCAGGTGAGCACCCCAGGGAGAGAGGCCAACATTCCAGCTCCTTGCTGCCTGAAGAGGAGGGGAAAGGGGCCACCAGGGGGGGAAGGCTGGTCTGATGTTGTCATCTCCTGGTGGGCTTGCCAGGGTCCCAGGGTTCTGAGGATCTGCGCCAGGCCTCAAGCTTTGGCCCAGTATTACTATGGAGTCCAGCCCCACTTCTGATGCTATAGCAGCCGCAAACCAGCAACTGTCAGAAATCTCTAGGCCTGCCCTCTGAAGAAGCTGAGGGGGCTCCAGAAGGAAGGACGACTGTAAAACCAAGCCAACCAAACGGAAGCTATCAAGGCTGCCTTGTTCACATAGCTGGGCTCTTTAGAAAAAGGAACAAGATCTATGCCCTGGGGCTGGGTTTGCTTCCTGGGGAGCTCCTTGCCAGGCTGCAAAGTTTAGGCCCTGGATAGAGGAGTGAGAGGGAGTCAGGAAGATACTAAGACTTGGCAAATGTGTCAAGTGGCTGCTTGGGGCATCAGGAGTAGGAGCGATTGGGCACCTGCAAGGTACAGGGGAAGACTGGGAGGAGAAAGAGAGAAAATGGGAATCCAACATTGGACTCCCTACTCCTTCCTCTTAGCAGATAGTTCTCAGCATCTGAGGAAGGTTGCTCTGGGTTTCTGGCTCTCCCTGTGCACTGAAGAAAGTTAGCTGGCTAGAAAGGGGACAGGAGGTCCTATCCTAGCTAGGAGGATAATTAGAAAGACTTGGTGCTATTTATCCTGGAAAAGGGAAAACTGTGGAATAGGGTGGGTGTCATAGTCTCCATCTTCAGAAATTCACAAAGCTGTCATGGGACATAAAATTTACAAAAAAAAAAAAATCTTTGCACCTTGAGGGGAAAAGACCACCCAAAAGCTGGAGGAAACTTGAGGCTAGAGCATAGATCACAGTGGTTTTTCTACCAATCTGAGTCAATTCCCCATCTATGACAGTTTATCAAGCAGAATAGGCCCAAGGGGGAAGATGTGAGATGAATTCAGACTATTAATAGGGAATCACTTTTTAAGAAGGAAAAGGTGCTGTAGCTCAAGGGTTCAAAGAGAAGTCCTTGGCGGGGCAATAGGTGACAATAGGATCTGATGGCCTTCAAGGCTGCCAGTGAGATAATCAAGAAATGGACCAAGAATAACAGCAGTCCTTCAGGCTGCAAAGAGTTAAAGGCCAGGGAAACCCCTCCGTTTCCTACCCTTCCATTCTGTCATTGTCATAATCCCTGTCCCCACCCCACCACATCCAGGAGACCTGGGTTCCCATCACCTATGGTCTGCATGAAGCCTAGAGAGAGCTCACTTGGGTTCCTCATCAGTCCTTCCACCAGTCTTTCATGGGACTCAGGCCCTGATTTTCTCTGGGTGTGTCTGGGGATAACATTTAAAGAGGCAAAAGTCAAGGTAGACAGTGTAAGCCCAGGATGGGGCTGGGGTGCTGGTTGTGACAAAGCATGTCTGTAAGCTGCCTAAAGAGCTGGTGAGCAACCTATCCCTGGAAGCCTTTGATAAAATCCTGGTTGAGTGCTGTTGAGGGAGTCGTGGGGGCCTGAGAACCTGCCATCAAAAAGCCCGTGCATCTTTCTGGGCCATGCCAAACAGGTGTCTCCTGCACTGGGGCCAAGTGGAAAAATATACGCTGAGCTCAGACTGGGTCTCTGATCTCAGGGCTTGCAGCTCCAGAAGGCCCCCGCCCCAATTCACCTGCTGACACGGACTCTAGTTCCAGCCCAGCCCCACCTCATGTCTGGCCAGGTGCTTCAGGGTGTAGTGCAGACCTGAAATGAAGACCATACGGCAATGTGAACCCCACCCATGCAAGAGGGACCTGGCCAAGCTCAGAGTCCAGAGGGGCCTCACTAGCCTTTACAGCTTCCCCCCGGCCCATCTCCAAGTGGAAAATAAAGGGGTTGAGTAGCCATTTGCTTGGGGGATGTACAGGCCTTTTTCCAGCTTAGTTTTTCTCTTTCTTTTTTTAAACACTGGCCTGGTGACCCAGGCCCTTTCTGCCTGGTTGCACTGATCCTCTCTTATCTCCACCCCATCAACATTCCTCATTCCAGTTTCACCATCCCGAGCTGGGACACATACCTGAAGGGCAGATCAAAGGCCTACAGCTGCTCTTGTCATCTTCCATTAGACCTCAGCTGAGAAGGGGAGTCTACCTTGGCAGGGTGCCCTGGCCCCTTCACCCTGCTGTCCCCACCCTGGGCTTTCAGACAGGAGCTCACCCCAAGGTGCTGACTCCAGATTCTGAAAGTACCCTGCCCTGCAGCCCCTCTACCTCTCTCTTCCTTGAAAAGGAGAAAATGTCTCAGATGCCTGAGGAGGAAGCAGCCTGGAACATGGGACCTGGGTGGACAGCTGCCTGAATAATATAGACCCTGGTCCCTAGGGAGGGCCTGTCCCTGGCCTAGCTCCCCAGTGGGGATGCTGCCAGAGGAGGTGAGGACTGAGAACTCCTTTTACAACCACAAAGCTTTCTTCCCAGTCCTGCCTAGTCAAGGGGCCTTCTAGGCCCTAGTGCCCCAGGCCTGGCATACACCTCCAGCTGCATCAGTCCTCTCTGAGCTCCCCCAAACACACATCACTTATTTTCCCCACCTACATGCTTTTGCACTCAGACTGCCCTTCTCTACCTGACACAATCCTTCCCTACAGGAGAAAAAAAAAAGATACCAAACTATATATATATAGTACATTCCATTTTTGTGTCAAAATGATACATAATAATGACATATTTATTGAGCACTTACTATATTCCAGGCATTATTCTAAGTGCTTCAGAACTTATGTAATCTTCCTAACAACTCTATGAATTAGGTACCATTGTTATCACCATCATTTTACAGATGAAAAAACAGGCCTAAAAAGATACAGCATCTTGCTCAGTGACATGCAATTAGTAAGAGGCAGAGCTGGCTCCAGAGTATGTTTTGACTCCTCATACTTGGCAGCTTCTCATTGGTGGAGATGCAGCAAGAGAGGAAACCTGGATACTTATATGTCTAACTAACAGCAACACTCTCCAGGGGCCAGGGTAAGGGTGATTTTTCAGGAGACATCATCTTTGTCATACTTCATAGTGTACATGGATTTGAACACAGAAGAATGTGATATTAAGCATTTGACTGTGGGGTCTAGGACATCTGAGACCAAGTTGCAATTTTTCTACTCACTACATGAATGACCTGGGCCACCTTGCTATTTCCTCTGAGCTTCTCCTTGGTCGTTGGTCACCAGAGATGAGAATAATATTTGTTTTTAGGATGGTTATCTTTATTAACCAAGATGCTGAATGAATGGGATTTACCTTTAATAAACTAAAAAGTCTTAATTTTTATAATCAGAGAAAAAGACTTGAACATTGCCATATGCAACAAAGCTCTGGTCAAAAGTTACCTCCCCAGGGAAGGCTTCACCCTGCCTCTTCTCCTGACCCTACTCCAAAGAGCAAAGAGTTATCCATTCTTCTATCCTTAGCACACCAGCTGTTGCTTCCAGTGTCTCCACAGCAGGGCCATGGCACCGCTTCCTAATCGTTGCTTGCTTTCCCAGGACACACTGCAGTGTCAGGCACAGAGGGGCTTCTATAAGTTCATTAGTCAAACATTCGTGGAGCACCTACTGGTATGCATAGGACGCTGGATATGTCCAGGTGGGGAAGATCTTGGTCTTGCCCTTGATGAACATATAATCTACTATGGGTGATAGACTTGTTGGTCATTATATATCAACAAAAGAAAGTTAGAGGAACTCATTTACTCAATCGTCCTCAAGAAACATGTATCGATTACCTATTATGGGCCAGGCTCTGTTCTGAGAGGCTTCTCTATGATCATTAGGCTATTAATCAACCCAGAAGGGAGGGGAATAGGAGATTTATTAGAAGAGGAAGTACCTGAAAGACAGTAGGCTTAGGCTTGGTAAGGCTGGGCAAGGATGGTGGTCCAACAATGGCATTGCTAAGGGAAGGGCACTGGGGCAATGCATGTGCACTCTTGGTCCCCAAAGGCTTGCTAAGGAAACTAAGATTAGAATCTTGGCAGCACCCACCTCCAAACCAGTGCTGGAAGGTAGATGTCCCCTCTGTCCCCCCTTCACCATGCCTCTCTGTCCCAGGAAGTGGGAGTGACGTGTGCAGGGGCCAGAGGCAGGAGCATCCGGTGCATTTTTTGAATTGTGAGTCATTTGAGTCATCTGGAAGAGGACAGACAGGAGCGAGGGGCTGAGGAGAGATGCTGGGAGAGAGCAGGCTGCAGAGGTAAATAGAGGCCAGGCCCTGCATTATGGCTACAGAGTGTAAACTCTCTCTTGTAGGCTAAGGAAATTTCCCAAAAGGTTTTTAAGTGATGTAATCAGATGTGTGCTTCAGAAATTTAACTGGGTGTGTGAAGATGAGCTCAGTACACGTCCTGTTGAATTTGAGGGGCCTGTGGGATATTCAGGCTGGGATGAGGCTGAAGCCCCAAGGAGAGGGCCTGGCTGGAGGCCTGGGGTGGAGACTATCAGTGTGCAGATAGGAAGTGGGGCTAAGAGAACATGAGCTCATGCAGGGAGACTGGATGGCGTGGAAAAATAGGAGGAAGGCCTGAGCTCTGGGCCTTCCAGCCTCCACAAAACGATAGAGAAGGAGGAGCCAGCAAAGGAAACAGAATAGCCAGGGAGCTATGAGGGAAACCAAGAAAGTGTCAGGGGCAGTCAGAGAACATCTGTTAAGTGCACTTGGAAAAGGACTGACCAAGGTCAGCTATCAAAATGAACCTCTCACCAGTGAAGAGTTAAAGACAAAGAATCAGGCAGAATATTTACGAATGAAACTTGAGTCATAATGTAGATTCTTGGCCTATGCCCCCAAGATTATGATCTGGGTGGGGCCCAGGAATCTTCATTTCCAACCCATATCAAATGATGCAGTAGCAGGCAGCCATCTGTGGCATGCAGTTTGAGAACTGCTGCTGTCTCAGAAGCAGGTAGTGAAAGACAGAGGGTAGAGAGGATACTCTGGTGGCAGCACTCCCCCACCCAAAACACACACACACACACACACACACACACACACACACACACACGCCCCACGCCCCAACCTTTTCTTTAGAACCCAGGTGCAGGCCCGGAGCTCAGCCAGAAGTAAACCGAGCCTCAGCGTGGAAAATATGGAGCCAAGATATCCGGGGAGGGGGTGGGCGGGAAGGGAAATAATGCAAACCATGCAGATCTGCCCGAGAGCCAGGAAAGGGGGGCCATGAACTGGTGAACAGCAAATGAGATAGGAGCTTGCAATGTGATATGGTCATCCAATAAAACCTCTCTCCTCTTTCTCTCTCCCCCTCCCTTTTTCCCTCTCTCCCTCTCCTCCTTCTCTTCTTCCTCCTCCGCCTTCTTTTTCCTCTCTCTCTGTCTCTCTGTCTCTGTCTCTCTTGACCTGCATGGGGCTGCCCTACTGCAAAACCAAGTGAAAGCAGAGAGTCCCCCATCTGTAGCCTCAGTATTGCTGGGATAACACCTCATGCATCCTCATCATCCCATTCTGTTGAGAAGTAAGGACTGTGCTGTGAGTTTTATGTTCAGTCCCTTGTTTTAGCTTCGCAACAGTCCCGAGAGAAAGGAATGAGGCCCATTTAACAAATGAGGACATGGAGGCTTTTGGGTACTAACCCGTTGTGTCTAGAAGTTGGGGGAAGAAGAGGCATGGTCTTCACATACTCCTCCAGGTAATGCATCCTAGGGATTTCTGGATCCAATATTCCCAGTCTCCGAGGTTAGTACCCTCCTAGCAGTATTAGTCTGACTAATAAGCCTATACCTCTGAGAGGCAATCGCTCCCCTACAAGCCCCTAGGCCCATACTTCCCCATGAGAGTTGGACACATGGCCTGCCACGTGGGAAGAGGGGGCATGCATGGCTTGATAAGGGGCCAGTCAGGTCTTTGAAATGTCTTTTTGACATGCCCAAGGGAGCCAGCAGCTGTGGGGGGCCCTCAGTGTGAGGTCTGGGCACAGGGGTCCTCTCTGCCAGGTTCCCCTTTACCTTGATCCATCCCAGAAGTCTGGTTCTCTTAACAGGAATCCTCCAGGCCACCATAATGATTGCCAGGTGGGAGTAGAGGGCCAGGGCATAGGCCACCAGACCTCACCTCGTCCCAGCTCTAATTGGCTTCCTGCAAGCTGGGGATGACTGCCCTCTTCGAGCTGGGCCTGGCTTCTCTCAAACCAGGACACTTGCCTGCCCCTCCACTTCCCTGAAAAGCCCTTCCCCTTGGGCTATCTACTGAGGGGAAAGAGGCCCAAGGCCTGGCTTTGGAGTCCCCCTTGGGACATGGGTCTTAAGCCAGGATTATGGGCAGCCAACAGGATTCTGGGGCCTTGGCTGCCCCTACTCAAAGCACACCTGACAGCTGCATATAGGGATGGGATATGGGGCTGCCCTGATTCAGGCACTTTTCTTTACTTCTCCCCAGACCCTGCTGTTGTGGCCCTTTCTCCCTTCTCTCTACTTGTACAAGTTCCCAAGTTCCTCTGAGACTCAAATTAAGGCCTAAGTCCTAGAAACGCACTAGTTGACCTTGTCCAAGTCATTGGCCCCTCTTGAAATCTCAGAGTCCTTTATAGCTGGGATATACCATGACTCTCTAAGTCTATTCTTCTTGGATGACTCCGTGGGTATGACTTCTCTCTGTCACAGGGAATGGTTTCCCTATCTCCTGCAAAAACCAAGTCTCAATTCCTTAGCTTGGTATTCAAGTCCTTTGGCCATTTGGCCCCACTTCTCTTTCATTAAGTCATATAGTTGCTTTGGATTCCTGAGTATTCCCAGAACACACTGGGCCTTTTCCCACAGCAGTGTTTTTGCTTGAGCAGCTCCCCTACTTGCAATGCCCACTCCCTCCTACCTCTCCAGCACTTTGCATCCTCCCAGGTCCAGCCTGAGTGGAAAAATGTAGGGCCCCTTCCCTTGTTTGCAGGGTCATTGTTGGTTCCTGGAGTACCTCTGTTTCTGCAATGGAATATTGGCTTGGGTGCCTCCTACACGGCAAGGATAAGTGTTTGTTGAATTGTAAACATGAGAAATACCTATGATCAACTTACTTCACATAGGGCCTCCCCCTTCCATCTCAACAGTGTAGCTAAGTGTTTATTCATACACCGTAACTATTTAACAGACAAGTCCAGGTTGTAGAAAGTGCTAATGATCTGACAGAGGATCCAGGCAATGCCACTAACTCAGTGCTTGTGTGACCCTTAGGCAAGTTTCTTTCTTAGAGCCTCAGTGTCTTTCCTGACAGGCAGTGCACAAAGTGGTCCAATTCACTTTAGACTTTAGAGATGAACTACCTAGAGGCAAGCCACACCTCTGCTTTGTACTAGTTCCATGAGCTTGGGCAAATGACTTCAGTTTTCCCATCTCTGAAAATGTAGGAAATAACAGTACCTGTTATTGTTGGGAGAATTTACTGTTGAGAAATGCAAAACACTGAGAGGTATGCTAAGTCCTTGATAAGTGCAAGCTGCCTTTATGATTAATTGTATTCTTAACTATCTAGTGGGGTTCAGGATGACTGGCAGTTCGGGTAGGAACAGGAATTAAAAGAATAAGAGGATAGAGAAAGTTCTTTGGATGCTCTGACCTGGACCACATGGCACAAATGTGAGTTGTCACGTGATAATAGGCAAACTGGATTTCCTCTGCAATGGAGCAACCTAAGCAGGCAGGGTGTTAGTGGATGCTGTTCACATCTTTATGTTCCCAGGGGTTAGTAGTCTCTTCATTAAAATGACTCAGAGGAACCCCAGGACAGTCACATGCACGGATCTCAGCCTCTGGTCCAGCATCCTCAAGGTCTTGCGGACTTTCCCAAACATTCTCTCATTTGATCACCACACCAGCCCTTGCCAGAAGGCAGATAAGGGACTGAGGGTCTCATATTTCAGGGGATAGAAGTGAGGCTCACAGGAAAAGAAAGTGACTTGCCTAAGGTCACACAGCTCAAACTGGTCAAGGTCTTAAACCCAGATATGAGTCCTAGCACCCAGAGCTTGAAGGACCAATCCTAGAGGACAGAGCTCTCTTATTTGTCTCCTTGCTCTCTCCACCTGTATCTCCTTGCTCCCTCCACCTGTATCTGCCAAACAGTTCCCTCCTGTTTGGCAGATATGCCTGTGCCAAGGCCAGTGCAGGTCCCCAAAGGGCCAAGGTGAAATCAGACAGCCTCTGCCTTTGCCAACTCCAGAACCTGGAAATGCTGATCCAAGGAGCTAAGAGCTGCTTAGACCTGCAATGGAACCCCATGCGAAGTGTGGCAAGAGCACAAAAGAGGGAGGATGGGGAAGAATAGAGAAGGCATTCAAAAGAGTAGGCCAAGGTCCTGAGCTGGCAGCAAGGTGTTCAACCTGGAGAAGGGATGGCCCAACTGCAGATAATAACTCAGCTCTGGTGCTTGTCTGTCATTGAAGAGCTGACATAATGTCACCAGCCTCTTGATTGGGCTTATTCACTCCTGTACTGGCCATAGGAATAAGACAGAGAGCTCTTGACAGAGCTGTATTGGCTCTGGGTTTCTGCATGGGAAAGGTGCAGAAGAGCAGGCAGAAACCAGGCATGGTAGCTAGCTAGAGCAGGGACGACATCTAGAGTAGGTGAGGCTGAGTCATTTTAGCTTCTGGAAAGCTGGGGGGTCACAGTGGATTCTCTGTCCCTGAGCTCCTCAGTGATTCCTGGGTGTGTGGGTTTGACAAGGGAAAGGTTTGACCTCACCTGGTTGCTGGTGTGTGTTGGGCACAGAGCTTGGGTGGCAGGCATCATGGGGTGGGGGTCTGAGTCATTCAGTCTCAGCAGTCGAGAGAAACCCACACTCGATACTGAGTTCTTGACAGCACGGAGACCTATTCTTTCCACTTGACATTCATTATCTCCATGCATCCTTACACTAAGCCTGTGACTTGCACTGGTGTTGCACAGAAGGCTCAGCAGGAAGGGACCTGCCTCGGGTCACGTAAATGTAAGTGGTGGCCTCTGTGCCTCCCACTCCCTGCCCACACTGAGGCGGCCTCCCATGGCTAGCCCTCCAGAAGCAGAGAATTCTGTAGCTCCTGGTATCAGAGAAGAGGAAAACTGTCAAGCCCTCAAGGAACTCTGACTTGATGCTGGTGCTAAATCAAGAGAGAAATGCCTCGTGTGGGCCCTGGCCTGGGGGCACTGAGCAGCCCAGTGGACAATGTCCTGGGTAACGGCTTGACAACCCAACAGACACCGTTTACACATGGCTGTTTTCTTCTCGCTTTTCGTCAGATAATGTTTATTTCTCTTCTTGATTATGAAAGGCACACAGGCATGCCTGTTTCTTGAAAGGGCCTTTGATAAGAGCCGAGGGCAGTACATGAAAGGGCCACTCCATGAGGGCCATTCTGCCAGCGCCTACACGCATGTGGCCCGGGCGGTTTTTTGTTTTGCTTTGTTTTGTTTGAGTTGAGGGGAAACAAGCAGAGGGGTGGGCGCCAGCCATGGCCCATAGACTCCCCCAAATCAGACTTCTCACAGAGGCACTTTTATCCCTCACTTACAGGGCCCCTGCTGCTCCGCCACTCAGGGGCAGGGCCCTTCCAAGACCTTCTAAGACTCTAGGCAGTCTCACTTTTAGTGGCTTTACCCCACAACATATCAAATATGTGAAAAGGCACCCACATCCCATATTAAATGTAATTTTTGCTATAAAATTTTCAAAGGAGTTTTATAATTTCGCTTTTGAAATAATTTGCCTATGAGTAAGTCGTTTCATTCCCAATTGGCTATGATTTCTCGATAATCATCGTGCATACTTGGGAATTCTTGCAAAGTGAGGAAATATAACCAACAAATTGTTTTCAAATGTAATGAAGTTTTTAGGAATACTAAATTTAACAATTAATGAGGTCGATATTATATTATGTTTTGTAGACACATAATAGAACATTTATTAATTCCAATTCTGCTGTTTTCTTTTCATATTTTAGAGCCCATAAATTTTCCTGGGGTTCACACGTTTTCATAAGCCCCTGGAAAGCTCGAAGGCTCTGGGTACTGTGCCGACAATCCCAAATGCAGGATGTCAGGGGTTTCCATCCAGCCACTGGAGAGAATGAGACAAAGAAGCCCCGAGGGGTCTTTAAGAAGGGGGCCAAGGGTAATGTGGACTCCTTTTTCAGAGTCTGTTCTCACACATTATCTCAGACAACCCTCACACCCTGTGGAGAGCCAGTTATTCTGGCCACTTCTGTCTCCCAGATGAGGACACTCAAACTCAGAAGGGAGAAGACAGTTGCTCATAGCTACACAGCCAGTGAGGGACAATCCAAAGATTTAATACTGTATCCCTTGAGGTTTAGGGATCCTTCAGCTGCCCCAGTGCTCGGGCTTTATAAAGTCAGTTGAGAAGAACTCAGGGAGGCCCACCTCACACAAAGACAAGTAAATATGAACTCTCACTCTTATTGTTATGAGAAGGTTTCTCTCCATGACAGAGTCTGGAATTAAGAACATACAAGACATGTGCATTCTACCATTTACTAGCTGTGTAAATTTGAGTACTTTCCTTAAGCAGCCTGTGCCTCAGTTTGTTCACCAGCCAATCAGGGTAACAGTACCTACCTCAATGAGCTGTGCTGAGAAATAATGAGTTAGATGTGCCAAGCTCTTAGCAGAGTGCCTGACACACAGTAAATGTGTGCTAAGCATTAAATATTATTATTATTATCATTGCTATTATTATTCTCTGAATTCCAGGACACAAGCTCCCCACTGTGTGACCCTGTAAGAAGGAGTCCCTGGGATACTGAGGGACAAAAACGGCAGTGCATGGGGAACCTGAGATTTGGGCTGGAGCTGGGGTTGGCATGTGAATAAGAGAATCTGATCTCTCAAGCTTGGAGGGGTCACAGACACCAACTGCCACCTGCCAGGCCTCTGAGACTCTGTAAGTAAGAGGGGCTCCTTCACACCCAAAGCTGGCTGAGCTATTTTTAGTGACGTCGGCAGCTGGCCCCGCGGCCCTCCCAACAAGCCTGGAGGAGGAAGGTGAGAAGAAGGAAAAGAGAGGCCAAAGGGAATATGAGGGATTATGTTTGTGGCCAGCTGGGCTCCGCCTGGCTGCCTGCACCTCTCCTCTGGGGCCTGCTTCAGTCCAGGCTGCCTACAGCAACTTGCCCAGGCAGTGCGTGGTGGTGTTCTCTCAGTGCAACTTGTGCTCAGAGCCGGGGAGCCCGAGATATTCCAATCCCTCTCAGCCCGCCTCTTCCCCTTGTAGAAAGCCCACAAATCTCTTTCCTTTGCCTCAACCAACTGCTGCTCTGAACCAACAGTTCTGGATGAATACTCAGGGCCAGGAGCTCCCTTTCAACTACAGAGGTCCTGAGAAAGGAAGGGGTGTAGTCTCTGTTCAGGCAGCCGGTCAGTGACTGATGTGGGACCTGAACTCAGGGATATTGTGTCTTCATCTAGTGCTTTAGCCACCATGTCACGCACTAGGCTCAAATTGACTAGTTATGTGGCCTCGGGCAAGTCCTAACCCTGGGCCATGTGTGTGTTGGCGGGGGGTGAGGGAGGGCAGTACTGGTGCTGGTAGCCCTGAGTTGGATGAGGGGTCCAACCTGAAGGTAAGTGGCTGCAGGGGCAACTGGGAGACAAGCTTACATGGCTTTCCCCAGGGTCCAGTGCTGTGTGGTCAAGTGCATTTTCTGCAGCCCTTGCAGTTTCCCAGGTGTGCATGCACACCCATGCACATGCTTCTCAACATTATCTACGTGAGGGATCGCCATGCTGCGTGTGCGACCAGTTTGCCTATCCTGTTTGAATCTAAGACGGTCGGACCGATTCTTATTACAGCTGCATTCCTGCTCTGTCTAAAGGCTTTCCCTTTTTCAAATGGTCTCGAGTTTTTTCTTCAGCACTTGGCTCCCTTTCTCCCCACTGCCTGACTCCCCCAACATACACCTCATTCTCACGCCCTTCATCTCCTCCCCCTTTTCGGGGTTGGATTGTTCAACTTCAGCTTGATTTTCTGCTGTCTGTGGCTTGGCAAGACTTAAGAAAGCCTAGTCTCTGGTGTGTGGTGTGTGCGTATGTGTGTATGTGTGTGTGTTCGCACATGCATGCATGCATGTGTGAGTGTGTACATGGTGGTATGGGGAAATACAGGCAAGTGCGGTGTGTTGGGCCTATGTGCATTTTTGTGCACATGGGGTGTGCGTGTATATATAATGCTTGCATATGCATT
The DNA here is from genome assembly GCA_030015415.1 of Cynopterus sphinx. Taxonomy (NCBI): domain Eukaryota; kingdom Metazoa; phylum Chordata; class Mammalia; order Chiroptera; family Pteropodidae; genus Cynopterus; species Cynopterus sphinx. Next base: position 79,688,348 of record CM057388.1, read on the forward strand.
TTATTTTGCTCCTGTGCTCATCTTTATGTGGGGGTTAAGGTCCCCATGTCCTTGTAAGTGTGGACCTGAAGATATGTAGTCATGGATGCCTGGTTGGACATGTGCTTATATCCTTTGCTTGTTTTGGGTTCAACCTCTTCTCCCTCATCACAGACACTGCCCCCTGCAGGTCATAGGTGAGGCCTACAGAGTTTCCCTGGCTGGCTCACAGGTCCTACTTCACCCTTGGCCTCACCACCTCCAGCTGGCAGCAGGAAGTCAGTAACTCAGGCTCCCCAGGTCTTCTGACTTGAACTAATGACCATGCTGTCTGTAAGAATCCCTGACCTGTCCCATCAGGATTCACATTCCCATTTACTTTAATCACTACAGAAGCCCAGGCTTTCTTGCCTCCCACCATCCTTCTAACTCTAGTCCATATATCGCTCTATACACTGCCTAACTTGGACATCATCTCACATTCTTTTCAAGCTCCTGAAATCCTTACATTCTGCCTTCTGGTGCCCACAGTCTGCCATCAGCAATGGTTCCCCTCCCCACACCCTCAGTCTGTTAGGACCATTTCATTCTTACACCCAAAGAGCAGGTCGCCTACAGCTCCCTCAAGTGGGAGCTCTATTTTCTCCCACACTCCAGTACCTCTGGGCAGGGGTTGAGGATGATGTCTTTTTTATTTCCCATGGTTACTTCCAGACCATTTGACTCTCTTCCTTTTTCCAAAACAATGGCTCCTCCTAAGACTGCTTCATGTCCTATTCATTAAGGGTGTCATCTTTTAACTTTTGCCAGTGCCCTCTATTTTTTGAGATGTCAGTAGGCAGCTCATTCCTTCCTCATCACTCCCTAATCCTGGCAATGTTCTTGGCAATTTCTTCATGAACACAGATGGCCAACCCACCACCTGGCTTTTCTGTTCCTGGAGTATCACACGTCCAAAAATCTGGTCCACCCAATCTCAGTTTCCCATTCTCATGGTCATACCCTTGACCTTGGCATCACTATTAACTGAATCTCTTTCAAAATTTTGATTTCAATCAACCCACCCTTTGACCCCACCCATATTCTTCCTTCTTATTCCCTCTAGGACCCTAACTCCAACAATGCTCTGTCTTCACTGAGACCTCTAATCCAGTGACCCTGCTACTTTATTCTTCTCCATACACTCCTCCAGCTTCCACCCCATCTCTTCTGCTTTCTCTCATCAAGAAGCCTCTGCCAAAGGATTTCTTCACTCGAGGTCTCCACTTTCTCATAGCCCACCTCAACTCTTGCTGCCCTTATGGACTTCCATCTCTGCTGGAATAGCTCTTGTCCAGGTCACCAGTGACCCCACACTGCCAAACCCAATGTCCGGTCTTGCCTTTCTGATCCTCTCAAAAGCATCTACTGTAATTTATTTCTCCCTCCTGGAGCCACACTCTCCTGCTTACTAGCTTTCCTCTCATTTCACTGACAGCCCCTTTTCTGGTTCTTTGCAGACTCTTGTAAATGATGACACACAGTCTTAGGTGGCCTCTTCATCTCTTCCTGAACTTTCTCAGAAGATGATCTTATCAAGCCCTATGGAGTTTAAATAACACCTATACACCAATGACTCCCCCAAATTTGTAACTACAGTCTTTACCTCTACCCTGAGCCTGATGCTTATGCAACTAACAGCTTGATTCAGTGGGACATCAAGGATCCTTGTGTAGCCATGGTATATTTGAGATGCCTGCCTAAACATACAAGTGGAGATATGGAGGAACTATTCATCTGTGGTTATTGGGAAGAGCCTGACATCTCCACTGAAGTCCAGACTGGCATATATAATTACCTACTTGATGTCCACTATTCTCTGTGGCCACTAGCCTAGCCTAAGCCACCATCATCTGGCCTAGTACTTTCACCCTTGCCCCTCAATAATTCATCCTCCTGGTAGCAGCCAGAGCCATTGTTCTAAAATACAAATTCAGTCATGTCCTTAGACATGCTGAAAACCCTCTATTGGCTTCTCACCACACTTAGAATAAAATTCAAACTCTTCATGACCTATAAGGCCTTCCATGATTTGATCCATTTCTGTCTCTCCAAATTCAGCTTACAGCCCTTTTCTCCATCACATTAAATTTTACCTCAGTTCCTTTATGTTTTCTGTTCTTTCTTCCTCAAACCCTTCCCCCAGCTCCTCACAAGATCAGTTTCTTCTTGTCAATCAGATCTCAGTCCAAGCGTTGCTTCCTCACTGAGGCCTTTTCTGACTACTCAATTTACATCACAACTATAAAAGCCCAGCTTATTGTCTTCATAGCTCTTGCCCCACTCTGGGACAATCTTGTTAATGTATGCTTTATTTGGTTATTGTCCACCCTCCTGGTGTTAGACTCTAAGGTCCATGAAGACAGAGACTTCGAGTTGTTCGCTGCTGTACCTCTAGTGCTTTGAAATAGTGCCTGAACACATCCTTGGTGCCCAATACATGTTCACTGAAAGAACAATATGCACATACATGTCTTCATCGAATTGAGTTTTGGAGAAGGCCTCCTGTGTGGGGAGAGCACCTGCTGTGTTTTGACAAGTGCATGTGTAAATGGTGTAGAGGGCCATCCACATGCAAAGAGAGGAGGACTTGGGTGGCACAGTACCTGGAAGTCAGTGCTGGATGGGTGCAACAGGTGGCTGATAGAAACCTGCTGCCCCTTCATTGATTGCATTAATGCTAGAAATTTGAACAGGCAGGTTGGGTAATGGGTGGTAATTCAGTCCAGGTTTGATACAAATTAATTGCTGAGAACCAGAGTAGAGAAGGATGAGAAAGACAGATGGGGAGAGAGACATGCAAGGACCAGAGCCAGAGCAAGAGTGAGCTCCAGGCAGCAAGAATGAGAGTAAATTTCAGTGGAAAGGACTGTAGCCCTGCCCCTGCCATATAGGTCTGCCATGCTCCTGTCACTCTTGTCTTTGGGACAGGGGGACCTCTTCCTGTAGATATTAGCTTTTCTCCCTTGGGGCAGGCTAGGCTGAAGGGTATCAGTTGGGGTGGCAAAAATACTATGCACTTTCTCATTGTATGGTCCATTTCCCTGTCTGTGCCTTAATTTTCCTATCTATAAAAAAGGCCAAAATAATTGCTAGCCCAAATGGTTGTTGTGAGTATTTAAAAAACAGAAGGCATATGATAGTGGCTACTGGGTGACTTGAAGCCCACAAAGCAGTCCTTCCTTCTCCCAATTGCTCTGAATTTGGGCCACACTTTTTCCCCACACATTGGCTTTAGTTTTAGAATAATATAGTTTTAGGGAAATAGAGCTAAAACGGAGCTTCAGGTCAGAGTGGGTCATAAGCTATACATGTGTCAGCAGGGTATATGCATTTGCAAGTGTGGGCATGGGGGGCTGGCAAAGAAAGGACACAGATGGAAGAGCCCAACTACCTAGGTCAAAGTCGTGGCTCCACCATTCTCAGCCTAGGGCCATGGAGCTATCACCTCTCCTTTCTGAGCCTCAGTTTCCTCAGCCTGTAACACAGAAATATTTATACCCAAATGAGGTAAAGGGTATGAAACACCTGGCCATGAAATACTTGGTGCTCAGTGGATGATAACAGCCTGTCATTTCTATAACTTCACAGGGACTTGTCAAATCAGGGATGGAATTTGTGGCAGGACATGAAAGCATTTTTGACCTCCAGGAAGAAGGGCACAGAGACCTGAAATTGATCACCATAGGGAAGCAGAGCACAGAGTTTAATTCAGGCAACAAGAGGAGTCCATGCCTGAGTGTGGAAGGAATCGGGCCCAAGGAGGGACCAGACTGGCCCAAGGTCACAAATCCTGGCTGCAGGAGGACTGGAAGCCAGGCTGCCTGCTTTCTCAGCTGTGTCTGAAGTGTTACTAGGCTGCTGTCCTACATCTCCATCTGTAGGAAAAGCAAGGACCATGAAGTATTGGGCTTGATCTGGGGAGAAATGCTTTGATGGCTCCAGAGTCTTGAAGGAGGCCATTATTTTTCTCAGAAGGCTGGGAGAAGGGGAAGCAGGCTTTTGTGTTTCGGCTGGAGTGCGGGACTCTTCTAGGGAGCAAGCTCAGCTCCTGGGTTTAACCCAAGCCTCTGCTGCTTCCTGGTCCCCAAGTATCTCCTCCAGGTGCCCCCTGCTTGGCCTCAGGGGCCCAGGGAGGGGATATGAGGGTGACAGCTGCTGGGTCATGGGCTGGCGGACGCCAGGGTGGGGTGGGGTGTGGGGGGGGTCAGCCTAGAAGAGGGCCAGCGGGCAGGAGCATGAAGAGGAAGTTCACAGTCTGCGGCAAATGGATTTCAAGGCCCCGTTAAGTGGAAAAGCCTCCAGGAACGTGGCAGAGAAAGAGCCCTGTCTTTGGAGAGGGGCTGTGGGGCTGGGTGGGAGTGTCTTGACACGGGGAAGCTGAGCTGTATGCCTTGTGTATGTTGGAGGAGTTGGGGGGCAGGATAGATGAGGCCAGCTGAGTGAGACTGGGGCCTTACGATTGACTTCTGGTTGGGGGTGGGCTTCAGTAACAGCTCCAACTCAGAAATTCAAGGACATTGGGACTCAGTCTTGGTTCTCAGGGGCTGACAAGACCTATGAATGAATTGTGTCTCTCAGTCTCCAGGCCCATCTCTCTAGCCATCGCCCCACAATGGCATTCAGGACTGGGGTCACAGGGTACAAAGGTAGCTCAGACATAGTTCTTGCCCTCACAGAGCATGTGGTCTGGCAAAATAATGCTCATGGACACAATACTTTACAGTTCATAAGACACTTGCTGATTTTTCCATATCACAAGTCTGTGAGGCAGTCAGGGTAGGATGGAGAAACAGGCTCAGAGAAGGGAAATGATTACCCAACTTGCATTGTAGCCGGCGGAAGCAGTCCCGGCCTCCTTCTGCTCTTGCCTTCCTGGGCAACCCATAAACTCACTTCCTGGGCCTTAGATTTTCCATTCTTATACGTGGCCCTCTGAGGGAGAGGCTGTGAGGGAAGGTTTAGGCCCAGACCCCTTGGCCCAGGTAGGCCCAGTGATCTCTTGGCCAAAGAGCATGTCTGCTTGCCCCTTCTTTGGCTGGATAGCATGCAGTGAGCATGTACCCTTTCGTCTAGTGGCTTTGATTTCATTCACAGCCTTTTCAGCCATCATCAGAGTCATTGTGGAGAGCAGCTATGGAGCCAGAGAAGCGGTGACTAGGTCTGTGCAGGCGGCTTAGTAAAGGAGGAGGAGCCTCAGGCCCCTTTCCCAGCCAGGCCCCCTGCCCTTTGCCTGGCCTGGCCCCAGGCACAGGGCCCAGCCAGCTGTCCCAGGGCGGGCAGGCTAGCTGCATTAGCAAACGTGTTTGCGGTTATGGGCCGCTCCCGAAAGCAGAGAAGTGTTGCACAGGGGAAGGGGGGCCGGATTGAAGACAGACCAGGCTCTGGTTCCCAGCCTTAGCCAGGGAAATCAGAACCAGGCTGGACTTCTGGCCCTGGCCCCCTAGCCCCACCTCCCTCACTGCCCCCTCCCAGTCTCCCTGGCCTGTGGAAAGGGCTGGGGGAGGCCAGGCCTCAGCAGTACAGAGAGCCTAGGGAAGGTTAACCCCATGCTGCTCGGGAGGCACTGCCTCTGGGTGTCAGTGGGAGAGGGCTAGGATGAACTGTGGGAGGAGGAATCCTGTATCTTCTCTCTTGTTCCAAATAACTCTCCCTCTCTTCCTCTTTGTCTCTGAGGAGGACAGAGCAGATTAAGGAGATAGACCTCCACCAAGATCATACAGTCTGTACACCAGAAGGCATCCAACCTGGAACAGAAAGAAAATCTTCCTGCTCCATTTTCTTTCCCTGACCCAATCCTATTCCTTCACCCCCTGACCAAAATGTTGTGAATGGGCAAGAAGCGTGTTATTTGCTCTAAATTCTGCCAGAAACTTGCTATGGGCCAACCTCATGAACTTCATTGAGAGCCATGCCAGTCTGCTGCAGAAGGGGGAGGGTTCAGCAAGGTAGCAGGAAGTGCAGGTGGGGTGAGTAATTAGGAAAACTTGGGGTAAGGACAAGCAGAGCAGGGTGGGGATGGGGCAAGGACAGTTTAGAATGAGGCACCCTGCAGCCCAGTACATTTCAACATGAGAGATTTAGTGAAGATAATGATGACGATAACAATACTAGTGGCTACCTAGCATCCCACACTAACCAGATACCCAGCACTCAGATCAAGAGATTGAGGCTCAGAGAGATTTGGTCCTTGTCTAAGTCCATATATTCCAGAAAGAGCAAAGCAGAAATAGGAAGCCCTGCTCTTCAAAGTGCTCCCTCCTTGTGAGAAGGGTAGGCTGGGGATCCCACATGTCTGGTTCTGCTGGCACTGGCTCCAGCACTTAGTTAGGATGTGTTCTATCTAGAATGTGATTTTCTCCCTTGTCAGCTTGGCCAACTCCTAGGAGTCCTTCATGAACAGGCTTAGCAGTTCGGGCCCATCAAGCCTTGCCAACTCCTGCAGATGTGGCCTGGTCCTTGGTGCCCAACAGCTCTATCCCTGTCCTTGCCACATTGCAGGAAGATTTTTCTGCTCCCCTAGCTCATCGGCTTCTATAAGGCTGAGACTAGCCCTTAGTGTGTTGGTTATAAGCATGGGTATTGACATCAGAGAGACCAGGGCTCAAAATCTGCTTCTGCCACTGTCTAGATGGTTGGCTTTCTATGGGTGTCAACTCTGTTCAGTGCCGCTGAATCCACAAGGGCCTTGATGATGTAGGCACTCAAGTGGGCATGTTCTTTTTTTCAGCCTCTGTGAGTCTCAGTTTTCCTGTTTGGAAAATGGTAATAAAACTCTCTCAGCAGACCTCATGGGGCTGTCAAGAAAATTCCAAGGCCTATCAAAGCAGGTGCTCCAAAGAATGAGTCCCCTCAACCCTGTCCTATGCCCCTGAGGCACAAGTGGCCAAACAGAATCTAGGGGGTAGATGAAGTAAAGAGAAGCATCCAGCATCTCAATCATTCCTCTGGTCTTTGGGCCAGTAGTTCCCACCACATATGGCTCAGGGCTGCTCTCTACCATCTCCATCGCTGGCATACATGTGGCCAGGTCTAGCTTCCTTCCTTCCTGTTGCAGGAGAACCCTACTCTTTCCCCCCAAAACTGACAGCAGCTTGGGGTTTGGGTCTTGTTTTTAGAGAAGGTGGCCTTTTGGGGCAGGGTCCAGGTGAGAAGACAAGCAGAAAGTGCCTGGAGAAAGCTTGCTCTGGAGACCTGCTGTTACCCCAGGAAGAGAGAGATTAAAATGTCCCCAGCCCATGACAGGATAGTTTCTTTCTCACCAGCCACTCTCTTTCACAAATGAAGGGGACCGAGGCCTAGGAAAGGGACTAGGCTTTCCTAGGCCTACTGAGCAAGCATAGGGATTCCAGTCCCCACATGCTTCTGCTCCCCTTGGCTGTCTCCAAGGTACCAAAAGTCAAGTAGCCAGACCTACTGAGTACTGGGGCTCATACTCTCACCTGGGACAGGTCACGTGGAAGCTTCTCTGCAGCCAGAGGATGTGAAGGAGATGATAAGTGAGAGAAGGTACAAGAGAAGGAGATGAATTGGAGTGAGTTCAGAGGCAGGCAATGAAAATGATTAAGGGAAGAGAGAGATTAATTTATACAATGAGATTAGAGGAGCAATACTGCTGTGCTTGGCTAAGGGGAAGCTAAGGGGTGGGTGGGCAGGCATTTGGAAGGGGTGGGTGTGAAGGATGGGGCCCGCTGATTCAGAGGGTCCCACCACTCCTAGAGCCTGGGCTGTGGCCCCAACTGGACTGGATCCTTGCCTGCCAGGATGACTTCCAGGATCCCTGAGCACCCAGCAGCCTCAGCTCCTAGGACAGCCCCAGAAATCCCCACTTGCCTTCACCCCAGGTAGCGGCACTGTGGAATGACAAGGGAGACTCATCTGGGAAGCCCACAGTAGCTTATGAAGATACATCACAACAGCTTTGACAGGACTGGAATCCTTTCTCATGTTGTATAGATGAGAAACTGACAGCCTGAGAGGTGGGTGACCAAACCCGGGGCTCTGTCCCACCACTATCCAGGATCATTCCACTGTTCCAGGCCCTGCAGGGGAGGACTCCAGCTAGCCTCCTCTTTCCTCTGTAACATGCTGAAAGGTGAATGTACAGATTTCAGTGGCATCTCTTTTGGGTCCTGATTATTACATTCTTAGGAAGTTCTTCCTTATGTCTGAGCAGAGTCCTTCCTGCTGATAGAATATACCTCTGTATTCTATCGGACAAGTAAAGGAATAGAGAGAGTTGGGTGTGGGGAGGGGCACAGAGGAGGAAGCATGAGGAGAAGAGGAAGGGGAGGAGAAGGGGGAGGGGAGATTTATTGCACACTTACAATATAGAGATTCTGCTAGTTTTCACCAATTTCAGGAGCTCAACATTGACTTAAATATCATTTAAACTTCAGGACAGTTTTATAATGTAGATCTTACTATCTCTGTCTTACAGACAAGAAACTGAGGTTCATTGGGGGAAGAATGAGTAGGATTAAGCCCCAGCAAGTGAGTGATAAAGCAGGATTTCCACCTCAGATGGGTCTGTGCATCCATGAAGAGAGAGACGAGGAGCTGCAGTGATTTGGTCAAGCAGTTTTGGAGGTGACTCCAGTAAATGTGTAAAGGTGAGCAGCTGGTTAGGTAGCCTGGTAATGGTGACAGGTACAACTATCCAGGAGTGCCCATGGGAGTAAGGAAAGGGAAAAGTGGAGGAGGTGAAGATCCACATAAGATTAGGGTCTGGTGCCCCGGTGCTGTATGTGGATGCTGTCAGGGGCTTGGCCAACCCCATCAGGGCCCACCTTGCGTATTTTCACCTCAAGACTGGAGCTATGTCTCCCTTGTCACCCAGACTTTAGAGAGATGGCCTGTGACTGCAAGACTGTGAGACTGTCTACCCTCTAGAGCTGGTTGCTGCTGCAGCATGGGGACCATGAGCCGTCCAATCTTTGACTTAGAGAAGATGTCTCTATAGGTCTGCCCTCAACTCTTGGTGAACAGAGGTGGGTGGGGCTAGGAAGAGGAGGAGAAGGTGGGGGAAAGGGAGGAGGGCTGCTTTTTTTTCTCAAGCAGAAATGAGCTCATGTTTTGTCTAATCTAAATTCTGTCAAGCAAGTGAAAAGGAGAGGGAGAGGGGGGGGAGAGAGAGAGAGAGAGAGAGAGAGAGAGAGAGAGCTTACAGAGCTACAGAGTTAATAAAAAATCTGCCAAGCACATGTTCTTTCTAGCTCAGAGACAAATCAAAAGAAAAAAATACCAGGAGAGCTGAAAGAACAGACCAGACGGGGAATGTGTTCTCAGCTCACACAACTTCCTCTTCACTTCAACCAGAGAAAATTCTACCTCAAGTCAAACTCCCTGCTTGTCCAACTGGCCAGCTCCCTGCTCTGTGCTTGTGGGAGGGTTGGAGTGCCTGGCCTCAGGAGAGAATCCATCTGTCCTTCCAGCCTCCTTGCCTCCTCTGTGATCAAGGTGTTGGGGATCAAGGGCACGGAACAGTGACACCTGTCTTTGCCAGCCCCGGGCCCTGGGAGGCAGAGAAGCTTAGCAGCTAGCAAATAGGGGTCACTCAGGAAAGGTCTCTCTGGAACAAATCCATCCTGAGGAGCAGGCTGTGATTCTAGAAAAACCAGGAGGTCAGAGCTGATGATGCACTGACTTCCATGGGGCCATCTTAGATGTGTAAGCTAGCCAGGCTTGGGGAAGGTGACTTCTCCCTCTGCAGCCATCCCTCCTCCTCAGCCACTTGCCGCCCACACTACCGGCTGCCTCCCATGTTGAGAAAGGCTGGCTGTGCAGTGTTGGAATGTGGAGCTATTCCTGGGGGAGACAGGGAAGTGAAGGGAGCTGAATTGGCCATGCTGAGCGACCCAAGCAATAATAGGGCTTTCATGGAGATGGCCAACCTTGGGTTCTGAAGCTATTTTCCACCCACAACCCTCCTTCCTCCCGCCCTGAGCCGCCCCAGTGGAGAATCCTCCTTTGTTGGGCTGAGGCCTAGGGAAAGAAGGGCTGGGCTTTGTGGAGGGGCCCTTAGGCCAGGCTGACTGGGCTCCCTGTTGTCTGGGTGGAGTGCAACTGGGCAATAGAAGGGACCTAGGGCCAAGGCCATGGCCAAAAGACCCAGCCCTTCCTTCCAAACCCTCCCTCCAAGAGCACAGGCCTTGCCTCTGCTCCTGGATGCTGAGTAGCATTTGTGGGCTAGCATTTCCTATGTTCCTCAGTGGGAGGATCCCTGAAAAGACACATGAACAAATGGTCACTCTTTTCAAGCATGTTGACCAGAGAAGCCTACCCCAAAGCCACCTTTCATGACAGGGCACTAAGCAGATAGACACGAAAGCCTAGGAAAGATTCTAGGCCCTGGTATTGAAGGTCTGGGTCTGGGGGTGCACAAAGGCTGTGTGAGGAGCAGGAGCCGGCAGGGTGGGGGTGAGGCTGGGGCTGGGGCTTGGCCTGGCCGGGTGGGGTAATGAGATCCAGCTGGGAGGGAGAAGAGGGGGAGGAGGAGGTCTCCTTTATCTCTCGCTCCATGTTCTCAGGGCCCACGTTTTTTAATTTGTGTTGGATAAACAATATGGGATTGTGTACGCAAAGAAGCTCTAATTATCCCCCGAGGTTGTGTTTCCTTAGAGGAAATGAACTGGGCATGGCATTCGAGTTGGATCACAAAAACGCACGAGCCCAATAGCTTCCAGATTGCTGTTCAGGCGTGCCATGCTGGGAGCCCCCTCCAGTGGGGCTGCTCTCTCCATACCCCCATCTGGGTCTGGAGCCCAGCCTGTGCCCCGTCTGACCTGGCCCTGGGAGGGTAGGGGAAGGGCTGCTTACTCTGCAGCCTCACTTCTTCCTGGCACATTAAGCCATCCCCAACCCCCACCAGCCTCACCTCTGTCTTTCTACTGGGGACAGTCAGGGGCCTGGGTCAAAGGCCTCTGAGACAAGGAATGGAGATACAGATGACTCCTGCTGCGAACAACCCTGCCATAGTCCTCACTGAATTGTGTCCCTAAGCAGACCTTATGGATAACCTAAGGTTCCTGCCCCATCTGCCCCTGACCATTATCTGCAGGAAGAAGGATTTAGATCAGACCTTTCATGCACTGTGGAGATGTGAGGCAGAGTGTGCATGTGCCTCAAACCACCACTACAAGGGACAATTTCCCATGGAAGCTGATTCTGGGATGTGGTGGTGACAGAAGAATTGCCCAAGGGGCTGGAGACTCTGTTGTCCCCAAGATTCCCCAGCATGCTGGGATGAAGGCACCACCCCTCCTATAATTTGCCATCTCTCCATCCATCACACACACAGGCTAAACTCTTTACCTGCCTTTGAGATAGATGGGGAGGCTGAGGCCCAGGTAAATAAAAGGACTAACCGCAAGGCTCCATGTTGATGGCAGGCCTGAGATGAAAACCAAGGTCTGATGTGACCAACCACATGCATGAGACTTATGAAAGAAAGTGTCAGAGAGTAAGTGATGGCTGAAGTGCAGACCCACAACTGAGTCAAATCAACCCCCCCCACATACACACACCAAGTATATTCCCTTCTGTCTTCATTAATGAAGCCAAAGTATTCCCAGAGACCGAGTAGGTGCACGGTCCAGATCGAGAAACTGAGTGTTGCTGTTACTTGCAAGGTGCCCAGCCCTGAGCCAGCCCCTGCCTTCAAGTAGCTGACTAGCTTGGGGGAATGGGGAGGACTGCAAAGGTGGGCTCTGAGTGCTGTCAGGACTTAACATGGAATCTTATCCCTCCAGCACAGGCAAGGGGGCGCAGAGCACGCAGGCCCCAGAAAGCTTCTGTGGGGGAGCTGCTGGGTCAACTGGGCCGGGTAGGGGCTAGGCAGCAGCCTCTGCACAGACTCCTGCATTGGGCAGGGCAGTGGTGCTCATGCGCATGCGTGGAGGCCACTGGCGGTTAGAGACCTGGAACTGGACTGCTCCCATTGCAGTGGAAGGTTCGCCTTCATGTATCCCTTTTACCTTTTATTACATACAAATTAGGAGTGCGATTAACTTTATTAAAAGCAAACAAAGCTGGTCAGAGAATGGGGCCTCCAGACAGAGCTGTGGGGGTTTGGAGAGGAGAAGCCTGGGAGATCAGGGAGGGTTGTGGCTGCAGCAGGGGAGAGGCCTGGAGGTGGAGGGCCAGGGGAGGGGCTTCCCTGCAGGATTCTCTGTCTCCAGAGATCCCACCACTTTTATGGCTGTCTACATCCTTCTGAAGTTATGCCAGCTCGGCCTAGCCTCCAGACAGAATTCCAGACTTAAAAAGCTGGAAGAGATCATGGGGTCTACCACTGCCTGTCCACTTCCCAGTTACTGATGGAGAAACTGAGGCCCAGAGAGGGGAAGTAATTAGCTCAAGGCTTCACTACTTATGAATAGTTGGGGGTAATGTGATAATAGTGGAGGCTTTCTGCTTTTAAAGATGTTGGGGGAGGTGATGTGCACTCTGCCTCACATCCCCACAGTGCATGGAAGGTCTGATCAAATCCTCCTTCCTGCAGATAAACCCCTTTTTTGTCACCCCTCAGTGGAGCTATTGACCCATACTAACCTTTTTTTTGGACTCCAAAGCGGCCATGTTCTGCCCCCTTGGCCTCCTCTTCTTCTGCGGCTTTTATCACTGTGAGAGCTCAGGCTTTCATTGCTTTTGGGAGCCTTGACCACAATTGCAGACAACACCCATGACAATCTCAGGCATTTATTCCCCAAGCACTTGAAGTTCTTGGAAAAGATTTTCATAAGACTTCATTGTTTCCTCCTGGAAACTATGATTACTAGGCAAGACAGAACCCACTTGCTTCATTTGTTTATTAACTAATTCATTCAGAAAACATTTACAGAGGGTTTACTTCATGCCCAGCAATGTGGTAATTGCTAAGGATTCAATGATGACAAGACAGATGTGGTCCTTGAGTTCATGGACTATATAGAGGAAAAACTGGGATTCAGAGGGACCATAGCACGCCATCAACACCACTGGAACAAGCAACTAGGTAGAGATAAAAGAGGAGGACACATGCCATACATACTCACATGCTTCCTCCATAAATCTGCGGGCCATCAAGGAGCACAGATGGCAGGGACCTTGCCGCCTTGCCTTCTATTCAGTTTCCACAGGCTCAGCATTGTCCCAGGGTTGCAGACATCATCTCCAGTGACCCCTGCCTTTCAGCACCTCCAGCAATGCCATCAATATCCTTGATTACTCACCATTCATCTTCAGACATCTAAATATAAAGTGGTTTTTTTCCCCCTAAAATCCCTCTTGGCTTTAAATATCAAGGAATCTAATAGTGCAAAATTGATTCCAGGAGGAAAGTTGCAACTTCTCAAGGCAGTATAGTTTTTAAGCACTTGAGAAACACCTACTAGAAACTATTTACTCTTTTTGGAAATGGGTCAAATATGATCAATGTCCTCCCTCAGCTGAGGAGGTAACAAATGAGTGGACGCTGAACCAGCACTTACCCACCCCAAAATGAACTCTGCTACTAGGTTCAACCACATGAAATTGCCATTTTTCTGGGTCAAAAATGGACAAGCATTGGCATTTTCATACAGTTCAGTGTGACAGTTCCCATGTTCTGAGTGAAATGGTAAAGTAGACTGCCCGGAGCATGAGACTAGGCAATCCCAGTCCTAGTTGAATTGTTCTAAGGTCTCTCGGGACTTCCTTCTGGGCTTTCTTTGTTGTTGTTGTTGTTGTTGTTGTTGCTGCTGCTGTTGTTGGTGATACAGGAGTTCCTTGTGACATTGAGTAAAATGAGCACTAATATCTTCCCGCATGCCAGCCTCTGTTTTAAGTACTTTTCAAGGATTAACCCATGTCATCCTTACAACTATCCTATCGTGTGGATGCTATGATCACCCCAATTGCATATGATGGGAATGAATAGCCAGGGCAATTCAACGATTTGCTTCAGGTCTCAGCACTCGTACTTGTTAAGTTCGGATTAAAATCTGAACCATTAGGCCATGTCTGCACTTTGAATTTGCTCCTTTGTCTGAATCAGAGGCTTGTTTTTTCCTGGGCCAAGGGTTAAGGACAAACTGAGGTCTGCTCTTATGTGCCTCTAAATCAAACATGAGGGAGATGGTATTTCCCAGGAACTGAGATGGGTCAGCAAATGAGTAGATGGGATGGGGACTGAGAGGCTATATCATTCAGGCTGGGCAAGGCCTGAGGTCCCCAGAAGTGATTAGCAGTCCATGAAAAGAAAGATATTACTTCATTGCTTCTAGTTTCTCATCAGTTCCCTTCCAAAGACACTTGTCAGATGCCATGGGGTGTGGTAGAATCCTGGCGAAGTAGGTCCAAGAGATCTGGGTTGAAGTTGGGCTCCACCAGTTTATAGCTGTGTGGTCTTTGGAATGTTGTTCAACCTATCAGAGATGCAGTTTCCTTATCTGCAAAATGGGTTGGTTAATCACATCAACTGCAGAGTTGTGTTTTGGGGTTCCTATAAGAGAAACAGAGCAACGTGCCTGGCAAAATTCTGGCTCACAGGTGGTGCTTGGTGAGGCTGGTCCTCTGCCCCCATCCTGAGAGCATAACTCCAGCTGTGGCTCCCAGGCCTCCACCACACCTTTTTCTGTTGCCTTTGGCATGTAGCCTCTGAGAGACCCCAGGGCCCAGTGACCAATGGCTAGCAATGGATTCTGGCAACAAGGTGAGATACAGTCAGTTTTATTAAAGTTCCAATTTAATTTATTCTCCACTGAAATCTTGAATGATAGTTTCCTCTTTTCCTTCCTTCTCTTCTAGTCACCCAACCCTAAGACCTTAGGGAAGAAAGGCTCCACACTCCCATAACCAACCCCTTTTCAATCTTGCAAAGGTTTCATGTTGGCTCAGCAGAGAATGCATTGAGTCCATTTTTGTCCCTGGCACTCCACAAAAAGATGGGGGTGGGGTGGGGGGAATAAAGAGTCCGAGGAAGAATTAAGAAAAGAAAGAACCACGTCACAAACGTCTGCTCCTGGTCATGGTGTGGTGGGTCTGGAGCTGATGCTAATCGGTGTGGTTTCTCTCCCAGCCCCAAGTTTATCCTTGTGTAATTTAGCATAGGAAAAGCTAATACCAACGTGTCAGGTTGGGTTAATGGAGATTTTTTTTGAGCTAAGCAAAGGCCCCTTCTCATACCACCTCAATCATCAGGCTGTGCCCATAAGGAGGCATCCCACCCACATGACACAAGTAATGCTACTACCAAGGACAAAGGTATTGAGGAACCCCAGCAGGACTCTTCTCTTTGCGATGGCTCTGGAAAAGATGTCTCAGCCATGTTTGTTCATCCATTTCCACTAGCCCACAAAACCTGCTAACAGGAGGTAATTTCTCATCCTACATGAATCCTTCCTCTTTCTCCTATTGGTCATCCCCACTGGGGTGTTTCCAAGCCAGCCACAGGGCTCTATAGCTCAGAGTGAAAGATCTTCCTGGCACTGTGCCTCTGTTTCTGTCTCTGAATCACAAGGTATTGGACTAGATGACCTTAGAGGGTTCTGAAGCCTCAGAAAGCCTGTGGCTCTAGAATTCTAAACCAACAGAAAGGATTGGCTGGGTGCCAGTCCATCCTGAACTTTATTGGGGAGGCCTGGTCCCAACATCACATCACTGGTGCCCCCTGGAATCTTGCTTTGGGCATCTGGGATTCTACTTCTGACTCTGTTATAGCTGTTCTTGCTAACAATCCCATCCCCTTTCCAAGCCTCAGTTTCTACATCTATAAAAAAGGGAGAGTAGGTTTGGAAAAGCTAATTTCTAAGGCTGCCTCCAGCTTCTGGCTCCTTACCAGAGGGAGGAGACTCAGGCCTCTGTGTACTGCTTGAGCAGATCCTGCCTTCAGAGTGATCTAGACCAAACTGGCTAGGCTAGGGGTGGCACTGGGAAAAGAGGAGATGAGGTTGGAGGGCAGCTCTCGGCAAGTAACTCCGAAGGAAGATAAAAGTGGGAAGGCAGACAGGGAGGAGGCAGGAAGAAAGAGGGGAAGGAGGTGGGAGGGAGGGAGTAGGAGGCAGGGAAGGGAAAGAATAAACACATAATCAGGGTTACTGAGTTTCCTGTGCAGCTGGAGTCATCTTTTGCTCTTATAAACTCAGCTGCGGCTTCACCGCCCCCTCCGGATGGGTGGCTGCTTCTCCCAATGCAGCTCATCTGAGACCTGAATGGGGCAGGAGGTGGGCACCCAGGCCTGGATGTCTGAGCCCTTCACTCACAGATGCCCACCAGGAGCACAAGGCTGAGCTTAGCTGGCCTGGGAGCTATGCATTCTTTTGAGGCAAGATGATGGGAAAGAAAGAATAAGAGCATTGCAGTGAGATGGGCAGGAGTTCCATTCATGACTTGACCATGTCTGGGTCTCAGAGCTTTGTTTTCCCCTTCTCTGATCTGACCTTCTCATCTGAAGATGAGGCTGATGTCCCCTCCAATACATGCAGTCTCATGTACAAGGTGAAGAAGATAGCTGTGGTGGCTCAAGCCTATGCCTGACTGAGTGGCTGTTCAATAACTAGTGTTCCTTACCGTCCTCTGACTCTTGTTGTCCACCTCCTTCCCCAGGCTAAACTGGCAGAAATCTGGTAGCTTCTTCAGCCTCACCCACCGAGTTTCTGGCCTCTGGATGTAAAAAGAAAGAATGGAGGAGCAAGATAGCAAGGGACCTTTCCTCTTGTTCCAGATCTCCTTGAAGCCTTTCAAACTGCCCCCTCCCAACATGCAGAACCTGGAAAGGTTAAGTAAGGAAGGGAGCAAAGACCACATTGCAGCCAACATTATTCCAGTAAGAACACTTGGAGTGAGAACTTAAATGTCAGGTCTGGTCTTCAGAGGTTTTCTAAACCCTTGATCTTACACAAAGAATTGGGCAGCTTGGTGGACTATTCTGGGGTGACTGTCCAGAGTATTTATTAGCTTCTCAGAGTGGCTTCCAGAAAGTCAATAAGAACTGCCAGTTATCAAGCACTCACTGCCTGCCACAGACCATCCTAGTTTAAATTCTCTCATTTCAACCTGTCAAAGAGTCCTGGGAAGGACAAGGGAGCTAGGTCAGTCACTTGGCTGGTAACTGGTCAAGCCAAGATTTGGAGCAGGCCTTACTGACACAAAAGCTCATGCTTAGCCACTATGCTCAGGAGCTCCTGAGAGCGCTCAGCTTAATGCACCTCCCACTCATTTGTTCATTCATTTGTTTATCCAACCTCCAATAATCTATTGAATACCCTCCTTTGTGCCAGGACCTTCTTGGGAAGACCATACATCCTTCTTATATTCTCCCAAACTGTCCCATATTGGTCTGGGGAGAAGCCAGTAGGATAAGGGTGCTGTACAAGACCACTTGTGTGGTCAGAGCCTAAAAGTACCAATAGGTCAGGGCCAGTCTTGCACTAGTGGGAGTCTTTTTCCACCAGGGAACAAGCTTCAAGGTCAAAATGAGGTTAAATGACACTTGCCTTCTTGAAAGCACAGGAATTTTGAAGATGCCCCCATGGCACACCTTCAAGACCATGAGTTCTTGAAGTTAATAGTATTTAGTACAGCATAGTGCTTATGGGTGAAGACCACCTGGAATCAAATCCTGGTTGTGTGACTTACCAGCTATGTGACCTTGGGAAAGTGGATTCAGTTCTTTGATCCTTAGGTTCACCATCTCTAAAATGGGAATAAGAATCATGCCTACCTAAGGGGGTATGGTGGAGATTAAATAGGTTCCTATCTCTACAAGATTTAGAAGAATGCACCCAACATGTGGCCACTTGCTCATTGGTCCTTGCCTACAAACCCTGCCTCATGTAAGCCCCCCTAGAGAGGAAACCAAAACTTTAGGATCTTGACTTATATAGGTTCATGAAAAAGAACCAGCTAGGATGGGCCAGTGGGACAGCTTGTTCCACACTGCCCCCAGAGTCATTGTTCTAAACACAAATCTGATCAAGTCACTCCTCTGTTCATAACGTTGACATGGCTCCTGGCTGTTATCAGTATTAATTCTAATTCCTGGACGGGGCCTCCGAGTACCCGCTCTCATCATCAGGGTCCTACTTGGATCTCCTTTTCTCATCTTTTACCACTTCTGTATTTCATGCCAAAGCTCTGGCCACATCAAATATCACTGCTAAAATAAGCCCCCTTCTTTCCTGCCATCTGCTCAAGATGCTCCATCTCCCTAGAGTACCTTTCTCCTGCTTCCATGCACATCAAACTCCCATGGACTCTTCATGAGACATCCTTACTAGAATGGAAGCTCCAGGAGGACATGGTCTTCCTCTGCATCACTGCCATATCTCCAACATATCTCCAACTGTCCAAGATACATACTAGGTGCTCAGTAAATAGTCCCCGAATGTTGACTACATGGATGATTCATGTTCAAATGCTACCTCCTCTTTGAAGCAACCTGGGTAGACTTTTACACCCCTGTCATAGAGCACATCCCATCATCTTTTTGCTGTTCCTTTACCTGTACTATTTCCCACTGGCCTTGGTGTCTCTTGAGCCCAGGAACTTTAGTTCAAGTGTCTCATAATCACCTGTTGCACCTAACACAGCATCTCTCATTAGTATCACCTGGGGATCTTCAACACAATATTTGTGTCCAGGACGCTGTGCCCACCAACAAAGCAGAGTGAGGGGTGTAGCTCTCCACATGAGGACTCTGACAGGCAGCCAGGCTGGAGAACTGCTGAAGCAGGCATTCTGTGACAGCCTCTGGGGGGAACAATGCTGGCTAAAAGGGACTCCAGAAGCGATCTCCAAAGAAATTGGGTCTCCCACCTGACTCAGCCTGAGGAAGAACACAGAGAAAGCCACGTTTTCCTCCACAGGCAGAGAGAATGAGTGATAACTTTACACTGCCACCTGGCACCTCCTTCATCATTAGGCCAAAGTGCTTATAGTCCAGCCAGGCCCCTGACAGGTCATTTCCATTTTAAGCCAGCCAGGCTGCCTTCACAGCAGGCACAGAGGGTCTGAGACTAGAGGGAAAGAATAAGCCAGCCAAACAGGCACAGAGATGGTTGGTGACCCCTGGGGTTAGGTTGGCCTGGCTTCTTTAGTGAGTGCCACCTGGGCACCAGCCTCAGCAGCCTGGTATGGCGAAAGACCTTTAGCATAACAAAAACAATGAACATGTGTTCCTCTGTGCCAAGTTTCATGTTGAGCACTTTACATGCATTATTCTAATAATCCTATGAGATAGATATTATCATTCCCACTTTACAGACCAGGAAACTGAGGCTGCCATCAGTTAAGTTTTTGCTCAAGGTCTTACAGTCATCACATACCATCAAATGCCAAAGTGCAGATTTAAGTCCAAGCTTTAAAGCTTAGCCACCAACCTAGACTGAAGCTGTGACTAAAAGACCAAGGTCACAGTGCCTTTTCTGTCACTTGATCTCTGCCTCCACCCTGGACTTTGGTTTCCTAGCCATTGGGAAGGGGGCAGTGGATGACTTGGATTGTTCTTGAGGGTTTTCCCAGCAGCAGGTTCTATGAATCTGCAGAGGAAAGAAACAAACTCTTCTCAGCTTCCACACTTGGGATAGGTTTTCTCATGAATATCCAAGGCAGGGCTCAGAGTAATAGTTTCTTCTGACATCAGGCCCTGCAAGACAGCAAAGCTACAAGGAGGTCATCTTTATCCCTACTTTGGGGAAAGTGTTATTCTAAGCACTTTGAAAACATTCATCCATTTAGTTTTAGTGACCAACTGATGACATAGGTACTATCACAATCATCCTTATTTTATAGGTGGGACAATGAGGCCTAGGATGGTTAGGTAACTTGCCCAAGGGTACATAACTAGTAAGTGGCACAGCCAGGATTCAAACCCCAGAAACCTGGCACAGGGGTCTGTGTTCTTAACCACTGTATTGCTTCAGCATTTTCCACAAAGAATGGATGTATGGGTAAGACTAGGAAAAGGCCTCATTCTGCCACCTGGGACCTCCAAATGAGTCAGGCTTGGCCCTGGACACTTGGCCTTTCAGACCCTCTTTTCTAGCGTCTCCTGAAACAGAGAGAAGGCTAGTATCCTCTTACTAGGGCGTGAGCACTTACGTGGGTGCAGAATGGGAAGGAGAGACCTCTAAGAAGAGCAGATGCTGATGGTGATGCTCAAGACCATATAGGCTAGGCAACCAGGAAAGCCAGAATGTGTGAAATCCTACTCAACAGGGAGACACATGACTGGGGCATCTCTTGCCTTGATGGCTGTGCCACATGCTCCTTTGAGTCTCTGCCACTCAGTGTTGGACTCAGCAAGGAAGCCAAGACTTCCCCATCCACTAGTAGTGACTGAAGGAGAGGGAAGAAAAGGGAAAAACTACCCAATTTACATGAGTCTAGGCCAAAGACCACCAGCCAGCATATTCTGAGTCTTGAAAGTGACTTTAAGTAGATAGCAGCCCTATGTTCCCTTGCCATCCCCATCCACACCACTTGTAGGAGATGAGGCTGGCCAAGTTTTTAAGGGCTCTGCCTACCCAGACCTGACCCCAAGGCCAGGTCAGGACATCTTCTTTATACCCTCTTATCAGCTCACACCCCCTTACAGAGTACTCATGTCAACCATAATTAAATAATTTGAGTACTAGTCATCAAATGTTTGTCCTTCCAGTAGAGTAAACCCTCTGTGAGAGCAGGAGTGGTGTTTGTCTCTTCTGCTTCTATGTCCCTAGAACACAGCATTGTGCTTAGCATGTAGTAGCTGAACAACAAATGTGTTGAAGGAAAGGATAAATGGGTGCATCCCAGCCCACTGAAGTGGGGATGCTCAGTGCCTACCTCTCAGGTGTGAGTGACACAGTCCTTCACATTGGGCCCTACAGCTGAGTTGGGCTCAATGAACTCACACCTCCTCCCTTCCTGCCCTGCCATTCCACTCTACCCTTATCCCTTCTTCCTGTCTTCCATTTGCCAGAGTACAGGCTGATGTGCATCAGTGAGAGAAAAGGCATGCCTGCAGGGCTGACATGTACCTGGTGCTAGGATAGAAAGAACCTGCCGAGCAGCTGTGTGGGCTGCCCACCAAGCCCAGCTGGCCAGCCATCATGTATCCCAGGATCTATCCCAGATGGGGCAGAGGAGTGGGTTCCTGTGATTTGCCATGAGTTCTGGGAAGGCAATGCTCCCAGGGGAAATTAGGAGGTTAAAGGGGAGGAAATCTCCTTGCTGTCTAAAGAACCATATTATTCTAGAGTTTGGAGTGACTTTGGGACATGTGCTTGATGGCTTGTGAAGAAGAGAGCAAAGGAGTATGGACAATGATACTCTATTTCATAAGCTGTATGGTGATACCACAAATGCTCATTTTATTACTCTCCCTAGAATTGGGCATAGACATTGTATATACTCTTTTTACATGTAACATATTTTATAATTTTTAAAATGTTCAAGTTATCTAGTATTATTAAATGCATAGATTTTGGAAGTCAAGATTGTCTCGATTCATTTTCCAGCTCTGCCACTTACTAGATATATGACCTGAGGTTGGATAGTCAATCTCCCTTTACCCCAGTTTTCCCAGAAGGAAAACAGGGTTAATAATAGTACCCACCTTTCAGGACGGTTGGGAAGAATGATCCCGTGAATGCAGGCGAGGTACAGAGAACAGGGCCTGGAAAAGAGTTGGCATAGGATAAGCATTAGCTGTTATTACCCGTGTTGTCAAGTATATTAAAATGTGTGTGTCTGGGGGAGGTAATTAGTAAAGCTACACAGGGCTCTAGAGCGTGGCATAGAAAAATGATAGCAGGGCAAAAATGAAAATGTGGAAAGGATTATATCTGGGTGGTGGGTGGTGGGAATTGTATTTTTGTCTTCCTAATACTTCCTATATCTCCTAAATTTATTAAAATGAGCTTGATTAACTTTTGCAAACAACAACATTCTTAATAATTTTAAACACACTTACTAGCCCTAGTCATCAAAACATAAATGCAAATGTAAACACATATAGAAGGGGTAAAAAGAAATGTCATTAGGCCCCTAGTCCCCAAATATATCTATGGAGGGTAGGTCCATCGGGCTGCAGAACCTCATAAAGAAACCCCTCTGCTTAGCCACTTCAACCTTCCCCTTGTATGAGGACACTCCCTGTGGGCACTACACTCTCTACCATGCCACTGGAGTCCTGGCAACAAGACTGGCAGTGAGAAGCTAAGCTTCAGAGGGTCTCTGTGTAGCCAAACTGATTTAATTCCTCAGTCTTCTGCTGTCAGGTCATAGAAGATGGCATTAGTAGCACTTCAGTGAAGCCCAAGCTGCTTCTGAGTTTCTGCCTTCTAGCTTGTGGGTGGAGGATGGCAGCAGTCCTGATCGTACATAGAATGTGAGATGGGGGAAGGAAGGGGTTGCACATATGGGGGGAGGCCAGGCCTAAGGGGTTGTCCAGGCTGAATTCTGGGAAGCAGCAATGAGACTGGCAAGAGGAAAACAGAGGTGGCTTTCTGCCTAGCTTGTGAATTGGGGCTGGGGAAACTGGGGAGACTGAGATGTGGGCTGAATCAGGGCCAGGGCCCTGGGACAGAAATAGTTCAGGCCACTGGGTTTCCAGGTCAGTGTCCTACTCTGCCTGCTTGTCTGGGCTCCTCAGAAGGAAGGAGCCATGTGGACATAGACTCCGAAGGGCAGGAAAACAGGTGGACGAAGCCAGGTCTCCACTGCCATCACTCCCTACCTCCTTGTCTGGCTTTATCTTTATAGCACTCACCACCACTTGATGGTATATGAGCTCTTTGTTGTGTATGGAATGCTCCACTTCTAGATAGGATGCTTCTCTAAGGCAGAGACTTTGTCTCTTCTGTTCATGGTGTTTCTGGCATATGGTGGGTTTTTAATCAATCTTTTTTGAGTGTCCAAGTGAATGACCACCCTTCGACCCAGGGCTGGTGGGTTAGGTATGTCAGGCAGGCACTAGAGATTACCCTCATTTCTTTTGATGAGACAGTGGGGACTCAGAGAAGTTCTAGGACTTGCTTAATGCCGCACAGCTAGGAGATGGTAATTAGGTTAAACTCAGGGGTGACAAACTTGAATGTTTTTTTCCCAATATTATGCTGCCTCTTTGAAAGAAATCAAGTGTGTTGGCTGTGTGGCAAGCACTGCCTGGGCACCCCTGTGGGCACACATACTATAAATACAAACTGCAATACTTAAGATACCCAGGCTGACTGAGCCCTGAGATGGCACTGGGGGGTTGTCTCCACTGCTGGCAGTGCTTATATAGGGACAGAATTTGATCTTATTTAGGAACAGGTTTCAATCACATGGGGCCTCTGGGGGCCCTGGCTCTGACGAAGGAGCCATTCCTACTGACTGGCCTCAGTATTCCAAGTTATGAAATGGGTAGAGAGTATAGGAATAGTGTTTCTCTTTAGTCTGGGTGACCAGACTGCATGGGAAAATCTTTGGTGCCTGGATTACAGCTCAAAATGAGGAAAGGATGCCAGCCAACATCTTGACTGGGCTGGGAGGGGCAGAAAATATAGGGAGAGGCTGTCATGGATCACTTCCAGTCCCCTCTACACCCCCTGGTACCTGCCTCCTTTCCATGGCACCCCTGGGCAGCCCAACCTTCAGGGAAGGTCACCACACCAGCCTCTGAAGGGCAGAGAAAATGAGGTATGGGGAAAGAGAGACATCTGTCCCTTTTCCTACCACACCAAGAATGTCCTGGTCTGTCTGTACCCCCCGGGCAGTGAGTAAGTAAGCTTCAGGCCTGTCCTGTCATCCCACAATGCCCAAGCAGACATTCTGACTCAGATGGAGAATTCTTGCTTCTGGGTCTGAAGCAATTGATGTACCTCACTAGGCAAAGTGTAATCTCCAGACCCTCTGAGAACAGAGTCTGTCACCCTGACACCATCAGAGTATGGAAAGGCCATGGGTCTCTGGGAGTGTATTGCTGCTGGGCTTCAGGTTACACACACACACACACACACACACACACACACACACACACACACACACACACCCTTTAGCTTAAAGCCTGAAAGCTCAATCTCTTAAGCCCCTTGGAACTTTGGCATCCTATCACCTTAGATATCTGGCAGAGGGCAAGGCTGCAGGCAAGGGCTGAGTGAGCTTTGCATTGCTTTCAAGGACCCAGAGAAGATGCAGACCATACGGCCTCCAAGGATGATGGGTGAAATGTGGGAAGTGTGATGGCTAGGAGCGAGGCACGCTCACACTGGCCTTTGCCTGATTTGGGCCTGCAAGAGAGACTTAGATCTTACCCAGATTAGCCTGATCAGTCAGGGCTCACATGGCAGTGAGAAATTTCCTTGGGGCCTTGGAGCCCTCTCCTTGAGCTTAGGTAGGCAGCAGCCATGAAGCCTTTGAAATCTTGACTGGCGGCCTTGTTTCCTGGGGTCTACCTGGCTGGGAGGAGGAGATTGGAACTTGAG
This sequence comes from Cynopterus sphinx, assembly GCA_030015415.1. Classification (NCBI taxonomy): domain Eukaryota; kingdom Metazoa; phylum Chordata; class Mammalia; order Chiroptera; family Pteropodidae; genus Cynopterus; species Cynopterus sphinx. The sequence goes on from CM057388.1 coordinate 79,712,773, forward strand.
GCCAACAGATAGGTCATAGCCAAAAATGGGTGACATGTCAGGATGGAACAGGCTTCAACAGGACAGAGGGTGAGAGACATGTGTTTACAACTAAATCTGGGAGGAGAGGAGGAAGGGTGGCCAACTACATCTGGAGAAGATTATGGGTTCCTGGTGAGTCCCATGATGGACTGTGTGACCCATGCCCTGTGACTTCTCAGTCCAGTTAGTGAGGCACACATTCTGGGTCATTGAGACACTGGGGAAACTAAGAAACAAGGAGAAAAGGGAAGGGCCAAAGCAGGGCTCTAAGGTCTTCCCTTCCAACTGTGCACTAGCACTGCCACCGTGCTAGGATCCCAGTAGTGTTTGGGGACAAAGCTTCTCAATTGTTGTATCAAATGGGTTACAGGTCTGATGAGGTATTCACCCTCTCAAACCTCGGGAAGGCCCAGCGAGGCCTGAGGTGGTCCAAACCCCTCTTATCCCCATTTGTCAAACAAATAGTATTGTTTTTCCTGTGTGTCCAGGATAAAAATGACTGGAGAAGGGAAGGCAAAGGTAGGAAGGAAAGAGTTGGGCCTGCTGTCCTGCCTATCTAGCCTGCACACAGTTAGGACAGGACTGACCTGGCTTAAGCCCCCATCACTGCTTCCTCATGGCTCCCTGCCACTTCTCTTTGCCCTTCTGCATCTCTGTCTTATGCTGCTTTTCTCCATATCTCTGCCTCTGCCTCCCTCAGTCCTTGTCTTTGCTTCTGTCTCCCTTTCGGTCTGTCTGTCTCTAGGCCCTTTCCTGGCCTATCTCTCCATTTCTCACTATCTCTTTGATTCTATGTGCCTCTCTCCAGTATCTCTCTCTCCAGTATCTCTCTCTCTCTCTCTCTCTCTCTCTCTCTCTCTCTCTCTCTCTCTCTCTCTCTCTCTCTCTCTCTCTCTTTCACACACACACACACACACACACACACACTGGTTCTCACTATCTCTGTGGCTCTGGTAAGTCTGTATTTTCTCTGCCTCTAGTTTTCTCTCTGTCTCTCTCTGAGTCTATCTTTCTGCCTCTAAAAGCTTATCTGAAACCAATCCTGTGTGTGTAAGATCTGCTCTGCTCTGTACCTGGGCCTATTTGGCAGCTCCTGGAGCCTTGGCAGCAATTTCCACTCTCCCTCCCTGGATAAAATGGAAGCCCAAATGGCAGGGTCACTCAGAACAACCAGGATTGGGGCTGGGACAGTGCAAGCCACCCCTAGGAGGGGTCAAGGAGGGGGTATAGACACAGAGAAGCACAACCCACATAGTAGATCACCCCCACAATTTCTCCCAAGACTTTCCTGGGCCACCTTCTATAGTCTAGCTCTCTCTTATAAGCTATTCATGTTGCAGCCAAAGCCCCTGACTCAAGCCAGATTGCTGCAGTTACAATGGGACCCTCAGGCAGTGATGCAAACCTGGTATTTGAATTCTGGACCTTAGCTCTACCACCTACTGAATATGAGACTTTTGTCTAGGAAAGGTGCCCCTCTGAGCACTGGTTTCAGGCACTGTAAGCTCAACCACAGAGGGTGGTTCTGTAGATTAAGGAGGGAGATGTTTGGGAAGGAGCAAGCACTGTGCTTGACATCAAGAGGGGCTGAAAACCGGGATTCTCTTCCATCCCCACTCCTTTTCTTCTCCTTCCCTATTGGTGGTAAATACTTCTGAGTATTCTTAGACAAGTTAGCAAGGCTCCCTGGGCCTCAGCTTCATCCATGATTCTTCCAGAAAAGCCAGCAGGAAGTGGGGGTGCTGGCCACAGTAGCAGAGGTGGTGGTGGCAGGGCCATAAGCTGAGATCCCACCAAGTTCAAGCTGTGTAGGCAGCTGGGGTGGTGGGGAGAAGTCCTGCCTCTGAGAACATGTGATCTTTCTCCCAAGAGGCTTTGAGTCATAGACAAACAGTTCTATAGTTCTTCTCCACTCATCTCCCAGGCACAGACACACTGGAATTTCCAAAGTTTGATTTATGCTGTTTTTCATTACTATAGTTTCAGAAATGCCCATTGCCAGAACCAGTCTAGGAAGGGCAATTTCTCTCTCACAGAATTTGAGAGGGTTGGTGCTGGTGGGACCTCAGGAGGTGCCTAGGCAAGTCTTACCCCTGAGAAACTGGACTTAGAGGCCTGAGGAGAGGGACTGACTGGTCACAGGATCCACTGCAATTCAGTGACAGAGCTGGGCTTATACTCTAGGCTTCTTGACTCCCATCATCTTGTTGCCTGTTCCTTGGCTTTCATTTTCTGTGTTCTCTCAGCTACTCTACCTGTCTGCCACTGCCTTTCTCTCTCCGTCTTTGTCCTTTGCTATGTAATGCTTTCTTCACTTCCCAGTAAGAGTCTGAACTGTTGAGACTCCCAACTCACTGGAGTTGCTTCAGCACCTCTGGTTCCCTCTGCCACAGATGGGCCACTTACTGGCTGGACCAGGTATAGGGGTTCCATTTCCCGTGGAACAGCCTCCTTCTCACCCCCTCAACTAGGCAGTGTCAACAAACCAGGCCCCGAGGCAGGCAGGCCAGCCCCACATGTTCCTGGAGTCTTCTGGAAATAAGGACATCAACGGACCTTCTTCCCATATGCCCATCTGCCTCACCAAGCCTAGGGTAGAACTAGAGTTGACACAGGGGCTGGGATTTTCAGATGCCCCTATGCTGCCCCCTACCTAGACCTGCCCAGAGTGGAGACAGGAATTCATCAAATCAGGCCCTGGCTCCTGAGCATATTCTCCAGCCTCTACCCCCAACCTGAGCAGGCTGGAGAGTGGACAGACTGAAGAGCTACTCTCAGAAGCCCAGCCATAACTCTAAGTGACAGGGTGAGTGGGTGGGACTAAAGTCCATCTGTCCCCTAAAAAGAAGCCAGGTGGGAGCTCCTGCCTTGAGTCACACAGGTGTCATCTAAAGCACATGGCCAGATATTCTGATGTCAACTTGACACAGATACCTTGTACCAGAGCGGTTGGGCAGAGTCTGCCATCAGGCAGCCAGAGGGAGAGACCTGCAGGGGAGTAATGGGTAGAGTATGAGCCTCCGAGTAGACAGATGTCAGTTAAGTCCATAATAAGATGTCCTTGCTGGGTGACCTTGGCTAAGTTACTTCATCTCTCTACACCGAGTTTTCCCATCTGTAAAAGGTACACCCCTCATCATTCAAGGTTCCAAGAGGTCTGTGTCTTTAAAGCACACACAATTGGGGTTGCATGGGGAAAGAACTCTCAAAGAGGGTGGTACACCATGAGGAGAGCCAATGAGCTAGGGAACAAGCACCAAAGGAGTTGGGGTTAGCTGAGCAGAAACTTTGTGCGAGTCAGCAGTAGAATGGGACATGGTGGCTGAGAGAACTCCTGCATTAACTGATAGATGGGCTTTAGGAGGGCAAAGGAATCCTGCCTACTTTGGCATCTCTTGTTGGGTGGGGTATGTAGGCCATGGGCAAGGGGAGATCTGTTTGGAGGAGACAGGGCAGACTACTGAGGAGCCTGATGCTTTGGCCCTCCAAGGTCCCCCACACCATCATCAGCCTATACAACGTCGTAGTGCAAATTAGCAAAAAGGGTGTCTGTAGTTCTGCACCATGGCACATAGCTTGGAAAGTATAGCACGGGCTGGATTTCAGCTCTCATGGGCTCCCTGAGCTGAGTGCCCCTGTGGCTGTCCTCAAGTCCCCAGCATTTGCTGACCCAACTTTTTATTCATTTGACAAATACTTACTGAGCCCCCACTGTGTGCCCTCCTTAGACACTGCTCTAAGTATTGAAGAGAGGCTACAGGAACAGGGAGGGCTCAGTCTGACCAAATTTTTGCTGAGAACCAAGTTTCAATTCATTGGATATTTACTGAGTGTCCACAAAAAGACTACCCCAAGGTTGCCACTAACTGGCTGTGTACCCATGTGTGAGTCACTTTCCCTCTCTGGGGCTCAGACTACCCATATGCAAATGAAAGTACCAGGCTAGATGAGCTGTAAGGAAATTCTTCAGCATGGCAGGGAGAAAGGGGAGTACACATTTACCATGTGGCCTAGGGCTGCTGTACAAGGACTTCAAGTCTGGGGGAGGATCTGGACTAGAGAATCTTGGAGGTCCTTTTCAGCCTGAGTTTCAGCTGGTTTCCCATACTTCCTCCCATTCTCTCAAAAGTCTTGCTCTGGCCACACTAGTTTCACCTGCTCTGCATCCACAGTGGCCTCTCCAGCCCCCATGCCTTTGCTTAGGCAGTGCAGTAGGCCTGAAATCCTATCTCCTATCTCTGCCCAGTGAAATTCCTCTCATCACAGATGTTGCAGAGGGGACCTATGCAAAAGAGGCATGGAGGCAGGGGTTGGGACCTGATGTCCTCCCCCTCCATTTCATCCCAGAGTGCCCCTAGGAAGGAGTACTGTGGTCCAAAGGATTGCAGGGGCTGAGCTCTAGTGGCCCAATGCACACCGCTCTGGGCTCAGTGGATCTTTGGAGCATTTCAGAGCATGTTCTCTAAAACCAGATTAACCTGTGTTCATAGCCCAGACCTGCTCACTTCCAAACTATGCACCTTTGGCGCTTTCATCTCCTGTTTTAGAGTCTTAGTTTTATTCTCTGTAAAGTGGGATACTATGTCCTAACTCTTTGAGAGGGAGAAGAGGTGGCAGGGAAGGAAAGAAAGGCAGGTAGATCATGACTGTAAAAGCCGCCCACCAAAGGGTAGAGGTCTGGCTGCTGTTGCCTGCCAGCATTCAACTGAGCAAGGCTCTTGCCCCTCTGGTAGTTTGCATCGTCCAAGTAACTCCAGACACAAAACCAAAGGTTTCGTCCTTTTCTTTGAAAGCTTTTCTAATGATTTTTGACTAAGGATTTCTGTAAAAGTCCCTACTCTCTCATCCTGTCCCTTTACTCCCTCTAGGCCTAGCATGGATGTTGGAGGGAGCCATCACAATCTACCCAAGGCCTCTGCTCACAGGGCGTGAGCTCCCTTGCCTGGGCTCTCCTCCTTCCTGTTTCCCAAGCAGACCACTCACTTCTGAGACATGACACAGGGACTAATAATACAGAATTTTAGTCTAGCATGCCTGAGGTCTATGTCCAGCTCTACAACTTTCTACCTGGGAGGACTTATGCATGTGGCTTGGCATCTCTGACCCTCACATTACCCACCTGCAAAATGCGGGGTGATTTTCACAGTACCCTTCACTGCTTGCCATAAAGCAAGTGCTCGATTAATGACTCCTGCCTCTTTTAAAAAGCATTTTCTAGAATGCCAGGCATATTTTGGATACTCAGTAAAGTTTCATTTGGTTCTGAGCAAAAATGAAGACACAGGCTTTAGTCAGAAAACTTTATGATACTTTGTGTGGCCCAAAATATGTCTTCTCTATCCATCCCATTGCATCCTGCCTGCCCTCTCACTGTCACTTGCCACCTCACTGGAAGCCCAACAGGAGCCTCTGAAAGGACCTCGTAGACAGGGCAAAAAGAACAGGCTCTGCCCAGGGCTTGGTCCCTGGGGTGTTTATAACATTAGTGTTGTTGAATGCAGGCTGAGAGGGCAGGAGCCTTCAGCCAGCAATTGAAGTCCAAGAGTTTAGATTCAGCCTGGTTGAAGGCAAAGGGTAAGGCTCTATAATGAGACTGACTTGCACTCTCAGGTCCTAGTGATGCCATTTATTAGCTGGGTGACTACAGGCCCCTCTTCAGTCTGTGAAATGGGATAACAGTGCCTGCCTTGTTCACCATACATGCAGTGAAATAGCAAAACTGTATGAAAATGCTAGAGTGTGGTACCCGTGCATTTTGGGCAATTCAAATTGGAAATCTGACTACCTTTTATGGAATGTTACAGAGTAAAGAGGAGAACACAGACCTGGGCTCATATCCTGGCTTTGTAATTTCCTGGCTTTGTGACCTTGGTCAAATCACTAAACATCTCTGGGTCTCTGTCTCCTCATTTGTAGATTGACCTCCAAACTCTTTGCCTTTTCCTATCTCAGGCTGGATCTATCTTCTAGAACAACCTTGATTCCAGCCAGCCAGCATTCTCTCAAGTCCCTGTGCAGTTGTGGGGAAGAGATGTGGGCCCTGGGAAGTGGGATCAGGTTGGGGACCAGGAACTTGCATGGGCCAATGGTATCTCTGAAAACATTGGCTGCTGAGAATGCCAACTGTGGGGCCAACAATGTGCCACAGTCCAGATGTTGGTTTCACCCACTTCCCTCCTGCAACACCAGATTTACAAAGAACCTCACAGCCCATCTCAGTGAAACACCAGATTTTAGGGTGGGAACGAGGTCAGAAGAGCTGCCCAGTGCAAGCAATGGGAAGCTGGTGGGTTCAGTCCTCAACCTCAAAGGTAGTCTGGACAGCAGGGGTCACTCCTGGGCCAAGAGTACCCCAGGGAAAGTGGGGTACAGCTTCCCTGGTCAAATGTTTCAGGTTCCCTAGCCAGAAATGCAAACTGAGTCCACGTGGAGAGGTAGTGTGATGACATGGTGACGCACTCAAGGCTCTCCCCAGAGGGCATGAGTCCCTCGTTCCTGCAGATATGTGTGCAGGGTCTACACACCCAGTGGCTGAGAGGTGCTGTGTAGAAGTGAGGCCTAAGGCTTTCTTCTCCATTCATGCCAATTGTGCAGCTTCTCCTCACTCCAAGATACAGGACACTTCAGCCTGCCCCCATCTCCAGCATCAGGGTTGTCTGGAACCTGCTTCCTCCAACCCCCCACCCCCAACAAAGCGAATCCAGCCCAAGGTCTTGAGGGGAATACTCCCACCCCCACCAACACTTCTAATGCATCCTTGCTGGCCGGCTGGGAACCGCAGACGGGCGGGCTCTGTGACAAGAGGGGAGATAAGGGGGCTCTCACATTTCCCCCGGCTGGGCTCCTGGGCCGCCAGCATTCACGCTGGCTGATTTCAACATGAAAGGGCCCCTTGAGAAGGAGAGCCCCCCTCCCTTTCCCCCTTCCCTCTGCTAAGCCCCACTCCAAAGCTAACCACTGTCTGAGCCGCCCTCTCCCTGGAGCACCAGCTCTGCCGCTGGCCTGCCTGCCAAGCTTTCCCCCAATTGCATCAGCCTCACCTCAGCACCCCGCCCTCCAGGGTGGGAATCCCGGGGAGCAGAGTAGGGTATGCATAGGGCTGCCTTTTCCAGTACTAAGCTGGTGAGGAAAAAGAAGGGCTTGCAGTCCCATGGGTAGGTACCACAGGGCCCAGGGTCAGCTCTGAATACACAGCCTAGCTGACCCCAGACTGCTATGTTGAACAAATCTTTGGTGAGGGGAACAGCTCTGAGGAAAGGAAGTTCCCCAACCCCAGATCCAAGGAAAGCCAGAACATTCTCAGGATCTCTGAGCAACCAAGGGCACAATTCTCAGGCCTCTTCCATGATTCTCTTGCTGGACTGCCTGAGACAAGCACCCTTCAAAACCCCACTGAAATATCTCATGTTTCTGCCACCAGAGGCCTTCCAGCTATCTTCCCTCAATCTTTTATGCCACAATATTTTAAACCTTTTATTTTGAACTATTTTAAACTTAGAGAAAAGTTGCCAAAAATAGAATAGAGAGTACGTGTACACCCCTCACCCAGCTTCCCCTGATATTAACATCTTACATAATCTTAGTACAATGATCAAGAAGTTAACCTTGGTCTCAAGTTATTAACTTAGCTTGGATCTTTGAATTTCACCAGTTTTCCTACTAATATCCTTCTTCTGATCCAGTATCTTCTCACGGTCCCACATTGCATTGAGTTGCCATGTCTTCTTAGTCTCCTCCAACCTGGGACAGTTCCTCGGTTTTTCCTCGTCTTTAATATTCTTGACACTTTTGAAGAGTACTAGTCATCTGTTTTTTAGAGTGTCTCTCAATTTTGGTTTGCCTGATATTTTCTCATGACTAGAGCACAGCTATGCATTTTTGGCAAAACTAACAGAAATGATATTGAGTCCTTTTCAGATCATCATATGGAGAGGTTCATGATGTCTTTATCTATTATTACTGGTGATGTTTTCCTCAGTTGCTTGATTAAATTGATGTCTGGGGGTTTCTCCCCTGTAGAGTTACCATATTTCCCTTTGATACATAGTTGACAGGTATCTTGGGAAGACATTTTGGGACTATACATGTCCTGTTTCTCCTCAAATATTCTGTTTGTCTACAAATTGTAGTAACCATTGGTGGATCAACATTTATTACTGTGACATCTTTCTAATCATCATATTCTACTTCCCTCTTCCTTTCTACATCTATTAATTGGAATTTGGCTGTAAAGAAAAGATGTCCCATATCCCTTGTTTACTTATTTATTCAATTATTTATTTGTGTTAGTATAGCCAATAAATATTTATTTTGAGTTAAAATCCAATATTATCTTCTCCCTGAAGAGGGAGGGAGTAAAACTCCCCACTCATTAAGTAGAGGCTGTGCATAGTGCCTACCTTCCAAACAGAACAGTATGGAAATGGGGAGAAACTAACCTGGAGACACCTGATAAACACTACCTTAGCCAGGTGATCCCAGTTGATAGATAGTGTGCACCAGTGATATGTGTTGAGAAAGGATATTCCTCCTCTATGATATTCCCCCATACCCATTTCCAACTCTAACCACAAGAACAGCATTATGATTTTTAAAATTCGAATTGAGGGACATTCTACAAAATACCCAACCAACATTCCTCAAAACTGTCAAAGTTGTCAATAAGAGGATTCTGAGAAACTGTCCCAGACAAGAGAAGCCTAAGGGGGGCATGACAAATGTAATGTGGAATAGGACACTGGAACAGATGAAGTCATTATGTAAAAAACTAAGGAAACCTGAAGTCTGGACCTTAGTTAATAATACTGTGTCAATATTGGTTCATTAGTTGTAATAAATGTACCACACTAATGCAAGATGTTAATGATACAAGAAACTGAATGCTGGCTATATAAGAACTCTCTGAATTACCTTAGTAACTCTTCTGTAAATCTAAAACTATTCTAAAATTTAAATGTATGTATGTATGTATGTATGTATGTATGTATGTATGTATGTATGTATACTTTTTATTTTCTGCTCAAATTATTCCCACTTTGGCTATTAGGGTCTCTTTCAACTTGGCCCCTGAATTCTTCCAATAAGCCTTATACTTTTCTGAGCACTTCTTTATTTTCTGGCACTGCAAGATGGTCCAGGAATATCCTAGACTATCCCTGTCCCAGGCCTTATTTAGCCATGTCTCCATTGAGTGCTGGCTCCCTTTATTAGAAGATGGCATTAGAAACCAAGATCTGGTCACTAGATGTACTCATTGCCACTGAGGTGCCATTGCTTCTAGCCTCTCTCAGCCGACGGAGCTAGGAAATATATATGTGCATAACAAGCCATTTTGCTGCAATTTTTTTTTTAATGTTATTTACTCTTGTTCTGTCCTCAAGAGATTTACTTCATCTCCTGTAACTGCCTCATGATATTCCTTAGCAGGGATGGACCAAAGTCATATTTACCTAGTTCCCTATTCGTGGCTGTTCATGGTCTTATAAACTTTATTTTATCTTATCAAAACATTGTAATCCTGGCACATAGTCATGTGTCCAATGTTTCTCCAGGGCAGACACTGATTTAGAAACTGCTATGTCAAAAGATCTGGGTATCTGAAATGTTAATGGAAGCTACCAATGTGCCCTCTAAGGTAGCTGTTCTAATTAACTGTCCGCCATTCAAATTCAATCAGGTGCCATTCAGGGTCCAACCTTCCCCAGCTTCCATCTCCCACTATTCTCTCCCACTTCTAGTCTACCAATCAGTCCCAATGAACTACTTGCTATTTTCTCTCATGCTTTCAGGTCTCTGCCTATGCTGTTGTTCCTTCTACCCAGAATTTCCTTCTTCTCTTATCAGCATGATGAACTTCTATTCACTCTTCAAAAATCATCTCAGAGGGTACATCCTGTGTACAGTTATTCTGAACTTGCCATCCAAGCAAGCAATTGGTGACTCCCTCCTCAGTGCTCCCACAGTGACCTCTCTGATCACATCTTGGTAGTTTGAGGAGGTAGATGTCTGTCTCATTAACCTCTGTGATGTGTGTAGACTGGCCCAGCCTAGAGCAAGAACAGAGAAGGCCCCTGGGAGTGTCTGCTGAATGAGCAGATGAGCTTCTTTCTATTGACTCCAGACAGCTTGTTTTCTATGGTCCCTTAACTAAGAGTTTGGTCTGAGACCAAAAAAATTTTAAAGTTCACACTTAAAGCTCTCATTCCCTCCCACACCCCATTTTTGTGTGTGCACACACAGACAGACACACATATACACTCAGGCATCCTCCCAAGTTTGTGTAGGGAGTGTTTATAGGATTGAGTGTGAGAGTATCTGTGTGTAGAAAGAGAGGGAAGTAGAGGAAGAAAGAAAGGAAGCAAGAAAAGGGGAGAAAAAGAAATATAGGGAGAGAAAGAGAAAAAAGATAGGAGACTATCTAAAGTCAGAATTTCTCACATTACCATGGGGCTGATGAGCCCCTTTAAATGAAGGTGTCTTAGCCCCTGGCACCTATCAATGTGCCATTACCTCTATGGCTGAGCAGCACAGAGTTGAGAAGCTGTAGCCCCAAAGAAAGACCAAAAAAACTTGCTGACAATACAGGCAAATACCAAGCAAGCTGCTCTGGAAAGGTTAAAGCCACTGGGTTCTCATTCACTCCCCTGTCCCAGGCCTCCATGGTAAGGCATCTGGAGTCTTCCAGCCAGCTCCCCAGTTGCCTAAAGCAGAAACCTGAGAGCTATCTTTTACATCTCTCTCTCTCCTCAACTCCCAAATTCATTCTATAACCACAACAAAGTGAGTGTGCCTCTTAAATATGTTGTGAATCTTCTACTTGTCTCCATTCCCACTAATGGCACCTGTGGTCTGTTGCCCATCATCTCTCATGGCTACTACTAGTGCAATAGCTTCCTCATTGGGCTCTTTTATTTCTGTCCTGTCCCTTCTAACCCTGTAAACACCAGGAATTGAAATGATCATTCTATAAAGCAAATCGAATCTTGTCACACCCCCAACTGAAATTATGTGGCCTACAGGTTAAAGTTCAAGTTATATTCAAGGACCTTTTCCATGCAGCCTTCACAGTTCAGAAGGAGGTCAGCAAATATTAAGTCCCTATGTGTGAGGCACTTGGATGGATAGGGGAGCCAGCACAATTTCATTCTTCATAGGGTACAAACCACAGCCCTTATCAGCCCTCCACTCCTGGTGGGAGCACAGGCCATGATAGAGATCTCAACCACTGTTAGGCTATGAGTTTTCTTAGTATCCTACTTTCTTCATGGCCTGTCACAGAGTCTGGTGAACAACAGGGGATTTCATCCGTAAGGATGGTTGGGTGGGTGGGAGGCTGGTGAATGGATGGATAGATGGGTGGATGGACTGACAGGTGGATAAATGGACAGAGATAGGTTCAATGGGTAAAACGAGCTCCAGCAGGATAGATGGAGATTGATCATAGAATGTCACTAAATTAGAGGATACAGGAGTAGAAAACAGACTCAGAATCTTGCCTAAACTTACACTTCTGACAGTAACCCTGAGAATTAAGGATGACTATCATTTCCATTTCACAGATGAGCAAACAGTGGTTCACAGACATTTTAACCTGCACCTGAATTCTCACATTGAACATGGTATGGGATACCTTGTTATGTCATCCTAAGAGATGGAGATTGAATATAGATTCCATGTCTGAATGACCTGATTTCAAGCCAAATTTTTTAGCATTTTCAATTCTTCATTTAAAAAGTATTTCCAAAGAACCCAATATGTGTGAATATGTATGCATGTATGCATGAGTGTGATCATAAATGTTACAGTTGGTGGGGTCAGATAGATATAAGTTAGAATCTTGGCTCTATCATTTGCATACATCATGACCAATTTGTGCAGCAGTTTCATCGCCTGTAATGGGAATAATAGTAATACTCATTTCACAGGCTTGCTGTAGGTAATAAATGAGTATGTGCCTGTAGGTCACTTCATACCCTGTCATATACATCCTTCTTAAGAAATATCAACTTGCCAACCTCTTTTCATGGTGGTTAGTGTCAAGAGCCTGCTGTAACTTTGCTAGCCAACCAAGGACTGTAATGATAACTGTCATTGCTTCCCTCCCACGTGTGTGTGTGGGTGTGTGTGTGTATTCATTGACCCCACAAGCCTCTTATATCTGCATTTACACCTGTGCTGTGGTGGCTCAATGCTAGCACAGGCTGTGGCCAGCAGAGCAGCACCTTCCTTGATCTTGCCAAGTTAAGATAGTGAAGATACAGTGGACGCAGCTTGGACTCTGGGGCCAGATGGCTCTAAGTTTGAAACTGAGCATTATCAACTCTAAACAGAGTGACTATGGGCAAATGACTAAACCTCTCTGAACTCTAGTGTTCTCACCGGCACAGTGGGGATTATAATTTCTCTCTTGTGGACTTCCTGGGAAAGTGATATAAGCAAGTAGAAGTGGGCATGAATTATGAACTAGAAAGCACCAAATGCAGAGAGCAGATATTTTACTCCTGTCAAAACAGATTCAGGATGCTGGGTCTTTCGAATGAGAGCAAGGTAGTTTGCCTGAGGGGCTGAGCTGCACATTGGTAGAGGGGAGTCGCCATTCACAGAGTGCTCCGTCATGCCAGAAGCTGGGATAGGCACACTAGATGCCTGGCCTCAGGCTGGTTACTTGAAAATGTTATGGACTGAGTACATTCCCATCCCCATTTTGGAAATGAGAATGCTAAGGCTGAGAGAGGTGAACTGATTTACTTGAGGTTGCAAAACCACGCCGGGTAAAGCAGGGACTTCACCCTGAGCCTGTTCTGATTCTAGAGCTGCATTGTTTCTCTGCCACAAGGAGTCAGGGAGGGATGTGGACAGGCAGACTCCTACCACAGGAGCAGTGTCCCAAGAGGAATGCAGTCAGTGCCAGAAACCCCAAAAACAATTTTCTAACTCTGGGAAAATGGCCTGTAGTTTGGGCTGGCATGCTCAGTGTGGGGTTGTGGGAGGGGAGCCATTGGAGCCACCCCTCCCCCCAGTCTGAGACATCTTATGTTCATCACAGAATCTCAGCAACAGTCAAGTCAAGAAGTCCCTAGAGACCTCCGATATCCTACTGCTCATTTGAATTCCCTGGGGATTCAGCCACCCAAGCCTGGTTCCAACTCCAGAGATTCAGATGTCACAGGTGTGGGGTAGGGTCTGGGCATCTGGATTTTACTCCAACTCACAGAATACTCCCTTGCCCCATATTCTATACACACCATTTTAAAGCTAGAGAAGCAGAGGCCCAGAGAGAGGGTGCACAGCCTGGAACTCATGTCTCTGTCTCTCGTTAGGGCTCAACCATATGAGAATGCCTCTCTCAGGGTGCCAGTGACGTAGATAAGAAAGGGTTCTCACATCTGCAGAGAGTAGGGAGACAACAGTTCTGACCAGATGGGAGCTAAAAGCATCTCAGTACTGTGCTGGGCCCCCTTCTCCCATCCAAGCCTTTATGCCCTCTGCCACTTTCTCTGCAGCTGGCCCAAGGATTAGGACCCCTGAGTCTATGACCTACCTCTCCTACCAGCTCCTTTTGGACCTTGGGCAAATCCCTTTTCCTCTCTGGGCATCAGTGTTACTCATCTATGAAATGGGATTAGACTCCAATGTCTCCTAAACTAAGACCTCTTCCAGCTCTGACATACTCTGGTTCTAGAAACGATAGTATTCAATAGATCTGGGTTGTGACCTTAACTACATTTGACATGTCTGAGCCACAGCTGCCTACTCTATAGAATGGGAATCATTGCTAAGTGACATCAGCTACATTCTGTGTTCATTGTAGGTCTATGCTCCCTGTGTCCTAAACAAAAGTGCATGGTGATAGAGAGTGGTCTTAAGTCAGAAGCTCACAAGTCTCTGATTCTTGCTCTACCTTACTGCTCCAGCTCCACTGAGCCTCAGGACAGGGTCAGGTAGAGGGAGGCTTGGGGCAAGTAGTCTCTGGCAGGGTGGAGGGAGAACCTATGCAGCCAGGCCCTATCTCTCCACTCCGAGTGGCCATCAGTGGGGTGTGGGGCCTCCAGCTTGTGCAGCCATCAAAGTCTCCTCAGAGCTGCTCTCATAGCCCTCAGTAGTATGAGAAGAAAAGAAATTGTCAAGTGTGGGGGTAGCCAGCCTGGAGGCCTCAGAAGAGAGGCTGCCAGGCCCAAAACTGGGAGGGTTGGCCCTACTGCCCAGCTCCAGTGGGGAGGACGGTGAAGCCAGCCTGCAGGTGTGGAGGAGCACAGCCTGGAAGCAGAATCCCTGAAGAACACCTCTCTGTCCTCTCTGGACAGCATTTATAACAGACACATTTTCTCTAAGGCCTTCTGTGGACTGGGTGGTCTATCCATGTGATAGTGCTGAATTCCCTAAATAAGAATGAGGGACTCTCATTTAGTCCCATGTCACACATACCGCAGATGAGGCTGCTGAGGGATAGAGAGGAAAGAAACTTGCCCAAAGCCACATAGTCAGTGTGGCAGTCTGGATTGGAACCCAGGCAAGCTGACTGTTGTGCCCATTGTTTCCTCTCCACCCAAGGACCTCCAATAATAGCAACAATGCTTATGATAGCGCTTCCTATGTGCCAGATGCTGATCTAAGTATTTCGTTTACATATTAATGCATTTGACCTGTGCAACAACACTACTAGGTAGTTACTACCATGAGGTACAAATGAAGAAACTGAGGCCCAGAGCATTCAAGTAACTTGCTTTTGAGTCACAAGTTACAAATTGGAGTAATCAGACCTCACAGTCTATGTTGTATATTAGGAAGCTCAATCCACATTTACACACATCCCGTTACTCACCCCACACGCCACACACCTCAGTCTGGGTCCTTGCTCTTCCTCAGGTGGCTGTTTACAGTTGTGTGAACTTGGACAAATAAATCATTTCATCCTCTTTTTTTCTGGGCCTTGGTCTCTCCCTAGAAAGTGGGATGAATGGACCAAGTGATCTGTAAGGACCTTATCTGCTCTTCCATATCATTAATCTTAGACTCAGCCCCCATGCCTCTGGCTAGGGGCTAGTTCCTCAAGGTATTTCTACCTTCTTTCCTCTATCTCTCTCCTTTCCTATGAGTTAACAGTGGTTCAGGCCTTGGCTTGGCAGGGACAAAGGAAATTTAGTCCAGCCAGGTCACCAAGGAAAGGGGTTTCACATGATAGAGGAGTTGAATTGCAACCTACCAGAGTCCAGCTCTCATCCATCTCCTTACCTGTCAGCCCATCTCCTGGCGTATGTGTGTGTCTGCCAAGACACCTTCCAGTCTCCACTCCTCAGGGCCCAGTTTCCTGAGCTCTTTCCTTTTAGCAGCCCAACTCTGTTTCAGCTTTGATTCATTGTTGCACCTAAAACCTGGAGCCAGCAGCTAACCAAGATAGAGTGACCCCTCCATTCCCCTGAGCTGCTAAAAATAATGGCAGTCACTACCATGTAAAATGTGCTCATTGCCACAAGAGGGTCATTCTGTCCACAGCACAGAGAACACTCTCTGGCTGAAGAATGACAAAATACCACCCTGGAGCCTAGCTTGGCAGCATTCTAGACGTTTACCTCTGGACAAGTTCCTCACCCTCTCTGAGCTTCAACTTCCTCATCTCTACAGTGAAAAATGTGATTTTGATCTCACTAAGCTTTTGGAAAGATTCAGTGTTGTAGTGGATGACCATCTCAGAACACAGTGTTTGGACTGGAATAGGAGGTCAACAAATAAGATTTAACTTTGAATCCCACATCTGTTTGATCTTAGGCAAGTAAATGAATCTCAGTTTTCTGAGCTTGGAGACAAGCATAAAAATTCTTATCCAATGAGATTTTTATAAGGAAACAATGAGTTAATGAATGTAAAATCTAAGCATGGTGTCTAGCAGATGGTAGGGGATCAAAAGTATGTTACCCTGCTGCACCTAGCTCCATGAACAGATATGAAACTATTTGGCCCTAAACATACATAAGTGCATAAAACTTTATGTCCTAATAACATCAATATTACACAAATCTTTCCAGAGAATAGAAAAAGAAGAAAACTTTTCCAACTCTTTGTATGAGGCTAGCCAAATCACTAGACAAATCTTGATACCAAAGGGCATTTTAAGGGCATTATAAGAAAGAAACATTACAGATCAATCTCTCTTATAAACATGGATGAAAACTCCGAAACCAAAATATTAGGAAATGGAATAAAAAAAATATATTAAAAGAATAATTCCTTATGACCAAGTGAGATATATGCCATGATTTCAAGAGTAAAAAAATCAATGAAACAAAAGACCTAGCTCTGTGAAAATATCAATAAAATTGACATATTTCTAGCAAGATTGTCATAAATAAAAGAAGAGAGAAGACATACATTACCAATATCAGGAATGAAACAGAGAATATTAATACAGACCCTGCAGACATCAATAGGACAATAAGGGAACACTGTGAACAACTCTACATACATGAATTTGACAACTTAAAACGAAATGGATCAATTCCTTGAAAAGCATAAACTACCACAACTTATTCAATACAGACAGATAATTTGGATAGTCTTATAACTATCAAAAATAAATTTTTATTTAAAAACTTATCCAAGAAGAAATCTCTAGATGTAGATGGTTTCAGTGGAAAATGCTACTAAAATTTAAGGAATAATGAACACAAATTCTATATAATCTCTTCCAGAAAAAGGAAGAGGAGGGAAGACTTCCCAACTCATTTTATAAAGCCAGCATTAGCCTGACACCAAAACTGGACAAATATAGTAAACAAAGAGAAACCACAGACCAATATCCCTCACAAAAATAGAACAATTCTCAACTAAACATCAACAAATAGAATGCAACAATATATAAAAATAATTGTACACCATGACCAAGTGGGGTTCATTCCAGGAATGCAAGTCTGGTTTGATACTTAGAAATTAGTCAAATGTAATTCACCATATTAATAAGATGAGAAAGAAAAACCAAAGAACTTGTCAACTGATATAAAAAAATATTCTAGTAGGAGAGGAGGGAAGAGGTAAGACAGGGTAAAGGGGGTCAAATATATCAGGGCTGGGAGGGTGAAGTGGGTAAAGGGAATAAAATATATGGTAGCTGAAGGAAACTGGACTCTGGTTGGTAATATATAGATGTCAAATTATAATGTACAACTGAAAATTATATAATTGTATTAACCAATGTTACCCAATAATCTTAACAAAAAATAAAAAATAAAGGTCAAAAAATATAAAAGATATGAATAGATAAAAAAGAAAAAGAAAGCATTCTACGCAATCCAACACCCTTGGATTAGTAAAACATGAAAATTTAGAAAGAGAGTAAACTTCTTCAACTTTATAAAGATCATCTACAAAATCCTACAGCTGACATCATACTTAATGATAAAAGACTGAATGCTTTTCACCCTAGACTGGGTAGAAGACAAGGATGTCCACTCCCATCACTTTTATTAAAAAATAGTGATGGAAGTTCTAGTCAGTGGAATAAGGAAATCATGAAAAGAGAAAAGAAAGTAAAAGAAAAAAGAAAAGGCATACAGATTGGAACAGAAGAAATAAAACAGTTTTCATTTGTAGATGACATGATTGTCTACATAGAAAATCCCAGAGCATCTATAAAAAATTTTCTAGACCTAATAAGTAAATTCATCAAGTTCAAAATATACCAAAATAAACATACAAGAATCAATTGTATTTCTATGTACTAGCAACAAACATGTGAACACCAGAATTTTAAATACAATGCCACTTATAATCTTCAAAAATTTTTTTATAAAAAGAAATAATTAGGTGTAAATGCAATAAAACATGTGCTAGACTTATATGTGCAAAATTTTTAAAATGCTGATGAAAGAAATTGAAGAATATGAGACATATTCAAGTGTTAATAGATTGAAAGATTCAACATCATAAAGATGTTAATTCTTTCTAAATTAATATAATGGTTTAATGCAATTTCTAGCAAAATTCCAGGAAGCTTTCTTTGTAGATATAGAAAAGATTATTCTGAAATTTATATAGAAAGTCAAAAGAACTAGAATAGCTGAAATAATTTTGAAAAAGAAGAATACAGTTGGAATAATCACTCTATTTGATTTTAAAACATTATACAGCTACTATAATCAAGACTGTGTGTTACTAACAGGAGAGATATATAGATCAATGGAAGGTAATAGAGAACTCAAAAACAAATCTACACCAAAAACATCCAACTCATTCCTGACAAAGGTACGAAAGCGTTCTAGAAGAAAGATAGTCTTCTCCACAAGTGATGCTGGAGCAATTGGACATTCATTGGCAAAAAGATGAACCTTGACCTGAAGTTCACACCTTACACAAAAATTAATTCAATGAATCATACATTTAAATATAAAACACAACAGAACAGATAATTCAGCAGAAAATATGAAAAAGAAGAAAATATGAGAGATCTTCAGGGCTTAAGTATTGATGAAGAATTCCTAGGTACGACACCAAAAGCATGACCCACAAAAGAAAAAAATGGATAAATTGGACTTTACTGAATTAAATACTTTTGCTATATGATGAAAATGGATGAAAAGACAAACAACAAATGGGTAGAAAACATTTGTAAACCATACATTTGACACAGGACTTAAATCTAGAATATATAAAGAGTTGCTAAGACTCAAAAGTAAAACAAAACAGAAGACAAAACAAAGTAAACAATTCAATTAGAAAATGGGCAGAAGACTTGAAGAGACATTTCACCAAAGAAGAAATACAGATGGCAAATAAGCACATGAAAAGTCAGTCAACATCATTAATGCAAATCAATGCAAATTAAAATCACAATGAGACATCACTACCTAGTTACCCAATGGTTAATTTTTTTTTAATGTGACAATACCAAATGTTAGTGAGGGTACAGAGGAACTAGATCCCTCATACATTGCTGGTGGGAATGTAAAATGGACACTCTGAAAAATGGTTGGGCAGTTTCTTATAAAATTAAATATGCAAGTACCTTATGAACCAGCAATTGCACTCTTGAAAGTTTCTATCAGAGAATTTAAAGCTAACCTTCACACACACACAAAAATTTATACATGAATGTTTATAGCAGCTTTCTTTGTAATTACACCAAACTGAGGGCAGCCCACATGTCCTTCAACAGGTGAATGGTTAAACAAACTGTGGTACATTCATACCATAGAATACTACTCAGTAACAAAAAGGAACAAACTACTAACACATGAAACAGCTTGGATGAATCTCCAGAGAATTCTGCTCAATGAAAAGCCAATCCCATATGGTTACATACTGTATGATTTCATTATAGAGCATTCTTGAAATGACAAAATTATGGAAATGGAGAACAGATTAGTGTTTGCCAGGGGTTAAGGAGGATGTGGGGTGGGAGGGAAGTGGGTGTGGCTATAAATGGGCAACAGGAGGGATCCTTGTGGGATGTTCTGCATCTTGACTGTGTCAATGTCAGTATCCTAGCTATGACAATGTACCAGATTTTTGCAAGATGTTTCTATTGGGAGAAACTGGGTAAAGTGTACACAGGATCTCCCCATATTATTTCTTACAGCTGCATGTGATTCTACAATTATCATTAAAAATATTTAAAGTTTAATTTCAAAAATTAGTGAATGGAATTCAGCAATATATTAAAGGATAACTCATGACCAAGTGAGTTTTAATCTGGGAATTAAGCAGTGATTTAAGGAGAAAAAAATCATAATAGATGCATAAAAAACATTTTACAAAATTCTACACCCATTCATGCTAAAACTCTCAGCACACTAGGAATAGGAAGGCAATTCATCAACCTGAAGAAGGGCCTCTATAAAAACCTTTAGTGAATAGACTTAACGGTAAAATATTAAAATTTCATACACTGAGATAGGGTGTAAGACAAGGATGCCCATTCTCACCATTTCTTTTCAATGTTGTACTGAAGGTCCTACTCAGTGTAATAAGACCAGTAAAAGGAATCGAAGATTTGAAAGGAAAAAGTAAAATTGCCATCATTTGCATTTGACATGATTGTGTACATAGAAAGTCCAAAAGAATCTATAGACAAACTATTAGAATTAAGAAATGAATTTAGAAAGGTCACTGAATATAAGGTCAATATGCAAAATCAATTGTATTTCTACAAACAAACAAACAATTGAGAAAGTTTTAAATACTCTACCATTTATAATAGCATAAATATCAAACACTTAGGAATAAATCTAGTGAAAGATGTGGAAAGCATCTAGACAGAAAACTAAAAAACATAGTGGAGAGAAGTTAAAGAAGACAAATAAAGTAAGGGATAAACTATATTCACAGATTAGAAAACTCAATATTATAAAGATGTCAATTTTCCCCAAATTAATCTACAGTCAACATGATCTCATTTAAAAATCCCAGTTTTTTAATGCAGTGGAAACTAACAAATTGGTTCTGAAATTCAGATGGGAATGTAACGGGCCAAGAATAGCCTATTTAATCTTGACGGAGAAGAACATAGCTGGAGAACCCTTACTAACAGATATCAAGACCTAGGAAGTTTTAGTAATTAAGACATTGTGGTATTGGCACAAAGGTATAGAAACTGACAAATGGGAAAAAATAGAAAATTCAAAAAGAGACCCACATATACACAATCACCCAATTTATGACAAAAATGACAGTGTCGTACATAGGAGACTTTTTAGAAAAATAAGTGGTCTGGGTCAGTTGGATAGCCATGTGAAAAAAAAATTATCTTGACCCCTACCTCACATCATACACAGAAATCAGTTCCAGATGGATTGCAGATATAAATGTGAAATGTAAAACAATAAAGCTTTCAGAAGAAAATGTAGGGGAACAACATTGTATCCTTGAAGTAGGCAAAGATTTTTTAAATAAGATGGGAGAGATATATTTTATCTATGAAGAAAAAAGTTGATCATTTGGACTATATAAAAATAAATGACAAAAAGTCATAATCAAGAATATATTAGGTGATTCAATAAAAACATTTGCTGATGACTTTGACAGACTCTTCATAGGATAAATATTGTGGCCAATAAACATATGAAACAGTGTTTTACTCTGCTGATGGGTCTGTAAATTGGTACAGCCACTATGGAAAACAATATGGGGGTTCCTCAAAAAACAGAATTGACCTACCATATGATCCAGCAATCCCTCTACCAGGTATTTACCCCTAAGACTTGAAAACCCATATCCAAAAAGATATTTGCACACCGATGTCCATAGTATCATTATTCACAGTGGCCAGGACATGGAAGCAACTGAAGTGTCCTACACTAGATGATTGGCTAAAGAAGCTGTGGAACATATATACAATGGAATATTACTCAGCCATAAGAAGAAATGAAATTCTGCCACTTGCAACGATGCGGATGGACCTTGAGATAATCATGCTGAGGGAAATAAGCCAGACAGAAAAGTTGAAAATCACATGATATACCATTTATATGTGGGATATCAACCTAAAAGCAATAAACATACAGGACAAAGGAATACAGACTCATGGACATGGACAACGGATTAGTGGTTACCAGAGGGTAGATGGGGAGGTGGGAGATAAATGGGATAAATCAAATATGTAGTGACAAAAAGAAATATAAGTATGGGCAGTGAACACACGATGCACTATATATTTGCCTTACTGTTGAATTGAATACCTGAAACTTGCTAGATTTTGTTAACCAATGTTACCATAATAAAAATAAAGTAATTGATATTTTAAAAAAGAAACAGTGCTCTACTGAATTAGTCAAAAGGAAAATGCAAATTAAAGCCATAATGAGATACCACTGTATATCCTCCAGAATGAAAAACCCACTTTTACCTCTAGTAGGAGGGTAAATTGGTACAACCACTCTGAAAACTGGGAAGAAGTGTCTGCTTAAGTTGAACATGGGCTTCCCCTATGACCCAGCAATTCTGTTACGAAAAGACATGCACACAAATAGTTAGAACAGCCTTATTTATAATAGCCCAAACCTTGAAATTACCCCAATGTCTAGAAATTGAATTGGAAATGGTGACAGAAGAGAACAGGAGAAGGTTGTGGCAGGAGTTCAGGTAGGAAATGGTGGTCACAGCAGCCATGAGGTGGGTAGGAGTGCCACGTGGAGCTAGAACCCACACAACTCAGAGATGGATGAGATCTAGGAGGTGATGGGGAAGCAAGAGCCCAAACTAAGGCCCTCCAATCAAGCTTCCTGGGAGGACTTCTGTTCATTAGTCAAGGAAAGAAACTCTGGAAGAAGAGGAGGTATAGGATGGGTGTGGAGGATGAGTTTGGTTTGGAAGCACCAGGATTGAGGTGCCTGTGGGACTAGGAGAGAAGGCAACACAGAGATCTGTGACAGTGCAGAGTCCTTAGCCTGGACTCTTACTTATGGGTCACTAGAGACCTGTAGGCCAATGTCACATGAGAAAAGAAGTGGGTTCAAAGATAGGGGTCACCTGGCCTTTGGCCTGATCCAGGGCTGTGTGGAAGGCAGATGGAAGGTCAAAAAACAAGACCAGGGTCACCATTCTTTAATCCTGTTTTCTGCCCTTATTGGAGCAGTGCTTCTACTTTTCAAGACTCATGGCCCCAGTTATGTTCCTAAGGCTCTCTCGACTGTATTTTAGCAGCAGTGGAAGGGGGAGCTCCTCCATCTGTGCCTTTTCCCATAAACATTCACTGCTCAAGGAGGCACTCCACTAGCTGCCTCCTCTCCATCCGAGACTGCATTTCAGAACCATGCCCCCTGAAGAGTGAATCTGATCCATCCCCTCCTCCTATCCACTACAGGGAGTAATACAATTTTTAGATTAGATCTCATACCTCACTCTCATGTGTCACACAAGTTAGAGCATTCGGTGTGTGAATGGGGAAATCGAGGCCCAGAGATAGGAAAGGACTTGCAGAAGTTTATTGAGAGAGAGTAAATGGGGGGGCCTGGGCCAGAACTCAGGCCTTCTAAAGCTCCAAGCCTTGATTTCTTTTTCTCTTTTTGAGAAGGAAAAAGAGAAACAGAAAAAGGAGAGATGACAGGACAGAAAGAACTACTGAATAAAAGAGACACAGGGAGACAGAAAAGAGATGGGGAAAAACTCGAAGAGAAAAGAGAGAAAGGGAGAGAGAGACAGATTAGAGAGGTAAGAGAGGAAATAGAGAGATGCAGAAAGACAAAGGATGAAAGAAAAAAGAGGGGAAAGAGTAAAGAGAAAAAATAGAAAGAAAAGGGCTGGCAAGTAAGTAGAGCAGGCTGGACTTCCTGCTCCCTCAGGGGTAGCAGGAGCTTAGCCCACAGCCCTATATAAGGCAGAGATGGGTGGCCCCCGAAATCCTTACCTGCCAAAGCCCATCAGTTCTCAGAAGCCCAAACCAGAACTGAGCAGTCGATCTAAACAGAAAACAAACAGAGCAAAATGAAAACATGCTGGCTGTCCCCACCCCCACCCCTGGTTGGGGCTCTGTGCATTCATTGGCCCCCAGGAGGCCACTGGGAAAGCAAGGAACAGCTTGTGTAACCCTCCTCTCTCTGTGGTCTCCCATCCCATAGCCACCCCCCACCAAGAGCCATATATTCAGCTCTGTTCAAGATGCCATAGTGGGGAGGTGCAGGGCTTGTGGGCCCTGGGGGCTAGTGGAGCATTGTGTTTCTGCCCTTAATGTGGCAGAGTAGCGACAAGGCCAGTGGAGGACTGACAGAGAGGTGAAGCAGCGGGAGACAGAGATGTGACTCTCCCCCATGCAAAGCTGGGCATTATCGAGCAGCCCAAAGCCTGTCCTGGGTGTGATAGGGGTGAGAAGGCAGGCAGCGAGGGTAGGAGGAACAGGGTGTGGCAGGGTTGAGAAGAGGGCACACTGAATGCTTATTATTAGTATCATGCGCTACTTTCTGTCTCCATTGGGCTCTGGAGCTAGTAGTCATGAAAAGAGAGTTTCTGTTTACATTATAACTTATTATTAATAATGATACAAGTGATAATTAATATTGGTCTTGTGCTTGGCAGTTAGCAACACCACACAGACAAACTCACTGGATCCTCATAGCCCTACCTTGCAGTACTGGGCATAAATCTTTCACAGAAGGGGAAACTGAGGCTAGGTGTTGAACTGACTTGGCACACAGCTGGCAGACAGTTGACCCTGGGTAGATGATATCAAGTTGGTGTATTGTGACTGAGATGTAATGACAAGAACCAGCATTTAAGAATGAAAAAGTATCTCTCTAAACTCAGGGGCGTCTCCTACCCCTAAGACCTTCTCACATCATCCAAGGAAGCAGACAGGTGTGAGCACTGCATGTAGGGGAGGCCAAGAGAGGGGCTGCAAGCAGGAGTGACCATGAACAGATGGCAGCAGTCCTGGGGCAGGGGTCACCCCAAGATTCAGGGAGGTGCTCAGAGGCTAGCACCTGCTTCATAGTTGGAGGTAGGGGACAAACAAAAGGATGCAGTCAACAAATATTTAGGATCAAGCACATATAGTGATAGCGGTTAAGGACATGGACTTGCCTGAGTTCAAATCATATCTTTGCTACTTTATATCATGTCCTTTAGCACAAATGACTGCATTTTGGCCTGTGCTTTTCTCTTTAATAGTAACTTAACTCTTAGAGTTCATGATGATTAGATGTGTTATTCCAAGTAAAGCAGTTAAAGAGTGCCTGGTACATGGTACACCTCAAATATTAGTTCCTGATGTCCTTGTCATTGTTGATTATTCGCCAGGTCTAGGCTGAACACTAGGACAGCATCAGTGAGCAAAAGCAGCTGTGGTGTCTGCCATCATGGAGTTTTGAGTATGGCAGGGAAGGTGGCAATTAATGAAAAAGTACACACAAAAAAACAAAATCGCAGTAGTGACTACTGCTGTGCAGGAGATAAAAATTAGGAAACATGTCCTAGCCAGGAAGATACAGAAAGTTTCCATGAGGAAGAGGCACTTGAGCTGTGTGTTCAAGTAGGAGTCAAATAACAAAAAAGGGAGGGAAAATCATCCTAAGGCAGAGAGCACACCATGTGCAAAGGACCAAGTGGCAGGATGGAGCTTGTTAGAAGATGTAGATGGAGAAGTACACAGGGGACAAACCAAAGCAGACCCTATAATTAATGCCCAGGAGTCTTGCCTTTATTGTAAGAAAAAATGGAAACAAGGGAAGTATTTTAAGGATGGAGTCACATGTTCAGCAAAAGAGAGGGCCTACTTTTAGGTTGCAAAGGGTCTCCAGCTCCGAGGTGGGCTGAAAGGCCACATAGAGCAGGGTGGGCAGAGACTGCCATTGGCTTTCTCAGGATGTGACCTTGGGCAAGTCCTTTCCCCTCCCTGGGCTTCAGTTTCATTTGTATCACAAATGGTCTCTGAAGCCTACTTTAGGGGTCATCTTGCCCTTTTCTGTCTGCCCTCAGTCCCTAACCCTGCCCCCCTATTAAGAGGAGAAGGCAGGAAAGATATTCTGAATAGAGTGCAGCCCTTCCCCTCCTCCCTACACCTTCATAAAGACTGCCCTTCCCCCTTCTAGACTCTGTGGGAAAGAAGGCCACTCGGGGGCCAAGTTCCCTTCTCTTCCTCCTCATGCACCTATGGCTCATCCCTGTCAGCCTCAGGCCATTATGGGACTGCAGGAGGCTCAAGGGACCCCCATAGTGGTTGCTCGATGTACTGGAAGGCCCAGAACCACAGGCAGCTGGGAGAGGCTGCCCCCGCCAGGATGATGGAGTGGGTGTGACATAAATTTCTCAGGACAGGCAGCAAAAAAACATTTACAGCCCCTCCTTGCCAAGTCTGGTTCCAATCAGGCCCCAGGCCGGCCTGCTCTGCTCTCTACACCCACCACACCGGGCTGGCTCCTCCAAAAGCCGGAGTCACTTAGGGCTTTTGTCTCTCTTCCTCCTCTTCTCACTGTTTAAGAAATATGCACAAAGACACACACACACAGCCCCCACCCTTTCAACTCTCTGTGTACCTACAGGACTGTATACATGTGCACGTAGCCATACACACAGATGGTCCTTTGGGTTCTGTGTCCCCACACACATATACAAACAGATAGACACACACAAACACACACACTGCACACTCACACTGGAAACCAACACTGGGTGGGCTGAAGAAGGCTTTAGGCCCTACCGCCAACCAAGAGCAGCAGATAACAGCATCCTTTGAGGATGGACAGCAAAAAACCTCGGATTTGCCTTCTTTCAGTAACGACCCCCAAGCCACTTCTCTCTTTCTCCTCTTCTCAGTGCCCTGGCTACTGTCCAAGGCACGGGAATGCCTGGCCAGGCTCTGAGCAGGCGTCAAGGGAGGCTGAGACTGAGTGAGAGTGTCTCAGAGGGCAGTTGAGCCAGACACAGGAGCCCCAGCTCCCTCACAGCCCAGTGGCCCTGGGACCTCAGGGGAGCATTACTCCAGGTCAAGATCACCTTCCTTTCTAGGTACTCCACCTTGTTGCTACTGTCAGCCCAGGCCACCAAAGTCCTTACCCAGCCACCAAAGAAGTATCTATGTTTCTTGGTTTGAGCTGAACAGATTTCTTCTTTCATGGGCCTCTCTTGCCTACCTGAATGCTCAGGCCATTTGGTTCCTCCAGGCCAAGCTAGAAGGGGCCTCCTTGTTTACTCAAAATGTACAGATTGGTCCCTGCCAAGCAGAGCTCAGAACTCAGGCCACAGTGATAGTCTCACAGCCATGGAAGGCTGGGTAGTGGGAGAAGGTGAGTCTCTCCAAGCACAGCTTGAGAAAGACTCCGGGGCTATGAACATCCAATGACTGGTTTGCTCTTTCTTTTCCTCAAACAATCAGAGTGGTGGCCCCTTACAAACCTTAAAGGGAAGGTGGCTTTACATGGCCACCCTCCCTGAGATGCAGTGGGGTGCAGGGCAAAACGTGGGCTTAGGGAAACCAGGTCTGTGTTCCAACCCCTCCTGACCCTGTGCCAGCTGCAAGAACTGGGAAACTGAGTGAAACCTACTGATTGGTTCTTGTCAAGTTCTAACATGCCTGGAACATGGACCATAGGAAATGCTCAAACTGGGTCCATTGCTTCCCACAAACTCTGCCCACCTGAAATTGAATGCCCTGGGAGGAGGGGAAAAGAGAGGAAGGACAATGCCAGCTGTTCCATTCCAGGTTTGACACTTACTACTTCACCTATAACTCCTTCATCTGTATTAGGTAGTTACTCTCCGGACCTCGCTTTGGCTCCTGAGCTCACACAGGGGACATTATACCAGGTTGAGGACATGGGTAGGCTTGGCAGTGAAGGAGGGTGCTTTTAATTCTGGTTTTGAGAGTATTTCAGCCTGAAGAAAGAAGGCTTGTCAGACTCCCCTAGCTGCCCTTTTTCTCAGGGGCCATTGAGCAAGCCACTTGGCTGCCAGGGCCCAGCCACACACTGGCTCCAGAGTGACTTGGAGGACATCTTTATGAGGCACAAAGTCAAGTATCCACCTATGAAAGCAGCAGCAGCAAAGTGGCTGGCCTGACCTAGGGTGGAGGAGACTACCTCCCTCTTGCCCAGATACCTCAGAGCCCAGAACACCTGGCCCAGGCCTTCGCCAGGCCCCTTGGACAGAGAAGCTCATCTCATTGCAATCTCTCTGGAATTGGCCACTATTTTGTTTTAAGTTTTGCTAAATTGATGGACAAAAAGTCTTGTTCTTTATATTCCACTTGGCTGGAGTCAGGAAGGGATCAGAGTACCAGGTGAGTACCTATTAAGTGGTGTTGGCCCTGTAGATTAGAGAGGTTAGCGAAGGGGCCAAGGAGAAGCAGGCCATGACAGGGCTCAGACATATTGTCTGCCTAGGGACAGGGCAAGAATGAGAAAAAACCGGTGGCCACGTCGGATCACTCTAAGAGATGAAGAAAAACCCTAGTGCTAGGCGGGTGAGGCCCAGTAAGATGTGATTGCCAGTTCTTGCAATTGGCCAAAGTTCTCTCCCAAATCTGTGTGGAGTCCCTCTGCCTGGCTAGACAAGTATAATTATAATGTAAATTGGGCTTTGGAAACGCAAATGGCAGTACAGAGTTGGAGGGAGTGACCTGGCTTCTGAACAATGGAGACCTAGGTGATGACTCTGGGGACCCTGGCCGAAAAGGAATCACAGAAGCTTGAGGAGAAACAGAGATACGAGGGCCATAGCACTCTGAGAGCAGCAGGGCTAGTTGTGGAAATCAGGGTGGCCACTGGGAAAGAATGTGGAGCCAGAAGTCCCAAAGGTGGTCCTGAGCAGACGAGGACAACACCCAAGCTAAGGTATTCCTTCCTGGGCTGTGTGGGCACAGGCCGAGGCCTGAAGCTCAGGGCTGGTGGCAATGTCCCCTCATTCTTGTCTTGAGTAGAGGAGCATTGCTGGCTAGTACAGTGAGAAGTTGTATAAAAGACCAGAGGCCAACAAAGCTAGAATGAATGAGCTTAGATAGTAGCAAGAACTTAGGGTAGACACCAAGAAGAACTTACTCAGAGTAAGAACCTTTAGATACAGTAGGTAACGAAAGAAGGCCAAAAGGCCTCTCTTGGATATTCTCAGCAGTTACCCGTTCCCATGCTTTCCCCTCCCCAAACATCTCATCACCCCCTAGTCCACCATCATGCATGTTCACCAGAGGCAGTCCTGCCCACTACTAGCAGGCTCAGAAATTCAAGGTCACTTCTGGGAACAGAACATCTGGGAGCCAGCTCAAGCCATGGATGACATCTAGCTCAAGCCAAGAGTGGCCTGAATTTTTGCTACTCTGTAAAATGGGAGATGGCAGCAATCTCATTGGGTTGCTGTGAGGACTCCAGTATGATGATCTATTGGGTCACTAAGCACTGCCAGAGTGCCAGCATCCTACCACGCCCAGTGCTAAGCAGCTGGGGAGTGCAAAGATGAACAGGAAATCCAGCCCTGTCACAAGGATTCATGGTCCAGTGAGAGAGCTAACATGTGTAACTGCGTGCCCCACACCAATGCGGTGCAGAGTGGGGCTTGGCGGTATTCTTCTGCTGGCTTTGTCTTGCATGCATGCTGTTCACACCCTGCAAAATGCTCCCCGTGCAACAGCTCACTTGATATCCACAACAGCCCAGGCCCTCATGTTTCAGATGGGCAAAATGAGGCCCAAAGAGGTTAAGGGCCTTACCCACAGTTATACAGATTGTAAGTGGCAGAGACAGGGCCCAAGTCCTTGGGGCTCATTGAGGCTATTTCCACTGAGACTCCCAGTTGTTGCCTCCTGGCTTTGCCCTCAGGTCCCTCATTTTCTCTTCTGGTAAGCACCATCCTAGTTTAGTTTTTTGGGGGTTTTTTTGTTGTTGTTTTGTTTTGTTTTGTTTTTTTAAATCATCAAATCCCACGTAAGCTACAGGACAAAGTGCCCCTAGTGCCAGTGGGCTTGGAAGAGGGAAGAGGAAAGAGGACTAGGAGAGAACCTGCATCCCCAAATCATCCTTTTCTATGAAGTCCTGCTTCAATGGATACCTATGGCATCTAGACTTGGAGGATGAAATGTCTTAAGTTTTCTGTAGCATGAAATTCTGGGTATATCTTTTAAAAATCTTGTATTGCCAAAATGTCAGAAGAGGTGTTATCTGTACCCACTGAGAGATTTTGAGGCATGTGGGCAAGAGATGCTGCATTAATCTGAGCCAGTGGGTGTGAATGAGGAAGGTTTCTACTTAGCCATTGGGTTCAGAGTTCGTCGTTCATCTGTTGACAGGTAAACAAATCAAGGACAGTCCAGTGAGGGCTGAAGCAGGGGACAGAGAACTCTTCTTGATCCATTTTGCCGAGAGAGAGAGAGAGAGAGAGAGAGAGAGAGAGAGAGAGAGAGAGAGAGAAAAGACAGACAGAGAGAGACAGAGAGAGACAGAGAGAGACAGAGAGAGAGAGATTTATCGATGCCTGCATCCTGGACTTTAGAGGAGGTTGTCCTCCATGTCTGGCTACAGAGAAGTGGAAAGAG
This sequence comes from Cynopterus sphinx, assembly GCA_030015415.1. NCBI lineage: Eukaryota > Metazoa > Chordata > Mammalia > Chiroptera > Pteropodidae > Cynopterus > Cynopterus sphinx. The sequence goes on from CM057388.1 coordinate 79,742,732, forward strand.
GGAGTAAGCATGACCCGAGCTGTGCCACATGCATTCACATAGGTGATCTCCTTTCCTTCTCACTGTAGGGTAGATGACACTCCTACTTTATTGCCCTCAGACCTCCCACTCTCTCTTGAGGTAAAGCACTGACCATTTTAGGAGACAGGTTCCATGATGTGAGGGAGTTGGTCCATTGTCCCAAAGCTGGTACATGCTGGAGCATGGATTAAAACCTCCATCTCAACAGACTGCAGAGGCCTTGCTCTTTCTTCTTGGGAGAGAGACGGGACATTGGAAATACTCTTGAGGCCACTGGGAATAATAGGGCCAGCTCAGGATGGGTCAAGCCAGGTGTTCACCCCAGGTGCTTCCTCACAAGCTTGTCCTCAGTGTCCTGCCTCTTCCCTTTGCAGAGTAAGGCTAAGCGGAAATGCCTCCCCATTCTTCAAACATTTGCAGGAGGCTGAGGATTTGCAGCTGGAAAGGGCAAAAGGAGAGCCGATGACCTCAGCCCATAGGGAAGCCTCTTTTTGAGCCTGTCTGGACCGCTCAGCACCCTCTTCAAGCTTCACTGTATCCTTTGCCAAGCCTCTCTGCCGGGGTTTTTCCAGAGGTCCAGGGAAATTCCAGGAGTCAAGGATGTCACTGTTTCTCACACATAGTCACAGATCGCACAAATGTACCTAGATGATCACACATGGCTACAGTCATTTTTTACTATGGTTGTATGAGCAGGTCTGTGCTCACACGTGTGCACGCACACACACTATAAGTGATAACTAATTCCATAACCGCCCATAAAGCCCACATCCTCTGTTTCTGTTTACACTTTAGCAAGTCACATCTCGTGCTGCCTGGAGTGAGTGCAGTGGTCACAGCCATGCTCAGAGACCAGATTTTGCCAAGCCCAGGCTTGGAGGGGCCACCCCCTCTACTTGATCTCTCTTTCTTTCTACTCCCTTTCTTCCACCTTCTTCTTTCTCTCACCTTCCTCTTTCTCCTCCCCCTTTTCTTCCTCTCAAAGTTTCCTCCCTCTTCTAAAGACCACCCATGTTTAGCCACTCCTCACCTCAACATACACATATCATTATCATAGGTCACATCATCATAAAAAAGAAAACTGAGAACTGAGTCTGCTGGGGCATTGATGGCCGTGAGCCCAGAGAGGCTAGGAACAACTGCCTTGTTTGGTAGATAGGTAGTAGGGATATGGGTGACAGGAAACATTTTAGAAGCAGTTAACCAGAGAGCTTGGTTGAGTACTATGGGCCCAGGCAAGATGTCTACTTTGAGAAGATTCCAATGTACAACTACAGCTAAAGTAAACTGGAGTTGAAAGTAGTCTGGAGCCAGACTACCATGTGACATAGGCCAGTTACTTGACCTGTCTGTGTCTTATTCTCCTCATCTGTAAACTTAGGGACAGTAATAATAACTTACTTCACCGTGGTTTAGAGGATCAAATGAATTGATACATGCAAAATTTGGTGCAGGGCCTGGCATAGGAGAAGCACTACATAAAAGTGTGCTAATATTTTAAGGATCAAAATGATTAGCATCTCTCCACACCCCCCCCCACCAAACCTATTTATTTTCTCCTGCCTCTGCAGACATCATCAAATCAGTGACCAGTTCTCCAAGCCAGACTTGGCAGAGGCTATATGAGTTACGTAGCCTGAGTCACCACTCATCCACCATCTGTTGGCATTCACCTTTATTCTCTTCCCAGTATTGCCCACTGATGGGACTCCCAGGTCATCTCTGGCATTGGAGCATTCCGCACCCTGCATTCCTTGGTTCTCTTGGCCCTGCTCTTTTGCTCTATTTAGCATCTGGCCAGTCCCTCTCCAAGAACTAAACTCCTGAAGCTGATCCCCAGACAAGGGGAAGGCTCACAGTGGGTCACAAACACTCCTGGTCCATATCTCTTCTCAAATCCATGTTCAATGATATCATGTTGATAGCCTGAATTCAGCCAGTGTAGGAGTATTTACACCACAGTAATTAGCAAACACTGCAAACAAAGAGACCCCTCCATAGATGACTTTTTTTCTCCCAGGCATTAGATCAAACTAACTATAGCAGATTCCTAACAGCAGCATTCCCCATATGATCACTATCCAGTGGCTATTTCCATTTTGGAACCTCAGGGCCCAACATTGACTCTGTTTCTGCTCATTGGCACCAAATTTTCCCACTTGGAAGATCTTCTCACTGCCAGCCAGACCCCTCCTCTGTTTGTCCAGTGTTGACCCAAGGAGTCAGCAGCCTCATATCCAAGTCCTCAGCAAGCCAGGATGAGGCAGATACTGTAGTCTGAAGGGCAGAGTCTAAGATTTAGCTAGTTCTATCATTTGCTGTGTTAGGAAGGAGGAGGCCTGGGGAAAGCTGAGCCAGGGCAGTGATTGCCCAGACATTGGACTAATATATCCCCAAGCTTTTACTGTGTACCAGATAAATTGGATACAAAAAAAAAGAAGAAGAAGGATATGGCCTCTGACCTCAAGGAGCTTCTGACCCTTTGGGGCATGGAGGCAGGTGCTACCAAAGTTGGGAGTAACTACAGGATGGCTTTTAAGCCCTGGGGTTCAAACTAAAGTGGAACAGAGACTTATGGCTTCCAGGCAAGATTAGGTTAGGTGCTGTGTGGGCCAGAGGAGCCACAGCATTTATCTGCATTTGCTCGGTGGAGTGCACTGGCTGCTGGCTGAGGTGGTTTTCCAAGGCTTTTTGGCCAGAATGCAGCCCCCACTCTCTCAGCACGGCCACACCCACTCAAGGGAGTGGAACTGTTGGCCAGGAGAGGAGTCAGGCAGGGAATCCCAGCCCCTCCCTGCCCCAGACTCAGCCCAGAAGGGCCTGGCATGCTTCTAATATCAAGCAGCAAATTCAATCAGGCAGATGAGAATTCCTATTATTTTAATATATTTACAAGAGAGTTTAAGGTGGATTTCGTTCCATGCTGTATATTTTTACAACATGAGGTCAGGCCGCTTTGATAAATGCTATACTACAGGAAGGAGGGGGCCTTGGGAAAGGGTAAGTGAGAGAAAGTTAGAAGGAAAAGGAGAGACAGAGCCAGAGCCAGAGACACAGAGTGAAAGAAAGCTGGAGAGAGAGAGAGAGAGAGAGAGAGAGAGAGAGAGAGAGAGAGAGAGAGAGAAGACTGATTCTATGTGTGTCTGTAGATCTGTTTTTTGCACATGTGCCTTTGACTGCATGCGCGTTTCTGTGTCTGTTTGTTGTTTGAGTAGACAAATCCATTTGGGGATAAATAGGATGATTTTTCCACCTGCAGGAAGCAAGGCAGCCAAATGCTGATTGGAGCTGCTCTACTCTTCAGCTCTCAGAAGGCCTTGGGTTGCTCCTGAGGCCAGGCCCCAGGCTCTGCTTAGAAATTCAGATGCAGGCAGGCTGCCAGAAAGGCCAGGGCACTTCCCCAAAGCTTTAAAGACCCTACTCTGCAGTAATCCTAAGCAGCAGAGGGGCCCTGGGCCCCTAGACGTCCTACTGGCTAAACCATGGCTTCCAAGTCTTCTGTGAAGGTGGCTGAAGCACCCGCCCACAGTCAATATACTGCTGGAGCCTGAGCTTTGGCGTACCTTTCTTGAGATCAAAATGAGTGAGCATGGCAGGAGAGAGTTGGCTACCAGGTTGTGAGAAAAGTTTTCTAGTCTGAAGGCTGGGGGATGGATGTGATCACCCTTGGAGGACTTTATCAGTACAGAAGTATTTGGCTGAAAGTTTTTCCTGACTATCAAGATGGGAGGAGAGAATTGGCAAGGATTCTGTTTCTAGAGAACTTTCCTTATCACAGACTCCTGAGGAAGGACCCACATGCTTGAAGCTGGCACTGAAATGTCCCTGGCCCAGCCTGGGCCTGACAGGTAACCTGGGTTACGAGTGACTCCATCCCTCTGCTTCTGGACAGGTGCATACCTGTACAAACCAGCATTGTGTTCATCTGTCCTTAGGGCCTCCCCAGGGTCCAGATAGTTACTTCCACTATACCTGAGATGGGATCAGCTGCGTATGATTTTCCTCCACGGAGGCAGACGGACCCCTTTCCACCATCCCTGCCTTGATCCTGGGGCCTTTGGGACAGCCAGTTCACAAGAAGGACAGGTCTGACCTTCTTCAGCCTAAGTTGATGGCCATTTTTTTCCATTTTGGAGGAGGGCCAGAAAATTGTCACATAAAGAACTAGAGGACAGGTAAAATGAGAAGGAGAAAAATAAAGGAGGAGGAGAAAGAGAAAGTCCATATTGTTATCTCTCCCAAAGCACTGTAGACACTTCTCCAAGCAGAATGACCAGCTAACTTGCGGTCCCCTCTAACTCTGAGTATAACCTTGGGACAGGTTTGGCAGCCTGCAAACAAAGCATCGGAGTCAGGGAGGTTCTGTCTTTGCTCTTGTCAGTCACCAGAAGATGGTAGTTGTTCTGTGGTTTGCTCCAGTCTCTCATTCCACCACCTGTCCCAACACCATCATCCTTTGGATCAGGTCTAACCATTACCACCTTCGGGGATGGCATATATTCCAAGGCTAGGCAGTCTGGTAACCTTTTAGTATCTTAAAAATATTTTGGCTGCTGCCAACATTCAAGGGCAGGGGGTCAGGAGATACCCAATCTTATTTCTGTCTCAGTTACTCCACCACCAAACTACATTAGTGCCTCCTGTATGTACTGGGGCATCAGAAAGAGAAGTTTCAGCAGAGAGAAGAGAAAATGCTTAAGAACTGGGAGCTCCCAAGGGAAATCCCTCTGGGCAGTGGAAGGGTTTGGGTGGTAGGCTTGCCATAAAGGCCTGGAGCCAATTCCAGGGCAAAACAGCAAAAGGCCACACGAAGATCTGGGTGGCCTTGGAGAGTGGTCATGTGCTATAGCACAGAGCTTGTTCTAGGGGCCAACAAAATGGCCCAAAAGGTCCCTGTCAGGGACCATTGGTGGGCAGCAAGGGAGGCTAGGGTACTATTTAGCTTGACCTACTGTTGAGGTAGGTAGAAAATCCCCCAACCCTCAGTGTGGCATGAATGGCAGAAATGGGGTCTGGGTTGCCAAGTCACTGAGGGACCTGTGTAGTGTGGCCCAGGCCAGACTCTGGAGCTCTGGGCTAATGCTTACCTGGGGTCATTGCAGCCTCTGACACCTGAGGCCAGGAGGTTTCTTCCTGTCCAGAGAGCATGCAGGTCTTCCCTACATAGAGAGCATGTAAGCAAAAGGGCACATGCATACAAATGAGTGCCAATTTCCTGTGTATGCACCAAACAGGGTCTGGTCTACTAACCCCTGCTTGCACCTCCCACAGTCTGTCAGAGCCAACAAGGGTGTATAGATTCCATTGCCTGTCCAGTTCTGGCCCAATTCCAAATTTTCATCCCAGAAGCCTTTAATCTAAAGAAAGTCCCCAGAATGTGGCCAGCTAGTGTCTCTCTCTCAACTCCATGGCCACTGAGGAAGCCAGAGTCTTTCTGTCTGCATCTCTGGGCAGTTTTCTGCAGTTCAGATCAGACCAAGCTCCCCAGAGACTCAGCCTCGTGTGGTCTTTTTTCAGATACCACCTGAAACAACTGTCACTCTTCCAAAGACTCCTCGTCACCTTGTCCTCCCAGTCCCCATCACCTGCCCTCTCCTCTTTTCTTTTCTGGCTAAGAGCCATCTTTAACAACCATTCAACCTACAGTCAGGTATCCTGCTATCTTCCAGTTTGGTGGCCCTGTACCTCTCAATGGCTGCAACACTCTTTCTACCCCCTTAGAATTACCTCTTGGCTTCTGTCCACACTTGTCCCAAGCTCCCCATGTCCAATTTCCCCCAAATCACCAAAGTCTGATTGCCCGGGCAATTATTGTTGCTACAGTCCTCCAGCTGTCCTCTATGTCCTCAGAAAGTTAGAGGTGGGAGGATTTCTCTCCATCTGGAGACAAATGGATCTCAAAATATATCAATCTCTATTGTCATGTTCTGTTGTTAAGAGGCAGAGTTTAGTGCTAGAAAGCCTGGGCCCAGGTGTTAAAGGCCTGGGTTATAATCCCAGCTCCGCCATAGCCTGGCTGTGTCAAGTTGGGCAGCTGACCCCCCTCTCTGAGCTCCTTGCTGCTCCAGCTGTCAGATGTTCAGATTGGACACAATCATTTGCCAAAGTTCTTCCAGCTCTGACCTGACCTCAGTCTGTGTTTGCATGGAGGAAATGCCGGCCCTTGCTTTGGCCACACTTTTTGGCCCCACTGACAATAACTGACAACAGTGCCTCCCTGTGACTCTGGCAACCCTGGCCACTAGGGAAAACACATGTCACATCAAAGGCCTGAGGCCCAAAGGACCCTCTTCTGTTCTGGATTCCTGGCCCTCACCCTCCTGTGCACCCCTTCCTGCCTTGCTTCCCAGCCAGGTCCTGCTCCCTTTCGTGAACCCCTCCTTCCATTTATTCCCTTTCCTGGCCCCTCGCCCTACCACATGCACCTCCCCGAAATGCTGGGCCCTGCTCAGGGATGCGTAGGCTCCTCTCCCCCTCCTTTCTGGTGTTTCACCAGCCGGGAATTCCTTTGGAAACGGAGCCTGGAAAGCCTCCCGTCCTTAGAAAGCCCTGGCCCCTACCCTGGCGGCCCAGCTGCCAAGCCCCGGCCTGTGGCAGGTGTGTGCGTCGGTGTCTGGCCCTGAAGATTTATAATCTGTGGCAGGAGGGAGGCGCTGCCTTTGGAAGCATTTCTTCTGTCCTCAAACAAAGGACTGTGGTCAGGGCCTCCAGGGGAGCAGATGAGTGCAGAAGAAGCAACAGGCCCCTTTCTCACTTGTCTCCCTGGCTGCCAGCCACCCCATCTCTCCTTGCTGCATCCTTGGTGGGCATCTGCCTCCCTCCGGCTGGCCTCACTCTCTTGCTTGCTTCTTCTTCATGTGGCATATATGTCACATACTCTTTTTACCTTCCTCCCCCTCTCCAGGTCCCACCCTGTCTACTGTTAAAATGTCGTACATCTGTGCCTCTTTCCCATGCCCACTGTCTATTCTTAAGGCCTCCTTCCAAAGGAGCTCTTTCTCACTACCTGTTATCAACATTGATAATAGTGATAATATCGCCAGAGAAAATGCAGATCTGATTGCACTGATCCCCTGCTCAAAACCTTTGAAGGGCTCCCTGTTGCCTGCAGGGTCAAGTCCTAACTAACTAACTAACTTGGTACTCAAGGCTCCAGCATTCATTCACAGCACCATCTCCTGTCCTTTGAAGTCATGAACTCTACTCTAGAGCCACGCAGAGAGCTCTCCTTGCTATCCCAAACAGGGGTCATTGCTGGATGCCCCACAGGTACCTCAGTCTCCACATGTCCTAAACCAAATGATCCACCTGGTCCTCTGCTCCCTCTCCACAGTGTCCTGCACCCTCACTGGCCTCCTCATTCCCTCACGTCTGGCGTCCAATTGGGAACCAAGTCCTGTCATCCATTATTTCTGCCATCTCCTGACACCCCTTGCATCATCCCATGGCTGCCACCACAGAACAGAACAGGGCCATGTCTTGCCTGACAATTCTTGTAGCCTCTCTCCACAGCATCAGGAAGATTTCAAAACAAGCTCTGATGTGGTTCTACTCCTTGAAGCTGACCACCAGAGGACACATCACCTTCCCAACCCTGCCTCCCAATCCTTGACATGCTGAGCTCCTTGCCTTCTCTGAACCTGACTTACAATGTCCTACTCCCAGTTCTTTGCTCCTACTATTATCTTCACTTTGCATGTACTCCCATCTCTCTGCTGTTCAAGTTTCCTACAAGGCTCTTTGAAAATGCTGCTTCTTCCAGGAAGCATTCCCAGAGCCACCCTGTTGGAAATACCTGTTTCTCCTATAAACATTTGCTGAGATTTCTGGCCAGGTTTTATGTAGCAGTTCAGTGCTCAGGATATGGAGCTCTAGCTCTGTCATTCCCTAATTCCTAAGATAATGTGCATAACTTCTTGAGCCTCAGTTTCTTCACCTATAAAATGGAAATTGCTATAGTTACTGCCTCATAGGGCCCTAGTGAATAGGAAATGATTAATCTGTGCAGTGCTCATGGAAGCGCCTGCCACAGAGGAAGTGCTGTCACTGTGTTATCATTGCTATTATTAGTACTATGAGTCCTTTACTGGTCTGCCAGACCCTGATGGGGAGGCACCAAGTCAGACCCCTTTGGTCTCCCTTATCAGAGCTGCTCAAAGACATTCGCTGACTGAACTGAGGTGATCACCCCAACCTCCACCATCTCAGGCTCCTGCAAAGCCTGAAGTAACAAGGGAGGATGAGAGACACAGGAAGAGTCCTCCCCTCCCTGGTGTCAGTGTGGCCTGAGGAGCAGTCCAGCCTGTTGCAGCCAAGCTTCCCGCCTCTCTTCTGAGGCCACTGTGCAGCTGAACGTCCCTGAGTGCGGGGGTGATGGAGACAAATTGGAGAGAATTCAGAGGAGCAAAGTCCCTGAGCCCTTGGGAAAGGGCAGGCCCTGCTGAGGAGGAGATGGAAGCTGTTCCATGTGTGTGGCTTGGCTGAAGGACAGAGCTGGGCGTGGCAGAAGACATGATAACTGGAGACAGGGACTCCGGCAGTGCAAACAAGCTGGAGAGCGGGGTAGCTGGGAGCTCCATGGTGGAACAAGTCTGCCGAGGCAAATGGGCTCTTGAAATACAAGCTGGAGTTTCCTGGAGCCCCAGGCTACCATGCAAGCCTCCACCTCTTACTGGTCAGGACAGGACCCCTTGCCCTGGTTCCCAGGGCTGTCAGTTCTGCATAGCCCTGCAGTCTGGGCTGTAGGATGGAGTCCAGCCCCTCCCCTTATCTACCCACAGCTAGCTGAGATTGGGCCTGGGATGGGCTCAACTGAGTCTCGGACGTCCCAGTGTTTGGCTCTCCCTACCAGTCTGCACAGCACTGCTCGGGGTGCTGTGCAATACCTGCTGGCCCACCACAGGGCTTGTGGGCTCTGGGCCATACCTCTCTCTCCCCTATCCCAGCTTAAAGCTATTGTTTTCAGACCATTGACCTCTGTCCCTCTCCTCCCGGGTACTAAGGGGCATCTCAGGGGCATAGAGAGGCCGGGAGGAAATATTGGAAATGGCCTCTACATCCTCCCCTCAGATCCGGACTGCATCGTCCTTGGGCCAAGATAAATAAAGCAAGCAAGGGAGAGGCCTCTGTATGCTCAGTACTGATGGCTAAGAGGCCTAGTTGTGGGGGTGGTGGGTTGAGCATCAATCTACCCAAGGCTGCCTGTAACCCTCCCCCCAAAAAAACATGGCAGAAATGAGACCAAGTCAGGTGCCTGGGAGCTGGTGGTGTGAGGAACAAAGCAGAATGCCCTCAGTTCCCCCTCCCCTGGGACAGAGCTTTCTTGGGGTGCTGAGTCTGAGAGCTGTGGAGGGGGAATAAGGGAACTTAGGAGGCGGGAGGACTCGAGCCTGTCCCCAACTAGAACCCCAAACCGCTGAACTGCTGGTGTCTGGCCTCTGGTCGGAGACTGTGAGGGCCCTCAGAGTGGGAAATCTGGAGGGAAAAGGCCCAGAATGCTTCAAAATGAAAGTTTCCCAAGTGTCTTGGCTGGGCACCTTCTACCCTGACCCTTTAGGGGTCTTAAACTCTACCCTTGAGGTTGTAGCTTAGCAGAAAGAGTATGAGTCTTGAGGCAAAGTTGAATTCAAATCTAGTTGCTTTGCTGTTTTACTGATGAGTCCTGGGCAAGTTAAACCTGACCTTCCTATCATGAAATGGAGCACAAAATCTCCACCTCACAGGACTATTAGCAGGAGCTGATGGGAAAATGATGTGCAAGGGCCTGGCCCATGGTAGGTGTGAGCTGCTTTGCTTTTCTCTGCACTGAATGTGGCCCTCAGGCCACTGTCTTAGGAATGAAACTACCATGCTCCACAGAGAAGAGTTGGCTGTGACCCCTAGGTTAACTCCAGGGAGTCCCCTTGTTTCCTCTAACCTCAAGGTCATAAAGTGACTAGGAAGATATCAAGGCCCTTGCTACTTGGGCCAGGAAGGCACCTCACTGACTCTTTAGGTACAAGAGTGTCGCCAAAGGGGATTCTCCCCAAAAAGACCCCCAGCCCCTGCGTTGTTCCTGTTTACAGCCATCCCTGGCACCCCAGATTCCCTGCAGTGTTGAAGAGACCTCTCTGCCAGCTCTCTGACTGAGTTTTGGCCTTGCCTGTGGAACTTTTTTGGGTTTCCACACCGTCAACACCATTCTTTGTCCTTTGGCTTTTCCTACTACCTCTTCCCTGTTCAAAGCCAAGAGCTCACTCCTAGGCCTGCTTTGTCACCTGTTTTTAAGAAGTCTTTGGAGAAGAGACTAGCTTGTAAAGGTCCACCCATAATGGCAAGGGCAAAGAAAAGAGCCTGAGAGTAAAGGCCAGGAGATTTCAGCTCCAGTTCCAACTGTCAACTCACTCCTTGTGTGGTTTTCAGGAGCCACTTCCTCCTTGAACCTTTGTTTTTCCATCTACAAAATGGAGGTCCTAATTCTTGTACCCCAGGGCAATTGGGAAGTGCACACACATTAATGGAGGTAGGAACTCTGAAAGAATGTTTTGGCTAGAGGACCTGGAATTTAACCTTTTGAGCTTGGCTCAGTTTTATGGCAGTGGAGGATGCACAGAACATATAGGAACATCAATCCCAATTATTGTCACTCAGCTGTTTCTGTATGGCTAGGTTCCAGGATTGCCAACTCCTTACAGTTTACTGGTTCACCTCAAATCTTTGTGAGAACAATTGCCCTACCAGTTTCAACTCTTCACAGTTTGGAAATCCTTTGTGTCTAGCCCAAATCCTTCCTGCTTCAATTCCAACTCAAATCTACACACCTCAGATACCTCTTAGCCTGCCTTCTCTTTCCTACTCCTCCCAACTTTTGCCATATGCTCAGAGGGGCGAGTATGGTTGAGGGCAAAAATGCTGGCCTTATATCTAGTCAGAAGAAGACCATGGGGATTGCATCATTCTTCCAAAAGCCCTTCAACTGCCCCACACCCTCAACCTCACCCTTATCTCACCCTGGCCTGAACCATCCTGGCAGGAATACTTGTGGTCTCTCACCGTGCATTGGAACTAGGGCACCAGCTTTGACTTTAATCTCCTGTGGCAGCTCTGTGGCATTGATAAGCTCCAAGTTTATGGCAGAGGAAAAATAAGACCCACAGTACCCACCAGGGTTCAGACCCCACCCAGCAGAGCCAAGGATGTCCTCCAATGGGTAGCAAGGCTCCGCAGTTGCCCTGTCAAGGCATCTGGAGGTGGGGTGGCATGGTGGTGAGTGGTGTTCCCTGAATATTCTCTTACCAGAAGGCGAAGGAGCCCCCTCCTAGCACCCCAGGCCATGTTTCTCTCCAATGCTCTCAGCCAGGAGGGCTTCCCCAGCATTTGTGATGAGGGCAGCTCCCTTCTGAGTTTAAGGTTAAAGGGGGCGTCTTCTCCAGGAATCTGTAGCCAAATTGCTGAGCTGTTCACAGTGACCTGGAGATGATGTTTGGAAATCTGATTTGTGATAACATAATGTTCCTTTTAAGTAATGCTAGCTGGAGAGGGAAGGATGAAAAAACGACCAAGAAAAACAACCTTATTGAGGTTTAAAAGGGGACGCTGTCGTGGCCGCCTCCTTAATCTCCCAAATCATTTTCCTCTCGTCCCCCTCCTCCTCTTGCCCCAGACCTGCTTTTGTTTATAACAATCTCTTGGAAAGAAGATTGAAAGTGAAATCTGTTTCCTTGCTTAAATATATATATTTAAAGGGGAAAAGAAAACCTTCTTTCCCCACTCCCGCCTGCCCCTTGCCTGAGCGCTGCGGGTAATTGGAGGGCTGCCTGCTCTGGGCTGGTCGGTCAGCATGGGCTCTCCAATGCCCACTCATCACTCCATCACAGAAGGATCATTAGGGCAGGAAAAGAGGCTGGGGGGGCGGATAGAAAACCTGGATGAGGGGCAGCAAAGGCACTATTTATTCATTGACTCCAGGCACTATTTATGTAGTGGCTTGTGACCGGCAGTTTACTATCTGCAAAGGAGAATAAATACAGCATGAGGGGACAAAGTTAGACACAAGGCAGGACTTCTACTTTCACTGTTTGACATACAGTGTTCTTGACCCAATAGTGAAAAAAGTCGAAAAATTTTAGCTGTACCCTCTGATGAATACTCATTCATCACTCCCTGCACCAATCTGGACTAGGGATGACTTTATGACACAGGGAAGGTTAAGATAAAATGTCTGTGTCCCAGTAGGAGAGGATGGGGTAACAGCTGATAGCTTTCATTGAGGAGATACTTGCATAGAAAGATGAACCCAGTTGGAAGGGGGTTGGATAGCTAGGGAGGAACCAGCAAACCTGGTAGAGGCCACCATGGCTATTGTCCCACTAGTACTGTACCCCCACATGCCCCCAAACACACATGTGTTCACACTGCTTCCCTTCTCTTCCCTGCCAAGGCATGCGCCTGACATCTCAGGTGGCACCTCATGTACTACCCACTGTCTAGCCTTCACCCTAGCGTTCCATTGCTCCTGGCCCAGCTCAAAGCTAGCCAACAGACCTAGCAGGGAAGGATGGGGCAGGCTAAATGGAGAAGGAGGTGCTGAAAGCCAGCCATGCAGCCAGGATGGCTGCCTGCCAGCCCAGGACAGATTCCTCCAACCCACCTTCTCAGGAACACCCACTTCCCCAGGCCCTGGTGATGGGACCCCTGCCTGCCAGGAGCTGTGCTTCAGGAGAAGGAACAGAGAGGGCCTTTTCGTGTTCTTTTCAGAGGCCCTTGCTCCACCCCCTCGGCTCCATCCAGGGCATGTTATTACTATCAGAAATATCAGATGTTTCAACTCAAATTAAAGTCAGGTTAAATGTCTCCACTGCATAAATTCCACATGGTTTCAGATGGAGGGGAGGGACTTCCTCTCAGTCTTCTGCTTTCTCTCTCTCCTCCCCAAGAGTGAATCAAAGACATCAATTTATAATATACTTTCAGACCATTCATTCCAACCCTCTCAGCTTACAGATGGGGAAACTGAGGCCTAGAATGAGGGGTGGACTTGCCCAAGTTCACTCAGCAAGTTAGTGACAGAGCTAAGACTGGGACCCAGGTGTCTTGATTTCCATCCCAAAGCACACATTTGCAACCCTGGTGGAGCTGCAACTTCCCTTGACCTTGAAAACATCAAAACTGCTACCAAAGATTTCTTAGCACCTGTGATATTGGGACAAAAGCCAGAGGCAGTTTCTCATAAATCCTGAACTGCAAGTCCCTTAAAATTGCTTGACACACAGGGCATGTAATCTTGAGCTAGTCCCTACCCTTCTGTGTATCTCAGTTTTCTCACCTTAGAAACAATTCCTCCCACATTGTGAGTCTATGTGGGTCAGTTTCAAGGGTTTTTAGGTGATCCAGTCCTGGCCAATGAAAGTATTCCATCACACTGAACAGAGTGATTGGTTTATGAAAAGTCATGTGACCCCAGCTGGGCCAATACAAATCCTCCCTGGAACTTTTGATAAAAATATAAGGAAAGACACTAGGGATTGATCAGCCAGAAGACATAAGCCTAGAGTTTCAGGAGCTCTGTCAGAAGAGAATCCCTAAGAATGATGTCTGCAGAAAGAAACGGGCATCCAAAAAGATAAACTTCATTTGAGCCTGGGGTCTGGCATTGCCTGACCAGACCACCCTTGTGAACTAACAAGATTCCTTTTTGGCTTAGACCAGCTTTAGTTGGATTCTTTCCATTTGCAACAGAAAGAGGCCTCATTAACATCAGAAAGTTTGGGGATATCTTATATCACCAATGGTAGAGTTGGAAGAGACGTTAAGTGATTGCCCAGTGGAGACTTAGGGAAAATGTGATGAATGAAAAAAAATGAGTCCGGGATAACCATGCCCTTCATGGGCTGGAATTAAGCCTCAGCAATTTTGCCAGCTGCATTCCTCCAGCCTTTTTTCTCTACTAGACAGAGTGTAGGCTTTGGAGTCAGACTTGGCCTTGAACACTGGTTTCTCCATTTACCATTTATATAATCTGGGGCATGTTTGTTGTCTAAGCCTCAAGTTTAACCCAAGCAGGTGTCAAAGAGCTGACAGGTCTAATCCAAGGAGCATGGTATAAGGCACCACGACAAGGTAAGACAAGTCTCGGAATACTAAGATGACAGACATTCACAGGGCCGTTTGTTAAGGGCAAAGAGATCGACAAACATCCTTACAGGCATCTGCGGCAGAGGCAAGCAGGGACACCACATCGGGTTATGGTGCACAGTTCTGAGGTGCTTTTCACATTGTCTGTGTTGAGAAAGGAGTGCCCTAGGGCCTTGTAGTCCATAATTTCCACAAACTTACACAGTAACCTTAAGCATGTCAATGTTGAAGTTGACACCTTTGTCTTCTTCACTGAAGGTATATTCAATTTTACTCTTAGTATCTTTAATGAAATGAAACTGCAAAAATAAGATTACTATGAAGCTAATGTTGGGAATATAGTACAATTAGAGTGTTCTATTGCTATCAAGGGACTGGGAATACCAAAATCCTGCCCCAGACTGAAACCAGCTCTCCCCACAAAGTTCCCAGAAGAACTGCATCCACATGGAACAACCGCAAAGGAAAGTGAAGTAGCACTTTATTGTTAGCTGGGCTCTGAGTCTCAAACATCAGTGCAAGCTCTGGATCACCAATAAGGATTGTACAGCTTGGCCTAGAGTCCTGAGGGATGTCTTCCTGACACAAAGCCAAAACTGAATCTCAGATATTAGCTAATTCCTATTGGTTTCATGGAAGAAAAAGACAAAAAAGAGTAGTGGCTGATTAAAAGTAGTCCCTACACTATTATATGGCTCAGCCACATGAGTGAAAAAGAAAGAAGAGGAATCGATACCTTTATCCTGATAAATGATGCATAAAGACTTGACTTACTTATTGGTGGCCCAATCAATATCTTGATAATTGACCAATTGTTCTGGTGAGAGCAGTGGAGCAAAGAAAGGGATAATACAAATGAAGATTTGTCAGCCCTGACACACAGATATTAGTGAAACCTGGGTTAAGAAACAGGCATGGGGAAAGCAAAATGGTGGACTGAGTATACCTAACAGAGTTGTCTTCATATCTTATAACTCTCGAAGTTATAGATACTATATATTAAAAAAATGAATTACCATTCTGGACCATACTTGGTGCCCAACACCAAGAGACCATGAAGAGGGTGAAGTAAAAGCATTTTCAGACATTCCAGCACTCCAAAATTTTATTACTCACAAATCCCTTCTGAAATAACCAATAGTAAATACATTGCACTAAATAACACAATAAATTTGAGCATAAAAAGTAGGATATAAAAAACAATGAGCAAGGAAATCAGTGAATCTATAATAAAAGATATCAACACAAGAAGTGATTGGGCTAGGAGCATTGACAGGGGATATCAAAGAGGGAGCAGAGGTAAGAAAGTGCATACGAAATTTCTTGTCTTGTTTGAAAAGAAAATAGAGATCAGATTAACACTAAGTATTGACAAAGAATGCATGTTTTAGTATGTGTATCAATAATGTATAGGTAAACCTTAGTAGCTTAGAGATAAATGTATACTTTTAAAACCATTTATAGGACATATATAAAGCAAAATAACGTAAAAGTTGAAAATAAAAAGATTGAAAAATATATTCAAGTTCCAATACAGATATAGCAATACAGATATAGCAATATTAATGTCACACAAAAGAGAATTCAAAGCAAAAAGCATTTAAAAATAAAAAATAAAGGCTAATTCATTGATAATAGGTACAGGCCACCACCAAGTTATAAGTAAAAACCTTTATAACAATGGGTTTATAATAAAGATTAGCAAACCCACAATTGTAGTGTAAAAAACGCCTTTGTAGAAATTATCATATCAGGTGCTAACTTACTAACATACTAACTAAATAAGGACATACAGGATTTAAATAATACAATTAACAAACTTGAACATGTGTATGGTAGTACTAACAAACATAAAATGTACACATTTTTCAAATGAGCATTGAATACTTACAAAAATGGATGATATGGTAAGTCACAAGGGAAATCTCAACAAATTTTAAATGATAAAAATTATATAGGGTCACATGTTAACCACGGGGACAAAAAATTATTACATGTACCAACAAAACAATGGTTTAAATCTATGCCACTGGAAATAAGAGGGAAAAAACACACTTCTAATCTGGTCAAAGACAAAATGGGATTGGAAATTGCAAATCAAGGCAAGATGAAAAACAACAAGTTCTCTATATATCAAAACCATTGAGGTATAGTCAAAGTAGTACTCAGAGAAAAATGCATGGCTTTAAATGTAATTATTAAAAAACAAAAAGTATTGAAGATAAATAAATTAAGATTTTAAAGGCTAGGAAAAACACACATAAACTAAACAAAAGTAAAAGTAAGGAATTAATAAAGCAATCAATGAAAGAAAATACAAAATAATCTGGCTCTTTGAAGTGTCCAATGAAATAGACAAATAAATGTTTTTTTTTATATGTATATAAAGAAAAAGAGGAAAAAGACATAAATAGTGATAGGAATAAACTTCAGATCCAGAGACGATTATTTTATTTTACAAATAAATTTGAAAACCTAGATTAAAATACTTGCTAAGAAATAATGACCAAAATTGTCTAAAAAAATAGTATAAAACTTATTAAAACAATAACCATAGAAAGAACTGGAAGGTAAGGGTAGTCTAAGATCTACCTGTAAAAGTTGTGGTAGACAGCTTCTAAAATGGCCCACAATAATCCATACCATTTACAATAGCACCAAAAAATTAAAAACTTAGATATAAATCTAACAAATATGTACAGGATCAATATGTGAAAATCTACAAAACTGATGAAAGAAATCAAAGATCTAAATGAAACATAGAGATACTCTGTGCTCATTGATTGGAAGACTCAATATTGTTAAGATGTCATTTCTTCCCAACTCAATCTACATAGATTTAATACGCTCTTAAGCAAAATTCCAGTAAGTTATTTTTGTTTTGACAAGCTAGTTTTAAAGTTTATATGGAAGGTAACACACAGTGTAAACATATATATACCTTACTGGTAAAGTGTATAGCTGAAACTTATTGTATTTCATTAACTGGTATTACCATAGAAAGAAAGAAAGAAAGAAAGAAAGAAAGAAAGAAAGAAAGAAAGAAAGAGAGAGAGAGAGAGAGAGAGAGAGAGAGAGAGAGAGAGAGAAGAGAAGAGAAGAGAAGAGAAGAGAAGAGAAGAGAAGAGAAGAGAAGAGAAGAGAAGAAAAGAAAAGAAAAGAAAAGAAAAGAAAAGAAAAGAAAAGAAAAGAAAAGAAAAGAAAAAGAAAAAGAAAGAAAGTTTATATGAAAAGGCAAGATCTACAATGGTCAACATAATGTTAAAGAAGAAAAGAACTGGAGGACTCACACAGCCTAATTTCAAGACTGACTATAGTAATCAAGAAAATATGTAATAAGCTACAGTAATCAGGACAGTGTATTATTGGGCAAAAAAAAATAGACACATAGATGAATGAAACAGAATAGGGAGCCAGGAAACAGACTCATGGAAATGTAGTCAATTGATCTTTGACAAAGGAGCAAAAGCAACTCAATGAAGAAAGGATCATCTTTTAAATAAATGTTGGTGAAACAACTGGATGTCCATAAGCAAAAAATGAAACAAAAGAAACAAAGCAACAACAACAACAATGAACATTGGAGTGCATATATCTTTTTGAATTACTGTTTTTATATTCTTCAGAATAATACTCAGAGGTAAAATAGCTGGTTCTATCTACCAATAAAGGGATAAAAGAGATGTGGTACATGTATATGATGAATTAGTACTTGGCCATAAAAATATGAAATCCTGCTACTTGCAATAACTTGGATGAACCTTGAGGATGTTATGCTAAGTGAAATAAGTCAGACAGAAAAGGACAAAAATCATACAATTTCACTCATATATGAAATATTTTTTAAATAGAACCAATAAAATAAATAAAAAACAAACTGATAGATGTGGATAACAGATTGGTGGTTACTAGAGGGAAAGGGGATGTTGGGAAAGCAAAATGGATAAAAGAGAACAAACATATGGTGATGGATGGAAAGTAGACTTTTGGTGGTGAGCATACTATAGTATATATAGATATTGAATTATAATGTTCCTCACTTGAAACTTATAAGTGTTATAAGCCAATGTTACCTCAAAAAAAAAAACTAACCATAGACCTTACATCTTTCACAAAAGTTAATTCAAAGTGGGTTATAGACATAAATGTGAAACACCTGGAAGAAAAATATAGGAGAAAGTCTAAGTGTCCTTCAGTTTGTAGTGAGTTTTTAGATATAATACTAAAAGCATGTTTCATAAAAGAAAAAATTAATGGTATACTTTCCTAAAATTAAAAACATATACTTTGTGAAAGACACTCAGAGAAATCAAAAGGTAAGCCACAGGTTGGGAGAAAATATTTGCAAAACACATATCTGGCAGAGAATTTGTATCCAAAATATGCAGAGAACTCAAAATGCAAAAATAAGAAAACAAACCAATTAAAAATGGGTGAAAGATCTGAACAGACACTCTCGTTAAAGAAGATCTACAGATGGCAAATAAGCATACAAAAATATTTCCAACAACACTTATTATTGGGGAATTGCAAGTTAAAGCAATAGGATGCAATTATTAGAATGACTAAAATCCAAAACTGACAATATTAATTGCTGGTGAGGGTGTGGAACAACAACTCTCAGTCATTACTGCTAGGAATGCAAAATGATACAGCCACTTCAGAAGGCAAGTTGGAAGTTTCTTATAAGACCAAATATTGTATTAACGTGAAATCCAGCACTTCTACTTCTAGGTATTAACTAAACTGATTTGAAAACTTATGTCTATATAAAACCTTGCACACAAATGTTTATAGCAGCTTTATTAATAATTACCAAAAACTGGAAACAACAAAGATGTCCTTCAGTAGATGCATGGATAAACAAACTGTGGTCCATCCAGACAATGGAATATTATTTAGTAGTAAAAAGAAATGAGCTATTAAGCTTTGAAAAGACATGGAGGAACCTTAAATGCATGTTACCAAGTGAAAGGAGCCGGTCTGAAAAGGCTATATAGTATGTAATTCCAACTATATGAAATGCTGGAAAAAGTAAAGCTAAAGCTATCACCTTAAATAAAAAGATCAGTGGTTCCCAGGACCTCAAAGGGAGAAGGTAAGAGCAGAATAGATGAAGCGCAGGGGATTTTCAGGTGATAGAAATATCTGTATGGTACATTACGGTGGATACATGGTTCTGCATTTTTCGACACCCATATAACTTTCTAGCACAAAGAGGGAACTTTAATGTACACAAATTTTTAAAAATTGTTTGGGAGATTGGGGATCCCAGGATGGAATCTAACAATATTGCAAATGTATGAAGCAGTCTCACTGAAGAAGAGTGGATCAAAAAGATATTGACCACAATAACTTTGGAAATCAGAATAGTCAGTAAGACTAAAAGGTAAAAGAAACTGCACATAAGCACTACATTCTAGTAGATAATACTGTTTCTCCAGGGGCATGGGTTAAAAATTCTGATACCACTATCTATGAATACTGGAATTGAACATTTATGGGAATGGATAGCAGATGGTGGAAACCAGGTTTCTCCCTATTGGAGTGAGAATTTACAGATATGGAAGAGGAGGAAGCTAGAGACATCCATGTGGTAATGGATTAGAATTGAAGACATCAATGCTAACTCACGCTTAGCTTGATATATAAATCTAGAAGGTTACATGTAGAAATATTTACAAATGTGAGTGTATACATGGTTTTGTGTAAACATGAGTATTTACTTGTTCAGTCAGCTGAAAGGGCCTAGAAGCAATGAAACTCCAAAAGCAATGAGTACACTTACCACTCAGATCTTGGTTTTTAATATCATTCTCCAATAAAAGGAACCAGGATCCTTTTAGGGCTGGGAGAGGAATTAAACATAATAAGCCTGGAGCATCTGGTAGTATCAGAAAATAAGAAAGTACTCAAAAACAAAAACAAATAAACAAAGAAAACCTCCCAAACCATCCACATTGTTGGGGGTGCTGGGGGAGTCAGAAGAACACAGAAGTCAACTGAGAGCCTGATGGCCAAAGTCAAAATTTGAGCAAGAAAACAAATGAAGTAGTATTGGATTATAACTCAAAGAATAAAATACATATCCATGAGTTCATACTGATAGAAATAATGACTGAAAAAACTTAACAAAATATTTTGTGTAAATACTCTTTCTTCAAGGAAGCAGAACATAACTCCCCACCCTGTTAGGATAGGGTGTCATAGTTATTCGTCCCACAGGGTACAGTATAGAAACGGGGTGGGTAGTGGTGGCAGACACAGTGACTTTTCAGTGGAGAGACCTGATAAACACGCCTCGACCAGGTGATTTCAGTTAACACCAAAGGTGATAACTCTTGATTGTTCTCTTCATGTGTTGAATAAAAATGGTACTTTACCTCTGTGGGCTTCCTCCCCAAAACCCATAACCTTGATCTAAGGAAAACATCAGACAAATCCCAGTTGAGGGACATTCTACAAAATACCCAACCCGTACCCCTCAAAACGGTCAGGTCATCAAAAACAAGGAAAGTCTGAGAAATTGTCACAGCCAAGAGGAGCCTAAGGAGACATGAAGACTAAATGAAGTATAGTATCCTGGAAGGAGAAGGAGAATATAAAAAAAAAAACTAAGAAATTATGAATAAACTATGGATTTCAGTTAATAATAATGTATTATTTATTGGTTCATTAATTATAACAAATGTACTGTAGTCATTTTTTAAATGTAGTTTAAAATAGGGGAAAATGAGGTGTGGGTTATATGGAAATTCTCTGTACTATCTTTGGAATTTTCTTGTAAATCCAAAACTGTTCTAAAATGAAGTTTATCTGAAAAGAAATCAATAAAAAAAATGGCAATGACCATTTAGAAATAAAATAGAAAAATGTGTTCCTATCACAAAAGCAACAAAACTATAAAATATCTAAAGAAAACCTAAACAAGAAGTATGCCAGACATATGAAGACTATAAAATTATACTGAAGAACATTTAAAGAGAGATAAATAAATGGAGAGATATACATGTTCCTGGGTGGGAAAACTCAATATTTTAGTAATATCAATTCTTCCCAAGCTAATCCATAAATAAAATTCAATCACAGTCAAATTCCCAGCAGGAGTTTGCACAGAACTTGACAAATTGATTAGAAAATGCATGTTTGAGAGAAAATGTGCAAGAATATCTCAGGCAATTTTGAAAGGGAAGTACAGTGAAAACGGGGACTTGGATTTGCTTTACCGTATATCAAAATATTTTATACATTTCTCAGAATGTGCATGCTAGACCTCCTATTCAAAATAGATAACAGTGGGTGTGGCCTCAACTCAGAGCAATCAGAGTGGACAAGGGCCCTGAATAGCCAATTTGGCCTGAGGCAGGATTACTGGCCTAATAATCAGACCTAGCACAAGGATAGAGATGTCAAACAAAGCAACTGAATAGGGACCAGAAACACATCCATGGGTATGTGGTAATCTGGTATTTAATGAAGGTGCCCTTTCAAATCAGTAGGGAAATAATGGTCTATTCAACAAACGGTATTGAAGCAATTGGCTATCCATTTAGGGGAAAAAATAGATCTTTTCTTCATGCCACTCAAAAATTAGATCACAAATTGAAAGCATAAAATATAAAACTATAATAAAAATAATGAAAACTATAGTTATAATATTGATGTAGGGAAAATCTTTTAAGGAAATCACAAAAAGCTAAAACTCTAAATAAAATTCTGAAATGTCTGTGTGACAATAGGCACCATAAACAAAGTTAAAACACAAATGACAAACTGAAAGAAATGATTGGCAACTTTTATTCATGGTGATTTTTTGTTCTATTTCTCTCTCATCTCTCTCTCTCTCACTCTCTCTCTCTCTCTGCAACGACATTTACAGTTGCTATTCCTGGTGTCTGAAATGCTACATCTGTCCCCAACTCCTCATGAGGCCTGAATGACTCAAATTTCATGTCCTCAGAGAGGCCTTTTCAGAATGACCAATCCAAAGAAGCCATGCCCCACCTTTCACAATCCATCTTGTCACCCTCTTCTCTTTTCCTCAGAGCACTTACACTTATCAAAAAGCAGCATGTCAGTGTATTGGTTGACTTGTTCTCTGTCTAAGATGTGTGTTCCATGAGAGGAAGGACTTGGCATGTCTTGTGACCTGCGATATCCTCAGCATCTAGTACAATGCCTTGTTCAATAAATATTTGTTGAATGACCTCATGTATGAATCTATAATGTATAATGATCTCCTGGAAATGAATGCTTAAAAAGGCAAAACACCCCAAAGAAAAATAAGCAAAGGATATGATCAGAAAAAATCATAGAAGAGGAACTATAAGTATGGTCAATAAACATGGTAAAAGACATTCAATCTCACCATTAATTAGGAAAATAACATATAAAAAGCATCTTATCAATATACATTGTTTGGAAGGTTTGTAACAAACACCAGACTTGAACACATTTCTTTTTTACCCTTATGCTCGAGTCCATAAACAACAACAACAAAAACAGAAGGTCTCTGCCTACTTTCTACAACTAACCCCTGCTCCTTAAATATTTTTACCTGAAAAATATTTTTCTACATATTTCTAAATTATACACTGTGGTCTTGATTTTTCAGGTTTGGATATAATCTATTGCCTTCTCATTCTAGAAAGCAAAGATTTAGTTCTCTCCTCATCCACATGACTACACACAAACACTTCCCTTCTTCCCAACAACCTGATTTAGTTATATCGATAGTGTTGTTAAGATAACTATGACCCCTGATGTGTGCTGTCATTACATGCCCTTTTTTGAATATTTTTTTCTGAAATTAATAATCATCTCAAATTTTGCATGCTTTTAGTTTTCTGTGTACCTATAACTAATTCATTGGAAAGCTATCTGCTGGAACAGTAAATCTCATCTCAACCTGTCCAAGCATCTTGTCCTTGGAAGCGCTGACCCTGGAAACCTCTGTGACCCATTCCAGCTGGCCTGCTGGGGCACTGGGACTGCTGCTTAACTGCCTGGTATTCAGGGACTTCCCTTTTACTGCCATCCTGGGGATCACCTGCACTTTCCTCTTACATTAGATCCCCCATTTCCTGGGTTCCACATCCACCATGGTTTAGTCTTCCTTGTATTGGATCAGATCCTCTGGTAGATTCCTGACAAGGGATACATGTAAACTACATGTTTTGACAACTTGTTAGCCTGAACATGAATTGATAGTTCAACTATAACATTCTAAGTTGAAAAGTATTTTTCCTAAAAATTTTAAAGGCATTAATACATTATCTTCTAGCTTCTGTTGCATGGTAGAGGAGTCTTATACTATTGTGAGCCTTGACACTTTGTAGGTACCATTTTTTTTTATTTCTGGAACCTTTTAGAATCTCTTTGTAAAGCGTACTAAAATTTCACAAAGATATGCCTTGTTATTGGTCTTCTTGCATCTCTTGTGCTGGGTACCTCATGTGCCCTCTCAATTCAGAAATTTATATATTTCCATTCCGAGAAATGGATTGAACTATTTCATTAATAATTTCTTGTTCTCTTGTCTCTTTTCTGTCTTTCTGGCATTCCTAGTATTCAGATTTTGGACTCTTGGAGCATTCTAATTTTCTGTTTTTTATTCCTTTCTCTTTTTGTCTACTTGCTGTCAACTTTATCTTCCTAACCACTTATTTGATGTTTTATGTTCCCATATTGATCGTTTATAAACTCTCTTTTTTTTTTCTCTTATTTAACTGCATCTTATTTTAGCTTCATGGATTCCAGTAGATTCTGGTACTGCCAAAATATTTGCTATCCCCCTCTATCAGGCCTGTCCATGCAGTCAAACTATAGTTTACTGCACTGTTGACATCCTTGTCTTTGGAAGTACCTACCATCACAAGTTTACTACCACTCCATTCTCAGCCCCCATCCCGTCTCACCTGGATTACTGTCATAGCAGTGTCCTAACTGGTTCACCAGATTTCTTCCTTGGTCCTTCCCCAGCCTATTTGAATGATGGCAGCCAAAGTGATCCTATAAAAGTATTTGTCACACTATGTTCAAAAGCCTGAACTGGCTCCCATTTTACTCAGTCAAACCCAAAGCCTCACCAAGGCTGACAAGGTCCTACTTGCTTTCACACTCATTTCTTAGAGGCATTTCCTCTCCCTTCTCCTCTGCTGATGTTGCTTGGCCTCTTCTCTAAGCTTCAATATACTCAACCTTCTCTCACCCAGGGCTGCTGTAGTTCCTATCTCCTCTGCTTGGAATGCTCTTCCTGGAACAATCCACATGGCTATTCCTTCACCTTTTTGAGATGTTCCCTTAAATGCTGCTTTCTCAGAGATGCCTTCCCTGACCACTCTATTTTAAATTATACCACCCCACCCCCACGCTTACTCTTCCCTTTGTTGTTTTATTTTTCTTGGGAGCTCTTATTGCCATCCCATAGACTCTCTAGGTTATTGATCTTGTTTATTATTTGTCTGCCTCCACTAAAACATAAGCTCCCCGAAGGCAAGGATTTTTTTCTATTTTGTTCACTCCTGCATTCTCATCACTTAGTTCAGACATACAGTACGAGCTCAGTAAATATTGTTGAATGAATGCTTGAGTGAATGAATGAATGAATGAATGAACGAACGTGGAAGGTCACATTGGCCAGTGGTTCAAAATTTGTTCTGATTCTACCAGGTCTTTGTTTATTGCCCCCCCATTCCCCTTTTTGTTAGGAAGAACAATGAGAGGGTAGAACACTGGGCCTGCTCCTCATCAGGAGGTTGCTCATGCTTGGGAACTCCTCATGGGTCCCATGGCATTCCAGCTGGAGGGTTCTGAATCTTTGAGGTTATTTTTTTCTTATAGAAACCATATTATTGCTTGTCTTATTCTAATTCTAAAAGTAACAAATATCCAAAGTCATTAAATTACAGGTGCTCCATAAGTAGAAATGGGTGCCCCTCCCCGACATTGACCCTCCAACATCTCCTCTCCCAAACCCTGCCTACCTGCAGTGTGGCAAACCGCTTTGATTCCCTTAACAACTGTATCAGGAATCTCTTTCCATATCAATGCCTAAAGAATGACATCATTGTTTTTCATGACTCCTGTGTATGAATATGCCATCATTCATTTAAGCCCCTGTTGTTTACCGTAATGAACAGCTTGGAAATGAACATCTGGGTATATACATCTTTGCTCTCTTGACCCATTATTTCCTTCAAATGAATTCCCAGAATTGGACTTGCTGGATCATAAGTGCTCCCTGTTGGAAGACTCGATACTATTGTCCAAACGTGGGAAGAATCTGCCCTGTTTTCCCCCACAGTATTCCTTCCCCTCTGCATACTCTGTGCTCTAAGGGAACCCACGGAAGACAGTAGTTAATACTCATACCATACAGCTTATCGTGTATCATACACTATTCGAGACACTTCCCACATATCGACTCCTTCAATCCTCACAACCATCTTAAGAGTTATGTACTATTCTTAGCTCTACTTTGCAGATGAGGAAAATGAGGCTCACAGAAGTGAAGCAACTTGCCCAAGGTCACGCAGCTGACAGGGAGAGGGTGGCAGATTCAAACCCAGTACTCAAATAACAGAGCCTAGACTCTCAAACCCTTCCTTTGCTATACTGCCTCCAAAGTCTGAGCTTTAAAAGAGGACAAGAGACCAGGTTTCAAATACAGCTCCGCTACTTCTGAGCTGCATAATGTTAAGTCAATCACTTCACCTCTCTGAGCCTCGGTTTTACTCGGTAGCGTCATAGTCCGTGGCTCTTCTGAAATGTGACTTCCCAGCCTTTCCCAGTCCCTAATCTCCCACACCTCCTTTCCTCAACCCCATGACTGGAATCCCGTGGGAAATAATAATAATAATAATAAAAAAAAAGCAAGCTTGCCTTTTCCCCTGAGGTTTCCAAGCCTCGTGTTCCTGGCTCTTTCTCATACCATCTCACCCACAGGCCAGAGCCCAGGAAGTGTGCAGTGCAGGACTCTGCCTCCATACACAGCCAGATAACCCCATGGTGGCAGACAGACAGCGGGAGGAGGACAGTTCACAGTCCTGCGCAGCCTCCTGTGCTGGATGTGGGGCGGGGTGATGGCCAGCTCCCCTCCCTGCTCTCTAGTCCATGGGCCCAGCTTGCCTCAGATTCCGGGCCTCTGAAATCATGGCTCCAGCCCACTGGACTGGGCCCCCAGCCAGCTCCTCCAGCCCCAGGCTCGCCGGCAGAATCTTCGCCTTTGCTCCCCGAAGACTAATAACTGTCCTGTCAGCTTGGCCCTCTGCCCCTGTATTATTGTACAGAAATAGCCCTGGCCCAGCTCCCCCACTGCTGGACTCATCACATTTTCTCCTCCTCCCTCTTCTGCTCCTCTGTGGCTGAGGTTTGACCTCTACCTCCTGGAGCCAGGCACAAACTAGATCAGTGGTGAGCAGAGAGAGCTCATAGTGTGGTGCCTTGCCCACTTAATAGAGAGGGGAGAACAGGAACCAATTCCTTCCTCTGTAAAACAGACTCTCGAGAGGATTGTGGCCACAGTCCACAGAAGGGGACTGCAGTGAGCTGTGGGGTCTGTGGCAGGTGATGCTAGGCAGTCTGAGAGGCAGGTGAGGAGGTGGCAGCAGGACACTAGAAAGGGCTGGGAGACTGGACTAGAGTCCTTGAGGAGGCCAGCAAAAGCAAGGCAGAGCCCAGTCCTCAGGGCTTCAAGGAACTGGACTGGTCACCAATGCACTAGAAAGGGAAGCCAGTGTCCTGATTATGGGTGGGCAAGGTAAGGACTGGGGCACTGTTACAGGTCAGAGCCCAGAAGTAGGACAGACCAGAGGCAGACTCCAGCCCCATCCCTGCTAATCCTACCTCTCTCAGTATAGCCAGCCTTTGTTGCTGGCCACAGTAGGACCACATTCTCTAGGACCTCTTGGGGACTCAAGAAGCAGTGCCCACAGTCAGACCCAGCCAAAGTACAACAATGTGGGGCTGAAGTGCTTTTATATCCAAACTTGCAGAAATCAGCCTAGTGCCCCATTTATTAAATGAGGAGACTGAGGCTCAAAGGGATGAAATGGCTTGCCCAAGTTTCCTCCCATGGGTAGTGAGTGGCAGAGCGGGCCTTCCTGCAGCTCTAAACTATTCCTCTATCCACCAGAGCAGGAGCTTGCTGAGCAGCTCAGCTACATCCTATGACATAGTCACATATGGCCCCAGAGGCATAGATTAAATCGGGAAGCAGCAGAGCAAAACTACCTGCATTCAAATCTGGTCTCTGTGACTGACTGCATGACTTTGGGCAAGCTCTTAAACGCCTTTATGCTTCAGTTTCCTCATTTTTTAAAACA
The DNA here is from genome assembly GCA_030015415.1 of Cynopterus sphinx. Taxonomy (NCBI): domain Eukaryota; kingdom Metazoa; phylum Chordata; class Mammalia; order Chiroptera; family Pteropodidae; genus Cynopterus; species Cynopterus sphinx. Next base: position 79,770,190 of record CM057388.1, read on the forward strand.
CATACAATGATACTACCTACACCCATAACACTTTTGTGAGGACTTTTGAGGAATGGGGTTTGAACACTTTGGGGAGGTATCCTCACTTCTCAAACCTGCCCCGAGTGTGGGTGAGGAAATTCATTGTTTCCCTCAATCCTTCCAATAATATCTCAAATTCATCATTCCTTGCTAAGAAAAAGGAGCCAGACCACAGTGGTTTGGAGCCAGGTCAGACCCTCCCTGCAGCTTTGGGGGGCTTTGCCCAAGTCTGTAGCATGATTCTCCTTCCCTAGGACAGCCCTCCTCCACAATTCCTCACTCTACTCTAGATCATCAAGCCAAAACACTCCCCCTCCTGGATCCCCCAGCCCCAGGCCTTCCATCTCTAGATTGGGCAGATGGAGGGCCCTTTGCCCAGGTCTTCGTATTCTTCATATAACCAGAAAAGAGGGAGGAGAAAACCAGGGAGGAGGGAAAGCAGTTTAGAATGGGGTTAGAGAAAAGAGGAGAGGGCAGTAAGTCCCAGGATGAGAGACTGCTATCCTCCCCTCCCCTCCAAGCATCCAGGGAACCTTGGTTTTGTGACTTTCTGCTCAGAGTTAAATCTTCCTTAACTAAAATGCACTCCTGGATTTGTTCAAATCCCAGCTCTGTTTCTTCCCAGCTGTGAGCAGGGAACTCAACTTTTCTGAGACTGAGATTTTTCATCTCTAAAATGGACATAATAATAGCACATACCTCATTGGCTTACTGTGGGACTTCAAATGAGATGATGATACATGTTAAGTGTATTGTACGGTTGTGGTGTTGTCACTGTTACCAGGCCTCCTGGAATCTGGAACTATCAAGACACCTTCTAACAGAAGCATAGAGGAGAGATGATGATGGTGAGGAGGGGTTAGTGGGCAGTGGCCTGTTGGCTCTCTGTGCTCTTTACTAGTATATTAAAGGATATATGACTCCTGAGGTCCGCATAGAGTTAGTGTCCTACATTAGATATCAGCTAAGAGATTTTGGCCCCTTTCTTTCCAGGGCTAAGGGAAAGAAAGGAGCCAAACTGAGTAGCTTTGGCTCCTGCTCAGTTGCTCTCTTTTAAGTTCATGAGCCTTGGCCTGGCTGGGCAGGACCCTGTACCCTGCAACCCACCCTCCAGCGAACCAGCCACTGGAAGCAGCCCAAGCCCCTGGAGGTGACAGGGCAAAGGGAAGGAGGAGCTTGGTCTGGAAAATGAGTTCAAAGGCAAACTAGCCAGGCCTGTAGTCCCAGCTCACATCCCAAGCCCCTGCCCCTAACTCACAGGGTCTAACTGACCTGCTACTGCCGCTTCCTCTTGTCTTTCTACCCAAGAGCCTTAAAAGTTCCACAGAATGGAAGAGTGCATGGGCTAACTCAGCCTGGCCTGGTACAGTACAGCTTAGGGGATGGCTAATTCATGTTCATTGACTGACACAGCACATAAGGGAGTGGCTGGGGGGACTGCTGCATGACGGAAACCCACAGGGGACTAGCTTCCAGGTCTCCAGTTTCCCTCCATCCTTTAGAGAAGAGGAGGGGATGACTTTGAGGCAGAAATCAAGCTTTTCTCCATACTGAAGGCACGCCACCTCTTTTTCCTTTATCTATGATGCATCAAGACTCTTTGAGCACATTTTGGCTTATTTCTCAGCCTCTGTAGATCAGTTTCTGTCCCTTTAGCATTTCAGGACCAAAACACTCCTTCCTCCATGCTTGCACAGCCCAATGGAATTGTCTGCACACTGAGACATAAGCCCCGCTGGACTGTGAGTTAGAGGGTCAGACCAACATCTGTGGGCACTGAGCTTGATTCAGGGTCTGGCACACAGAGGACTTCTTCTTATGCTCTCTTCCTGCCTTCTAGTCCTGTTAGCTCTACTCTCCAAGCATATGCAGAAGCCCACCACCTTGCATTGTGCCACTACCATCCCTCAGCTGGGTCACTGCAGGAGCCCCCTACCTAGTCTCCAGCCTCCCCTTAACCCCTAGACAAGCTATTCTCAGCTCAGCAACCAAAATGATGTCTTAACATGGTTTAGTCAGACCACATCCCTCTCCTGCCTCCAAATCCTACACTGTCTCCCATCTCACTAAGAACAAAATCTAAAGTTCTTAGAATATCCCGTTACCCTTCCCATTACTCTGTCCAGCCAGACCCATGTCCTTGCTGCTCCTAAAAGCCATCAACGTGTTCCTCTGCCTGAAATGTTCTCCCCCAGACATCTGTGGCAGTCACCTCCTTCAGTCTTTTGCTGAAATGTCACTTTCGCAGTGAAACCCCTGATCACCCTCTTTAAAGTTGATATCCTCCTTTACTACCCCTTCCTGTGGCCTTTCCTCATTTTAGTTTTCTCCATCAGCTTTTTCTACTTATTCTACTTCACTCTTTTTAAAACTTGTATCTCCCCTAATTAGAAGGTCAGTTTTATGAGGACAGGGATTTATGTTTATGTGTTTGCAACAGTGTCTGGCACATAGGAGCCCCTCAAAGCAACAGTCCAGGTGACTGGAGCCTGGCTGGAAGCAGGGAAGCTGGAGTAGGCTTTGGGCTCAGAACTTGGCATTAACTGCCCTGCTTTACTGGTCTGCGGCTGAACAGAGCCCTTGTGTGGGTCCTTTCTGAAGAGTTCCATGGCAGAATGGCACTTTAGATGGCTCTGGCCTGTAAGCAAGATCCTTCAACTGTCTGGGCCCCCAGTAGGAGGGGAGTAGTTTCTAAGCAAGGGTGTGTCTGCTCTGATATTGTTCGTGACCTTCCCTAGTCCTTCCAGACAACAACAACAGAAAGTCTCCAGCTACCCTTTGGAGTTGGTACCACCACCCCAGCCTTGATTACAGTTTTAAAGGGTCATACAGAAATGCCTGGCTCCAGGGCCTCTGCTCACATGACTGGTAAGCAGTGTCTGGCCAAGCCAGGGACCCAAAATTATTGCCCAGTGTTGGAATGAGGCCCCTGCCCACTAGCCCCAGGCAGATAAAGCAGTGTCAGACTGGATCAGGGCTCTGCCAGGTGGATCCATGAGCACTGAGGCAGAAAGGGAGGAGAAGAGAGAGGAGAAGGCCAAAAAGAAGAGGAAGAGAGGGAAGATGAGGAAGAAAGTGGGGGGACATGTTAAGGGGAAGGAGAAACACATATTCATAGAATGCCAGAGCCTACAATGGCAGTCGTTTCAAACTCCATTCTTTGGAGGCTCCAAGATGCCTCCTGGGTTTCTAGGGCACAAATGGGAGTCCAGTGGGTGGGACTGTCAGGTTCCATTGCCTCTAACCAGAACAAGGCCTCTATTACCTGATCTAGCATCGTGCTCTCACAGCTTTTGCTTGCTGAAAGATTTCTGCTGTGAAGATAGGAAAGAAACTAGAGAAGGGAAAAAAGGAAGGGACAGCAGGAATGGGAAGGAGGGAGGGCTGAGGATATGAGAACTCTACTATTGCCAATCCTCTGCCTCCAAAATGGGAGATGAGTGAGGTCTGAGGAGATAGGCTTGCTCTATCCTCCTTTCTGGCCCTGACCCTTTTATTAAGGGACAGTGGGGAAGCAGAGGGACAGGAGAAAAGTAAGAAGGTGCATTGGTTCTCCTCAGGAGGGGTTTATGGGATGGTTGTTGGAAGAGGAAGATTTACTTTGTTTCCTGAGGAGCTCTGCAGGGTCTATCGTGGTGTTTCTAAGGTTCCACAAAAAATGAAAGATTTTCTAGCAGACTACAACGATGCAAATAATCCGAGGAACTTACCAAGTGGTTTTACCCTCTTTTGCTTACGGGGGTCCTAATTATGAATTACACTTTTCAAAAGAGAAAGAAAAAAGGAAAAACTTGAAAGCTTCAGCTATGACCAAGCATGCTTGGTGAACAACTCATGAGAAGCAGTATCAAGTTTGCACCAGACTCCACACTCTCCCCTGCCCCTTCCTGTACCTGGTACCTGAGTATTGTGCGTGGGAAATATAGTAGCCCTCTCTGAGCCTTTGGGGAAGGGGAGCAGGGCATTGGACTTGGCAGCCTGATGAAGTCTTGCAGAGGGCAAGGCCTGTGCAGGTCTAGCTGAACCAGGAATAGGGGTGAGCAGGGCTAGTGTGGGAGCATCCTAGATGAGTGGGGGCTGGATGGCCCTAGAAGGGTGGTTCTTGTCATGGCTGTTGCTCAGCTGGCTGGCTGGCAGGCCTGGCCCCTCCAGCGTTGCCATAGTGCTGCGGGTCTTCCCAGCAGCCTGCCAGGCGGAATGTGGCCTGGATGGTTTCCCAAGGAATGTAATCAAGATGTAAATGGGGGGCCAGGAGGAGCTAGTCGATAGGGTTGTCACCTTCTCGGGCCTATGTGGAGTGAGCTGGGACTGGCCTGACCGGGAAAATATCCCGGTTGGGCTCTGCTCTGAAGCAGAGTGGCTACAGTGCCAGCCTGGTCTCCATAGGCCCCAAGAGATGCCTTGCAGAGCAAGCATTGGGTTCCGTCACTGGCCCTCCTGCCCACTTCTTTCCTTACACCCAATGGGGCAGATCTCTCTCTGGGTGTCAGAAGTGGACTAGGGACATGTGGCAGAGGTTTACAGGGGTCCTATTCATGCAGTTCAAAGGAAGCCTAGGTCTCACAAGTCCCGGAGCTGTAGGCAAGGTTTGCCTCAACCAGGACTGCCAACTTGACTTCCTCTGTCTATGTCCTCTGGGACCAAGGCACTGGACCTAGTGCTGGCAGATGTGGGGTGACAGGAACATTCAGGTAGCCCTCTACCCTTCTGACAGTGGCATTACTTCAATGCCTGGTCACCCTGCTTCCCTGGGTGACAGTGCTTTTGAGTGAAACTTAAAGAGCCATCTTAAGCCTGAGTTGTCAGTGACCAAGGCATCTGCTTCCTTCAACCCCAGGCCCTAGGACTGGCAGGGTTCCAAGGTCAAAGTGACAGTTATGCAGCAGGGATCTTCTGGGACTATTTCCAATCCAATGTGTGATCCTGTTAGCTCCACAAAAACATCAAAGTGAGCTTCAAAGGCCAAGATTTTTGGAATTCATATGTTGAAAGCCTTTTTAGTGACCTCAGACTCACTCTGTGGAGTCCCCATCTGAGTTATTTTTATGTTTCAGTCTCTGTCCTCTCACTTACTAGGCTTTGTGGCCCTGGGCAAGTCAAGCCTTTTCCCCTCTCAGACATCATTTTCATAATTTCATCTGAGGAAATAGGTTAGAACCTGACTGCACTTGAGGATACTTCTGGCTGTGATACTAGCTGTCAGACATTATCTGGGGCTTGCCAGGCATGGGACTTCAGAGCCCTCATCTCTTCTTCTCCAGGAAATCATAGATTGCAGCCATCAACTCTGTGACCAGACAGAACTGAAATGTCACCCACTGCTTCCTAGATTGGTGACTGTGGGAGAGTCACTTTTCTTCTCTGAGCATTGTCATCTTCTCAACTCTAAGACAAAGCTGCTGAAGCCATCTTGAGTTGGTTTTGGGAATGAAACCAAGCTGTGTGTGGAAAGAAGAGGCTACAGGTTGGTCAGAGGAGCCAGGAGCTGTCACCTATCACTGAACGCTCTGGCCACCATAGAAGTAGGAGCTTAGGGGCTCTTGGAGAAGTGTAAAGGCAAGAAGGCCTTTCCCAGGCCATAGAGCACTAGCGCCTGTTCCCAAGTGGCCTTTAGCCAGTGCCCACAGCCCTGCCTTACCAGGCCTGGAACCAAATAGGAAATGGCTGGCTCCAGGCCTCAGATTCCTAGCTCTCTAATTTCAGTCTGCATTCAGACTGGCTCATCGTTTGGCGGGAGCCTGCTTGGAGTATTTGTTCAGCCTTGCCATCTCATTACCAGTGTGGGCACAAGCAAAGAAGGGGCCAGAGGGGACCAAGTGTACCATCCATGTACAGACACTTAACTCTTCCTCCCACTTCCTTCTCTCTCACTCTCATTCCCCTGCCCTTCCTCCCTTCTTACTCTTCCTCTCTTATCTGTGTTTCATTCTTCTCTGTGCTCTGCTTCCTTCTCTACCTGGTCTGTACCCTGTGTCTCTGTCTTGACAATTGTCTGTTTGGGTTTTCTTCAGCCTCTGGTCTTCCATGTCTGTCCCCCACCTCCTATTGGAGTAAGTATATGGGAAATGGAGCAAGTCCTTCCCTGGGTAGCAGTGCAGTGCCAGACTCTGGGCCGACAGTCTGGCACAGCATGAGTTTAAATGACCCACAGACTCCAAAAGATGGCATGAGAAAAACAAACATGCACAGTTTTTTTTCCTGGTGCTGAGTTTATGTTTGAGAAATGTGACCTCTATCCCTACCTTCCTTCTGAAGCTTTCCTTTTCTGGTATTTTGGCCCCTGAACCAAGCTCAAGCTTGGTAAAGTATGAGGACTCATCTTTCGTTAAAAACCGCAGCTCTGAGCCAAGATGGAGAGCACAGGGGCCCTTGCTGTCTCCCCCACCAAACTACTGGCCTCCTTTTGCATATGGCCATCGCTAGACACAGGTCCCCAGCCTCTATTTCATCTATTCCTTCTTCTTCCTTTAGAGCTCTGGCTCTCTCCTGAGGGTGCAGGGCACATGTTATAAAGTCCATTCACTCTACAAGGATTTAAGGGGCATGTACTATATACCAGGACTTATGGGCAGGAATAATCATGGCCCTGCCTATGGAGTTTCCTGGACAGTGAGGGAGGCAGATATTGAACAAGAAGTTACAGCTGAATGAGCCTTGTGCTAGAGTATGCCCAGAGTGCCCTGGGTTTGTAACAGAGGACTGTCCTAGATCACCATTCAGAGGTGGCCATCTATAGGAGGCGCTGTAAAGCTAAAAAAGTCAGCAGAGACCAGACAGAACAGTTCTAGTCAGTCCTGTGTCCTAATGGTGTCTTACAGGTATCAGCTTATTTAATTTTCCCAACCTTCATAAAAACAAGGTCTATTATTCTCGGATGAGAACACTGAGGCTCAGAGAAATAAAATGACCTTCCCAAGATAATGGTGCAAGGTCACAGTAGGTGCAGACAAAGGGTCCCAGGTAGTCTGGGTACAGAGTTTGTTCTCCATGCCAAAAACCTCCTGAAACGGAAGGAAACTAGAAGCAATAGAAACCATGGAAGTGTTTAAGCGTGTGAGGGATCTTGTCCATAAGATGATGCTAATAGCAGTGTAGACAGTGGTCTGTAGGGTCGCAGAAATGGAAACACACCCAGTGAGGAGGTCATTGCAGAGGTGAAGATGGGACCTGTTGGTGGCTTGAGTTAGAATGGTGGCAGTGGAATGGGGACAAGGGAGATGGATCTGGGAGTTATTTTGGAGGCAGACTCAACAGAACTAGTAGTAATATTTGCACAGCACTATCCAGGTTACTTTACACTTACAAACAAATGTGTGTGTTCTAGCTAATACATGTATTTCCAAGAGTGTGTGGGTACTTGTACCCACACATGCAAGCATGCATGAACATGCACATGCACCATACAAGTATGTGCTGTATGAGTGCACATGTAGGTGCGGGTATGTGCAGGCACATACGGACACATGACTGGTTTTTGCAAGTGTAAATGCATGTTATCTGTCTGCTACCTGAGGTGAGCTCTTGGGCTACAAATTGGGCCCTTGGGCTCCTGCATGGGTGAGTGCAGGAAGGGCACGGCCTACTGATGGAGACATAAGACCATGGTTGACATTTTGGGGTTGCAGCCACATTTATTTAGAGCTGAGGATCTATGACCACTGGCCCTGAATTTGGGAGGCTCTTGGGTTGGTGGTTCTAACATAATAATAATCCTTAAAGTTATTGAGCACTACTATGTGTCAGGCTCTGCATTCAGCTCATCGCATGCATTCTGTCAGTTCATGTTTACAATCCTATGAGGGAGCTGCACTGATCTCCATTTATAGATGAGGAAACAGAGGCTCATGCAGGGTAACTTACATGCCCATGGTCATACAGTCCTTAAAATGTGGAGTCAGGGTTGGACACTGGTTCCACCTGACTTTGAAGCTTATGTTCTTAAATCACTCTGCTGTACCATCACACATGCACCACACACAGAGAGACACAGACCTATGAACATCTGCAGACATGCACAGAACCACACATGGAGCCTGTACTTCAGGATCATCTAAAGACAGAGGCTGGGGCATAGGGCTGGAGCCAGGAAAGTTGGCAGCCCTGCTGCCTCCCCCTGACCTAACAGTGAGATTGGCTTTCTTAGGAGTTGCTCAGGTTTCCGGCCTCTGTCCTCCAGGCTCCGGGCTCCAGGTTCCAGGCAGCCAGTGAAAATTTATGGCTTGAGAATGTTCTTGCAAGTCCAATCCCTGTATCCCCCTCTCTGACCCTGCATGGTTTATCAAGATACTGGATTTCCCCTCCTCTTTCTACTGACCCTTCTCCTGCTGCTGCCTTCCCTCCCAGCCCTTTGTCTCGGTCAAGGCAATCCCCCTCAGCGCCCCCCCTCCCTGCCTGCTGACCTTGCCTACCTAGGTTGAAGCCACTACACCACTTCAAATTGCAGATAAAATCTATTCTCTCTTTTCCCTAGTCCTGCCCATGAAGCAGAGGAAGATTCTGTGTGTGAGACCATGTCTGTGTGCATGCACATGCTTACTCACGTGTCCAGTAGGGCTGGCCAGAGCCATGTGAGGGAGGGGGTATGCATGTGGGATCTGGTGAGGATGAGGCACAGCAAACATGTGGAGAGTGCTCTTTCATGTTTGTGGGTGCTGGTTCTTGGCCTGGGCCACTTGACTGTGAGCATTAGTATTTGTAGCATTAATGTGTGTGTGTGTGTGTGTGTGTGTGTGTGTGTGTGTGTGTGTGTGTGTGTGTGTGTATTTCTCTTGTGGCTGTGAGATTGAGCTTGGCCCTATTTTGCAGAAAAAATGTGTGAGCTTTAGTCAGAGAGGCAATATATTAGAGTAGGGAGGAACATGGACTTGGGGCTGGACTGCCATTTATTAGCCGTGTAAAATTGAGCCAATAACTTCACTTTTGTGTGCCTCTGTCTTCTCATATGTAATATGGAGGTGATCGTGATAATGCTCGTATCAAAGGGTCATTGTGAAGAATGTATATGGCACTGCATTGCACACTAGTAGGTGATCTGTAGCTGTTAGCTATTACTACATGGATAAAGGAGAGAAAATTCCCATTGCCTAGGCTCTCACCCCAGACTGGTGTAGGAATTAGTACTTTACATTTTACCTCATTTAGTTCCAGCACGTAGAACTGTGCCTACACCAGAGAAAATGTTTCGTACATATTTACTGAATGAATGAATGAATGAAGTGTTATACAACTGTACAGAGTGAGGATTTTTACAGGTGAGGAAACTAAGACTAAGAAAGACTATGTCCCATGTGAAGTCAGCCTGATGGCTATAGGTTTCAGTTCCAGGAATGTGCTTCCATCTGCTTTGGGTAAACCTTGTAGGAGGAGAGGGGTAAAGAAGCAACTTTCCCTCTCTATGCACAGCTATGGATACACATAGAAGTAGAGATGTGTGTGAGTGTGCACACACACACACACACTTAAGTGGTACAGCCTCCCCCAGAAGTGAAGGCATTTCTAGGAAAGATAAGAGAAAGTTTGAATTTTCATGGATGAGGAAAGCTTCATCTAACAAAGAGAGGCCACTGCAGGCAGTGGACCTCTCAGCCCAGAATTTGAGGGATGGGACAGCTGCTCAGAATCAGCATTTTTCTGGGACTTGGGCAAAGAAAGCCAAAACCTTGAAGATCATCCTCAATTTCTGGAATTTCACAATTTGAATGGCCCTTGGAATTCACCAAGACCACCCTCCCTCAGATTATTTATACAGAAGATGAGGCCCAGAGAAAGCAAGGTGAATAGTAGACCAGGTCAGATCTGGGATGGTAGTCCTGGATTGGAATAGGCCAGGCTCAGAAATGTCAGTAAAAAAGCCAGTTTCAGATCTCGGCTGGAGGGGTCCTCCAAGGGAGAGAGGCAATGGATGGAGTCTGTTATCTCCAGTCCTGGCCCAGAGATCAGGAAGTGGGACCCTAGTGTGGATTGCCCTTACAGTCCAGGCCAACTATTGGAAAGAAGGGCAGTGGCAGAGGCAAGGGGCCTGCGTAACTGCCCAGAATATACCTAGGCTCACCGGGACCCCGAGGAGCACTGCTTAGCTCTGACAGCCTATGCAGGCTTGGGGCTACCCTGGCCCTTCTTTGTTGACTCTTTCTCCTGCCAAGGGGAAACTGTTTTGGATGGAGACACAAGAGAGTGATTTGTCCCTGATTGCCCCTGGCTCCCACTCTGATATGCCAGCCAACAGCATGGCTTCCTGCTCAACACTTGCCCCACCTGCAAGGTCATTGTGGTAACTTGTTCCCTAGAGAGCCTTGGGCTGAGCTCTGGCTGCATTACCTCCTGCTAGAGTGTCAAATATGGAGACTTCTGCTCTCCCAGCTTCCTCTCTTCTATATTCTTATACCCATGAAGAGGCCAAGCTGGGAGGCACCTCTGCAACCATTGGTATAGCCACTTCCAGCCTCATTTCCACATCATAGACAGGACCAGAGACTTAGCCAAGGGCACTTGGAGTCCCTAGCAAATCTGGGACTGGCAGCAAGGTGTCTGGATCCCAGGTCATGCCCTTCCTGACCTTAGCACCAATGACCACTGTGCCAAAGCCTCAGCGCATGACCCTAGTGGTCCGACTAGCCTGAGCCCTGTGAACCTGGCCCCCAGGCCTGTGGGAGAGCACAGAGAGGAGCCCAGGGTGACAAGAAAGCCCACAGTCCTGGACCAGCTTCCTCTGAGCAGACTACCTCTATCCTCTCTGCCTTGTCATGTATGGGAACACTCAGGCTGCTCTGAGGGGACTTGGGGCTGGGCTGGGGTGGGTAGTGATAGGGAGGGGAAATGGAAGCAGAGGAGCATAATAGTAGCCCAATGTATTGAGCATTTACTATGTGCCAGGCACAGTGCTTTGTGTACATGATATCATGTCAAGGCTCCTAAATGCCTAATAATGTGAACAACTAAGTTAGGGAGTGAGTCTTAACGAGTTCTGCCTGACTCCCTGTCTAGACCTGTTTCCATGGTATCAAATGTTATCATACATAATCATATGTTCTGATGATCTGGCTGATGAAAGATTGAATATGTCGAATACTCCACACCCCTAACCTCCAGCAGGAACACCAAAAAGACAATCAAAAGATGCAGAGACTGGGTTCTGTCAGTCCCAGCAGCTGGGACCAGATTGCCACAACTTCCAACCACAACAGCAGCACTGTCCCTGTGGGAGTCTCCTAGGAGCAGTTGAGCCCCAGTCTTCAGGGAGCTCACATTCTAAGACAAATCACCCCGAAAACAGAGGGCAAGACTCAAGTGCCAACAAAGCCCTTGGTGGGTCAGATTCTGACAGTGGGGACTGGTCCCTGCCAACTGATGCTGATGCCCTTGAAGTCACCCATTTTCTGATCCCCTCAGTTCTCTGGGCTACCTGAGCTTCACCAAAGAGGGTGTAGAAGATGAGAGAAGGGAACTTAGCTAGGAAGAATTGAGAAGATATTTCAGACCTAGAGAATATAAGGAAGAGAGAGGAAGATATCACCAGTTCAGTGGGCCAGTCCCCAAATCATGCTGGGGATGAAATGGCTCCAGCCAATGGGACAGGAGAGAAAGTTGAAATTGCATATGGCTGAGGGCTGCCTCCAGAGGGGGTAACAGCCAACTGAATGATATTTTTTAAGGTGCAATCAGCAGGCAAGGCTGGGTGAATAAGTGGAAGTCTTCAAGCAGAGGTGACATTTTATGTCAGGCCAGTAGTACCAATTCTAAATGGGTTGAGAGGATAAGACCTCTGGTGGGAACTAGGGAGAAGGGGACAAGAGGAAGCAATTTGTCAGAGGGGGGCTTATCTGCTAGAGTTCAGATCAGGGCTCCATCTCTAACAAAAGGCCAAGAAGCTGATATTCATTCCCCTGGGGGCATAAGATGATACCAACTCTCACCCTAGCCTGATACTCCTGAGAGTTCTGGCCCCCACTACAGCTCACCCAGCCCCATTTTGAACCAGTGTTTTCTTACCTATGAAATGGCAAGAATAATGGCTCCCCTTACTGAGTACTTACCAAACTGCTTGCCTTGGATTAAGCCTCCAACAGCCCTCTGAGATAATTACTGCTAGTATTCCACTGTGTAGACAGGGACACTGTGGCACAGAGATGTGAAGCCACTTTGCCAAAGGTGATCCAGCTAGGAAGTGGTTGAAGCTGCAATTGAATGTCTGGCTCCAGAATCTGTGTCCACAAACACCACTCCAGTGTCCCTCCTCATGGTAATCCTGTGAGGATCAACCCAGGTGGTAAATATACAGCTTTCAGCTCCAAGCCTGGTCCACTGTGGAGGCCCCATGAATGGATGATAATTGTTCTAGGTAAATACTCAGTAACTGTTGACTGATTGAACTCTGGTGACTTAACTAGAACAATTACCATCCATTCGCACCTGGAAGGAATGGGTTCCCATGCCTGGGGCTGAGGGCCAGTCAGAAAAATTAAGGACAGGTGTGAGTCTTGAGAGCTGCTAAAACGGCCTGAAGGGAAGCTGTGGCTTCTCTGAGGGAGATCAGAAGACACAGGTGGAACCATGTGAGGAGCTACCAAAGCTACTAGGCCCAGCTCCCATAGCTCTGGCCAGTCTCCCTCCCACCACTCCCTTCCTTGACCTAGCTCCTGTTTATTGGCTTTTTTGAACCTCCTAGCCCTAGGATGTGAGCTCTATTTATTATCTCATTTTTCATAATAGGAAATTGAGACTTGTGGTCACACAGTAAGGGTATGGCCAAGCCAGGAATTGAACTGAAGCTTTGTTCCATGCTGCTGCCTAGCCTACATCTGTTGTTGCCTCTACCTGTAGCCCAGATCCAGCTGCGCCAGCAGAGAGAACCCAGAGTACACACTTTCAGCCCCAGCTCTGAGTTTGCCACTGGACCTTGGGTAAGATCTTTTTGTTCTCTGGGCCTTCCTCTTCCAGGTTTAGTGTGAGGGATTAAATACGTTCCTTATAGCTTCCAGAGGCAGCCAAAAATGTTTTTCCTTGTAGCCTCATGGTCATAGAATGCCCAGTTTCCACCCTAAGCTCCTTAACTACATAAAACATGTCCTCCAGTGAAAGGTGAAGACAGGCCTGGGGCAAGCCCTGCCTCACCACTTTCCTCTGAGGAACCTTCAGTAGGGCAATGTCCATCTCATGGTGCTCCTCCATGCCCACCTCTGGTAATTCCTGATTAAGTGCACCATTGAGAACCACTGTAGGCCTCACAAACAATGGTAGTGGAAGCACACAGTGAAGCCTCATGCCAGTAGCAGGTACTGGCCCTGGGCAGACATTGTCACTTCCTCTGAACCACATCCTCCCCCAGCCAAGGGTCATCATGGTAGGTTCCCTGTATACTTTGGCACTACTTTCTCGGAGCCTCTGCCTCCTCTGCACCCAGAAGTCCTTGGGCCCAGTGCTGTTGCATCCTACTGTTGATTGAGGTTCACTTAGGGGCAGGTAGGATCCTTAACATCTTAGCATGAGATAACCCAAAGGCCTAAGGAAAAGGCATGACAAATCCTGAAAGGCCCAATAATATCAGAGGGTTAGTCTACAGAACTTACACATGCTGATCCCTCTACTGAGACCACTGTTCCTTTCTGGCTCCATCTTCCCCTAGAAAATACCATCTCACTTTTCAGTTCCAAGTTTAGATATCACCTTCTCCAGGAAGCCTCCCTGATCCCACATCTGGGTTGAGTCTTCTCCACTGAGCTCCCACAGCTTTCTAACCAAAATGTATTGTAATTAATTTCCTATCTTCCTCACTAGATTAGGAGTGCCTTGAGGGCATCCATGTGCATCTAGCCCAGGGCCCGGCACATAGCAGGTGAGTGAATTATTGGTGAACAAATGAATGGATGGATGAATGGTGCCCCTCTGGGGGTCCTGGACTTTCCTCCAAGAGTGAGGAATTCTTGCACTCAGGTCTTTTCTGAGTTTCTTCCACAGCTCTGATGTTTTGGGTTATCTGTTCCATAGGCAACTGGCAGAAGAGCTGTGCTCTTCACTTGAGGTTCCCCTCTTTTTAAAGAAATCCATCCCTTAAGCAGACTAGTTTGGTGCCTTCATCTCTGTTGTTGCTTTATTCCACCCAGGGTCTGACTGCCATTCACGGCTACCCAGCACATTTTCCAGCAGGGTTATCTGAGCAGAATTGAAGGCTGTTGCCCCACCCCCCACCACAGTTCTGCTTCTCACCATCCTGACTTATTTCCTTGGCCCAAGACAACTCCCTCCCCAACCATCTCCCCAGGCCCCACTTAAGTCTCTAAAGCCCATTCACAGACCTCCTTTGGGATAGTGGTTCTTCAGGGGTGGTCCAGGAAATATTGGTGGTGGTCTGTGGGGCCTTTAAGTGGTCCGCGGGCAGGTTCGAAATTCAAGGCATGCAAAAATGTGTAGTGTGGTGTTTGGGTTTTTAAAATGTATATTTTCTATGGCAGATTCAAATCTGCATTTAAAAAACCAACAACAGCTAGCCTTTCAGGATAGTCACAATAGTAGTTACTTACCCAGTCAAGGGACCATCAGACCGTTTGGGATTTGGGGTATGTGCCAGAATAGAATCAACAGGGCCTCTGAAGAAGCCCTTGAAACTAAAACATAAAGGCTCTGAGAATATTGCCCCATTTTTCAAGTGGAAAAACTGAGGATACAGGCAAGAAGCTGGTCCCAATGAGCCTAGTTAACCAGGCCCTATGCGAGGGTTGGTTCCAAGAGGCATTTCCCAAACATCTTCAAAAGAGTGACTGCAGTGACCTTAGTAATGCCAAGATTGAAGTAGCCAAAGACTCTAGGGTAGAGATGTCACATGCTACTGCCCTCTCTTTAGCCTCAGCCCCCAGCTCTCCTAGAAGCCTTAAAAACTGTGTCCCTTTGGGGGATCCCCCACCCCCAGCTCCAGGCCAACCAGGCAGGCAAGCCCTCCCCCAATACACACACACACACAACCTGCATTCTTGAATAGCTGCCACCATTTCATTGGCCTCAGCCCCAAGAAGGAGTGTGGAATGTGCTTCTCTGAGCCTTTAGGGAGTGGGTAGTATGGGGGGGGGTTGTCGTGCAGGGAAGCTGAGAATTAAAAGACAGGCTGTAGAGGGATAGGAGGGATGATCCCAAGGGCCAAAGCTTCTATGGGTACAAGTCCATAGGTAGCAGCTCTAGGGACAAGGCCAGGAAGGATGCCCTGGGCCTGGACTTCCTTGTCTGTCCCTTGTGCCCATATTCACAGGACAGAAGAGACCAGTTACCAAGTTTCTATAGGTACACCATAAGACTGTCCACAACCAGGAATGAGGCAGGCATGGGTAAGAAGGAAGGCTAAAAGCATCTTTAAAAGGCAGAAGGGGGTTGATTGCTGCAGGTATTAAAATGAAATCATTGTGCCAGCATCCTCTTTTCTCAATCTCATGTTCAAGATCCTCTGGGTGTTACAAGCTATTTGTTACTCACTAATTACAGTTAAAGAGTTGAGGATTATAAATTATTTCCTGTCTCTTTCTCTTTTCTTTTATAAAAACCAACTAGAATAGATTCATGGTTTCTCCTGTAGTCTTTTTTAAATGAGAGAACAAGGTAAAAAAGGAGCACTCCTACTTCCAGATGGGAGGAGTAGACTTACTTCTCCTGTTTCCCCCTGCTAAGTACAACTGAAAACTATGGACATTATATATAAAACAAACATAAGAAGACTCTAAAATGTGGAGAGAGGCAGAATATCTAAGGAACTCAGAACCCAAGAAACAGTATAGGGTGAGTTCCTTGGATGCTAGAGAAGCCAACAAATAGAAATACCAAAGGGCATAGCCAAAAACAAAACAAAAAAACTAAAACAATAAAAACACAATCCCCAACAAAAGCCTGCTCTCTTTTAGCCAAAGTACCAGAAAATGGACAGTATAGTAAGACCAAAAATAAATGAATGAATGAATGAATGAAATAAAACATTTAGACAATAACCACTCTACTCCAAACTAAGACTACAGAAAAAAAAACTGTGGTTCCACCCATATCTATGACAGTAAAGGCTGAGAAGGGAGCTTAGATTTACGTTCTTACCAGGCTGTAATAAGGTGTCCCAATTGTGCTCCCTCTTTCCTGACTGGGATGGTTTTAGAGACGAACAGGAGGGGAGCCAGGACTTTTATCCCTGCCTGAGCATAACGAGGTCTTCCTGCTCCCACCATCAGTTGGAGCCTGGAATCCTATAATCTACCTACTAGTAATGAGGTACTCCTTCTCACCCTGAGGTATCAAAAGAGGCAGAGTAAGAAACCTGGACTTTCATCTCAACCTGACAGTAAGAAAGTGGTATCTTCTTTCCTCTGAGGACACAGTGTTAGAGGACTCTTGCTAAAACAGAAGATTTAAATAAGATCTAGAGTCTTATAGGATAATACACGAAATGTCTAGTTTTCATTTAAAAATCACCTATCACACCAAGAACCAGGAAAATTTCACCTTGAACGAGAAAAAATATCAATGAATCTCAAAATGAGTTGACAGAGATACTAAAATTATCTGACAATGACTTTAAAGCAGTCATCATAAAAATAATTTAATAAGAAATACAAACATACGTGAAACATGAAAAAAACAAAATCTTAGCAAAAAAATGGAAGATATAAAGAAGAAACAAACAAATACTTGAGTGGAAAAATATGAGTGAATTGAAAAACTCAATAGATGGGCTTAAACACAATAGAGGGGACAGAGGAAAGAATAGAAACTTGAAGACAGAGCAATAGAAATTAATCTGAACAACAGAAAGAAAATACACTGAGAAAAAAAGAAGAGATGCTTACGGACTTATGGAACTACAACAAAAGATCTGACATTTATGTCATGGGAGTCACTTGTCATAGAAGGAGAGGAGTAGGGCTGAAAACCTCCTCAAGAAACAGTGACCAAAATTCTCCCAAATTTGGCATAAGATATAAATTTACAGATTTAACAAGCTGAGCAACCCCAAACAGGAAAATTCCAAAGAAATCCACACAAAGACACATCCAGTCAAACTTCTAGTAACTAAAGAGAAAGAAAAAGATCTTAAAAGCAGCAAGTGAAAAGTGATACATTACTTATTGGGGAAATGACTCAAATGACAGTGAATTTCTCTTTGGAAACCATAGAAATGAGAAGGAAGTGACCCAATATTTTCAAGAGCTGAAAGAAATATTTAAATCTTGCAAAAAATATCTATATCTAGCAAAATATCTTGCAGGAATGAAGAAGTCGCCAAGACAATCTCAGATGAAGGAACACTAAAAAGAATTTTCTGCTAACAGGCCTACACTAAAAGAATGGCACAACAAAGCTCTTCAAATGTAAAAAAAAATGATAAAAGAAGAAATATTGTAATATCAGAAGAGAAAACAACTGAAATGGCCTCTCTTTTTCCTCTTGAATTTTCTAAATTATGTTTGATAATTTAAAAAGTATAACAATGTCTGATATGGTTCTCAATGTAGGTAGAAAAAATATTTAAGAAAGATATGTTATAAATGGGGGTATGTAGAGGGACATAAAAGAGGTAGAGTTTCTACCTTTTATTTGAAGTGGTAAAATGTTCACACCAGTAGATGGTAATAGGTTTTACCAGTAATAGGTAATAGGTTTTTTATTTGTACATACAAATAAAAAACATTAAACTGAACAAAAATGAAAATACAGCATATCAAAATCTGTATAATACAGCTAAAGCAGTGCTAAGAGGAAACTTTGTAGCACTAAATGCTTACATTGGAAAAAAATCTAAGCAGAAAACAATAAAATTTAAAATAGAAAAAAATAGAGAAAACCAGTGAGTCAAAAGTTTGGCTCTTTGAAGAGACCAATAAAATGGACTAATCTCTAGCAAGACTGATGATAAAAAGAGAGATGCAAATCACCCCATATCAGGAATTATATATGGAGTATCACTATAAACACTAAATTCATCAAAAGGATGTAAAGGGAATACTATGAACAACTTTAAACTCACAAGTATGATAACTTAGATGAAAGGGACCAGTTTCTAGAAAAGCACAAACTACAACTTACACGATATAAAATAATTTGATTAGCCCTATAACTATGAAATAAATTGAATTTGTGATTAAAAACTCCCAAAATAAATCTTCAGGCCAAAATGGTTTCACTGAATTCTATGACATATGTCAGAAAAAATTAATACCAATTTTATATAGTCTCTTTTTAAAGATAGGAGACTCATACCCAACTCATTTTATAAGGCCGATATTACCTTGAAAGCAAAATCAGATAAAGATAGCACAAAAAGAAAATTATAAACCAGCATCCTTCATTAATATAAAAAATGAAATCTTTAACAAAATATTAGCAAATCTAATTCGGCACTATTTTAAAAGACTTGCATACTTTGACCAAGTGGAGTTTATTCTAGGGAGGCAAACCTGGTTCAAAATTTGAAAATCAGTCATTATAATCTACCATATTAACAGGCAAAAGGAAAAAAAATACAGTCACATCAATTGATACAAAAAAAAAGCATTTGGTGAAATTTAGCACCTATTCATAAAAATTCTCATCTAACTAAAAACATAAGGAATATCCTCAACTTGATAGAGAAAACCTACCCAAAATCTATAGCTAACATCATACTCTATGGCAAAAGACAAAGTTTTCATCCTATGACTACAAACAAAGCAAGGATACCCATTCTCACTACTCTTACATAGTACTGGAAGTTCTTGCCTGAACAGTAATGCAAGGAAAGGAAATAAAATGCACACCAATTAGAAAGGAAGAAATAAAACTGTCCCTATTTTCAGGTAACATGGTGGTTGACACAGAAAATGCAAGAAACCTAAAAAATAAATAAATAAATAAAATAAAATAAAAACAAAAACAAGCAAACAAAAAAACTCCTTCAACTAATAGGCAACTTTATCAAGGTCTCAGGATACAAGATCAACATATAAAAATTGAATTGTATTTCTATGTACTATTCATGAACATGTGGATACAGAAACTAAAAATATAGTTCTACTTACACTCAAAAAATGAAATACCTAGGTGTACATCTAATAAAATATGTACTGTGGGACTTATATTTTGAAAACTACAAAATGCTGATGAAAGAAAGCAAAGAAATTCTAGATAAATGGGGAGGCATAGTGTCCATAGATTGGAAGACTCAACATAGTCTTATGCAATTCCTTTTAATCTACCAGCAAAATTTTTTGGTAGATATATAAAAGATTATTTTAACATTTATATGGGAAGGCCAAGGAAATAGAATAACTAAAACAATTTTTGAAAAAAGAAAAATATAGTGGAGGAATCACTCTACCTGATTTTAAAACTTATTATATTTTAAAACTATATTATATACACAGTATACTTTGTGGTGTTGGTGGAGAAACAGGTACATCAATCAATGGAACAAAACAGACCCCAGATACAGACCCACAAGTATACACAATGGACTTTTGACAAAGATGCAAAGTAATTCAATGGAGAAAAGATAGCCTTTTTTAAAAATGATTCTAGTGCAATTGGACATTCATGGGCAAAAGATGAACCTTGGCCTAAACCTCCCACCTTACACAAAAATTAACTCATAATGGACCATAGGTTTAAATGTAAAGTGTAGGACTAGAAAACTTTAAGAAAACATTCAGAAGATAATCTGCAGTACTTGGGGCTTATTGAAGAGTTCTTAGACACAACATTAAAAGCACAATCCATTACATAAAAAATAGATACTTTGTAATGCACCAAAATTAAAATCTTCTGTTCTACAGATGTCCTGTAAAAATTATTAAAAGAGAAGTTACATTGTGAGAGAAGATATTTGAAGACCACATACCTGACAAAGGACTCATATTGGGAATATATAAAGAAGTCTCAAAACTCAGTTGCAAACATTAAACAATCCAATTAGAAAATGGACAAAAAAACTAAAGAAGCTGTATGGATGGCCAATAAGTACATGAAAAGATGTTCAATATCAGTAAGAATTAGGAAATAACAATAAGAACATGATGAGACATTACTCCACACCTATCAGAATGGTTAAAATGAAAAATAGTGACAATATCAAATGCTGACAAAGATGAAGATAAACTAAATCTTATACATTGCTGGTGAGAATGTATAACGGTACACCACTCTGGAAAATAGTTTGGTAGTTTCTTAAAAAGCTAAACATACATTTATCATACAATTCATTGATTGCACTCCTGGGTATTGATCCCAAAGAAATGAACACTCATCCACACAAAAACCTGTGTGTTATTGTTCAAATCAGCATTATTTGTAATATCCAAAAACTAGAAACAACTAAAATGATGCTAAATGCATAAGTGGTTAAAGAAACTGGTACATCCATACCAAGAAATACTTCTCAGCAATCAAAAAAAACAAATTTTTGATACATGCATAGATGAATTTCCAGGGAATTATGCTGAGTGATAAATCCAACCCCAAAGATCACATACTGTATGATCCCATTTATATAACATACTTGAAAAGACAAAATTACATAATTAAGGGTAGATTAGTGGTTGCCAGGGGTTAGGAATGGTGATGTAAAGGGTAAGGGATGGGTGTGACCATAGACATAGCATAAAGAAGATATTTGTGGTCATAGAACAGTTTTGTGTATTGATTGTGGTGGTCATTACACAAATCTACATGTGATAAAATAGCATAGAACTATATGCATACATTGTTCCAATGTCAGTTTCCTGAATTTGATATTGTACTATAATTATGTAAGATGCAGCCATAGGAGAATGCTGGATGGAGGGTACATTGAACCACTTTGTACTCTCTTTTTATCCTTATATAGTTTTGCTCAGATATGATTCATGTATCATAATACCCTTTAAATTATAAAATCAGTATTTTCAGAATATTCACAATGTTGCACAAATATCAACCCCATCTAATTCCAGAACATTTTCATAACCCCAGAATGAAACTCAATATCCATTAGCAGTCACTCTTCATTTCCTCCCAAATCCCTCAGTCTCTAGCAATCACTAATCTACTTTCTGTGCCTATGGATTTGTCTATTCTGGACATTCATATAAATGCAATCATACAATATGTGATTCTCTTGACTAGCTTCTTTCAGCTAGCATGATATTTTCAAAGTTCATCCATGTTGCAGCATGTATTGGTGCTTCATTCCTTTTCATGACTGAATCATATTTCCTTATATGTATATATCACATTTCTTCTATTCATTTATCAGTTGATGGACATATAAACTGTTTCTACTTTTTGGCTATTATGAATAATGTTGCTATGGCCTTTATGCACAAGTTTTTGTGTGAACATATTTTTCCAATTTCCATAGGTATCTACACTAGGAGTGGAATTGTTAGGTTGTGTGGTAACTTAAGTTTAACATTTTGAGGAATGGCCAGGCTGTTTTCCAAAGAGGCTGCACCATTTTACACTTCCACCAGCAAAGTATGAGGGTTCCAATTTCTCTATATCCTCATCAACATTTCTTATTATATGACCTTTTGATTCTAGCTATACCAGTGGGTGTGATATGGTATCTTATTGTTTTGATTTATATATGTCAATTACTAGTGACATGGAGCTTCTTTTCACATACTTGGTCATCTATGTCTTCTTCAGAGAAATGGATATTCCAATCCTTTGCCCATTTTTAAATTGTGTTTTATTTTTATTGTTCATTTTTATATGTTCTTTATATACTCTGGATGCTAGTCAAATCAGATATATGATTTGCAAATAGTTTATCCTGTTTTGTAGGTCGTCTTTTCACTTTTCTGATAGTATCCTTTGAGGCACATAAGTCTTTATTTCAATTAAGTCTAGTTTGTCTTTTTTTTCTCTTTTGTTGTTTGTCCTTTTTGTGTCATATCTAAGGAACTGTTGTCTAATCCAAGGTCAAGAAGGTTAACATCTATTTTTTTCCAAATGTTTTCTTGTTTAGCTCTTAAATTTAGGATTTCAATCGATTTTGAGGCATTTTTTGCATATGGTGTGAGGCAGAAGTTCAAATTCATTCTTTTACATGAAAAGACTTTTTTCCCATTGAATGGTCTTGACACCCTCACTGAAAATCAATGGAACATAAATGTATGGGATTATTTCTAGGCTCTCGATTCTTTTCTATCTTTTCATCTATGTGTCTATCTTTAAGCAAGTGCCACACAGAATTGGTTTAATGTAGTTTTGCGCAAGTTTTGAAATTGGGGAGCTTCAAGGAACCAACTATTATGCTCTTTTTCAAGATTCTTATATTAGTCGGAGTTCTTCAGAGAAGCAAAATCAATAGGATATATATCATACCTATTATGGATTATACACACACACACACACACACACACACACACACACACACACAAAGGTATTGGTGTAATTATGAAGGTTGAGAAGTCCCATAATCTACCATCTGCACTTTGGAGTCCCAGGAAAGCCAGTGGTAGTGTTCAAATGCTTGAGAACTGGAGAGTAGTGTAGATTCTAATCTGACCTGAAAGCCTGAGAACCAGGAACAGCAAGGGCAAGAGAAGATAACAGTTTCAGCTCAGCAGTCAGGCAGAGAGAGAATCCAATCTTTCGTTGCCTTCTTGTTCTATTCATGCCTTTGACAGAGTGGATGATGCCCACCCACACTGGAGAGAGCTGTCTGCTTTACTCATTTTAAATGCTAATCTTTTCCAGAAACACCGTTCACAGACACACCCAGAAATCATGTTTAACTGGGCATCCCATGGCCCAGTCAAGTTGGCACATAACATTAACTATCACAATTATTTTGCCTATTCTTGGCCATTGTATTTCCATTTGAATTTTAGAATAAGTCTGTCAATTTCTGCAACAAAAAAAAAAAAAAGAGTAACGGGGATTTTGATAGGGATTGTGTTGAATCTCTACAGATTTGGTGAGTATTGGCATCTTAACAATATTAATTTTTCCCATCCATGAACATGGTCTGTCTTTCCATTTATTTAGGATTTGATTAACTTCACTTAATATTTTATAGTGCTCAGTCTTGCACATTTTCGTTGACTTGGTTCCTAAGTATTTTATTCTTTTTGGTGCTATTGTAAATGGAACTGTTTTCTTAATCCATTTTTGGATTATTATTCCAAGTGTATACAGATAAAATGTTTATATTGACCTTGAATCCTACAACCTTACTAAACTTTTTATTAGTTCTAGTAGCTGTGTGTGTGTGTGTGTGTGCATGCGCGTGCGCATTTCTTAGAATTTTCTTGAGTTAGTTTCAGTAATTTGTGTCTTCATAGGAATTTGTCTAGTGTGTCATCTAGGTTTTGTAAATTATTGTCAGACAATTAATTTAATCATTTTTATTTCTGTAATGTTGGCAATAATGTACCTTTTTTGTTCCTGATTCCTTCTTGATTTTAGTATTTCAGGCTTTCATCTTTTTTTCTTGGTCAGTCTAGTTAATGGTTAGGAAAATTTGTTGATCTTTTTAAAGAACCAATTTTGTTTTTCTCAATGTTCTCTACAATTTTTCTACTCTATTTTATTTTTGTCTCTATTTGATCTATCAATCAACAGATAATTTAGTTATTATATCTTTATTTTATTATTATATTTTTATTATAATTATATATTGTTTCTTTCTTTTTACTTACTTTGGGTTTAGTTTGTTCTTTTTTCAGTTTCTTAAGTTGTAAAGTTAGGGTATTAATTTGAAATCTTTCTTCATTTTTTAAATAAATGCATTTTCAGAATAACTTTTTCTTTAAGCACTATAATAGCTATACCCCATACATTATTGTATACTGTGTTATTGTTTTCATTTATCTAAAATATTTGGTAATTTCTTTTGTGATTTCTTCTTTGACCCATTGGTTACTTAGGAATGAGCTGTTTCCCAAATAATTTTCATATATTTGTGATATCCTCAAATTTCTTTCTATTAATAATTTGTAATTTGATTCCATTGTGGTTGAAGAACATATTTTGCATGATTTAAATCCTTTTAAATGCATTGAGATTTTTCCTATGGCTTAACATATAGTCTACCTGGAGAATATTTCATGGGGGTAACCTAAGGCAACAGCAATGGGGGAAGGGAGAGAGGACTTCACCCCAGGCAGGCATGGAAGGGATGGAGAGGTGCTAATGGATCAATGGCATATCTAGGAGGTAGACTCACCAGGATGACAGGGACGAGGGAGAGGGAGGAGCTCAATAGGATAGGATTTTGCTCCAACTCAACAGACCTAGGAGTCAGTAAACTGGGTCCCAAGCCCAGAACTGCCAGGAACATACAGTATGATTGTGGGCACATCTCTGGCCCTCCCTGGGTCTCAGTCTCCTCATTTACACCATAGTAGTATTGAATATGCTCATCACTAATGGCTCAGCCAGGGCTGATGTTCTTTGCCTGTCATTCTAGATGTTAGGAGATGGTGTCAAATTGTTGTCCAAGAAGGGGCCTCCCAAAATAAAGAGAACCTGCCCCTTGGTTAGTGGTAAACAGCATGGGCTCCATGCCTTCTCGCGCTCAATTCCCACCAAGTAAGCTGCTAAATAGTACAAGGTTCCTCTTCTGTAAAGCAGGAGCAATAAAATTTCCGACTTCAGAAGGCTATGGTGAAGTCTCACTGAGATAATGCAGCAGGCAAGCTCAGCAGCCTGTCCTTGGTGGGAATAGAGGATATGAGAACACAGGCACTCAGGGACAGGAACCCCCAAGAGGTGATAGATGCCTTCCCAACCCCAAGTTCCATAGTTTATGAAGCTCTTTCCACCCCAAACAGCTTGGGAAGTAGAAATGATAATCACCATTTTAGAAATGAGTCCTGGATTGTATGTCAGGAAGCATGACCCAAGGACTGGCTTTCCCTTCAGGTTAAGTGTACTGGGGAAACCAAGGCCCCAGAGGATATCCTCCTGGATATCCCCAGAGCCACTGGGGACACCAGAGCCTAGGCAAGAGCAGGTGCCACCAGGAGCCCAGGCCTGGTTTTCATTTACCACTGGGCTGGGCGCCATGCAGCTTGCCCAGGGCCATGATTTGGGCCCAAATTGGGGTGTTTGATTCCTTTCTTTATGTCTCCTCTTATAACTCCAGCTTAACACTCCCCAGATGGCCATTCCTGCCGGCTCCCTGCCCACGCCGCCATTCAGACGGGAAAACAATCATTTTGCAGCCCCATTAATTAAAGACTAATTGCTGATTGGAAACACATGGGCTGGGCCCTGAGCCGGTATCACGTTGTGGACCCTCTGGCTCTGGTGACGGCCAGGCCCTAACAAGCCTCTGGCCCCCCAGTGGCTTGCTTGCTCACTGCGTGGCAGCAGAATTGGGCCTGGACTTAGGCTAATGAGGTGTCAGTTGACTATTTGAACCATATTGATGGGGGAGGCTGGCGACTAGACCAGATAGGAGCTGCCACATGCAGCAGTCATTAGCTCTGAAGTTGCTCCCTGGGGGGCCATGTCTGGCCCCAGCCCTTCCCAGCCACCTATGGAGGGGCTCATCTCTCAGCTAGGTCACTCTCCATGGTGGTCAGTCTCCTCTGACCCATGGTATTCCAGCCCCCCTTTCAGCTACCATACCCCTACTCTGTGCCAGGCCCTGGGGATACAGAAATGAGTAATAATAGCTGTGTTTATTGAGCACTTGCTGTAACCTTGGCACAGTTTTAACTGCTTTATATGGACTCTCTTCTTTCTTTGTGACAAAAGCCCTATGACAGGTTGGTGCTATGATAATCCACATTTTACAGAGGGAAACTGCAGCAAAGGAACTTACTCAACTGCATACATCTACTGAAGGGAAGTTCCAGTGTTCCAAGCCAGGTAGTCCAGAGTCCAGACCCTGAGTCCTAAAGAACATAAGAAGTATGGCAGGCACTAAAATAGTGGAGGAGTGAAAGGATGGTGTAGACAGAGGGAGCTAATGGAAAGGCTGAATCTTCAGCCAACAGGGAGCTGTTCCCTGAAAATGAGTGAGTGTGAGTGTGGGGTCAAGAGACACAGTCAGCTCTGACCTTTTGGAATTTCCCTCTGGCTGCAGTGGAAAGCACATGGGAAGGGAGGAAGAATACAAACAGGGGAACCATGTAGAAGACCCCTGCCTTCATCCATATGAGAGATGTAGAGCCCAAATTTGTCCAAGGAACTGCAGATGGAGGCCAGTTTGGGACATGTGGTCAAAAAACTTAAAGAGGGTAAGCTACGGAGGGAGAAGAAAGGACAAGAGACTGGGATTCCCTCTCATATCCCCTGGATCACTTGCCCTAAGTCCAGAAAGCAGGATAGACCAAACCACTTGCCTGCTCAAAGCATTCTGTAGCTTCCAGCCCTCTTTCTCCCAATGTGGAGGCAGACCTGGTGGTGGGGAGGGGGCAGTGTGGAATTCCAACTCTTACACTAGCTGTGTGGCTTTGGGCAAATGGTTTAACCTCTAGCCCTTAACTCATTCATTTATAAAGAGTCCCTCCACAGTCCACATTTATAGAATTACTGTAATAACAAGTAATTATTACATTCCTACTTGTGGGTCCCTCATAGGGTGCCAGGCAGGCACTGGGAGTCTCCAGAGATAAAAATTCAGCAAATGTTCATCCCCCACTGCCCGATCCTCTTCATCACCCTGTGATCCAGTCACACTCAACAACTCAAGCATCTCAGAACACAGCCCAGATATGTCCACCTCACTGCCTTTACTGCTCCTGCTACAAATTCCACCCTCCTTTCTCCTCCCATTTCTATCCATCCAAAGCTTTCCCATCCTTCCATGCTATCCCAAAGCCCTTTATTTCTTTATTTATGAGCCACAAGACAGTCTGCATCCCTGGCTGACCTCCCTGCTAGATGGAGTAGAGGAAGAAAGGCCTGGGTAGATGGACCAGGATAAGTGACTACAGAGCCAGTGGAAAGATCATATGGGTACACAGCTCCCTGGACTCAGTATTTCCCCTGTGTTCACACTCTGCCTCAGGAGGCACCTGCCCTGATGACCATTCAGGCCAAGCGAAGGATGGAGGTGAAGGAATAGAATGAGTGGCAGGAAGTCATAGTACAAGCAGGTTGAGGAATGGCAGCTGGGGTGACAACAGGAAGTACTGGGCCCTGGGGTGAAACAGCAATTATGTGTCCCATCTCTGGGAGCAGCAGCTCCTAAAATACAGTTGGTTGTTGACATGTTGAATGCAAGCCCAGGGTTGCCAGGGCTCTTGAATTTTTCAAGAGTAGCAGGAAATTTGAATTTTTATATAAAATCACCTCATTTTGCAATCATGGTGACTAATCTTAAACTTCCTAGAACCATTCTTTAAGCTAAAACAACACATATCACTATGCTGTGTTTGGCCTGTGGTCTACACCCCACTGGGCACTCAGTTCTGTGCCAGGTAATGCTGAGCAGAGACACAGAGCTCTCAGGGGGCTTATATTTCGAGGGACAGGGGAGATAATATGTACACAGATCTTCAGGGGCCATGGCTGGAGTGGTTATAAGTGTGAGCCTACAGTCAGATAGATGTGAGTTCATGCCCTGGCTCTGCCACATACTAGCTGTGTGCCCCTAGGCAAGTTGTTCAACCTCTCTGAGACTCAGCTTCTATCTGTAGGGGGAACAAAAAGGTTTGAAATCTCAGATCCCACAGAATTGTCATGTCTGCCAAATGAGCTAATGGCTAGTGAGTCCTTTGTGAATCATGAGCTGTGCAGGTGTGCAGGGATGTTTCAAGGGGCTGAGAGTACAGGGTTGGAGCCACGCCTAGAATAGGCTGAGCCTCTGGTGTGCATCCAGATGTGCATGTGCATCTGTAAGCTGAATAAGAAGAGCACTCTGGGAAAAAAGAGAATGAAGGACCCTGGCTCAGAGCCAAGTGGCAAGATGCTGTATGCTGCCTATTTCTGCCACCATCGTAGCAGTGTGTAAGGATTTCCTGACTCAGTGCTGGAACAGGTGAAGATTCAGGGAGAAAACTGCTTGCCTAAGACAGGCAGATCCTAGAAACCTAGAAATTGCTTCTCTACTCCACAACTACAAATAACTTAGAGCTACTAATAACAATCCACATTTCTACAGCACTTATTATGTACCAGGCACTGCTCTAAACACCTGTACATCTGCTGGCTCATTTAATACCCCCTATGTAGCCTATGAGCTACATACCACTACTATCATCTCTGCCTTACTGATGACAACACTGAGGCATGGTGAGGGCAGGTAAATTAACCAAGTCAAACTCCAATTAAACAGCAGAGCCAAGACCTGAAGTTGGGTTGTCCAGCTCCAAGTCTGTGCTACCTGAATTAAACTCCTGGATGGAATCCTCTCTGTTGAAAAACCTAGGATGGTTTCTGTTTGCCTGGTTACATTCCGACAGACACCATCCCCATCTGTGCCAGAGCTGCTGGAGCAATTCAACGTGAGTAACCCATTCCATTCCAATGGCTGGTTCCCAGGGTCCTGGGTTAGTATGTGCTTATGTCCCTCAGAGGAGTCTCTGCTTCCCCCATTGAAGGCCTGGAGCCTTTAAGAAAAGGCTGGAAGCTGGGCAGGGAATGATGAGGAGGCTGAAGACAAAGCTGAGAGCCAGGTGATCTCTGATGTGGGCTGCAGAACTGGGCCAACAGGTGTGCCCATGGTACCAGGGCAGGCTGAGGCCAGCCAGATCAGTAGAAGGGCCCACTGGTTAGCCCTGCCCTATAGAGCCCCACACACCCATCCCCATATGCACACACATGCACGCACACACCCTTCTCTTATCACACCTATGCCCAGGAACACACACTCACATGTACTCACCCACCCAGCTGCAGTTACACAGAGACATCAATAAATAAGCACACGCCTAGAAAGACACACACAAGAGCTCCTATCCACACGTTCCCCCCTACACTCTCATCCAGCCAGACACACATGTGAAAACATAGGCACACACATGTATGAACACCCACAGACATGCGTGTACCTTCCAAGGAGGCTTGGGAGGGATTGTTCTCACCCAGCCCACAGTACTACTCCCTCAGATCTCTCCTTTAGACTTTAGGGGACAAGATGAGTTACTGAGCGGAAAAATGCCTCCAGCATTTGCCACCCACTTGGTGGCAGCTCAGCCTCTTTTCCTGGCCTCTGCCATTTAGGGTACTGCTGGTGTGAAAGTTCTGAGTTTCTGCTTGGAAACATACAGGTGAGGGAGGGGATGAGGCAGAAAAACATTTTTAAAAATGAAGTTGAAGTCTAAAGACAATAGTCAACCTTCAGAGTCAGTGTGAGTTTGAAGGGCTGGGCTGTGAGTTAGGTGCATTGATGCAAATGTGAGCTTCACTAGAGATTTGCTGTGTGACCTTGGGAAGTCACTGCTTTCTCTGAGTTTGGTTTTCCTATGAGCATAGTAGTTAAGGGTACAAACTCTAGAGCCTGAATGCCTCGGTTTGAATTCTGGCCTCGCCTTTTACCCACTCTGTGACCTTGGGCAAGTTCTTTAACCTCTTGTTGCCTCAATTTCATCACACATATAAAGGGGAATGATGACAACATCTACCTCAGAGGATGGTCACTGTGAGGGTCAAATGACTTGATGCAGGTAAAGCTCTGAAAATAAGTGCTTATATTATATAGTAAGCACCATGCAATCAGAAGTTATTGTTGTTGTAAGATGGGATAAAAATATCCACCATACAAAATTATGGGAGGGGTAGATAAGTCAGTGGTTTAGCAAAGGCTCCATACACACCAGTGATGAATGTGTATGGTGAGCCTCCACCTGGCCCAGCACTACTGGCTGGATTCGGAAGCTGGAATGGGGCTAGAAGTCTGGCCTGAGAAGAAAGAGCTGCAGGCAACATCTTAGGGCTTCCCCCATCCCTGGGGATGGTCAGTGGCCAGTTCAGGGCTGTCTGCCCAGCCAGCCTTTCTGTGGCTGTTCCTCTGCTTACCAGCAGTAATGATACATCATTGACTCTACCCACCTGCCCAGTTTTTTAGAGCACAAAAACGCTACACTTCCCCTCTCCCATCTGATCCATTTGAGCTTGCCAGATTGCTGTGGTCTGGTCGCCTCCCCCACTGATTCCCTGCCTCTGCCCTTGCCCCCTACAGATGTCTCCACTGAGAAGACTGAAAGATCCTGTTACAACACAGGTCGAGACCCTCCCACGGCCCTCATCTCACACAGAGTAAAAGCCATTGTCCCTACACTGGCCTCCAAACACTCCTGCAATCCAACCCCCCAGCTTCTCCAGCTACTCCCCCTTCGTTCGCTGGACTTCAGCCACACTGGTCTCCTGACCACACCAGGCACACTGCTACCTCACTGTCTTTGAACTAGCTGTTCTCTCTGCCCAGAATGCTCTTCCCTCAGACATCCACATGGCTAATTTTCTTACCTCCTTAAAGCCTTCAGTCAGATAAGGCTGGCCCTGACCACCTTGAGTAATTCTGTATCCTGCCCCACACTGTAGCATCTCCAATCTTCATTATTTTCTCTTTCATTCTTCTAAAATGTGTGCCACCTTATAACTTACTATGTAATTTATTTATTATATCATCGTTGATTCTTCACCTCCTCCTGCTACACTGTTAGGTCTGCGAGGGATATTTGTTTTGTTCACTAATGTATCCCAAGTGCCTACAACTATGCCTGGCACATAGGAGAACCACTGAATTTTGTTGAATGTACACAGCTTTGGAGCTCTTCTGGCTACAATGAGGACAGTGGGCTGGAGGGGTGAGCCTGGAGATGGAGTAGCAGTACAGACTGGACACAGAGCAGTGGTGGGGAAGGGAAGCACTTAGGAGAAGGTGGGACCCATGAGAGCAGCCACCTAGTCCTCCCTGCTTGCTAATACCTTCCTAGGGCCTGGCACTGTGCCTAGCAGACTCCAGGCCCAATAACTATTTGTTGATTAAACGATTAAATTCATGAGCCCTTGCAATGGTTGCTAATTTGATTGAATGTGGGTGAAGAAGAATAATCCAAAGATAACACCCTCAACTTGAGCCTGGGTAACCAAGGAAGCAAGTGTAAAGGTTCCCAAGTGCTGGAATTAGAAGTCCAGAGGACATTTCACACACATTGCAACTTCAGACATCAGCTCAAACAGCTCCTCCTCTGGAAGGTCTTTCTGCTCCCAAGATTAAACCAAGTGTACCTGATTGACTCTCCCATGGCCCCCTGGACTTGGCTTTAGGAGTGCTGACCGCACTTGGATTTACTGCATCTCTAGGGCCTAAAATAGTGTTGCAGGGCTTGAGCAAGCCCTCCAACTGGCTCTCCATGCTCCAACCTCTCTCTCTTCCTGTTCCTCTTCCTCCTCCTCCACTTCTTTTCCTTTCCAATGCTTCCCCTCTACCTTGCCTCTCATTGGTCATTAAAAGACAAGTATTCAGGGAACTTCAGCCGATGGTTTGGATTAAACTACAGGGACCAAAAGATGACCTGACCTGCAGGCAGAGGGTGGGGTAGAAAGCAGGACCATTTATATAAGAATTTGGCCCCGATTCACCTGAAATCAAAGACTCCGGGATCTGAGCTATAGGCTCCGGGAACTGGGTTTGGGGTTTATGAACTTCATGTCTCATAGGTCATAGCATTCCACCTCCACAGCATCCACTGGATCCCATACCACTGACAAAACACACATCACAGCTACAATATGAGCACAGAGGACACAGTGACACCTAACATGCACCACCTCAAAGCATGGCAACCCTCCAACCTCTGGCACATAATACACAGAGTAAGTGCATTGCACTCGCATGGCACAGCAAACACCCCCATGGTACTGAGCACTTTCTGAAACAGTAACAGAAAACACACATCACCACCACCTCACTTATCTCCGCACACACACAGATGTGCACACATGTGGAAAAACAGAAAAAGAGCTCTCCTTGCCTCACCTTTTCTCCCCTCCCCATGTCCTGGCCAGTGGGCCATGCTAGGCTTGCCTTAGGACCCTGGCTCCAGAACACAGCTGAGTTGGTGGGCGCCATTTCCTAGAATGTTGTGAGTTTGGCCTCAGCTGATCAAACACATGCTAGGAGGTCCATGTTTGAACTCAGGCTCTAGGGGCGACTGGTATATGGTCCCCACCACTGAACTGCAAGTAGCAGCTGGCTGCCGAGGGACACCCACAGGGAACAGCTAACTGGACTGAGCTTTGTGGGTGGGGGATCAACAAGGCCCAAGCTGACTTGGGTGAGGGGTGTCTGGAGTTTGGACTGCCTGTGGTGGGAGGAACACAACATATCAGCAGCAGGGGCCTGAGATAGGAGCTAAGCTATGAGGTTGGAGGAGATGCTTTGGCAGGAAGATAAGAAGGACGGAGGGAAAAGAAAGGGTGGAGGAGAGAGTCTCTGGGTGTCTCTGGGCCACCCTCAAGAAAATGAAGGAGGCAAGATTTGGGAGGGGAGGCAGAGGAGCCAGAGCCAGAGGCTGGCAAGAGGGCTTAGAAATGAGACTTTTAAAGAAGAGTGAGAGGCTGGGGAGAGGGTAGACAAGGAAGAAAGGACAAAGAAATATATTTGGTGGCTATGTAGTCAGTCTGGGGTATGTGGCAGGCACAGGCACCCTTGATGTCCAGAAGTGAGAATGGACAATTAGACCCTGGTCAAGAAGAAGATGAAAGCTTAAGGTGTGAAGAAGCTGGCCATGCCTCTGAGAAAGAAGAGTAGACTGTTGAGGAAAATAAAAGAGAAGGACATGTGGAGGAAAGAACGGTGCTGAGGGCTATTGGGCCACAGACACTGGGCCCATGATCATGTAGCAGAGGGTACCACAAAGGCTGCACCCTACCAGTGCTCCCAACTGAGCCAAAACCTTACTCTGACATCAGATCACCCAGAAAGGCAGGGCCTACAGTTTCTTGTGGCAGGTGGGGAATGATTGACCACCTTCACACACTGATCAAGTTCTGACCTCAGTAGAATGAGGAGATAAGAGGAGTAAATGGAGGGAGTCCTTTGGCCTTTCAGAGTTGTCATCTGGCTCAAGAAGTCCCCAGGCAGTTGACTCAAACCCCATAATTGACTCATTTACATATGACGTATGCCAAAGGACATAAATGAACAAGCCCTGTTCTACTCCACCCAAGCTGAGCATCAATGGCCTCATGACTGGGTTCCAATTCTATGGTCCGGCACCCCTGAACCCTGGAATACTTTGGCCCTGGTACTACCAAGAGGAACTTCCCCCCACATTGGGGCAGTAATCTAGTCTCCAGGGCCTAGTCTCCCCCTCCCTCCCTTTCTCCTAGACTAAGCTAATAACACCCACATGTATCCAGCAGTTTGTACTTCCCAAAGCATAATCTTATATGAGCCTCACAACAACCCTGTGGGGCCGGCAGAGCAGAGATTATTATCCTATTTTCAGATAAGGAAACTGAGGCCCAGAGAAGATAAGCAATGAGCTAGGTCACACGACTAGCAATTCTTCTGACTCCAAACCTAGTACCCTGGCTGGAAGGGGTATATGCCACTTTAACCTTATGTAGACTTTCCTGGCTTCATGGGCAATGTGGGGAGGAGGTTCAGATGGCATAGGAGATAGAAAGGGTCTTTGCTCAAGGAGCAAAGTAAGGGTATGAGGCCATGCTTACTTTCTCCCCTCCTAAAAGGGACAGGGGTCAAGGGAAAGACCAATGCATCTTAAACATCTCCTAGGTGCCAAATAGTATATTAGATACTTTACATACATTATCTCATTTAATCCTTATGACATTCTCTGAGTTAGGACCTCATTTTACAGAAGGGGAAACTGAGGCTCAGAGAGTGGCACCCCTAGGTTTAAAATCACAGAGAGGTTAAATGATGAGTTAAGACTTGGCCCTATTTCTGATTCTAAAGCCCATGTTATTTGAGAAACATTCTCTGCCCTCCTTACCTTGGCATATGACCATTGCCTTGGTACAGGCAGTGGACCAGTTACTACAGGAAGCCTATCCCTGATGGTTTTGTGTGACTGGCCTTCACAAATCAGGAAACTGATAGGAGGGAGGAGAAAGGAGAATTGCAGGGGAACGAGAGCTCCAAGAGTCTGTGGGAGAAAGCAGATTCCTCAGGGAACTGTGAACAGTGCCCCCTCCCCCCCCCCCCCGTTCCTCTCCCTCCTTACCGCAGCCTGGCTGGGGGATGGGCATCATGGCTCTGAAGGACGGCCTCTTGGCAGATGCAGGGCTGGAGGCAGTGCCACAGAGGCCCACATCCTGGGTCACCTCCCACTCAGAACCACAAGGAATTTGCACAAGAACGCCAACATTTCTCTAGAGCACCACATTGCATTGCCTCTTCTCTTCCCAAACCTCTTCTCATCTCCTTACCATTAGCTTCAGAGACAGAACTCCAGATTTCAGTAGACAATCTATCTCCTTTTTCTGCATAGCAAGCCAAAAAATCAGACTCCTGAAATTGATCCTGACCTACAGTGATCATCATGTCCACCCCCTGTCTTTAGGCATAATTCATAAAGGCAAATGGAATCTCTCTCTTGCTCTGCACCATCTCAAAGGTAGAACATTCCATAGTCTTCCTTAGGTAAGTTTCCAGGATTGCATTCCCCAGCATTAGGGTGGAAATGAAGAAAGTTGCTGCCTGAATTATGACTCTCCCAAAAAGAAATGAGACCAGGGGACACAGGTACTCTTCTGGAAACCAATAGCTACACAGTATCTTAATTGGTTTGTCCAATTTTCTAATCCCCCAGAAATAGTGAAGGATAGAAGGTAAGGTAAAGCTAAGCTGGAGGTTATTGGATAAATAATCAGGAGTAATATAGAAAATAATAGACCTGGAGATTAGACCTGCTAGACTCTTGGCTATCATAATTGTCATTACCATCACCATCATCAATTGCTTCAACCTTTGTCACCATCACCATTACCACTACCACCGTCATATCCATCCCCATTGCCATTATTATTGCTATCACAACTATCAACAATATTGCTATCACATCCTCACCATCACTTCTACTACCACTATCACCACCACTGCCTCCACCATTACACTTGACATCATTGACACCTCCATCAATCATCGCTATCACCACCTCTATCACAAGTGCCACATCTACCATCATCACCACCTTCAGCATCATCACTGCCTCTACATTACTACCTCTGCTTCCATCACTGCTATTACCACCTCATCATCACTACCCTATCCTCTTCCCCACCACAATTTCCATTTCTATGTCTAACATAATCATCTTCATCTCCACCATCATCATCACCTTTATCATCATCGTTCCCTCTATAACCATTACCAAGTGCATTAACACCACTGTCATTACCACATGTGACATTGTCTTCACCTCTATCACCATTACCTATATTGTCACCTTTGCCATCACCTTCATTGCCGCAATTACCATCAATATTATTATTAACATCTTCATTACCACCATTGGCACTGTCACTATCTTCATTGGCAGTAATGTTATGACCACCACAATCACTTTTATCATTAATGAAATGTATTGCTGTGGTCTCTGCCTTCAAGGGCCCACAGACAATTGATAGGTACTCAGAAAATTAAGAGGATAAGGACAGAGACCAAAAGTATAGGAATTCAGAGGTCCGTAAATGTCCATTTCCACTGAGGCCAAAGAAATCTTCCCATTGCAGAGTACAGGAAAGCAGAACACGATTTAAGACCTACAGTAGTGATTGGAAGGGCAGCCAATCACTGACTCTCAGAGTACATAGCAGATCAGTCTCAGCTCAGCCTTGGAAGTGACTAGAAGCCAGGCCAGGCTAGATGGTGCCCTTAGAGACAGAAGCAAGAGAGAGGGCATGGAGATAGGCTGAAAATGCCATGGAAGGTGCTAGGAAACTATAGGATATCTGGCTCCTAGACTCAGTCCCTGGTTGAAAAGCTTCTCCTCCACATACCCAGGTGTCCCTGGATCACCCTGGAGTTTTGGTCGCCTTCCATTTTCTCAGGTGCAAGCCCAGTCACTGGAACATGGAATGGCTCTACAACCAGCCCCTGTGATTCAATGAGAGGCTGCAACACCTCATCCAGAAAAGATTCCACTAGGCTCAGGGAGAGGTAGAAGGTGGCTTTCCCAGTGCCACTACCTTCCTCTTGTCTTCTCTCCCAAGCTTCCTGTTCTCTCCCTCCTCCTCAGAACCCCTAGTCCTCTTCCAACTCCTTCTCCCACTATCCCCTGCAAACTTGCAATCCTTCCCTGTCTCCTCTCCAGCCTGCCTGTAGCATCTGCTCCTGGTCTTCCTGATGTCTTTTCCCCACCTCCCCAGCTCTGTTCTCCCCTCTCTTGAGCAGGCAAGGCTTTGAAATGCCTTGGGTAGGAGCCACAAAGGTCCTGGGAGAGATCGTCTCTTAAGCTAATAGGCTGCCCTGTAGGGAGCCGTTTCCTGATTCTCCAGCTAGAGTGTCCTTTGCCCACTTTCATCCCATTAATTCTGCTGCTGAGAGGGGAAGAGGCTCATTAAGTCATCAGATTCATACAGCCAAGTCTAGGCTTCTCTCAGCTTCCTCTGTGTGTGCATGTGGCATTTGCTTCTGCTCTCTAGGCTTCCCTTCCAGGCTGGCATCCACAGGGTCCACCCAACACCTTCAGTCTCTCCCATCAGGTCTTCTTTCACATACTCTGCCACACTGGCATGCACACACACACGTTCACACTCCCCACACAGCACATACACCCTTGACAGTCAAGCCTGCCACATACTGATTGTCATCATCATCATCAACATTTATCATCTATTGTGCACTCACCATGTGCCAGGTCATGTGCTAGGAGTTTTCCTTATATTAGCACATTTCATACTGTCTATATCCTGGTGATTTTGATATTTTTACCCCACTATGATTTACAGATGAGGGAACTAGGACTTAGATAAATTTAGGGACTGGGGTAATACACACACATGCACACACACACACAGAACACACTCCCAGGAAGAATACACCTGCTCAGTCCTTTGATAAACACTGAATATCTATTGCATGCCCACCCACTAGCTTCATGCAGTGTAGGGCACTATGGTCACCCAAGGGAGAAAGAAAATAAGCACATCTTGAGTGCTAACCATATGCCAGACCTGATATCAAAGGGAGTTCATAGCCATAGGAACATATGTGAGCCCGCACATAACGTCTGTGCATTCACACACACACACATATGCACACACACAAGCTAGAATTAGTCCTATGACTGCCATTCCTGGGTCATGAGACCTGGAGAAGATAACAGGGACAGGAATAGTATTTGATACTAAGGGGAGGTGGAGATGCTGGAGGTTACTGAGCTCACTGAAATTAGGCCTCAAGACTCCCAGACTGCCCAAGTTGGGAGAGAGGGACCTCAGAGGTGTTCCCTCACTGTCCCTACCAATGATTTATGTTTGTTAGCATAGGGGTCCAGACTGAGAAGTGGTGTGTCCTGCCAGGTTTCACAGTCTCTGGAGCCCAGGCTACCTCCCTGGGCCCCAGGGACTCTGGGTGAATATCTATGAGCTTTCCCACGCTACCCCATCACTTTTGGCCTGACTTAGCTCCACTTAGCTCCCCAGTAAGGGAAATGGACAGGAAATTAAAGATAACTAGGCAGTTTGAGAGGATTAAGGATAAGGGAGAAAAACATAATTATGTCGTAGTTGCTATTGGACAGGCGAGCAAAGCAAAGGAAATGTAAATGGGCTCAACCAGCCCATTA
This sequence comes from Cynopterus sphinx, assembly GCA_030015415.1. Lineage (NCBI taxonomy): Eukaryota > Metazoa > Chordata > Mammalia > Chiroptera > Pteropodidae > Cynopterus > Cynopterus sphinx. The sequence goes on from CM057388.1 coordinate 79,807,854, forward strand.
CATGAACAAGGGCAAGACCAGCAAGTAGATAAGAGTCCTCAGAGTGGGACAGAAACATTAATCACCCATTGAGGCTGCCATCCCAGCCCGTCTTACCAGGGTAATGGACCCAAGGATAGGAAGCCAGAGAAGGATCCGACAGGCCTGCAGGAGCAAAGAAACTGCCTTGTACCAGCTGTCCTGGCAGAGCCTATGATACAGGGAGGGAGGAGAATCCCAGGGCTTGGCAGCTAGCATCCCTTGGCCTGGGTGCTAAATCAACTTCTTCCATGTACTGAAGAAAGAACTCTGAGCCCAAGGACTCCAAGTATGGGGAAATCCCTGGTCAATGTCATGTACTAGAAATTTCCCTGGACTGGGATTCAAGGAGCCTGGGTTCCACGCCTATTCTTATACCATCCTAGCAGCATGGCCTTAGACAAGTCATTTCCCCTCCTTGGAATTTTGTGTCTCTATGTGTACAATAAATGAGCTTTTAAAAAATGAAATGAAACAAATTTCCCATTTATTTTCTGTGAGGGACCAGAAAGAATAGTCTCAGTTGCAACTATTCAACTCTGCCATTAAAGCATAAAAGTAGACATAGATGATGGGCAAACAAATTAAGGTGGCTATGTGCTAATCATACATCATCTACACACACAAGCCAAGAACCAGACATGGCCTGCAGGTTGCAGGTTGGTGACACTTGAACTCAATACCATGGTAAACACTCTATTTACATTATCTCATTTGATTGTCAAGCAACCTTGAGAAATAGACATTACTGTTGTCATCCTCATTTGATAGATGAGTAAATTTAGGCACAGAGAGGTCAAATGACTTACCCAATGTCAACAGCTGAGAAGTGGCAGAGCCAGTATTTGAACCCAAGGAGTGTGGAATCTCATTTTTTTGTAAAAAATGTCCTCCTAGGATAGGAACAATGGGAATTATTATAACAATATTAATCCTTGCTTGCATTTGTATAGGACTTTACATGTTCACAAAAGAGCTATCAAAAATACCAGCCATTATCCCTGAGGAATGTGACCCATTGGTGTGTCACAATTACTTCCACAGTGTATCGATAGTCATTTGCTGCTAATAATCGTTTTAAAAACTGATTTACTGCTGTTTTAATAAACTAGAGTTGACCCAGTGTTATCCCTCTAATAATGTCCCTCTCACTCTCTTGCATTCAGATATGTTTCCTGGAAAAAGAATGAAAGGGTTAGAGGTCTAGGTGCCTTGGCCAGAATGCCTGGGGAGGATGGATGTTGGCGGTATGTCATCTGTCAATCACTTGGAGAGAAGCAGTAGGAAGGCAAAGAACAACTGATATAGCCAAGCGCCCTGGATTGTCAGCAAGGACAAGGCTGGGGGCGTCTGGGTAATTATTTACATTGGGCAATTGAAGAAACTGAGGCTCATAAAGACATAGTGAGGGGCCTGAGATCACACAGCTGCAATGTCAGACATAAGCTATTATGAAAGGTATTAGTCAGTGTTGAATTAGAGGAAAAGGCCAGGAGCCACACAGAATGGCATTCGAATCCTGCCCCTAGCACTTACTGTGTGACCAGAATTTCTCTCCTTGGGCCTCAGTTTCTGTACATGCAAGATGGGGGTGTAGATAGTGCCACACCTGAGAGGGCCTGTTGTAAGGATCAAAAGAGGTAATAGTGGATGTCTGAGGCTGCTGGGTGATTTAACATGTATACAAGACTCAATGAGAGGAAAGATGAGAGAACTAACATTTAAGGGGCATCTTAATGTCAGGAAAGCTCCCTAAACCACTCAAAAAATTTTCCCAGCAAGTCAAGAGGTGGGACTAGCTCTCTCCATTTTACAGGTAAGGAAACTGAGTCCTGAAGTCACCTAGGTAGAAAGTGACACAGAGCTAACTAGAACCAGGTTTGTCTGTGAGTCCAGAGCACTGTGAGCATTAGCAGCTTTCTGTTGTGTGGGCAGAACATGAACTGGAACTGCAGAGGGACTCATACAGTCACAGATGTTTCTGGAGCACTTGCTAGGTGCCAAGCATTGTTCCCAGCACTGAGGACACAGCCGGCAACAAAACAAATACCTACCCTGCCCGCATGGAGCTGAAACTCTAGAGGATGACTAAGCACATGTGGATCCCTTCCATATTGTGGTGCCATTTCAACTCTACCATGATCATGGACCAAGTATCTGCTCCCTTCCTCGGTTTACAGCCCCAAACCCTTCCCAAAGGAAATAACAAGGAGTACTGTCTACCCCAGCCTCTGAGCCATGTGTCCTGAGTGGCTGCCTGCCCAGCAAAAACAAAGGCTGGAGGAGCCACTTCTGGGACATCACGTGCCTCCTCTCAGGGTGTGGGGGATCAGTATCCTGGCCTGGCCTAGACCTGACCCTGGTGAGCTGTCCTTGGGAACAATGGTTCAGAGGCGTCACCACCAGGACTCCCACCAAGGATGGGAAGTAAAGCCTGGGAGAGATTGGCCTGGGCATTGTTTAGAAGCCGCTTTCCTGACTGAGTCGGCCTTCAGAGGCCCTGAGCTACTGGAGTGGCATCTTTTCTCCTCTCTTCCTGAACAAAGCCACTGCTTCTTCTGCCATCTTCCTTTTGTTGCAGGATGCCACACGGCCACGGAGCTGACCTCCATCTCCTCTGGTCAGGACTAGCTCATGCACACACTGCTGCATGGGAGCTGCTGCCCCAAACCAGGAGGCTGGCACTCTTCTGGCAGTGGACAGTGGGATGCCTTGCAGCCATGGGTCCACACAACAGCTCAGCCCTCCAACAGTCTGGGAAGCTCAAGGCCATGCATGGGTCCACACAAGAGCTAGGTAAGGTGCTGGTCAGTGACTTGGGGCTCGGACCGCTGGAAAGCCAGGAGATCCACCCACTCACTCACTAGTGACCATGTAAGCAGCCTGCCCTTCACTCGCCCTAGCCCTGAGTGAGGGCTATGGTCATAGTCCCTCAATGAACACTGGGGAGCGGTGAATACCAAGGCATCCAGGCAACCAAGAGAAAGCATAAACCCTCAGTAATGCAAAGAACTCACCCCAACCCCTGCCCCACCCCACCCTGTGCCTTTGATCACATGCACAGGCCAGCCCTGGCCCTGTTCTCCACATGTCCACATCTTCAGTACACCCCCCCCAGCACATCTGGGAAGGGCTATGGGCCTTTGGACCTCACCTCTGTGTGAACCTCTCCTTTGATCACTATACCAGCCACAGGGAGTGAAAGAGATTGGGAGAGAAGAAATAGGAAGAGACATTCTCCTTCTTTGCCCTTCTAAATACAGCCCACTGAGGCTCAGAAACATCAGGGTGTATTCTGAAGGTCCTCCAGCAAAATATGAAACCGACGTTCTGAGCCCTGACCTTCCATGGGCCCAGGCCTCAAGGAATCCATACTGTCAAGTGGAAAAAAAAAAACTGGGGAATGTGCTCCCAGATGACAGAAAAACAGAGAGCCACCTGTTTCTTCTCCATCCTAGCTATGTAGATAAATATAACAGTCCTTGATGGTTTACGGAGCACTTTCCACATGTTCCTTCCTTTAATCCTCTCAACAACCCTGGGAGGAGGGTATTACTGTTATCCCCATTGTACAGATTAGAAAACTGAGGCTCATTCAAAGTGACTTATCTTTCCAAGGTCACTCAGTAAGAAAGAGGTGGTTCCATGATTTTATTTCAGGCCTGTGGTTCCTAGAACCCTTGAGTGGCCCTTCATTTTCACTGAAAAACTCAAAGCTTTAAGTGAGAAGGCCTGGCCTGCTGCAAACAGGATTTGAACTTGCAACTTAGTAACCATTTGCTGACCCTTTGGTTCCTGGGGGGTTATCATGTTGGACTGCTGATGCCAGCCTTCCCCAACCCTGCCACCTGGTCTGCAGTTCCCTGAGCCCCTATGGATACCACCTGCTTGGTATGAAGAGTGGGGGCCTGGGCCCACCCCAACCCAGCACCCTGACTCTGAGAGTCAAATTTCCCCTTAGCTCCTCTCTTTGCTCAGCCTATGGCACCACTCAGGGGCTGGGGGTTGGGTGGTACCGAGGAGGGAAGCCTGAGTCATCCCCAGGCCAGGAAGCACAATGCTTGGCAAGGTTCCTGGGCCCAGCTAAGGAAGGAGCTGAAGCATTGAGTTACAGAGGCTGGCTAGGGCAGGGAAGAGGCGGTAGGGAATGGGTGTCAGTGAGTCCATGGACATGGGAGCCTCATAGCAAACCAGGGTCCACAGACTCCAGCCAGAGGGCAGGACCCAGGAAACATTGGGGGTACCTGGTGGGGGATGGGGCACAGAGAGGCTAGAGAGACCTTTATTCTGTCCAGCTCTCTTTCTCAAGCCAGGCCCCTCAACCAGGGCCATCTCTCCCTGTGAAGCTGTGTGACAGCTGAGGCAGCTCCAGAAGAGGGATCCCCCTTAACCCTTCAGGGGGAGGGCACCACCTCCCACCGCCTCCCTTCACCTCTTCCTGTCGTAGCCTTGGCCACCAGTGTTTCAAAATATAGTGGTTCTTGGCTGGCCACTTAGTTACGAATCAAAAACATCAGGTTTAACATTCATTCCCACAGGTTTAGCTCTCACCTCTTGGCAGAGCAGTCTAGTCCAAACTGCTCCTTGAGCTCCAGGCCCATAGAGGTGAGAGCTTACTAGACATGTCCTCTGTAGTGACCCTTAGATACCTCCAGCTCAGCTGGGCTTCAACTAAACTCATGTCTCCCAACCTCCAAAAATTAAATCTATCGTCTGTCTCTAGGAGTAATGTCAACATCCATCAACTGAGTATTTTTGATGTGTCCCTCTACTTCTTTCCTTCAGTATTTAGTAAACATGTGCCAGCCCTGTGCATAGAGCTGGGGGACAGCAGTAAATAAGTCAAACATGGTCCTACTCTCCTACAGCTTTCAGAAAATCACCATGAGGCTAGTAAGGGCAAACATGAGAGCAATCCAGGGGGCAATGGAGCCAGTAAGAGTGATGGTGATCATGGAGGACCTCCCAGAAAACTGAGACCTGAACAGTGAGTAGGCCAGGGCCCAGTGTGCAGGGTTGCCAGGTGAGTGTGGGGGGAGGGCAGGGAGAGTGGGTGCTAGAGTATTCCAGGTAGAAAAGAGCCTGTGCCAGGGCAGAGGTGAGGGTGAGTATGCAGCTACCGAGCAACTGAAAGAAGCTGTGCATAGAGCTAAGGCTAAGAACTCAGAAGTAGGGGCCTGCCTGTGTTGAAAATGGGGGTTGGAGATGGGAGTTGGAGAAATAGCTAGGCACCAGGGCACCTGGACCCTGTAGGCCTCTGGAAGGAGTTTAAACTTTATCCTACAAGGTGTCAGAAGCCATTAGAATGTTTTAAGCAAGGGAGCAATGCTCTGATGTGAGCTTCTGAAAGATTGCCCACATCCAGACCATTCTACCATCCGAGATGGTCCCTTGTCTTGAGGCCTTGCATGTTCCCATGCCCTGATCCAGCCTCCAGCCAGAAAGGAAAGAAATGTTATAGATGTGAAATCTGATCATGTCACTTACCTGTGTCATGTCCATCCCCTTGGCTTTTAGGATAAAGTTAGGTTTCTCATCCAAGAGGGCACACAGACTCTCCTATTCCGAGGATGTCTGTCCCTGCCCTGACTCCGTCCCTGGCCTGCTCACATCATGTGTTCTCTCCACGATCCCAAACACAGCATGTCCCAGACATGGCACACCTCTGAGGCATTTGCCTCTGCTGTATCTCCCCACTTAATCACTCTTCTCTCTCTTCTGTGAGTCCTCTGTCATGATTCAAGGACTGACTCCAATGCCATGTGCCTGCCATTTCTCAGCCCCCATCCTTTCCCCTCACCAAAGCAGGGCATTTTGCCTCTCGCTCGGGTACTTGCAGAAGCCTTGCCTATCATTTGTGCTGTACAAATCTGCTTTTCAGTTTCATTCCGTTTCTGTGTCTACTGTGTCCCTCTGGCAACGGCTGCCCAGTATTGACCTCAGGAATCTGCCCCCGAAGCCCAGACTTGGCCTAGCTTACTCACTTTCTTACAGGCTGTCAGCCGCAGGCTGTACTGTGGCCTCTTCAGTCTTGAATCCTGGGCAGGGGGTCCCATGAAAGCCCAGCTGTGCTCTCTCAGGCCTCCCCTTCTCCCACCCCTCATAGCTAAGCAGTGTTAACTGGAATCACTTAGGCTGGGATCCAGCTCGCCCAGCTCAGGACAGAGTGGAGGCTGCTGAAGTTTCTCCCTGGAGAGGAAGGTTACACTATGCAATGGATACCCTGCTCCATCTTAGCAAGGGGACAGCAGAGCCAGGCTAGGTCTGCCCCTGTGGAGTTGCTAATTTAGAGGCGGAGGTCAAGTTCGTCCCATGGTTGAGAAAACCACCTGCCCTCACCCTGCCAGTGACTTCCTTTTCCCGGCCAGGGAGCCTGCTCAGGCCCAGGGTATTATGGGACTTAAGAGGCGCAGAGAGCTTCACACATGTCCCTGAAAGTAGGCCCAGCTCAGGAAGCTAGGGGCTCTCACTCCTCATCCACATTGACACTGTTGAGCCCCTCTCTCCACATCAACTTGGGGCCTCTGAGTTGCTTTCAGGAAGGGGGTGCTTTTCTGTACAGCCCAGCTTGGAAGAGGGAGCAGGGGGAGAGATGACTTGATATGGATTTTTGTGGTCGGAGGTGATTGAAATCCCAGCTGTGCTCCCCAGCCACCACTCTCTCCACCAGCACCCCTCCTCCCACAGAGATGGACAGGGGGGAGAAGGGGGAGAAGAGGGGCTCTGCTGGCCCCTTGGTGCTCACAGATACCCTATGAGTGCAGCAGCTACATTTGCCAACGTGACCAGCAGGCCCAGGGCCTGGCAGTGGGACCAAATATTTGAGGCCAAGAGTATTCTGGTTGATTGGGGGGCCATGTGTGAGTCTGTCCTTGAAAACTTTTCCCACAAAGTAGGCCTTAGCCCAGATGTGCTCAGTGCTGGCTTCACATCAGAATCACCTGGGGAAATTATAAAAATGCTGAGGCCTGGGCCCCAGCCCAGAGGTTCTATTCTCAATGATCTAGGCTAGAGCCCGAGTATCAGGTGTTTCTCATGTGTATGCACATCTACACCCTTGGCCTTAGAGCAGAATTTCTCAACCTCAGCACTATTTACAGTTTTGGCCAGATCATGCTCATTATGTGCATTTGGAGGGTGTTGAGTAGCATCCCTGGCACCACAAGGAGCTACTTCCCTCTGGGCTCTCCTATGTGACAACCAAAAATGTATCCCCTGAGCCATTCAGGTGGTCAACAGCAACACAGCCTCTCTGTCCTCTGGGCCTGGCCCTGCTCTGGGGTAAGCTGGGAACAGACCAAGAACCTGACCTCACTATTGTCCCTTGGGAACCGAAAATTGAAAAACCAAAGGTCAGAGCTGACTTGGGGACCCTGAAGGGACCCTAGGTACGCCTTAGACTTACTCTGTGAGCACATGCACTTCAAGCACAATTTGACAGATGTTTCTCAACTACCTTCCCACCACCAGCCATTGTGCTGGACACAGCAATGAACCAGACAGACACTGTCCCTGCCTTCATGTGGCAGATGGTCTGGGGCAGAGGTCAGCAACCTTTTCTGTAAAGAGCCTTAGGCTCCATCACAACTACTCAACCCTATCATTGTGGTGTGAGAGTAACCATAGATGATATGTAAGTGAATAAACATGGTGGTGCTCCAATAAAACTTTATTTACAAAAACAGGCTGCAGCCAGACATGGCCTATGGGCTGTAGTTTGCCAGCTCCTGCTTTACTGAGAGAAACAAACAAGTACCCAAGTATTTACAGTCCATGATGAAACATACTCTGATAGACTTACAGGGTAGCAGGGTAGAGTGGTAGAGGGAGATAAGAGCTCACAGGAGGTATATCTAACCCAGACTTGAGAGGAAGAGAAGTCTTTGAAGGCTTCCAGGAAAAGATGGCATCTGAGCTGAGTCCTAAAGGACACATGCAGAATGATTAGGCCTAGAGACTGAGGAGGAGTTGGCCAGGTGACAAGTGAAAGGACAGGTGTTCAGATAGAAGCTAAAGCCTGGGCAGAACTCAGGAGCAAAAGATGGTCTGGCACATTCAAAATGGCAGTGGAGGAGAGGAATAAAGTGAGATCTTGCAGGCTCTTGAGTTTTATTCTTGATCCATAGGGTTTCTGAGCTTGGCAATGACGTGGTCTCATTTGCTTTCTTCACCATTCTTTCCGACTACCTTGTAGTAAATGGGCTAGCAGCGGGTGGGGGCAGCATGGAAGCAGAAATGAGGGAGAAGGCAACCACAAGTAACAGATAATGAGGCCTGGACCAAGGTGGAAACTGTGGAGCTAGAGGGAAGAGGATAGATTAAACATGTGAGGTGGGTAGAATGGGCAGGACTTGGTGGTTGGTTGGATGTGACAGGATGCGGGGAGAAGGGGGGAGGATGCCTCAAGGATACTGGTAGGGGTATAGTGGTGCCATCCATTGAGAGAGGGGACACAAGAAGAAGGGTGGGTTTAGAGAGAATGGCATCTGAATTTACTTGGGACATGTTGAATTTAAGATGAGTAGGGGACATCATGGTGAAGATGACTTGGAGGCAGTTCAGAAACCCTGTCCTTAAGGCCTCATCTTAGATGAGGTCTCTTAGGGAGAGAATGGAGGAGAAGAAAGGACAGGGGCCAGGAGGTAGAGGAGGGGAGGAGGATATAAGGGCCATAGGACCCTCAAGAGGAAAGAAACTGTGACACAGTAGCCAAAGGGTTAGAGAGAGAGCCAGTGGGTATTGGAACTCCTTCTGCTTTCTGGCTCCTTCTCAGGGCACTCAGAGGGTTCACTTCAACCATCCCCAAGACCTCTCTTGTTCTAGCAATGTAACACAAGAGTATAGCAAATCCCTCTGGGAACACAGGAAGTTCTTCAGCTTTCCAAAATCAGAGGCAGTGTCACAGCTTTGAAGAGTAAGGAGGATTTCCACAGATGAGAGATGAGAAAGGGTGGAAGTGGGAGTAGTGGGGCAAGGCAGGATGGGGTGGGCAGTCTAGGCTGAAGGAGCCTGGTAAGAAAAAACCACAGATGCAGGAAAATGCAGGGAACGTTTGGGAAGTCCTGAGTAGTTAGTCTGTCATGACAGAAGCCTGGGATGCTGGAGGTAGAGTGGAGGGAGGGCAGGTGATGATAAAAAAAAAAATTAAAAGGACAGTGGGTATGGTTTGCTGGGTTTGCATCCTGTGTCAACTCCACAGATGTGTGATCTTGGACAAGTCACTAAACAGAGCTTCAGTTTCCTCATCTGCACCAATTCCTCCCTTCTGGGAAGGGGATGGAAGAAGGTGTCAATCCCTGGCTGGGTTTCTAGAAAGATCCCATAAGTGGGAAAAGCCGAAAATCACCCACAGGGACTCTGGACCCCGCCCCTGCTACCCATATTATCTTCTATGACAATTAGCTTTCTCTGCCAAGGGGAAGAAGCCAAGAGAGAAGAGATTCTGGGCTGAACTCAAGGCAAACCTGGTGAAGGCCCCCCAGGCAGTTCGTGTTTCACCATCTGCCTCACTTGGGTAGCCTCAGAGAGAGATGATGGCAAGAGGGGCTTTCCATTTTCTGGGTGTGTTTCACAACATCCATTTCGCAGCTGAAAAAGTGGCCAGGCAGCCAAGAAGGAGCAGAACTGGGACTAGAACTCAGGTCTCTGACTTCCAAACCCATGCTTGCCCTCACCACCTCAGCAACTCCATACATTGGCTCTTAAAATGCCCCATCTGTGGCTGCATGTCTGGAGAGGTCTCTGCTGGCTTCCTTTGCTCCAGATGATCCATAGGGTTCTTTCGTGGCCCTCCCTCACTTTCCCTTCCTCTGCCCCACCCTTCCCTGGTACACACTACCTCCAGGCAGCCCTGAAGCCAGTGGCTGCTCACTCTAGTGGGACCTAAACAGATGACAGTAGAATAATTGAAATGTCCTTCCCATGACCTTGAGCTCTGGCAGGGCCAACTCCCCTTGTGGTGACTGGAGCTGATGACAGCTGAGTGGCAAGAGGACACACATACACAGAGACGGGCCACATCAGAGTGGGCATGGCCAGGATACCCCAGGCATCTTCCAGGGCAGCTGCCTCCCCCTCTGCATGCAGTCAGTTGGGAATACCCCTATCAATCTATAGGGCTTAGCTGCCACCTTGCTCCTCCTCAGCCAGCTAGGAACACTCTTGCTGACTAATGGGGACTCAGACAGATCCCCAGGTCACCTTCACCAATGGATAGAATACAGCCACTTCCTCCTGCCTTTGTTAGACACCAGGGGATACCTCTGCAGCCACACACAGACTTACACAACATTGGCAAGTTGTACACAGAGCTGTGAGAAACATGTCCCTCATCCAGAGCTCTCAAGAAGCCGGGAGGTGACCAATATAGACGCCAGCCTCCCTGGGGCCTAGGCACTGATGAATGCCAGTACCACCAGGCTCACATGCTGGGCTCTCACTGTGGACCAGTGCAGCTTGCGCAGGGAAGGGAGGAGGCTGCCTGAATGTATATGGGTAATCTTCTGTGGATGCATGCCCACATTCCCAACATTCCCTTTTCTCTCAGGTAACTCAGCACACAAGTTGTACTGCCAACCCTGCACAAGGCCCTGGGCTGAGTCCTGGGGTAACTGAAAGGAATCAGAAAAGTGACCTACCCTCACAGAGTTCGCAGGCTAGGGGAGACCCTATATGTGATAAAGCTAAAGGGACCTCAAGTTTAGCTGCAAGAACCATTACATGTGGAAGGAGCAAGGTGATGTTGTGGACCTCTGCAGCCTTGCCTAGACACCTCAAGGACTGTGTCTAATTATGAGCCCCACACATTAAAGGGTCACAGACCAGGCTATGTAAAAACAGTGAGAGCTGAAGGGGCTCTTTGGCCTGGAGAATAGATTTGGGGAAACTCTGACTTGAAATTCAAACCTCAGTGGGGCTGTCACAGGGAAGATGAGCTGTGTGGACCCAGGAAACAAAGCTAGGACCCACTGATGGAAGCCACAGGGAGACTGCTTAACAGACAGCTATGCTGAGATGAAACAAAATCCCATTGGAGGAAGTGAGTTTCCCATCACTGGAGGTATGTAAGCAGATATTAGGCACTCACTTTGCAGGATGCTGCAGAGGGAAATCACGCCCTGGGTGGGGGCTAGGAATAGATGGATGCTAAGTGTTCCACCTTCGAGAGTCCATGGTTCTGGGATTCTAATCTAACCCCTTTATGCTACAGACAAGGAAACTGAGACTCAGAGAGGCAGGGCCATGGTTGGGGTCACACAAAGGATTAGTGGTACTCAGAGTGCTAGACCCAGAGTTTTTCACTCCCCATCTTTGATCCCCCCATTCCTCATACCATCTTGGTCAGAATAAACCTCCTAGGTGGATCCAGAAGCTCCCCTCCCACTGCACATCCTGGGTGGCCTGACCCCAGTCTTCTTTCTCAGCCTTAGCCTGGGCTCAGCTGATGGATGGGCTTTGTGTTAGATGGCCTCTGGCTCTAGCTCCAGCTCCACAGATGGACACTCTCAGGACTGCTGGCTGAAAGGAAATCCACGTTTGACCTGGAGCCAGATGCAGAGCAAAAGAAGGTGGGAAAACAGGCAGTCCAGGGCCGGAGGGGTCCGGAGCCTGGGGATCAGGCTGGAATCCACGGACTTCTCAACCCCCCCCCCCGTGTCTATTGCTGAGTGTGCCTCTCCAGGAGCAGGAGCATTGGAAAGGTCAATGAGCAATGCTAAGGATCCCATAGTTCTTAGCAGAAATCCCAAATTCCTCATTCGTCACAGGCTTCCCTAGATGCCCCTCCCCAGGCCTTTCTTCCTTGAAGAGAACCCCACAATCCAGCCCTTTCCTGCTGCCCTCATCCTGCCAAACACAGAGGAATTCTGTCCTACCCACTAGGCCATAGCAAGGTGATGCTCAGCTTAAATTATTTCTGCAGAAGAGGCTCTTCTTGTTTTTAAGAATGTTGCAACAAAAACTATATCCATGTATGCAGCCCTCTTCATTTCAAAAATAATAAAACAGATTTAGGGGTTGGAGAGTAGAAAAGGCTTGGCCACAGTGACCCAGTGACAGGATAAAATACTGGCCTCTGGTCTCCCAGCCAGCGGGTATTTCCACACCATCCCTTCAGTGTGTGCAGCTTGACCCACTACTCTGCTGTCTCCTGGTTCCTTTGTAATCACAGTGAGGCAAGCACAATTTCCCTCATTTTAAGAAAACTGAAAAAAAAAAAAGAAAACTGAGACTTAAGCCAAGAGATTTTTAATGACTTTCCAGTTACCTTTCCTTAACAACCCATAATGTAAGACCTGCTCGTGGTGGTAGAGGCGGGATGATAACTTAGAAAAGTGACCTTATAATGGAGGATTTCCAGGTACCAGTTGAGGCCCATGAGAGAGAGAGACATGTGGAGGGGTCCTTCCAAAACACCACTCTATGAATAAATGCCAAAGAGTCACCAAGTGATTAGCAGAGGCATGTTTTTGTGTGCACACATCTGCATTCTTGGGTTATGTTTTACCTGATTATGATTCCATGGCCATTAGGTAGACCAAGGAGTCTCCATTTATAACCAGCACCTCAGGAGAACCTGACATGTAGCCAGGTTTGGAAGTACCTGCTTTAAGGGAACCCTACATTTTAAAGGTGGGGCAGGTCCTAGAAGGCAATTTCTGCAAGACACATATTTGCATGGGTTTCAACCCCTCTCCTGGTGCTAATATGAGACAAAGGATTTGTCTGGATATTGGGTAGCTAACAGCCGATGCTACCACTTCCTCTTCTCTATCAGACCCAGCACATGGGAGGCTGTGCTACAGGGACTGCATATTGGTTGGTTTAAGCGTATCCGACACTCTTGGAGAGATCTGGCATTCAGGCCCCACCTGTACAAATTGAATTTACCTGGGAGTGCAGTCTTGGCACTGGTATTTTTTTAAAGTCCCCAGGAAATTCTTATGTATACCCAGGGTTGAGAGTACTCATCTAAGCCAGTCATGATAATTCCAACCTCTTTGCCATGTGGTTAGGTTCAGTTTGGGCAGATGACACAATTCTGGCAGCTGGGGGATTCTGGGGAAGGCTGCCTTGTGTTTAAAAAGGGACATAAGGCAAAGTTGTTACTTCTTCCAGTCTTTGAATTTTGTTTACTTAGAATATGATACTTGAAGCTGCTGCAGCCACCCAAACACCATGACGGGCCAGCCTAAGGACAAAAGCCAAAGACTGAGAATGGTGGAGCAGGACAATGGAAGAAACTAAAGTTCTTGATGTTGAACAAACCATTCATTGAAGCACTCTTCTTTAGGACTTTCTCTGTGGGATAAAACTGTGCTTATTTGATAAACCAGTCTGAGTGTTTTTGTTTTTGTTTTTGTTTTTCTGTTATTTGCAGCCAAATGCTATTTCCATTTAATGGAAAAGGAGATAAGATCGGAGAGATCAAATTAGACCGAGATCACAGAGCTAGTTAGTAGCAGGGCTGAGATGGAGATTACAGCATTTACCACTGTCAAATACACACACACACACACACACACACACACAGACCGGCCTTCACACTAAGTGGTACAGTATAGTGGAAAAAGCATTGTGCTATGAGAAGAAGCCTGTGGTAGAGAGATGGAGATGGAGGCCACTTAGCAGTGATTATCAGGTCAAACATCCTGCAGGTGTCCCTTGCCTTCCAGCACAGGGGTGGCAGCTGGTGCCTGCTCTGGCTCCATCAGCCATTCATTAAAACTTGACAAGAAGATTAATACACAGGGGACAGTTTTAATTAGAAACTACTGGAATGTTAGCACCATCACAACCCTAAGAGATTAGGTCTGCCAGTCTTATGATTGTATAGATGGGGAAACTAAAACCCGCAGAGGTAGAGTGACCGACCTAAGGTTCCTTGAGGAGTCTGTGGCTCAGGAGTCCAGATGCTCTGTGTGACTCTATGGCCAACCCTCTTTCCAGTGCCCTGGAATGCCTCACAAATGAGACTGTTTTAATTAACTTATTATCCCATTAAATTTGTCACTGATTCTAGAGCTCCAGCAAAGGCCTACAAGTAAAACTCCCTTCGGTATAAATTCTACCCGGTCCCAGGGGCTGATGGTATCAGGGCAACCACTGAAGAGCCCAGTACAAATGAATTTGACCATCTACTTCCCAGGATTCACCCAGCTAGGGTTCCACACCTAGCAATGATCTCCCCTGGGACACTTCACCCTCTCCTTTCTCACGGGAGAGGTGGGAAGATCATTGATCAGTTATTCCACCCCCTCAGTTTGCCAAGTAGTATCCATTATCTCCTTTGATAGTCACTCCAACCCCGAGCACTAAGGTTTTATTCCTTTGAAAAATACTTCTGTTATTTTTTTTAAACTCAACAAGTTCATTGTAAGAAAATTTGCACAATCCTTAAGTATATACGGCAAAAGTTAAGTTCTCATCTCCTCTCTCCCCAGCAGAACCACTTTTAGCAGCTTGTTGTCTATATCTAGACTTATCCCTTTTCTCCTCCCCACCATGCATTGCATTCACCACTGGGATTCATCTCTGCCCCTTTCTGTGCACAGCCACCACCACTACCTTAAGTCAAGGTACCCTCATCTGTCCCTGCGATTCCAGCTACCCCAACTTTCTCACTTGTGTCCCTGCCTCTTGTCAGCCCCTCCAAGTCCCATCCTCATTGCTACCAGACCAACCCGTTCTTACAGGCAAAGCAGATTATGTCCCTTGTAGGCTAAGCACTTCAGTTGCTTCCTCTTGCCTTAGGATCAAGGCCATGATCTTTAAGGATGGCACTTAAGGGCCTTCACAGGTCAGCTTGGTACAAGGGCTCTGCGCCAGCTGGCTTGGGTGTGAAATCTGGCTCTGCCACTTATCAGCTTATGACTGCAGGCAATCCATTTACCTCCCTTTGCCTCAATTTCCTTATCTGAAACGTGGGGCTAATGATGATAATACCAGGATCTACCTCATTGGATTGTAGTGAGGAATAAATGAGGCCATTCAAGTCATATAGCTTCTGCCAGTACTGCAAGCTCAAGTCCCCAGCAGCACAAGAGCACGTGGGCCCAGGCCCCAAAATGACCTCAGTCTTGTGGTCAGAAAACAAAGTTGGACATGGAAGGAGGGAAGAAAAGTGCTGGGAGAGGGGCTGATGGTGGCCTCATTTCCAGGAGCTGCGAGGAATATCTGGCTAGGCTAGGAAGTCCACTGAAGTATACCTTAGGAAGGGGACAGAATCATCAGCACAGGTCTCCAAGGCCCTGCAGCCCTCACTGGATCCTGAGAGGGGAAGGAGATAGGAATGTCCAGGGGTTCCCTAGAAGCTCCTGAGCCCCAGTTTTCTCATTTGCAAAATGAAGGTTCAAATTACCTCATGCAGTAGCTGTGAGATTAACAGGATAATGTACAGAATCCCAAGAACAACACCTGGGACATCAGAGCTGCTGATGGAACCCTTATGGAGGGAAAATAGGGAAGCTGCAGATACCCAGGTAGGAGCAAAAGGCCAAAGCCTGCTTGCCAATCCACAAGCCTCATATGGGGTGACAAGACGGGACACTTCCTGGGTAATACAGGACTGTTGCTGGAACCAGGGGGAAAGGGGTAGAGGACTTAGGCTGCACCCCAGTACACATCAGACATAAGAAGGAGGACAGTGGGACTTTCCCATCTCAGAGCCTCAGTCCCCTCGTCTGTAAGGTGCGCATCTTCTCACCAGACTCACAGAGCTGCTGTGCAGCTGAAACGAGCTAACAAATACCAGAATACATTACTTAGGGCATTTTCTGGTTTATCATCAACAGGAAAGGATCTTAGAATTGAGGTTCTGAGCATAGGCTGTGCAGTAGCACTACTTGAGGAGAATGTCTTCCTAGACACAGTCACAGGTGAGTCACTTAACTTTCTTCACTTTTGGTTTCTTCATCTGTAACATAGGAAAAGTAGTACCTGCTTTGGAGGATTCGGGAGGAAATTCAATGATATCATTTCAACACACTTCCCAGCCCATATAAACATTCAATACACATTATTTTTTTAAAGATAATAGCATTCCTCAAGGACAGAACCAAGGTCTTCAACTTCCAAATTTATTTCCCCAACCCCACCAGTTAGCCACAGGGTCTGTATACAGCTAGCACTAAATAAGTCCTTTTAGCTAAAAAATCCTTAGTCTCAGAAATTTTAGGGCTTCGTTGAAGATATTTATTACCACAACCTCACAATACAGATGGGAAAACTGAGGATCAGTGAGTGAAAGGGACAGGTCCTAGACAAAGCACGTGAATGGCACAGCTGGACCAGGTCCTTCTGACCAGAAGCCAGCACCCTGTGCCCACCAAGGTAGCCCATTGTCTGAAGTGATGTCTAAGTAGGAGAAATGTCACTCAAAAAAGGAAGGCCACCTGCTATGATCTCCCCAGGATCCTGCCAGCATAGAACCTCTTAATTCTGCTTCCCTGCCCCTGCCTCAGGCCACGCCTAGGGCTGGCCTATCCCTGTCTAGCCTGCCCTCCCTCCACTCTGGGAAGCCTAGGCCGGGTGGTCCATAATTGCTTCCTGTCCTCACAGGCTCTGTTTGTTTGCTCTGTGGCTGCTTCCTCACACCCCAGCACACTGGAGGCGGCGCTGACCAGCAGTGCAGGGACACTTGGGGCCCAGCCCCCAGCCTGCTCTCAGATGTCGGGCCAACCTTCCCCAGACCCACCACCTGGAGCCCAGGAACCCAGCAAGGCCCTGGAGACAACCCCCCTCAGCACTCCCCCCAGCTTCCGCCTCTGACCCCCACCCCCCAGCAGCTGGTCCTGTCCCCAGCTGGGGGACAAGCCAAAATATCAACAGGTGGCAGTCCATGGTAAAGCCCTGGTCAACCTTGGGCTGAAGGGGAGAAAGCCCCTTTTCCTCTGGGCCACCCTGACTCCCAGCCTCAGGCCAGTGGATTCGGGCGGTACCTGCAAATGGCATGCATTGTGTCAAAACTTTGATCTCTGTTGAGGTTGAAATGTGTGTGGGAGATGACATGGAGGGTTACTAAGTTTGTCCCTGAAGTTTTTCTGAGTCTAGAATAAAACAACTCAATGCAGGGAAACAACAGACCTTGGCTTCAAAGCTGACACTCATTGTTTGATGTTAAAGCAAGTTATTTCCATTTTCAGCTTCCATTTGCTCATCTGTAAAATGGGGCTAATGCACTCCACACCCCAGAGTTGTTGTAAGGTTGACATAAGTCATCCTGTGCACACTTCCTGGTAGGTGGAAGGGAGGGTGACCAGCCTTCCTGGTTTACCTGGGACTGAGAGGTTTCTCAGGATGTGAGACTTCCAGTGCTAAAATCTGGACAGTCCTGAACAAACCAAGGTAATTAGGCCACCCCAAGAGTAGCTGTTAGATAAACATTTGTTTCTGTCACTTTTCCACATAACTCCACTGCACTTGATGTTCTTCAGTCTAAAAATCTCTTACCCCAGACCTGCCCTCATTCTTCTTCAGAAAACCCCCAATACTCACATTGCTCAGCACCTTCTTCTATGTCCCTTTCCTCAGCTTCTCCTTTGCTCTCCTTCAGGCCCTCTGCCACTGGACCCTAACCTCTCTCCCCAGAGTGTTGTACCAGCCTCTCCTCTGAGTTCCCTGCATCCTGCTTCAATCACTGCCTGTCATAGGCTCCCATAGAAATGACCCCTTCTCCACTTTATCTGTGTACCAGCCCCACCCACAGCACCACACATCAAACATGTCACTGGCACACCTGTACTCTGACTCTCCAAATAAAGGATTTCAGGTTAAGTTTGGAGCCTTTCTGACTGACAGTGGGACACAGCCTCAGAATAGGCAATGGGGGAGGGTAATAAACTTTTTCTCCAAGGGAAAGGATTTTAAATATCGACCTATGGCAAGGTCAGGCTGCTGTCTGAGAGCAGAGGGATGCCTGTAATGACTTCGAATGGGTTGTTGCTTCTGCCACCTTGCTTCAGAGGCTCTTGGGATGGTTCCCCCTCCCCAAAGCCCTGCCCTGGAGGGCCAAGCTGGGAGAAACGGTACTGAATTCCATCTCATTGGCTTCAGGCCGTAGGTGCTATAGGGAAGCATGAACATAGTGTGTGTGATAGATGTTTGGGTGGAGCAGGGATGGAGGGGGAGGCAGCAGTCCCTTGAGGCTTGTTCTTTTTTTCCAGCTGGGGAGACACTCTGAACTGACTGAGAGGCTCAGAAGGCAGGGGCTTGAGAGTGGAAAGGACACTGTCATCTTCTTGGGGCCCCTGGCCGCAGGCTCACACTGCCCCTCCTCAACCCCTGAGTAAAGCACTGTCAGCAGAATTCCTCACGTCCCGCTGCTGGGGCCATGTTTACCCAGCACAGCAAACCTCCCCAGAAGCAGCTTGTGGCAGCCTCAGAAACACGGACTCAGAGCTGGCCTGAAAGCTGGAGCGAGGGAGAGTTAGGGTGACTCAGAAGGCCTGGGGGAGGGATGTCCGGGGAGTGTAAGCAGCTGTAGAGGCTGAGGATGAGAGACTGAGAGTGAAGCTCAGACATAGAGGCTGAGAGACAGTAGCTAAGAGGGTGCCTTAATGTGGACACAGAGGGAAGCATGCAGGACTCTAGGTCTGAGATGGGAAACCAGACCCTGAAAAGGAATGGGAGGCTGAGCGACAGATAATGACAAAACCAAGACAGAAAGAGCGGAATAGAGCCAGGCTGAGAAGACAAAAGGAAAAGGCGCAGAGGGAGATGGAAATAAAGGGGATGGAGGCAGAAGGAACAGGGGAGACAGAGACAGGGCTGGGGTGATCAGAGGGCTGGGCATGGGAGGAAGTGGGAGGTGGTGAGAGGCCGAGGGCTGAGCTGGATGGGGGTGGCTTCAGTGCCCGCCCTGTGCACATGCATGATGCCGGCCCAGCCCCAGCCAGGCTGTTTGCAGAAGGAAGCCAGCTCTGTGGTCAGACCGCCCCAGGCCCGGCGGCGGCCGCCCCCTGCACTTAATAAGATTCTTGTTCAGAGCTGCGGGAGATGGGGCCAGGCTGTGGAGGTCCCGCAGCGCCTCTGCTCTCGCCTGAAGCGGGCCAGGGCCATGGCTGGGCCCCAAGTGGCTGTAGGGGCTGTGGAGGAAGGCAACTAGACAAAACCCGGCCAGCCACTGAGGTGACCAGGCCTCAAAAATAATGGGTGTGGGTGGCAGTGGCAGAGGGGCCTTGTGGGTTTTGCAGGCCTCCGGGGAGAAGGGTGCAGGGGAAAGGGTGGGGGCTGGCCAGCAGGCAGGAAGCCTGATTCCTAATCTTGGCTTGGTTTCCTACTCTGGCTGGGTGACCTTGGGCAAATGGGCTCCTTTTTCTCTGGACCTCAATTTTCCTGTTTGCTCCTATGAAGGGCAAACTCAGGCAGGTGGGGATATAGAGAAGCAGAGATTGTGCCTTGGCTGAGGGGACAACCACCACTCAGCTCCAGCTGTTGCCTTGTGAAAACGTGGGCCTCATGTTACTAGATCTTTAGATTTTTTAGAAGTTATAAATCGTTTTTTTTTATGTAAAAATCTCCTGAATTTTAAATGATGGCAGCTAATTCCTTTTTAATGCAGGCACTGTGTGAGCCAAAGAAAACACTTTGGGGATCTTTAGTGGCCCATAAGGTACCTGTTTATGGCAGTCTCTATGGCCTCCATCAGCTCTGACAATCACAACTATACCTCCACCACCATCCTGAGAGGAGTCCAAACTTCACCCAAATCTCACACCCTCAGAGAACAGGCAGATGTACCACCAGAAGGAGGCCGCCTTGCCCTGACACTGGGTTGGGGAAACAGGATCCAAGATGCTAGGCTTCTGGATGGCCTGCTTACTAGCCAGTGATCTTGCTTCTAAAGCCCCCACCCCAGCTCAGCCCACCCCTGTAGGGCCTTCCTTTGGGAATACATTCTGTCTGGGCCTAGACCAAGGGCCAGGCAGATATCATGAGCAAAGTTGTAGCTGGTCTCCCCTTCGCCCTCAGGCCTAGGCTGGAGAGAGGCAGCACCCCAGGGCCACACCTACCGGTAACCCTGTCCTTGTTCAGACAGTCTGACTCCTGGGCTCAGGCTTCTTAAGCACCGCCCTGGCATGGACAGGGCGGGGGCGGAGATAGAGGGCGGCAGGGAGGAATGGGACAGAGCCTCCTGGTGTGTGCAGGCCCCACCCCTTCCCACTCTACAGCTCACAAGCCCAGCCAAGCATAACAAGGGTTAATTGGATACCCCCAGCTGGAATCATAGAATCATAGGGCTGGAACGGACCTTGGAGGTCATCTGTCAGGGGAAGAAGAGAGATTTTAATTACTCAACTCAGCTGGGTTGGAACCACCCCCAGCCCAGGTTGTTTATCCAGGAGAAGGTAGGTGGGGAAGGGGTGCTAGGCTGGGAGCCTCAGAAGGGTAGGGCCTGTCCACTTTGGTCACATTCCTGTCAGGGCCCACCCCACCCCCAGCAGTGTCTCACTCTGGGATGGGCACACAGCCCATAACTGAATAATTGACTAATAGGCAGGACTAATGGTACCGGGAGGTAGTGACCAGGGCTCTAGGACTGGCTCCATCCAAGGTCACACAGCTAGAAAGAAGCAGCACTGAGCTCTTTCCCATTGTCCAGCAATGCCTCTTTTTATGGGACTGCGACAGGAACACCAAGAGCAGCCAGAGGGAGGGGACAGCCCCTCACTCCCACTCTGGCAAACTCTGAGCCCCTTCAGTCATCCTGGTCCAGCCGATCCCCAGGCTTCTAAGTTCCACTCACAGTGTGATCTTAAACAAGAAAGCCTCTCCTTAAGATTCTCTAGACAGACCCAGAAAAAAAATTAGTTACAGCATGAAGGCTTAAGGTCAGACATGAGAAAGGACTTTCTGAAAGTGGCACCCCCGACAGCAGCAGCAATCCACATGGACTCTGTGGTCCTCTTCCCTGACCTGGAAGTCCAAGGGGGATGAGGAAGTAGCATTCAGAGTAGGGCAGGGGCTGGCCGACTGAGTTTTCCACCTGTATGCCTAAACTCAGAGCTCAGAATTGGGAAGGTGAGGGACTCCCAAGATGGAGGGAGTCCATTTATTTCATTTCCCATGTGCCAGTCTAGAGCTAATGGCACCCAGGAATGTTCCCAGTCCAGTACTGAGGCTGCTGGTTGGAGGTGGGAGCTCAAGGCTACCACAGCCTCTTTCTCCCCAGAAGCCGAATTCCCAGGGATTAGAATTCAGCTGAGATACAGAGACCCAGGCCAACTATCAAAAAACTCAGAAATCAGGGCTGGTTCTTTGGCTCAGAGCCGAAGATGGGCAGGAGGCTAGGCTGGAGGATGGAGAAGGGGATGCCCGCCCTGACCATAGACACAATACAGGGGTGTGGGTGGGAGTTGGGGAGCCACATGTCTCCATCCCCAGGCAGAGGGAGTGAGAAAGCCACGAAGCTCCCTTGGGAACTCTCAATATCGCTTTAAAGGGTGTTCATAGTTACCTTGTTCTCTGCTTTAAAAGTCCTGAGGGTTTAATAACACTTTTAAGTGGCATCTTCTGTGGGGAAATTCTCATTGGCTACAGGCCCAGCCTGTGTCATTTTCATCCCAGCCCCTTTCTCACAGCCAAGCAGTGTCCCAGCAAAGGAATCAAAGCTCGAGAACTCTGCAAGCTCCCCTTGATATCTATCCTCCATCTTTCCTGCTGCAGTATAGCCCACTCTCTTTTCTCCTGTCCTGCCCCAAAACGGAAATGAAGTCCTCTTTGGTCTCTGAATAGACAAAGCTCAGATTAGAGACCTGCCGTTCAGGAAGTAATCCCAGCACCCTGCCACCTGTCAGTCCCCACCACGACCATCCTGAGCACATTCCTTCCTGGGAACTAGCCTATGCTGTAGGGATTAAAGAAAGGGCCTAGGACAAGTCAGGCTGAGGATCACATGCAGAAGAGAAAAGAGGAGGGAGGGGTGGAACTGGGTGGCCTTTGGGCTAAGTCAGATAATAAACCTAAGCCACCTGCCAATTGAGCCCAGAGTATAAATCGCTAATCGGTTTGGGACTTGCACATCCGCTAATGAATTTCTTTCTATTCCCACGAGGTCTCTCTGGAGCCGCCCCCACTGGCAGGGGGCCAAGCAGGGAGTTCCTGGGGCTGGGGGCAGCTCTTTGCATCTTCTTTTGCGTCCAGCTTCTTTCAGCCTCTCCCAGGCCCCTGTTCTTCATGCTAGCCGGTCTGAGAGTTGAGAGAGAGAAGAGAGAGGAGGGGCTCAAAAGGAGTCAGTATAGTGCTCTGGGGGCCCCAGATGGGGGTGCCCAAATGCAGCTCTCCATTTTCCCTACCCTACCTCCACGTTCAGCAGCTTTGTAAGTCTCTCTGAGAGACTTGTAGGAATGACAGAAAGAGCACCAGTTCTGGGGTGAAGTCAACCTAGCTCTGTCTCAGCCCAGCCTCTTGTTTGCTGTGAGTAGCACAACCTCCAGGCTTTGGATACTTCTGCTGTAAAATGGGGACGATCGTGCCTGCCTTAGGAGGTTGTTTAAGACATAAATAATATCATGTAAAAAAGCACCTAGCCTAATGCCTGGCACATAATATGTACTCAATGCATGATACTTATCTCCTTTTTCTCCTCTGATATTATACAGAGAGGGCCAGCCACTTTTGGCCTTCAAGCAGGAATTATTAATAATGGTAGCTGAATGAAGTTGAGTGAGAAATGAAAAACTTTCTGACTGGGCCTGGAGCCCCACCCCACCTAGCCTTGGCTTTTACTGTCAACAGACCCCTCTGCCACCTGCTTGGACTCTAGAAGGGTCTGTGGGCCACAGAGGTAAGGACTAAGTGGACTGACCTCTCTGCTTCCAATGCATCCTGTGGCTTAAGGACTATGGGCACAGTCACCAGGGCAACTGCTGGGTACATAGGGGCTGCCTAGAAAAGGCCTCAGGTCACTGCTCCTAGAGATAGGTCAGGAGACAGATGGCCACAGGTATTAGGGCTCTGGGCCATGGCTCTGCCAGCTGCTCTGCCCATGCCCAAACCTTCAGTCTTGTACCCCTTGGTCCACACAGACTTAGGCAACAAACAGAGATGTGAGCCCCTGATGTGATATGCAGGGGGTGAGTAAAGAGCTAAAGAAACTGTAAGCTATAGTCCCCAGAGAGCTTGTGGGTTGGCAGGAAGCAGGCCAGAGTCAACTAACCAAAGGGCAGAGTGTGTCCCAAGAGGGAAACTAAAATGGGCAAATCGATGCCTCCTCCCTGGACCTCGAGCCTGCCACTGCCACTTTGTGAGCTCAGCTCCAGGGTTCTTTGCAGGCGTGTCTGCAGGTGCTGCTGGAGGGGATGTAGGGACTGAGGCCACAAGCTGTGTAGTTTATGTGGCTAAAAATAGTTTTCCAACCTTTGGCTTCAAATGACCTCTCATGGTTCCTTTTTGCCCTGACACTAAGATTAGATGAGGTTAGTGCCCTGCCAGGAAGTTCATCTGCTTATCCAACCTATATCCCATGAATCTTCTGGTTCTGCTCACCCATAATCTCCAGACCTGATCTTCACACCCGACCCAGTAATAAGGAAGAGATAAGCAGTGTAGACCAAACCTTTCTCTCCTTCTGGCCTCAGTGTCTCCATCCATACAATGTGAGAAACGAGATTCAATGTTTTCAGAGGGCCCTACCCTGGCCAAGTTCCTTCTGCTGGGGAGAAGAAAGCCATTTCAAGGACTGGCAGAAACCCCATATCAAATGCTGTCTATGTCTTTATACGCTAAATTGAGTACCTGGTTCTGAGCTGGAACAAGGTCAGCCCAGTTCTGCCAAATCTCAGCCTCCGGGGGAATAGCCTCATCCTCCTCAAGACTCTCCCAAAAGGCGCCAAAGTCAAATGCTTACATGCTCCAGGGTGTTGATGGATGCAACTCAGGCCCACAGAAGGGCCCTCTATGGCAGTGCAGTCCAGCCTAGCCCAACTCTAGCCAGAGGCCCCACCAAGCCAGGGCCACAGGAGAGCCTTCTGGGCCTCAGCCCCAGGGGGAAGGGGTCTACCTGAGAAAAGGACTAAAGACCACAAAGACAAAGAGGTCTGAGGAGGAGTGTCCAGCTCACCCAAGGCTAATATCCACCTTCTTTCCACCTCTACTCAAAGAGACCTCAAGACAATCGAAGCTAAAAGGGGACATCCATACAGTCAGTCCCCCATACTACGGATAAAGAAATTAAGGCCAGAAAGAAGAGAAGGATCTTGCTCAGGCCTCTTGACATTCCCATAATAATAATAATAGCTGATGTTCATGGGCACTTCCCATGGCTTAGGTCCTGGCATGCTCACTGAGGCTACACAAAAGAAGCATGAAATAGATCTTACTATTGTCCCCATTTTACAGTTGGAGAAGCCAGGATCCAGAAAGAAACTGACTGGCCCAAAGCCAGGCAGCCTGGAAGTGGCAAAATCTAGACTTGAACCTAGGTGATATTTTCTTGGTCATATTCTTCTGTGATATTCAAACTTTCTACAGTGATATGTGTAGCTTCTGTCATCCCCCTCCCCTTTCCCCAAAATGAGAAAGATGAGAAGAAAGAAACCAACTGAGAAAAATCAGCAGATGCTTTGGAAGCTGCTGCATGGAGGATCATGGTCATGTGTGCCTCCACTAGTCATGTGACTAGGGACAAATTACCCAGGCTGTCCGAGTCTCAGATGCCTCACCTCTGGGATGAGGCTATCACATTGTGCTATCACATTTCTTTGTCTTTGCTGTAGAGCCAACTTATCTTTTCATTTGGTCCCTCAAGGGAGATAAGAACAAAGGTGGAGAAACTGGCATCCTTCTCCTCAGACAAAGCTGCCAGGATGCAAGCAAGTTTTGGGTGTGGCCCTCGGTCTCAACCAGAAATTCCTTTTAAGAATTTAAGAGAAAGTGGAGGATGTAGCCAGGACCTCTTTGTGGCCTCAGCTTATCAATGTGGAAAATGCTAGTGCTGTGAACAGGGCTGACCCCTGTGCCATGGAGCTGGGGTGGAAGAAGCTCCTGGCTCGACAAAGCCTTCTGATTCAGCCAGGCCACCCACCTCCTGGGACAAGATGAGGTGGTGAGAAGTAAGCACTGAATGTGTTTGAAAAGGCCTGCATACAGTGACCCTCATTTCTCTCTCACCTTACCAGCTAAGCAGACAATCTGTCATTTTGTTGCCACAATGCATGTCCCTGGCACTTGGGATGGTGGCTATGTCATCTCAACAGTATGACAGGACAACAGGGCTCTGCTAGCCTCCCCTGCTGACCCATTCCTGGAGCCAGCACCAGGCTCACCTTCTTCCTTTGCCTTGTTGACTGAGCTCTCAGGTGTTGGGGCGTGAGGGGAAGAGAATGTGCCCCACAGTGGCCAGATCTGCAGGTTGCCTGGAGGCAGCACAGCCACTGGGATATCCGCCCCCAACCCAGCCCTTTCTCCCACTTTCTTGTCTCAGTTCCTGGGGGTTCCTCTCTATTGCTCTCTATTGGTCTCTTGATTATGCACCCTCTCTGGTTTCTAGTCTCTCTCTCTCTCTCTCTCTCTCTCTCTCTCTCTCTCTCTCTCCATCACTCTACAACAGCAAAGGATGGCAATCATGTTATACCTCCCTGGAATGATCAGGGATATGGGAGACAGGTGCAAGTGACAGTTTTCACAGTGTAGGACTTTTACTGGGAGCCAGGCTGAGTGAGGGCAGGGACAAGGATTGCTGAAAATGGGCCGGGCTCTGCTTGGGAAGTCTCCTTTCCCCATGTCAGGCCCTTCCCGAGTCAGGCCCTGGAATAACCATTCCAATTAAACCTTGGGGTTGTTGGGAGAGAGGATGGGCCTTGGCTTTCCCTCACCCTATGGGCCTGGGAGTTGCTGGCAATGACTCCAAACTTTACAACTGACATCTGAGCTGACCAGCACTAGAAAGCTCTCATCACTAGACAAGGACCCGGAGCTCCAAGAAGTCAGAGGACTTGGGCCCAGACAAAAGGTCAACCACCTAAACATCTTCCCCAACTCTGCTTCTGGAAACATGGGCACCCCAGGCAAAAGAACAGGTGGATACTTTCAATTGCAAAGGCTTTGTAAGCCAACACTTAGGTCCCACATTGAGGCAGAGCCCAGGGAAATACAAAGACAAACAAAAATAAGCTCTGATACCTGATGGGAGCTTTACTGTTTCCAAAGTATATATCAAATGGCACATGTGCTACATTCCTGCTAAGCAAGGTAAGTGGTAATTAACCTTATACTCACTGTGTGCTACGAAGTAGATGGCAGGGAGGGCCTTAGTCCCTAGTCATCCAACTCCAAACCCAGTGCTATTTCTGCTGTGTTTCCCTAGGCAGCGTGGGCCCCACAGCCCAGGCTCTCTGGCACCTGGAAGGTTAGTGTTGGCCACAGAAATACTACCAGGGCCAGCTCAGGCTGCCCTCACAGGGCTGAATTTGGGTCCGTCCAAAGCAAGCTGAGCTTAGTGGGCAGACGGGGAAGGTGTTCCCATTCCAGAACCAGGTACAAGAGTTTGGTCATTGTACTCTACCCTTAAAATCTGAACCCAGGCCCAAAGGGCCTCATGCTCACAAAAGAGCAGCTGTGGGACAAGGCCTTTCTTCCTGCCCTCGTCCTCCAAACTCCTGTTTATAAAAAAAGCACTGCCTGCTTCTTGTCTGTCTCTGCCCACTCTAATGGCAGCTCCGTGAAGGCAGGGGTTGTCACATTTTGTTCACTGTTCAATCACTAGTGCCTGTAGTAGTGGCTGGCACATAGCATATACTGAAATAATTGTTGGATTGAAGGAAAGAGGGAAGGAGGGAGGGAGGGAGGGAAGGAGGGAAGGAAGGAAGGAAGGAAGGAAGGAAGGAAGGAAGGAAGGAAGGAAGGAAGGAAAGAAGGAAGGAAGGAAGGAAGGAAGGTTATATATACCAGGAGCCCTATAAGTGAGGATGGGGATTTTGTAGCCCAAGAATTACCAACCTCCTTCTCCTGGGCACAGTGGGCAAGAACATACCTGCTGGGTGGGCACAGAGCTGGCCTTGGAGGCCATGGGCTCCCAACTCTGTGAAGGGAAGGGGAAGGAAGGCAGCCCTCAGGACTCTCTATCTTCGGTACCCACACCAGGTCTGCCATCTTTGGCATGCTCACTGCCCTCTGTTTCAGACCTACATCACACTTCAGCCTTCCTTGGGAGCTGGTGTAGGGACCAAAGTGTCTGTGAATAGGGACTTCCATCTCTGTCTCAGCTCCAGCCACACATCCCCACCTTTCAGTCCCCTCCTCAGATAGAAACTCTATCTCCACTCACAGTTGCTCCCTTTATATCTCTCCCCACCCCCATTTTATGGGGCGGCTGTGGCAAGAAAGAATGGGGGGCTGCTGCTCAGAGACCGTCCTTTATTAGTTCTCTCATCCCTGGGAAATGAGGGGCTGCAGCTGGCCACCAATATGGGTGGGGTGAGCTGGCCTCTGGCTGCTGGGAAAGCCGCACATCTCGGGGTGGGGGCTTGGAAGGGAAGCTGAGATGAATTACCTGTGTGTGCTGGGAGAAGCAATTGGGCTTGTGGGCACTGTGCCTGCCCACTGGAATTAGAGATTAGGGCTGGGGGCTCCAGCTAGGGACCTGGGAGCCGGCAGAGTCTCCATAGAGGATGGGGTGGGGGGATGGCGGTGGTAGATCCTTGGAGAGAAAGCCCAACCTCCCTGAAAAAGGAGAAAGCTATTTTTGAACTCAGGGGAAAATCTTGATAAATGGAGCCTGTGCTTCCCCACAGCGCGACCTTCTAGCCACACCGCCAGACCCATATTCTACCCACTCCCCTCTCCACCCATTCCAAAGCCACTACTCTTGGGGCACTCCCATCCCCATGATTCTGCCCAGCTGGGGTGGGTGCTTCATGATGCGTCCTGGCACCTCGCCCAACATGCACACACGCACATAAGTATTCTCTTTCTCTGAAAACACTCCCCTTCCCTGATTTACTCCATTATTGACAAATCTACCCTTTAAAGCCATTATTGACAAATCTGACACATAGCAGCTGTCTGTGACCTCAGTTTTCCTCATCTGGAAAAAGGAGGTAATCATTGCAAAACACAAGATTTGAGTTTTTAAAACCATATAAAGGTAATACTGGGCCCTCGGCTCCTGTTCATGGCTGCAGTGGGTGGAATGTGAAAAGTCTGGGTTTTGTAGCTGAGTGGGGTTCAAATACAGTTTCTGCAACAACTCAGCTGAGTAACCTTAGCTGGACCACTTCATAGCTCCATGAGCCTCAGTTTCGTCACTTGTAAAAGGGACTAAGGGTAAGTACCTTGTGACATGGCTGAGAGAATCCATCGTGAACATGTTCAGTGGACTGAGTTGTTTTGCAAGCTGTGTAACAGGCAACCAGGTGGTAAGACCTGTCCTAGTGACTCCTTCGGCCCTGCCCTCCCAGGGGGTGCCCCCTCAGCTCCCAAGGCACCAGGCAAGCCAGGAGACAGCTCGGGTCAGAAAGCCAGGTGGACTGACTGGGGCCTGACCTACAAACTCCCCATCCCCACTTATAGGTGGCTGCCTGCCTAGCTGCTGGGGCTAGTGCAGAGAGGCCCTTCCTTCCCATACCTCCCTACCTCACCCCCTTCTCTGTAGCTGTTTGTTCGGGTCCCTTGCTCTCCAGGAGGCCGCATTCTCTCTGACATCATCTACAGTCAATTCCCCTGAGGGTCATCCCCAATTTTCATTTCCTCTTACTAATCCTTACACACAGTCCCTTTGCACAGCCCGGAACAGCCTCTGTCCCAAAGCTGGCTCCGCTCACCAGATATTGGTTGCAGCTCACAAACCTAGGTCTCTCAGTTGGGAGGGCCTTGCAGAGTTCATCACCTCCAGTCCCATTCCTCCAGGGCCTGCCATGGGGATAGCACACAGGGGAGGGGAGCAAGTGTTCTTCCCACTCATTCGGCACCTCTGTGCTAATTAGAAAAGGGCATCCCCTGTAGGCAGGCTGGGTCCCTACTCACACCCTCAACCAGACATCCGTGTGCAGTTCACAACCTGTACAACTATACATGGTGGCTGTGGGAGACAGCCTGCACCTTATAACACATGCTTGGAAAGTCAGAACTGGCCTCCTACAGAGACATTGCTGCAGGAAAAGCCAGGAAGGTTATGTTGAGTCCTGGGACAGCTCAAGAGATGGAAAAGCATCAGACTAATGTGAACTGCTCACTCTGGAGCCGGCCAACTCTGAGGCAAAGGTGCGAGTAGAAAGGCCATCTCTGGAATTCTGGAGGTTAGGGAAGGGATGCAGGGCTGTGAGCAGGCTGGCACAATAGGCTCAGGAATGAAGTTCAAAATGAAAACCAAAGGTGTAAGGCCTAAGACCTGGGGTTCTGTTTGGAGAACAGGAGTCAAGTTCCATAGTGTGGTCAGGGTTGAGGACACATTTGCTCAGCACTTTCATATACTAGCTCCCTTGTGACTTGAAGGGAGCAATCTCTAGCTCTCTCCATCTTTACCCTAGCAAAGCCTATTCATCTTTCGAGTTCAGATGTCACCTCCTCTGTGAAGCCTTCCCTGACCTCCTGCCCTGACATCTTCTGAGCTCTAGTGGCTTCGTGGACTTCAACTGTTGCCACACAGAATACACTGAACTATCTCTCAAGTTTTGTATGCCACTTCCACCAGCCTAAAGGCCCCTGAGAACAGGGCCTTTGATCGATTTAGCTGAGTCCTGAGGCCTGGCACTGAGCCTGGTGCTGGGATGCACTTAAGAAATGCATATTGGGTGGATGAATGAAGCAAAATGGACATATATCACATTATAGGTCACTGGGCACCTGGTCTGGGAAGGTCAATGAACTTGACAACTGGACCAGAGAGCAAAGCTCTATCACTGCTCTCATTGCAGGACCCCAGGCCATATCTGGATCAGGATGAAGGCATGGCAGCAAGGACAAGGAGATGGGCTAGGGCAGTGGCCCACTGAGGTCGACTCTGGCTCTTCCTCGCCCATCCTCCTGACTGTTCCTCCCTCACTCCAGCATTAAGCTCTGGACAAGCTCCAGGAGCCGAGGCAGGGAATATCCAAATGATCTGACCCATCCCTCTGGTGGGCATCATGCCAATGTCCTGTCTTGTTTAGGATGCTAGAACAGACCCAGCTGCCCCTTCTCCTCTGATGATCTTGGAAGGCTACAAGTCCCTTCAGACCTCTAATTGCTACGGGACCCTGACTGG
The DNA here is from genome assembly GCA_030015415.1 of Cynopterus sphinx. NCBI lineage: Eukaryota > Metazoa > Chordata > Mammalia > Chiroptera > Pteropodidae > Cynopterus > Cynopterus sphinx. The sequence continues at coordinate 79,838,050 of CM057388.1, forward strand.
GGGCCCAAGCCCTTTTCTACATTATGTCCCCCACTCCCCTCCCACCAAGCTGAGATGGGGACAGCATGACCAAGCAAAGAGAACTGAGGTGGGGGTGGTACTAGCCTCTTGGGTTCTTGATGTACCTTTGCCATCAATCTGTGACCTGTGATTGAGTGTCTGGCCCTGGCTGACCCAGGATTGAGCCTGCTGGGGTCTGCAGGCCCCCAAGAGGGACAATGCCTCCTTGGAAGACCAGAAGGGGACTGACTTGGGCGCAGAAGCACAGCCCTGACCACCTAGAGGCATCTACAGGGCTTTCAGGGAATGGAATAAGACTGGGCCTGGGCCACTGGACAGACTGAGGCAAGAGGCATCAGGCAGGCACCCGTCCGTCCACCCTCTACCCGCCTGCCCGCCTGAGCCTGCACCGGCCTGGCCACAGGCTGAGGAAGCATAATCATGCTGGGCTATTTCAGACCCATTATCTCAGCTCAGCTCCTGCTTCCTGAGCAGGCCCCAAATTAGCCTGGCGCTTTGTTCTCAAGTGCATTTGTCAGATGGCTTGGCCTGTACCTCGGGAAGGAGGGAGCGGGAGGGAGGGGAGGGCAGGGGCGGGGTGGGGGCGGAGAGGGAGCCGAAGGAGGAACTCGACGCTAATTAAGTCTCATTAAAAAAGAGAAGACGACAATGAGGAATAAGGAGAAGAAGAAAGAGAAACGAAGTGGAGGGGCAGGGAAGGCTTGCTGAGGAAGCAGAACAGCCGCCGGGAGACACATACAGAAACTCACAGGCACGCACACGCCCACAGAAAGACATACATGCACATACACACGCTCTCCCTCCTCACCTCCTGCACCCCTCTTCCCAGTGTTCAGCCCTGCCCTGGCCCAGTCTGGCCAGGTCAGACACAGGCACAAAAAACTGGCCTTCCTGCAGATGCTCAGTGTGCCAGGCTAAGGCTAAGCACAACCCAGCTTCCAATCTTGTCTTGGCAACTCGGGAGCTCTGTGGCCTTCAGTAATCCCCTCTCAGGCCCTTAGTTTCCGCTTTTGTCACATGAGGAGACTCCCCAGGCACACTTCGCAAGGCTGGTAGGAAGAATCAGGAGCCCTCTGTGCAAAGAGGCAGCTGGAGCACGTGGGCACAGAGAGGCCCCTCTCCTCTGCCTCTGGCCTGCGCCCTCACAGGTCAGACCTGGCTGAGCTGTTCTCAAAGGCGAAGTAGTACTACACTGGGGCTCCCTCCCCTCCCTCCACTGTTAGCCTGTGCCCCACCCCCCCCCAGCCCAGGCTGCTTTAATGGACAACAGACAAAGCTGCCCAGGGCAGGGAGGCCTCTGAGTCTCCACAAAGGTCCCAAGTATCCCTAATGAACTAACTCACTTGCTCTCTCTTTCTCTCAGAATTCTTGGTCTCTTAGTAACTCACATCTCCCAAGACAGGAGCCCAGCTCATGCCAAGCTCGCCATTCACACCACTTCACCCTGGCCCTCAGTGGATGAGGACAAGACTGAGGTTTGCAACGACTGCTCCATCCCTCCCTGGCTGATCTCAGCCTTCCCCTCTAGAGATGAAGTAACCTGCACTCCCCAGCTCCCCAACCCCTGCCTGCTCCATAGCAGGGGATGATGCTACCTCCAAGCAGAATAATATTTCACCCCACCCAGAGAGAGGGGCCTTTCCCAGTTCCTACCAGGTCTTTGGAAGATCGAAGTTCAATCGGTACCTTTGGAACTGGCATTTATGCTCCTGCTTGAGTTCAGAGGCAGAGATTAGATGTCCTTTCAAAAGTTCCCCTGTCTGCAGCATTTGTAAAAAACAGCTTACTGGCAAGAACATTCATCTGGGAGCTAGACAGTCCTGGATTCAAATCTCTGCTCTGCAGATTACTGGCCATCAAACCTGGAGTGAGCTGCCTCTCCTTTCTGAGCCTCAGTTTCCTCCTCTGCAAAATCGGGTTTACGACTGTACCTCCTCCATAGGGTACCTGTGGGGATGACATGGCATCATGCATGCAAAGTGCTTAGAATTGTGCTTGGCACGTATTTAATAGTCAATACACTGGACTATTTTTTATTGAGATATAATTGACATGTAACAATATTGGTCTTAGGCGTACGACATAATGATTTATGTACAAATATACTGTGAAACGATCACCGCAATAAGTTTAGTTAACATCTACCACAATATGTACCTGAAATTTTTTGCTTTGTGATGAGAACATGTTGGGCTGTTATTATAACCCCCTTCTGTCTCCATTTCCCCTCACTAGCCCTCCCCTCCCCAGCTCAGTCCAGACCCAAGTCCCGTCAGAGTAGTCTAGGTGCCCCCAGCCTGGCAGGGCTAATGGTGTGGAGGTAGTCTGCTCAGAAAAAGCTGGACCAGGACTGGGGTTTCTTGTCACCCTGGGCTCCTCTCTGTGCTTTCCCATAGGCCCGGGGGCTGGGTTCACAGGGTTCAGGCTGGCCTGGGCACAGGGTTCAGGGGTTAAGGCTTTGGCATAGGTAGTCATTGATGCTAGGAGCAAGAAGGGCATGGTCTGGAGTCCGGGCACCTGGCTGCCAGTCCCAGATTTGCCATGGACACCATGTGCCCTTGGCTGAGTCCCAGGTCCATAGGGGTGTCAACAAGCACCTCCTGCCCAAGCAGTGAGGCTGCAAGGGCTGCAGGATGCATAAGTGGAGGTCACTGCAAAGGCCCCACCCAGCTCAGTGAGGTCAGCTGACATGCCTCCGTCCCCCTACCCTCCCCTGAACTTCTGACTCCCCTCTCTAGCAGAGTTTTTTTCTTGCAGCCTCTTCTGCAGTGTGCCCTCTGAGCCTTTCCGCCCCGCATTCCTGTGCAAGCTTCAAGCAGTCGCAGACTGAGCTGGGGCTCAGATGGGATGCACTGTGAGCTGAGTTCCCATTGTCCGCAAATCGGGACCAGCTGTGAACAGCCTGAGAGCCCCGGGCTCATGGCCACCCCCACTCCCAGTGCAGCTACAGAAGAAGAGAGCAGAGTGAGCCCACCGCCTGCCCGGGGCTCCCCCCGCCCCCAACACACAGCACGATCAGCTCCCTAGCCAGGAACAATCAAGCATTATGAATAAAGATGTGCAGCTGGACAGAGAATTCCTCCACACCCACCTGGCCCACCCGGCAGCTCACAGCCTTCCTCCCCTGACCAGGCCCCTCCACCTCAGGGTACTCCACCCTGGCACACAGGCATGCAGAGGCCACTTTATAGGGACACAGGACTACCCTAGCCTGGCACTGCCCTCAAAAGAGCACCCCAGTCCTCTGGCGAGTTTGCTTGACTTTGTTATGTCAGACCTTAGGTGAGCCTGTGAACAAGGCATGCTGCAACCCCAGCTATCAGGATTGGTGGGGAAGGTGGAAGCCAGACTCTGAGAAAGCTTCCAGAGCAGGAAGCTTGCTTGGTCCAATGGTGTGTGGACCCTGACCTGGGTCAGGTTCAGTGTTGGGGTGGTCCAGTGATAAGAGGCCGGGGGTGAGATACTGTCTGTTGGTAGCTGAGTTGGTAGCTGCATTGCAGCAATGGCCTGAGTGTGAGGAAATATCCAAGGTTTGGGTGAGGAAGGGTCTTTAGATAGACCACCATCCCTGTGAGGAAGAGATACTCTCTGCTGGACAAGAAGTCATATGGTATGGCTAGGAGTGGCAAGGAAGTCACAGTAGACACAAGTTTGGCCCAGGATTCTCTCCTGGCCCCAGACACTACAGCCTAGATAATAAGGCCACCCCTCCCCCATCCTGCCTCTAAGGACCAGGCCATACCCCAGACCAATGAAGTCAGGACCTCTGGGGAGGATCCAGCCATCAATAATTTTTAGGCTCCCCAAGTGGGTCTAACGTGCAGCCAAAATTGAGGCCACTGTGAAAGGTCAGCATCTAACAGAGCAGTTAACACAGAGTATGTGCTTTCAGGAGGCCAGGAGCCAGGCATACTGATCAGTTATTCACAAGGAATGGCAAATGACCAGTTCCAACAGGACAGAAAGGTCATATCCACTTGGAAAACCCCATGGAAGGCTTCGACAGGCCAAGGTGGGCCATGGAGAAGGCCTTCCAGGCAAAGAAGAAGACATGGGCAAAGACAGTGATGGTCTGGGAACAGGGGTTTGTTAACCTCTCTAATCTTTAGGCAGAGTGGAGAATAGAGGAAAAGATGGAAGTAGCAAGGCCCTCTGGGGACCATCACAATAGCTCAGGGGCCATTGGTGGGGATATGACTTAATTCTATTTCATCCCCAGTCCCCATACCTCACCACTGATAAGCTCACCTCATTGTGTATTGAGACATCTTTCCCCCCTTTCACAATGGAGGATGAGGCCTTTCTCCTGTGTCAGATCAGCTCTTTGAACTGTGCTCAGGAGCCCACCCTTCTTACCTTCTCAAGGCTTTCAGGGGGTACGTACCTCCTTCAATTCTCTGACTCACACCCTTTCATAAAGACACATGTTCAGTATCTTCTTACCAAAAAAATGAAAAGAGGAGAAGGATTGAGAAGGAAAAGAGAAGTTTTTTAAAGGCAAGAATTTCTTTTAGATCTACATTTCCCTCCAGCTATGGTCCCATTTTTCTGCTTCCCTTCACAGGGACATTTCTCAAGAATCATCTACACTCCTTGCTTCTTCGCCTTCCATTCATATATCAACTACTACATTCTAGTTTATACCCTCACCCCTCCACTAAAATGACTCTTATCAAGATTTCCAACGACTACTGGATTGCCAAATCCAGCAGACACTTCTAGAAGTTGATATTATGAGAGGTAGGCCAACAGAGTGCTTAATATAGGGCTTCAGAAGCCAGCATACCTGACTTTGAACCCCAGCTCTACCACTAACCAACTGTATGTTCCTAAGAAAGAGGCTTAACTTCTCTGAGACTCAGTTACCTCATCTGCACAGTGGAGGTGATACTAATAACACCTACATCATAGGGTTGATGTGAGGATTCAATGAGGCAAATGATGCGTGGCAAGCACATTAGTACAGTGCTTGGCACACAGCAGGTGCTTCATGGGGGCTGGCTCCATCAGTGGCTTCTATCTGACCCAACTTTTCAGCAGACTTCCCAAGGATGAATCAACCTCCTCCTGCTTTAAAAAGCCTCATCTATAAACCCAGTGACAATACACCATCCTGGCTTTTTCACTACCTCATTGGCCCCTCTGGTCTCTCCTCCTCTATCCAACCTCTAAGTACTGAAATTCCTCAGAGCCTCAACCTGGACTCTCTTATCTCCTGTCTGCACTCTTTCCCAATGTGAGCACATCCATTCCCATGGCTTCAAGTGCCATGGATGTTTGTAACTCTCAAGTATCTGTGTATGTCCCAACTGTCTCTGATCTCCAGCTTCATATACCCAACCACCTACTTAATAGCTTTACTTGAACGCTTAAAGAATGATCCAAATTCAACACGTCTAAGGAAAAAGTTCACATTTACCCTGAAGCCAGTGTCTCTCCAGTCTTCTCATCTCAGTAAATGGCATCATTTACTAGTAGCTCAGGCCCATACTCCAGGAGTCCTCCTTGATTATTTCTTTCCCCTCACTGCCCACGTTCAATTGATCAACAGGTTCTGTTCTACATCGAGCGTATCCCATCCACCCGTGTCTCTCCATCTGTCCCCCATCACTGCCTTCTCTCTGCCCAGGCCTCCTCTCCACTCTGCTGCTTCATCTCTCACCCCACTAGAATCTAGTCCCCCAACAATGGCCAGAGTCATTGTTTTTCGAAATGCATATCAGACTGTGTCTCTCTCTAACTTAAAACCTGGCAGTGACTTTGGATCATGCTTGGAATAAAGTCAATTTTCCTACTCTGGCTTACAATGTCCACCAAGATGTTGTCCCTGACCCTCTCTCCAACCATACCTTGTCCCACTGGTTCCCTCATTCTCTCCACTTTAGCCATACTGCTATCTTGTCCGCTCCTTAGCACAGTTGACCTTTTCCTGGCCTCAAGATCTTTGCAGTTGCTGTTCCCTCTGCCAGAAAAGTTCACTCTTGACATTGCTGGCCTTTAGGTTCTTAACTTAAATACCACCTCCTTCAGAAGGCCTTCCCTGAACACCACACATAAAACAGGTCCACCTGTTCATCTCTATCACAGCTACAATTTACTCCCTTTGTGTCTCCTTATGTATTTATTTGTTTGTTTCTTCATTATCTGTTTCCCTCACTTGAATACAAGTGTCATGAGGGCAGATCCCTTGACCATCTTGTTCACTATGGTTTGGCACAGTGACTGTCACAAAGAATTCAATAATTTCTGAATGAATGAATAAATAAAAACAAAAACAATGGGGCTAGAGAGAGGGGACAAATTGCAGAGGTACTGAGGAAGTAGACATGATAAGACATGGTAAGGGATTGGATGTAGGAGGTGGGAAGAGGGAAGGAGGCTGATTCACAGGTTTCTGGCTTCATTAGCTGAATGGTTGGTTGTACAATTTATAAAACTGAACAATATGAGAAGGGACCAGTTTTGGGGAAAGATGATGACTTGAGTTTGATGAATTAAGTTTGAGACATAAAATGAACGTGCCCAGTAGGTACATTGGAATCTGAGTCTGGAACTGGTTGAACAATCAGGGCTAGTGATAAATGATGGGCCATGATAAGAACGGCTGAAAGCAGGAGAGGGGTGGAATTTACTGCTCTGGAGAGAGCATAGAGAGAGAAGAAGACCAAAGGCAAAAGCTGCAGCAAAACCAACCCATGTGTGACAAGGGATTAGAGTAAAGATGGAGTTGACCTAGAGCCATTCAGTGTACCCAAAGCAAAGTGAAGAAAGATGACAAGCAGGAAAGGACATGTAAAAGGGTCAGATGTGAGGATTGGAAAAGGCCATTTGATTTGGCGACAAAGAAGTCCTTGATGACCTTTAAAGGTGCAATTTCAGGCAACAGGAAGAGAGGACATCATGCAGTAGACTGAGGAGTGAGTGGGAGGTGAGGAAGCAGAGACAGTGTGGATAGACGATGCTTCCAAGAAGTTAGGCTGAGAAGGGAAGGCAAGAGAGAAAATGATAGCTTAAGAGGCAGGCAGGGTCAAGGGAGGGTTTCTTTGAAGAATGGAGGAGAGCTGAAAATCCTTGTAGGCTGAGGAGGAAATAGCACTCAAAGGAGGGGGAGAGATGGAGATGCAAGAGAAAGGGAATAATTGATGGAGTTAGAGGTTAGGTATGGAGAGGAGGGTAGACATACGTTTCTAGGAGACAAAAGGAGAGGGAGGGATAGAGGGAGGTGGAGAGAGAGAATGTGGGCAGGACGACATACAGAGAGACTCTGAGATGGACAGCCTTTATCTTAGTGAGGCTGGGATGTAAGAAAAGTAGAACATGGGAACAGCAGTCCCCATGGGATGAGTTCAAGGACTATGTAGCATACACATCTGCAAGGGCCTCTTGCTAAGGCAGGCAGACTTGTAAGTACTCCCAGCCAGTTACCAGCCAGGGCTGGAGACAGCAGGAGGCAGAACCAGCAGAAGGTGTACAAAACTTGAATGGCTTCAAGTCATAAAGTTCATGGCTGGCACCAGGAAAGAGGTGGGGGAGGCCTGAAGAGGATAGAGGGCTGGGAGAATGAAGTCTGGAATGGAAATGAAGGATTGAAATGCTCAGGAATTGGGGGGATATTTATTTATTTTTCATTGATACAACAAATGGTTACTTAACAGCCCAGTGCACTTCCATGCACTGGAACCAAGACCAGGTTCAGGAGGAATGAAGGAGCCAGTGAGGAAGAAAGCAGAGGCCAGGGTGGAGAGAAAGGCCAGGGAGGCTGGTACTGTGGGGATTGCAGACCAGCCAATATTCTGGTGGCCAGTGGGATTTGAGAAAGAGGAGAAGGGCTTCCAATCAATAGAGTGGGTTTCTATGGAAGAGTGGGAATTGGCAGTTGCCAGAAAGATCTTTGTGCTATGAACAACAATTGCACACCTGGACCACACCACTCTCCCTACTGCTTCTAGAAGCCACACTGGGCAAAGATAAAAAAGCATGGCATCCACTGGAGAGAGTTGCTAACAGCAGATATGGGGTTTCAATTCATATCTGAGGGTAAAAGGAAGATGTTTTCAGAGAAAAGGTGGAGGCTGGTGGCTTTGCTTCCAAAAGAACAGGCTCCTATTGAAAATGCTTACAGTGGTGACAGGATAACATGAGACCTAGGAGAGAAGGACAAGGGACTGGGGTGACACCCGAGAGAGCCCTTTATCCTTGGAGCAGTTACTGCAGGTGGAAAAACCAGGGGACAGGGAAGGGGGCCATCAGGGAGATGAGATTAACCTCTGGGACCATGTCCACCCCTTCCCAGCAGAGCCAGGTGGAAGAGAAAGCAAAGAGAAGGTCTGCCTACGTCCCTGAGGCTGATCAGCACAAAAGCATGGCAAGTATCCTGCCTTTTCCTGGAGGTTCCTTAACTGGACCAGCCACATCATTTCACTTGTCAAGAAGTTGGCCTTAATATCTCCTGAACAGAATTGAGGTTGGGTTTTGGTGGGGTTGACAGAGTCACATATGAGCATAGGATGGTGTAAGCGGGCCTGTGTAAGTTGTCTGCTTGGTTGATTCTCTGAACTTCTTCAGTCTCCTTACCTGAAAAATCATGGAAAGGATATTTTCCTCACAAGATGATGGTGAGTATTAACCAAATGAATGCTCTGAAAGGCCTTTATAAACTGTCAGTCACTGCAGACATGTCAGCTGGGAACATTTTCTCTTCTCCGGGAGGAGGGCCATGGCCTGAGGCAGTCTGATGAAGGCCAGCAGACCCATCAGCTTGTCCAACTGACCAGTGGTCCATCTCCCCAGTTGGCAGTACAGGAAGCTGGCAGTCAAGGACCCGTGCCAAGTTGAGAATCTGCTGTCCCCAGGAAAGGAGGAGGGAAACCAGGACGTAGGGGAGAGAGAAACATGGGGAGGACTCAAGAGGATGCATCCATCTGGCTGCCAGCTAAGCCTATCCCTGGGGAACTTCAGGACCTATATGATTCTCATTGCTTGCCTTTCTGGCTGGTCAGGGGCCGCAGGCTAGCCAACTGAATGCTGGTCAGGACATACAGAGGACTAGCCTGAGCTGAGGGTGATTGTTACAGGGATGCTAAGGAGCCTAGCGCATAGGGTGAAAGAAGCACTGGAGTGAACAGGGACAAGGCCTGCTGCCCTGGGCTGATACTGCCTTGGAGGGAAGGATGTGAGTAAAACAGCTGAGCTGGAAATTGGGGAAATCAAACATAAACCATCTCAATAAACCTGTCAAGGCCAGCAAACTCCCTCTTTTGTTCCCATTGCCTGACCTGTACTTGGCTCCAAAAGGGACAGCAAATTAACTCTTTTTTAGGCAAGGCCTCTGGCGCCACTCTGCCTGGGTTGGAACCCCAGCTCTACCACTTAATAGCTGGGAGACCTTGGACAGGTGAGTTAACCTCTCTTTGCCTCCATTTCCTCCTCTGTTAAGTGGGGTATGTGGAATTAAACAATTTACTGGTAAGGCAGTTAGAATGGTATCTGGCATATAGTAAGCACTGTTGGTATTTCTAGAGCATTCCAGTCTGGCCCACAAAGGTTCAGTGGAAAAGGCATTATACTTGGTCCTGACAGATATGAGTAGAAATCTCTATTTCTTGCATGACCTCTCTGAGCCCCAGATCCCTCATCTTTAAGAGGGCAGTAGGCTAACTCTTAGCCTACAAGACAGTCTACAGATTAGATAAAGAAATGTCTCTGTGTCTGGCCATCCCTAGCATGTAGTAGGTGCTCAATAAGTGACAGTCCTGTGAAATCCCCACAATATCCAGCACCACTTCCCAGAGACTCCCGTAGATGCCTAAACAGTGATCAGGACACTGTAGAGTACCCTTCAGCTGTTGCAGTCTGCTTGGTGAGGGGTTAGGGAAATTCAAGGGTCCAAGACTTTTCTGTGAGAGCTTCTTATTTTAGGTACCTTAAAGCAACAGTGCTTCTCAGACTCTGGAGTCTATCAGAATCAGCTGGAGGGTTATTAAAATGCAGATTGCTGGGCCTTAGCTCTAGAATTTCCAGTGTGGGGCCTGGGGTTCTGCATTTCTAACAAGCTCCTAGGTGATGCAGCTGCTGCTCTGTAGAACACACTTTAGGTAGCAAGGCTTAAAGGAGTAGTTGAAATTTGGTTTATTACAAGCCCTCCGTGCCACCAAGATGGCAGGTTAGCAGAGGTAAACAGACCCAAAATGGGAGGGCAAGACTCAGGAGCCAGAAGTGCAGCCAAGAGGTGGTATCAGAAAGGAGGCAAAAATGCAGTACTTTGCCTGCAAGGTGAAGACAACAGTGAGAGTGACAGTGCTGGATTCCTGGACCTACAGGCGGCCTGCATAGAAGGCACTAACAACAGTGTGCGCATGTCCGTGTGAGCACATGAGAGAGCAAAATTTTTTGAAAGAATTTGATATATTTTTTCAAGCATCAAAGTGGTATCTTGGGAAAAATCAAAACTTTGTTGGACTTCCTTACACGTATTTTATGGGTTAGTATTGTTTTTAATTTTAATTATATATGGCCAGTGGGGGGGCAGGGCCTGTGCAGTATGTTCAGAGCTTAGGGCCCCTCAAGGTCTTAAAACCCAACCCTGGTGGCCACTGAAGTCTTTGTCCCTGAGCTTTTGGAGCCTGAGGTTGTGGCCAAGTGTGTGTTCTGCTGACTCTCCCCACCCATCCCCCAGGATCTGCAAAGGAGATTCAACATTGTTAGATGGAATACAAGTCATCATCTAAGGGGATTTGGGATTTTTAGATGTGGAACAAGATGTCACACAAGAATAAAGAGGGTCCAAGAGCCTAGAGGGGCAACAGTATCACAAGATCATGGAACAAAGGAAGGACATGTGTCCCCTGTGGATTCTCCAGTGGGCACGGACACATGCACCTGGTAGCCTTAGCTCACCAGCACTGTGAGGCCAAGGTTCCAAGTCACACAGAGCTGGGTATGATGTCACATGCCACTTCTGCTTAGCTGTATGACCCAGGACAAATCACCTTTCCCTTCTCAGTCTTGGTTCCTTTGTCTGTAAAATGGGGATGATAACTGTTCCCTCCATGTAGGGCTGTCCTGAGAACTAAGTAGGTTAATATAAATAAGGTGCTTAGGAAACTGCCTGGAACATAGAGTATTCTCCCAGATGGTGGTCCCTATAATTATCTAGTACTATTCACAGTCGTGGTGATAGCACTATCTTAGTAGAAACAGAGGTGAGTTGGGACAAAGGAAAACATCTGTTCAAGGAAACAAAGGAACACATGTGAGAGTGACTTGTGTTTAAGATGTGTCTAAAGGGATTCTGCCGAGATTCTTCAAGGCCTCTGCTCATTCCTGCCACATCATGTGGGGTAAGGGGGGCACTGAGAGCATCAGCAAAATCCAAAATAAGTCTTAAGTGAGCTGGACACCCCAGTGATAGACCTGAAAACCTCGAGGACACAAGGTTTTTTCATCTCTTTTCATCTCTTTTCCTACTTGACAGTTATCCCTTGTTAAAACAGAACAGCAGTGGGGGCTTGGGGGTGGGCGTTCCCTCTCCTGCTGCAGGCCCCAGGCCCCTGCTGATAGAAGGGGAATGGCTGCCCCATCCTTGGTGGCCCTTGGTGACCCTGGGCCTCTCAGTGGGCAGAAGGGGGGCTGAGGCCAGTGGCTTCTCTGGACCTAATCTTGGCCCACAGGAAGGACCTGGCTGGGGACAGGGAGGTGTTGGGGGCCCTAGGAGGAAGTGAGTGGTCCTTTCGGGGCTGGGCTGGGCCATGGACCCTGGGCACCATGAGCACAGAGTTAGAGAAGCCAGGGAAGAGTTTGGGGGACAGCACCATTGGGAGAGGTGATTCTGAGACTCTAAGAAGAATGGGAGATTCGTGTGTGGCCTGAAAGAGAGCAGAAAGCTAAAATAGAAGCAGGCATATTTTTAAAGAACAAGGAAGAAGAGACTGAAGGCAACATGAAGGCAACGAACAACATAGGCCCATAAGAATAGTATCTGATCCGCTAGCTGAATGTTTCTCACTGCCCAACGGGGCAGCAGTGTTGGCTGCAAGGAAGTTTTCAGAGGATGACAAGAGGTGGTCCCGGTCCCTGCCTCTTCCCACACCCATGTCAGGCTGTCCGTGCCAGTGGGTCCCCCTTCTCATCACTAGGGATTTCTTTCACCAGCTCCCCCAGGCTTTGAAAGATTTACTCTCTCAAACACACAGAACCTGTGGAGTAACAATTCATTCATCTTCCTAGTGTTGTTGTACAGACATCCTGGGCTGCCAATCGCAGCTTCTGGCCAGGATGAGATTGGCCAAAACCACACTGAGCTGCCGTTGGCACAACATCCCAAACCCGGCAGGACAAGCTTTCTGAAGCACTGAAGCTGACTTGGGGATGCCTCTCCTGCTGTCCTCTCCACGGACACTGGCTTGGGTGGGAACCCTGGATCTTGCCCCAGCCCTTCATGTCCCAGCAAGGGCCAATGAGTGGCCCAAGGGCACACAGGAATTCCTGGGAAGCAAAGCCAGGTCTCCAGCCTTCTGTCTCTGTTGTCTAGCCATGTTCCTAGATTGCCTCAAACTTTCTCAAACCTTCTACCAAGTGTGTACGCAGTGCGTATTAAATTCAGTCTTCTTGGCCTGGCCAAAGCCCTCCTTCCCCCTTCCCCCAGGCCCTACATCCTGCATCGCAGACCCTCCCCCACTTTCAGAGCCTAATCCCAAGTGTCCTTTTCCCATCCACCCCTCCCCTCCCCCAGCCTGTCCTCCATAGGAATGGGCCTCCCCCACCTTCTCATCCCCTGCTTCCCACCCCCTCACCCCCAGCCCTATAGAGTGTCATAAATTCTAACGAAACCCCATCAGGGGAAGAAAGGGAGCAAAAAGTGCCTAATTGGCAGGGGCCTCGAAGCTCTTGGTCCCTGTGGTGGGATTGATAAGGTTCCTGGGAAGCGGTGGGGGTTTGGAGAGAGGAGGGGGAGGCTGGGGGCCTGCCTGCCAAATGTAGCCAATTAATGTCAGTGCTGCCTTTCATGCTAGCCAATTAAGTCCCACAGACTTGTCACCAGCCCTGGGAAGGGGGGCAGGGAGGGTGGGGCAGGGGGGTTTCAAGGGAACAACGAATTTCCCTGCTGCCAGGATAATGCAGTGTTCAAAGTGGGGAGAGGGCTCAGGGGGAGTGGGAAGGTGGCTGGGGGCCACCAGGGGCAGGCAGCAGGGGAGGGGTACAAGGTGCAGAATTCTGGGGCTCTGTGGGGACTTGATTTGGAGCCCTGGGAGAAACGGAAAATGGGATTGGCTTCAGAGGCCAATAGCTGCTGGGAACTGGGAAGGGAACTCACTGTGTCACTCAGTGCCCTGCACTGGCAAAGCCAGGCACTTGCCAAAGTTATGTCATCTAGTCTTCGCAGCTCCTGGGCAGCTCAGTGAGGTTAAGGAAGCCACTAAGTTTGGTCAGCCCTCAATGGCCAGAGTGAGGAGTTATGAACCAGGCAAGGCCCCATGGTAAATGTACCTTGATACTTCTGCAAAGCAGGTGCAGTGGCTTAAGCATCCGGGTGCCCTTGTCACATCCCTCACTGCCTCCTACAACCAAATGGAGGGGCTTCATGGTGGGTACCACCGTCCAGGCTCCCAAACAATGGGTTAAGGTGGGAGATGGTGAAAGACCTTTCAAGTCAGGAGAAGCAAATTGTGAGAGGGATGGTGGACAGTGCCCCAGTGAAGGCACATCGCTGTCAAGCTAAGGACGCCCACTGGCTAGTGAAAGAGGTCCCCGCTAGAGGCTTCTGGGAACAAGCAAGGCTCCTTGGGGCTACTTTGGGCTCAGCCTCAAGCACTTTCTCTCAGGAGCCAGAGCTGAGGGATCTTGATGGAGTCCTGGCCCCTCTCTAAGCCTCAGTTACGTCATCTGCAAAATGGGGAGAAGCAGAGTACCTATGTCCAGCATTGTAGTGAGACACACAGAAGAGACAGAATGGGAATGGCACTGTAACCTGACTGACTGGCCAGGTTGGAGGTGCCTCTGGGTAGACAGTTAGGGTAGGGGCACATGTGCCCAGGAGCTGGCTGCAGAGGCACCAGCTGCCCCTTTGCCCTGGGTACAGGCAGAGGCGCCACAAAGTGTGCATTGTCATGCAGATGCTTTGCCCGCCTGCCCACCCCCAGTGGGCCCGCTAATGACCCTGAGAGCTGGTTGGAGGCTGGGGCAGGCTAATTACATGGCCTCAAGCCCGCCAAGACCCAATAATTACACAGCAACTTGTACAGAGAGGGTGGCTAATTGTGTGACAAGCTGTGAGGGGAGGGCCAGGGCGCCCCTCGAGCTAATGAGCTTCCCCCAGAGTCCATGGGGCAGGGCCAGGGTGAGGGGATGTGGCAGGCAGGCCCTTCCCATTCCCAGGCCCCCATGGTGCCCTGCTCCTGGGATGGTGACAGGGCATGCAGGAAGGAGAGGAGTGGTGATTAAGAGCCAAAGCTCGCCTCACACCTGTCTCCTCTTGCCAAGTCTTGCTCAAAGCCACACCTGGTCGAGTACTATGGGCCTGACTCTGTCAGGAGCAGTCCCCCACACTCCTCCTTCACCCCAGGGTGGCTCTAACTCCTTTGAGCTTGCTTTCCTGTCCCTGGCCCTGACTGGCTGGCAGATGGGCCGCTGTGGGGAGTAAAAGACAGAGCTGAGAAGTCCTTGGTCATCAGAACTGGCAGGATCATCTAGGGTCCTCTACTCCAGCTCCCACTTCTCAAAAGTGTGGAAACGAAGGCCCAGATCAGGGCCAGAGTCCTGGCGAGCTGGTAAGCTACTCTGTCACCTGGTCAACTGAGATACTTCTTTCTTTTTAATTCAAAACAGTACCAGAGACTCTGAAGGTCTTGGCAAGATCTATGTTCAAATTCAGCCCTTCTACTTTCTAGCTGTGTGACTTTGGGCAAGTCACTTTACCTCTCTGGGCCCCAGTTTCTCTCCTTGTAAAATGACAAGGTTATCAGGGTAAATGAGTTAATTCCAGTGAAACCTAGAACTCAATGCCTGGCACAATGTGACGCTCTCTAGTTTCCTCCTCACAGAATGGCCCGATTCCCCATCCCAGCTATCTCCACCTTCTTTCAGGTCTTGTCTCCAACCTTATCCACCAAAGGCCACCCCAACAGTCTGTCCCCACCCCAGCCACCAGTTTCTCCCTGGACATCTCTCTTTTTCTTGAGCCTGGGAAAGAGCTGAAGGAGACACAGGTATGAAGACAAGAGTTTCATGATTCCATCTCTCTCCCCTTCAGACATGGCACCTGGTATAGCTAAGGCTACAAGGTGGAGAGAGACCTGAGCACCCCCTATCTCCAGAGCCCCATTTCTCCTTTTGCTCAGATGACCCTCCCCCTGTCTCTAACCTGCCCGTCAGCTTCTGACAATTTTAGACAGCCCCCCCCCCCAAAAAAAAAGCAAGCAGGAGGCAGAGGCACTGAAGTGGCTGCTAACAAGTTGGAGCAGCTTAATAAATTACTCCTAATAAAGTACTGGGGGTGAGAAGAGTGGAGGCTGGAAGCCAGCCTACTCCCAAGGCAGAACCTTCATCTGTCCCCTGGTGGGCCTGGCCACTCCCAGGATAGTCACACCTTTCCCACAGGGAATCCTACATGGAGTATATGTTTAGTCTCACTGCCTGCCCCAGCCCTGGGATAGGAGGCTCTCTAGGCCTCAGAACCACGAGGCTTTCTCAGGTTGGAGGTTCTCACCTTCAGCAAAGCCAGGGTCTCAACTCAGCTCTGCCTGCCATGGAAGGAGAAGTGGTGAGGCTGAGCACTCCCATCACCAGGCCTTCTGGTTCAGGACCTCTGGCTGGAGGCCCCCAACCTGTTGGGTACCTGGGCATCCTACCAGCATCTGTTCAGGAAGAATTCCATCTGTGGGCACAGCTTAGGCCACAGACAAGGAAATGATCTGTCCTCCTGTCCTGGAATTCTTCCTTATATTTCACACAGAGCTGTGAATTCCTTGTTGGCTGCATTCTAGGACTGCCCTAGGTGTTAAATAAGATCGAGGACAAGAATATGCTTCCTCGACTTTAAAGTGCTGCACATGGGTTAGTTGTTAGGATGGTAGCTATTATTGATATTGTTATTAACTCTTGGCTCTTCTGTATTCTTCATCCCTGGCCTCGGCTAGATTGTTCCAGTGGGGAAAAAGGTTCTGTGACTCTACCAGCAATAAGGAACCCTTGTAACATGCTTTCACTTACATCTTGTTCGATCATCAATTACATGGGCGCTTCAAGAGAGGTGTTACTTTCACAAATTAGAGACCATGATGGCTCAGAGAGGTTAGATAACACTGAAAGCCACACGGCCAAGAAATTCTGGAGCTTAGCTTTGAACCCCTTTTTTGTCTCAGCTGCAGAGAATGCCCTCTGAATCAGTAAACTGGGTAAACTGGGTAGACAGGTCTCCACAGTGGGGCCTCCAGATATCAGGCTTCAGAGTGGGCCCAAAGCACAGGCTGTGGTTCGACCCTGGAGAGCTCTGGAATGGGGGTGCTCTTGAGGATGAGCTGGGCACCGCTGTGACAGACCATGTGCTGAGGCCTATAATCTGATTAAGCCATTAGAGCCACTGCCCCAAGCACACACACTGCCGGGCCGCCAAGTCCTTCAATTAATCCCCAGATTAATCTGCTCCTTCTCCCTGTCACCTCTCCTCTATCATGCCCCCAGCCCCAAGCAGTCCCTTCAGACCCAGAGGGGGAGGGAGGCCAGCTCCCTGGGTTACAATTGCTGCTGTCCCCACAGAGAAGGTGTCCCAGTCTGCTCTGGCCAATTTACCTTGGGTCTGTCTTCCCTTCAACCAACCTCAGACCCGCTACTCCTTAAAGATCTGCATTCATTCAACAATTGATTGAGGACTTAGCATATGCAGGGCACTGATCTTGGGGTGTAGTGGTGAAGAAAACAGACTAGGCCCCAGTGCAGGGGAGAAGAGAGAGCAATACACAAGGACTGACAGTTCTGTGTGCTCTGTGCTGCAGCAATGGCCCACCAAGTGCTGAAGGAGGTCAGAGAAGAGGATCATTCTGGGCAGAGGGAACATGTGCAGAAGCATGATGGCACAGCCTGTTAGACAAAGATGGCCTGGTTGGGTGGGGATGGAAAGAGGCAGAAGCTGGTGGCAGAGGAGGTTGAGAGTGGGCTATGGCCCCTCATGAAGGCTCTACATGTGTGTATGATATGTGAGCCATGCCTTAGTATCCATGTGTGCACAGCCTAGTAGGCAGGAGTGTACATGTCAGTGTGTGTGCATGTGCAGTGTTGACCATATTCGTGATGGATGTTTGTATCTGAATGTGTGCTCCTGTGCATGCATATATATAGGGAGCTGGGTCCAAAAGCACCTCCCCCATAAAGTCTCACATCTCCAAAAAGCTCTCTTTTTTTCATTGTCCCTCTGCTCTGAGCAGACATTAAAACTGGGGACAGGTTCTTCCTTAGCTGATGGGTCGGTATATGTGTTTCTCTCCTCAACCACACTGCCATCACACCAGGGACAGAAGATGCCATTTCTCCTGTAAATTACTTGCCCATCAAGTGCCAAGAACCACACCCTGTACACCAGCAACTTCTAATAGCATCTCTAGATGTCTCTTTCCATCAACTATACCGGGTTTTTGATGGGCAGAAACTCCTGGGCCTGTATTCATATTTTCTTCTTTGACGGGGCCCTTCACTGCAACCTGAGTAACCCTAGCCAGGACCAGGCAAGCATAGGATCAAACTTCCTACCCACCTCTCTGCTGCCATCCTGCCTGAGCACCCTTTGTGTCTCACTGCTCTTTGCCTTCTCCCCTTGACCTCATCAAAGCCTCACCTGCCCAGACCAGTCAGAGTAGTGAACACTAAGTCAGATCCTGTCATTCTTCTGCCGTGAGCCTTGCAGTGACTTCCATCTCACTCAGAGTAATAGCCACTATCTTTCCATGACTTTTACCATGGCACTAAAAGCTATGCACCCTCCCCCTACCCTACCCCAGGATTACTTCTCTGACCTCCAGTCCTAAGTCTCCCTCTTGCTCACTTCCTCCCAGGCATCCTCCTGTCTCCGGGTCTTTGCACCTGTTCTTTCTTTTACTTGGAAGGCTCTTCCCCCGGATAAATGTAAAGCTCACTCCCCCTCTTTCATGTTTTTGCTTTTTTTGCTTCCTGCCATCCTCTTGTTGAGGCTCACCAGGACCAGTCTATTGAAAATTGTAGATCACTGTCACCCCACCCTGACATTCCTTGTTCTGCATTATTGGGCCCTTTGGCTCTCCATAGCGTTTACTGTTCTAACACAGTGTGCAATTCACTCATTCATTATGTTTATTATTTGTCTATCTTCCCTCACTAGACTGTCAGTACCATGAAATCTTTGTCAGATGTGATCACTGATCTACCCCACCTCCTAAAACATGTTCTGGCATATACTGGGCACACAAAGGACACTTGCTGAAAGAATGCCTCCTTGGCCCCCAAGGGCGAAGTTCTTCTCAAAGCTTGCTTTGAGATTCAGGGGGTCAAATCCTCATTCCCAATGCTGCCCAACCCCTCTCTTCCCACCATTATGCTCCTCACAGGTACAAATGGGATTAGAGTGATCATGCACACAAATGCACATGTACACATGTGCACCACACACATACACACACAAACTGCTCAGACGTGGGCACTGAGGTCAGGTTCTTTGGTGCCATCTCTGGCCCACTGACCCCCCAAAGAGTCCTCAGGCCATGCAATAACTCCCTCTTTCTTTCCAGGTGCCCTAGCCTCTGTCTCTCTGCCTTTCAGGTCTTCCCTGTTCCTCCTCTGACCCTGTCCTCCATGTCCCCAGGCCCTGTCCCTTTCCTTCACTGGTCTCCCCAGATATTGATTCTTCTCCTTATGCCCCATAGCCATTATCTGTTCTCAAGGTCTCTCCTGTCCCTCTCCCTGTCCTTTCAGTGACCCCCATTACCCCTGTCCCTCTCTGCTTGGTGCCTCCAAATCCTGGTCCTCTCCCTGCAGTGCCATCCCTCCACCATTGATGATGAATGCCCAGGCTTTGGCTCTCACAGCCCCTATGCAATTCTGCCTGGCCTTTGTGCCACCTGTGGGCCCAACATCCCCAAGGGTTCTCCATATAGCCACTCGCTAATTAGGTCAATTATGAGGTCAATTATCTAATCTTCTCCAATCCAGCTCTGCACTGCTCCATACACTCACATCCTCAGGCCCTTTCAGAAGCCCCAGGCAGCAGATGCTCTGGCCCTTGCTACCTCTCCTGCACATGCCCCCAGCCTGGCCTCTTAGCTGAGCAACTTCTACTCATCACAGAAAACTTGAGAACAGGCAGAAGGCACTGAATGATGGCTAGAAAGACAGTGATTCCCAAAAGTTATGTGTAGGGAGCACAACCTTCCCAATGTCACCTTCCCAATGGTGTGACATCACTGGCATAAATCCGGATTTGTGTGCGTCTGTATGCACGTCTGTGTTGAGGGTGAGAGGGTAGAAGACAAGGGGAGGGACAGAAAACCTCCAGAACAGGCCTTCTTAATCTTTTTCTGAAGTCATGTGCCTCTTGAGCATCTTAATGAACCCACTGGACTGTAGAAACACACATCCATACCCATTTGCAACTCATTTCAAAGAGTCAGTCACCAGACCTCTGGAAGCTGTCCAGAGATCCTAGCCAAGAACTTTGATAAAGAAACTCTGATCCACTGGCTCTTCCCTGCATAGTGTCACTCCCTCTTGGGAAAGATGACCCCTTCAGGATGAGCTCAACAAATCCTCAGCCTTCCCTGTCCTTTCCCATAGCTTCCATTGCTGCTTCACGAGTGTCTTGCCTGCCCACCTAAGCATGACAAGCAGTGCCTGGAAAGCCTGGGGTCACTGTAGGCACTAAGGTAGCTACCCCAGAGCCCTGGCATCCATGGCAGGTCCCTTGTAGAGCTCTCTTCCTTTGCCAGGTAGGGTTAATGTGGGATGGAGGGGTGGTGCCAGCAGGCCAGCTGGGAAATAGCCACAGCTCACTGACGGTCACTGACAATCTCACCCAGTAGCAGAGCCATGGAAAAGTAGACCAGAGGAGGGTCTGGCTGAAGTGAGGAAATGAAAAGAGGAAATCGGGAACCTAGGAAGGGAAAGGACATGGGGGCCAGAGAAAGACACTAAAGAGAATGGAAGCAAAAAAAAACAGTCAGTGGGTACAGTGTTTACATGGCCAAAGAAAAGCCAAGAACTTCACCAAGTTCAGTCTCCATTGCACAGGTGGGGAGACTGAGGCCTCAGAGAGAGAAAGGGACTTTCCCAAGACCCCACAGCCTGTCTCAGGCAGTATTCCAAACACCCAAGCCCAGACTCTCACTACAGCTGAAGGGCTCAGGAGGGGAGGGGCTGAGAAAGATGGAGCTGATAGCCTTTAAATCTCTGTTGCACTGGCCACAAAAATATTCATTACAACAATCATTATAATAGGGACATTTAAAATACAGCTTGAATGTCCAACAATAGGAGATTGAGTATATAAATTCTAGTTTACCCAGAGTGTTGAACACTTTGTAACAAAAATAACTTGGAGATTCAATTTAATGTCCAAAAATGTTTACAATACGCTTTAAATATCAGTTTGTAAAACCAAATCAGTGAATACATACAGGAAAAAAAAAAAAAAGACCAGAAGGAGGAAACACTTGTTATCTCTGGCAGGGACATTGCAAATTATCACTGTCTTTTTTTTTTTTTTTTTTTGCTCATCTACATTTGCCATATTTTCTTTAATAAGCATGTATTGCTTTTATAATAAGAAAAAGTAGCAAAAAAATTGTAAACTATTTTTAAATATTTTCATCCCCAGCTCAGACTTTTCTTCTGATCTCTTAGCTCTGAAACCCACTATTGGTTATTTCTCAGCCTAGGCCAGAGCCCAAATACTGGGCAGCAGGCTTCTCCCCACCCCCACCCCCCATGGCTGCAGCAACATTAACTCCATAATGTGGACCCAGTGTCTTTCCCAGCTTCCATACAGCCACGCCCAGACTCAGCTACTGCAACCTCCGGCCTGGCCCCCTCCACCCCATATTGCTCACACTGACTGGGCAACTTTCATTCAAAGGTTCATCCAATCATGTCTCTCTCACCTGCAAAACAAGTCATTGGTTCCCGAGCGCCCACAGGAATAGACTTATGGGCCTTCAGCCTCTTTGCAAACCTCATTTCCCAGATTCCCTCCCCCCAAGGGGAGGAACACACACACACACATGCACACACACCACTTCCTACCTTTGCTCCTATTGTCCCATCCCTACTTGGTAAAAGCCCTGCCAAGACTCACCCCATGCCATTCTCCCTACACTTGAGCCCTTCATTCACTCCCAGCCCATTTCTCCAGCCTGTCCTCATTTTAGTGTTGCGTTTATATTCCAACATAACCAGCCAGAGGCTGATTCTTCTGGTTCAGGAGTAGGCTCTGGTAGCCCAGCCTCCTGATGGACTCAATACCAAAAGGTAGCAAGGTGACAACTCTCAAAGCAGGGGCTCGGTACAGGGCAGAGAGTGCTGTGGGGCTGGCTCACATGACTAGTGAGTGCAAAATACATATGTACGTGCAGCCAGCCCTGCACAGTGCCTGCAGACACCCCTGTAGTAGTGAACCCACACCTCCCCAGCACAGAAGCTGCACAGTCTCCCTGTTCAAAGAGGCCTCTCCTCAGCCATATATCTCAGTATTTAAATACTTGGGGTGTGTCCCTGCAAACAAGCATTACCCCCCTCACACCTTAGGATAGACTCACAGTATTAGAAATGCACCCCACCGTGTATTGGGTGAGAAGTGGTAGGTGTGAGTGTAAAGAGCAGGGATGCAAGCCACCCTGTCTGTCCACACAGTGTGTCTCCAATTCATTCTACCTGTGTGGCCTGGTAGCAAGCTATGTTGCCTCTCTGAGCATCTGAGTCCTCAACTGTAAAATCAGGATAATTAGTCCCTACCTCATGAGGCTGTTGTGCAAATGAAATAAGTTAATATATGTAAAGTACTTAGAACAATGTTTATCATAGAGTGTTATTTAAGTGTTTGTTGTTGTTATTATTACATGTCATAAAAATGTATACCCATACACACACAACTCAGAACATTTTTGCAAGAGTGATAGAGATATGTGTGTGTGTGTGTATGTGTGCCCTTACAAAGAAGTGATTGCCTAAGTGCTGTGATTTAGAAGGGACTACCCACACCTCAACCCATAATCGACACCATTGCCTGAAATTCCACCAATATAGTATATATCATTTGAGTCTTGAAGGCCAGTCCTTTTCAACAATTCCCTATTAAAATGCACATACCCCTTGGGGGGTGTTAAGCCTTATCAACTAACACCTTAGTTGTCAGCTAACACCTTAGTTATCAGCTAACACCTTAGATATCAGTTAACACCTTAGTTGACAGCTAACACCTTAGTTGACAGCTAACACCTTAGTTGACAGCCAGCTGAGAGCAAGACCCTACAGGACTAGCTTTTGGAAGAAGGAGGACAGGAATCGTAGGCATAGAAGGGCTTTGATAGGGTCAAGAGGAGAGTGCCAGGGCCAAACCTCACCAACTTCCCAATGCTACCAATCACCTCCTGCCCTGCACAAAATCTTTCCTTCCAGCTGATATTACCAGGTGCAGGTAGGGTGAGGCAGAAGGAAAGGGAGATCATATGCTAGGTATTTCCTACAGCAGCTGGTGAGTATTGGCACAGTCAGCCTGAGCCTTCTCAAGAAGATGGATGGAGGTTGGGAGCTGGAACCTTTGCAACTTACTGCCTCTCCTGCAATTCCCACCCCTTCTCTACCCATCACCCAGCCAGAGGCTAAGCTAAGGGAGTTTGGTGGTGTCAGTACAGATAGATGGTCTTGGCGACCTCCCTACCCACAATTTGCACCACCCAGAACTGAGCTCTGGATGCCTAGGATAGGATTCTGATTTGGCCCTAAGGGGCCACTTCCCTCCCATTGACCTTAGAGGTTAGCCCTGCCAGCTCCTGCTCAGAACCATTCGTGTTTCTGGCATTTATCATTCCATCCAAAGCCATTTCTGTTTCCTGCCTGGACTACCCCTGCATGTAATGAAAGCCATAAGCTCATTAAGTTGGGGTGAGGAAGGACTTCCTTTGATTTGTCCTCAATTTACCTCCCTCAAGCTTCAAAGAGGCCTCCCACATCCACAGAACTGAAGCACTGATGGTCAAAGTCAAGGCCCCTGTGTTCATGACTCTCACAGTTGGAATGTTGAAACTCAATGCATTTTTACAGATGTTGGAGAACAAGGATTCTTGGAATGTCAGTGGTGGAAAGAGGTTCGGAGATCATCTATTCCCCCTACACCCACCCCAACCCCTGCCCATTACTCAGATAAAGAGACTGAAGCCCTAGGAGGTCACTGATCCTTTACATATGTACATGCTGGTAGAGCGGAAAAGTGCTTTAGTGGGTGTTCCCACATGCACTCCTTGGAAGAATCCTGTAAGTAAGAGGGAAATATTAGGCCCAGCATAGAGAAGGCACTTTCTGGCATAAGGTAATGCTTGACACATGAGCTTTGAAGCCAAATAGACCAGTTACACTACCTCCTAGTGTGTAGCCTTGGCCTGTCAGCAATCTCCCTCAGTCTCAGTTTTCTACTCTGAAAACCAAGGTCACAGCTATCACTGTAATGGGGTTCTGGTCAGGATGAAAGGAGCTGCTGCATTGTAAAGTGCTTATTCATACAGTCTGCATATATCGAATGAATATCTTCTATATTCCAGGGACTATTGTAGGCCCTGGAGGTACAGCAGTGAACAGAAACAAGCAAGCATGCCTGCAAGGGAGTTACAGTCTAGTGGAAAAGCATGTAGAAATGAGTAGGTGAAGGAGGTCACATCAGCTAGTGATGAGTGCTGGTGCCAGAGGTGGGAGGAGACATTTGAGCTGAGACCTAAAAGGGGGCAGAGTGTTGGGCAGAGGAAGAGCAAGTTCAAAGGCCTGAGGTAAAAATGGATCTCTTCCAGGTTTATACCTCTTGCCCTGACCTGACTGTTCCACTGAGCTCCAGACAACTGCCAGCTTGACACTTCCACTTAGATTTCTAATAGGGTCTTAAAGTTAACATGGCCAAATCCGAGTTCTTGAGGGCACCCAGAATTTCTTCTGCCAGCTCAGTAAATGCTATCACTATTTTCCCAGTTGCTTCAGCCTCAAACCAGGAACTTATCTTGAAATCTTTTTCTTTTTTAATTCTTACATCCAATCCATCAGCAAGTCCAGCCACTCTACCCCCTACCAACCTGGCTCAGCCACCACCCTCGCTCACCTTGTCACACCTCCCCTCACCTTCAGTTTATCCTCAACACAGATACTAGAGTGAGTCTTTGAAAAATGCAAACCATATCAAGTCACTCTTTTGCTAACAGCCTCCAATTGGCCTCTCATCTAGCTTAGAATAACCCCTCAATTCCCCCACGGCCCAGAGGGCCCTGCCTGCTCTGCCCGCCTGCCTCTCCCACTTAGCCTTTGCCATTGTCCCCTTTTCTGGCTCACCTCCAACCCCACCAACCCCCTCCTTGCTGAGCCCTTCACATGACCAAGTTCTAAGAATGTAGTAAGCACTCAGAAGATGTTAGCTGGTGGGTAGGAAAGAAAGTGAATGGAGGCAGGCAGGGCAGTAGTGATAGGGAGGAGGCAGCGGGACATGGGAAACTCAGAAACAGTGGCTAACCAAAGCCACAGCCTCTGGCCTCAACTTCATCTCTCCCAACTTAAAAAGAGGCCTTCCCTTCCTGGTACAGCTTTACATGCCTACTCCCCCTCCACCTTAAGAGAGACCTGAGGCCAGAGGAAGAGATGTTTGCCAAGAGGAGATATTAGAAGAAGAGAAGGTATCTGACAGAAGTCATGGAGAAACTGAAGGAAGGCCAGCAGAGAGAAAAAGATCCAGGAGGGAACACTGCAAGAAGAGGTTGAGCAGCCATGTTGGAACTGCCAAGTGGCTGTTGTCAAGGCCCCAGAAGGACCTTTCATCACCAGGACAATGCTGGCTTGCACAGTGAGTAGACTGGGAGACAGGCCAGGCCAGGAGATAGTGAGCAGAGATGCTTGGCTGTAAGGGGGTAGGTGAGCAGCAGGACAGGAGCTCAAATGGGGTAACAGTGTGGAAGAGAGGATGTTTTCAGATGGATAAAACTGGAATGTATTTGCAGGCTGAGGGCAGGGAGTCAACTGAGGGGAGAAAATTACTGGAGTGCGGTCCTCTCAGAGATGGGCTAGTTGGATTTGGGAGGAAGTGGGCTACTTGTTCCTCTGAGGAAAGTGGGAGGGGAAGGGAGGGAAGGGGAGGGGAGGGGAGAGGAGGAGGGCAATTGAGAAGGTAAAAGAGGGGAAAGGAGACTTGAGCCCATGACCATCAGTATCTTCTTGTATCCCTTCATGTTCCTGTCCTGCCATGCTTTACCCACCAAGGTCAATGCCAGCAACTGTTCTCCAGCTCTGTCATTCACATACAGGCTGGCTGAGAGGGGGCCAGTGCACTGCAGTACTGTAACTTCCCCTCTGCTCTGCCCTGGGACCTATGGGAACCTCCCCACATTATGCTTAGGTGACCAGACAAGTGGAGCCCATGTATGGTATGGCCTCTCTCTCTGGCTCCCTTGCCAGATTTTCTCAAGACCCAGAGCAGCACCCTCAGTCACCAATCCCCATGCCTATCACCTTAAGTCACATCACACCCAGACTTCAATGTACACAGGAGTGAAACCTGGCCCTGAGACTGGAGATAGCAGTGGGAATGCTGCCACTAACCCCAGCCTGATGCTGCTCTAGAGCCACAGGCTCTGTGACACGACTTTTGTATACATAAGCATCCACAGTTCACACCCTCCAAGATCCATGAGCAAGGCAATTGTATTATGCACTTCTTACAGTTGAGAAAACTGAGCTTAAAGAGATGTCATCAGTTGCCTAAGGCCACCCAGAGTCATTGACCAAGGGAAAAAGTCCTCAGTAGTTATTAGTCCTAATCTTATCTTATATCCAGAGGCCACAACAGTTATTAAAGCAGGAGCCCATCTTAGGGCAACCAGTCCCAGTACAAATGGACAAATGGAGGACCTGGCAGGGATAATGAGTTGGCTCAGGTCACACAGTGAATGAAAGTCTGGATCTGTGTCTCCTGGCTCCCTGGCCTGTTGAGCTGCCAGGGTGAACTGCCAGCACCAGGGCTGCCAACTGCCAGACAGGACCACAGAGGAGGCAGGACATGTGAAGTTGTGAAGAACAGCCAAGAATGCAGTAGGCTTAGAGGTCTTAGAGGGCAGGGACATATTTGCCTATTCGATGTCCTCATAAAATGCCTGGATAGATGAATGGATGGAAGAATGGCTAGCTAGACATGTGTTTGGAGCAAACCAAGAGGAAGCATACCCCAGCCAGCATACCCCATATCAGTCCCTAATGCTCTCCTGGAACCAGGACCTCTTTCTCCAACCCAGCTACCTGGAAGCTGGACCCTGGGGCCAGAGAGCAGTGGGGAGGAAGCTCTGCCAAAATAGTCCTGTGGTTTTGATAGAAACTTGGACCCCAAAACCAAAGCAGCACCATCAGGGAGCTTCTCAGTCTCCTCCCGAGCTGTCATGCTAGGAACATCCCCTGAAATGCCTCTTGACCATGTTGATAAGTAGACACCTACCTGTGCCACTACCCAAATACATACACACACACACACACACACACACACACACACACACACACACACACACACACACACACACTCATCCTGCCCTCCTCAGTTTGGGACACTAATGAAATAAACTCCTTTCCAGGGCTCACAGAGACCAGCTTTAGGCTATGTTGGCACATCCTGCCTGCCTGTCTTCAAGGCCTCAGGGACTGCCTCGCTTTCTACTCTTTCCATGACCTTCTCAGCCACTGTAGCCATCCAGGCTGCCCTCTGACACATGCTCAGGAAGGACACATTTCTGTTCAAAAGCAGGAGCAGTAGAAATAAGAGCAATCAGTCCTCACTTAACATCGTTGAGAGGTTATAAGCAAAATGGCATATAACTAAGCCAATTTTATCACAGGGTAATTGATATAAACAAAAGTTAAGTTTATACAGCATCTCCTCAACATTTTAACAAAACTCAGTTGAAGGAAATAGCATTATTTGAGGACCTTCTGTACTCACACATGGGCACCAGCCAACATCCTTGCTCACACACGCACACACAGAAATGTGTACACACACAGCCCTGGTCATACACACACATGCATATGCCACTATACACACATTGGCATGTGTGGACACCCATGTACATGCCCAGATTTGTTCTGGAGACTGAAACCCATTCAAGTAGAGCCACATACACACCTCTTCTGCCAGGGCCAGTCTGTGAGGTCTCTTCCCCGAATGGACCTGTGTTTCCTGGGGTAGGACAGATAAGAAAAGGTGGAGGTGCAGCACAACAGTGAATATCATATGTCTCTTATGGTTGAAACAGCTTCTAAGGTCCAAAAAAACATGAGCAAGAGGTTGGCCCCATGCCCCAACCTCTCTTTTGGACTTCTTCCAAAAACTCAGTGTCCCTGTCCAGTGCCTCTCCTGGTCCTCTAGGTCCTAAACATGTGGTCAAGGCTCAAGTGACAGGCTTCCTCTTGCCAATTAAGGAAAGCTTCTCAGTTGTGGATGATGAGCCTCCAGTCCACAGGTCATCCAGTGTTCCAGTGTTCACCTTCCTCTGAGAAAGTGCAATCCAGAGCTTCTGAGGCCTTTCACAAAGAGAAGGGAAAGCCATACTTCACAGTATCGACAGGCTGGGTGTGGGTCCTGCTAAGAGGAAATAAGAAGACGGCACTGGGGCTGTCTGAGCTGCAGGAAAGGAGTCTGCTGACACCCCACCAGGGATCCCCCAAACCCCTTTTTGTCTCCCCCATCCCGCCTATCTTCTCTTCACCATCCTTCTCCTGATCCTCTCATGAAAAATGGATAGAGCTTTTATTAAACTGTTTTCTCTTCGAAGAAGCTTTCAATTTTTAATGCTTTGCCAGTGTGGGGGAGACAGATTGGCCCAGACAGACAATAGGGAGGGGGCAGAAGAGGCCTGCCCTGGGGTGGGGGAGGAGGCAGGAAGAAGCAGGGATGTATGCCTGCCTGAGGGTCGAGGAAGCATCTTTGAGGTGGAAATATGTTCATGGGCTGGACACAGCCCTTCCCTTTTCCCTTCACTCTCCACTTTGGACTGGGAGATCTTCAAGGGAAGTGAACCAGCTTGCGTTGAACATTTCCCATGTGCCAGGCTAGGCTTTAGATGTACAGATGTCCCAATGACTCATGACACCAGCTCACATATAGAAGGTAGAAAACAGACTTATAAAGAGCAAAGAGTCTAGAGTCAGCCCACCAGACTTCAAATTCTGACCTCATTGTTTGCTCGTGATAGGTTGCTAGGCCCAAACCCCTCTGAGCCTGTTTTCCCATGTGTCAAATGGAGAGGAGAGGACCTGCTTTGCAGGCTCCCTGTGAAGATGCAATAAGATCCTACATGTCAGGTGCATGTAGCGTCTGATACTTAGTGAGCCCAAGATACATACTTATGGTGATGGTGTGATCATCAGTGCCCTCCACAGATTAGGAGGCTGAGTCTCCCAGAGCTGAAGGATTGACATTCAAAGTCACAGGGCCATTAACTGGTGGAGCCAGAACTGTAACTCATTCTTTTTGACTTGAGTGCCAGAGCTGATGCTCATGCATCGTACTACCCCTCAAAGGGTCAAATTCTAACTTCTTGAGCACCTTCCAACAGCTGGAAAGTAATTGGCATTCGGAAAACATGTGTGGAATAATATGTTGTTGCTGTCTTAAATGTTGCTGTCTTATCCTAACCTAGTCTCATTTACTATCTGTTCCCTTAGACTAATCACTTCATTCCTCTGGTGATGGAGACAGAGCCCCCCCACCTCATTCCCTGCATCTCTCTTTCAGCTGATGCAGCCAGTGTGAAAAGGGAAGTATGGGAGGAGTCCAGTAATTAGCTGAGAGAGTAAGTCACCAGTCAGACAAGAGAGCCCAGGACAGGGACCCGGAGTCATAGCCCTAAATGCCCATCACAGTGGCAGGTACATGGTTTGGTTCTGCATTTAAAGTATGTGCTGTCATTGTGAGACATATGTTTCCTAATTACATAGTAATTGTAGGAAATGTGGAAAATACAGGGGAAAAAAGCATAAAAGGAGAAGAAATCTACTTTGAATTTATAACAGCTATAGGGTCGATTCGACCTCAATTGCATCTCTTCTCTGATTTCTGAAGCCAGAGGATCTAGTTAAAGGTAAATATTGTGGTGCATGTGTGCGTAAAAGGAGGTAGGAGGCCCAGCTGCATTGAGTTCAACCATGGGCCCAAATGAAACGATGAAAAATAAGTTGGTTCCAAATGATAAACTGAAGAAAAATTCACATCCTAGTCATGGGTTTTCTAGTTATTGGTCATTTTGTTGTACTGAGATATTTTAGCAAATGTTTTGATAGCTTTTAGCATTTTTAGTGCATTATTCATGTCAACAGAGGGCTTTTCTTGTGGGGTGTTATCTCGAATTCACTCAAACTCCTATTCTTCCCGGTCAGCTTGCATCCGGGGAGTTATTTTGTTTTGGTGGAAGGATCGATGCACACAGGTAACTACTCTGGGCCTGGAATCCACATTGCTGCCACACAGGAGAGGGTTCCAAACCAGTTTCTGAGGGTAAGCCAGTTCTAGAAGCACCAAGGCTCAGATGATGTAGCCAACACTAAGGCGGCAGTTCGCCAGCTGCCATGAACCACATGCCCTGATACTCCCCAATGGCTTCAGATGTCTCCCTCACCTCACACCCTGCCTGGTATGTCATGTGTGTGAATGTTATGCCTACTGGCATTTTCCTCACCAATTTTTTCAAGCACCGTTACACCAACAAAGCTCAGTCTAAACCTGTCCCTGTGCAGATGACACTTAAATTCTGACCTCAAGTGGCATTCCCAATGGGAGCAAATGACTACCGTGGCACAGCCAGAAAGGTACCAAGCAAAAGCCACTTATATTGGAAAGGGGCACACACTGAAACTGGTGAGAATGTGGGCTAAAGAAAGTTAACATCACTGGCAAAAACAGTTATTTGAAAAACAAAGGCAAAACATTTGAAAAGCAGATTCTATTGCATTTGAAGGTTGTATATTCATCCTAGGTTGCACAAACTTAGAGAAGCTGAAACCAGCAGTTTCAACTTCTTGCTTTTGAAGGCACTTTGCTTTGAACCAGAAGTAAGATTTCAAAGTTCATAAAAATATTGCTGAACAATCAGAGTAGTAAGAATGAGTTGGAAACGAATTCCCAAATTATCCTCCCCACAAATAAAAATGGAAAAATCCCCAAAACAAGCAAGCATGCTCAAAATCTGCAAAAATTTTCCCCATGGTGCCTGGAAATTACTATTGCATGGAAAACCACTGACTGGAAATATTTCTTTTCAACCAATTTATAATTTCAACTAATTTGCAGTTGTCACCAATGTTTGACAAGTTTGCTTCTGACATTCTACCACATCCTCGGAGATCTCACAGTCTCAGGTCTTCCATGGGGCAGTGGAAGGCTCAGGAAGCAGACAGAACACTTCCTAGCTTTGTACCCTGTGATCCAGCCACCTTCCACTCCTCTAAGCCACAGTTTCCTGTGAGAAGGGGGAAATGACCCATCCAGGCTTGTTTCCAGGGCTATTGCAAGGATCACATGAGACAGGAGTGTTAAGAAAGTGTGCTCAGGAATCAATTTGCCTGGTTTTACCACTAGACACTATTTACTTAACCTCATCACACATCATGTTTCCATCTACAAAATGAGGCCATACCTTCCTCAATGACGACAGCTGGACATCTTACATGTAAAGTGTCTGGCATATAGTAAATGTTCAATAAATATCCACAGTCACTATGGATGGACAGGTCCACTTTGGAGACTTATGAGACATTGTCATTATTTTAACACCTGCCTCCCTGGTGAGTGTAGGAGCAGGGGGCAGGCAGGGGCTGGACCTTGCCCATCCATGTATCTCTCACAGAATGGAAACACGTAGTCACCATGGCAGGAAGCTTTGAATATCCCTCTCCCCCAAACACCACCTGGCTGGCTGGATCTCTTAAAAAGATCGAAATGAGTCTGTGCAGTCCTAAGAAACAGAAAGAGGACAGACAAATCCACAACAGCCACACTTCTGCCACTGCAACCGCTCTGCGCTGGCCTGAGCCACAGCCTGTGCAGAGTGTGACAGGAATAACTCAGAGCCAAGCTGTGTTAACCCAGCCCTCCAGTCTCAGGTTCCCTTCTGACTTGCTGGAAGGCTTTGAGCAAGTGCCTGGCCCTCTCCGGGCCTTGGTGTCCTAAAGTGCAACATGGAATTGAACTGGATCAGTGCTGCTCAATCTTGGGGTGGAATATATAGATATTCCCTTTCTAGGACAAAAATTCCAGCAGAACCAGCCCCTGAGAAGATGGCTTTGGACAATTTCAACTCCCACTCCCAGATCTGCATGTCCTGCACTGGATAAACATCTTCAGAATTGAACACAAGCTATAGAAACGTCTTCCTGTTGTGAATTATAGCTGTTTTTATAAGTGTAAGAAAAACTGTGTTTAGATTACCATCAAAATAAGAACATAAAAGTTCAATTCTCAAAGAACTTGTGACCCTTGAGAATATATCAGCAGAACCCCCCAAATTGTACAAATCCCAGGCGGAGAATGACTGGGCCAGATGTTCAGGCCTATGTTCTTGGCTCTGTACATACCTTACTTTCATAGACCCAGACATCCCTCCCATCCCTGTCCCTTCCTGTCACTCCTAGCCCCTCTGGCAGACTAGATAGGCCCCTCACTTCCCTGCCAGGGCTCCCAGAGCAGGCGTGTGGTCAGAGTGGGAGATGGGCCAAGGTAGGATTCAGCTGAAGGCCCCACCTTTCACCCTCCACTGGAGTGAGGTCCCGTCTCCTGAGCCAACCCCAGTGGAGCCCCCATATCCAGTGAAAGAAATGGAAAGGGGACTCTAAGCCCAAACCTTCTGCTGCCCCAAGATCCAACTCTAAGTATCTCCGAGAACACAGCCTTTGATTCCCTGGAGCCCCTCTGCTTCCATGGACATCACTCCTTCCTTGCCAGGTGAACTCACCTGGAGGAGACAGAACTTGTTCTACAGGTGCAGCTGAAAGGAGGGAGAGGGGGAGGGGTGGAGTAAACAGAAAGCCTAGTATGGTCACCCTCCCTATCTCCTCTCTTTCCTCTGAGAGGTTGCTATGGGCAGGGAGAACCCTGAACCAGCCCAGGGAACAGAGGTGGGAGGATCCAAGACAAGCACTGGGGAGACTGCCATGCTCGGCATCAGTCAGGGACTGGCTGCCATATGACCTCACCTCCCTGGATGTTAGTTTACTCACCTAGGAAGTGGGTGGATCCCCATTGCTGAGAGAATCAGAAGAGGTTGTGAGTGAGAAGGCCATTTGGAAAGTATAAAGCAGTGTCCTGAGCACGTGCATACATGTACGCAAAAGCATGCACCCCCAGCATGCCTTGGGACCCTCCCATCTGGAGCTAATGCTTACACTTGAGGAAGCATCAGAATCACTTGGAGGACTCATTAAAACACAGATCGCTAGGCCCCACCCCAGTCTGATTCAGTAGGTCTGGGGCTGGGGCCAGGAATTTGCATTTCTGGCAGTCCCTTGCTCAGGTGATGCTGCCGGTCCTGACACCACAGGTGGAGAACCATGTGCAAAGGATTTCACATCTACTGTGGTATCTGTGCATGTTCTTGCTGTTTGTGTTGCTCTGGATCACAGCTGCTCTGAGTCACATGCACCCTCAGTTCCCATAGGGGCTTGCCAGAGAAATCTCTCAGCTTACCGTGTCCCCCAGGCAGTCCCTTTGCAGAGCGTGAAAGAGCAATTGAAAGTCAGCCCACAACCCTTCCCAATACACATTCAACAATGTGCACACAGACACACAATCATCATGCACACACATTCATCTCACACATGTAACCTATGACTAATACAGGCTCATTAACAAAACCACCCAAATCAACCAGCTCCCCCACTTCCTAAAGTGTGGCCGTGAACAAGTCACTTCACCCCTCTGTGCCTCAGTTTCTCACCAATGAAAATGGGAGTAAAATAATATTTCATAGGGCTGTTGAGAGACTCAGTAAGATGACAAATGGAAATCTCTTGAAAAAATGCTAAATGTTAGCTATTATTATGATTTTTAGCAGTGGTCTCCAAGCCCCCAAAGGAAGTCTGAGTAGGAAAAACAGCCAGGACAAACCATGACTATTTACAAATTCTTGTGGGTCAAAAGAACCTCCAGGCTCAAGCCATGACCCCCTTGGGAGGCAGGAGGCCTAGACAAGGTGCCAGGTATTTCTGACCTACTCACCAATGCCTGTGGGTCAGTCCCTTGCCTTCCTTGGGCCTCAGCATCCCCATTCGACCCTTAGGGGCTGAGCTGATTGTTGGCCAGGCTTTCTTCCAGTTCTGCTACATGGTGGGTTCATGCCCAGTGGTGCATGGCAGAGGCAACAGCCACAATGCCACAGGCCCAGCCCATGGCCCAGTTTCATTCTTACTGAAGCTTAGAGAAGCTGCTCCCTGAACAAGGGACCATCAACAACTTTCCCATGGCCGTGTCTTCTACTGGCTCATCAGGTGCAAAGAGCCCTGGGGCTGCCTGGGGCCTAGGAAGGCATGCCAGAGAGAAGATTCATGATAACCCGCTTTACCTCTGGGCCCTGCCTGTCAGACTACAAAGCACCCTTTCACCACAGATGGTGCAGGAGGCAGGGAGTACAGAAGAAAATGAAAGCTTCCTTAGGTGGCTTTCTGCCCCAAGGTACCAGGACTTGAACCTCGGACTGTCAGATCCCAAGTCCACTGGCCTGGGCTATGAAAGCCTGTAGCAGTCAGATTCAGGAAGGGTCCCCATATTACCTCTGCTTTCTGTGTTCACATTTTCAATTAAATTGTCACCTATCAATAAGGTCTCAAGCCAGCCCTACCTCCCAATCCCAATTCTTGTTGTGCTCCATTTTCTCTTTTTCTGTAGCTCTTATCTTCTGACATAATGCATATATTTGCCTTATTGATTATGCCTATTGTTTATTGTGTGTCTCCCAGGGCTGGGAGCTTGCATATTGCAGTATCTCCAGTGCCTTCAACAGTGCCAGTGACCTAATATGTGCTCAATAGATACGCAGTGAAGGAGAAACACATATGCTAGCAGCTCAAAATGGGGCGGTAGAAACTGCCCCTTAGCTGGTCTTGCTTCAGCCCTGAGAATGTGGATGACTTTCCAAAATGTCAACCTGATCAGGTCCCTCCCTTTTTTCCAATATTTCCAGGACTCCCCACCCATCAGCCCTATGATGAACTCCAAAGGTGACTTGGCCCCTTCATGACTTGGCCACCTTACCCCTCCAACTGTATATCTTAGACCACCGAACACAACCTGCCCTTCAGCCAGAACCCATTATTTGTTTCTCTGTCCTCATGATCCCATCTGCCCTCCGTACCTCTGCCACCTTGCAAACTCTTAATCAACCTCCACCTTTTGCTCAACTCCCTGTCTTGGAAGCATTTCTCATTGAGATGATGAGTTAAAAGCATTTCCTGACTCATGTTGACCTCCCACTCCCCACCCAGTTGCCTCTGTGATTACTAAACAACCTGAAGACACCTGAGTTCCAGAATCCATATCAGGATCTCTGGTCTTCATGCGTGTTTCCCTCAGAGAGTCAGGAGCTCCTTGATCTGGGGACACATCGTGCCTTAGTTATCTCTGTGCCCCAGTTCCCAACCACATAGTCATTGTTCAATGGATGCCCGCATGAATGAACAGGGATCTACAAAGGCATGAACAGCCATGGGTATCTCAATTTTCAAAAGCCCTAAGGGGGAATGAATATCTCCCTCTGCTAGGATTGTTCAGGCTAAGACATCAAGTTCTTTTTGCCTTGGGCTAGAATCATATCACCTCGTTGAGGCAACCCTGGTTATGTTATGGAAAAACCAATCATATCTTTCATCTCACTACCTGCCATCTATGCCTATCATACCTGCCTATATCTATTACTCCCATCTGTCATTTATACACACACATAGCCTACATAAGTGTCTGCATACCTACCTTTCATCTATCTATCAGAGGCACACAGCAGAGTGGGGAGACAACTCTGGACTCAAATGGCACAGGTTCCTCCCGAGATCTACCAAGCTGTGTGACCTGACATGAGTAACTTAGCCTTTCTGAATCTCATTCTCTCACCTATAAAGGATGGAAAATGATCCTGCTCTCGTTTTCATAGGGTCTTTGTGAGATTAAATAAGCTAATTTTTGGTAGGCACCAGTAACAGTAAACATTCACTAAATGATGGTGGCTCTTATAACAATCATTTATTTATATCTTAAGTTATTCATCAGTGAATTTGGGACAACGAAACAAATGACATAGAATATAAAATGGTAAAACATGTACTACAGAGAAATCAAGATAAAAAAAGGTTAGGAAAATAATAAAGCCAGAAATAAGATTGACACACACAAAATGCCTTCTCTAAAGTTCTATACAGTTACTAGAGCTTGCATTTGGCTCTCGGCAACCCCAGTAGCCACACGAAAGAGGAAAACATCATCAATTATAGCTTCATGGCATCCATAACATAAAAATAAACCAAGCAGGCCAGAGAAGCATGGCTTTCCCCAGTCAGAAAAGAAATCACATCTTTCCCTTGGCCGTTCACAAAGAGGACCCTGGAAGAAGCAACCATTCAGTGTCTTCAACAACATCCCTAGGGCCAGTGAGTAGCAGGCAGACTTTCTCACAGTGTTCCCTCCAGCTACCTGCTATGAGGACCCAAGGCAATTCTCCAAAAATAATAGTAAATAGTAATAGTCACCATTTACTATGTGCCAGGCATTGAATCCCCACAAATAAACTCAGGAGGTGAGCATTGTTATTATCCCCAATTTACAAATGAGGAAACTGAGAGTCAGGTAAAATCACTTGCCTAAGGACACACAGGCAGGAAGTGGTAGGGCTAGACTTAAGCACTGGTCTGTCCATTACCAGAACCAGATTCATAACCACTGTACTCTCCTGCCTTCAGAAAGGCTGCAGTGCTGTGCTCCAAATACCCAGATCTCTGATTAACTGCCTTAAGCTAAGAATAACATGAGACTCCAGGAGACAGGCTGGATAGTCCTCTCTTCAGAAGCTCCACCAGAAATATTAGTTCTTACAACTGAGCTGTAGATAAGGCTAGGGCATCAGAGGCTTCAAGGCTGAGTTACCTGTAGGAAGAACCCAGAGTGGCCCATGCTTGGCTGGAGAAGTAGGCAGAGGGGAGAGCTTAGATGGATCAAGAGAACCCAGGAGTGATTCTCACAGACAGGCCTGGTGGGGAACCCACAGGCTAGGACAGTGTTCCCCTGAAAGCAGTTCTGGATCCCCTCCGAAATGCAACGTTCTCTGCCATGGAGCAAAACCTGCAGCCATTTGTCTGGAATGCTTTCAAAGTAGGCGTTACCAATTGCCACTGTGGCCATTTAAAAACTCTCAATAAAATACCCCTAGAACATCTAATTTAGGCAATATAGCTTCCTGGTGAACCCTCCAAGATGAATTAGTTGCAAATTGCACCCCCAGGTAACTGAATGATTTGACCTGCTGTATTAAATTGTTGAAGAGAAACCAATTGAATGCTGAAGGCTGCCTGCCAACGCTGATGATCTGGGTTTTCGGGTAGCTGATCTTAAGGCCTGCTTTCTGACGATAATTGAACAGTAGGATCAATTGTCTGTTGCAGTCAGTCCTGGAGCATGACAATAAAACCATATCATCAACAGCAGAGAGAAAAATACTGATCTTTTTATACATATTTGTGGGGGGTCCAGTCCTGGCATCCAGTTTGCCTAGAAGTCGCATCGAGTCACTGAACCCAAGTTCAGAAGAAGCGAGTTAGGAGGAGAAGGGACAATCTATACACCTCTCAAATGTGGTATATGATTTCCCAATAAACCAGCCTTCCCTACTCATCCTGCTTTATATTTTTTAAATGCAGAATGTTTGGTAGGCAAGATCTTTCAAAGCCTTGGTGTAAAAGGCATGGGGAAGAGGAGTGTGGAGGAATAATTCTAAAGAACAATCCTAGGTGCTGAAATGGTTAAGAATCACTGGCCAGGCACTATATAGCATCGTAAAGGTGGTCATACCTGAAGTGTCCCTCTAAACCTCTCCCCAAAAAACCCACACACATACACACACAAACCCCACCTCTTTGGGTATTTACTTTGAACCTGTCAACTTTGGGAATGGGTTAAAAACAGGTATATGTGCAG
This sequence comes from Cynopterus sphinx, assembly GCA_030015415.1. Classification (NCBI taxonomy): domain Eukaryota; kingdom Metazoa; phylum Chordata; class Mammalia; order Chiroptera; family Pteropodidae; genus Cynopterus; species Cynopterus sphinx. Next base: position 79,875,473 of record CM057388.1, read on the forward strand.
GGACTTTGTTGTGGGGAGGGGGTCATTCTAAATGAAAGAAAGTGCCTAAACTAGGGCTTGGAAGTAGAATATCAGGGCTTGGTTTTGTGGAAGTAGTCATTCAGTTGTCAAGGTGATTTGTAGTGTGAGGAGTAGAGGGTTGGGATAGTCTTGAGTGGCAGCTTGAGGAATTTAGAGTTTATCCTATAAATACTGAGGAGTTGCTGACTGTTCCTAGGGAAGCAAAATGGCTGGGTGGTTAAGAGGCCAAACGCTAGAGTCAAACCCTGTGGGTTCAAATGCTTGCTCAGCAGGTTACTAGCAACATGAACTTCAGCCAGTTGCATAATATCTCTGTACCTCAGTATGTTCATCTGGGAAATGGGAGTGATAGCTGTAAGGCTCACCATAAAACTGTCGTGGTGATCAAATCAACTGTCACCTAGGAATTATTAGAACTGCACCTGGTGCAGAGTAACCACCCACTTGCTGTCAGCCTCCTTAGTTGCTAGCAGATGAGGTGATAAGACTGAGTGCTCCCTCTACTCCAGGCACAGTTCCAAAGCTTTACCTCATGTTCTCGCTTCACCCTCACAGCCCCATGACATAGGTCTGATTTTCACCCTCACTGTACAGAGGAGGAAGCTGAGGTTTCAATAAGCTAAGTACCCAATCTTGGTCTGGAGTTTAAGAAGAGCAGCCTAGCTTCGGCATGTACAGATGAATTAGAGGGGCAACCAGAAGGTAGAGTGAGCCCAGGGAGGGGCAGAGGCAGAGGTTTGAGTGAGAGGCTGTGAGCCAGGGTGAGAGTAGTGACAGGGAGAAAGTAGAGACAGAGGGATGGGAGAGACCTGGGCCTCTGCTGTTTGAAAGTTTCATGGCTCCCTACAAAGCACAGTGGCTCTCAGATGTCACTAAGGGTCAGAACACAAGGACTAACCAGCCCCATGGTTTACCCTCCGGCCAGGACCATCCCACCCAGGAGTCAAAGCCTTAGTCAGTATCTTCATTCACGGCCCTCAATTTACCCAGCTATATATTAGAGAGGGGGCTCCAGGGCATTTCTTAACAGTACACCAGGGGAGGTAAGAGCCAGGTGAGAAGAAAGGACCAGGTGGGGCAGTGAGGGATGGGGACACAATTTGCTGCCCTGCCCCTTCTCAGCAAAAGCACACTGCTCTCCTTGTCATCAGGCATTGAGAAGGCCTGTGCCTCAATGCTTCTGAGGGAAAAGTAGAATCATGGTGGGAACAGAGGGAGCAGGTGCCAGAGGAGCCACATACCCAAGGGGAGGACTGGCTGAAGGCAAATCCTTTCTGGCCACCAGAAGCGACCATGTTTTCCCTTGCTGTCCTGACCCCCACTCCAAGCAGAGACCACTTTCTGCCCAGGTTCCCTGAAGACTGAACAAACACAAGCAGCTGTACCCTGTCTGGGGTGTCCATGGATCAGCTCAGAGAAGGGGGGAGTCTAGCAGTGCCATGCATGCAGATGTGACGGCATGAGTGTGAGCAAATCTCTCTTTTCTGGCCTGTGAGATTCAACTAAAAAATCTCTGTTCGTTGGTGGCTAAAACTCCATCTGTAATCCAGTAGAAGCCTGAGGGTCTGGTGTCACTGGCACAGACTCTGCCATATCAGTGGGTCCCATCTTAATCTCAGCTTTCAGAGACTGAAACCATCCTCAGTAGATCAGGGTGGGGTGAAGGGACAAGGGACCTTGCAAGCAGAAAGCTCGGAGGTTAAAACCCCAGCTCTGTTGCTTAAAGCTTGTGTGACACTGAGCAAGTCCTCAAGCTTCTGAGAGGCACTGTGCCCCTCACAATAAACATTCAGAGCCCCCATGATCACTCAGAAATTGCCCACCCCACTGCACCCCAGCATAAAATGATTCCTGGCCAAAGAGCCAGCCTAGTAAGGCAGGGGCCGATAATGGCCAGGGGGTGCTAATCAGGACTGGAGAGGTGGCTTCTACTTCCATGGATGGCAGAGGGCAAAGAAGGAAGCTTTGGTGGGGTGGAGGAGGGCAGCCAGAGGCTGGGGAAGGGGAGATGGAAGAAAAGGGGTGCCTCTGGGAAGGAAAGGAAAGGGGGGCAGGAGAAAGGAAGTTTATTATTCTTCCTGCAGACCAATCATGAGGCTCCTGGAGTGTCGAATTCCAGCTCCTGCAGCCAGATGTGACCTGTTCCTGTTATCATGGAATACTAATCAGAGGGGCCCTTGGGTAATTGGGGAGTTTTGATTAGAGAAATAGCCCTTACAATAATAAGCACGCAGGAGCCTGGGGAAACCCACCCCCACTCCTGATCGCCCACCTCTTAGGCTCCGTACTCCTGAGGCTCAGGGCCCTGGGCTGAGGGGTTGGGGAGTTTAGAGAGGGAGGTGGTACCAAAGGTGGAATGGGTACCAGAAATGGACCTGGGAGTTGGGGCGGGATACAGGGAAACGGGGCTATGAATGGGGTTAGAGACTGGGGGTTCTCAGGGCCTGATGCTGGCCTGGCTTCACTCACCTCCCCATCAATCATCACATGAGCTGCTCCTGGGGCTTCCTCTTCACCAGGCCTGCTCACAGCCATCCCTCTCTGGCACCAGCACTGCTGCCTCAGGCTCTGGCCCTGCTGGGACCCCAGCTCCGTCGAAGCCTGCACATGGCCGCTGGGCTCTGTATATTTAGTTGGTTAATGAATCTTCCTGTTTCGCTGGGCCAGGCTAGTGCCCAAGATGGGAGAAATGTGGGTAAGAATGGAGAGACGGACCAGCACAATTGCCCCAGCCCTGGAGACCTTCTGAACACAGGGACCCCAAACCCAAAGCAAGGAAAGAGCCCAGGCAGTTCAGTTCAAGGAATCTAGGTTACCCTGTGCCAATCCTTACTCACAAATTCCTAAGGGCCACAATTTGAGGACAGAAGACCCAAGTTATAGGCCCAACTCCTGACTTGCCCTCTCCTGGGCCATAGCCGCCTCTTCTCCATGTTGATGGCATTGAACTAAGTTTCTCCTTCAGCAAAGTCACTCAGCACCTACTATGTGCCAAGATCTGTACCAGTCCCTAGAGATTCGGTGAGAAAAAATATATATGTAGCATAGTTCTTACTATTGAAGAGATCATGGTATAATGACAGAACCAGTCATGCCTCTATCTCACATTGAGATAGCAATTTTAATAACATTGAGTACTTATGATGTACATGCCAGGTGCTGTGCCAAGGACTCGACCATATTATCTCATGGCCTCTTCTTAATAACTCAACACCATTGGTCGTATCAGCAACCCCATTTGACAGATGAAGAAACTGAGTTACTGAAACATGAAGAACTTGTCATCACCATCCAATACGCTGGAGTCTAGAGACATACAGAGCTCAAAGGGACAACTGGGAAGGTTTCTGAACCCAGTGTATACATTGTAAAAACTTCCCAGAAAATGTGGCTTTTGAGGTATCTCCAATTTCTTGATAATAATTGCAAATCCCTTACACAGGACCTTCATCCACAGGGCTAGTGTCCTTGCTTTGGAACTGGGCCTCTGACTACTGGAGCCTGGCTGGGTCCAAGCAGAGATTCTGGGTGGGAGGGACACACTTGTTGCTTTTTCCAAACCACTTTTGCTTTACATCACTCCAGTCCTAACATAAGCAGAGATGAAAAAAGAGATGAGATGACTTATTCAAGTGTTAGAGGCAGAGTCGGGCCTCAAATGAAGGCCTCCCAACCCTGACTCCAAGCTCCCATGAGGGCACAGTGGAAGTGTGTTCCTCTTGTTGGGACTTCAAAAGCTGAGCACAGGGCGACCAAGCTCTGGGGCTGGGGCTTGGAGGAGAAGCTTGCAGCCCACCACCGCTGGACACTGTTGTGGCCATAGTGACCCCAGCTGAGGTTGAAGTTAAAGAATCTCTAGCTGCTGAGCCTCTGATTCAAGTGGCCATACAGAGACCAGCCTGATGTGGCCTTGGCTGCATGTGCCTGGGTGATAGGAACCAGAGGCTGCCTCAGGACTCAAAGACTGGTAAATGACAGGACACTTTTCTTAGGGCTTGCCCTGTGTACATTTACTTAATCCTGACTGCAGTCTCATGAGATGGCTGCTGCTCTCCACCCTATCTTATGGAAGGAAAAAGCAGAAGCACAGAGGGATTTAAGTAATGTGTTTGAGAATGCATACCTAGACAGTAATACAATTGGGATGTAAATCCTGGCAGCCTGACTCCAGATTCCACACAGGATGGCCTCTGAAGATACATGGCTGACATCAAGGGGACAGACATCGGGCTCAGCCTCACTCTGTCCCCACGCTGGTACCATTTCTTCACTTCAAGAGCATGGCTAAAGTACCTAAGCATCTAGACTCTGGATTCAGCCTTCTGTCATTTGAATCCTTGCTCTACAACTTCCTCATCTGTAAAACAGGGTTGATCATGGTCCTTCCTCAGATAAGACCCGCCCCCAAGACATAAGACATGAGTTTTCAATGAATTAATGTGTGTGAAGCACTGAGCACAGTGCATGGCCCATAATAAATACTCAATAAATAATCTCTATTATTGTCGAGTAAATAATAAGATGTTGACTCTCCAGATTGGCTGGACAGTAACGTGAGCAGGTGGAGGGCATGGACAGAGGCCAGAGCCCTGTTCCTCCCACTCAATTTGACAAATGTTTCAAAGGTTTACAGATATTGCCTCTGCACTAAGGTCTGTGCTGGCTCTCCCCTAGGCATGACACAGATGAATTAGACGTGGTTCCTGCCTTCCAGAAACTCAAAGTCTAATGAAAGGAGCAGATATGTGCCATGTAGTGTGAGCAGAATCTCTGTGAGAGCTGAGAGTAGCAACTCTACCTGGATTTGGGGTCAGAAGTCTCAATGCAGGATCAATAAGAATTTGTCAGACCAGGGACAAGGGGACAGGTGTTTATGGCTGATGGAAGTACATATGGAAAGGCTGAGGCTTAAGGGTGCCTGTCTTGGTTGGGGACTAGTGGGTAGGTTTGTGTTTTTAGGGTGAAAGGTAAGTGTGGTATGGACTGGTAGAGGTGTGACGCTTAAGAGATAGATGGGCAGGGGCCAGATCACCCAGAGCACTAACAGACATGCTGAGGAGTTGAGGGAAGATTGACAACTTTGAAAGGTACATAGAGATTGACCAGATCAGGATTGAATTTAGGAAGATCACTTTGGCTGATATTTTACAATAGAGGAGGACAGGATGGAAGCAGGGGGACCAGTTAGGAGGCTATTGCCAGTGAAAGCAGCTTGAACCAGGGTGGTGGTGTTGACGTGCTCGAAAGTGGCAGAGCGAAAAGCTGTTGTAGAGGCAGAACTGAAAGATAACCCAGAAGATTCTAGCTTGGGCCCATCTGTGGCAAAACTTCAGCTGAGCTGGGAGCAGACACCTGTGCTCTGTAAACTGGTCTCTTTTTCCCCTTCAGTGTTTATTTTTGTTTCCTTGTAAAGTTCATTTTAGAAAATTTCGAGCTGAACTGAAGAGAAGAGAGATTTTTTTTCCATACCCCAGCTGGGCCCTGGGTTCCCAGGGCCTCCCAGGACCCCAGCTTTGCTGGTGGCAACTGCAGCAGAGTTAAGATGTACAAAGCTGGGAAGACAGGGTGGGGCCAGGGCCCAGGAGAAGTCCGGGATCAGGGGATTGGAGCAGGGGTGGGAGGGCACACAGAGAGAAGTGGCATGAACACCTCTGGCCTTTTCTTCTGTGGATTTCACACTCCCAGGCCCCACTGAGGGGTGCCTGGAATGAGTGTCTGTGCCAGAGGGACGGGTCCCAGAGTCCATAGTAAACAACCAGGGATAGGGGGGTGGGGCCGGGGTATTGGGAGGCTGTAGTAGCTCGAAGAGGCAATGGGCTGGAAGTCAGAAAACCTGGGTGAGGGCCAGTCCCAGTGAACTCTCTGTGTGACTGGGCAGTTCCTTCTTCCCCTCTCTGGGCCTCAGTTTTACCATCCATCCAAAAAGGGGGCTGGACTAGAAGGTCTCCAAAAGCCCTAACAGCTTGAAAGATTCCATTCTCTTCTCTGAATCTGCCCAGGGGGAGGCCTTGGGGGCTGGGGCACCGGCAGGGGCTGAGAATTCCATAGCAATTTGCATGTGAAAGCATGTTACTGCCATGGCTATTAGTGTGTGCAGGGGGACCAAAGACGGGGCAAGGACAGCTAACTGTCAGGCTAGCCCTAAAGGGCTCTCTGACTGCATGGGGGAGGGAGAGAGCACAGCCCTGGAGGTGTGCACCAGAGGCTGAACTGCCTTGGGATGCCCAACTCTGGGTCTGGGCCTCAAACCTGCAGGTCTCTCTCCTACAGAAGCCTCAAAATGATTGTGCCGATGAGTGGCTTCAGAGCTGTGTGAGGTGTCACACACAGGAGAAGGGACCCTGGGGAGGTGGGCCAACTGTTTGTTAGTATTTTCAAGGTCTGCTGTGACCAGGCCTAAACCCTCCAGGACCATGTGTCATTTTGGTAATTGCCTTGTGTAAACTTACATCGTTTGTCAACATAAATACTGTATGTATATAGGTTTGTTTGGTTCACTCGCACACACAAACTCCTGGGGATTCTGGGAGAACAAAGCCACAATGTGTAAGAAGGGCACACAGCTGTGGCCCATGAGGCAAAGGGAGCAGGTCTTGAGGCCCGGACTATGCTAGTGCTCCCTGTGCATCTTTGAGGAATTCACTACCAGTGTCTGGGCCTTAATTTCCCCATGAGGTGTTTGGTCAGAAAAGTTGTAGGCCTACCATTTCCTGGCCTCTAACCTGAACAGGCTTGAGCATAGCCAGGGAGGCCACCAGCCAGTCCTATGACAGCAAGGGCTGCATTCCAGGACCCCCTGGCTTCTCCTGCGACCCTGGAACCCAGGGAGCCACCTGGGCCCTCTCTCTAGGACCTTGGCCGGAGAAGGGTGAGAGCAACTCTCTCAGAAGCCAGCTTTTTACCCGCTGGCTCCAGGGAGGGTGGGAGAGACCAGACCATGGGGCCTTGGTAACAGGCAAGGCCTGAGGACTCCTAGCTCTTTGAGTCTGGATTTGGAAAGGTGTTGATTATGGGTCAGTTTGCCAACCCCAGACCAGAGATCGGAACCTCAGGATAACTCCTGATGAAGATGTTTCATAAATTTTCAAAAAGCTGGCTTTAGTCAGGGATGAGGGGTACAGTCAGGCCTTGGGTGGGTCCACTCTAGAACCAAGAAGGGTATCTGAGAAAGCCAGCCACAGAGCCCAACTGCCCATACCACACTTCATGAGAGAAGCAACAGCTACCATTTGTTGGTGCTTACGAAATGCCAGGCATTTGACATTTGTTTAAAAACGAGATGAATGGAAAGCTAACTTTAGAACCCAAGTTTTTAATCTGTGTTTCTTCCATTTTGCCCCTCACATTCCCACAACTCATCAGCACACAAGTACAGTTGAGAGCTAACTAACCAAGCTCTTAAAAGCCTTTCTAGAATGTGAGGTCTCTAGAATCAGGGACCTTGCCTATCCTGGTCTTCACTGTGCCCAGAGCAGTGACTAACGTACAGCAAGTACTCGGTAAATACATTACGAATAAATAAAGATGCGTAGTCTCACTTATCACTGCACAGACAGGGAAATTTAGGCCCAAAGAGGCAGGCACCTACCTGCCCCTGGTCAAAGAGTCATGCTAGAGCTAGGATGAGTCTGGGGACTCATTCCCTTGTATCAGAGGGCCCCGTGGCAAACTCCTGCCCTCCCATATCCTTCACACATTCCTTATTCCCCCCACACCCAGCTTTCTCTCTTTCCTTTCTCTTTGCCAGCTGGATAATTAACCATTGGAAACAGAACCTATAATTACAGTCTCCCCCATGCCCTTAAATTGCTTTCAGTTTGGGCTCCGTGACCCCTGTCTTGGATGGGGGCTGATCTCCCCTTCAGCAGCCTCGCAAAGGGGGAGCCAACCTAACAAGCACCAGCTGGGGCCCCAGCACCCCGCCCCCGCAATCCCATGGCCAGCTGTACAGGAGGCCGGCAGCAGATGGGAGAGGAGGGTCCCCAGGCAGGCTGGGGCTGACTCAGCTGGGGTGTCAGTGGGACTGTGACGTGCCCAGGCAGGACAGGAGGCCAGGCAGGCAGGCGGGCCGGATTTCCAAGAGTGATTGATGCCAGGTGTCCACAGAGCAGCAGGGCTCAACCCAGGATCGTCCCAGTCGGGTCTGGGTCTCTCTTAGGGTTCTTCGGCCCACCCTCAGGCCCCTGCCTAGAGGCCTCCAGGCCATCCACATCCCTGCTGCCTCAGGGAGGCCTCCTGGAAGCTTAAATGGACCAACAGAATAAGTCACAAGAGTCCTGGCCTTTCCAGCTCCACAGGCCTATTCCTTCAGGGAAACTGAGGCCTGGTTAGCACCTGTGCACCTCAGACTCATTGGTGATGTGGGCATAGCTGGCGGAGGAAGCCCGGCAGCCCCACCCTCACCTGGGAAGCATCCTCTATTCCTGAGTCACCAGACACTTGGGCTCAGCTGGGACAGGAAGGAGATCCGAGGGTGGGGCCGGTCTGGGCCTACCACAGAAGGCTCCCACCTCCTGCCTCCAGCTAGCCAAGCACACAGGTGGGCAGGGAAGGGGGGTTCTGTTCCTCAAGACCCCGGAGGAAGCACACTTGCTCTGCCTTACCCGACAGAGGGCAAGGAGCAGGGGATGTGGCGAGGGAGAACCACCCTCAAGGAACTTCTGTTGGCTCAGGTGTAGTACAAAGCCTGAATCCTAGTGCTCCCACTCACTTGATGTGTGTTCTTGGGCAATAGGCTGTTCCTCGTAGGGTCTCCATTTCCTCATCTCAATAATGAGGCAAAGAATTCCCCACTGTCAATCCTCACAGGGCAGTTTAGGAAATTCAACGAAATAATGCATGTAAAACAATTTTTTTAAAAAGTGGCAGGCACTGTCCAAGTGAAGGACACTCTGACACAAGGGGTTACTGAGCACCACTCTGTGGCCAGCACAGCATGGGTACTGAGCTAAAACCAGCGCCAGCCATGGCACCCAAGCCAGGGCAAGTGGGAACAGCCAGTCACAAAACTTCTGAGCTACTGGAGAGACTGCCCCATGGTTTCTTTTGCCCTCTTTCACAGATTTCACTTCACACTCCCACAGTTACTCCCCAGAGGCTCCCCAGGAACTCTATCCCCCACCCACCAGTAGGGCAGGGCAGCTGGTATCTTGGGCTGGGCTGGGGACCACCCAAGGACACTCAGTGGGAGAAGTGTGGGAAGGGCTCACCCAACCCAGGTCAGGCTCCATCTCAGTTAGACATCAATCTGGCCTGAACCAGGCTCAGTTGGAGACCCCCGGCCCAGGCCAGGCCCCACTCTGGGCAGGCAGTCAAGCAGCAGAGGCCCCATCTGATCCAGGCACTTCCTTTGGTTAATGAGAAACCAAATAAACAGCCTCTGCCCCAGCTGGCTCCTGGAGCACCCCGGCCAGGCCCAGCCCTGATCGAGCCCAGCCTCCTTTCCCTCCCCCTGGCCTGTTCCGTGACTCTTCTCCACCTTCCTTCTCCATGCGCTTCCAGTTCCCTCACAGCCCAGCCTGCTCCTTGGCTGGCTCACTGGGGCTTTCTGCACTGGATCGCAAATGAACCCTCCCCTTCCTCCCTCCTCCTCTCCTCTTGTGCCTTCTTACCCATTTTTAGCTGCTGGGACCTCACTTCTCCTCCTCTCCTGACATCTGTCTTGGCCATCTCCACAAGGAGTCCCCCCACAGGGCCTGCAGGCTGCTCCAGGCTGGAGCATGAGGGCCCAGGCCCTGCCCATCTGCATCTCTGCTATGGGGCTGAGGCCAAGCCCTGTTCAGAGACCTCACCACACTCTTGGACCACTGGCTGGGTGCTCGGGGCTCCTCCAGCTTGGGGGCTTCAGCTACCAGCCAGAAGCCCCCAGGTATGCCATGGTGAAGGCATTGATGTGGTCTAACTGGGCATATAGGAGATACAAATATTCTTCTGGACAAGAAGTGAACTGGAAAACCTGAAGCAGCCCCAGGATCCAGGGGGCTGTGGCTGACGGCCAGCTCTTGGTAAGGTATTTCTATCCACCTCCAGGCGTCCTGAGGCAGGGCAGGGCTGGGCCTGCCAGCAGTCCCAGATCTAGTCCCAGCCAGGTGGTGGCAGTGCTTCTGGACACACCCAAGTCCCCATGGGAACACCCTCTCCCCCCTTCACTTTCTCTAGTTGAGTCTAGTGCCAGATTGGGCAGATGCCCATGGCCTCTGCCACAGAGGTGACAGGATGGAGAGGGGGAAATGTTTGCAGGCTCCAGCAGAACAAGAAGAGAGATAGCTGGCAGGACAGCAGGAGGGGCATAGGACACTTGAAATATCTTGCTCCTCTAGGACAGCCATCCTCTTCCCATACCTGTCCAGCTTGGACACAGGAAATCAATCAACCAACCAATCAATCAATGTCTCTCTCACAAACACTGACATACTCATTCATTCACACTTCATTCTCCAACATCACGACACCATTTTACACCCATTTCTCCTTGTGGTTAAATTTTTTTTTTTTAGTTCTCATTTTTTCTAAGAAAAAAGCAACAAGAAAATAATTCGGAGTTTATACAAAACATCTTTACATTATTTTTTTCCAAAAAAGACTAGTATTTACACAAATGGCAACAGAAACAAAAATTAAAAAAAAAAAACCCTTCCGACTGCCACCTGGAAGGGGCTGGCTGTTCTGCTCCCTCTCCCACCTGGCATTGGGGTAGGCAGCTGGCCAGGCGGCAGTGTGGAGGTGGATGGTGTAAGGCCCAGCTCCTTCCATGGCCACTCTGGGGGCACCGGCAAGGCACACTCAAGTGGCAGTCTGTTAGCAGCCGTGCTGGCAAGGAGCCGGGGTCAAAGTGCACGGCGTGCTGGCCCAGCCCTAGATAGCCTCTTCCTCTTTCCAGGCCCCAGCCCAAGATTGGTGGCCAATGAGAGCTGGGTTGTGGGGGCACCCACCTGTGCTAGAGCCCAGAAAAGGAGCCGGCCACCTGGCCATATACCCGCTTAGGTCTCTGCCCTGGGCCTCTGTCTCCCCACCAGGTCGAAGGGGGTCAAAGGTGAGGAGAGATCAGGGCGGAGGGGAGGGGGAAGTCCCAGCTCTGCAGGGCAAATAGCCACCTGGGCACCTCACCTCCCTCCACCCCCCATGAGGTCATCTGCCTGCAGCAGCTCTCCTGTTCCCCAGGCAACAGCCAATTAAGACGTTAATTACCGTGAGAGTGAGGGAGGCAGGAGATGCCCAAGAATCCCACAAGGAAGGGATTTTTTTTTTTTTGGTGGAAGGGTGGCAGCCACTACCCCATTGCCAAGATCAGCTTTGTAACAGGCGGGTCAGGAGGGGAGGGTGAGACACCTTGCCCAACGGCACTTTTGTCTTCCCTCATTGGCCAGAACAGCCCTGACCTGTCCCCCCGCAAAACACAAATAACAAGGAATTTATAAAAGAAATGCCATCCCAAGCTTCCCGGCTGGCTACATCTTGCCCCCGGCCCCTTATACTGGGCTAAGCCGGGCTCAGAAAGCCTGTGGAGGGGCTGCCTTTTCAATTTTTCTTCAAAAAACAGATGAAAATGAGTTGACAGCTAAAAAATGAACACAAAAACATTAAAAACAGTGATGATAGTGGACAAGAAGTCCTGGGAAGGGGAAAGGGGGGCGAGGGGGGCAGGGTCAGGGGGCCATCTCCCTGCCTGCTGTCCATCAGCGTCCAACCCTGCCCTCCAAGAAGGGGCACCCCCGCAGAGCCCAGAGGCCTGGCCAGAGGGGGAAGGCACAAGAGCATGGGGGCCGGGGGCACAAGCACCCCCTACAAAGCCCAGGGGCAGGGGAAAAGGGGAATTATAAAAGCCAAGAAACTACAAAACTAAATACAAAGGTGGGCACAGCTGGCGAGGGGAGGGGCTTGGGGAGGAAGGAGAGTTGCAGTCCCGGCGACTGTTCCTCAGGGCCCGAGGCCGCTCCGGGCTCTCAGACCTTGTAGTAGATGTTCGCTGGGCTCTGCGGTGGCATCTCCTGGACGATGTAGACGGGGTGCCCATAGTCCCCACTCACCTTCTCGTAGTGGGGGCAGTAGTTGTTCTCTGTAGTCCGTAAGGGGATGATGATGTCGCTGGGTTCGGTGCCCGCTGTGCCACTGCCCCCCTTGGGACTGGCCAGGGTGCTGAGCGACAGGGCGGGCGCCCGCTGCTGCGTGTGTTTGCGGTGTCGTTTCCGCAGCTTTAGTAGCAGAACCGTCAGGAAGATGATAATGAGCAGGAAGATGACGCAGCCGGCGCCGACAGCCGCAAACAGTGCCACCTTGGAGTTGAAGAAGCTGTCAGGGTCCCCGCTGCTGCCTCCGCTGCTCCCACCTGGGGTACTCTTCTCTTCCTGGTTCACAGTCTCTGAAGGGGGGAGCGGGGGAGGGGAGTTAGCCAGGCCCGCCAGGCACACAGGGCAGATCTCAGGCTGGGCCCTGTCCTGCCTTTCTTCGGAGACAGGGCCTGAAGGGTCGGCAAGGAATGACCTCTGCCCTCTGGGAGACACCTGTGCACTCACCATGCTTGCCATCAGAGTCACCCAGGGAGCCCCGACCGCCGGGGGTCTGTGTGCCTGACTTGACAGTATCATCTGCCTCCTTGCTGGGCCGGCTAGTAGTCAGCTGTTCAGGCGTCACAGCATTGGGGTCTGTGGGTGGAAAAGGCCAGGTGAGGGGGAGGGATTGGTGCCTCGGTCATCTAATTTGCACCAAGAATGACCTATGTACCAGACCTCGGATCTTCTACTCCTGTCACTCCCTCCCCTACCCACAACACACCCATATCCACTCAGCAACATCTGTGGCAGAGGTCCAACTGGGGGCCCTCAGACAGGGCACTCACCTTGCCCGACCTTCATGACAATCTTCATAGTGCGCGTGAGGCACACACCTCCTTCCCGGTTCTCCAGTCCCTCCAGGCTCCCATTGGATGTAGCTGCAGCAAGAGCCCAGAGCAGTCAGGGGGAGAGAAAGGCCACCCGTACTACCCAGAAACTGTAGTAGCACCTTAGCCCATTGGGACAGAACGGGGAGGTGGGGAGTGACATCCCCTACCTACCTGTGAGCCCTTCTACTTCTCTCCCTCCCACAGCAACAGAGCCGCCGGCCAGCCCTGCCAGCCTAGCCAGGAATGAGCCCCTCCCCCAAGCTGCTGCTCCTCTGTCATGACCCCAGCCCTTCTTTCTCAGTGGACACTAAGGTATGTCTTCTCATTGGGTGATGTTGCTTAGAGACAAAGCAATCAGAACTGGCATTATGAGAGAGACTTCTACACATATTGGAAGGAACCCTGGACCAGGAGTCAGGAAAACTGGGCTGGAGTCCCAGCCCTCTCCCCAACTCCCTGTATGATCTAGGACAAGAAGCCCCTTCCCCTCTTGGGGCCTCAGTGTCCCAGGAAGAGAACGTCCAAACAGCTGGCTGATCCCTAAGGGCTCTGCAAACTCTGCCATTCCCAAGATTACATTTCAGGTGGGCAAAGAGAATAAAAGACAGAGCACCACACATTGGAGTCCTCTCCCACCCAACTCCTTGAGCCAAAGCAAATGTAGGGGTCAGAATTCCAAGGCCGGGCTGGGAGGACAGCATGCCAGTGTTCAGAGGGGACCAGATCAGGCAGGACCTTAACTGTGTGTGGTCTCTACACACTACCGAAAAGCCGCTGTGCTCCAGGATGGGAGAGAACCACATGATGGGCAGAGACTCACAGGTAATGTAGTAATCATGGTGCTTTTTGAACTCCAGGCCCATGTAGTTGGGGCTGAACTCCTGGAACTTGATGGTGAAGCGAATTTCCTGCTCTGGCTTATTGCAGGTGACCAGCACATTGGGGTCGAGCACCGTGCTGCAGGCAGCTGCCTGCTCAGGCCGCACCAGATATAGCTTGTAGTACTCATACGGCCGCCCTGCTTCTGCTCGGGGACAGATGATGTCCAGCTTGTCTCCAATCTTTGGGTAGATGACCAGGCCCTTCCCACTCAGGAACCTGTCCAGAACAGAAGAGAAGGTCAGACTCACGGTTGGTGCCCCAGGCCACCACACCCCTCCCCCTCAGCCAGGGTGGTGGACAATGAGGGCTGGGCTGGGCCTCCCAAGTAGAGATAAAAAGAACAGGAATTCTGTCCTTCCTCCATCCTCGGGCTGGGGGTGGGGAGGGAGAACCACACTGCCAGCAGGGTGTGGAAGGGGTGGCCCATGGGCAAGGCTGCCAGGCTTTGACTGCTTGGCAGGGTGGGGCACTGCCTAGCTGGGGGAGCCCTTTGTCCTAATGTGGCATTTCCGCAGGGGGCTGACGTGGCCAATGGGCTGGGTACCAAGGTGTGAGGCCTGTGCTGCCTGGAGGCGGCAGCCCTGTTCTCCTCCCACTGCCATCACACTCACACCTCTTCACAGCCACTGCTATCACCTGCTCCCCACACATCTATATGCACACTTGCACATGCGCATGCACTCACGCACGCGTGCACACACACACACACACACACACACACACACACAAGCCGGCACATGCCTTAGCCACCAACCCCGCAGGTCCTAGCCAGTGGCGGAGGGAATGTAACCTGCCTGGGACCAATGTCTTCTCCCCCACCCTTGCTAATATTCCTCATGATGGGAAGATACAGATAGGCATCGCCTAGAGCCCAGGGGTAATGGGCAAAGTCTCTACCCAGGTGCTGATCCACACAGTCCTCCCTACTCTCCACTCCCAAGGCCCAGTGTCCTACTAGGACCCATCTCACCCACACCATGCAAGAGCCTGAATCCCCAAATGTGACCAGTCTCACTCTCAAGAGGAGCGGAGGGAAGGGAGAAGGGGCCAAAGCAGAGACAATAGATCATATAATACAAGGCCCCAGGAACCTCCGTCATCTGTGTTCTAATCCCCCACCTCCACACCACCTCTGCTACAGGTCCTGAGAGGAGATGGGCAAATGCCTTCTGAGCCGGGTTTGTCTTCTATGCAAGGAGACCAGACACTGGAGAACGGCACGAGGAGGGAAGCTGGCCAGGACCATCTATTCATATCACTCTGTCCTTGCCTAAGCACACAGTAAGAAATTGATGCGCCCTTGGCCACATCTGAGCCTAGGAGGGCTGGAGCTGGGAGCAAGGTAGTGCCATGTAGGACAGACCAGACAGACTTTGGAATCAGACACACAAGCCCTTACTGGGTCAATGACCTTAGATGAGCTGCCAGATCTCCCTGAGCTTCTGCGTCCTCCCTTACAAACTCAGGGAGGAGGGTAAGAACCCAAGCTCCCAGAGTGTAGAAGGCAAATGCCATGCCACAGGCAGAGCACCCCGCACACAGTAAGCACTCAAAATGTTTGACTCCTGCTTAGAAATTGTCTAGTCTGCCAAGAGGCAAGAGGCCAGGTACTGACACCAAGTATCGATCAGCCCAGTCTTAGAAATAGAAAGAAATGATGTGGCCCCATCGTCAAGGATTTTACTGTCTGGTATGTGTCAGAACAGTAAATGGTTCATGCTCTAGCAATACAGTGCCAGGGTATCTGTAGGTCATGTATGAGGAGAGTGGTTGAAATAGCAAGGGCTGGAGGCAGTGAGAGGAAGCTCATGTGACAAGATGGTCAGACACGGCTTAACAAAAGGAGTGGGCTGAGAGTGGGTCATAGGTGACGAATAAGAAGACGATGTACAGCAAGAGTGGACAGAAGTGTCAGGGACACAAAACACAGACCACTGATTGGCCTGGTGACTGGCAAGGGAGGAAGAGGTAGAAAAGCCTCAAGGGTCACAGCCTGCAGTATGGGGTTCCTCGCACTGGGGACAGACCTAGGGCTGAAGGCGGTGCTTCGAGAGAACAAAGGTGACAACGGAAGAGTGTGGTTCCACTTCCAAAGTTCAGGGTCCTCACCCAAAGGTAGAAAATGACAGCCAAGGAGGTGAGTAGGAGAGCTAGACCCAGAGAATGAAGGCGATGAAGAAAGGCAGCCCTGTCTTTGTGTTCAGTGATGCTCCTGCCATCTTACTGTGTGAGCGGGTAAAAGCCAAAAGGGGGTCTCCCCCGTGGCACCTGACTTTCCCAAACCCCAGAATACCAGAAAGGAAGCAGGCATAGGATGGAGGCCCGCACAAACATTGAACAGGGGACACCCCTACACTATGCGCTATAAAAAGTCGAGAAGTTTTACCAAAGCCTCTGGAATTCCAAGGCATGTTTCACTTTCCAGTCCTCACACTGGTTCCATCTAGACAGCAGGACTAACAACTTCTAACATTGAGCTAGAAGAAAGCTTCGAGACCCATCAAGTCCAGGCTCCTCTTGTGAGGGAATGAGAGATCATGTGGATGTTTCCATTGAAGAAAGGTACCCAGAGCTGACCAGAGGACCCCAAACTCACCCAGGATGTTAACTTCTGGAGGTCTAAGGAGACCTAAACCCTTGTAGAGCTGTACATTAAGTAGAGCCTACCTGGAGGAGAAAGCAGGTACAGAGAGGGCATGCAGGGAGGAATAGGCCAGCTTAGCCTTCTAACCCTCTGGCCCTGGCTTACTCATGTGGGTGCCCATCTGTCCTGTCACCACTCAGGCTCTAGAGCCCTGCAATTGGAACACAGGGCTTCTGGCTACTCGGGGTTCTACCTGGACCCAGAGACACAGAGGAAACAGATGTCTACACAGTGGGTGGGGCAGAGGAAGAAAAGAACACTATTACCCCCCATGCCCCTCTGACTCTCTTCAACCTCAGTGAACAGACTCATAAATATTTATTAGTTCATTTGCATGGCAGCTGGCAAAGGGAAACTCACCTTCCCCTAAAGTGCAGAAGGAAGAGGGGTCTGAGGAGACCTGCCTTCTCTGAGCCCGTGTCTCCATAATGGCGCATGGTAAGCATGTTTCCCACCATGGGAAAAACTGCTTCTTGGCCTGTGAGAAGCCCAAGAAAGCAGCAAGGGGCCACGAGGGGTAGCTAGGTAGCCAGGAAGAGTGAGGCCCTGAAGCCTGGGACGACGTGTGTCCCTGTAGAGGGAACCCTGCAGGTCTCGCCTCACATCCACCTGGTTTGGAGCCACCAGAGGAAGAGGAAGAGACTGCCTCCAAGTTAAACTTTTTATCCCCTACTTTTCAAATAGCACTCCTGCTCCCATTATAGAGGCAAGTGTTCCTGCCTGGGGCCACCCCCAGACAAAGCCCTTTTCTGGAAACTAAGGGGATTGACATGGCCCAGCAGGAAGCCTGAAGCAGGTCACCATGGTAACCCCTGAGGCCTCCCCTCCTTAGCCTCTGATGGCCCTGGGACCCCAGGGAGCCACCCTGGGGAGTAAAAGGACTTGGGGGAGGCAGCCTGAGTGGTCCAGCTCTGGCATTGGGGCCTGCCTTTCCCCCTCTCAGCCTTCCCACTTTGCTTACAAGTACCACCATGACTGCTAAAAGGAATCCAGGAATAGGAGAAGCCTGAAAGGTCTGAGACAGTGGCCTCCGAGGCCCTGGACTGGTCAGAGGCCACCTTCCCCTTGCTCCTTTTGTCCAGCTGAGCCCAATCCACCCATGCATGCACTGTGTCTAGCAGGGAGAGCTTGCAGTGTGGAGCTCGGGCCCCAAAAGCTGTCCACCTTCGACTGGGTCTACACTTCTTTTCTTCTCATGCTTCCCTCAGGCTCTAGGATCTGTGGTCAGAGAGTGGCTGAAGGGACAGTCTGGTCCCAAATCATGCTAGTCCAAAGGTTGTAGAAGACTCCAGCCACAGCCTTGATTTGGGGACCACAGCACCACTGCGCCTGCACCCCCAGGACGGCAGGGCCAGTGGAAGACAGACCCCAAGCCAGAGCTCAAGTCTGCTCTCATCCCAGCAAGGGTGGGGAGCCCCCAAATTAAAGGCTCCTCTTTCACTCCCCCAGCTCCACCCAGCCCCTGAGGCGGCAGGAGCAGGCCTGGCGTGTCCCAGCAGTGCCCGCCCAGGCGTGGGTGGGCAGGAACAGCAGCTGGGTCTTGGCACACAGACAACACTGTCGGAGGCAGGGAAGCCAGGAGAGTCCCAGAGGAAGTCACCCTCTCCACCTACACTGGACTATGCCCTCCTGTCTGCCTCACCTGGCCAATGCTAGGATCCACTGGGAGCTTAATGCTCCTGTCCTCATGTCTGCTTTCTGTGGGGTCCCCAAGAAGGAGATTCCTGGCCCAGGGTGGAAGCAAAGGTTCTTTTCAGAGCTCGGCATGGACAGTGCCAGGTAGCGATGGCTGCCTCTAATTCAGGTCACCTGAGTAGGCTGCCATCTGAATCTGAGGTAGGCCTAACAAAGGCAAATGAGGAAGTCAAAGCACTGCTCATCCCACACAGGCTAGGCCTGAGTCACAAGGACAGATGCACACACACCTGTGAGGTGAGAGGGGAACCCAGGGGCAGGGAGCCAGCACGTCTTCCCAAACTCCACCTTGAATTCCTGTCTCTCTCAGAGACGATGCAGCAGGGCTGTGCAGATGGAAAGGGACATAGCACAGTTCTACCCCTCCTGCTGACTGACCTTAGAGGAGTCACTTCCCCTTTCTGGGCACATGCTTCCTCATATGGGAAACGGGGCAATTCCAATGTCCCAGGGCTCATGGGAATATCCAGTGAGCTCACATATAAGGTGACTTTTTGAGTGGCAAAGTGCTGCCAGACTGCTAGCACATGAAGCACAGTACAGTTTAGAAATAAGATGCTTCAAATCCTGGCTGCTATCCCTCCCACCGAAAATGATGACCATAGCAACACACCCAGGGGTGCTGCGGTGGGGCACAGGGCAAGGAACCCCAGGTGCATCTAGTGAGCATTCCCCCACCTCAGCTTCCTTAATAATCACAAGGTGGACCCTTCCTCAAACCCGGCATCCCCATGGCAACCAGCATCCTCCTGGCTGGCCTGCCCTTTCCATAGTCCCAAACCCAGGAAACCAGGATGCCTGGTAGTACCCAGGGCCCGCCCACTGTCGCCCATTGTCACCCATTGTCGCCCACTGTGAGGTGAGGCAATGGAAGGCCTGAGGGGAGAAAGGGAACCCTTGGTTCAACCCCACCCCAGCCTCAGGGTCCTCAGTCCTCCAGTCTTCCGAACTGAATGGCCCGTGTTGGGAGTGGGGAGGAAGTGGAAAAGGGAAGTCTAGGAGCTGCCAGGTTCCCAGCCCTGTCAGGCCCCCACCTGTGGCCAATCAGCCACAGAGTAGAGGAGGTCAGGTCCCCAGCCGCCCCGGAAAAGGGCCCCCTGAACTGGCCTCCCCAGGACTGTGAGCTGGAACAGCTGTGAGGGGACTGGGGACAACACTTTGGCTTGCAGCAGGCAAGCCTGGGTTGGGGTCTGCAGCTGCCCCCACCCATGCTGGATAGAGTCAAGGGTCCTGGACATGGAGCTGAGCCTCCAGCCCCCACCCCTTGGAGGGAAGGCGTAATGTGATCTGAGGCACATCCCCACTCCCCGGAGGTGGGGGAACCTGAGTGGGGGGCAAGAAGGGGTCAGAGCAGGACTGAGAGAATGAACTGCGGCAGCTGGACTTGGCTGAGAACTCAAGTGTGAGGCTTGCCGGCTGCCCCGAGCTCTCAGGGGAAGGCGCTGGGGGAGGTAGTCGCCCTGGGACCTTCCATCACAGCCCCCCACCCAAATGCATGCATACATACACTGGTTCCTCGCAGCTCCCCACCCTGAGCTCGTTGGACAAAGCTGATGAGAGGGGCCGACGAGGCAGAAGCTCTTGTCGGCCAGAGACTACCACACTGGGAGGCCCCTGTGCCAATTTGGGGAAGAGGCTAGAATCTTGATCTGGCCCTTCCAGTGCCCTTCTCTCGGTCAGGGCTGGGGTGCACCCCAGAACCTAGAAATGTTCCTCCAGCCCCACCACTTCTTTATTTTGAATTTTTTTCTCCCAAGGAGGAAGCAATTAAGCAGGGTTTCTAAGTGCAGGGAGATTGGGGGGGGCGGGATGCCAGCCCCTGACAGGGCCAAGGAGAGAGACCAAAAGCCGGGAGGAAGAGGGGAGGGAAGAGAGAAAATGAGCCTGTGAGGGAGAGCACAGGCATGTGCGAGAAACAAAAGGACTTGAGAAAAAGAGGCAGAGAGTGAGTGACTGAGAGTGAGAGGGGGTGTGAGAAAGAGGGAGAGCAGACGAGCCTGGCCAGAGTGGAGGTGAGCGTGGCTCTGAGGGGGCAAGGGCCAGCCAACATGGACCTGAAAGGGACAACCCGGCCCAGGGCGGAGAGGGACAACTCCGCCAGGGGCAAGCAAAGAGGGGAGCCAGGCAGAGCGAGACTGTTTATTTGAAAGGCTGTGGCAGCCCGAGTGTTGGGCGCGGTGGCAGAGGGAGCCCCCAAAGCTCTGGCAGAGCAGAGAGCAGTGCCTCCCCCAATGGCAGCTGCCTTCTAGACCCCTGAGAGCAGATGGAACTGAGGGGGCCCCGCGGGGCACCAGGACCAGTCCCCAACCATGCCCAGGACCTGCTCCATAATAGGATGGAATAACAGGTCTGGCTGAGTCCTCAGCCATCACCCCCACCCCCAGGTTGCCTGCCCTTAGCTTGAAGAGGATGCGGGAACAGGGTGGAGATGGGGGGACTGGGGAATCATGCCTCAAAAACCTGTAAACCAGTCCAGAGCACTAAAGGCTTGGAACACAAAAAGGGGGGAGCCCATAGAGATCTCATTTCTCCCAGCCCCCCCCCCGCAACTCTGCAGGAGGGCTCCCTTCCAGCTGTGGAGCTGCATGATATCTCTGGTTAGAGGCCCGAGAGAGCAATTAGGTCATTCCCATGAGCCCCTGTGATGGGCTACCTCCAGCGGCTTTCAGCTTTCCCAGCCTAAGAAGCATTTCCAGCCTCCACCCTTACTTGGGGCACTGGGCCCTTCACCACCTCCCTGCTGGGCCCAGCAGCCTGGGGACCCCAGATCATTTTGGGTTCCTACTGTTAGGAGATTGCTGTGCCCAGTTTGGCCTCTGGATGGAGGAAAAATTCCTGCCCATCCTTTTTCTGTAGTGAGGTGGAGCCCTCTCCCCTGACCCCGCTTTCGCCACCCCACCGATCAGTAACCAGGACCCTACCTGAACCCAAAGAGAGGAGAGCTAAAGAAGCCGCCTTCTCCCACTCCAGGGGTGAGAGGTGTAGTGTCCCTGGGACCTCAGAGGCGGAGGCAGGCAGGAGCCCGGGAAGTTAGCCAGGAGCCCAGGAGAATGAACAGGAAGAGATTCTAGACAGGGCAGGCCAAGGCCCCCCATTTTCCAACTAAGTGGGGGTGTCTGCACACTGTCGGGACCTCCAGAAAACAGGAAGAAAGAACAATTTTGACCCTGGGTTCCAACCCGATTCCTGGATGCCAAAAGAGAAAAAGGTCCAGAGGTCACCATACAGCCCCAGCGACGCCCCAGGAACAGCCCAGAAACCAGTGAGCCTCCTCCCTGAAAGGTGTGTGTGCTTCTTGGGGCTGGGGGTGTGTGAAGGGGAAGCATCTCCTCCACAGAGGTGCTCCCCAAATCCTTGGGGAAAGCTAGGCATAGCTTTCCAGTCTGAGGGACATGGTGTGGGGGGGCCAAGGACCGCCAGGGCAGGAATCCTCCACTACCCACCGACCTTCCTCCAGGTCTGGGCTGCCCCGTTCCAGGCCGGCTACCTCAAATCTCTGCCACAGGCTCCACTGGACCCCCGACGGGCGCTGGATCAAACCCCCCCTCCACAAACCCCTCTCCCACTCCGCCCCTCTCCACCCGCCGCCTTTGTGAGCTAGGAGCGGAGCCCGCCCTTCCAAGGCCCGGCAGGGAGAAAAGGGGGGTGAGGAGAGACGGCAAAGCGAAGAGCTAGGGAGGCAAACAGGGAAGAAGAAAGAGAAATGAAAATGGGAGACTCCCGAATGGGGATACGGGCGCTGCCACGCGCCCGAAACGCGGGCTCCCGCGCCGCAGTCCATTCCCAGCTAAATAAACGAAGAACCAGTGTTGCAGCCTCATCCCCCCCGCCCGGGTCAAGCTCGCCCCCCGGGTAGGCTCTGGGCGAAAAGCACCACGTTCCCAGGGGCCTCAGGAGGGGCTGCGTTCTCCCCAGCGCCGCGCTCTCGGGTGCGCTCCGGAGCGCCCCGACTCCCGGCTCCGCCTGGTGCGACCATCTCGACTTGATCCGGGACGTGTGGAGGAAAGGGCCAGCCAGCCGCGGGGTCACAACTCAGCCAAGTCCCCCCCCACCCCACCCCGCCGCGCCCTGCTCCGCCCGCCCGCAGGAAGACACACTCGAAAAAAGCCAGAGAGAGACAAAATGGGGCGCTGCTCCTCTCCCGAACACCCCCCCACTCGCGCTCGGGGTCGCGCAGCCTCACCGCGGAGTCCCTCCCACTACCCCCGGGGACCTGAGCGGATAAGTTACTCACTTGGGGTTGAGGGAGCTCCAGGACACAGGCTCCAGGTTCTTGGCCAGCGGCGTGGCAAGCCGGCACAGCGCCAACACGACCATCGCCACAAGCCACTTGCCGAGCCAACGCTGCCCAGGCCGGGCCATCTTCCTGGACGCAGGCTGCAGTGAGTTGGGGATCCCCTGGCGCCTCCTTAGCAAAGATCGCCTCGTCTGACCGTGCCGCGCTGCGCTCCGACCCTGCTCAGGCGCCCATCCTCCGCGGCCGCCGGCCTCGAAGTGCTTCCCGACCGCCGGCTTTGGTGTCGCTCTTCTCCTCCCGGCCGGCCAGGAGGACTCACTGAGCGGCCGTCCCCAACCTGCTCATGGGCCGAGGCCTCCGACGGCTCGCTCCCCTGGCCTCTCCGCCGCACCAGGCGCGACGGGGGCTCTGCGCCCCCGGGTGTTCCTGCCTGATTCCGCGACGCTCCCCGACGCTACTGGGGACTGAGCGCCCTTTCCCGGACGGGGTCTCACCGCTGGGGACTCTGTGGCCGCCCCGACGCCTCGACTGTCCCGGGATTTGCACCCCTCGGAAGAAGTGGGAATCTCCCTTCAGCTCGAGCGTGAACCTGGGACTCCCGCCTGGGTCGTCCTGGCACGGGTTCCGTTCCTCCAGGCCACACTGGGACTCCAGGCTGCGCGCCCCCCCGACAGCTTCTACTTCAGCAGCGCGCGCCCTGCTCGATGTAGTTACAAAAGCGAGGAGACGCGACCGAATTAGCCAGTCCCATCAGTTTGTGTCTCTGAAGCCTCGGCCGGGTGGCCCGGCAATCCCGTCCCCAAGTCCTAGCTCCCCGGCTATCGCGCCCGAAGGTCTGCGGCCAGTGCGAGCTCACACACCTCCCACTGCTGTCCAGCGCGCATAGACTCTCCCCGCGGCCGCTGAGCTGTCTACTCCCCTGCTCAGGCGAACGCAAGGCCAACCCTGCTGCTCTTAGCCAATAGGAAGCTCAGACACGGGGTCCTTGCCCCATGCCACGCCCCCAGAACAGGAAAGAGGCGGAGCTTCAGGAAGCTCTTAAGGATGCGGCGCTCTCGATGGCACCAATCTCAGTGTGCGGCTCGTGCGGTTAGGGGTTGATCCCGCCTCGTCCCGTTCCCAGAGAGCTCACCCCGTGGGAAGTTGGCGCTCCAGGAGTTGTCTGCTTTCCCTTCCTCCCCACGCGCCGGCTCAACACCCCGGCCCACGGGCCTGGGCCACACAGGCCCTGTCACAAGTATCTCGGGAAAGTAGTACTTCCATTCTCTTTTTACACACACGGGCCCTGAAGTCCTGATCTGTGCTCAGCTCTGTGGCAAAGATGGCCTGTTTGCTCCCGGGCCCGTCCCACGTACCGCTCTGGCAGCCTTTCCTCCTTCCACCCTTGCAATGTAGTGTCCGCCTGAACATGGACCCGGAGCCCTGAACACACGAACGGATGGTGAGGGATGGTGGAAACTCAGAGGGGTTAATCACGGTATCGCTGGTGGTGGGGGTAGATGAGTTTCTCGCCCCTACACAACAAGCCTTCGGAATTTTACATTTGGGTGGAGAGACTTGTGGGACCCCAGCAGCCCAGATCAAGAGTTCTTATCCTGTCTGAAGGCGCAGGCAAGGCCTCGGGATAGGCCAGCGTGGATGAGAGGACACCTCGAGGGCAAAGAGTTGAAAAGGCGCAGGGCAGGCGCCTTTTGAAAAATCTAAAGCTGGCATCCCAGCCCCGAGACACCGGACTCCAGCCCCTCCCGACCTCGCCATCTGGGTCTTTGTCTCCCGGCCCTGGCCCATTCTCCCCGCCCCTCCTCGCTTCCTTGCTTATAACTTTGGCTCCATCCCATATCTCAGACCCTCCCGGTCCGACCCGCTCTCCCTGCTCGGACCCCAACAGATGCACCCACGTGATAATGTCTCCCCCTACCGTTCTTCTGTGGCGCTGCTGGCGCCTGGCACGAACGGTGCTCTCACTGAACAGGAGCGTGGCACACGCAAGCCTGGCACACGCGCACGAACACAAGACCTGGGACAGACATGGTGGCCTTGGCAAGAACCGCGACCCAGTATGGGGAGGATGGGAAAGCGCAGGAGGAAGATCTGGGTTTGGGGTTGGTTTTGGGAACAGCCAAGAAGATAAATTCTCCTTGCTCTTTCTTCACGGAGATAATTGAGTGAGGAACGTCCCTCGATTGCTCTCCCATTTTTGCACGTTCCTGCCTTTATCTCACTCAAGTATGAGGTGGAGCTGCTGAGTGTATCACTGGATTCTTTGGTGACCTCTTTGGCTGCAGAGTGGATCTCTAATTGGGAGAAAATAAAAAAGAACCTGAAGCTCTCCTGTTTTCATAGACAGAGCCCCCAGAGGGAGAGGGGTCTGGGTGGAGTCTCTCAGCTCCCAGCGGTACACCTTCTGGAAGTGTGAGAAAGAGATGAGAACAAGGTGCAAGGATACCGATATGCCAGCTTGGAGACTCAGATCCCCAGATGCATGGCAGGATATCCACACCTGAGCAGAAAACAACTTGCCACTTAATGGGTACCCACTCTGTGCCAAGAATTGTTAGATGCATTTCCTTTCACAACCCTTTGAGATTAGTTCCACCGTCCCCATTTTATGTAAAGGGGAAATTAAGGCTCAAGGAGGAGAAATGACTCATCTGAGGTCACCTAGCTATTCAGCAGTAGAAGCGGGATTGGATCCCAGGGGTTGTGTCTCCAAAGCACTCCCATCCCCCTCTACCATACTGACTTGCCACATTCTCAGCCCCTTCTGGCTTACTTGCTGACTTAATTTGTTCCTGGTTGAAAGCTGGTTCATGCTTGGAAGGCAGCAGCCTCCGCATGAACACAACCCGACTCATCACTGACAGTCCTCCATGAGTTTGCCAGGCCTGGCAAGGGAATCTGTGTTCCTGGCCACATCCTCAAATGCCTGGCTAAAATCACCTCATCAAACCCAGAACCAGCCTCACATTCCACCATCGACCTGCCCAGTGCTCCTCGGGAGGCAAGCTCCAGACCAGGTGGAAGATGGGGGGATGAGGCTATGCTTCTAGGCTGGGGATACCTGAGAAGACAGAAGCAATTCCTGAGTGTGCCAACACCTAATCTTCAGTGGGAAGGGCAGCAGAGGAAATAGACAGTAACCCCATGTCTCAGCCTGCTGCACACACTGGTCACACCTGGTCACGGCACAGACTTTCTGCCTCGACCTGTCTGCCCCATCGACAGCAGCCTCAGTAGCAGGACTGGGATACCTCCCTGCCATAGCCAGGGCTGCTCGCTCTGGGCTCCCACCTCCTGCCCACCCTAGCAGGGCCTCAGATGTAGTGATGCATGCCCCTGAGACAGGGACATGGGAGCCGGAGAGGAAGCCAGGATCTGTGGGGGAGGGAGGTTCTCTCATATCCAAGCTTTCAGGTTGCGAGTCCACTCATGCTTTCTGGGCACTGACCCTCTGCTGGCCTCTGAGCTGACTCTGCCCTGGTGACCCACAGAGGAGGCACACCGAGCCCTGCCTTCAAGGAGCTCCAAGCAGACAAAAAATCATTATGCAGGGCCTCCAGGACCCAGGGTACAGAAGACCAATATGCTTGTGCAGGAGGCCTCGGGCATCACGCAGTGAGCTCAGCTCCCCACAGCCACAGGAGACAAGGGGTACAAACTTCTGAGCCACATGAGGATTTCATTGCTTCTCAGCTGTGTCTCCTTAAGCAAGTTGCTTTACCTCTGTGTGCTTCAGCTAACTTGCTTATAACCTGGACACCATGCCTCCTTCACAGAGCCCCAGGAACGGGTCAATGAGATAATGCACATAAAGGGTTTAGCATCATGCTTGGCCCACCATGGCGCTTACTAAATGGAAACTATTATTCCTCAACAGAGCCTCTCGCAGAGACACCCTCATTTCTGGGTGTACCCGTTCTCACCCGTTCACACAGTTTTCAGCCCCTCTGGTGGTCCCACATACATACATAGTCACACAAAGGCTTTCAGTCTTTTTCACCCACCCACTCATGCAGTGACAGGTGGAAGGCCTGGTTCCTGTCCTCATGGAACATATAATCTAACCCCCATGTTTTCTTGTGTCACTGTCACGTGCTCAAGCATGAACACACACCCTCTCGATTTCTGGGCCCTTGTCCTTGACCTCTCTTTGCTTGCCTTGCACTCTGAGACAAGAGAAGGGACCAAACTCACCTAAAGCCACATAGCCAGGAAGTGGGGAAGTCAGGATTCAGACCTGGGCCATTTGGCTGCATGACACAAGCTTCTTCTCATGACTCCTGCTGACATCCCAGAGCCCTGGAAAGGCATAGCTGCCAAGGGGTGGGCCTAGCACGCCAAAGGGCAGGAAAGCAGAAGCTCACTCTGAGGCCCAGGGCAGTGCCAGCTGGGACAAGCCAGCAAGGCTAGCAGCCCTCTCTCCTAGTCATCTTTGGGCTGCCCTAGGCCTCTTGTCTGTCCTCTCAAAGACCCACCGCCTCTTCCTGTGCCCTCCTCACAGGCACACACACACATCCCTATAAGGAAGGGGAGGGATCCATTTCCTGATCACCCACTGTGTGCCAAGCACTGTAGCTGGATACTGTAGTGTCACCTTTGGTGCTCTGTTATCTTTATATACTTCTCACAACATGCCTGAGGTTGATGTCGATAGGCCTGTTTTACAGAGGAATAAACTGGGGCTCAGGCACAATCTTGCTGCATCTCCTAACTCGCCATCCTCAGCCTGCAAAGCCCTCTCTTGCCCAGTCAGCATATTCCCACCATGCCTTCTCTCCTATTTTTCCCTCTGTCCTCACCACCCCTGAACTGAGACCGACTGGGGTCTGCATGGGACACGGGCTGTACCCCCTTCCCCACAAATACCTTGCATTCCTCAACTCACTATTTCTGAGCCAGTCTCAGGTAAAGCCCAGGGAGGGGCCTGACCCTCCACTCTTCCCTCTGGGCTCCTGGCTGCACCACACCGAAGAGCTAGGTCAGACCTGCCTTAGGTGGGTACACCCTGCCCGGCTAGTTGCACTGCAGCCAGGACAAGTCCCAGTGGCTGGGGAAGTAGGGGGTGGTCCCAGAGGCCAATGGTCCAACCAACCTCTCGACTCCCAGCCCCTCTCTGATCCCAGACCTAACCAGTTTCACACTTGGTTTATGGGTGTTTGCACTGAAATTACTTTAATCTTCCAGGTGTCTTCCTGAGATGGGCCTGCCCCCTCCTTCCCTGTCTCTTTATCCCCTCCTTATACCCCTTTATCCTACTCTGGACTCCTCAAAATCTGTCCCAAGCCCTGAGGCTCCATACAGGCAAATGGCCCACCCTATCTCTGCTCCTGAAACAAGCCTAGAACAGAGCATCTGAGAACCAGAGCATGCCTCAGTGTGGCATAGCAGGTGGCATGAGGCTCTGAACCATAACTGGGACCCCGGACTCCTTAGTGACCTCATTTTGTACACCCCTGCTCTCCTGTTTGTCACCAGTCTGGGCTCCGCTTCTTCATGCAGTCCCTCCTGTCCTCTGCTCTCCCACTCAGATCAGCGTAGGGCAGCCTGCAGCACCCCAGCCCAGCCCACCTGTTGCTTCCTCACTCCAGTTACCTGGGGAATGTGCAAATAGGGAGGGGCCCATCCATCACTGTAAGGGGCTCAGGAATTTGGGGGAGGGGAGCAGCAGCTGTCCCCACTTGTCACTGACCCCATCCTAGTGTTCCATCAGAGAGGGCTGATAGGGATAGGGGAGGACAATGCTGGCTGGAGAAATGGCATCTTTGCCCAGGCCTGCTCCTGGTTTTTTAGTGAATATTCTGAACATGTCAGACTCCATCACACAGGGAATAAAGCAAATATTAGGACGACCCAAGGAGCAGAGGGAAGGAGCAACTACTTTCTCATCTCTCCATCCCTGCTAGCTCCGACCCTCACTAGCCTGTGAGCTAGCTCCATGCCCCCGATCCTACCAGGACAATAAAACTAGGTCTACTGGTGGAGAGGCTAAGAACTCCTAGGAGCATCCCGAGGGCAGGTAAGGGACTGGATCCAGCTGGACAGATAACCATGGCAGATATGTGGCGCCCAGACCCACCACCCTCCAGCTGCCCAGCCAGGAAACCTCCACCCCTGCCCCCATGCACAAGTTAGTCCAGCTTGGTTTGGAGCTTTCTTCTTGCCTTCAGTAAGGAAGGCCCCAGTGCCTGGGCTTAGTGCACCTGCCAGTGAGGGCCCAGATTCTTTTTAAGTTTTTAGTGTCCCCATTAAGCCTCCCCCACTCCACCCCCATCAGACCTCCACCTCCCCAGGGCTGCACAAGCTGGGGTTGAGTGACGCCTCAATTGACGAACCACCCAACATCTTCCTCCCCCCAACAGAAACACAAATCTTTCTGTCTTGGCTTGTTTTTCCGTCACAGCCTCTCTCCAGGACACGAAGCAGAGCCTCTGGCAGCCCCAGCCTCAGCCATGAACAGTGGGAGCAGGGGTGTGGAGAGGGAGGAAGCTCTGGGGGCTTCCGGAACTAGGGGATTAGGGATCTAAAGACAGGGGAGGGAGGAGGTGGGATTTCAAAGGTGCAGAAATGAGGTATTAGGCATGATGTTGAATCAAAGGGGCAGAGTCCCCAAGGAGGTCTTTTCCTCACCTTCCCCTTTGTAGCCTTCCTATTCCTTAATCTCTGTCGACACCCAGTGGCCAGTCCAGTATTTGCATTTAAAAGTTGACCCAGTACTGAGCCTGGCCCGAGACAGTGCAACAGCACATGGGCGACACTGCCAGCTGCAGACGCTGGCCTTGGCTGAATTAAACCAGGAACACCCTCCCTTATCCTCCCCACCTTCCCTCCAAGTACTGAAAATTCAGTTTATCCAGGCTCACTTTAGCACCCACCTCCTCTGGGCAGCCTTCTTCAAGGCCCTAGCCCACAGTTCTGTCCCTCCGTTGACCTCCGTATCCTGTCTGCGCTGCTTATGGTTGTCACTTGGATTTTCAGTATTTGTGTACATCTTAGTTCCCCTACTACATACTGACCTGGGAGCAGAAACCACTGACTGCTTCTCCTATATCTTCAGCATCAAGGCCATGCATAGGGGTGGGCATACAGGAGGTGTGCAATAAATGCTCGTGGTGATGGTGAAGATGGTGGTGCTGATGGTGGTAATGGTGGTGACACCTACCATTTTTTGAGCACCTACTATGTTCCAGGTACTTTGTATCTATTCTTTCATTCAAAAGTCATATTATGTACAAATGACTGGCCTTCTCAACAGTCAAATGCCCTAAATAATGTCCTGTGTCTAGTAAGACCCCAAGGTTTGATGTAGGTCTCTATGGCTATAAGCTACAGGTGCCTCCATCTCCTATATGTCAGACACAGCCTTTGTCTTGGGAAGGGACACAAGGATGACCATGCCTCAGTCCCTGGTAGCATGGCATGGTGTGGGCCACAGCAAAGACCATCTGCTCCATGGGGCATGGAGAGACTAGCTCTGCATCTTTCCTCCTCGTCCTCTCTCCTTCTCTAGTCTGCTCATTTGACAGAAGGACAAGACTGCCCAGCCCAGGTGCCTGGTCTCCCAGGTCTCATCATACAAAGAGTCTGTGGCCAACTAAGAGATTCATATGAATGATGGACACCTGAAAAAGCCAAGAACCCAGAGATGCACAGGGAGACTCCATTAGAGATCACTACCATTCAAATGCCCAGAATCTCTGAGGAACCAACATGGATCTCTGCTATGCCCAGTGAGCAAGCAGTCCAAGGCCAGCAGGCACCACCAAATAGAGGGCCCACCGACCCAAGCTTGACTCTTGTCTGTGGCTTCCCATTTTGCCTTTCTCCAGCCTGGTAGCCTTAGAGGAAATGGAGGCATCTTGCTTTTGCTCTTGGCACTTCTACAAATTCTGCCAACACCCTCGGCGACCCCTGGGATGAGTCAGGTAAGTGGAGTGCATGCATCTTCCCACACAAGTCGGCAAACAAGCACGAATGGGGCAGGAGTGTCACACAGTATTGAGTAGCTTATGCCATTCACTGTGAGATGCTGGGAGCCTGCTTTGTAGGAAAGCTCTGAGAGTTGAATGAGTGAAATATTTATACAACATGCACACACCATGGACAGATTAGCTCTTATTAGCTGTGATTTTTGCTTCCTTCAAATATTCATAGCCAATTGGTATTTCTTCATCTTTGTGTGTGTTTGTTTGTTTGTTTGTTTTATTAATTCTTAAGGACAATTTATCTATGAAGAATGTATGTTCTTTGTTGAACAGTGTCTTGGATTTGGAGCCCAAATTATTTGTATTGTTATTGCTTTTCAAATTATTCCTTATAACAGCTTCATTGAGCTATAATTTACATTCCATAAAATTCACCCCTTTCTAGTGTACACATCAGTAGGCTTTAGTAATTGGTATAGCTGTGCCAACATCATTGTTATCTAATTTCAGAATATTTCATTGCCCCCCAAAATACCATATCCTTCGGCAGCCACACCCCATTCTTCATTCCTTTCTCCCCCTCCCCAACCTCTGGCAATGATTAAACTACTCTGTCTCAATGGATTTGCCTTTTGGACATTTTCTCTGAGTAGAAATGTACAATATGTGGCCTGATGTGACTGGCTTCTTTCACTTGGCATAATGTTTTGGAGGTGCATCCATGTTGTAGCGTGTGCCGGTAGTTTGCTCCTTTTTTATTGTCACATAATATTCCATTTCATGGATCCACCACACAATTTTTGTGTTCATCAGTCAATGGACACTTGGATTGTTTCCACTTTTTTGGCTATTATGAACAATGCTGCTGTGAACATGTACAAATTTTTGTGTGGGCATATGTTTTCATTTCTCTTGGTTACATGTACCTAGAAATAGAATTGCTGGGCCATGTGGTAATTCTATGTTTAACTTTAAAAAAAAGAAAAACTGCCGTATTGTATTTCCAAAGTGACTGCGCCATTTTACATTGTCATCAGCAATGTATGTGGGTTTCCAATTTCTACACATGCTCCCTGACATTTATTTATTTTTTTATTATGGTTATTCTAGAGGCTGTGAAGTCATATCTCATTGTGATTTTGCATTTTCCTGATAACTAACTGGTAAGGCTGAGAACATTTTTGTGCCTTTTGGCCATTTCTACATCCTCTTTGGAGAGATATCTATTCAGATACTTTACTCATTTTTAATTGGGTCATTTATCTTTTTGTCCTAAGTATCCTGGAACCTTTGTTGAAAAAAAAAATCTTTTCTTTCCCAATTGAATTATCTTGGCACCTTTGCTGAAAATCAATTGTCTATTAAAACACAGGTCCATTTCTGGACTCTTAATCATATTCTATTGATTTATATGTCTATCCTTATGTTCATCTGATACTGTCTTGATTACTATGGCTTTGTAGTAAGTTTTGAAATTGGAAAGTATGACTCCTCCAACTTTGATTCTCTCTTTCAAGATTGTTTTGCCTAAGAGTTCTTTGCACTCCATATGAATTATAGAATCTTTGTCAAATCTTCCAAAAAAAAAAAAAAAGCCAGCTGGGATTTTGATAGGGATTGCATTGACTATGTAGATCAATCTGGAAATTAGATTTAAAATATTAAGTCCTCTATTTATGAACACAGAGGATGATTCTCCATATATTTAGGTCTTCTTCAATTGCTGTTAATAAATGTTTTGTAGTGTTCAGATTATAAGTCCTGGATTTCTGTTCTTCATTTTACTCCTGAATATTTATTCTTTTTGCTATTATCATAAATAAGTTTGTTTTCTTAATTTTATTTTAGATTGTTCATTGCTAGTATATAGAAACAGACTTTTTTATACATCAATCTTTGATCCCAAAACTACTCTTAACTTGTTTGTTAATTTTAATAGGATATTAGTGGATTCATCAAGTTTCTCCATTTATAAGATTTTGCCATCTGCAAATAGAGATATTTACTTCTTCTTTTGTTATCTGGATGCCTTTTATTTATTTTTTTCGCTGTTTTGCTCTGCCTAGAGCCTATAATAAAATGCTGAGTAGAAGTGGTAAGTGCAGACATCCTTGTCTTGTTTCTGAACTTAGAAGAAAAAAACTCAGTCCTTCACCATTAACTAAAATGTTTGCTGTGTGTTTTCTGGTTGGTAGATGCTTCTTATCTGGTTGAGGAAGTTTCTTTCCCATCCTAGTATGGTGAGTTTTGGTAGTTTTATTTACCATGAAAGGATGATGAATTTTATCAAATGTTTTTTCTGTGTTCATTGAGAAGATCATGTACTTTTTGTCCTTTGTTATTATGAAATGTTAAACAAACCTTGCATTCCAAGGATAAATCCCATTTGTTCATAGTGCTTAATTCTTTTTATTTATATGTTACTAAATATGGTTTGGTCTGTAGTTTTCTTTCTTTACGATGTCTTTGTCTAGTTTTGGTATCAGAGTAACATTTACTTTTATAGAGACTGGCAATTCCAAAATCTGCAGAGCTGGTGTCCCAGTTCAAGTCTGGAGGTAGGAGGCTGCTGTAGAACCAAGAAGAGCTGATGTCCCTGTTCAAAGGCTGTCAGGCTGGAAAATTCTCTCTTCCTTGGGGTAAGGTCAAGTAAGAGTGGAGGATCAGCCTTTTATTCTATCTGGATCTTCAAGTGATTAAGTGAGGCCCACCCACATGAGGGAAGGTAATCTGCTTACTCAGTCTACCAATTTAGATGCTACTCTCATCCAAAAACACCTTTATGGATGCTCCCAGAATAATGTTTGACCAAATATATGGACCCCCCATTGCCCAATCAAGCTGACACATAAAATTAGCTATCAAAAGTACATCCCTTGTCAACTTGGTACCCATATCTATCTCTCTAAACCTTACTTAATCTCAAAATAAAGAAAACCATAAGGTCATAATTCCACCAACATGATACAACTATCTTGCCTACAACTCAAAGCACATTGACCCCTTCCCTGGAGGAGCAGGTAAAGTCCTTTAGTGAGATTTACTCTTCCTCTCGATATTTCATAAGTTAAATAATATAATGTAAAGTTAACAATACTCAAATACTGATACTCAATTCTCCCTCTGCTTGTCTCTTATGAGAACACTTGTCATTGAATTTAGAATACACAGAGATAACCCAGGATAATCTCCTCACCTCAACACCATTAACTTAACCATATCTACAAAGATATTATCTGTTTTGGAAAAACAGATTCATTGGTTCCAGTTATTAGGGAATGGGTATATATTTTTGGTGGCCACCATTCAGCCCAGTAGAGTGGATAAAGGAGTGAAGTGCATGAGATGAAGAGCAAGATGTAGAGAAGATGCTAGAAGGTGCTGTCTGTTCCATCTGTCTCAGGCACCATCATCACCATCACATTTATTGAGAGATTATCACGTACCAAGCTCCATGCTAAGCCTTCTATGTACATAATCTCGTTAAAGTGGCCCAACCCTCTGAGTAGTTACTACTATCACCCCCATTTGCCAATGAGGAAGCTGTGGTAGAGAAAGGTTAAGCATCTTGACTCCATTCACCCAGCTGCGAAGTGGTGGTGCCTGCTAACTAGCTCTCTGGCTTCAAATCCAGAATTTCTAACCATAACCTCAGCTTCTCCCTCAGACAGGCCTTGGGATTGGAATTCAAGGTGCCGCAGTGGTGTTAGAAACATCCTTATATGACTGTTAGGAGCCTGAACTGTGAGGCCGAACAGGCTTGAGTTTCAACTCTCTCTCTGCCCTGTGTTACTGTTGTGAATTCCCAGAGCTTCTGTTTCCACTATGGTGGTCTGGGAGAAAGCATTCATTTATTCATTCATTCATGCCTACTATGTGCCAAGAATATAGCAATTACGTATCAAGGTGCTAATGTGTACAAACCCCTTGGCTCGTATTATATGCTTAACATACAGTGGCTATTATTGCTGTTGTGTAGTTGCCGTTTTGAGAGACAGAGTGAGAGAGAGAAAAAGGGAAATGACAAGGAGGCGTTACATTTGGAGTGAGACCAGATAGCATTCCCAAGACCCAGGCTGATTCAAACACGGATGAGACAATGGCACAGGCAGGCAGAGAAAGGCTCAGATCCTTGGTCAAGCCATTAAGAAGACTCCACCAACAATGCCAGAGGCTCCAACATCAGCCTGCATTTACCTAAGATGAACACACGAGGGCATGCGCAGGCTGGTTCCAAGTCCTAGAGAAGTCCCAGGCTCCGCCTGCTCCCTGTTTCCACCTCTAGGGTAGCAGGCCCAAGGCCTGTGACTGAGAAGGACAAGGAGGGAGGCAGAGGAGACAGAGGAGATTAACAAGGTCCTCTCTAGGCATAGAAAAGAAGATACCCTGTGTGGACCCACCGAAGACAGTAAAAGTGGAGGCAGAACAGTTTCGGTAGATTTGGGAGTTGAGGCAGAAGAGAATAGGTCACAGTGCTGAGGATTGAATGATCTCTTAGCCTACAGACCAGGCAAATAAATAGCATCAAGGCCCAGATTTGGAGAAAGGAACCTAAGTGAGGCACAAGAATGTCCAACCAGAGGTATTTGGGGTCATACAAGAACTCAGTCTTCATGTCATGATTATGAAAAGTAAAGACAGCAAAATTTCATGTTTCTAGAGTGTCAGTATGTGGAGAAGGCTAAGTTGAGATCAGTGAGAAAGATCCAATGAAATCACATCAGTCCTGAATTTAACAATCTCAGAGCTTGCACAGGATTGTTTAAACTTCAGAATTAAGCAATCAAGGGATGATAGCAAGCTGCACCAGCTTTGGAGTCAGGCACATTCTCTACACACTTGCTGGCAGCATGGTCTTGGGCAAGTTACATGAACTCTGAGTTTGCCTCATTTTTCAAATGGGAATAATAATAGTAGTACCATTAGTATGAGTTAAGTAATATACTGGGTTTGAAAGTATCTGGCATATTGCAGGTGCCTGGAAAATGCTGGTTTTGCAGCTATTCTTAAAGGAGCCTTGAGAACCAACTTCAGTTCAAAACTATAGGGACCTGAGGCAGGTCATCCTATTCAGGGGCAGTAGCCTATTGCCAGGAGATGAAACCTACATAGAATTGGTCCTGGCCCAGATAATCTTTAGAAAACTTCCAGCCCTGAGACTCCATAGTCAGTCAATCAGTCATCAAATGCAAACAATATGTAAGGCATTGTGGGAAAGATGGAAAGCAACCCAGATCTCAAGATGGAAAGCAGTTGGGTCTCAAGCCAACTGCCACCTCCTCGGAGAACCTTCTAAAACCATCCAGACTAAATTAGTGCCATTCCCCCCAACTCTAGTCATTGTCTAAGCCATTACCTTGTTTTGTTTGCTTCATAAAAGTTATCACAATCTAAAATTACTATTTTCCTCATGTGTTTATTTGCTGGCATGTGATGTATAGAAATGGACCCTGGTACCAAAAGGTTTATGAAATGGGTGAAGGAGTAGTTGAGGGCTCATTATCAAGGTCAGGAGCACACTTCCAGCCAAGAGGAAGAGTTCTAGGAGTTGTTGGGCCTTGAGCAAGGCCTTGAAGGGTGAATTGCATTTGAACAGCTGGAGCTAAATAAGAGGAGATGAGTTGGGGAGCGCTAATAGCAGCACAGGTCTCATTGTTTGAACACCACCATATCAGCAGACTTGCTTTACAGCCCTGCAATAGAGCAGTGAAAAAGCCAGGGAAGGCACTGGCTCTGGAATGTTGCGTGCATCCCAGCAAGAAGAGCCAGGC
This sequence comes from Cynopterus sphinx, assembly GCA_030015415.1. NCBI lineage: Eukaryota > Metazoa > Chordata > Mammalia > Chiroptera > Pteropodidae > Cynopterus > Cynopterus sphinx. The sequence goes on from CM057388.1 coordinate 79,911,525, forward strand.
GATTTCAGGCAATAGTACACGCTATGGAGAGGGTAATGCAGGATCACAAGGTGGAAGGAAGAGGAAATGGGGGCCGGGTTCCTTTAGAGGTTGGCATTGGGGAGTATCAGGCCAAGTCTGAGCTGAGATCAGAATGATAAGAAAAGCAAGGCACCTGGAGTCTGATCGACCATTCTAGTGACAGAGATAATTTCCCCAGTGTTCATCCCTTGCCACCTCTTCTCTTCTCTGTCCTCTTCTAATCTTTCCCCAGAGCCTTTCTTTGATTTCTCTGGTCACTCTTTATCCCTTTAACCCCAAAACAGTCTAGCCTTTCAAGGATCCTTTTAATTTTCCTTTATTCATCACCAGTTCAACAAACCAAAGAGCCACAAAAGCCAAGAACCTTCTTAGAAGGGGGAAGAGAATAGGCAAAGAAAAGGAATCCTTGCATCATATTTTTACCCTGTCATGCTGGTGAAATTGAAATAAAATACCAACCTGACAGAAAACTCAAAACACAAATTCAAAAAGTTATATGCATCCATATTTCATTGCAGCATTATTGACAGTAGCCAAGATATGAAAGTAATCTAAGTTTCTATCGATAGATGATTGGATAAAGAAGAGGTGATCCATATATACAATGGAATATGACTCAGCCATTAAAATGAATGAAATCTTGTCATCTGCAACAACATGGATGGACCCAGAGGGTATTATACTAAGGGACATAAGTCAGACCGAGAAAGACAAATATCACATGATTTCACTTATATGTGGAATCTGAAAAAAAAATGAACAAAATAGAAACAAACTTATAGATACAGAGAACATTTTGAGGGTGATCAGACGGGAGTGGGTTTGAGGAAGCCAGTGGAAAAGGGAGAAGGGATTAATAACTACAAATTGTCAGTTATAAAAATAGTCATTGGGATATAAATTACAGTATAGGGAATATAATCAATAATAATGTAATAACTATGTATGGTGTCAGATGGGTGCTGGATTTATCAGGGTGATCACTTCCTAAGTTATATAAATGTCAAGTCACTATGTCATACACCTGAAACTTTATAATCTGTATGTCAACTGTAATCAAAAAATAAAAATTATTAAAGAAAATAAATAAAAAATATTACTGCAGTGAAAATAAACGAAAACCTATATTCCTGCAAAAACATGTTCATGAATGGTTATAGTAGTGTTATTCATAATAGCTGAATGGTAGAAACAATCCAAACATCTACCAATTGATGAATAGATAAATTAAATGTTGTATATCCATATGGTAAAAATGTATCTCACAATTAAAAGAAATGACATACTGATACGTGCTACAACATGGATGCACCTTGAAAACATAAAATTAAGCGAAAGAAGCCAGTATATGAGACCATGTGTTGTCCCAGTTATATGAAATGTCTATAAATAGGCCAATTCATAGACACAGAAAGTTGATTCATGCTTGACAGGGGTTGGAGAGAGGGAGAGAAGGGGAAATGACTGCTAATATAGGGACTGGATTTCTTTTCGAGGTGACGAAAATATTCCAAAATTAACATGTACTAAAACCCATTGAATTGGATACTTCAAATGTATGAATCGTGTAGTGTATGAATTATAGCTCAATAAAGCGATTCTTTTTTCTAAAGCTCCACTTGGGCCATTAAAAAAAGAAGCTCTGATTCACTCGGGCCAGCTCAGTTAGCAGAGGTTTCATGTACAGAACAGTAGGGAAAGAAATGTGGGACTTGAAGAGAGAACTTTAGGATGAGCTGACCCCGTGGAGGCTGCAACTGGATCCTAAGCTTTTCTAGAGGCCTCAGCAGCAGGACTCTGAATATTCACTCTTAGCTGCTCTTCACTCTTTCACATTCAACTTCCAATGCCTGCTGCTTGATCTGCTCTTGTTCCCAATTCTGAATCTCTTTGGCACAGAATTTCCCAAGAGAACACCTTTAAGACATCACCTTTGGTCAGACAGCCAACATGATCCGAGGAGCCATGCCCACCCTGACCCCCCTCACCAGATTCAATCGCTTCATCTTCTCTCCCTTGCTCCAACAGCACTCAGAGCCTCTCTCTGTTATAGCCCTGAGCCTGTTAGTATATATTCTGGCCAGTTAGTGTATATTTCTCTTCCAGAAACCTGGCCTACTTCTCCTCTGCTTTCCCCAGGGCATCCATCACAGCCAGGCTCAATATAGGTCCTAAGTAAAAATGCATTCAGCGCTAATAATAATTGCATTTATTACGTGTTTACAATGTGGCGGGAGCAGAGCACTTTTAATGCATTAACTCATTTAATCGTCAAGTCAACCCTATGGGGTAAATGCTATTATTATTCCCATAACACTGATGAGGAAATGTGGCTTTAGAGAAGTTAAATGGCTTGTCCAAGGACATACAGCTAGTAAATGGCAGAGCTAGGCAGCCTGGCTCTCGAGAGTTTGCAAGTTACATGAAACCAAAGGACAAGCCGATAGATACTTAGGATGACATTGAAGCAAGCTTTGGAGTTCTCTATAGGCTGCAATGAGTTGAAATGGAAAAGGTGAAATATTACTGCACCAAACAGAATGTGTAACCAGTCCTGCCCTTCACTCCCAACCCAATTGCACATGCCTATGAATAGCGAAGATGGAGCTTAGCAGCAGCAAATCTGAAAAACCCTTTGAACTTTCCCCTTTCTCCTCATCTCCTTTAATCAACCATTTCCCAAAGAGGTTGTGGTCACCTCCATGATATTTTTCCCACCCATGCCTTCCTGTTCATTCTCACCGACTCTGCCTTTGTCTCAGACCCCACCTTCCCTCCCCTACACCACAGCAAAGTCTCCTAGGTGGCTCAGCCTCCATGCACATCTTTCTTCACACCGAGGGTGGCTCTAAAACCCTACTTGTCACACTTTCCCTTCAGGACTTCCTATCTCTCATGTGCTTAGTGCCGCATAATGTCTGATGAATGCTTCTTAAATGTCCAGGGTCTACCTAAGTGAGATTTCAATTGCTTCACTGAGTGTGGTAAATGAATAGAAAGAAAGGTGTGCACCGCCGATCCCCCCATGCCACAGCCTACCATGACCCTGGGTACCTCTCTGTTACCAGCTGATGTGGCAGTATCCTTTTCCTTCTTGCCCTGGGTCACCAGCATCTCTGTCTGATGCATACAGAACCATCTGATCTCCAACTAAATTAAAACACCTAGTGATTCATTCAAGGGCCAGATGTGTGGGCATGACTGGTAGAGCTGGGGTGTTTCCACTGAGGGCCTTTCTATCCCACCTAAAGCTTTACACATCAATTTCATCCTTAAGTATCCTATAAAGAAAGGAGGGCAGGGTCTTCATATTTCAAATGGGGAAACTAAGGCTCACAGAGGGAACACGAACTGCCAAACTAGGCCACACATGGAGTTCCAACTCCAGCACGTACACACAGTCTCTGGAGCACGTGTGGACATGTTAGTGACAGTGTTTCACTCACACTCATTCCTGCCGCCATGGGAGATGCAGGGACCTAAAATAGCACATACAGTCTGCACTGGCTAATCAGACTTATTAGTCACACTGCCAAAGATTGCCAGTCGCAGATGAAAGGAAGTAGGGCATGACCTGACCCATTAGCCAGCAAAAATCAGCTCTGCACTGAGGGCTGATGCACTGTTACCGTGTGTGTGTGGCAAAGGCGGGGCTGGCATGGGAAACAAGAAGAGATGGGACTGCAGGCACAGTGAAATTCCAGGCTCTGGCCAGTCTCTCAGGTGCCCACTAGGCTGCTGGCTACTCACTGTCACCCCACTTGCAAGCGTGGTGGAGAGGTCACCACTCCCTGCCCTTGCTGCAATGAATGCTGCTCAAAGGAGAGGCTGCACACCTGCAGGCCCATGACTTCTCTAGTTATCACTACTTATCATTGAAACATACAGCCAGCCCTCCAGCAACTCCTTAGCTCCCTTCTCTCCTTATTTTTCTCCATTGATTTATAATCACCTAATATTCTATAAATTTTATTTATTTTATTTTATTGTCTATCTCCCTTCACTAGAGCTCTGTGAGAGAAGGAATTTTTGTATGTTTTTGTCTGACTGTTGTGTTCCTCAGTGTCTAGAACAGTCGATATTTAAGAAATGAATGGGGTATCACAGCCCAAACTGCCCTTTGCCAGCCACACAGATCACAAAACACCATGGCGCACACAAGTGCCCCGGTAGCTCAGAGTGTGGAATGGGATGTGTGATTACAGGGAACTGCCTGGTGCTCCACAAGGGCTAATGTTGGTGTCCTTCCTGCAGGTCTTGATGTCATGACATGCACCCCACCCCCACCCACCCCTACAGCTGGGACAGGCTTCCCCCTCTCTCAGCTCACCTGGTTCTTCCTAGCTGAAACTTCAGCTTCCAGCTGACACTCTGCTCTATTATCCCAGACTCTTTCTCCATCTCACCCATTTTCCTTCTCATCTCCTTCCTCTTTCCCAGATAGTAATTCAATCCTATCAACATTGACTCAAGGTACCAGGCTTCTCCCAGAGTGTTCACTCAACACATAATTGTCAAGCATCTACAAGATGTCATACAAGGACAAAAAGAGGACATGGTCCCTATCCTCAAGGGGCTCCCAGGAGTCTAAAATGTAACTAGGTAAATAAATACTACTCGCTGTGATTAGTTCTGTGACAGAAAGATACCCAGAAGTCATGGGAGCCTGTGAGGAGCCCTCAACCCAGACTAGCTCTCAGGAGAGGTTATGTAAGCTAAGGCTCAGAGGATGAGGAGTCTTCCAAGTGATGAAGTAGGAAGAAGGAAGCTATTTCAGGCAGAGAAAGCAGGGCATGCCAGAGTCTGAAGATGGGCACGAGTCATTTGTAAGACAGAAGGGTTGCCATCTTCACAAGAAGTGGAAAAAATGAGGCTGCAGAAGAAGGCAGGTGTCAGTACACACGGGGCCTTGTGGGCCATGGTGATGAGTCTGGAATTTACCTGAAGAGCAATGGGGAGCCACTGAAACTGTAGGGCAGGGTGTGTGTGGAGCATGGTTCAGAGGGATGAGAGTAAACTCAGGGAAACAAGGGACACTCTGGTATTCCAGGTGAGTAGTAGAAGATGATGATGGCCTGGTGGTGGCAGTATTGACATGGAGGAGGGGACAGACTGGAACTAGAGAGGTAGGGAGAAGAGAAAAACCACTGGACTGGACTCAGGACTGGTTGGCTGTGGGATCTGGTTAAGGAGGGGAGAAACACTGATTTTGGTTGGGACCATGGTGGCTTTGAGGCACTGCTGAGGCATCCAAGGGGAGACTCGGGAGTAACATGTCCCTCAAGTAGTTCAGTCCTCTCCATGTTTATATTTGCCTTTTCTCAGTACTCCTGTACCCCAGGTCAGGGCTCAAGTACACACAGTGGATTCTTCCTAGCACAAAAAGGGCTGCTTGAGATATTGAGCAAACGAAGAGGGTGGCCATTCGCCATGAAAACATAAAAGAGAGCGGTGAAATCTCTTCTTCCAAACTCAGCAGAGAGTCTCTGTTAAGCTGATTCTGGATTTCCTGCTTCAAGATAAGGGTGCATTAGGTTTACCTTCGCCCCCTGTGCATTCTCCTTGAGGTTAATATCACCTAGCAAGTGATAGGTAAGCTATTGGGACTATCCCATGGGAGAAGAATGGAGACAGGTGTCGTCTATCTCAACAGTATCCCATCCTAGCAGAGACGTGGGTGCCTTATCGGCCAGTCCAGAGATCATTCAGGGAAACACCCTTGTACAAACAGTGGATGCTGATACCTGGAAGCCCAGGGGAGAGCAATAAAGGTTAATTACCCACAAAGACCAGGGTCCACCCCTTCCAGATCCTCCCTAGGGAGAAGAAAGGCATCACAATTGGGCTGGTGGACCCTCTGGAGCCTCCAACCCAGTTGGTGGTCTCTCTAAGTCATGAAATCTGTGCCAGAGTTAATTCAACAGACACGGAATCACCCAGAATTTTCACCCACAGGCAGGAGACCTGGAGTCAAATCTCTCCTCCACTATTTAGAAGCTGTGTGATCTCACACATATTACTTAACCTCTGAGCACCATTTGCCAATTCTGTAAAATTGATGTAACTAGTTTCCACCTTGTGGGATGCTTGAAGAAGAGTGTGAACATGAAAGAACTCCACAAAGCCTAAGCCACTGCATGATGGGAAGAGTTTTATCTCCAGAAGTTCCACTTCCACCATGTATTCCCCTTGCTGTTGTCCCGACCCATCCTCTCCTGTTAGTCCTCTTCTTCCAGGTGGATCAAGGTGTCCTCTAAACACTACAACTGTGTTCCTGAATCTTGTGGAGCTCCACTCTCTTTTTACTTAGAAGCAGAGACTCCAGGGAACACATTCTCTGACTTCAGACCTCGGAAGTGTTGTCATGGGCAGAGGTTCTAGACGGGATATGAGTAGTTCCTTGGATGGGAGTATAAAGATCTATGCTCAGAATCTGCTCCTTCCCTTCTCCAGCCTGGTTCCAGGGAAGACAACTAGCCCCACAAAGCCACCTCAGAAGTCTGTGCTTTTCACATGCACCCCAGATGATTCCAGAGAACAATGATTCAACTCATTTAGGGACAGTCACCCTAAATCACCAATATGGCCAGAGACAGTAGCCCTCTTGGGTTTGTTACAATTTAACACAAGGCAATGAATGCCTTATCCCAGATGGTGGCAGTGACAGGTAGGAGTGGCACTTGGAGTTTAGCCTCTTCACATGTCTTAGGTGGTACTTCATGTGTGTCACCCCAAGGGCCCATAAAGTGCAACTCTATTTTTGATCTGCTCACAGGTGAGCTTCATTTGTCCCCAGCCTCTGCTACAATCCAGCCTGGGAGTGTGGAGGGAACTGTGACCACCGTGGAAAGCACAGGTAATGGAGCAGCAAGGATTCCGTTTTCACTAGCCTGGGAATAACACATAGAGCGGATTAATGGAGGAAGACAACAGGGAGCCCCTCTCCAAAAGGACATAAGTTGGAAAGAAGAGAAGTAACCAAGGGAGATGATGAGAGGGGTCCTGAGCCCAGGAAGCACATTCAGCGGTCTTTGAGGAGGGTCCCATGAGAGCATGGCTCCGAGGACTGTGTAGGCCTGGGGAGTGATAGGATTTCAAAGCATCTTGAGAGGAAAGTCACCTATTCTTTGGCTCCATAACTGTATCGGTGAAAGCAGAAACTGGTGCCCTTTGTGGCTCCAGTGTCACCAGATGCACATCAGAAGAGAAGGCAAGAAGCCCAGGTCTGAAGGCCAACCGTATTGTAGATGCACCTGGCATGGGAAGAGGGAAGATATCTATGAGCAGGTATCTATTAGCTCTACCTTTGCAATACCTCTAGCACCTCCAGCAACATAGACACTTAGAGCCAGGTAGCACTTGGTGGGGATGCTGCACAGAAGACCCTAGCACAAAATCTGGGTGGAGCCAGAAGACTCTAAAGTCTCTCGTCCCTGAGTGTCTATGTTTCTGTATCTCTCCACTTAATCCAATCAAGTTTGAGTAGAAGATTTTCCAGGTGGGAGATAGTAGTAATCAATCTAGCATCGATTGACTACATTATTATATGCCCCCAAACTGTTCTTAACCCCTTAAGGTATTAACCCATTTATTCCTTATTTCTATAGACAGTTGGGATTTTTATGACCCCAAGTTCTACAGATGAGGAAACTGAGGCACAGAGAAGTTAAGTAACTTGCCTGTGACACCTGTTTTAGGCAGCACAGATCAGGTTTTACTAGAATAATAAACACCACCTAATCTCAGTGAGTTAAATCTCACTCATCCTACATGTCCACCATGGGTCAACATGATGACTCTAGAACCCAGGCTCGAGGAGCAGCCAGCATCATATAACAGTGACACCAGCATCTCACCATCGGTTCCTACTGTCACCAAAACTGTGGATGAGAAAGGTGGAGAGTTGAAGATCTGCAATTCAATACTTAGGTCCACATGTGATCCTGTGATGTCTGCCCTCACTTATTTGGCCAGAAGTAGTCACATGGGCACATGTAACTGCAAAAGAGTGGAGACATATAATCCTCTGTGTACCTTAAGGTGCAGAGAGCCTGATATTGATGAACATCGGTAGTACCTATCACAGTCCACAATTGGCAAAGGCTCAACCCCAGGGTATTCAGTTCCCAGCTCGACTTCTCTCAGAAGGAATGGCCAACCCTCTGTCCTGTGTGATAGTTAACAATTGGCATGGCTTAGGAAGGTTGGGAGTGGGGGGGCAGAAATTGGGGCCTTTCCTTGTCTACCCAGTGTCGCTCCTGTGACTCCTGCCACATAAGCTTCTGGTGAGTGTCACCTCACCTCATTCCACCCCTGCTCACATAAATCCTTTTCTGGTGCGTTTTGAATGCTGAGAGAGAGAGAGAGAGAGAGAGAGAGAGAGAGAGAGAGAGAGAGAGAGGTCAAGACAGAAGAGCCAGAGGGCAATTGGAAATCCTTGGTCCTGAGGAGCAGAAAACTTTAGCAGAAGTTCAACCTGATGTCTGATGCTCCTCCCATGGCTCACCAAATTGATGTCAGGAAACAGGGAGGGTTGGTGTAAAAGAGTCTTGGGTGACGTCATCCTGGAAACAGTAACGTTAGATGCTGAGGTTGGATTCCTGATGATAAAGGTAATTGTTTCTTTATGCCTGTCTCCCCACTCCCTAAGGAAGAAACTGTCAAGTTCACCTGCATATCATCAGCATTCAGCACAGGCCTGGCACAGAACAGACAGACCCTCAGAAACTATTTGGGGGGAGGGAATGCTAGAAGCAGATGTTTCAGAATGATGAGGAGATAGCCAGGCTGGCTTAGGCCCCTTCCAGGAGAGAGAATCTCCCACTAAGTGTTGATATACTATACGGGGGTCCTTGATGAAAAGCAGAACTGGGCTCAGGCCTGGGGAAGTGAGAAAGCTCACAGGCTGCCACTGTCCCTGCAGGAGCCAAACAGCTGGTTTCCCATGCTGAGCCTCACTGTCCTCCTTTCCAATGGAGCCCACAGTCCCTGGCCCTTGGGAAGATGGAAGGAGACTAGAATGGAACAAACCTGCAGGGGCCTCAACCTCTTCGTCAGAGTCATTCCAGTGTGCTTCCAATTCTTTAAGCATTCTAATCTCTTCCCATCCTGAGGCCCTAGCTTGTAATATAGTCCCTGTATCTGGAACATTCCTCCCTTCATTCTAGATTTGGCTAACTCATTCTCATCCTTCAGGTCTTGTTTTAGGGTCTTTTTCTCATAAAGGATTTCCATGAGGGTGCGTTCCACCCAGAATGTCAACTGGGCTCCCCTCACTATACACTCTCAAATCCCCACCCCCCTCTCTTTCACAGCTGCCACTGTGGGTAGATAAGTCAGGAGTTGGGATTCATCACCAAGAAGGCCAAAGCTATAAGAAGCCTGGATTTAGTTAAAGAGCTGCTTGAGAACTTGAAGTAATAGTGTATCAACTCAGAAGGCTGCCCAAAATAATCCCAACTATTGCTGAAATCAACTTTCCAAGGAGAATAGAAAAGGACTTCCCCTTGGAGAAGGTACTAAGCACAAGAGGAGCTTTACGAGGGCATCTTAGCCATCTCCCTGCCTCTGTGCTGGGCTACCCTGAAACCGTACCAGAGTAAGGAGACTTTCTGCACTGCTTAAAACTTGACAGTTTAAGATGAATTGGAAACAACCTGAACACCCAATAATAGGGGGTTGTTTAAATAAATTACAGCTCTACCATAGGATGAACCAATGGACAGCTATTTTATTTTTAAAAACCACAATATTGGAACCTCCTTAATGGCATAGGTCTGCCTCAGATGAGTTAAAGGGGAAAGCAAAATAGCTGAGGAAGCATTTTCAAAATTATGAATCACCAGGTAAACCTGAAGTATGGTGAGAAACAGTAATAATGCTATCAGGAGACCCAGAATCTCTCTTGGAGAGTGATGTATTTGTCGACTAGAAGAATGAATGTTTTTACATCAATGTACATTTCCACATGCAGCTAAGCCTGTAGTAAGGGGTGCTGCTCCACGTGCCCCCAGCAGGGCACTGGGAATGCCTTTATGTCCAGACATTTACCTGGTAAAGGGACAATGTAGGCCTGTCTGGGACAGGGAGGATGCCTGGGCCTGGCCAGCATCGGGCTGTGGGCAGGAAGGAGATAGGAAGGTGGTGCTTTCCAGGCTGAAATGAGATGTTGGTCCAGACAGCTTTGCAGGCCAGGCCAGGCCTGGTCAGGTTCTTATTGAAGCTCACGTGTCTTCATGCGAGACCCTTGCACAGCCAGTGTTTTCCCACTCACAAGCCAAGCTAGTTCTGGAAGGGATTGGCCTTGTACAGGGCACTGTCTCTCAACCCCACTCCAGTCTCCCCAACATGCACTCGTACACATATGCCCTGCCACCCCAGGTGGCAGCACTGATCACTTGTGTGACTCAGCCCGGAGGGAGGAGTGCTACAGAGCAGGTGACCAGAGGCTGGGCCCAGGCCAGGGTGTCCAGTGCTCCTTCAGCCCCACCAGCTCCAAGACAAGTGGTTCATCCAGTGCCCCAGTTTTGAAGGGCTATACGTGCCTGCGTGCCTTTGCCCTGTGACTGGTGTGACCACCACACAGTGTGTTGCCAGGAGAGGGTGGGTCCCCTGGACACCCCACAACCCAGGGTAACACAACCACTAAATGAGAAGGGGAGATGATATGTTAGAGACTCCTGTGTCTTTCAGGCACCTGTGCGTCTTTGTGCCGCGCCTCGTTTTTCCGTGTCACCACATGAACATATGCCCTTCATCTCCACACACGACCGTCATCAGCACACCTCCGCACAGAACATTTTGGGTGCCACTCTCCTGGAGCCGTTGAACATGCTCTGCCCAGATGGCTGTGTTACCATATGAAATCACCACATTTTTGGTATCAGATAATGGGCTCCTTTGGCATCCCTGACCCCTGTCACTCCTGAAGTGCGGCGGTCCCCATCAGAGGGCACTGGCAGAGTGAGGTGAGAATGTTCTTTCCAAACACCTCTCAATGATGCTTTTTTTTTTTTAAAGCTGACAATTTAATGGTTTAATTTTAGGCCTTGTAAAATAATCTTTGTATCCAATCCACCTCATTAAAGCAGTCAGAACAAAATGTTCCTGGTCTCCAAATGGATGCATCAAAGCAGCCAGATCGAAATGTCACATAGCCACTTGTGTGTGTGCACGCACACACATGTGCCTTTAAGAGAGTGCATTAGGGTCACTGACTACATGGTCCCTTTTGCGAACATTTGGGCCAGCCCAGGTACCTGTAGGCCCATGGGCCTTGTTCTATGTACAGTGCATGTGTCCATGTAGAGAAGGTGCCCATCAGCTTTGTCTGCCAGAATAGCCGGTCAAGGTGTTCCACCTGTGACCTTGACTCCACACTTGGCCAGGATGAGGCAGTGAGGCTGATCCATGTGAAGAGCTGCTATTTGCACCTCCCTCCTCATTCTGTTTCATCGCTACCATCAGTTCAGGTAGCTTTTAACAAGTCCCTCTAGTGAGAAGTCATACAATGCTTCCTAAAAGAGAAAGCCAGGCCCTCCCAGGCTGCAAATCCCATTAGAGAGAAGAGGAATTGAGGACTGTGGGCCTTGTGGGACCCCAGCCTTTCAAGGTTTCAGGGTGGAGACAGGAGAGGGGCCCAGCCTCCTGGGTAGTCTGGAGGGTGGAATAGGGCTGGAGGAGAGTATAAACAGATGGAAGGTGGGACTGAGTAGGCTTCAGGGCGCATGGACTGGGCACAATACAAAGAAAAGATAGGCTCCGACACCCACCCCCATGCTGCACCCTTGTTAGGGGTGGGACTCAACTCTCTTGCCTGGACAATTGCAAAAGTCAGTGACCTCCCTGTGGCCTTCTCTCCCTCCCCAAACCACAACGCACACAGTGTCCATAGTGAACCTTCTAAAACATAGGCTCAACCTCATCACTTCCAGTCTCAAACCCTCTGCTGGTTCCCTCAAACTATATGGCCTGGGATATTCAGTGGGATCTGGTGACAAAAGAGGATCCAAGGGCAAATAAATCAGGAGACAGCCTTGCTCAGCAAAGCAAACAGGATAGATCAGTATCTATAATACGTTAATGTGTACCTCTTTCACTCCATCTTTCTCAAGGGACATGGCATTCAGCAGAAGCGAGTTGGAGATACAGAGGTTCAACATGCCATATGTGACTCCCTGGGACCTGATGCCTGCATGCACCCCCACCCCCTTCTCTTGACTCATGCTGTTCCCTTAACTGGAATGCCTTTCTTGGCCTTCCCCATTGCCTGCCTAACTCCTACTTACCTTTCAAGACTTCTAGACTGTGCCTCCTCCAGGAGGCCTACCCTGGTTTTCCCGACCCACTGCCCATTCCTCAGTCTCTAGGCCATGCCTGTCTCTGACTTGCCAGTTATCACGTATTAAAATAATTTCCATATTTACTGCCCTCATGGCATTATGAACTCCCTGGAGGCAGGGTCTGGGCCTTATTCAACACTGGACCCAGAGCCCAGCACAGGGCCTGCCAGTTCTCAGTGAATTCTGCATGGAGAAATGGGACAGAAAGAGCAGCAGAGAAAAAAAGAGAGAGTATAAGAGAGAGGGGGATAGAAAAAAAGACGGAATGGGAGAGCAAACATTGAATATATGGAGGCCTTTGTCCAGAAGCCTTCAGAATACTCCAGGTTCTATGTCTTGAATTAATGGACTTGAAATTGAACAGCTGCACGTTATATAAGATACTCTATACAGCTTCAGTGAGAATATCCACTTGCTCTTGGCTTATTGGAACCCAGTGAGGCTGCAGCCCACACATGGTGGCGAGGCTAGCACCTTAAGCGAGTCCAGCACCTAATTCAGCAGTGCTTAGTAGTTTGATTTAAAAAAAAGTGCAATAAAATGTTCAGGTGGGCCATCCCTCAGGTCAACATTTTATAGACGAGGAGAAACCAATATTTGATCATCTCAGATGTGCCTACAACTTTGCCCTAGTATCTGTTCATTGAACAAACACTGGGCACCCAGAAAGTGCCAGACCCTGCACCAGGTAGGCACGGTCTTAGCCCTATTGGACTCACAGCCTCATGTAGGAGATGCTCTTACCTGGGCACCAGCCAGATTGAAGACGGGTAGGGTTTCCCAGCTTGATCTGAAAGGCTTTGCTGCTAATTCACTCAGTGTTTATTTACTGAGTGTGTACTAAGTACTGTCCTAGTGCCAGAGACACAGCAGAGACTGACCATGTTGAAATGCCTGCCCTTGTGGGGACAGACAACATTTAGGGACTTGATTCTTCCATTGGGCCCTTGGGACACTGTGAGGTGCTCTGTCTCTTTCTCTGCTTACAGCTTCCTCTTGACAGCTCAGTTCACTCCATCACTTCCCAGGCTTTCAAAGGCTTGTCGCCACTGAGAAAGCTGTGAATGCCAGGTTTCCTGGAAGGAGCCTGGGGCGAGTGGTTAGTGAGTAAGGATGGGGCCAAGGCTTTGGAGACTAGACAAGATTGGGACTGCTCAGCCTTTTGTGTGGGGAAGACAGATTGGGCCATTTACCAAAATACCAATAGCCATTGGTAGAATAGCCAGGCAGCTCAGAGAGAAACTTGGGTTTAAGAGAGAAACTTGGCCTTGGTATTTTCTTTGGAGGCCATACCCACTGGCTACTAGCTATCAGCCCCAGGTGGGGCAGGAAGGATGCACATGTTCAGTCCCAAGTTGTAAATGACCCTGTGTCCTAGAGTTACATTTGTCTCTGATTCCACGAATCACTGGTCAGGCCCAGAGACACATCTGTCACCTCTTTCTGCCCCACCTTTTACCAGGTCCTTCCTTAACAAAGATGACCAAGATTTTTGGTCTAAGGACCAGGACCGTGAATTGTGTCTCCAACAAGTGTACATGCTGCACAAAACCATGTCCACTCTCTCGCTTGCTCCCCTGGCATCCTTGGGCACTGGTGAGCCAGCTGGCCCCTTGGGAGAAGCTTCTTATAAACAAGCAATAGGACACTTAACACAAAAGGAACCTTTAGAAAAATTAATCTTCCACAAGAGAACTCACCAAAGAAAGAGGTCTGTGCTTTTCCTGGCTAAATGAGAATTTAACATTTATTTCTCTCTGCAATCAGATTCACTCTTTTCCACTCAAGCTCGCCCTCCTGAGCCCTTCAGTAGCTCACTGCCCAGGTAAGCCACATGCCCGGCCCTGCCACTGACCCTGACTCTGCCTTGTCATTTGTAACTTTTTGGAGTGGCTATAAGTGGCTTCTTTCCTTCTAGGGATGGAAATAAGATGAAGGGGAGTCAAGAAAAGGCTCCGTGAGTGACGGGAAAGACAGTCCCTGCAGTTGTGCACCCCACTCTACCTCCCCCAGCCCCCACAGGGCTGTGGCTTGGAACATTCTGCTGGCCTTATGGCCTTGCGTGGGATTCTCTCTCCCTGGTGTTGGCTTGATGTGTACTCTTTGTTCTCCTTAAGCTTGTATATTAGTGGCTCTAAGGAATGCCCCTAGGTTTCTGTATTTCAGACCCCATGGGGAAAGGATTGGGGTCTTTCCACTGCAGCACAAAGTAGGGTGCCTACAGAAATATGCAGCCTTGACTATAGAACAGATCTGCCAGCCCTGGGGGACCAAGGCACCAGAAGGACTCTGTGAGTCTGCTGTGCGTGTTGCCCACACAGCCTGACCACCCTACAAATGGCAAAAAGGCAAACTGGTTCACATAGCCATAGCTGAGTCACCCCTTGTATTTGGTTGGACAAACAAGGACAACATGAGGCTGAGGGCCTGGCAAGGCTCACCCTCAGAAGGAGGCTTCACCTTAAGTGTTCACAAACTTCTTGGGCCCATTGTGGGGACCACTCTGCGAAGCTTTCCTGCAGGCTGTCCAGTAGGAGCAGACAGGTTAGAGGCTCCACCTCCAGCCAGGAGCTAGGCCTACTGCCTGGGCAGCACCCACCTGCTATGCCCCCTTGCTGAAGCTCACCTTCTCGCTGGGTGCTAGACAGCAATGACTGCATCCAGCTGCTCCTGGGCATTTTCCTGGGACTGAGTTCCTTGTATTTTCTGAAAGTTCTTGATCCTATCATCCCTTCTCCCCACATTTGCTCTAGTCAGGGAGCAAAGAATCTGGTGTGTGTGTGTGTGTGTGTGTGTGTGTGTATGTCACTTTGCATGTACACACTTGAGCATGCATGTATGGTCCATATGTCTGCAGGCATATATGTGTATGTGCAGGCCTATGTGTACCCAGGACAAAGACAGGGGCTTTTTCCTAGAGAATAGGGGCCTAGAAGTCCCCAAGTCCATTACTGGGACTGACGTTAATGGTGGAGGGCAGACCCTGGTTCAGCTCCATAGGCATTGTTTCTGCTTCCACTTGGTGGGGTTGCAGGAAGAGCTGGGTTTACAGCTCAGGGTCACATAGTTCAAAAGCAACAGCACCTAGACAAGCTCCCATGCACATGATTCTTCGTTTTTACTACCACCCCAGAACAGAGAGAAGAATCTCCCTCCTGCCCATCCCATGTAGAAAGTCCTAAGCAGAAGGAAAAAGTGATGCTTGTTGGGTTTAAAGGGTCGTAGAGCTTGAGAGGGGACTCTTAGGCATTGTGTCTCCCAGGAGTATCCAGCAGAGTACTGAGCCCCTGAAGGACACTCAGTCCTGTCTACTTGCTTGTCACCTTCTAGGTACCTGGGAAAGAATTCTCTGCACTCTATGGCCAACCATGCATCTAGACAGACTCCTCAGCTGAACTGGCTGGGAGGGCCCCTCTTTTAGAACTCATCCTTGACCTCCTGCCTTTGTGAAGTCCAGCCCCATCAACCATCGTCAGTTAACCCCAATTGCAGCTAGAAGGATGTGGGTTAAACAAGAGTCTCCCAACCTTGGCACTACTGACATTTGGGTGGGGAAAGTCTTTGTCGTGGGGCCTGTCCTGTGTCCTGAGTAGCAGGACCTGTGAGCTGATCTCCAGAAGAGGACCTTAGCTGGCTGCTGACATATGATTTGAGTCTTTGCATGTGCTCCCCAAATTTGGCTTCAATCTCCAGGCCTCATGGGAGTCATTTTGGACAGCTCCCTGCCTCCGAGCGGGATGCTGCCCAATCAGTGGATGCTTTTGTGATCCTCAGAATGAAGAAGTGCTTTCTAACATCTAACCGTGGTCTCTCCAGCTATTCCCTCGACTTGTATCCTCTCTTTCCTCCATGGACGTGGAAACCACTTCTCAAGAACATCTGAGTGAAAAAAAAGGCTCAATGTGTCGTTCTTGCTTTGACTAAACTCCATTTTCAGGTCCCCTCGTTTTGCTAAGGTTATCCCATTGGGTCTAATGCCCACCATGATGCTCTAGCTCTGTGATCTTAGGTAGGTCCCTTCACCTCCCCCGGTTTCAGTTGTTCTCATCCATAAGAAGGGGCTCTTAATCCCAGGATTGTTGTGACAAGTGCTTGGCATGGTAACTGCATGGGAAATGTTAAAGAAAGAACAGCATGTGAAGTGTGTGAGCTAAGTAGGTGCGTGTAATATTGGACAAGTACCTTCTTTCATCTTTCTAGACTTCAGTTTCTATACCTCTAAAATTGGAATAAACATTGTATCAACCATCAGGGTTTTCTGAGTATCTAATTTGAAAGCAGGTGGGTGCACTATGCCAACAGCGCTGGGCCCTGGGCGCTGCCCCCCTTCTCAGTACCCTGCTTCCCTACCCCCTCCCCAACCAACTCTCCCCTATGTCCTCTGCTTCACCTTCTCATAAAGCTGTCACAAACCAGGACATGGCCATTTCCTCTGCCTACACAGGCAGTACTTGTTTATGCTAACGTTTTTCTGTGACCTGGACAACATGTCCCACGCCATGGACCAGCTGGAGCCACAGACTCAGCTGCTCCCTCAGGGGGGCTGGTTGGAAGTGGGCCAACTCAGGCCAGGCCCAATTCTTCCCTTCCCCTCAAAGGAGAAGATGCTGGGAGTGGGGGCCTCTGCCCAGGATCCGTGGGCCATAAATTGTTCTGATTTGACAGCAAGGAGCTTGTCCAAGGCTGGAAGAGTCCATTAGAGGCCCTGACAGAAACCTGCTTGTTGCCTCTCCGGACTAGAAAGCACAGCTGGGGTGGAGCTGGCCAACAAGAAGGTGTGTCTACACTCCAACAAAGGCGACAGGAAGTGCTGCTGTGGCCGCACGTGCTAGAAGCACCAGAAGTGTACAGACAGGCGTCCAGCTGCCCAGGCCTCAGTAAGTACCTCTATCCCCTCCAGAAGCCATATTTCCACTTTCTTATGGGCTCTAGGGCCACCTTAGAATAGTAGGCCAACACCCAGGTCCATGAAAATGTTTTAATTTGTACTTATTTTAACTTCAGAAGAAAAAAAATGAATCTAATAACCATGAATAAGTAATGATTAGTCCAGCCTGGATAATATTTGTCTTTATACCCACAGAGTTGTAAAAGTACATATTTTACTGTTGTTTATGAAGGAAGGGCCCACAAAGGCAAAAGTATCTAGAGCCCATGAAAGTCCAGATATGGCATGGCCTCTGCTCAGTTCCAGGACCTCTCCATCTGCTTGAGGCACCATCTGCCTGTCATAGAAGCTCTGGCAGCCCACAGACACCCTAGGGTCCTTCCTGACCATAGCCAGCATCCTGGATGCAGGGCACACAGGGCAGGTCAGCTCCCTGCAGCCCTGCCCCTCTTCCTTTCCTCCAGGTCTCACTTCTTATCAACCAGCTTTCCTCAAATGCATTTCCTCCTTTGTTCAACAGCTCTCATGCCTATCACCTTCGGTTCCCTCCCTACTATCCCCTTCCCCCAAAACACACACACTGAAGCCACCAGCATGAGGTAGGAGTGTCTTCTCCATTTGTAAAGGTCTGTAGTAAGAAGAAGACAGGCTTAGGTGTCTGGGTAGAAGTCCAAGTTCAATTGCTTACTTGCTGTGTGCCCCAGGGTAAGTCTCATTGCCTCTCTGACTCTCAGACCTCCACCCAGAAAAAGGGGATGCTAGCATGCCACAGAGGACCTTGGAGGTTGAAAGGATATCCCATATGGAAAGATACATGACATGGTAACTGGTATACAGTAGGATTTCAGTACCCATGAGTCCCCTCCTGGGCAGAAGAACTTGATACTGTCCTCACTTACCCTTCCCCAGGCTCCTTCGAGCTCCAGCATCTCCTCTCATCCCACATGCCCTCCTGTTCCCCTGCTTTCACACACAAACATGTAACTGCATTGGGCACGTGCTACCTGTCCTGGACATGGGGCCGCAGAGATGACTCTCACCTTGTCCCTGTCCTTGATGTCACAGCTAGAGAGAATCAAGGCAGGGTGAGCCAAGTGGAGGAGGATCTTATAGAGAAATGGCTTGGCTTGAATGAGCCAACACAATACAGGCAGACCTCAAAGATATTGCAGGTTTGGTCCCAAACCACTGCAATAAAGGAAACATTACAATGAAATTAGTCACCCAAAATTTGTGGTTTCCCAGTGCATGTAAAAGTTATGTTTATACTACACTGTAGTCTTTTAAGTGTGCAATGGCATTCTGTCTGAAAAAGAAAAATGTATGGACCTTAACTAAAAATATTTCATTGCTAAAAAATGCTAATCATCATCTGAGCTTTCAGTGAGTTGTAATGGTTTTGTTGGTGGACAGTCTTGCTTTGATGTTGATGAAAATGCATTATTTGTGAAGACATACCATGGTATGTCTGGAAGCAGTAACAAAGCACTCCCTTTGGGCCCATGACTGTATTAGGCACTGTGCTAGGTACATGCACGCCCTTCAACACCCTGGCAAGGTAGGCAATCCTGTACCCATTTTACAGATGGGAGAACTGAGGCTCAAGAGCAAAATGGTTTGCTCAAGGTCACACTGCTAAAGTGGCAGAGCAAGCACTTGAACCCACCTCTGTGTGTCTCTGGATGCTTTTCACTGGGCTGCCCTGCCTTCTTAAGCTGGGCACTGTGAAGGACTCAGAGATGAACTCCAAGAGATGTCTCGGGTTAATGGGGGAGACTGGTCATGTGATTGATACCTACAGAACCCGAAGAGGAGGCATAAGTGAGATGGAGGGCAGATGTGAATGTCAATGATGACTCGGAAGAGGAGAGCATGAACCAACCTTGCTGGGAGCTTCAGAGATGACATCATGGTAGAGACAAATTGGAGTTGAATGTTGCTGGACTGGTGGTTTTGGGGTGATAGCATTTTGTGATCATCGACCTACATTGCTAAGGAATCCAAACATCTCTCTGAGCTCCATTTTATGTATGAGGAAACTGGGGTCCCCAAAGGTTAAATAACAGTCCCACTATTAAGAACGTGCTGAGCTGAATCTTGATCCTGGGTCCTCCAAGTCCAAAACGGTCCTCCATGCACTCCTGGCAGAGGCAACTAAAAAACATGCCTGGGACATGGCTGGAGAAGGGAGGTGAAAGAGAAAAGAAACTTGGTGGACAGGATAAGGCTGCATTGTGGGGTCTTGACTGCCAGTTTAATTGTCAACTGGGGGTGGGGAGAGGTATTGACAGCTTTTGAGCCAGAGAGATATAGGATGACACTTGACTTTGTAAAGATTCACCTTGTACCTGGTACAGGTGGAAATGGGCAGGGTAAGGGGAAAAAGAAGTGAGATACTCTCCTTAGTATTTAGGTAGAAATTCGCTGAGCCAGGGGGCCTCAGATGCGGGCGGGCATGGGGTGGAGGTGGGAGATTCTATAAATGGAGACTAAACAGAACACAGGTAGTTCCCTTTTAGGCCCACGTGACCAGGCCCCTCTGATCCCATCTCCTTCCACTATCGCCTTCCCCCTTGCACACTGGTGATGCTGACTAGCTGTTTATCCTGGAAAACACCAACTTTGTCCCCACACCAGGGCCATATTACTTGCTCAGTATTTCCTCTGTCCAGAACTCCTCACTTTGGATCTTTGTGTGGCTGATTCCTTCTCCTCACTCAAGTCTTGGCTTAAATGGCACCTCCTCAGAGAGGCCCTGACAACCTTATTGAACAAACTGCCCAGTCACTGCCACCTCATCCTGTGTTATGCCTCATGGCCCTTGTTTTAGCTGAAGTTAGCGTGTGTGTTTGTGTACCGTCCACATCCCTCTACTTGGGCATCTAATGCAGTGTGCTCAAGGGAGATGGGAACCTTGTCAGTTTTGTGCACTGTATTTTCTGTGCATCAACAGAATCTGGCATGTACCAGACGTTCCAGAACTACAAGTTGAATGGCAGAATGGATGAGCATTTGAGTGGGGTGGGTGGGTGGGTCAGTGGAGGGTAAACATGGGTCTATCTACCATCTACTCTCAGTCACTCCAGCAATGGTGCACTGGGGAACTAGAAAACAATAGATCAAAACTTGCAGATGGATTGTCCAATCCCATGTGGGATTCATCCATGGCATGGTTTATTTTTTGAGGTACTGGGTCAAGGGGCAGGACAAGAGAAAGTATAGGCAATGGGCCTGGGAATTTGAGGTTGAGTGTCCTCTGGCATCAGGGAGAGGAAAAGACCAACTTGGGAAGGGTGGAGGTATAAGACTGAGGGCTAGAAATAGCTATGGGTGGTGCTCACCATGTGCGCAGGAATGAGGAGCCTGGGTGGCATCCTCATCGTGACACCCTCCCCCATGGCTGTTGTCCACAGTAGTGCATTTCTGCACTGCACTGTGGGCCAGGCAGAGAGGTAGGCATGAGAGTCTCTGCCTTATGCTTGGGCCTGAAGCTTCCCTGCTTGGCACTACCTCTCCCAGAATGCTGGAAAAAGGGGAGCCACACTGGGAAGCAGGTTCAGGGTGGCAGAGTCCAGAGCCAAAAGGTTGAGGGAGTCTGCTAGCCCTGCCAAGAGCCCCCTTATAACCCTTTATCTGTCTCCTAGGGACACCATCTCCAGGGTAGTGATTGTTATACCGTTAATAGCATGCTCAATAGCATCCTCTATACCATCGGGCAGCCTCCCCTACCCCCATATGGCCAGAGAGAAGAGCTAAGGCCCTGCCCCATTTTTCCTGTGGCCTACGAGTCCTGGGCAAGCAATGATCACAACTGCCAACCCTAACACAAAGCCTATGTTCTACCCCACCCCTAGTCCCCAGCTGATCATCTCAGCAAGGACAGCCACACAGCCAGAGTGCATCTCTAGTAATGCTTTATTGTTCTGCTGATAGGGTCACGTGGTTCCTGCAATCCCACCTCCCTTGTCTCACCTTAAGTGCCCTATCCCCCCACCCCACTCCTACCCAGAGTACACTCATGAGAGAACATATCTGTGTATGTATAGATGTGTGTATGTGTATCTATATATACACAAATACATGTACATGTTGTAACTATACAGTATTTATAGATAGAAATGAAATCAGCTTAAAAATTACAACATTGGCTAGAACCCAACCCAATCTAGTTTATTCAACCAAAAGAAAAAAAAAAGCACCAGTTGGTGTTTCAATAGAATCAGAATTTCCACATGAACCAAGATGGCTGATGGGTAGGATAATCATGTTTGAATCAAGACCCAGCTGGCTGGGTTGACACTAGGTCCTACCATCTGGCTGGCTGGCCACCTGAGCCGGAGGCCAGGTCTCTGTCTGAGTAAGGGGACATCGGCCTTCTACATCAGGCACAGACAGATGCATGTTTGCCACATCTGCTTTTGCTCGGCCTGTGTGGTAGGAGCAAGCATGTTTATTTTCCAGACATGACAGTAAGAGGCCAAAGGCTGCATGGGACTCCAGGGAGTGGCAGATCAAGGGTGGGGCCCAAGACAAAGGAGACTTGTTTATTGGTCTCTTGAGATTTGAGCAAGGAAGGTCCACCCACTACTCTCAAGTCCCTAGCTATTCCAAATCGTCATTCACTTAGTAGGGGCATGTCAGTGCCTACTCTTTAAATCAGCCTCATAAAAATCAGCATCGTACTGTGACAAATGAAACTGCTCGTGATGCTCGGGGCTGTCCTGTGCTCTGTCCCCATGCTCAACCACTGCAGTTCAATTTCTCTGGAAAAGCCAGTTTAGGGCCAATACTGGGCCCAAAGGTAAGACTAGAAGCCCCTTTCCAGTGTCAAAAAAGCTCCAAACAGAATGGTCTGGCCTCTCAGAGGGGCAGAGAGTAGGGAGCACATACTGCTCTCTTGCTCCTTCCCCAGCAGGTAGGGAGACCACAGAATATAGGCTTAGGGGTGGGGTGGGGTGGGATGGAGTAGAGGTAGGACAGTAAAGTTTTCTTCCCTTCACCTGTATATGCAGAGGGGCTTCAGAAAAAGGGACGGGCAGCTAGGGGGCATGGGGCAGGCCTCCTTGGTCTTTTCATGCCAAGGGGCTAGGTGGTGCTACCCTAGAAACAGGACGAGGTTTACAGCTTTGTCTCTGGGCCAGCTGCCTGTAAGGTGGGGAAGGAGTCTCGAATCTTCACCACTTCCATGGCACACAGGTGCCCGAAGACTTTGTTGTACCAGTCAGGAGAACGACCCCTGGGGGTAGAAGCAGAAAAGCATGAGCCATGGCTTCCTCCAGGATCCTTTCCAGGAGAAGGAAGAAAGGACTGGCCCCCCCAGCCCCCCAGGGATCAATGGCAGGGGGCACATTTGGGGAGGGTACCAGATAAAGGGGGATGGTACCTGAGGTCTGCACGGCAGATATGGGTTAGGCGGGAGCGGCCCAGGCCACAGGGCTCCATGAGGTACTGGGAGGTGAGCACCAGTGCCCTTACACCCGACTCGGGCACAGGTTGCTCAGGCTCCATAGATTGGGAGACAAGCAGGCACCCTCCACGGGGCAGGTCAGAGCGCCACATCCTGCGGGGAAGGGACACACACATTCAAGTTCCTGACGCTAGTTCTCGCCACCTCCTCAACCCCCTAAGAGCAGCAGGTGACAGCTGGAGCCCCTCACCGAAGGACGACGAAGTCGCGGCAAGGATGGGGTGCCATGCTGTCGGTGACGTAGTGGTACAGCTCAACACCTGGCATCAGGGACTCCAGCACCTGGGCCCGCAGCAGGTCCTCATCCCAGAGGGCCCGCTCCCGCAGAATGCGGTTCAGCACCAGAGCCGGGGGTGCTGCCACCTCCGTGGATACCTTCCACATTCGCAGGGGGTGCTCATCTGGTGCCTACAGGCCACGGGAGTGGGGACAGGAGGCAGGTATCAGGACTGGAGTAGTCCCACTCAACCCCAGTCCTGGGCTGCCCTCAGTCCAGATCCTGAGGAGGGAAGGTCACAGGACTACTGTGCTAACCCCCACCAGAGAGGCCATCCCCGTAGTGCCTGTCCTCTTGCTCCTTTCTGGAGGTCTTCTTCTCTCCCTGCTCAAAGCACAAAGATGTGACAGACATCTGTTTTCTGAGGCCTACCAAGCTCTACCCTGAAATGGACACAGCTCTGTTTCTGGAAGTGAACTCAAAGAGAAGATGGTGATGGTCCCCAAGGAACTCCCTGCCTAGCATGGGGAGTAGCAAACATACACAGCAGCAAAAGCTGCACCAGCCTCTAACCCCAACCCGTCAGGGAGGTGTCACCATGATTGCTTGGTACATGACAAACCTCAGGCGTACAGACTTAGTCATCATCAGAATTTGAGAAAAAGCATGGTTAGTGCCAAGAGAGAGGCGCAGCGAGAAGTCACCTGCAGCCCAGGGCATGGCGGGAAGCTCTGAATGGAGGTGGGGACATATCCAGGTGGGGCTCACAGTGGCTGGGAGATACAGTGCTTGGGGCAAGTCAGGCCAGGTAGCAGGACAGCAGAGGTGGAAACACAGAGGCACTGTGGTCCAGATGGACGTGAGGTGCGACAAGTACTGCGACACCCAGAGCGGGGCTTTGGGAAGGAATTCTGGCATGTTATCCCCAAAAGAGATCCTTGCTCTGCTGGAGGACACTCTCTTGAGTATGAGGCCAAGGTGCAGCAACAGTGGCGGGAGAGTCCTTCCTTTGGAGTTGCTGACCCACTTGCCTGCACCACACCCCGTCCCAGCCCCACAGCAATGGTGGGAAGGGTGGGACTTACCTTCTTGCAAGCCAGCTCTGTGTGCTGGGGCCCTGGCACGGTTGTCCAGCCCTTGAAGCGCTCAGCAGCATCACGCAGCAGCTCCTGCACGCTCTCTTCCATGAAGATGCTCAGGTTCACGCCAGCGGCATGGGCCTGCCGCAGCTCAGACAGGGCCGGGCCAGGAGGGCTGAGCTCGGCCTCATTGTAGGATCCACACAGCTGCAGCACCACATCCTGGGGCACCTGGGAGGGCATGCACACACCATGCTGGGGCTATGGCGGGGCAGCAGGCAGCAGCAGTCCCAGAGACCACAGGGTCAGTCGCATTCATGCTAAAGGGGTGGAGAGGCCTGGCTACTGTGGTGAGGTCAATGAGAATCTTGCAGTGATCAGCTGGAAGTAGGATGTTGACGGGTGTTGTCAGGTTGTGTCCTATCCCTGACTTGGGGTACAAAGATCGGCCCTGACAGTGGCCCCGGGTTTGGAAAGTGGGCGCCATGGCCTGGAGTTACTCACCTGGAAAAGTTTCTTGCACTCACTGATCATATGTGATAGTCCCTGGGTGGCAGCCATGTTGTCACTCAGGTCCCTGGGGCCTGGACGGCCACCCAGGCCGCGCTTGCCCTTGGTCCTGGAAAGAAGGGCCGAGAGGAGAGGATGGCACAAGATAAGATAGCTCCCAGGCTGGTTTCCCAGCTTCCTGGAAGCCACTTGCCGGTCCTGAACATGAAACAACCTGCTGTCCTTTAGAATAATGTCCTGCTTCCCAGCATGCAACCAGTCGCAGGCCCCCGAGGAGTCAGGCTGACCCCTTGTGGTAATGCCTGGAAACTGCAGTGCTAGTCCTGAAGGGACTGGGAGGGGACTGGGAGGGGGAAGCAGGACAAACCTGCCCGGCCCGGCCCAGGCACAAGCTACCTGCTACCCCATATCACCTGAGTGAGGAGTTATCCTTCTTGGAGATGTTGAGGTGGAAGATGGACGGTGCCAAACACACTGCTAGGTTGCCCGCTGTCATCTGGTTTTCCTCAGCAGAGGCGATGTCACTTAGGAAATACAGCAGGGTCTGTAGCACCTCTCTGTTCTCATCGGGGAGCAGCAAGGTGGCGGCTTGTGCTGCTGGCAACCACTGATCCTTGGGAAGGACTGTGGACAAGGAATGGCAGAAGGCCTTCCTTATTCCCTTAGAACCTCTGGCAGCCAGCCCCCCAACTCCTAAGAACACAGAGGAAACAGGGGTCCCAAGGGAAGCCGGTGGGAGACAAGGGCTGAGGTGGGAGATCCATGGGTGCTAGATCCAGCTCTGCTGAAATGCAGTGTAAGCTTAAGTAATTCTCTATCTTCAGGGTCTCAACATGTCCTTCTTTATAGTGGCCTTGGGGAAATAAAAAGTGTTTTTTCTCTGCTGGGCTTCCCCAACTCCAGATAGTCACTCCCCCCCCCCCAGTGTGCTTGGGTGTGGCTGCACTGTCCACACTAAGTTTATCTTCCACAAGGCCTAGGATTTGAGCAGTTGACAATAGGCAGGGACAGGTATGAGCAACTCACGCTGGTAGATGTGCAGGAAAGTCGTGGTGAGCTTGCTGGTGAAGATGGGCTCAGGCAGGTCTCGGAAATACTGCTTGACCAGGTCAGCCACATCGTAGGCTGAGTGGCCCTCATAGGAGATAATGTCCAGGGAGCTCTCGGTCACTTCACGCAGGTTCTGGATCCTAGACTTCACCCCAGACTTGCGGAAGATGCCCACCTGGCCCATGCAGGTTAGAAAAGGAGGGAGACATGGAGGAAGACTGTGAAGCCAAAGCTTGGAGGGGAGTCACAAGTATAGACCACCCCTCAGACTTGCAAGCTTGGCAGGCTTCCTGCCAATCAGGGCTCAAGTAAAATGGTGAAACCAAAGGAAAGAAGTTTTTATAGCTTTGGGCCAAGGAGAAAGATGGTTTTAGTGTGAATGAGAAGGAAAAGGGGGGCTCAGGCTAAAGCAGACTCTTGGAAGATGGGGACTACAGTGACTGGACCAGAAAGAAGCTAGCCCAGAACTCGGTGGAGGGTGGCTTTGGCTCCATCCTTGCTGGGTCTTCCTGAGGCTAGGAGAAAGCTCTCTGCGGGACCAGCCCAACCAAGGGGAAGGAGCAAAACGGAGCAGCTCCCGTGCCTAATTTTTTAGCCTTATACCTCCTCCCCAGCACCATCTTTCTACAGGCTGCCCATGAGCACACACCTGGTCCAGGCAATGTCTGCGCAGGTAACGCATGGCTTGCTGAATGCTCTGTGGCAATGGCTGGCCTGTGCGCTGCACGTGGATGAGGGGTGGCACCCCAAACACGTGCAGGCTCCGGTAGTCTGGGGTCTTGTTCCTTTTCATGAACTTGGGCATTGACCTGTTTGAAGGAGTGACAAAAGATCAGGAAGGGGTGTGGGGTAGGCCAGGGCACAGCTTGGAGACTCTGTCTGTAGTCTCAGGGGGGCTCACGCAGGGGTGAGCAGGGTAAGAAACACAACCCATGTCCGGACTCAACATTCGCAAAGTACCTGCTCTGGGCCAGCCCTACGGACACAGGGATCTCTCAGTCTGGTTAAAGGGATAGCTGTGTCAACAGGCAGTGACAATACATGTGGCCAGGAGTGGATTGAGAACTTAAGGAAAGACCCATGAGGGAAGGGGACCGTACCTAATGGGTCAGGGAGGGTCCCAGAGCAGAGGCAGAAATTCAGCAGGCTCTTGAGGGGTAAGCAGACATTTTCCCAGAGAAATGGGGGAAAGGAACTCTAGGCTCAGAGAACAGCATGGAAAAAGGCAAACAGGCAGAGAAAAGAGCCTGGCACATTCAGGGAAGAGTGACTGGTCCACTGGCCTGTATAGTGGCATTGCTTGGGAATGGCAGGCTACAGAGCACACAGCAAGTGGGGTACAACCAGCACATGAAAGGATCATGTTGGTAAGAAAACCCAACCTCATACTGGTGGCAATGGGGAGCCACAAAAGGGTGTTTATCAGGAGAGTGACAACCAAAGCTGCATTTCAGGACAAGCTTGCTAGTGGCAGTTTGGAGGTTGGGGTAGAAGAGGTACAGCTTGGGGACCTTGGGTCCCCCGCACTCACCCCTCCTCACAGGCGGCACACTTAGCCCCATTCATGCCATGTGCAGTACCCCCCACACACCAAGAGTCACAATGACCCCTTGGGCTCCGGTCCCTGCAGCCTCCCAGCGCATCGCATGGGCTGACTGTCTGCATGCGCCTTCCGTGGCTGAGCCTCCCACGGCCCCGCAGCAGGGGCACGGAAGGGGTCAGAGCCTGGGAGAGCCACTCTCTGCCCACCAGAGCCCAGGAGCACTCACCAGCCCCAGCCGTGTTTTTGGGGTATGGTGTACTTCTCCATGAAGGCCGTGAGCCGCAGTAGGGAGCACTTGTGCAGCAGGTGGATCTGGCTGGCAAACTGCCGGTTGATCTCCAGCGACTCCGAGTTGAGACTGGGCCGGTGGGAGTTCTGGAAACTGTGCCAACGGAGCTTCCTGCAGAGGGAGGAGTGGTGGAGAAGAGAGACCTCAGAAATGGCTTTTTTCCTGGCCCCTTTTTCATCCCCAAAAGAAAATGCAGGGAAATAGGACCGCTGGCGGGGAGGTGGCACAGAGCTCATGCCCACCTAGCACCGGCAGCAGCACTAGTCCCTTCATTCTCGGACTGCAGCTCGGGGTCTGCATTGAGAACATCAGACTGGTAAAGCTGGGGATGAGAAGCCATCTCTTCTACCACCCTGGATTTGCACAGGAAAACTGAAGCCCAAAGAGGAGCTAAGATCTGCTCAAGGCCACAGCAGAGGCAGGTCTGGAACGTAACATAACATTCTGGATTGTCTAGTCCTGTGCTCTTGCTATTTCCCTGCTGTGACTGGCTGCCTAAAGGCAATCACCCAGCCCCCAAGAACCTGCCCCTGGGCCTCATAACTAAGAAATTGGGATGGGAGGGTGAGGACGAGAGGAGGGGACAGAGGGAGAGGAAGGGAGGGGAAAGGGAAAGACAGAGAGAGCAGAGCCCCTTGCCACCACCCCTACCCTGAATTCCCACCTGCAGGGTCTGGTAAGTGAGGCCCCAACGCCTGAATCTCGTCGGTCACGAGGTGCTGACACCTGCAGTCCAGCCGGACACCCTGGGGCCTCAGCCTCGTTCACGGAGTTCCCGCTACTATCCAGTTCGCTGGAGGAGGCCACAGTGTCGGAGATGGACTGTCCTTCTTCCACAGATAGGCTGGAGGCAGAAGTGGGCTCCCCACCTGAATTTGCCTCCTGCTCATTATCTGGGGCTGGGCCCACGGTCTCCGCCTCAAGCTGAGCTGAAACGACTGGCTGGACATCAACCTGGTCTTGGGCCGAGGACTCTCTGTGCACTGGACCGTCTTCCCGGGCCAGAGCCTCAGCCTGAGCTTCGACCTCGACTGAGGCGATGTCCACTGATGAAGTGGCCTCCTCCTCTTCTTCCTCCTCATGTCTAGGCCCCAGTTCTGGGTACACAGCCTGAGACCAAAGCTCTACCCGTTGCTGCAGGCCCCACACGTGCTGGAGGATGTCGTCTAGGTGAGCATAGCTGCCCCTGCGCTCCTGCCCTTCGGCCTCAGCCCCAGCCAGTGCAGGCTCGGCAAGGCACAGCTCAGGCATGTTGTCATAGGTGCTGGCATGACTGCCTGTAGAGCCACAGGAGCTCCGGCGACCATCGCAGCAGTCCTGGTGCCTTCCTGGCTGCCAGTTGGCCAGACGGTGTCCATGCTCAGGACACAGGCTCTCGATGGACAGGGAACGAGGGAATGTGCCTGGTTTGTGGTCCCCGGGCACGTGCACCAGGCAGTTACTACCCCTGTGTGCCCGCTGAGGATGCTGCAAGGTGGCCACGGGCCAGGCGTCCCAGGCCCTCCGAGTCTCAGCACCACCACCACCACTGGCAGAGCTGGGCGCCCGGTTCTTGGCCCTGTAGAAGCCGGCTGAGAGGAAGCCACGGTGGCTGCGGAAAGAGAAGGCTTTGGTGGCCTTCTCTGAGGTGGTTAGGGTACGCTCAGGCTCAGCTTGCCGGCTGCCACCCTTTTCCTTTCGCCTCAGAGACCCAAAGTGTTTGAGGAAGCTGTGGGAACGATGCTTCTTGGCTTTGTCCTGGGGACCCTCTGGGATCTGATTGGGGGTAAGGAGGGACCGGCCACTCGGGTTGGGGACACGGCCTGGCAAGGGCAGGTTTGTTGGCTCTGCTGGGAGGCTCACAGTGATGGCTGGCAGGGAGGCGGCACTAAGTTCAGTGAGGACACTGTCACAACTGGAGGTCACAGGCAGCCCAGGTCTCGGTGGGGCCAGCAGGTCAGAGGAACCCACATGAGACCAGCGCTGACTTTTTCGCTGCAGAGCCCAGCGGGTGCTGATGGCACAGCGCTCCTCCTCTTCAGCGTCGCCATTCTGGGAAGGGTGCCACAGGGCTGGGTCAGAGAAATCCCCCACTCTCTGCCTTCAAACTCTTGGGGGACTTTGAGACAAAGGGACGGGCTTTCTGGTTGAGGACATGTCCTGGGGGGGTGGGGGCTGGCTCTACAAGTGCCGGAGAAAGGAATCCAGGAGTTATAGATGGAGCCCAGATGGATGATAAAGGCCATCTGATTAATCTAATCCCTCCCCATTTGCAGAGAGGGAAACCCAGACCCACAAATGAGAAGCCACTTGCCCAAGGTCATTTACTGTGATGCAGGAAGTCAGGGAAAGAGCCAGGCTACAATTCAGGCATCTTGACCTCCTGTCCTCAGCAGCCTTTCAAGCCTAGGCTAGACTCAGATTAATATCACAGCATGCCAGAACTGGGAGGAGATTTTAGGTTTTTTCCTTTTTTAATTTGTGGGGTAGGAAAACTGAGGCCTGGAGAGGGCAAGAGGCTTGCCCAAGGTCACTTAGCAGTGAGTGGCAGAGCTGGGACTGGGTCCCAGTGGTCTTCTGCAACTCAGGCCAGAGGAATCCCACAGAGCCTGAGACCAGGGAAGCATGGAGTCACTGGGCCCAAGTTTCAGGGCTCCATGAAGACCAAGAGGCCATGTGGTTTCTGCAGTCCTGGCTTGGAAGAGTCAGAGAGGCCTCTGGAGGCTTTTAATGACCCCCATTCATTGTAGAGATAAGGAAAATGGGGCTCAGAAGGTAGGGACATCATGTAGGTTGCGTTAAGGGCCCTGACTTCTAAAACCACATAGGCCACAACTTTTCTATGATGTTATTCTGTCTCTATCTCCTAGTCAAGGAATTTTTGACATCGCCAAACAAGGAGTGGAAGCAGATGGATTGCCATGAGGAAGGACCATCTGCACATCAAGTTATTAGTAAACCCAGGAGGAAGACGTAGGCTGAAGTGTGTAGGTGAGGCCACGAGCCATGACACCTATCACACTCCAGCCTCTAGATCAAGCTCGCCAAAACCCAGAGACTCCTAAGACCCCACTCCCAGGCTAGAACAGGGCACTGTTCCCGATACCGGTAACTCTGAAAGTCAGGTTCTCAAGTGCTTTGTGCGTGTCCTGGGCCCTCCATGTGGCCACTAGGACACTGACCCCACTCGTGCCATAACTCACCTGCTTACTTTGAAAATGAACCTCCAGTTTCATCGAGGCACAATTATTTAAGGTCATCAGCTTCCTGCAAGGAAAGTGTGCAGTGTTCACCCAAGGGCCCCACCCCCGAAGTCTGCAGGGCATAGCCCACCGACACACTCCCAAGATGTCATCTACTACTTCATATGACCAGACATCGAAAGCTCTCCCAAGCCCCAGTGTTCATGGAGGTTTCAGCGCCCAACACGATGCTCGGTAGATTTTAGATGTGGAAGCAAACCACTACAGAGATCGGACAGGTTCAAGAACAGAGTAGCAGAAGGCATGGCAGGCACACAAACAGTGGGACAAGGAACTTCTGTGAACAAAGGGGGTGGAGTGACAGAAAACACCATGGGCAAAGACAGCAATGAAATTGTGAGTGAAAAAGACAGAGGGACTCCTATGCCAGGAGCCTGGGACAAGTTGGACAGGGAAAGAGTCTGTAAACAGACCAGTTATGCGTATAAGAGGGGGGACTGAGGCTGATAAGTTGAAACCAGATTGCAAAGGGCCTCAGGTGTCACAGTGAAAGAGCTCTGCACTTTTCCCTCCAGGCGGTGACATACTTTAAGCAGAGGAGTACTTGCCTGCAAAATGACCCTAATGGTTATCGGGAAGTTGGACTGGGACAAAGAGCGGGGTGCACAGATGGAAGGCGGGAAGGCCAGTTAGGAGGCTGGAATAGATTCAAGAAGTCAACCGAGCTGGTGTAAGTAGAGAGTGGACAAGTCAGAGGATCATGGGGGGACCCAAATGAAGGGAGAAAAGAATGAAGGCCAGATTTTGGCTTTCCAGCTAAGGTGCCTGGGTGGGTGAGAGTGTCAGACCCAGAAGACAGAAGGAGCAGGGTGACTGCAGTAGATGAGTTCTCTGTCTATTAGAGATTGTTTTTTTTTTTTTTTTTTGATGAGGAAGCCCCAAGCCAGGCCTGATGTCCCAGGCCTGGCCCTCAGCCCCCCTACCTGCACAGGGCCCCCAAAGAGTCCTCGTCCAGAAAACTGTGGTCCTTCTTCACAGAGCCAAGATCCAGGGGAAATGAACCTTCTGTATGGCAGAGAGAAGCCAAGGTGAGTTGAGGGCGGGAGGGGGAGGCTGGGGAAGGAGGGAGGCAGGCAAGCGAGAGCAGTGCAGGAAGAGGGCATCTGGCAGAAAGAAGGGGTTTAGGAGTTTAGGTGGGCCATCAAAGGAGAGGTGCAGGACAGGTGGGTCCATGAGCTTTTCCCAGTGTTCTAAGATCAGGAACCTCTTCCCTGGACCCAGGTGAAGCGGCAGGGTGCAGGGTGCAGAGAAAGAGCAAAGACAGAAGAAGAAACACTTCCCACTGCTACCCAGAACACAGGGGAGTGGGGGGCTGTCCCTCAGGTTTAGGGAGGGGAGGGGAGAGAGGAAGGAGCAGGGAGAACAAGAGAACAGAAAGGAAATCCCACACCTCTCTGCCTTATTGGTAAAATGAGGCCATTTACGCATTTCTTAATATTCATGGAGCACCTCCTTTGTGCCAGGCACTGGGGAGACAGCAGTGAACAAGACAGAAATGGTCACAGCCTCCATGGACTTCTTTACGTTCTCCCAGGGACAACAGACAATAAACAATATATGAAAGCAACAAGAGAATGCAGTAATAAACACTACAAAAGGCATCAGCCAAGGTGATAGGGTAAAGAGAGGCCGGGCAAGGGCTATCCTGGAGAGGTGGTCAGCAGACGCCTTCTGGGGCAATGACCTCTGAGCTGAGTCCTGAAAAATGAGAAGGGGCCAGCCATGCAAAGAGCTGGGGAAGAGAGTGTCCAACAGCACTAACATTAAAGTTCTGAAGAGACAAAGGGACAATGGGTCCACAAGTGATGGGAAGGAGTGCGAGCCCTGGTGAGTGAAGGCAGGGCAGTGAGGGCAGGTGGCTAGGGAAGTCTTGTGAGTGAGAAGAAAGCACTTGGGTTGACTCTTTTCTAAGTGTGCTGGGAAGCCAGTGGAGGAGTGATAGACACAAGGCAGAGGAGTGACAGCGAGGCTGCCTTCACAGGGCCCTTCCAGTTGCTGTGCATTCAGAGTAGAACAGGGAGTACAGGGAAGAGGCTGGTGTGTTAGGCCAGGCGACTGATGACAGTGGGTCACACTGATGTGACAGTGAAAGTGATAGGAAATGGATGGATTCAAGATATATTCTGGAGGGAGAAGAGACTTGCTGAAGGGTTACATATGGGGGACAAAGCAAAGGATGATTCCTGGAGGTGGGGCTTCAGTGGGTGGTGATGCCATCAGGAGTTGAGATGTACACCTGTCGAACTGGAGGTACCCATTAGACATCAGAGGAGAGATATAGAATTGGCAGCTAAATAGATAAATCTGGAGCTCGGGGATGAAGTCTGGACAGAGAGATATTGGGAGTCACCAGAATACAGATGGCACTTGGACAAGGGTCTCCTGGGAAAGAACCGTGGAGAGAGGAGAGGGGTCAGAAATCCGCCCTGGGAACAGAGACAGTCAGAGGGGAAGTGGAAATGGCAAGTATGAACGATGCTAAAGAAAAACGGGGAAACAAAGGGAAAACTGAGAAATGAGGCCACAGGGAAGGTCAGGTGAGGTCAGGGCTGTTAAGTGCACCCCTCGCACTGCACCCATGTAACTGGCATCCTCGGGTACAAAGAAGTGGCCGTGGTCAAAGCAAAGCACCTTAACACCTGGACAACACCAGAGCCTGCGAGAGCTGGCAAGAGCCATGTGGTAGACACAACGACATGGGGGAGGCTGTGACACTAGGAGTGGGGCTGGGATGCCCATGTTCATCCTCTGCGCCCAGAGAAAGAATCTGATTTGCCTCATTTTACAGGTGAAAAGTGGAGGGATAAGGACAGTCTGGGAATGGGAGAAGGGAAGAGACCCACCTTCAAATAGCTGAGCATACTGAGGGAATCCTGTAGCTCGGAGCCAGTCGCATGCTTTCTTGGCCTCAGCTTCTAAAACAGAACAGGGGGAAGGGAGTGAGGTGGAGAAGTGGGGTGAGTGGGACGATGGGTGCATGCTGTGTCACCTCCTGCACGCAGGCACCTCTGGTTCTGGTGACCTGGAAATGGTAAGAGAAGCACAGGGGGCGTGGGCACAGTTGCTTCATGTCACAAACAGCTCGGCTTTATGCTCTGCTTCCGAAGCCCCACTTTCTGTGTGCCTGGGACCCCCTTTCTTGAGCCTCATTCCTTGTCTGTCCCAAGCCCCTCCCCTCTACTGCCCCTGCCCAGTGACACAGCCCACCAATGGCCACCAACTCCCAGGACTGTCTGGGGTCAAGGACTATTGCTGGGGATGGAAGGCCCATCTGTGCCTCTTCCTCAGGGAGCCACCCCCTTCCACAGCCTGGGCAGACTGTCCTAGTCCAGCTGGGAACAGAAAATGTCCCCTTCATCATACGTAACGTTTTTTAGCACTAGGACAACCAAATCTCACTTAGCACACACAACAGGCTGTGATGGTTTCACTGTCCCCATTTCCAGGGTCTCCAAAGCGGCTCAGCAAGGCGGAGCTGGTGGACTGGGTCATAGTCAGGGTCTCTACCCCTCAGACATGGTGGCTTTCCCAGTGCCCTTCCTTCCCTACCACTCATCATATTTCAGCCCTCCCTCCCCTGGGAGCCTCCCAGGGCTATGCCAGCTCTCCCAGGTGGCTGGTCTATTTGCAGCATATCCCAGTGCTGACTGTCATGCCAACAGTGGTGGCTTGTGGGTGTCTTGGAGAACAATGGCTGGGCCAGCCGCCCACCCGTGACTGGGAGTGCCTGGCACTGAGTGGAACACCCCTTCCAGCCTCAGGGGAGATGTGCAACTGGACTGAAGCCACAGAGGACCAGCAGCAAACCCTGGGACTGCTCAGGCGGGGACCCATTCCCTACCCAGGTGGATAAGGAACACTGGGCCTGGGACCATGGGACCTGGCTCTGGGGGCAGGGCAGGCTGCTGACTCAGCAGAGCTGCTCTGGCCACGAAGACTGGCCCCCACTTCTTCCATTTTCTTCACACCTGTGACCAGGGGACTCCAAGGACATTAGCAGGGTTTTTCCAAGACAAGAAATTCTTCGTGTTCCCAGAGCCCTGCCACAAGGAGATTCAGGATGAGAACCCAGCAGCCAGACTGGAAAAGGACAAAACAGCATTTCAGAGATGCTGAGTGGGTAGAGGAGGGAAAAAAGCATGTGGGAAGGTAGAAGTCGGTCAGAAAAACCATGAGGTTCCTCAGAGCCACACACTAATGTGGACTTGAAGGCTCTGCAGCACTTTCATGATGCATGCACCCAGCTGGTACCATCCCAGCCCGTCTCTGCGTACAGCTGTAGCCAAGTCTGCTTCTGTCCACGATCCACATGGATTGTGGGGGTTCGTGCACTTGCATTCATACCCCCACAGGCCCCTTGGTCTGTGCATGTATCTGCATCTGCGTGTCTCTGCGTGTCTTCTGTTGCTGCAACTCTCTAAGCTGTGATAAAGATCTTAAAAGTCCTGAAAGCATTTGTCCACACAGGTCCTGCTAGCATTACCTATGCCCTCTGGCAGGGGGCAATGCAGGCCTGGGAAAGGATCCAGGTCTCTGGGCAGGTGATAGATAAGAGCAGCCTGAAGGGACTTCGGGTCCACCCATTAAGCATTTGAGGGACATGATATTGCTGTGGCGACCACGCCCCAGCCTTCTACTGTCCCCATCCTCAGAGCCCCTCCCAGCAGCCAGGTCTGCTTTCCTGTCAGTAGGACAAAGGAGGGACCAGATCGGACTTTCCCGAAAAGTGAGCACAGAAGGAAACAGTGACACCTAAAGGGCCATAAGTGTTATGGCCACCTCAAGCAGGGTTGCCAATCCCCAGGGAGAGGCCAGCATGTCAGGAACACAGCCTTGAAGTCCACTGCAGGCCCCAGTCGCTCATGGGTCAAGACAGAACAAAGAGGAAAAGAGACACACCTGCCTGTTCATTACTCCAGTGCTCCTTCTGAATCCTGAGGGCCGTGGGAAAGTGCATGGCCATGGAGCCCATGGGGTGGGGGGTGACAGGCTGCCAGCTCCCCTAACACTAGGCAAGTGGCCCTAGCCAGGATAGGTGGGAATGAAAACAGCTCCTTCAGGTGAGCACCAAATTGTTTCATCAAGGGCCTTCCAGGCCCTGCTGTTCAAAGGGTGGTCCATGGACCAGCAGTGTCCACATCACTTGGGAGTGTGTTAGGCACAGAGTCCCAGACATATTAAATTGAATCACTGTTGAATTTGTGTGAATATTACAGTTTGGAAAGTACTGGCTGAAATCGTCTAGCTCAAGGATTCCTACTGATGCAGA
This sequence comes from Cynopterus sphinx, assembly GCA_030015415.1. Taxonomy (NCBI): domain Eukaryota; kingdom Metazoa; phylum Chordata; class Mammalia; order Chiroptera; family Pteropodidae; genus Cynopterus; species Cynopterus sphinx. The sequence goes on from CM057388.1 coordinate 79,947,441, forward strand.
GTAGAATCAACTAGGAGGTTTTGGAAATACCAATTCCCCTGGGCCCCATCCTCAGGTGCTAGTTTAATTGGTCTGTGGTCGCACTCTTCAAATCAGTATTTTTAAAATGCTACAGTATGGGGAATACTGAGGTTCAAGGGACTTTTCCAAGTCACAGAGTTAAGTGTCACAATTTAAACTACAACCCTGATTTTAAAATTCCATGTCCAGAAAATTTTGCCATCACATTATAGTCACCTGCCCTCAGATGCCAGGTAAATAGCAGGACTTAGACTCAAAAGAACCAACTCCAGGTCCCCAAACATTTTTTCTGCCCCTGTGTTCTAGTGAAGTGACAAGCCTGAGTTCAAATCCTGGGGCTGTCTGTCACTGTCTGACTTTGAGCAAGTCGTTTACACCCTCTAAGACTCAGTTTCCTCCTTGGTAAAATGGGAGCAATAGAATCCGCTTCTTATAGCTACCGAGAGCATTCAATAAAGGACTGGAGAGAAAGAAAACACTTGACATACAGTGACAAGCACTCACCAGATGACTCTCCTCCCCTCTCTGACCAAAGCTTCCCAAAAGAAAAATATTTGGAGCCAAATGGCTCGGGGAAGTAAGGTCAGGAGGCAGAAGTTTCAGAGGCCACAGCACCTCAAAAAGACAAAGGGGCCATGGAGTCTAAGGCAGGGCTCCAAACTGAATCCCCAGCAGCACTCCCTGGTAGGAATCTGGAGAATGTAGTAGGTTATTGCCCAACAGGATGTCAGGGACAGTGGCTCCTGACAACACTTCACCCCAGGGAGAGCTGGGAGGCCCTGAGGCTCCCTCCCAGATAAAGGGGTCAGGGACATATGTCTTGTTGATTAAGGGCTGAGCTAAGGTGTTTTGCATTCATCCCTCCCCACCCATTCCAGCCTGCTCAGGTTGGGGCCAGGAGTGACCACCCATCCCCAGAGAGTCAATTTACCTGGGGCCGGGGGCCCAGGCAGCCCAAACCCAGGATTGCCTATGTGCCTGGTGGGAGGAGTGACACCGGGCAGGCTGAGGCGAGTGATAAAGACATGTCTGTGGCCCCTAGTCCTGTCTCTGGGTCCAGATGTGCAGATTCCTGCACTCAACTGCTCTATTATGCAAGCTGTGCTCTGGCCAAGGCTAAGGTGATGTGCCAGGACAGGTCGGGGATGGCCCTCAGCTGGCACAAGCTGAATTCCAGTGAGATTTAGGCCCAGACCCTCCCCCTGGGGAGGGGCCAGCTGATCCAAACCATAAGATTTGGGGGGAAGAGGACAGGTTAGAGATCCCCGGGCCACACTCACAAGTCTCCTGAAGGGAGCGGCAAAGGACTGGTTTCTGAGGTCAATAATGGCATCTACACCTGCACTTCCACAGGCCACGTAGCAGGGACCTCAGCATGGAGTTTAAGGAGTCGGAAAGTTCTGCATTTTTTCTATGCAAAGAAGGACAGAAATAGGAGCAAAGCAGGGCTTCTATTCCCGAGCTATGTTGTGCGAATGAGGGTAAGAGTTCAGGCTCCTAGGAGAAAGGCAACAACATTCCCCATGCAGTCAATGCAATCATGCCCAAGCCTAATAACTGAGTTGGAGAAAAAGCTTTTTCCAATCAAGTACACCCCCTCCTTGCTGCCCAAGTCATCTTAGGCCACTTGCTTCATTCCTTAAGCTTTGGTTTGCAAACCTACACGGTGAGGACTGACCACTTCACCACCGACCTTCCTGGTTACTGTCAGAATTTGGTCAGGTTCCACCTAGTTTTGAACGTGTCTGGATGAAAGTTACCATTAGAGAAGGCTGCTTTCCTGGACCTGGGTATCCGCAGTCTTTCAGCCTCGGTTCAGATTGTGTCCTAGTTGTAAAGAAGTGAGAAAGCAAGCCAGGCCTCACTTAGAGAATGTCACCAACCCAATCCTCTTCAGGCCAGTACTGGGGAGCTGGTCACTCAGCCTGCTCCCTCCAAATCCAAAGTCCACCTCAGGCCTACAGACCAGGCAAGACACATGGCCTAGGACAAGCAATGGGTGGATGTCAGGGAGGCGTGGATCGAAGTGTCTTTGATATAGCTGGAGAACAGTCACCTCTCGACTCAGGCTGCCCATTATAACCTGGGAAGCTTTAAAAATGCCAGTGCCTGTGTGGGTCACAATCAATTACATCAGAATCTCTAATGACAGGATTGGTTTTGCTGTTGGTTTTTGACCAGCATAAGTGTCTGGAAAGATTGATTCTAGCCAGAGGCCAGATGCAGGCCGTTCTAATCACTGGCTCATGTTCTCTAGGCCTAGGGCAAGAGGAGGAGAGGGCAATGAGCAGTTAAGACAAATATATATATAGTAGGACAGGGGCAGGCAGGTCCGTGGGTGTTTGTGAAGGTTATTTATTTAAAGTTAGCCAACCTGCTCCATAAGGCTGCTTCCAACCAATGTGCGGGTTTCCTTTGCCATATTTAGCTCCTAATCTGCGAAAGCATCTTTTTCGTGGCCCTCAGTGTGGGATGACAATCTCTAAAACAAGATCTGGTATCAGTATGGCCTTTCCCACCTTCAGTGAGCACAGGAGGAAAGCATTCCAAGGCAGTAGAGAAAGACCTGTAATGCCACTGCCTATGTGAAAATCCCAGTTCCCAAGGAAGGCTCTGTGAGGCCAAGCTGGTACCCAAAGTAGGTAGAGGGGCCTCCTACCACACCAGGTCCTGCTTCTGCACCTGGGAAAGGCTCATTCCTAACAAATACCCCTTCATACCATTTCTCTCGGTTGATGCAAGGCCCGTTTCGTCTGCGCAGCCCACTACTAGAGAGAGCCCTGCTTACAGTCGAGATGTCGGCCAACATCTCACTTGGCACCCAGTGCTCATGACAAGTGCCTCTCTCTCTCCCACAATGAGACATGCTAAGGGGCCTAGACCAAAAGAAGGGTGCCTTCACCCCAGTCTCAAGCCTTGGATCCCTCCCTTAGAGCTGGTGCTTCATTTGAATCTGCGCAAATGGGCCCCCTAGGGTGGCAGTGGTCCTAGCAGAGATGATGCAACAGGTGATTTGCTGGCTATGCCACCTCTCTCTCTCTGGAGGACCAAGGGAGAGAGGTATTCACAAGAGCACATACTAAGAGCTGTCATGGATGCAAGGAGTGCCTAGACATCCCCTCCCGACCCCAGAGAGGATGGACATTTGGGGGCTCTGCAATACCTTGTCCACTAGAAGGCTGAGTGCACGTGTCTGTCCCTGTTCCTGCTGCTCTTAGCTGGAATCCCAACTCTAACTAGAGGCTTACAGGGGAGGGAGGCAGAGGGAGGGAGATGAGACCAAAATAGCTCTCATCCCGCATTCCAACCCTCACAGGAGGAGCAGCGCAGCAAGGGCCACCGGATTTCAAGCGGCCTAGCTTGGCAGCAGCAAGACACTGGCTGGCCCCGGCTTGTTACGTCAACAGGCAGAACCCAGGCCCCCACTACACCTGTTCAGATGCCAGCCTCAGTCTCAGCTGGAGCTATAGCTGGATGCCAAGCTCCTAGGCCCATGCTAGCCAACACTTGGAGTCTCCCTGTCACAACTGAGGCACCGCCAAGGCACATGGCCCAGGAAGGTACAGTACCATGGGATTGGGTGACAATGAAATGAAGCCACTGAATGTTCTCACTGGCCAGTGGCCATCCATTCTAACACACCTCTCTCCTTAACACCCCAGGTCCAAAGCCACAGGTCCACAGTGATTCTTCAACCACAGACAATTTACACCTACCCCAAGGGCCTCCAGTGAAGTCTAGAGAGAGCAGAGGTTAGGGATACCGCTAAACATCCTACCATGCCTCAACAACCAAAAAAAGATTCCAAACTTGAAGTGTGAGACCTTACATGGGGGCCACAGGCAGCTCCACCCCACTCTGCGGATGTCCTGAGGAGTGACGTGAAGAAGGGATACAATGTTCAATGGATGTCCTTTGTCTTTGGACACTGTGGACCCCTTGCAGGGTCACCCAGGGAGAGGTAGCAGTTGTAGTTTGGGGTTTTTATAAATATGGAAGTTACACAAGGAACCTCCAGTTGTGCCCCTCCCCCATGAAGCTGTGGCCTGAGCTCCAGTACACAGCTGTAAGTGAGCCCTGTCACTCACTGTGGCTGCTTAAGAATCTGGGTCCAAAGCTGGCTAGGCCTGCGGTCACCTAGACTAGCGCTAGATACAGCAGTGCCACAAAACAGGCAGCTGACATTCCTGCCTGGCGCAGGGCTTCCCTGTGAAAGTGAAGGTCAAAGCTGCCACTTGTTCTGCCGAAGTCTCTCCATTAGCTTTCTTGCCCCCAGGGGATCATGCCCCCAACCCAGTCCCAGGTGCTCTAATAAGGTCATGGTGACAAGGCAAGACAGGTGTTTCAATAAGCCACGTGCTACTGCACCACCTCCAGTCCCCAGCATGGAAGCGAGAGGTGCCAGTCTAACTAGTTTGGAGCAGCAGACGTTAGACTAGCAGTAAGTGCTTTCCCCTTTGGTAAGGAACAGTAATAGATTGAAGGTCAGGAGAACTACACTGTGGCTGGTGAGCCACTGGGAACTTACTGGGGTGACCTTGGGCAAGCTAGTGCTTCTGAGCCTCAGTTTCCCCATCTTTTTTAATGAGATTTTATTATTTATTATTTTTTATTATTTATTATTATTTTTTACACCTACACCACCTGGTCTTCCTATGTGGTCTCCCATCCAAGTACTAACCAGGCCCAACCCTGCTTAGCTTCCAAGATCAGACATCGAGGGTGTTCAGGGTGGCATGTACCATGGGCTCCACCAGGGCGTGAACCCAAGACTTTCTGTGAGTAAAGATTTGCTAACCGCTACACTATGAAATCACATCCAGTCCCCCCATCTTCTAATGGCCATTCACCAAAATCTAGATCCAGAGCAGAAGGAGGTGTGATGTGCAGCAGCCAGTTCAGTAAACTGAGGACCAACGCCAAACTCATCTCCCCCTCTGAAGCTCTCCTGTTTTCCTGCCTCCAAAGGCACTAAACAACTAGGCAAATCTATAGTCATCCTGGTCTGTCCTCTCTCTGCTCATGCATTTAGTCACCAAGTTCTATCACCTTTTCCATCAAATGGTCACGGTTTCCCACATCCAACCATGCTCTAGGTTCTCATGCCTGGATTATTTCAGTCCTCCAAGTTCCCAGCCACCAATCTCTCCTTTCAATATGTTGTCTTGCCAGCTTCTTATTCCAAGAGCCTCGCTCTGACCTGGCCATTGCCCTACTCTGCAGACTAAGAGGCTCCCCACTGCCCACAGCCCAGAGCAGACGTACCAGACTACTTCCTACCTGAAAGCTGAGGTTCCCCACACTCTAGACCCAGCCTGACGTGAAGCCACAAACTCCCACTTTTCACCAAGATGGAAGTCAAACACCCCCTTCCCATAAAGCCTTCCTTCCCTGATCTCTCAACAACCCTGCAACACACAATGGCTCAGTTAAATTAACCAGCCCCCTAAACACTTCCACAACCTCAGCAATACACAAACCTGTGTGCCCCATTCCCCCTGCTGGTCTCAGTATCCCCACTGCAGTGTGGAAAGGGCTACCGAATGTTCTGGCAACATTTAGGCACTAGGAAGTCCTGCTTCTCAACTAAGAACCATGTTGGGCCTTTGACTCTGCCCCATCCTCTGGCATCACTACAGCAAGGATGCACAAGTGAGCAGACACCTGCCACTCAGCACACTGGCTAGATACCTTGCCCCAGGGAGGAAACCACAGAGCCAAGAACCACGGCCCAGAGGTGTGAGAAGGGAAAACAAATTCTCCATGAGGGTGGAGGCATCCTGGCATCCAGGAGCACTTAGCTTTCCTATCTCAAGCCCCTGTAAGGACATCGAGTTCACTTGAGAAAAGGGACATGCGCCATGTCTTGCTTCCCTCTCTTGGCCTGCGAAGTCTTGGCGCTCGCCCGTTTTGACCTGGTGCCACCACTTCTACATCCCACCCTCCTTGCCTGCTTCCCTTTCCTTTTTCTGAGACCAAATATAAACTCCCGGACAGGAAATGCCTTGAAGGAGCCTGTCCCCACCCTGAGATCCAGAGAAAATTGTCTCTGACACAGGAAATAGGCTTGAGAGAAGCAACCTTCTCCGCCAGGGCCTGTTCTCCGTCTGGAAGCCCATGGGCACAACCTGTCCCCTGGCTCCTGTGGCCAGTGAAACAGAGAGGGCGTGATGCTGAGAACAAAGGAGCAGGCAGGGGCCAACAACCTGCATGTTCAGGCTGTGCTGGGCCAAAGGGAAATGGCTGTGCAAGACCTAAGAGCATGGAGTTTGGGAGTACAGTGGGAAGAGTAACAGGCTAGCAATCTGAAGACACAGCTTTTAGTTTTGGCTCTGCTACTTCTTAGCTGTGACTATACTTATAACTGACAATAATATTTGTGATACTGAATGTAATTATAAATAATAATGAATAACAAATTGTAATATTTACTGAATGCCAGGATATGAGCTAAGGACCTTACACAGACTGCATTGGACAAGACTTAACTTCTCTAGGCCTCAGTGTCCTCATCTGGAACGTAGGGATATGCTCACAGTAGTGACAACACGAGGTTTTTACAAGTTTAAAATGAGATAATAACAAGAACAGCCAAAGGGTACCAAGCCATTGTTACATCCCAGGTAATTCTTAAGGTGCTTTTTCTATTGTCTGTATCATTGAAACATAAGCACCCTGGGAGGCAAAAGCTCTGATAATCTATTTGGCAGATGAGAAACCCGAGGCCCAGAGATAGCAAATAACTCGCCCCAGGTCAGCAGCTAAGAAGTGGTGGACCAAGATGCAAACCCAGGCGGTCTGGCTCTAGAGTCAGAGCCACCAAGTTAGAATCCTCCTCATTAACTGAGCTGAATCGCTGAGGCTATAGACACAAAACACATATGCCAGGGTTCTTACAGGATGAACCCTTAGCCTGAAGTAAATTCCCATCAGTGGAAGGAGCACTTGACCATCCCACATCTCATTGGGCCCCCACAACAGCCCTGTCCAAAGCAGGCCTACTGCACACGTGGGGAAACAGCCTATGAAGGATCGTGTGGCTGCTATTGGACTACAAACGGGGCCAGGGGCCCACATACATGTTCAGAGCCCTCCCATTAATCTGTTACCATGGCAGTCTCCCTAGGTTCTCCCCTCCAAATCCACTCCCCCTTGGCTATGCACTTTATTAGACTCATATTACCTGAGCACCTACTCGGTGCCAAACGTTATGTTGGCACCAAGGTGTGAAAACTGAACAAAAGATGAACTGTCCTGGACTCCTTGTCCAAAGTGCTCCCAGACCCATCCTTCTCACTGAGGACTCTCCTTTGCAGATTGTTTGGAGGCAAGATAACAGAGAATGAGCTCAAAAGAGATGGAGCTGGTATATGGTAGTTTGCTTTAAGGAAGCCTGCAGCACCCAAGGGCCCTGAAGCTAGAGTTTCTGAAGAAAAGACCCCCTCCCCACATACCCCAGTCTAACACGGGCCACACCAGCTGGAGGAAGCAAAGTTAAAATGGGCAGCCTCCTGCCTGCCCCTAAGCACCCATGCCTGCTAAATAATGCCACCTGTTTGTCAAGACAGCTCATTAAAATGTCTCTTCTTCCTTGATGCCACTCAGCCAGTACTCTGTTCCACAGGGCAGGGCTGGAAGGTGCTAATCAGGTGGGCCTGCTGTTGTCAGAACCACCCTCCAACTCTCTCCTGCTCACCCTCCCCCACCCTAATGTGGCTTTGCTCTCAAGCAGTGGTGGCCAACCTTTGTGGCACCAGGGACCAGCACCCCTATGAGAATCTAGTGCCTGGTGATCTGAGGTGGAGCTTGAGGTGGTGATGCTAACGCTGGGGAGCAGCTACAGATACAGGTGTAGTTTCGCTCACCTGCATGCGCTCACCTGCTGTGCAGCCCAGTTCCTAACAGGCCATGGACGGGTATCAGTCTGCAGCTAAGGGCTTGGGGACCCTTGATTTAGAGCATCAATACCTGACTCTTTAACTTTTCTTTCCTGTCCATCTGACTCCCTGGTAGAGGCCAAGGACTCGAACCTCTGAGCTGTTTGCCCGGGAATGACTGATCACTGGTGGGTGTGATGAACAGTCAAGGGCAGAAGGGAGGCCCAAGCCTCAGCACCTGGGAAAGGGGGAGAGAGAGAGGCCATGGTACAGTTACTAAGGACGTGGATGGTGGGGTTACTCTCTGGCTGTGTAACCTCGGCAAGTTCTTCATTTAACCTCTCTTTGCATCAGTTTCTTCATGGGTGAAATGGGGATGATGAGAGCATTACCCACTTTACAGACCTGGCACGGAAGCTAAGTAAGTTCAAATGGGTCAAGAATCTAGGCGTTCACTATTGTTTTCTTGTTCTCACTGTTACTACAACCTGCTGCAGTGTCCTAAATGCCACAGGCAGGCATGCCATGGGCAGGAATGCCAGGAAGAGCTTTTCATGAGGAGGTGGAAGTGACAGAAAAGTCCAGAACTAATGACCAGGAACTGGCAGTTGTGAGCATGGTACAGGTCAGTGAAAAACAACAAAGTGACAAGGTGGCAGAAAGTACTACTAAACAATCATAATGAGAATTCTGTTTATGCTACAGGCTCCAACACTCAACAACCCCATGAGGTAAATACATATCTCCATTTAATAAGTGACACAATGGAGGCTCACAGGGTTTAAGTCATTCGTCCAAAGTCACCCCGTGCTGCGTATCTCAGAGTCCCTGCTCTTCACCATGACACTCTCCCGCCCCAGACACCACGTTTATGAATCAGGATGTTTTGCTTCGGCCCCATGCTGGCCTCATGTCCACATGCCCCTCTTTGTTGTCCCCGTTAGAAGGTCCTGCTCAGGTTGGGGGCACTCAGGCCAGATGTCTGGAGCCAAGGGTTCCCCCAGCTCCCTGCCCCGACCCCAGCCTGACTTGACCTTGGCCTGGAGCAGAAAAGCTGGCTGTGAGCGCCCATCTCACACCTCAGACAGACCAGCCTTTGGCCGGCCCAGATAAAGGACAGGAAATCCTCAGCCACCTCCCCTGGAGGTCGCTCCCTCAACCATGGGAACTGAGTTGCAGCCTGGCCAGAGGTTCCTCTGCGGTGGGGAAGCTGCCGAGTCAGCCCCAGCCGCCTGGGCTGCCGGGTGCGGTTTGGGGGAAACGGGGAGGGCTGAGCATCAGGAGACCTGGCTTCTGAATCTTCCCTCCCTGGAGATTGTGCCCTTCTCCTCCCTGGGCCTCGAGTGGAGGTCACCAAGGATCAGCCCTGGGGACCACGCTGTCTACCTTACTGGGCTACTCTGAGAGCAGAATGAAATCACGGAAGTGAAAGTGCCATGGAAGCTTTAAAGAAATGGGAGGACTCGTGGCTGTCACTGACGCCTGAGTTGGTGTTTCTCCCCATCTGATTCACCCTTCTAGGCCCCTCTGTGGCCATGGCTCATACTCATTTCCGGTTTCAATGCTCCTTATAATATCCCCTTCCCCCACCCCACCAACTCAAGGGAAGCAGGATACACTGACAGCCCCCACGTGGTACATCACAGTCAGCTCGTCAAGGTGAGTGGCTCCTCTCACTGGGATCACCTTCTGCTGTGATGGCACAAAATGTGGCCCTACCCTCTGAGAGCTTCCCAGTCATGGGAGCTAGCTGGACCTGGATGCCTAACAAATCACAGAGAGCTGTGTGAGGTGCTCAGACCCAGCATTCTGGGGTTCACAATCTGCCTGCTGGAGTCATCAGCAAAAGATAAAGGGAAACTCATCTGGGAAAGTTCAGGCTAGAAATAAACAAGAGAATGAGGGGCATCTCAAGCCCCATTTCTCATCCCATGGGTCACAAACGTCAGCATACACAGAGGACAGTAATGAGGTTGGAAAGGTGACCTGTCTGAGGTCACTGGAGGAGCATCCAGAAAAGCTGAAGCTGTCTGGCCTGCAGAAGACACAAGGGGATTTGGGCTCTGTCCTCAGACCTCTGAGGGTCAGAGACAGCACACAGCGTCTAGGTGGTCCCAGGGAGTGGAGCTGGGGCCCAGGGGTAGGGGTCACATGGAGAGAGTTCAGCACAACATAAAAATAAAACTTTTGGACATTCCACAGCCAATGGATGAACAGGAACTGCACAGTTGCTTGACCAGAAGAGCCGAGCTTCAGAGTACAGGTGGACTGACTGCCCTGGAAAGACCCTACTTCACCAAGCTGTCGCTTCCTACCTCTAGGGTACCACGGGAGGAAATGTAGAGGTGACTGGGGCTGGCCTAGGCCCTTGGCCAATTCACAGAGACCTGGGATCCCCAGCTGCACATTGGGTTGGTACTACCCAGGAAGAGCAGGTCACTCATTAACTTGTGGTTGAATGGGTCAGAGGGTGGCCAGCTAGGACAGATGCAAACATGGGGAGGGGCTAGAGAGCAAACCACCTGAAACCATGCTCAAGGAAAACCCAAGCTGTGCCTGCGCCAGCCCAGACCAGTGCAAACCGACCGGCCAGCTGACAGTACTTAGGAACTAGGCCTGGCGCAATCTGAAGCCAGCTCACCTTTCCCTTGTGGATGAGAAAAAAGGTCTTGAGTGGGAACGCACACTTTCATAGCTAGAAGGGAGCCTGAGAGACCACTGAGTCTGTGCCACCCGCCTTGCCCATTTTACTGACGTGGAAACTGAGGCCCTGAGAAAACAAATGTCTTCTGTAAAGCCACTCATGGAGAGAGAGCTAGGAGAGGCCAGATGTCCTCACTGGAGAGTAGGGCCCACAGGGTTCATGAAATGTCAGTTCTTTCTCTTGCTGAAACTGCAGAAAATTGCTCATGGTCTAGAGCTTTCTAAATTGGACCTGGGTCCTGGCCTGACCCTTCCCAAGTCCCCTGCTGGTCAACATACAGGCTCTCCGAGAAGGGGCCATTCTTTCAGCAACATGGCAGTAACTGGCCTGCTGTGGAGGAACCCACAGCTGTAGTGAAAATGCACACACACAGCCCCATCTGACCTCAAGTAGTGGCATACCCTTTGGGGGGGGACTTTCACACTCTTTTAGACTTTCAGGTTCAGATCAGGGTGTCAGCTTCTCCTGGAAACACCTACCCCTGTGATTCTGATGCCTATGAAAACCCTCATGTCATTTGAATCCCTACCAAGTCAATCCCCTCACCACCTAAGCTGAACTTGTGTCCTTGAAGCAATGTCACTACTCCTGTTTGCCCAAACGAAGACAGAGGGGCAGAAGTTTAATTGGCCCTAGAAGTTCTGATGACTGAATGTTCGTTAATGTCCCCTTGATGGAAAGTGAGGGTTCAGGATGGGTCCCTTTAAGGTCTGGGGTGGACAGAGAGTTGCTTAATGGCCATGCTGAAGAGGTGACTACTTTCCAAGGTGGTTATTATGTAGCTCAATCATTAACCAAGCAGTTGCAGGACCCCTGGCTGTCTGAAAGGGGCCGCTAGTTTCCCAAGGACAGCCCAAGGGCAGGAGGCTGCAGCCAGGGCAGCGCTCGCAGGTCTCTCCCTCCCTCCCATGCCAGCTCTGGGACAGAGGGAAGAGACCTGGAGGAGGGAAGCTCTCATCAGCCCCACGCGAGGGTGGAGGAGGGCTGGCCCAGGGCTGGCCCGGATATGGAGGAAGTCAGCACACCCTCACTGGGGCGGGAGGGAAAAGCGAGACAGTGAGGGTTTTTATCATGAATGGGAGAGGAAGCTCCAAGCTGGGCCATGGCGATTAGATGACAAGTTGGGAAAGACGCTCATCCTGAATGCATCCTGTTTTGCTCAAAACTGGCCAGGAGCAGGGGAGGGGCCAGGAGGACAGCAGCCTCCCAGGAGTTCTTCCCAGGTGGCAGCCAGTGCCCCCTAAAGCTCATGGGTGGCCCTGGAACTGGGGATTGGGGGGGATGGTGGTGGGAGAGGCAGCACTCCCAGTGACTTCAAGAGAATCAGGGCTTGCACTTTCCACTCAAGAAGCCTCCAGAGTCAGCCTCGGAGACTCCAGAGGGAGCCCACAGAGACAGGGAGGCCGGCACTGTAAACTGAGGGCTATGGCTTCAGAATCCCTCCAGCTGGGACCTTTCCCGAGCCTCTGTCAGTCATCTTCCCCTTAATCAAAAGCACTCCCTCCCTCCTTCCCTTGTCAGGCCTCCCAGTTCAAACCATCCTCCTCCTTAACAACTGGAAATCCACTTTTTAGGGGCCTTTTTAGGTGTGATAGTGGTACCGTGGCTATTTTTTTAATGAGCCCCTACCTTTTGGAACTTCCTAAGGAACTATTTATATGTAAACTGATAAGGCCTCTGGGATTCATTTCAAAATAACCAGAAAGAAAGAGGTATAACTAAGGAAGGATCATTGGGGGATTAATGGCTGTCCATCTCTACTTTTACATATGTTTGAAACTCTTCAGACTCATTTGTTTTGAAAAGCCCTCAGCAAAGGGAAGACTTGCTCTGCCTCACAGCCCTGATGCCACTAACAGTAGGGTGGAGGCTAGGGAACTTAAAATGTTAAATCAGCCACATTCAGAGGCTGCAATATGCTGATCACCCTGCCGCCAGGCCTGGAGAGGACACCTGCAGAACAAAGGAAGGTTTCTGCTGGGATTGCTAACAGCCCATTTCCCCACAACCTGAAGGGAAAACAGGAAAAACAGTCGGTAAGTGGAGCCCTACACAAAATAAGATCATTCATTCCCTGTGGCTGAGACCACGGGGAACCTGTGGATCGGAGGCTGGGATGTGCCAGCCTTTCACGCTACATATTCCTACCTTGTCACCTACATATTTTCCCCTTCTTCACTACGTGGCAGTGCCATCCTTCAAAAAGGAGTAAACAAAGTCTTTAAACTGTAACTCACAGGAACTAACACGTGATATGTAAACTGAATTCCCTGGGGTCCCTCTCAGTGGCTTTTTTCTCTGTCTTTCTGTTTTCCCTTTCTCTCTATTGTCTCTGTCCCTCAGTCTCACTCCGGCGCCCTCACTCCCTGTCTCTGAGAGGAGACTATGCTCTGTCTGGGGAGCACAGATCGTCACCCCTCGTCTAATAAACTTTCCTTTTGATTCTTACATGAGCGGGAGTTTCTATCCTTTCTTGTGCACAACAAAGAATCCTGTCCTCTCTCAGTGTGGGGCTTAAGCTGCCCCCACTTGGGGAATTTGCCCCATCCTGCGTCACCACTAACTTGCAAACTAGATGGATCCCCTGAAGGTGGAGTTACATTGTGTCCTCTAGAGAAGAATGAGCACAAAGCGTAGACTCAGTCATTTGTACAGCACTTGGCCATGGGTCTCATCTAGTGAAGTGGAAAAAGAGGAGGCGGGGAAACCAAGGGTCTGATGGTCAGGTGAAGCGGCAGAGCCTGAGTTTAAACCTCTCTGTGTCCAGCTCCGTCTCAGTCCCTGGTTCTTTGCCTCCTGCCACCCTGGACCCCTGAGGAACTTAACATCCAGTCCTACTGTCCCTGCCACTTGGGGGAACAGGTGCAGGAAACATCAAGAATGAGTTTCCAGGGCAAAGGGCTGGGGAAGAGACTCAATACACAAACACAAAACTTCGGACTGTTACTGTGGCCTCCTGTCCAGTAATTTGAGTTCACCAGGACCAACACCTGCCCCCCACCCCACACAAATAAAGACCTGAAGTCACAGGTAGTCTTAAACACTTGATACCATCAACTCTGCGCAGCCCTATGTTAAACTGCTCTGTTTACATGGTGTGTGGAGGAGACCTCACTTCCACCCTAAAGCCCTTGCATCTTTGAGAACCCCTCTTTCTATTTTATCCACCAACAGCCTCCCTCCCAAAACCAGAGCTATGACGCTTGATCGTACGGAAAGAAAACCAGAGGAAAAAGTTCTTCCTATTCTGTTCAAGCCAGCGACAATGCCTCCTTCCAGCCACAGACTTCTCACCCCACCTTCCTGAAGAAGGTGGGGACACAGCCTGCTTGGGTTGAGCCTGCCATCCGTTTAACCTGAACCTTCCATGGCTGAAACAGAAAGCTCCTGCAAGTCACCTAGCAGGAAAGCAGTGGCGGCTGTGACAGCATCCCCATCAGAGACTCCAATCTCTCCTCCCTTTGGGACTTTCTTTTGTGTCACTGTTGCTATCCCTATAAATGGCTCTGAGGTTCCTCTGCTACCTGTGCAATCCATAGCCTTAAGAATGAAATTTTAAAACGTCAAGAAGACAGAGAGGGTCAAAACCCAGGCCTCCGTGTGCCACTCTTTGCCCCACTGCTGAAACTCAGGTGGTATGTTTTATTAAGGAAGTCCCGTCCCCAACACTCACAGGATACACAGTCCCTCTGCACACCTTCAGCCCCTCTTCTTGCTCTGAACACCTCAAGATGTCATCTCCCAGCATACTCTTCTCTCCAGACAGGGGAGTGGAGCTGCAGAGGCAGAGAGATTTAGCATATTTCTCCAAGAGTAGCTTAAGGTAGGAAAGAAGGCGCGCAAACAGAGGAGACTAGGCAAACTGTCCACGTGATGGTTTCCAGCCCTAACTACAGAGGTCCAGGGAACAGAGAGCCCGCATCCCAAATCCAGAACATAGTTGGACAAAGGCCAAATCCCAGAAATGGGGACCAGCCCAGAATGGCCAGCGATTTGTAGCTGCAGCTTTAGGGTGAAAGGGTTCCCTGCCCACAACATCATCATCCGCGTCACACTCTTCCCAGTTGCTCTATCAAGCACGCAGAAACCACCTGTAGCCCCCACCTTCTCTGCGCCCGTGGGCTGGCTGCCTGTCCTGTAAACCGCAGACAAGAATTGTCTGTCCTCCATTCCAGGAAGATGAAAGTGAAGGGAAAATTAAAAAAACAGTAAGACAGATGGTAGGTGGGGATAGCAACCCCTAAAGTGGGGATGGGAACAGGTCCCACAGTAGCAGTCAGGGTTTGAAAATAGCCCTGGGTATGATTCATCACCCTCTCCTCCAGTCGGAAGACCTGGGTGCTGCAGCCTAGCTCTGGGGCCCGGGAATTCTGGGTTGGCCTCAGCTGGCCCCCACCCTTCAGGGTGGCTGCTGTCTGGTTCTCTGCACAATCACAGAGAAGCTTTCCATATGGGTAGCTTCTCTCGCTCCAAGCGTGTCAGAGACAAACCCTTTATCTGCCAGTTAGGAGCTCAGACCCATGCACCAAGTCACCAAATGTCAGGGTGAAAGAGACTGGCCCTTTAGATACCAAAATCTGGCTCAACATCTGAACTGCAGTTGAAAACACTGTGTGGCCTGCAGAAGTTGCATGACTGTCCTGAGGTTACATGAATTAGCAGCTGGACCCCGGTTTCCTGAGTCATAAATTCAGCGCTCAACTTTCAAGAATTAGAAGAGAAATGGAGAGAGCCCTAGACTACCTCATTTAGAAAGCCCCCAAATTTCCACTAAAAGGCTCAAAAAATCTCTCATCCAAAACTGTTCGGGACCTCATGGGGAAACTGAGCCCCGTAAAATGCGACTGAGCCAAAGGTTTTCACTGGATCCCCACAGCTAGCCCTAATGCCAGGAAAGTCCAGGGCGTTTCTCAGAAGGGAAGGCAGTGGCCAAGGGAAAGCCCATGTCGCCTGACCCGAGGCTTCCTGGAAATGCCTTTAAAAACAGAGTAAGGAGGAGAAGGGGCAGGAGAAGCGGGGTGACCCGGCCGCGGAGCCCCGAGCCCAACAGTCCCCGCCCGGATCCAGGTCCCCTTCGAAGCGCGAGAGCGACAGTTCCAGACCGCGAGCTGCCAGGCCGGGGTACATAACGGGAGGGCAGCCGCCTCCGCCACCCTCGTCGCGGGGCTTTCCCGGGAGCAAGGCGGCTGGCGGGCTCAGGGATTCCCCCAGTTTCGGCGACTCCAACCCCAAATCCCGCGGAGGAAGGGTGGCTGTCGCCTGGCTTCCCCCATCTGGGTCCGGATCTCCCGCTGCTGTCGCGCCAACTCCTACCTGGAGGCCGCGTCTATTGCTTGGTATTCCAGAGAGCGACACAGTTCCCAGAGGGGCAGGAGGCGACAGCACAGGAAGGACTACTCCGTCTGGGGCACGCGCGGAGCCCGGGGTCGCGCGGGGGTAACGGTGCCAGCCAGAAGCAGCAGCTGCCGCAGCTGCTTCGCTGTTGTCAACCCGAAGCCACTTCTCTCTCCACGCAGGTGGGGCGGGAGCCGTGGCGAGCCGGGCTGGAGTGACGCCCCGCCCACCGACACAGCTCGCGACCAATCAGGGCGCAGTCCGGCCCACCGGGCTCTCCGACAAGTCGCTCAAACTGCGGGAGGCGGGGCTTTGCGTTCCCGCTCCGCCAATCGCCGCTCCGCTGCCTCTCCTGTGGGTCAGACCGCTGGGGGTGGAGGGAGAGAAGGCGAAAGCCAAGAGCCAGCGACTGAGTGAAGGAGCGAGCCGGCCAGGGACTTAGACTAATATTGATTGAGCTCTGGATGCGTGGCACCGTGTTGGGGGATTTAAATACAGATGCCATGTGCACCGGCAGGTGCAGTGGCTGGTGCGGGATGATTTACCGGGAGTTCAATAGAGACGACTTGGGTGACATCTCGGATTAGTAGATGTGACCAAGGAAGGACCGGGACATTAGATATTTCAATAGGACGTTGTCACTCACTCCCACCTCGCTCTGGCTCCCATCATTCTGCAACTTCCCCCACCACCCCCAGGACTCTGCCCCAAGTCCAAACTCCACCCCCGCAGAGCAATGCATGGGAAACTTGGAGGCATCCACACCGGTCATGGCCAAAGAAAGCTCCCGAGAGTTGTGACAGAGAGTACCACCAGACAACCCGTTGAAATTCAATAAGAAACAGACTATTAAGATTTGATTTCTCCCTTGCCTTTCCTCACAACGGTCCAACACAAGTTCACAACCCTGATTTCATTGCCCACTTGGGGACTCCTATCAGCTGGGGATGGGAGTAACCAAAAGCTCCTGCATACAACCAGCACTCTCCGCATTTACAGTCACAGACACTGAGAAGAGATGACTCACTTAAGTTTAGCCGGCAAACCCAAGGCAGGGACGATACATACTTGCACACTGGTGAATTTCTCTATACCTAACAGATGGGAGAAAGGCAGCTGAGGTTCTTAGAAAGCACAGACTGTATTCATCTAACTTGTTTGCTAGAGTACCCAGCACAGCTGAGAACAAATATTAGTGATTCTTACCGTAGCAACTTTCTTAAGGTCACCCAAGACAGTGTTACTACAGCCAGATCTAGTCGCAGGAGTCCCTCCTGTCTGGCCTTCAGTCCTCTAAGGCAAGCTTGAATTAATTCTCCCACTTTCCTTCTCTGCTACTCTGATGAGAATCAAAGGAGAAATGATGAAACAAAGTCACCTCCACCGTGTACACCCTTCTTTTCCTCTCAATTGCAAGACTGCTAGTAGCACTTTGTTCAAGATGACCCATGTCTCTGCGGGTCTTAGATACGGATAAGGCCTGTACACTGGAACTTGCTCCTGGATACAAATTCCTACCCAGAGTCAAAAACTCTTATGATGGGTGGGAAGGGAGATGACCTCTTTTCTGAGGCTGAACTGTTACATCTGTAAGCATCCCTAAGGCTGCATTGGAACCAAACTTATCTTGCTTCTGGAAAACGCTAGAAGGACATAAAAGTGCAGGTCCTGCAACAATCTTACAGTCTCCCCAGAGGCAAGAAACCATGTCAGAGCTGATTCCTTCCACCCGTACAGCAGTTTCTCAGTAATGTTTCTTAATGGGTGAATGGATGTCAAAAGATATTCAAGGGATGACCATGAAGAACTTACAATTGTACGAATGAGCAAACTCAATTTATCTTTTAGGAAATACATTTAACAGATATGAAGGGCTCCGAGACATCCAGTTCTTTAAAAAAAAAAAAAAAAAAAAAAAGGCAATCAAACCAGAGAACTACAAAAGGGAAAACTACAGAAAGCACAAAAAGTACAAAAACCAGCAAAAGAGCAATTGACATAAATAACTAGAACAAAAGCTTCACAGTGCCTGGCATAGAGTAGGTATTCCATAAGAATACCTGTTGAATGACTTAGTGAACCCAAAAGTCAGGAAAAGCTAAAATCTTAATTTTTGCCTTCTGCGTTGTGACATTTTGAAATGGCCCAAGTGACATCTGGGCTATTTCTTTCAGTTCTGTTTGACCTCCTTCCCTTAACCCATGAGCTTCAGAGAGGCAAGAAGAGCTCAGCCTCCTCAAAAGGACAAAAATAGCTCATCTCTTTCAATGCCATCACCATCTCTTGCTCCCCAAGCCACTGCCCCCCACCCTCTGATGTCAGCCAGGCTCACAAAGAATGGATATTTATTCAGTTAATGATGCCTGGAACGGATGACGAAATTGTACCTTTTCACAGGCTCCCTTTTGGGCTTTATTTTGAGTGGCTTTGGCGCTGACTGGAGCCTTTTTAGGTCCTTGGTATTGCTTTTTCCACAATCACCCACTCTTGCCTGTGTGTGCCATAGCACTGCTGCTGCTGTCCTGGATGCCTGCTTGGCCATCAGTCAGGAAATCCAGGAGTGCATGAGGGCTGGCTGAGGGCAGATGAAAAAGCCTCGGGGTGCATGCCTGCACCAAAGCATGGGGCTCCCCTCATTCTACCACGACCACAGCCCACTTGCATCATGCAAAAGGCAGGACAATAGATTCTGGGGCCAGATGGCCTGAGTACAAAAAGTCCAACTCTGCTATTAACTAGGTGCATGACCTTGGGCAAATTACTTTCCAACTTTCTGTGCTTCAGTTTCCTCATCTGTCAAGTGTGGATAATCACAGCCCTGACCTCATGCAACTGTCGAGCAGGTCCACTGGGTTAAATCTCACTTAGAATGGCGGCTGGCACATAGAAAGTGCTTCTAAGTATTAGACATGGTGACAGAGGCCCCAAGCAACAGTGCATGAGCCCTGGATCAGGAAGTAGGACAGCTGGGTGCTAGTCTCAGCTCTGCCACTTTCCGGCTGTGTCACCAGAGCAAGTCAGTGTGCGCTCCAATCAGCAGCTTCTTCACCTGCCATATGAGGGTAGAGCACAAAGCCTACCAGGCAGAGGTGAGACAGAGGATGCGAGGGTACACTGTAAAGGGTAGTGACAGTGGCAGGATGGCACTGGATATGTTGCAGAGCTAAGCTTTTCTCTAGGGATAACCAGCCCTTTTCTTATAGGTGGTGGCAAAGAGAAACTCCATATGCTGCTACCCTGAGCCTCACTCCGAGACACCCGGGTCCCAACAAGTGCCTGTCTGAGGACTTAAAATAGTCCCCGCAGCCCTCTCTGCCTAGGGATGGGAATTCCCCAGGCTGCTGCGGACAGACCCATAGCCCCACTGTGGAATGGCTGAGGGTAGTGTCAGGAAGAAACCACGCAGACTCTTCTATTACACTTTTCCACAGAGCTAAAGGAGCAGCAGCAAGTAATTCCAGACAACCCAGCAGGACAGGAAGAAAAAGGGGAGTAGAAGCCTGGGGGGAAAATGAATTACACCCAGACAAGCCCGTCCAGCCATGCCCGCGGGTGCCCTCACACTCACACACACATTCCTGCATGCCTCCATGCCTCATCGAGAGCCCCCCAGTCGGACTGGATGATCAAGGCCTGCTCCCTGGTGGCTTGGGGCCCCTACCAAGCCTCGTGAAAGGGGGCTATTGATCAGGCCCCCGCAATGTGGGATAGGTAGTTACAGCTCACAAAAAAAAAAAATCCTGAGGAGACATGGCCGTGGTAGGGGGTTAGCACTAAGAGGAACAGCTAGAGAATGGCCAGCAATGCAAGGGGTGGGTGGTGGGAGGGGCTTGTGAAGGTGATTGGCACACCAGCACCTCACTGAGCGCTGCCAAGTAAGTGGGGCTGAAGGACAAAGAGCTAGATCTGGGAAAGAGCACAAAGACCCCCTCTCTCAGCCCACAGCCCAGGGGACCATGGTGGCTGTGTTCACCCCACATGCCAGAGAACCTGGAATGGGGACCCCTTGGCTATTTCAGGGTTCACCTACCCTCTCTAGGCTCCCCATCCTTAAGTTGGGACACAGAGGGGTTCATTCCCTCCCACCTGCAACCTACAGCCATTGAGAGGAAACTGTCAGGGCAGCTCCTGAGTTCTCCAGGCACTCGGACCAGGCAGCTGGAGGCGGAGAACCCAAGGCCACTCAGTCCCTGTCTCAGGCTCTTCACACACCCAAGAGCCAAGTCCCCTTTCCCCTAACAAACACTGAAGCTTGATGAAGGGGAGCAGCGTCCACTTAAGATATTCACCCTGCTGTGATAGTGTGATGGGCCACATTTCACATCCACTAAGGGCCCCTGGCCTGGCTTTACTGGCCCATTTCAGGCTCAAATGGTTCTCTGCTGCAGGCAGAAGCAGCAGCCCCTGCCCCGCCCCCCACCAAACACACACTTGTTCCCCCAGGGAGATCTGCCTGCCTTGGCCCAAACGAATAAGTGAGGTCACTCTGGGCAGAACACTTGGTGACTGCGGCACAGACAACCAGGGCAGGATGTCCACCTCCTCCACACCCCACCCATTCCTGTCCTTCAGAGGAAGGTCGCAGGGTGGTGAGGGAAGATGAGGAAAGGCAAGCCCGCTCCTAATGCAAGCCCCTCACACCCTCACCCTGTAGTCACAGATACAAGCAGCAGCAATCAAGGGAACCCTCCCTCTTTCCACTTCCCCCAACAGTCCCCTGTGCCTTATTTGGGTTTAGTCCTTAAGTTTGCTCTTTCACGGCTAGGCTCAGTTTCCTCATCTAGAAAAACAAGGCTGGGCCCTGGTTCTAGTGTCCCTTCTTTCCAGCACATTCTCTGCTTTAGGGAGTTTTTCTGTGTGTTCCCGTGGGGGTGTGGAGAGTATGGGGGTCTTCTGAGGATGGAGAGCTGGAAGCCAGGCCAGAAAGAGCAGGGAAAAGACAAAAAGGAAGCAGAGGGCTGAGGCCAAGCCAGCCTGGAAGGTTGCAGACCTGGCCTCTGCCTCCAGCACCGCCCCCAGCTCACCCTGTGGCAGTGGATGCTCAGAGCTCTGAATAAAGATCAGGATCCCATGCCCTTGATGGGAACCTTCCACATGGCCCTCGAGGGAAGGAGCTAAGACAAAATCCAGGAGGGGGGTGGCGAGGAGGAGATGGAGGAGAAAAGAGAGGGCTCTTCCTTCCCACCTATGGGCTCCACCATAAATCAGTCTGACCTCGTGTGCAAACAGATCCAGTGCCCGTGGAGTTGGAAGGCTGCTGGAGCAGGGGTGGAGTAGCTTTTATGGGCTCTGCCCAGTCTAATGCTGTGATTATGAGCCTCTAGATCTTGGCAATCTCAACTCAAGCAGACAAAGCCCATCTTCTGGACCCCCACCCACCCTGTGTCCTTTCCCTGAAGGATGGCCCTCACAAGTTTCAGAACGACATTCAGAGAGGACCTGGGATGTGTGGCTATGCTCAAGGGCCACATAACAAAGGGCCTAGGCTCTTATTGGTCTGAGTCCCTGTCCTCCCTCAATGGGAGGCTCTCCAAGTACAGCTCTCCTCTCCCCTCCCCCCGATACCCCTTCTCTCTCTCTGCCCCACCCCCACCTTTCTCACTAAATAGAAGTTCTAATCGGACCCTCAGCCAGGGCTGGGACTTCCCTAAGCACATGTATCAACCTCTCAGTCAACATGGGCACCCAGGCACTGGCACAGGGCTGGGGCAGGGAACACAGTAGATGGGCCCACCAACTGGGGTCCATATGTTCCTGGAGCTCCCATGCCAGTGGGGGAGGCAACAGTAGCTCCAGACAGAGAATGCCCAATCAGGCAGGTGAGTAGCCAGGCGAGGTCCAGAGGACAAAGAGAGAGATGAGGCAGCAAGGCTCCCAGGTTAGACACATGATGTCTCTGCATCACTAGACACCCCCAGGATTAGGGGCGGGACACTGCAACTCTGGCTTCTACTCTGCTTCGGCCACGGAAATGCTGTGTGACCTTACTGCAAGTCTTGCCATCTCTGAGCCTCAATGTTCACATAAGTACAATTATAGGGTTTGGTCCGAGCATCTCTGCCAGCTTGTTCAATGAGTTCATGTTCCATGAC
Organism: Cynopterus sphinx; assembly: GCA_030015415.1. Classification (NCBI taxonomy): domain Eukaryota; kingdom Metazoa; phylum Chordata; class Mammalia; order Chiroptera; family Pteropodidae; genus Cynopterus; species Cynopterus sphinx. The sequence continues at coordinate 79,969,469 of CM057388.1, forward strand.
CAATTTATGTTGAGAAACCCAACCCAGTTTGCTATTTCCTCCGTGCCCTTTGGGTGGGAGCAAGGGAGAACTCATTGGGGAAAAAGGAACAGGCAGAGCCTGGAAAATGTTTTAACCACTCAAAGAAATATATATTTTTTTCCAATTTTTAAAAAGAGAAAATGCCAGGCACTCCGTGAGACCTGCTTTCGTGTAAACGGGCCTAGGGATGGAGCTTTTACTCAAGTCAAGCTCACTAAAAAGGTGTTGCTGGGGGCGCTAGGTTGTGTCATGCAGTTAGGGGACAGAGTTGAGAGAGATAAAGGGCCCTTGAAGGGATGGGGGAGTTGCAGCGAGGTATAGAATAGGGAGCGAGACTCAAGGATCTGAGATAAAACACAGATAGGGCAGAGAAACAATGTAATGAAGAGGTAAAAGTATGGGATGAGGGTCAGACGCACAGTGGGACAGGAAAATGGACAGGAGGGTGGATGTGCATTCCCAGACGCAGAGACAAAGAAGATACCGTAGGGGTCAGGGAGTACGGGACTTAGCGTTTATTAACTGCCCGCGGTGTTTCAATAACTAAAATCGCGTGTTTTCCGCGTGGAGGATGAAGAGAGGAAAAAAGGGCGAAGGATGAGAAGCAAGCAGCCTCGCTGGGGTGGAATGTCTCAAGTGGGGGGATTGCTAGCCAGAAATAGGGTTCGGATAAACGGATAGAGGGCGGATAGAGGAAAAGGGGGCTGGAACCAAAGACGAGGGGCCCGGGATTCGGCGGAGACGCCAGGACGGCAGCGGCGAGGCTCTCGGCCAAGTGCAGCGCCGAGCGCTGACCTCCCGCCGGGGGCCGCCCAGCTCTGATCACCTGGTTTCCAGCGCGGCGGGTCGCCTCGTGTGCCCTTCACACCCCACGGCGTCCTCAGCGTCCATGTCGCGGGCTTCGGCAGCCGCGGGGCCGCTCGCCAGCCGCGCGCTTCAGCCATGCGGCGGCGACAGGCAGCGACAGGCGAGGAGCCAGATCGCTGACGCCTCGGGTGGCTGGACCCGGACTGAGCCGACCGCCAGCCCGACGAGCGCTGAGGGAGGGAGGGGCGATGGCCCGATAGCCCCGCCCCTCAGAGCGACTAGAAACTTCCACGCCCCCACCTTGAGCGAGAACCCCCCATTCAAGTCATTTGCAACCCTGATGGTCTGGCTCCCCTCGCCCTTGGGCCTCCTCTCCTGACTTGGGGTCACCCTAACCCTTTTCCACCCTGGCCCCCTAATTGAGAGGGGTCTCAGCCCAGATCCCACGCCTTCCTGCACTCCTGTCCCAAAGCGGGAGAGTGAGGGCCTTCTTAGTCCCCAGGTCAGCCCCTCTGCCGACTGTCTGCCCCGCATCTCACCCATCACGTGACATGGCAGACTGACTCAGCCACTCCTCACCATTCCGCGACCTCCTTCCCGGTTTTCTCTCTGACCAGAGCAAGGGGACCCTGGACATCTTGAAACCCTTCTAGTACCGCGACTATCCTGGACCTTATGAGCAGAAGTGTGCCTTATACACTCTTACATGACACACGCAAAACGGAGGCCCACCAGTGCAAAGGACTTGTTGGTCATCTAAATAGGGACAATTCTCTCTCTGGGTTGCAGGACCTTTGTGAGGGTTCTGAGGGGCTGAGCAAGGGGTCTGGCACAGAGCACAGTCTCTATTTAAAAAAAAATTCGCTTTTATTCTCACAGATCTGCACTGTGAACCTACCATCCAAGAAGCCTGGATCCAGGACCCTAAGTGACACGACTTAAATCCCCTTACCCCTACTTTGCACCCACAGCAAGCCAACTTACATGTCCCGATCTGCCTTTGTTTACAGGGGAGGGAAAGCAGAGAGTTGCTGGCTCTCAGATCTGGTCATTTCCACTCTACTTCTGCTGATGGCCAGGAAAGGGGACAAGATTCTAACAGCCACTCAGCACTAACTACAACACAGCCTGGGTCACTTTTCCTCTCTGAGCCTCAGTTTCATCATTTGTAGCATGAGGATGATAACAATGCAATAGGAATTATGATAGTGGGAGACACAAGTGAAGGTCACAGCAGCCCCTCCCTTGACCCCCTCTATACCTTGTGACACAAGAAGAGGACGGAGTAACCCCATTTAGGAGGAACAGGCTAGGAAAATGAAGAGGCATTCATCAAATGAGTGGATGCTTATTTACAGCAGATTCACACCCACTTTTCACAGACTCCGTTGCAGACTGGAAGGGAATGAGATGAACATGTTGCTCTCCATGCTAGTCATCCTTTTCCCCAGGGCAAGGCTGGCACACAGCAAGTGTTCTTCACGAAATATTAATTGAATGAATGTATTCTTCACACGGGGCAGCAGACTTGCCCAAGGTCACACAGCAAGTCCATTTCTGAATCAAGAGATCTCTCCTGTCCACTCCTTCTACTTTCTAAGCCATGCTGTTTCATGGAACTCTTTTTGGCTTTCCTCCATATGATCAGAAATCAAGGGCAGTCCATTCCTCTCTCCCAATACCCTCTGGCCTATCAACAGTCCCCATTCCAGACCAGCTGAGCGAGGATGAACAGCCATGGGGAGGCTTCTCTCTGGGTCCAGCTTGCCAAGCCTTTGACTTCTGAGTTTCCAGCACCCCCTGCACTGTCCCTGCCACAGGGACAAGTTCCCCTCTGAGGAAAAGGAGGCCCCAGTCAGCTTCCTCCAAGCACAGGAGTTTCCCTTTTGCTCTCTGGTGGGACTGGAGTGCAGGACACAGCCCCTCAGCAGCAGAAGCCTAGAAAGAAGGCCCTCTCTGGCCGGTCCCTCCCCTATTTCCTGCAGCCCAGCCAGAAAAGTGAGGGGAAAGGGTTACGACGTTGAAGCTGAATCACAGAACTTGGGAACTGGAAAGGACCCCGGAGGGCATTTATTCCCATCCCCTCCCCACTGCAGGAATGTCCTTGGTTAGTGAATCTGACCTGACTTCTTACAGCTTTGATTGCCTTCTCTATAAAGTGACAGGATGACACCCACCTGACAGTGTTGCTGGGGAAAGAAATGTGAGAAGGGACTTAATAAAAGCTAATGTGTACTGAGCGCCACCTCTTTGCCCAGCATCGTTCTTACCACAAACCCTCTGAAGTGGGTACTATCATCATCATCATCATCATCGCCCCATTTCACCAATGGAGAAACCGAGGGATGACAAATGTAGTATAACTTGCTAAGTTCACACACCTAGTAAGTGGCAATGGCAGAATTTGAACGTTAAAGCTCTCTTTTCACCCATATCATGGCAGGCATCATCCTTACCCCAGAGAAGGATCCATTGTAACAGTTCCATGAGCTCACATGTGTCTTCTGTGTGCCTGGAACTTTTGTACCCAAGTACTCCTGAGGATCAAGGGAGAACAATGCGAAGAAACCCTGGGGACTGAGGATGAACCCTGAAGCTTCAGCTCCAATCAGGGAATGTCTTTGAAGTCCCCGCCTTTCTTTTAAACATCTACTAGAACTTTCCAGTTAACTCCAGGACACACCCATGTTGTGTCCATATAAAAATTAGTGTTTTTTTTTTCCTTTAAAGCTTTGAGGAAAGTTGAAACTCTTGGAAGATGGGCCACATTGCTCCTGTGCATCGTATACTCCAGGCCACTGCCTTTTACACCGGGGGTACCAGGCACTTGGCACACGGCAGACCCTTAGTCACCAAAAACAGCTGATGTTTATGAAGCACTTGTTATGTGAGCCAGCATTCTAGCACATTCCACATAGGATTTAATCATCATGGCAACTCTATGAGGAGGTAAAATTATTATCATTGCTCTCATTTTTAGTGGGAAAGCTGCAGCAGAGAAGTTTGGAAGTGACCACTGTCAGCCTTGGCTAGTAACCACTGTACATCCTGCCCATGAGGCCACCTCAGGGCCTCGCTCACCCAGCCAGCCCCACTATTTCTCACCAGGAAGAGTGGGTTGATTCCTGGCAGAAGTGGGTCTGATTCCAATCCCTGTGGGCAGAGACTAGTGCCTCTCCCCCCAAACTGGCCTTCCCCAGATCGATGTTAAGCCAGGGTCTATGCTGTGTACAAGGCTGGTCCTCTGTTCATATGTGGCGACCTGGATTGTGGCAGTCTCTCGGACCTAATACCCACAGGACTGGTGTCTAGAGCACTAGAGCTTCACACAGGAGTCCTCTGCCACCCTCCATGGCAAAGATCTAGCTTCAGAAATGACCACCCATGCATCTACAGGGACAAGTCCACATCTCCGAGGTTGACATTCCAAGTGCTGTACAAGGTCACCCAGCCAAATCAGCTGGCATCCACAGGACTTCATCAGCTTAACTTCATTTCCTTCTACCTGTGTTACATATGCTCTTTCTCTCACACACAAAAAAGCTCATCTTTATTTCTTTTGACTTATTTTACAAACACTTACACAGTGCTTTCCATGTGCCTGGCCATGTTTTAAGATCTTCACACACTTTCAACTTATAGACTCCTTACAAAACTCTGCAGGCGCTATTATTATCCCATTTTACAGATGAGAAGCTGAGGCACAAAGAGGCTGAGTGATTTGCTCAATCTCCTGCACCTGGCAAAGCCCTACATCTTCTAGGTCCTCCTATGAATAACGTAAGCCATTCCCTCACAGGGGGCTCCCACGGCAGTTATATCGGCAATCATTCTACAGTGAGTTAGGTTATCTATATGTCTTTCTGCCCAATAAGAGTTTGGATTCTCTGTGAGTAGGGACGTGTTTTATTATTTATAGCACATTCGTTGCCCAGGACAGAGTTTGGCATAGACTTGGCATTCAGAAAACATTTGTTAAAGGACTGAATGAAGAGTAAGTAAGGGGGTGAATGACGCAGATGCAGCCTTGAGCAAACCAAATGTGGCTGAGAGTTTGGGGTTTTCTTTCCCCAGTGTCACTGGGTAGAGGAATGTAAAGATGACTCAATGATCAAGCATGAGATGTAACCACAGGTGGAGAGGGGGAGAGAAGGCCCCACCCACCCAATCCACCATTTCGGTGGCTGGATCAGATCTGGCATCCTGACCACGAAGCCATTTGGGCTGATGGGGTACCTAGTAAGCCACGAAAGCCAGTGGCTCTGGGTTCTGCTGCAGAGAACTGAGTTCACTGGCTTCTCTGTTGCCTCCTCAAAGGCCCTGTGGCTGCCTGTGCAATTCATAGAGTTGTCTGGAAAAGAGCGAAGGGCTGAAAAGTCACCCCAGGGAGTTGGGGTTTGCTTCTTTTGGCCTCAAACATCATGCCTCAGTGAAGTTGCTCTGTCCCCCCTTGCTGGCCAAATGCACTTTGTGAAAAATGAGAGGAGGGATTGGGCACGACTCTGGTCTCAAGTTCTGGTTAAAAACTCTGGTTAAAAAAAAAGGCTGTGTAACCTCTGACAGGTTACCAGCCCTCAGTTTCTTCAGCTAGTAAATGGAAATCTTTTTTTTGCCCTGCAAACCTTGAGATAATTAAACTGAGAGCACATCATAAGTGGAAACAAGCAGCCACAGAGAGCATACCGTGGGAGTGCTACTGCTAGCAGTGTTCTACAGCTTTTCAATTGAAGGCAGCAAGGTCAAGAACCCAAGCCTCAACTTTTTCCCCATCACTGCCTGGCTGCATGTGGCTATGCCCTAAACGTCAGCCTTTTCTGGGCCTTACTAAAAGGGGAAGGATAATTCCTAGGCCCTTTTGTACACAAGTCTCAGAAGGGTTGCTGGGTGGACACGTGTGTGGATTTTATCAGCCAAAAAAGGGGCCCCTAAGAGCTGCAGCTGTGGAAGCAGCCTTGGCTTTGAAAGTCAGCTTCAACTCTTACTAGATGATATCTATCAGCACTCTGGGCCTCAGTTTCCTCACTTATTAAATGGAGCCAATAACACCTACCTCCCTAAAATGTTATGTAGGTCAAATATGAAAGTTTTGGATAAGATGTTCTTGTAAACATGCATAAGCAAAAACAGCTTTTGTGTCACACGAGCAGTTTGCAGCTTGAGGGTCAGTCATCTGCCTCCTGTATCACCACCCCCTTGTTACTAGCCAGGACTGGCAAGCTGTGGCAGTGGACGGGCTTTATTCGTATCCATCACTCAGTAAATTCCCCTGGGATTCCAGGCCAGTCATGAGGGAACTGCCATGTGGCCCGGGGCGTCCACAGCAGCCCAGCCTGGAGCTGGTCGGTTCTCGGAAAGCATCTCCCTTACCACTCATGGTCCACCCGGGGAGAGTAAGCCACTCAGGACCCTGCAGTGGGCTTTGCCCTCCAGTATTTGCCCTTACGTAGCCCTGTCCTGCAGGGTCAGTCTCCCAGAGCTCTCTCTCCTATGAGGCCTGAGTGGCTCAAGCCATCAGGTCAGAAGAAGGGGTTCTAGACAAGTCTCAAAGTTCTCTGGGGGAGACCATCTCCTGTAACTTCTGTTCCGTGTGGTATCCTCGGATAACCCATGCCAAAGTGTGGAAACAAAAGTTGGCAAGGCACAGATTCTACAATAAAGAGTAGCAGGCCTTGAACTGAGAAGGGCACCCAGACAAATCTGTGAAAGGGACAGAGCACCAGGCCAGGTCCCTGTCCCGCCCCAAAGACAGCAGAGTAGAGGCCGGGCTGCCATCCAGGAGCCCTGGAGGCAGAAAAGCCCCTTGGAAATGCTCACTCAGGCCAACCAGAAAGCAAGATTCAACCCCAGGTCAGCTGTGCCCCCAGACTAGAGACCTCACAGATGGAGGACTATATTCCTTGTCAAAACAGAACCCTGAACCCTGTGCACTGAGGGGCCCCATGAGGACATACCTTGTCTTGTCTTGAAGTCTGGGGTGGTTCTGGCAGGAAAGGAGGGTCCAAACGGGCAGCTCACAGTCAGAGCCCAGGGGAGGGGCTTTCAGATCAGCCCCTTCTTCTGTCCTGCTTACCCTCCTTTTCTAGCTCTTCTCTTCCCAAGCCTGGGTGTTCTGTGTTCTAGTTTAACCAAGGAGGTTGTCCTGTTCGGCCGCTCACTGTCCACCACGCCCGCTGGTGCCAACCATACCCCCTCTGCCTTTGACTTTCTGTGTCACCTTGGGCATGTTACTTGCCCTTTCAGGGGCGAAGACCTTCATCTGAGCCTAAAAAGGTTACATGCACTACATGGGTGGGCTTGTGAATTGTGCTGGGCAGAGAACAGCCTCCAGGCCTACCTTGGAGATTCTGGGGGAGAACAAGGGGAGGCTGAGCCTCATGGAGCCAGGCACCCATCCCTAACCCAGCTTGCTAAAATCAGAGCCATGCTACTTCTTTTCTGTTTTGTGTATTGGAGTTCCACATTGGATCAATTTGGGGGTGAAATCTGCATCTAAGAAAAATTTAAAAGCCAATGGACTACATATGTCCACCTTGCACCTGGGCCTCAGTTACCTTCCTAGTGATCATTACGTGTCATAGATACAAGTAAAATGTTTACAACCCTGCCTGGCACATAATGGTGACGATAGTAATAGCTAATGGTCATTGAGCACCAACTATGTGCTAAGCATTGTTCAAAGGCTATACCTGGTCAACCCCTAGGATCTTTCCAAATCTTTCCAAGAAGACACTATGATTATCTTCATTTTACAGATAAGGACACTGGCTCACAGAGAAGGTAAGCAACTTGTCAAAATCACACAGCCAATGAAGGGTGCAATTGGGACTTGAATATGGGCAGTTTGGTTCCAGGACCCTTATTCCTATCCAATACAACAATAGGTTTCAACACATATTTTAGTTATTTCTATTATTCCTATGCTGGTTGTTATTTTCATTGTTACTGTCATCCGTAAAATGGGCTGAGTTTGCCTTGCATTGTGACTGTGTGCCTAAAATCAGACTGTGGCTGTCGAGTGGGTGTGCTCCTGTCCTGGCAGACTGGCCAGGCTGCACAGTGCCTTCACGTGCCAAATCTTCTGAGGTAAAGCCTGCAATCTGGGGCCACTTCTGCAAACAACTGGCAGTGAAAAAACACTGATTTTGCTAAGAAATTATGGACTGGCTCACAGGCTCAGAGCCTAGTAGAAAGCAAATAGCAGAGCTGCTGGGAACCTATAAAGTGGCTGGATGTATGTCCCACATGAGACAAGACTACCAATGTGATGCATTCAGCCTTCACTGGTCCTGCCAGTATAGATGTCCTCCATTCACCTGGCTTAGCCTGCCTTCTTCCTTTTTTTCCTCCTTTTCTGGCCCCCTCTATTCTTCTCTTCCCCTCTCCTCGTCTCCTTGCTCAGCAAGACTCATAATAACTTGCTAAACCACAACCCTCGTATTTCTTATATTTCTACTTTCCAGGGGAATTTAGTAGCCGGTCCCGACTGCTTCTCTGGATTGGCCCTCCCTCTCTGGTAAGGTCATCTTTTCTCGGGCCCCACTCGCCTTCCTGGGCTACTTCCCTCAACTTGAACCCTCTCAGCCCAGAGGCCAGCCCCTTCCAGCCTTGACTTAACTTCCTGGGCAAGTCTCTTCCCATTTCTGGATCTCAGTTTCTCCATCTATTAAACAGTGAAGGGAAGTGACTGGCCTAAGTGATAGTGACGAGGCTTCCAGCTCTAATCCCCTGCCATTTTACATCTGGTCTGTTGAGAAAATGAATCTTCTTGGGCACCTTCTTTTCTCTATATATATAGGTAGATGATGATGAATAGATAGATTATAGATTAGATAGATGATAGATAGATAGATAGATAGATAGATAGATAGATAGATAGATAGACAGACAGACAGACACACAAGTGTGAGGAACTGTGAAAACTTTAGTTGGGGGAAGAATCTGAGGAAATAGGGGCTGAGGGAGGTACAGGATGGGAACAGTAGTTGCAGAATTTCCAAAATGGAGCAGAATTTTGAAAACCAAGTAACTTTAGAAAAATAGTCCTCTCAGCTGGGCTTGGTTCCAAAGGAAAGACAAGGAACTGTGTGCGCGCACACCAGGACAGAGCGAAGCGTCGACTCCTATAGGTGTGGCATACCCCCAGGATTCAGCTCCATGTCCCCCAGCATTCAACACTTGTCTATTCTGGGCAAGTCATTGTGTCAAGTGGCCATGGGGATCCAGCCCTAGATGGGCCAAGTTTCTGTTCTCTAGGTGCTTACAACAACCCTATGAGGTCGCAGGAGGGGGACTGACATCCCATTTTACAGAACAGAGGACTGAGAGTCAAAGAGAAGACAGATTTCCCCCAAGCTGATCTAAACAGCAAAGGGAGAACTGCCCCAAGGCCTCAGTGTCCAGAGCCAGCACTCCAGCCAAAGCATGGTGTCCTTTAGCATTTTCAATAGTCTGATGATGGAATCTTCCTGGGAAGCTCCAAATACCCTCATTACAGTGGCCCATTCTGGAAAGCAGAAGTGACGGGTTATGGGTCCTTGGCTCTTCATTTGGGGGGGGGGGCGGGGGCTCTTTATTTTATATCCAGGTATACAAGCTGACATTTTGCCTCAGAGAATGCATTTTATTTCTAATGTATACCTGAAAGCAAATCGCTCCAACATGAGGCACCACGTGATCCATGCCATAAGACAGGTAAACAGGGAGCTGGAGATTTGAAGTGGGTGGGGACAGCATTTGAATTAAGCCTCGAAGAATGAGAAAGACCTAAACAGACTGAGATGGGGGCAGGGACCTCCCAGAATCCCGGAGATGGCAGCAGTCAGCAGGCAGCTGTTGCTGACTTCTGAGGCAATGAGCCTGCCTAGAAGGAATTCTTCCTAAACAATTAAGTGCATATAGTGGGCAGGATTTCCTGTTTTCTTTCCTTTCTTCGTTTTATTGTGAGCTACCTGGGCCAGAGCCTGGGGCTTGGGAAACACCTGTTTTATCTACCCGCCCCTCACCTGGCCTGTGATCATGAATTGCTTAGGAGATGTCCAGCTGGGCAAGTCAAGCCAGACAAAGGCAGAATCAGCCAGGGGAACCAAAAGAATTATACACAGAAGGGGAGCCCGGCCAGGCCTCCCCACACTGCTTCTCACTGTTTTTCACTGAGGTCCCGGAGTCAGTATCGAGCAATCACAGGACCAGATGGATCACAATTTTGAAAAACTAACTTTTTAGAAAATGCAGGTCAAACCTCTTTCTGATTAAGAGTGCAATAGCAATTGTGTGTGGGAGCCTGAAGGGTCTTAAAGACCGCCCTATCCAATCCAAAAATTTTAATAATGGGGAAATCGGGGACTAGAAGGAGAAGGTATTTGCCCATGGTCACAGACATTGTTAGCAGCCTGCTTCTACTTTAGCCCCACTGCCAAATGACCCTTGCTGGGAGCTGGGCCTCTCAGGGGCTTTCTGGCAGATATGAGAAAGCCGGCACGTCTGGTCGGAGACCCAAGGTGTATGAGACACATCTGATCCTTCCATCACTCTACCCGTGTCATCCTGTGACCTACACACTGCCTCACCGGAGTGGGTGGAAGTGGAGCTCCAATGCCACAATTCAACTTGGTCCCTTCTCATCCCAGGGGTGCAAGGGCTCCTCCCCGAGTCCTCAGCTCTTTCCTGCCATCTTAATCTCAAATCAGACTCTGAACTGGAGCAGATATCTCCCCTCCCTCACCTTTCTGCCTGGGCTGGTCGTGGTGGTCCTTTTATACTCATTTAGAATTGAGAAAAAAGACTAAAGAGGTGATCACACAGGTAATGAGTGACAGAGTCAGAAATCAGATCCACAGCTATTTGAAGTCTCCAGATACTGAGCTCTTTCCACCAATTTAAGGCTGCAATTTTGGTTTGTTCCTCAACAAGGATGGAGGGGTAGATGGGATGATGGAAGGGTGGGCCAAAGCATACCTGGGTATGCTGTCTTTGGGTGGCTGATTTCAGCATGAGGATACAGAGAGGAATGGGACATAGTTTGTACCTCGAGGAGCCCAGTGTGTCAGTGCTTCTCAAACTTTTGTACCCAAGTACCACAGATGACTGAACATTCCCTATACAGATCCAAGGCACTGGAGGAAGCCTGTGCATTTGCCACAAGTGAGAAATTCCTCAGAAATCTCCACTTTTAGCTTACAATTTATGTGAATTGAGTGTGTTGTCCCACAGCTCATACACACACACACACACACACACATATGGAGGTTTTAATTTTTAAAAAAGTCTGTGTTGTCCCCAGATCTTTTAGGGAAGACAGCCCATTCCAAGCAGACACTTTTGGAAAGCATCTTCCAAGAAGTTCTGCTTAGCTCTGGCCCAGGTGGGGACACAGAGCCCCTATTGAGAAGCAAGAGGCAGTGAAGTTGTTGTTACTTTGCAAAACTAAGAGGTGGTAAAGAGGCTATGCGCATGTGTCCTTTGTCCTTTAAGAACCTACTTCTTCAGCACTGAAATGATCTGCGCTTTTATTCCTCTAACTGCCTGTGCATGACGTTCTACATCCCAGAATCCAGAACTAGAAAGGATCAATGGGGTTCTGGAAGGTTTCTTTTCTAAACGACTGTTTGCATAGTGTCTGTCAATGGAAAAATAGGGAGATCAGGGGAGGCAAATTTGCAGCAGTTCATGTGGGGCTATGGAGTAGTTAACCTGAGCGATCTTTGGGCATTGGCAAAGCACTGCCTTGCTTTTGCTGACTTTTTAAAACAAGAAGCACGTACTTTGTGAAGCCTGAATGTTATTCTGACATTTGCGTGTCTTATGATTAATTTATGTCTGTTTTCTTCTTAATTTTAAAGGAAGCTTCTGAGAGCCAGGCTACTTTGATGATCCTCAAGGAAAGAAGAAAAGTGGCTTGGCCTTTCTCTTGGGCCATAGGTTAAAGGGAGCAGGGCATCTCTGGGGGCCAGATGTGGTGATAACAGCAGTGAGATCAAAGGATGACAGCCGCAAGTGGTGCAAAAGAAGGGAGGGTTGGAGATTCTAAAAAGACTACCCCTCCCTTCTTAAAAGTCTCCTTTTGGCCTTTTCGTCTTCCCCCAAACCTTGGAGGGCTTTGCATCTTGTTTTTAATAAGGAGGTCCATCCCTTCCCCCGAGGAATGTACTCTGAAATCTCCTGCTCTAGGGGCAGGAGACACAGAGCTGGAAGCCTCTGTTCTCTGGAGCTCTACTTCCTATGTTTTTATTTTTCTTCTCAAAATGCAAACCAAACCAGCTCTTCCTGTTTCTGCATTTGGGATGTGGAAGGTCACACAGCAGGACCCTCTAGCAAACAGGTCATATGGGGCCTTTGAAAGCTGCCTCTCGGCCTCCTGCTTGGGAGGAGGGCCATTTGAGTGGAACCTGGTCCTATGGAAAGAGGAGGAAGACAGGAGAAAGGCTCCAGGGAGTGAGCAACTCTACTTATGACACCAGTTTGCTTTCTTTCACCTTTGCCTTTACCCACAGCTGACCAAAGCCTGGGAGCCATGGAGCCTCAACCACAGGAGCTGCTGATCTTCAGCCCATTGGTGACTGACACTTGAGAGTAAGTTTAGGGAAGAATCGTCAGGACTGTGAGAGATCATTTTAGGAGCAGGAGCTGCTAGCTCTAGAAAGGACAATTTCTTGGCAGGACATTATAGACGAGTGGGGACTTGGGGTCTAGTGTCAGTTCCACCATCAGTGAGCTGTCAGCTGTTGTGCAGATAGATCGCCTAACTTCTCTGGGCTTCAGGTCCCCCAACTGCAATGAGAGCATGGGACTGTATGAGCTACCAGGACCGTTGGGTGGAAGTTGTGAGGCAGATTCGGGCTCAATCTAAAAAATAACATTCAACTGAGTATACAATGATCAGGGATGCTTGAACATACCTGGAGAGTTTGATCTGAGCCCAAGTGGGCACCTAACAGGAATGGTTTAAAGGGGAACCTGTTAGCCATCTGACTATTGAAGTAGAACAGTGGTCTCCAACATCTACTTTTATGTAGCCAACTATAGTCTCCAGAAGAAATCATCATGGAATCTCCCAATGTAAAATAGATTTGGTTGAATAAAGCAACCTTCAACTCTGTTCTGCCCTCACTTTCCCCGAGGAATCTCTGGGGACTCTAGAGTTCCTCAGTACTGATTTGAAAACCACTGATTAATATTATGCTTAAATGCCTGTCCTGCCTTGAGATGTAGGGCTGACTTCAAGTTTTAAAGGTTTGGTAGAAATGTGTTTTACATGGATTGGCACCATTGACTGGAATTACTGGACCCTCAAGGCTGTCTCAAAACAATTTGTCATCTGGAACAAATAGGGGCTCTGTGTCAACCTGTAATATCTAGCTCAGAGCTGAAATGATAGGGAAGAAAGTTTTACTGAGAGGAAGAAGTCATTAATCTGATTACCAGAAACTCTTTTGCTAGGACATCAAAAATAAAAGACAATCCTTGGCAGATTCATTGTTTATGTGAGGTCCTGTACTTAGTTCTGGGAATACGGGGGCCAGTCAGATGTAGCCCTTGTACACCAAAAGCTTGTGGTCTATGGTAGATACAAGAAAGAAAACATCAATTCAGAAGAGTGTGATGTGTTATAATAGAAATAGGGAAAAGATGGGAAGGAAAGCCAGAGGGCAGCTTGGCAGGCCAAGTAGAGAGGTTGGCAAAGACACACCCAGTGGAGACTCCAGTATGAGAGTTCATTGTACATATAGAAAACAGTGAGTTGCTCCCTGGAACTTAGAAATGTAGAGATATGATGAGAGATGAAGCAAGAAAGATAGGTTGTTTAAATTCTGAAGGACCTTGAATGCCAATGCAATGAAGTTGGACTTTGACCAAAGGTAGGAAAACATCAAAGGTTTTTGAGCATGGTCAATTTTCTCTTTTAAAGAGAGAACTCTGGCAGCAGTATGGCAGATGGACTGGAAGAGAAACCATGGTGGCAGGGAGACTAATCTGGTACAGCAAACATCCATGCCAGAGTTGCTAAGGGCCAAGATGGAGGGCTATGGTAGTTTTGGTGGAAAAGAGGGGAAGATTCAGGAAATATTACAGAGAAGTTTTGTGGGTATAATCTGGTGACTGGATGGCAGCAAACGAGAGAAATGGAGGGGTCCAGGTGATTTCCATGATTCCTTCTTGAGTGACTGGGTGGATGATGGTGCATGAACCAAGAAACAGAGTCCTGGAGAAGGAGAAGATTCCCAGAAGAATGATAAGGAATTATGATCTGCAGTGTTGAGTCTGAAGCATTCATGAGACCTTCTGGTGGAAGTGTCTAATAGCACTTCACAGGTCTCTTCTAGACCTGTCACTCCATTTGCAATTCCCATTCCTTCCCCAGCCCCTGGATAGCCATCTTATATCAGCCAGCTCTTGCTCTGATCTACATTAGTCCATACTGTGAAAATGGCCAACAATGCTGGGCCTCAAAACAATGGGCTCATCTTCATCTGTAAGCCTGGGCCTGACTTTCTGTTTTGCACTCCTGCATCTGGAACCTGGGCATCTCAACCTCTTTTGGCCCCAAAGGAAACTGTTACACTCCTCCGCAGGTCTGGAAATCTTTCCCCCATCCCAAAGAACATCTTGAAATTGCCCTTTGCACTGACCCCATCCCTGCCTCTCCCTCCTTTTGGTCTGACTCTGGCATGGGCGGGAGATGGAGTCAGTGTACAGAGGACCTTGGGACCTTCTAGTTCAACTTTCTCATTTTTCAGACAAGGAAACTAAGGCCCAGGAAGGGAAGACAAGTAACTCAAGGTCACAGAAGGAATTAATGTCAGATTGGGAATTAGATCTTAGAATTCTCAACTCAGTCCAGTGTATTTTTGCCTTGGTGGAATGCACTATAGATCATGGTTGAAAGATTTCCTGTCTTAAATGATAATCAATTCCAGATACTCCCTAAATAAGTAGACCTTTCCACTATTTCACATTGCCGTGTAAAATATCTGTCAAATGGTAAATAAGCTATGCCTTGCAAATGTTCTTTATAAACAGCAAAGGCGAAAAGACCAGATCTGTCAATAATTAGTCACAATAATTATTTCATCATTTTCAAAAGCAAGAAAGTCAACTTAATTATTATTCTGATGATTTTCATAGGCTCGGTATTTCAGTCTACTGCCCTCCTGAGCTTGGAAGTGATGCCCAATAGAAAATAATGTATTGTTTCTACTTTCTTCCTTTTAGAGGGTCTCCCCTACCCCTCAGAGCTGGAGGGAGGGCTCTGGTGCTGAGGCCAGACCTGCAGCCAGACTGGAGCCAGTTGGGTTGGAGACTGGGACTCTTGTTACAGGCCAACTAATACCCCTCCAGGTTGCCTCAGCCATTTCAGCAGGAGCCTGGAGAGAAGCCCTTCACGGCCTCAGGCAACAAAGGAGCTTTGTGCACTGGGACCAAGGGGCCTGGAGAGGATTTGGTGCAAGGGAGGTGGAAGGGCAGGTCGGCAGCCTCCTTGCCTCACCTCTCTGGTCCACTGGGAAGAGGAGCTGATGGGCTAAGTAGAAGTGTGGGGTGCGAAAGTGATGGAGTCACTGGATTTCAGAGCAGCAAGATGCCTCAGAAGTCATTTAGACCAAATCATCTATTTTAGAGTCAGGGATACTAAGGCCAGAGAGGTGAAAGGATGGGCCCAAGGTCATACAGCTGCCAAAGGGCAGAACCAAAATAGAAAGCTACAGTTTCTGGTTCCCTGATCAAGTGTTCTCACTCAGTACCTGCGAGGCAGTACAGATATGAAAATTTTGTCTGGAGAGGGAAGGTTCCTTTTAGGCTTCAGAACTTATTTCCATCTTAGGAGCAATTCACGCTTAAGCAACTTTGTGGGAGGAATTGCAAAAACTATGAAATGATGCAGGGAGCCCAAGAGCAAGCAGCGAGTCACTTGGAGTGAGCCCCAAATGTCTGAACCTACTCCTGACCTGCTAGTTTGCATCACCATGGCTAGCTCTGTGTTTTCCTTTGCTCGGTATTATTATATATATCGACTGATTCAGAGTGATGTGCTGATGTCTTGAATTGTGATAGATACATATTGAATTCAGTGAGTATTAGGAAAGATGTAGTGAGCACCTCAAACCTTAACTTCATAGATATTACAGCTTTGAGTGAGGTTGTGTTCAAAATTGGTTGATTTAAAGAAAAATAGTAAGCATATAACGGCATATGAGGAAATGATGACAAAGATTGTGAAGTCTGTTACGGAATAAGTAAAATTGAAAACATGTACAGGTGGATTGTGGGATCATGACAGCAGCACCATCAAAGGTCATTCAGGCCATCCCCCTGGGCCTGGGCAGGCCTCTATATGTGGAAGCCGGTTGTACATTTCTAATGTTGTCCTATGAAGGCAATGCCAAAGGTTTGTTCTCTCAATGAGACAACTTAAAGCAAAAGCAGTAGCATTTCAGAGAAAACTTGGATGGACTGATCTTAACAGGAAGAAGATGACACATGCAAATCACATGCAACTGTCAGCCTTGAGCCAGTGTCTCAGCTTTTTCTTCTCTGAAGACTCCCTGGTCGGTCCTGCCCTCCAGTGCCCCTGTTCTACTTTGTTGGATGGCACTTGGAAAGAGCAGTATACAAGAACACCACATGCTCAAGGGGCAGCTGGAACATGGTGGATCAGAGAGGATAAGGTTCTTAAGATCATCCAACCTTGAGTGGCACAGTCAAAACTGGATCCCAGGTCTCTTGACTCCTAAACTAACATTTATTCCACCACCACTGTCTCACTTTTCCTGCCCCATAGTTCTTTCTCCATTGTCCCGTCTACACACTCCCCTCCACTCAAGAAGCTGGTAACATTGCTCATCTCCAAGAGGATGGCTGGCTGGGTGACAGAAGGCAGCGAGAAGACTTTAATTTTGTGCCTTTTCAATCTGGAAACACCTGAAGACATTACTCTTGGAGAGGTCCTCAGGATCTAGCACAGGTCCTTAGCATGCCACTTGTCAATTGGTGCCTCTCTGTTTCCAAGCCTAACTGCCACCTAAACAATGCAACACATCCAGAGTCCTGTTCCCTCCCTGAGCTACATCTCAGAGCTCATCCCATTTGTTCAGCTCTTTGAAGTTTGTAAAGTATTGCCTCTTATGATCCGTAGAATAGCACCATGCAATAAATTGCTCCATTTTATAGATATGGACACTGAACCAGAGAGACACTGTGTTTGCTTGGCTCACACAGTGCACCATTAATAAAAGTTGGGCAAAACTCCAGGCCTCTTGATTCCCAGTGCCCTGCTGCTTCCACAGAAGTCATAATTTGTGTCAGATTGTCCTTGGATCAACCTAAAACAATGTGTTCATATTTGCCCTTAAATAGACTTTTTCATACTTTAACCTAAAGAATCAGCACAAAAAGCAGTCCCAGCTCAGCTCTGTAGGTGGCAATGTCTTCTGCCTGGTCCCAGGCCCTAAAAGTCACTCCTCTGGCTGCTGGAAGCCACAGACCACTCAGTCACCCGGTGCCCACCCTCCCAGGATTCAGCACCGGCGACTCAGCCTGGCACAGACATTCTAATGAGGCAACTTGGCAGCTGCAAGTGCATTCGTCTGGAGGGGGTCACTATTTCAGGGCCTGAGGGCTTTCTTTTTAGCTTTTGCAGCTGGTGTCTCTGAAATGGAGAAGTTTATCCTGCCCCCAGTATGGGCAGCCCACAGATCTTGTGCCCCCAGAAGTCTCTGCTGCAAAGCAGGAACTGTGCTCAGCAAGAAGCCCAGGAATGGTGATGGGCGGAGGAGGCGGGGGGGTGGGGAAGCAGATGTCTGCTGTGTGCTGATCAAAGCAGTGTTCCTGCATCAAAATAGGTCCCCTCTCATCTGCTGTCATGGCAATGCAAATAAACACCTCGCCCTGCTGGCGCTTCTTCTTTTTTAGCAGCTACCACCCAAGAATTCAGGGTCCTGGGGTGGAAAAGTCCTTGCAAAGTCACCAGATCTCTTCCCTGCCTCCTCGTAAGACTGTGCCCAAACCAGCTCCAACCTCTTGGAGAGGTCCTCAGGATATCGCACAGATCCTAGGCATGCCACTTGTCAATTGGCATCTCTCTGTTTCCAACCCTAACTGCCACCTAAGAGCAATGCTCATTCAAATTATGACCTCTTCCTGATGAAAGACTGAAGCTGATGGGAGTGGCCAGGGGCGGGCTGGAGCCCAGGTGGCCTAGCTAACTTCAGCAAAGCCCAGCCTATGCCAGTTTAGGCTCTGGTGGTACATTCGTTCCTGGCCAATATCTTTTTTCTTTTCCTCCCCAGAGCAGTCCTCTTCCTCTAGAGCAGCAGTCTCCAACCTTTTTGGCACAGGGACCGGTGCTTCTATGAGAATCTGATGCCTGATCATCTGAGGTGGAGCTGAGGTGGTGATGCTAGTGCTGGGGAGCGGCTGCAAACACAGATGAAGCTTTTCTCACTTGCCCACTGCTCACCTCCTGTTATGCGGCCCGATTCCTCACAGTCCGTGGACCGATAATGATGCATAGCTCAGGGGTTGGGGATCCCTGCAGTCTAGACGACTGTGTCCTCCTCAAACAAAGAGAGATGCTCCCAGAATGCCACCCACCTGTCCACACCCAAGTAGGACACCAGAGGCAGAAGGCAGACAGGGAGTCAGGCTCAAAGAAACTTGATAGAAGATGTAAATTGTTTTTCCCTCAAGGCTATATAAACACACGCCGCCAGTCCTAAGCCTCCTGGAAACCTTCCAGTTAAAGCAAATGATGGGAATACCTCAGACACTGACTCCCAAATGTCAAGTCTCTTTCCTTCACTCCCCACTTACCTGTCACTTACCTGTTCCCTTTCTCAGCACCCCTCCCACCCTTAATATACTTCCCAGTGGGAAAAAGTCCTCAGTAAACAAGGGCGGCTGCCACCTGCTGACAGCATTTCCAAGAACCTCTCCCCTAGTCCCTGACCAGAGAAAATGGCTCCATCAGAGTAGTTAAGAAGCTCTGCACACTCGCTTGCTTCCCAAAGGCAAGGCCAGAGGAGTCCAGGAGTCCAATGCCCACTGGAGGGAGACAGAGAGGCTGTCTGCACATTTTGTATCTAGGCCATTAGGTCCACTGCCAGGAACCTGATGGGCCAGCCCAAACAGAGCACTAAGTTCGGTCCCGGTCCCACAGCATGCCACCGGTGAGGTGCTCACACACTTACCCACATCCTTCCTCCCCTGCAGCAACGGGAAGCACTGCAAAGGAAACAGAGGAGAAATCAAGGCATTGCAGAGACACTGCTGAGACATGTGCAGTCAGAAGTGGGAGGGAACTTTGAGGTCAGCAAGTTTGTTTGACCCATTTTACAGAAAGGTGCATTGAGGCCTGCAGAAAAAGGGAAAGGAAGTACAAGTAGGGAGCGAGCGGAGCCTGGAAGCCCAGACTCCTGACTACCTGGCTTGTAATGCTTGGTCCCTTCAGCCTCAGCAAGTAGGGAGCACCTGCAAGTCAGGGCACTGGCCACAGACTGCACAGCTCGCAGTACTGTTCCCAGGCCTGCCAATAAGTATGCTCAGTGAATAGGACAGGTTGGCTCGGCACATACCACGTCTGGTATAGCATCAACCCGCTTAGAAGCAAGGTGTGTTGCTAGAAAGAGCAGTATTTAGAATTGGAAAAGTCAAGTTCAGGGTCGTCTTCCTCTTCTTACTGATTATGCGACATTGGACATAACCTTTTGAGCCTCAGTTTCTGCATCCTTAAGCCCCTATAGGATAGTAATAATCCCAACCTCATGGGCTTTGTGAGAAATTAATGTACCTGGAAGCACTTTGTTATATGATAAAGCACATTATAAATTTATTTATTCGACAAATATTTATAGAGCACCAATGGCCTTCAAAGTACTATGCTAGATGTTAAGGATATAGCAATGATTTAGACAGGCAAGGGCCCTGTCTTCATGGAGCAGAGACAAAAAATAAACAGACAAACAAAAAAAAAATAAGAAAATTTCAGACAACACTAAGAAGCAAAAGGAGAAACTTCTTTTCAACTTATTTATATCTTTCTTTCATTACGTTTTTTAGTTTTCAACATATAGATTCCATACATGCTTTGTAATATTTCTATCTCAATTTTCTAAAGTTTTTATGTTTTATGATATTTTATGGTATTTTCTTTAAAATAATTTTTATATTCTAGGCTTACATAGCTAGTATGTAAAAATTAGATTTGTTTTCCACGTGTTGACTTTATAACTTACAACCTTGCTAAACTCATTTGTTCTAAAAATTGTTTTATAGATATTTTGGGTTTTCTACATAGATGATGTTGTTGTCTATAAATAGGGGCAGTTTTATTTCTTCTTCCCCCCTGCCCCACCAATCAACACAATTATTATTTCTCTTCTTGACTTATTGTTTTGGCTAAGGCAAGAAATATATTTTTTTAAACCAATATATTTGAACTTCCATTTCCAGGAAAAAATTCAGTGGATCCACTTTTCCCTATTTTCTTTTACTAAGTACAACTGAAATCTATGAACATCATACATATAAAACATGAAGAACCTGAAGAATAACTAGGTCTTGGATTTCCCGGGCTTTTTGTCTAATATATCCCAGACCGACCATGTGCTGAAAAAACTAGAAACCTGGAAACACAAAGTATCAGGGAAAGCTTGTTCTTTCTAGCCAAGGGGCCAAGAAACGGAAAAGCCCAACAAGATGGAAAACTTTCAGAGAAGAATTCACCTGCTGCTACTGTCAAAGACCATGGCCTCCACTCTCAGCAAAGGCCAAGTGGGAAGCCTAGACTTTTCCCCTTGTCCTACTGTAATATGGGGTCCTCCTCCTTCCTTCACGGTGACCATAAAAGGCCCTGTGGAGAAGAAGCAAGACTCTCACTCCAGTCTGGAGGTAAGAACCTCCCCTCTACACACACACACACACACACACACACACACACACACACACACACACTGTGGCACCAGTTGGGGACCATGTCAGAAGCAGTAATGACGTGTCCTTCCCAGCTGAGTGCTGTAAGCAGAGGCCTCATGAGAAGCCTGAATTTCCACCTCTGCACTTTTCCTCCCAGGACACTGAAAGCGGGGGCATCCACCGCATCCAGGATTAAGGGCGTCACACCACCTCATTCGCTCACTGCTGGAGCATCAAAAGGTGCGTGAAGACACTCTCAGGTTTTATAACTTGTCCTATCCTATGTAAGATATTGCTTTGTTGCTTCCTTTTGCTTGACTCTCTGTGTTGGTTTCTATACATCAGATGTGACAACCACCTCCCCAGTCCTGAAGGTTCAGTCTCGTGTAGGGATGAAACTTGTCGTTCAATCTTGCCCTAGCTCTTGGCTGTCCTTGTGATTGTCTGAGCAGCCTATTATAGTTTCAATCACTCCCAGTTTAAAGAAATCAGGGTTTCATTTTTTTGGGGGGTGGGGGTGAACGTGGTGAGAAAACTCTGACGGCCTCAAGCATGTAGGGAGAATACAAGGTGTGCAGGGGGCGCTGGTACTCTGTGTCTCAACTACAGAAGATGATGAAGTGTTCAGGGGAAATCATCTACTGTGGGCACGTGTTCGAGAAATCTTCCTTCCATGAACTTTGGCATCTGGCTGTGCTATGACTCCCAAAGCAGCATCCACAACATGTACATGGGATATCGTGACCTGACCGCTGCAGATGCTGTCACCCTGTGCTATGAGACATGGGGGCCCACTTAATCCAGATCATAAAGATGGAGGAGACTGCAGCCAGCAAGTGTCACCGACTGGCAGTCAAGCAGTTCCACGACTCCAAGATCAAGTTCCTGCTGCCCCACCAGGTCCTTTGTCACCAGCACAAACCACACTTCACCACCAAGAGACCTGACACCTTTTAGATGCAGGGCCTCCCTGTCCCCTGATCTGCCCAAATAAACTCTTTGGGAAAAAGAAATCAGGGCTCCAGATGAGTGTACAAGCTCTTTTCTGGGAGACAGCGACAAGCTGTAGTGAGGCACAGGGAGAGCACGAAGATGGTGCCCCACAAGGAGAGACTTTGAAAAACAGGATGAGGTAGAGTGTGATAGGACAGCAGCTGAACTTGGAGCAGAGGCCTGAATGACAAGCCTGAATGTGACGATCTGGGTGTAGAACATTCCAGGCAGAGGTTGAAGAGAAAGGCAGGGGCCAAATTTTGCAGAGCTTGAAGGCCAGGATGAGGGTCTTGGCTTTGATTTAAATGACACTAGGTAGCCACTGAAGAGGCTAGAATGGGAGAATGAGCAGATCTGACTTCCATTTTAGAAAGCTCACTTGTGTGGGGATTGGATTGTGGAGCTAGAGTCGAAGCAGGCGGACCTCCCAGAAGAAAAGAAAAAAAGGTTCTTCTCAGAGATAGAAAGGTCTTCTTGCCTTTATGCAGTCAGCTTTTAAACCAATCAAAAGGTTATCAGGAAAGGAGTTTGTCACCGTATTTGTCATCTCTGTTATCCCCTGAACAATGATTGCCATACCAGGTGCAGACATCAATGATTTCTAATCCTGGGGGATTAGGCTCAGCCCTAGATCATTCTCAAATGCTAAAGGTCAGAGCCACCCGACAGAGCAGAAGACAATCTGGTAAATCTTCAACCCACTCCCGGACACAGTGGACAGGGGAGGGGTAAGCTGTGACCCTGAGTTTTCATTGACAGAGCCCCCTGAAGGATGTGAGTGTTAGGGAAATGGAAAATTCTGGAATGACATAGGTGTGAAAATGGAGAAAGATGAATGGAGAGAGACAGCTATGACATTCCCCTGCAATGCTATAAAGTGGACCTAATTTGGTTGAAGCAAGTCAATGTGATTCTTTGCAGTTGACGAAAAGGGAGGAAAAAAGAAAGGGTGATAGAGTGGGAGAGGAAGGAGCAGGCGTCCGTGTAGTCCTAAATGTGACAATTCTGGGAAATTAGGAGACAAACTGACTGGTGGGACATATTGTGATTCTGCTGTCCTGTTCTATTCTTATGAAATTTCCTCCTCTCCCAACCTCCCCCACCCCAAGCCATCACAGGTATAACAGAGTTAAAAGTAGTTAAGGAGCTAATTAGGCTTTAAATTTACTCAAGAGTTTCCAGATTAGAAATAAGTGACCTTGTTTGACTGTCACAAACACTCTGCGTAGTAGGTATTATCCTTCTCACTTGGAGGCTCTGAACCCAGCAGTCAGCTGTCTGGCAGTCACAGAGACCACCAGTGCTGACAGTCTTCCAATCTTGTGGGTCATTCATTCACTCACTCATTCATTCACTCGCTATGAGCCTTCTCAGGCCCAGGCCCTGTGCTGGGTACTCTGGGATTCAGCTACATCAGGTACTCCCAGCCCTTGGGGAATTCACGGCCAAGTTGGGAAGGGGCAGGGCGCATGCGCGCATCTTTACTTTTGCATGAGTAAGTCAGTCCTATTGTGAAGTATAAAGCCTTGTGGGACCAAGCAGAGAGAGTGATTAGTTCCTGGGAATGCAGGTGCATCGTCATGAGGACATTAGAGAAGGAAGCGACGTCTGGAACAGGTCTTGAAGGATGAATAGTGAGTTGTCGCTGAGGTAGACATGAGGGCAAAGAGCATGGCAGGCAGAAGGAAGAGCACAGAAATGGGCAAGGAGTTCCAGAAGTAGGTACTTCAAGGAACTGTGCACCATCTGGCCAAAGAGCAGAGTGACAGAGAGTGTGAGGAGTGAGTCCGGAGCAGCAGGTGATTTCCAGATCATGAAGGACCTCGTTGGTCACATGAAAGAACTCGAACCTTATCCAGAGCCCAATAGGGAGCCATCAAAGAGGCCTAAACAGGGGACGAATATAGTCAGATTTATATTTCAGACTGTGATTGTATCTATCTGTTGAGTAAAGGATAGATTGGGAATTAGGGTGGGGAAGTTGGAGAAAACTGGAGTCAGGGAGGGCAGAACTGACTGGGGCAGGGGTCTTTGGGGTAGAAGAGAAGGGACCGATACACGAACCATTTACAAGGTAGAACCGAAGTCACCAATAGGTTGCGGGTGAATAAGACAGGAATCAAGGGTGGATTCAAGGCTTCTGGCCTGGGCAAGTGGGTGGATGACAGGGCTACTAACCAAGGCCAGGAGCAGAGGAAAAAGCGTGTTTGGGGGCTGGGGAGCAGGGGGATGCACCTATAATGGAGCTCATTGGGACCTGTCGCTTGGAGGGTCCATGGAGTGGCTGCTCAGAGTACACCTGCAGCTGCAGTCATGCAGGAGCAGAGAAGGTCCCTGTTCTTCAGGAGCTGGCAGTCCAGCAGCACATAAAGTGGCCAGACAAGAAAAGACAGATCAGGAGTTTTTGTGAGAAAAAGGGAATCATCTTGAAAAAAGAGAGCTCCCGGCCCAAATGGGGATGGGGTCAGAAAGCTGGCTGCAGATGCCCCTGACAGGTTTCGTTCGGACCCTAAGACTCCTCTGGGCTGGAATGGGACTTGCTCTCCCCAGAGTCCTTTCTGCTCGGCCTGCAGCCCTTGTCCCAAGATCCAGGCCTGCTTTCTCTGCTTCCCCTCAGATCCCCGGCCAGCCCAGTGCCACAGGCCCCGGCCTGGGGCCAGTCATGAGAGCACGTTCCTCACATTCCAGCCTCCCCCAGCCCTCTCGGTGAAGCCACACAGAGCCCCATTCACTGCCAGACCCTTCCTTCTTCCTCCCTTCCTCCGAGTGGGACATCATCACCCCCAGGCCCAGCCGTGTTCTGCCAACACAGACAACCAGTGGCCACAGTGGGGAACAGGCTCCTGGACCCCTGGGGAGCTGAGCCTTCTGTCTCTTGGGGTCTCTCTGCTGGGAGGGGGTGCAGTGGCTTCGGCCCCTTGTGCATGCATGACTACATATCTGCGTTCTACACACTCAGCCAGATCCTGAAGGCTGCGCCTGCAATAGGGCTGTGTTGGGCTGGATATGGGGGTAGATGAGACACAGCCTGAGTCCCCAGAGGAGGTCACAGCTGAGATGCAGACAGCTGGCGTACCTGGAGGGTGGTGTGAGGGCTGGGTCTGAATTGAACTTGCCACCAGATCCTAAATTGGAGAGCTGGTGTCATGGTGCCACTTTTAAACCTCATCCCAGTGGCCTGGGAACATATACTGTGAGTGGATTCTACACCAATTTCTTCCCTGGGGAGGGCTTTACATCAGGTCCCACCAACACAGGCATTTGGACCCTTTATGAATTCTTAGCTTGGCTTCAGATTCGTCACCTGTAATGACAGGTGGGTCCCTGACAATTCTACCCTCCCATCACAAGGAAGAGGATCGGGGACATTCTCAGCAATGGAAGAAATGACTTCTAGAAAGTCTTTGTAGAATGCAGAGTCTGGGACTGGCTTTCAAGGAATCCTCAGAGAGTTTGTCCCTCTTTGTCCTCTCTCTGAGGGTTCGAGCTGTCCTTACTGGCTTGGAGTGCAGGGCCTCCCACAGGCCCACTCCCCTTGCCTATCTCCCACTCACCCACAACAGAAAAGGTCCCCAACCTGTACCCTCACAAATGCTGGTCTGCATATCATTCTAGAACTCACCCCGTGACAGAAATTCCTGCCACCTTGGACTCTTTCCACCTTCATTCCCTGCTGCCTATCCTTCCCCAGTTCTCAGTCCTCACCTTCTCTGGCCTTGGGCCCTACTCACTGTCTTCCTGCCTCCACAGCCAGGGAGGGGACTGAGCAAGCAGCTGTAACCCCCAGGGGTTCTCTGGATAATCTCAGGAATGTCATATACCAAAGACTGAACTTTCCCACCAGCCAGAGGGGACCCTCCTTCCTGCCCAGAGCTTGGGAGTCCTTCCAGAAGGAGGGACTTAGACAGGGCTAGTGCAGGAAGGCACTGGAGGGGAGTGACACAGTGGCTCCACGGTGGAATGGAGCCTCTTTTCCAGACTGTGAACTAGTCTGACCAGGCATGAGGAGAGAAGGAATATGGGGGATGACCTAAACAATCCCCTTCTCGAGCCTCAGGTCGCAACATCAGTGCTTCCTACTGTCCCCGATTCTAGGCTCTCTTAGGCAGGTAAAATTTATGTGATCCATGACAAAACTGAGAGCACAAGCCATGGACCCTGAGTCGCCTAGGGCAACCAATCGAGTCCCCTCAGATTTAACTCAGATTTGCTGAGCACCTACTGTGTGGCAGGTCCTTTCACATATGTCATCACTGCAATCACTTGTGAACCAGGGAATATTCTCCCTGTGGGGTTAATGAGGAAATGGAGGCTCAGTGTCGTGTTTCCAGCAGCTACTGCATTATATCATCACAGCACATTCTTCCCTCAAACTCCCAGGGTGACCCGGCCCCAGGTACAGGAAAGGCCGGCTGAGTCAGCCCATGCCCATTTCCAGGGCCTCAAGTCCCATTGCCTAACTTGGATTAACGGTGAAACTGGACTCCAAGGTCCCTGGTGATGGCACCAGCAGCTCAAGGACTTCCACTGCCCCTCCCCATGGTGAAGCCTCTGACCCCACACCCCAGTCCAGGCCCCTGAGCTTCTGTCCCCTGCGATTGTTACTGGTGACTTGGAAAGGCAAGCCAGGCCCTGGCTCCCAGACTTCCCAAGCCTCCAGCTGTTCTCAGGCTCTAGTGGCCGCAGGGAGGACTGGCCTCCAGTGCAGGTTCATTTCCCTGAGCCCAGGCTCCCTTCCCCTCCCCGGGGACCTTCAGTGAAAATCACTGACATTTGGGAGTTTTTATTTTTTCTTTACTTGGCCTGGATGTTCAGAGAAGTCTATGTGAAATATAAGGGGAAGGGCAGAAATGGAAGGACTCTCAGAGAAAAACCCACCTAAACCCCTCATCTTCTAGGTGGAGAAACTGAGGCACAGATGACATAAACACGGTGTAAAGGAGATGGACTTTAGACCTAGATTATCTGGGTTTAAAATCCCAAGGTTATCCCTTAAGAGCTGTGTGACCTTCGATAAGTTTCCAAACCTTTCTGTGTGTCAGTAAAATGAAGATGAGGAGAATAAAAGCCCTTGCCTCGCAGAGTCCTTGTGATGGAGAAATGAGCTGATATATATATAGGGCTCAGAAGCATCTACCACGTAGAATGTGCCCTATGAATGTTACCTAACATTAGTTCTAACTCTCTCTAGTGCTTTGAGGGGAAAAAAAAAAGACAAAGCCTGGCATTGCCCATCTGCAACCTTTTCTGCCAGCCGTATGGTCAGCTATGTCCCCTAGCAACCCCCACTCATATTACTTTTGGCACCAAAGGAGCTGAAGGCAAAATGAGAATTGGGTTCAAGACAAAAGTCAGAGTCAAAGCTTTGCTCCCTGCAACCCATCTCATATCTTCTTCACATTTTCTTGACTAAATTAATCATACCTACCCACAGGGTACTTGGGGAGTTATAGCCACTAGACAGAAGGCTAGGGATGGGAGGAGGGACACCTTACAGCTATTTTGCTGACCATTACTGATCTCCCCAGGGCCTACCACATTGTGGGTCATATAGTAGGCCCTGGATACATACTGCTGGTTGAATGAGTAAAGGCAGGCATTCCCTAAGGCTATTCTCAGCCTGAGGAACTCCCCCCTCCACACACACACACACACACACACACACACACACACACACACACACACACACAGACACACACACACACACACACCATTTCATTCAAGATAAAAACAAACGTCTCACCAGGCCTTGCCATCTAAATTAGTCCATGTCATCCCCACTACAGCTTCATGACGTAGGAACTGTAATTCCCTGATGTGCAAATAATAACAGTGGTGAATGCCTGCTTTGTGCCAGGCACTTTTCTAAACCATTTAGACACATGAAGTTATTTAAGCCCCGTGATAACTTTATGAGATGGGTACTATTATTAGCTCCATTTTACAGAGCAGGAAACTAAAGCTCAGAGGAATAAAGTCATTTTCTCAATGTCGCACAGCTGGTAAACAGCTTGACACCATGTCTTCGTACTCTAGAGGTCCTGGTCTTTTCATTGCATCAAGTACAGCAAGGTCCAACTCCCACACACAAATTAGCAACTGTCTCACTTAGGCCCTTTCTCCCATCACCATTCATACCCAATCCCTACATCCGGGCATGTCCCCAACTGTTTGCTTCGTCCCTCTCTTGTCTGCAACCTTCCTCTTCCTCGCAGAAGCCTCCATCTCTTTCCCTTTATGGATCATCCCTTCAGACTCGAATTCAATTGCCACCTCTCAGTGGACGAGACTTAGTAGGCTTGCTCAAGACCACTCAGCCTTGATGTGACAGAGGGGGACACTACCTTGCTAAGTGGTTTTGCCATGACCAGGGAGTCTATGTCATAACTCCTTTCTTTGGATCGAGAGGTGACTGTATGTACAAATCTCAGATACACACACACAAACTCAGACTGGTGAAGGGCTGTTTAGTTTCCTAAGATGAAACAAGCTATCCGAGGAGGTGGTGAGCATTGTTGGAGGTGTGCAACAGTATCTAGCCATCTTCTTGGAATTCGGGAATGGCATCCAGAAGATTTCAGGGTCTCTATGCATTCCTCTGCTCTCCTGGATTTTCTACTCTCCCTACTGTCCCTCCCAAGGCAAATACACACTGGATGTGGCAAATTGGTCTTGCTTGGGATGACAAGGGCAAAGGTCTGAAAAAGCAGGGATGTCCTGGGGGCTGGGAGTGGAATTGCTGAATCACCAGTCATTGTCACAGCCTCAGCCCTATGCTGCCAGGTTGATTCCCACACTGGGAAGCTGTGAATTGACATGGGGGCCTGGGGTGCGAACAAGCAGACGTGCTCACACGAGCACACAAACATGAGCCTGCGGAGGGGTGCCTGGGAATGTCCTTGGGTGTCCTTCGGTGGGCGCAAGGGGAGCTCCGTGGATATATGCACTTTTTCTAAATAATTATTATTTTTTCTTTATTATGGCAACATTAACAAAATCCAATAAGTTTCAAGTGTACAATTCAACAGTAATATATATATATATATATATATATATATATATATGTGTGTGTGTGTGTGTGTGTGTGTGTGTGTGTGTGTGTGTATTGCACTGTGTGTTCACCACTCATAGTTAGATTTTTTTCATCACCACATATTTGACCCCTTTTACCCCATCTACCTCTCCCCTTTCCCCTTCCTTCTGGCCATGTCCACACATCTGTTTGTCTGTCACATTTATTTGTTGTTTTTCTATTTATATCCCATATATAAGTGATGCCTTGCAGTTGTGCCGTGCAGTTTTCAACTTTTTCTGTCTGGTTTATTTCGCTTGGCATTCTTATCTCAAGATCCTTCTATGGAAAACGGTATAGAGGTTTCCCAAAACACTAAGAATTGATCTAATATATGTACTCTTATGTGTGACTAGGTATGCACAAACAGTGACTTGTGGAAAACGTGGTGTCCCTTATTGGATCATGACTGAATGGCTAAGCTCTATAGGACCATCCAGTTTAGAGGGGACTTTTCTGTCCGTGATCTGCTTTGCTTCTTGTAAAAGCCATGCAGGTAGGCAAGGCAGGGTTATTGCCACATGCATGGATGTGTGCGCGTGTGTGGCATGTGTCCCGATGCCCCACCTGGGTTTGCTATTAAATTCCACCAGAGGCAAGTTGTGTTCAGATTTTTCCACAGAACAAGCAGGGACATTATGGTGTTTAACAAAGACCATGGGAGGATCTGACTGTGTCCTGACCCCATCTGATCTTGGGCCTCAGTTTTCTCATCAGCAGTTTGTAAGGAGAGAGAGGGCAGGAGGGTTAGATGACCTCTAAGGGCCTGTCCATCTCTGCTATTCTGAGAGCATCTACCTACGTTATAAGAGGGAGGAACTGAGGGACAGCAGAGGGAGTACTGATCATCTCAAAGTCAGCTAGAGGTCTCAGTTGAGATGGAGTTTCAACCAGATTCTCCACCTCCTGGGCTACTGCCCTCCAGGAACTGATATGCTCACCTGACAGAAGAGTCACATGAGAGAGGGTCCATGCTGTGGGCACCCGCTATGTGCATGTCACCATGCTAGGTGCCGGCAAGGGCTGAGAGGACACATGAATAAAATAGTCCCATGTGCACACATGTGGAAGTGTGAGGCTGGAGGGGAACTTGTCTGTGGACTTGGTTGTGCTCAGAGACCATGGGTACCTTCCTGCCTCCAGAGAAGACACATTGGACATGTGAGGAAGCATTTCTCCTGAGTTCGTGTCACATCCAGGCATCTTGGTTGGAACTTAGCTGCCTCTAGTCCCCAGTGAAGCTCAAAGCAGTCCTGGGCCCTGGCCTCCCTCTTCCCACCTCCCCAGTATCCCTGACTTCTGCAATGTCACCTTTCAGCTCTCCAATGGGTCACTTCTGGTCCTAGACTCAGGCAGGGCCAGAGTAGAGGGCTGGCGGGGTGGGGGCAGGGCCTGTGGCAAAAAAGTAAAGGCCACCTGAGACCTTAACCCTGGGGTTTCTACATATGGAAGAAAGTTTATTCTTTGCTTTGGTGCCCCTAATAAATGGTTCACACATCTGCTTCCAACAAGTCACATGTGTTGATTACTTACTCCATGCCAGGCATGTTAAAGACACGAGCTCCCCAAATCGTCATGGCATCTGTGTGAGGCAGACACTGACTTTGCAGACAAGGAAACTGAGGCTCAGAGAGGATCCGCTCCAAGGCACACAGCTAGTAGGTGGACATGCATGTGTCTTGGGTCAGGGGATGAAATTCAAACTGAGGTTTCTCTGTTTCCCTGCCTCTTGACCCTCTCCAGTGGATGGGGAACTCTGTACAGAGTGAGAAGCAGGGGCTCAAGTTCCATTCAGGCCCCTAAGAAGGTACGATGAGGTGATCTGAAAGGGCAGCCATGGGATCGCTCCCAAGGGGCCTGACTCAGAGGAGGCAGGGGCTCACTGCAGCCCTTGCCCTTGACTGGGCTTACAAACCCAGAAGGCCTGCCTGTCTGACAGGACCTCGAAGCAGAAGCACTGGAAAAGCAGACACGAAACCCAAGCATGTGTGCGGGTCGGCAGGCTGCCTCCTAGCCCTGAGATCTAAAACCATGTGTTGATTCGCATCTGCCACAGCCCTCTGTATACACATGCACGCACGTGTGCCTTTGCACTAGGTGCATGCTTTTGTATGTCTACATAATGTTGCTTATGTGCCTGTGTGCTTGTGCATACAAGGACACACATTTGTATGCATGTGTGCCTACTTCTGCACGTGCATGCAGGGAAATGTGTGAGTCTGCATGCTCGTGGCTTGTGTGTGCATGTGCATTTGTGTGTGTTTGGCTCTGTGTGTGTCTGTGTGCATGCTTGAATGGCGTGTCTGTGTGTGTGTGCGCACATGTGTGTGCATAGCTGAATGTGTACATTCTGTTTGTGGACATGCACATGAGTGAACGTGTCTGGGACCTGGGGTTGACATCCCTGGCATTTCTGGGGGCTTTCCTACCCCAGAAATCTGGAAGAGGTTGGCATGGGCTGGGAGTGTTTGCTGGGAGTCTGAAAGAGCAACGAAACCATCACAAAGAGATTTCAATCCTCGCCAAGCATCCAGAATGGTTAGCCAGGGCAGTGGACAGTGGTGGCAATCGGGTGTTGAACCTCTCAGGTACCGTCACTTGCTCTTTGCCCTCTCCTCATCCTTTTAGCTCCGTCTCCCACCCTCTCCTCCCCACCCGTCCTCACCGCCATCACAACCTCCTCATCACCCGAGGCCTCTGCATCACCCAAGATCTCCACCTCACCTGAGACCACTGGAGTGCTTTTCTTAGTAGCATCCATGTAATTATATCCCTACTTGACGAAAATCCCCCCTATCTCCTAACACAACAACTTCCAGACTTGGGAATTTCATGGATCAGGAAGACAATGTTTCAATAAATAAATACGGGAACAGTTGGAGTGTCGCAAACCTTTTTATTTCTCCCAGGACAGATATTTTTTTAAAAATCTCTCACTCCTATTTCACAAAAGCAAGATCATTTGTACCTTACCCCCATGAGAAGGGTATAATAATCTCCAAATAAAGAACAGTCTTTTGAGTTAAATTCATTTAGCGTTTTGAAAAGTGTACTGTGTTATCCTCACTTTTCTCTCATCTCATTGCAGAGAAAATCTTTCAGGATTCCCTCCTGCTGGGACCCACGGACGCACAGGTCTAGTCCAAACCCTATGAGAAGCAGCCCCTGCTTCCTTCTCGCTATGTCCTCTGCCCTCAAACCCTGCGCTTAAGGGGCATCATGACACCAGCCCTTTCCCTGACCCACCACCACTTGACTGCCTCCAGAGTCTTGCTCACAAAGTGCCCTCTGCCAAGCATGCCTGGAATGCCCTTCCCCCTTTTGGGGGCTGACAAACTCTTCTCTTCCTCCGAGCCTCAGGCTCAGCCCAGATGTGACCCCCTGTGAAACCTTTCCAAGTCCCTTCCGTTGGTGCAAGAGATCTCTCCTTGCAACAGTCCCAGCCCTTCCTCACCCCAGCTTATAGTCAGGCTAGTTATTCGAAAGTCTTGCTACTAAGGTGAAATGTGGGAAGCCACAAAGGACTTAGGGGTTCAGATCTGAACTCTGGCAGGCATAGCCCAGTGACTATATGTCTGGCATATAGAAAACAGTAAATAAATATCAGTTTCTTGGGTCTTGAGAGCAGAAGTCGTGCCCTGCATGACCTTGTGGGTCCTGTTGTGCTCTGATATATTCTGTGTCTGCGATATAGTAGGCGCTCAACAAATACCTATTGGCCGACTCACTACCGTAGTGAGTGGCATATGGTAGTAGGTGCTTGATAAAGATTTGTCCCTTTTCTTACGTGGTCTCTGAAGACAGAAGCCATGTTTCTTTTTGCCTTTGTGTAACTGCTACTGTGCCTAGCACAGAGTAGGTACTTGATATTTGTTGATGGAAATTAGTAATAATAATGATCATAATAATAGTTTCCATTACTCATGTGGAGACACACATGCTAGGCATCATGCTAGGAACTTTACACACATAGCCTCTTATATTTGCAAACATTTAATATACAAACAATAACACAGACCCCATCACCCTATAAATGCCGTGTGGCTATGGTCCTCATTTTGAACCTGAGGAAACCGGGGCTCAGAGAGGTTCAGAATCCTGCCTTGGTGGCAACAGACAGAGGCAAGTTTTAGGAAAAAGAGCCAGCTAGCCTACTTAATTTCATGGGAAGGCGGCAGAAAGCTCACAGAGCTGGTTAAATGACAAAGGTGGGACTTGAACCCAAGCCTTTCTCCTGCTAAAGTGTCTCAGGGGCTCATGTGCCTTGTGGCCAGCGCACAGTGGTCCCCAGCTGCCTCTCCCTCTGGAGTGCTGGGGTGGGCTGGGGCCGACAACCACTTACCTTCACTTTTCTGAAGCAAACCCAGAAAACATCCAGCAGCGGCATGGTGGGGCACGGGGAGCTGGCAGGGCGTGGCAGAGCTGCACTGGGCACAGGCGTCTCCCTCTTAGGGATCGGGCTAGAGGGGACCGGGGGCTCAGCAGGAGCCAGCCCTGGCCCTGAGCTCCATCAGCCGGCACCGCGCGCGGAGAGGGGAGAGGCGGAGAGCAAGGGCCGACCAGAGCAGAGCTCAGCTCCCTCCACCCAGGGCGCCTCCTG
This sequence comes from Cynopterus sphinx, assembly GCA_030015415.1. Taxonomy (NCBI): domain Eukaryota; kingdom Metazoa; phylum Chordata; class Mammalia; order Chiroptera; family Pteropodidae; genus Cynopterus; species Cynopterus sphinx. The sequence goes on from CM057388.1 coordinate 80,002,864, forward strand.
GAGGGCTGGCCAAGGGAGGGAAGCAGGGAGGGAGAGAGGCTAGCTAAGGAGGAGGGACCTGGAGGCGGGTCACTGATTCAAACTCGGCACCGTTAACCAGTTGGCTGTGACTGGACAGCAGTGCCAATTGAAATTCTCTGAGCATGACAGTTCCCAAAGCGTGGCGTGTCCAGCCTGCCTGCCTGCCTCCAGACAAATGACACATGGGCTCTCCCCAGGGGCCTCTGGGTACAACCGAGACCACACAGGGACTGAGGAAAGAGTGCCAAGGAAAAGGGCCCAGGGAGGAGAGCCCTTAGCCCTGGGGGCCCCAGGCAAGTGTGAAGGCAGTCGGTGGCCCCCCAAACTGTGGCCTTAGGAAACCTTCTCAGACTGGAAGCTCAAGATCCTGGATCATGGGGTCAGTCTCCAACCCTGCCCTAAAGTCAGCTGTCCTGACTCACACTGGCACCTCGGAAATGCCCCTCCCTTTCTGGGCCTCAGTTTTCCTGGCTTGTATAATGAAATCACAGGTTTCTAAGTCTCCAGTCTATTGTATGCCTCATGTTTGGGGTTAAGGACAGGGCAAGTCTGGAACATTCTCCATTCTGGACAACAATGCCAGCTCCTCTCAGAAGTCCTGGGCCTCAAAGTCATTTCATCCAACCCCCTGCCTCAGGGCACCACAGCTGTCTCCCAGGTCAGATCACTTGGGTGTATGTCCTTTCCTGAACATTTTCTGAGGAGACGACATCTTCACTCCTTTGTCCACTTCCATACTCAGAACTCTCCAGATCCAGAAGGTTCGCCAGGTACATGAACCTGAGCTCTGTTAGCTGCACTGAGCCAGTTCTTTCAGAGGAAGCAGAGTTAGCATCAGGCAGTTCTAGAGCCTTTCTGGGCAGGAAGCCACTAAGAAGCAGTGGTTCCTCCTGTCCCAAGCCTCAGCAGGCATGGTGCTATGGCTGGAGGCCAGCAGGCTCCCAGAGACCCCATGGCAAAAGGCCAGGCTTGGGTCTCTGGGGGCACACATGTCATCACAAAGCCCAGAATAACTTACTCTCCCTGGCCTCATTTCCCTGTCAGAGACCCGAGCTGGTCAGGCAAAGGGCCACATCTGGGGAGCCGAGGTTCCTAAGCCTTGCTGCAAGCAGGCTTCTGCCTTATCTTTGAGGACTCTCCTCATCAGAGGTTTGGTCCAGAGGTTCATCCTGAGGGTCTCTAGAAATCCCTGTGTTGCACCTTACAACCTACTCTGTGGCCCTCAGTTTCCCCACTTGTATCCTGGGGAGGTGATGATATCTGACCTCCCCCTTCTCTCTAGTTCATTCTGCTGGGCCCTGTCAGGATAACAGTCAGCCAGAGGCACGACAACGTCTTCGTCACAGCCACCTCCAAGTGCACACCAGCTGTGGCTGTGGCCGTTCGTTCAGAGTAATAGTGCATAGCACCCAGGCCTAACAGACAAGGCTACTTCTTTTCTGTTTCTGGGTCTCTCATGCCAGTTTAGCCTTAAGGATATTATAGTGCAGTGGTTAAGCCAATGAACTTTGGAGTTAGATGAGGGAGATTGTCTGGATTCAAATCCCAGTTCTGTCTTTCACCTTCTAACTGGGTGACCTTGGCCTCGTTACTGCCTTATTTTCCCCATTTATAACATGGGGGCTAAGTATTGCACCTACCTGGTTGGGGAGTTTAAATTATATGAGTTAAAGCATTTACTGCAGTGCCTGACAGAAAGTATGTTCTCAATAAATATTATCTGTTATTATCGAAGAAGCTGAGGCTGTGGGAACAGACATGGATTTGAATGGTGGTTCTGCTGTCTTTAGCTGTGCGCCCTTAAGAGAGGCACTTGACTTCTCGAAGCCTGTTTCTTCATCTGTAAACTGTGGGTTCTCTGCTTACATAAGGGGACTACTGTTAAGAGTCAATGAGCTGACACTCATTTACACTTGCCATGTTTGGCACATAGTAAGTGTTCAATAGATACGAGTTCTTTTGCTCCCTCCTCCTGTCCTGGATGCCCCCTGCAACTGTCCCTGCTTCTGCTTAAGCAGGACTAGCATTCATTTGGTATCGTCTAGACCTGAGTTCAAATCCAAGGCCATCAGCTGTTGGGCTGTGTAACCACCTTAGGCAAGGTTCTGTCTCTGGCATCCTCAGTTTCCCTGGCTAGAACATGAGAATGAGGACAAATATTCCTAGTCCCATCCCAGGCTTGTCATTAAAGAAGATGAGGCATGAAGAGCCTGGCCTGTAGTGGGTTATCTCACTTAACATGAATGTTCCCTTTTCTCTTTACTTCTTCCTTTCACCCCCATACCCTATGGGGGTTCTCAATCTGGAAGGGCCTCCCTTGCCTCATGCCCCAGGCCTGCCATGATTGGCATAGCAGGTATGAGGCATGGTGGCAGGGGTTGGGGGGGGCTGATGGGTCGGAGACATCAGGGCCAGGTGGAATGAGAAGGGGCTGGAAGCCTGTGGGCAGACAGGCATAGAGGTTCCCATGTTAACCCTCACCAGACCAGGAGCTGGCACTGCCCGAGATGTGGTGTCTGGTCTAAACTGTGGACCCATGTAGAGAGAAGCCTGCTGTGGCCGAGACCCATGAGTCAGGAAGGATGTCCTCCCTCCCAAGGTCATTGTGATCTTCCTTCAGCTACATATTGAAAGGGTCACATTTGGGACCACTGGAGGGACGAGGCTTACAGAATGAGACAGAAAGTCAGAGACCTACTAGAATGGCAGTTCTCAAACTGTTTGCTCTCAGGACCCTTTACACTATTAAAAGTTTTTAAACACTAATGAGTTTCTTATTTATGTGGTATAACCAGTATGGTTATGTACTACATCAGAACTTAAGACCAAGACATTTAAAGCATAGTGATTGATTCGTTCATTCATGTAAAAACATGCTTAAAGACACCTTAACATAAATGATGTACCTTAAAGCATATTTCTAATACATTTTAATAAAGAATAACAATATTTTCTAGAAAATAAATTTACTGGGAAGAGTGGCACAGGTTTAGATTTTTCACAATCCTCTTTGATGTCTAGCTTAATAAAACCTGGATTCCCATAACTGCTTCTGCACTCAGTCTGTTTTGTTCTGAGTTTGGTTGAAGTACCATAGGAAGAAAATCCTGCCTCCCGCAGACATGTAGTTTGAAAGGGTATAAGGGACCCCTATGGGTTCTTGGGCCACAGTTTAAGGACCACTGTATTACCAAGAATAATCAGACCTCACTAGAGAATGCTGGGATGCATGAGGTGGAATAGCCTTGCAGAGCAGCCATTGAGCAAAATGGGAACCATAAGGAAAGGAATCACCCAATTTCCAATGGCAAGTCCACGGCAGAGCTCAGACTCAGATTATAGACAGGTTCGGGTTCTGGTACCAAATCTGTTTTGATGCAACAGGCAGAGGTTTTCAGATAAAGAGCATAGCAAAGATGATAAAGTAGTGAGCTCCCCATCGCTTGACGTATACAAGGGAAAAGATAGCCCAGCTCACCTGTCATGTCCCTATGAGCCTCAAGAGCCCAGCAGAGGTGATCATAAATGGTCCTTGCACCAAAGTGCAGGCATGGTCCCTGTGGTGGGGCCTACCTAACAAGTCACTGTTCCAGAATGAACCAGAAACATGGTAGGCAGAAAGAAGGGGTAGAATTATTCCACATTTATTTTATTAAAAAAACAATTTATGTGTTAATTTATTTATACTCTACCTTTCATTCAACAATGTCCAATCATTCAACAACATTCATATGACACTAGTATATGTCCAACAAGATGCTAGGCACCCAGTTCCGACACAAGCTGTCAGTGATTTCATGAGAACAATACATCTCACTGTATTAAATCCTCCCGTCTCACCTTCCTTTACTTCCACCTGCACCTGTTCATTTTATGCTCATTTTAATGAATGTCATGGACCCAGCGAACTCAGGAACACTGCATTCGCTGGGCAGGGATGTCATAATGAGGAATCAGAAAAGGAAACCTGAACAGAATTTGGCATTTGTCATTCATTTTTTCTTTTTCTTTTCTTTTTATTGAGGTAACATGGGTTAATAATACCTTTATGTAAGGTTCAAGTGTACATTATAATCGGATATCTGGATACACTATAGCATGATCACAGCCAAAAGTCACTTCCACCAGTCACAATACATTTAACCCCTTTACGCACTCTACCTTCACCTCTGGTAACCACCGATCTATTGTCTGTCATCCTCCTTCATATTTTCCTTGGTCTCCAAGTATTCGCCAATCTTTCAATTGATGAATTCCACTATGATGGAAGGAGAGAGCAAAGCCCAATGGAAATAAAATGTCTTAGCATTCTACAGGAGGGCAGGGACAGAGTGAAAGGTACAAGGCTACGTTTCTATTTCCAATATCTCCTGTAAAGGATAGAAGCAAAGAATGCTCCTGCCAGACAAGCATCTGTGAAACAATCTCCAAACATCAATTTACACCTCTAGAGAGGAGTAATATTATACAGAGCTCTGTGAGGGCAGAAACTGTCCCCAAGGGAGCATGCTTTTCCAGGGCACAGGCATTTTCCAATGCAAAGCCACTCATGTGGCCATCAAGCACTCTCTGTCAATAGGGCACACGATCATATATCCAGGCCTTTGAATTTTACTCATGTATTCATCCATCCATCCATCCATCCATCCATCCATCCATCCATCCATCCATTGAGTAGACTTTACTGATCACTGCTCTGTATCTGGCCTGAGGACACAGAGATGACAATTTATAATAATAGCCAACAATTATTCAACACTTTATATATACTTGCTCTATTCTAAACACTCTCCAAGCTTCATCTCATTTAGTTTGCAGCACAACCCTATAGAGTAATTATAAGAAGTTACTCTTATAATTCCTATTTCACAGATGAGGAAACTGAGTCCCAAAGAGAGGGGAAATCTTGCCAAAAGTCACAGAGCAGGTAAGTAAAAGAGCTGAAATCAAGCAAACCTCACCTGATTCCACAGCCTGGATTTTCCAGATGACTTTCTACTCAGATATTGTCTGTGCCTTGGCGGGGGGCTGGCTCAGGCTCCACAGGGGAGTAAAGCCAGGTAGATAAAAGAACTCTGATCCCAGATAGAGCACTAAGAAGTGGAAGTAGAGAGACAAAGGAAGTGTTATCAGAAGCTAGAATAAGGTCAGCTCACAGAATAAGAAGGCTTAAGAGAAGAGGTGGCATTCAGGTTGAAGAATGGGCAGGATTTGGGGAAATAATGGGATGGCCACTTCAGACAGAAGGAATAACACAGGGCCTGAAAGCAGGAAATCAGAAATCACACGTTACAAAGGTCATTCAGACGGCCTGTGGTGTAAGGTGCACAGAGTTGCCACATTGAGCAAACATAAGTACGGGATGCTTAGTTTGAATTTCAGATAAACGATGAATAATTTGGATAGTGTAAGTGTGTCTAAAGTTTAGCTGACATCCTTTATTTTCTGTAGTAATCCGAAGAGTGCATAAATGAGGGGCTAGGAAGAGAAAAGGTAGCCTAGAAGCAGATCGCGTCAGGTTAGGTAGTTGCCATATGACCTTGAACACATGCCTGTCTGAGCCTTAGTTTCCCCCATCTGTAATGTGAGGGCATCCTCACCCTACGCCAGACACTCCTAACCAGTGGGCCTTCCTTTCATAGTGTATGAGGAACCACAGTCGCCACCTTCCTGACACTTACATTCTAGTGGGGAAGATCAATAATAAATAATCAAGTAAATATGCAGTAAAAATAAAATGCCAAGAAAGTGATAAGGAAGAAGACGAAAAGTAGACCCCTTCTTGGGGTGGGGTCTATTTTAGCTGGGAAAGCAGGGCCTGGAGACTGAGGGGAGGTGGGCGATTGTAGGGGGGTGGGTAATGTCCCTACCTCTGAGGGCTGCTGTTGACGCTCAGAATGTAAAGTGGTTAATGACTATGGAAGTGCTTGGGAAACTAGGAAAATGCCCCAAGGGCAAGAGTGGATCTGTTCTTTGCCTCTTCCTTCTGCCTGGACAGAGATGTGTTTCCCCCAGCTCCTGCTCTTGGATGATCCCTTTCCCTGAAGTATCTGTCCCTCCCTTTCGAAGAAAGGGTCCTTCCCTTCCAGAGAAGAAGGCAGAGCAGATGGCCCAGCTGTGCTGCTCATGGGCAGGGGAAGTGGCACTTCCAGAGCCCTGTGGCTTCGACCCAGCAAGGCCAGAAAGCCAGCCAGGGTGTGATCTGGGGGACAGCGGCAGAAGGACCATCCCTAGATAGGCAGTGTGACTCCTGAGAGGAGAGTAGAAGAGCTTGAAGCCTGGCAGAGGAGCTGGGGTGGCACCCCATGAGCACCCTCACCAGGGACTGCCTGTGAAGATACCAACACTCCAGTTTAACCGCCCACGGGACAGAAAGGGAAACTGAACAGTTGAAAGTAGCAGCCTGAAGTCACATGGTAGGCCCTGGCATCGTCTGGGGCTCTCTGTGCCAGCCCAGGCTTCCTTCTACTGTCCTACCCTGTGCCTTCACCCTCCAGCTCACATCTCACCAAGCCCTGGGTGCTGGCACATCCTCCCAAAGCTGGGGCTCAGTGCATGCGCTGCATTGATCCCTCTTGTGGGTAATTGGAGTGCTGACACTAGCCATTTGGGACAGCAGGTCACCTTGGCTGTCTTCTTTCCTGCCTCTCCCTGCTCCCCGCTGCCCCGGTGCTGACCCCTGCTGGCAAGGCCGAGCAATGGCTGGAGAGACTAGGTTCCCCAGAACTTTCTGGGCGGGAATGTGGGCCCATTGAGAAAAGCAGGCAGGCAGTAGTGTTTGGGAGCATCGGCCACCTTGGGTAAGACACAAGCCTGCCCGTAAAGAGCTTGCCGTCTGGTCTCAGGAACGGAGCAGACATTTGTGCTGGGAGGGGAGAAGCCTGAGGCTGAGAGGCAGCAGATGTGCTATGGGGTCCTAGTTCCATCCTCTACAGCTGAGTGGCCTTGGACAAAGCTCTGCATCGCTCCGTGACTCAGTTTCCCCTTCTGAAAAATCTGGACAACAATCTCCATCCTGCCTACCTGCTACTGTTTTTATTTTGGTTTTTGGTTTTTGTTTTTAAGATTAAACAATAGGATGGAAGTGAAAGAACTGGGGATCTATAGGTACAGGGTGTTAATCCTGGTCTCCAAACAGCTAAGCTGCCCATGGCAGAAATTCACTGAGACAAGGAGGGTGTTGTGTTTTTTAATTCATTTACTTTTTATTTTTCATAAAAAATAGAAGTTTGGGCTTTAACATCAACCTTTACTAAGTGAAACATTTATATCAAATGGGTAAGTCACACATGATTTCTAAATACACAAATCATTCGATACGATTCCACGCTTTTCTCACATGAGGATGAAACAAGTTAACGCATGTGAAATGCTCTTTGTGAACTGGAAAACGCTAAGGAAATATATTTTTACTACTAGATGTGCACTCCATTACATCTCTTTCCAGAATCCTCTAATTTGGAATGAGGCATTCTGGTGGGTTCCAATTCTCTGGCAACTCAGACCATTTTAGCATCAAATGTGAGTGCATCTTATCACAGGTGTTGGGATGGGATGCGTTCTTTGTGCCTCACTCTGTGGCATCATGATCAGGAGGAAAGGGACTTGATTTGGCAGCATAAAGAATATAAGTCATTCAGTCCCCCTCCTTGGCATTTGGAGTGTAGAGGTCAAAGGGTATAGGGTGAGGACAGGACCAGCAGACCCAGGAGACACCACATGGGCTCCTGTGTCCACATCTATGTGCATATGTGTCTCCAATGGGAAAAGGATGGAGGGAAGCAGAAGAAAACAGGTGGATCTCAGGAGCTCTGAGACTTTGGAGGTTGCTTGCTGATCTCTCATGCTCGATCACTTTGCCTGCTCATGAATCTCTCCTCTTCTTCTGAAAAATTGGTCCAACCTCCATCTTTAAATGAAACTGCTTATATCCTTAGGTACCCAGTGCTACCGCTGCTTCCCCAAACACATTTCCTGACTATAGCTTATTTACCAGAGATGGGGCCAGGGATGGCAGCTGACCTAAGCCTGGACCATGGAATTCTAGCCTTTGACTTCTAACTGGAGATCAGGAGAGGGATTGGGTCACCATGGGAAGAGGACCAGTCTTCAATAGGAGATACTGAAGATGACACATGGAGAGAAGCTGATTAGTGAGATGCAGCTCGATTCAAGTCCTGGCAACATTCAGGGCCTTGGTGCCAGTGCTGCCTGAGACCCAGGGACACCCCTGCTGAGCCAGAGTTTTGCTTGGTCAACCCTACCTTTTTTTGCCTAAGCTAATTTGAATTGAATTGGGGGTTGGGGGTCAATTTCTAACAAAAAGAATCCTGAAAATTCTCTATCCTTGGTTTTTCATCATCACATCTTTTACAGCCAGCACTGTTAAGGGCCCCAAGGGAGAAACCAAAGCAACTCATTTTTTGGTCATTTTCTTGTTTGACATCACCGCTGCTTTTGGCTACTGATTACTTTCTCCTTCTTGAAACACTTCTCTTACTTGAAAGTTTCCTCATTCTCCTTATTCTCCTCTTCTGCTGCTGGTTCATCCTTCCCCAAGAAGACATCCTTCTCTGCCTATTCCTTAATGACTGCTTTTCTCGAAAGTTCTATCCTAGCCAAACTCCACTCTCCCTAGATGAAATCACCCATGTTCAAGTCTTCAACTACCACATATCCAGTTGCCAATTTGACAGCTCAAATGCAACACATCCAGCACTGAACTTGCTATTTTTCCTTTCCTGAACTCCCCACAGTACCCTAAGTCAGAAACCTGCGAATCCTCCAGGCTTCCTATTCATCTCCCTGCCACCTGTCTATCTTCCTCTCTCTCTGTCTCCCTTGCTGTCTGTATCTGTCTTTCTCTGTCTCTATCTCCCTGTCTCTGTCTCTATCTCTGTCTGTCTCTGTCTCTGTCTCTCTCATATCCAATCACCATGTTCTATTATCTTCACATGCTGCTTGCTCTCTCTTGGTTTGTCAAGGTTATCCTTTACCTGGTGTTAATGGCAATGGAGTTACTTGTTGCAAATTGGAAATTAGAAATGGTCTGAACATGCCCTTTCTGACAAAATTGTAACAAACAGTTTGTAATTGGCTGAGTTATTACCATGACTGGTCTAGCGAACATACTGCACATACTAAGTAACTCTATAGTACACTACCTCTTAAATCTTTTCAGCCTCTCTCTATTCCTTTCATCTTTGGCCTGGATCAGGCCTCAGCCTCTACCTGGGGAGAAGAGGTTCAAAGTGCCCTGTGGAAGCATGTCAGGCCACCATCATGCTACAGGGATAGTGTCAAAGGCTAGGGCTCCTGACCCTGCTCCTGCTTCAACAAGAACTATGCTGATTAATTCCTTGATGTACATTACTGGGACTCAAAAAATGTCACTAGGTTCCTAGTGCACAAAGAAAGAAACAGAAAGAAGAAAGAAAGGCAGGGAGGGAAGGAGGGGGAAAAAAACCCATTAAATTAAATACTGCACCAGCTTCCTAATTGATCTCCCTGCCTCTAGTCTCCATCCTTCTAATCTGCCTTCCGATGTTGCCTGTTGGATTGTGATTTATGCAATAATGTCTTGTAAACATTTTAAAACATAAGTACTACATGAATACAGCTTTGTAATAAACGGTTCAAACAATAAAGAAGTCTATGACTGTGGAGAAGTGGGTTAGCGGGGTCTAATACACGGCAACAAATGGAAATTAGATTTTTAATGGTGAGGATGCAATAGGGTGTACAAATATCAAATCGTAATGTTGTACTCTGGAAATTTATATAATGTTATTAACCAATGTTATCTCAATAAATTAAAGTAAATAATTAAAAATGTTCAAAATAAGGCCAAAGAGAGAAAACAGAGTTATAAAAAAATAAGGGAAAACAGAACATAATTAAATAGTAATCCTAAATCCAAACAAGTCAGTAATCACATCAAACTAAGCACACCACTTAAGAGATGGAGACTGTCAGCTGGATGAAATTAATAATAACATGATCCAACTATATGCTTTCTTAAAGAAACTCACTTTGAACAGAATAATTGAGAAAGTCTCAAATTAAAAAAAAACACATACCACAAAACACTAATGAAATCAAATCTGAAGTGCTCATATTATTATCAAAGTACATTTCAGAGCAAAGAAAATTACGAAGACAAAAGGGAGACAAAACATGATGATAAAAGAATCAGTTCACCAAGAAAGCATAGCAATCCTAAACGTGAGGGCACCTCCAAGAATGGTTTCAAAATACACAAAACAAAAGAAGACAGATCTGAAATGAACACGAGACTAATCCACAGTTAGAACTGGAGACTTCAATACTCTTCTTTCAGTAAAAGATAAGACTAGAAAATCCTGCAGGATATAAAAGAATTGGACGACAGCAATCTGACCTTGTTCATTAGCGTGAGTAGAGTTGTGCTGATTCTTTAGTTTTTTTTTCTTTGATTTCAATCTGGATGGTTTTTATTTCTTTTTCTTGCCAGGAACTCCTGCCTAGAACCTGCAGTACAATATAGAATAAAAGTGGCAGGGACGCATATCTCTGTCTTATTCCTGATCTTGGCAAGAGGGGACACTCATCTTTAAGTAAGATGTCAGTGGTGGATTTTTTGTAGGTGTCCCTTTTCAGGTGAAGGATGTTCCTTCTCTTCTATTACTCATTTGTTGGGGAAATGTGGCTTGTTTCGTTTTTCTAATCACAGAGTGTTGGATATTTTCCCCCTTTTTTGAATCTATTTAGATGATCATGTGACTTTTGTCCTTTATTCTGTTAATATGGCATATTACACTGATTTTTGTATGTTGAACCAACTTTGCTGGGATAAATCCCACTTGGTCGTGGTGACATAGATATGGCCAATTAATTTTTTCCAATAAAGTTTTGATAAACTTCTAACAGCAATTCAACAGAGAAAGAGTAATCTTTCCATGAATATACTGGAACAATTGGACATCCAAATGCATAAAAATGAAATGACCTAAAACTGACACCTCATATCTCATACAAAATGAATTCATTTATATCCCAATAAAGCTGTAAAAAATTAATTCAAAGTCTTTCATAGATCTAAATCATAGTTTCTTGACCCAAGCAAAATTGTTTCCTGGTTAAGAACCACAGATCTAAATAGAAAAGGTAAAACAGCTTTCAGGAGATAATCTTTATGACCTGGAGTTATGCAAACAGTTCTTAGATCACCAAAAGTACAATCCATAGAATTGATAATGTGAACCTCATGAATTAAAAACCCTTTCTCTGTGAAAGATACCGTTACAGGGAAAAGAAACAGCCTAGATACTAGGAGACAATACTTGCAAATCACACATCGGACAATTGACTTTTGTCCAAAACATACAAAGAACTCTCAAAACAGAACAGAAACAAATACAAGTGAACGGATGAGAAAATGGGCTAAAGACACGAAGTGACATTTCACAGAAGATATACAGATGGCAACGAAGCACACGAAAAGATGTTCAACATCATTAGCTATTAATGAAATACAAACCAAGTCTCCATGAGAGGCTACTCTGAGCTTACTAGAATGGCCAAAAATAAAAAATAAAATATACTGACAATAGAGTGCTTGTAAGCATGCAGAACAACTGGAATCCTCCTTTACACCAGTTGGAAAGCAAAATTTTATAGGCATCTTGGAAAAGAGTTTGGCAGCTCCTTATAAAGCAAACCATGCATTTACCATATGACTAAGCAAGCCCACTCCTAGATAACTGAGCTGGAGAAATTAAAACTTATGTTCACACCAAGACTTGCACAGGGATATTTATAGCAACTGTTTCGAAAAGCACAGAAACTGGAAATGATGCAAATGTCCTTTAACTAGTGAATGAATAAACAAACTGGTACATTCATACAATAAAACCAAAGGAACACAGTCACACGCTCACATTCAGGTGGTGACATGGATGAATATAAAATATATTATGCAACATGAGAGACACCAGTCTCAAAAGGTGATGTATCGTATGATCCCATTCATATACCATTCCCTAAAAGACAAATGGTGAATAGATCAGTTATTACCAGTGTTTGGAGGGGATGGGGGCAGGGTGTGACAAAAAATAAATAGCACTGTGGAGATTTTCGTGGCGGATGGAAATATTCTATATTCAGATTATGCAAATTTATTTCTATGTTAAGACTCAGAGAATCACATGCCTCTTCAAAAAGTCCATTTGACCATATGGCGATTTAAAAAGTAAAAGTGACAACTATAAAATATCTATTCCCGTGGTCAAACACACTGGGAAAAACATAATATTCTAAATTTAAATAGCACTTTATTACAAAGCGCTTTCATAGATATATTTCACTTAATTCTCACAGTGAACTGAAAAGAAGGGACATTCTTCCCAATTCACACACAGGGACTGGGATACGATATATATGATCAGTTGATCCGTAGTCCAGAGTGCCGTTCACTGGTCATGCTGCTGCTTCTGGCTCACAGAGGCAGGTGTGTGGTCCAGGCCAAGCCACTTGCCCTTTCTGACCCTCTGTGTCTTAATGTGTAAAATGGGGATGATGACGTTCACTTGACAAAGATGTAGTGACGTCTGTTGTTTTTGATGCCTCACATTCCTTCCTGCTGGAATCTGTCTCTTCTCTACTGTGGGATTCCAGCCAGTTATTAATTGGGGTGGGGGGTCCATCTCTGCCACCGCAAAGGGAGGCGCTTGACCCCAAGCAGCCAAGAGATGGCTCCATCCTTCTGGATGCAGTGATCCAAGAGAGCACACATGGCCTAGGCAGGGGTCACCAGAGAACTTACGGGAAGATTGAGCATGAGGACCCAGCTGTGCTGAAAGTTAGTCCCACCCTTCAGACTTCCAGTTAAGTGTGTGTGTCTTTTGGGTTAAGCTAGTTGATTTTCTGTTACTTGCAAGGAAAAGTTGACAGATGATGTGAAAAGAGAGAGAGAGAGAGAGAGAGAGAGAGAGAGAGAGAGAGAGAGAGGCACATAGTTGATTCTGAAGAAATATTTCTTTTCAACTTCTGGCCACTTTGCTTAAATACTAAAGTAACAAATATAGATTTTTTTTTAAGTATAGAATTTTTTCATCTTGCTAGTCACCTCATCTGAAGACCATACGTTGCTTATTTTTTTCAGCATTTCTGTATGGATCCGGATGGAAGCTTCAAATAGAGGGGCAAAGCAAGGCCAGTCTCCAAGCTTTGCTCCTATCCAGGAGCCATTTTCTACAAAAAGTTACGAGCTGTTCACTTCTTAGCAATCTGAGGGTTTATATCCACTCGACATTTCACATAAATGGAATCTCAATGTATTACCTTCTGCATCAGGCTTTGCTCATTGGGCATAGTATTTTAAGGGGCATCCACATTGTAGCATGCATCAGTACTTTGCTCCTTTTCATGGCTGAGTAATGTTCCCGTTCATTTTTACTCTGAGAGTCTTCTTAGTCATACACCTGTCCATTTTCTCCCTATTTCTTCAGCATTCATTCATACACAAGCCTATTTCTCAGTATAAATTCTGCCCCCTCGCCTCTCCCATCCAGGGACTAGGGGTCTCAGTGGAAAGAGCACAGGCTTCATACTCACAGGCCTGGGGTCAAGTTATGGCTTTGTAAGGATTAGGAATTATGGTCATCAATGAGATACCCCTACCCAAGCACTCTAATGACTGAAATTATAAACAACGAGTTTGTAAAATTAGAAATACTGTTCTTAGGAAAAATGTGGTATGAATATGCATTGATTGGTACAACCACTTGGAAAACCTTTTAAGCAATTAAGTTAAATTTACACTTAACTCAACAGTTCCCTTCCTAAGTATTTACGCAAGGGAAATGAAAGCATGGCCCATAAAAATATTTGAACAAGAATGTTCACAGTAGATTTATTCAAAATAGCTAAATGCTGGAAATAATCTGTTCGTCTGAGTACTCTGAGAAGCAAGTATCAAAATGCGATTAACTGTGCAAAAAATGCATGAGGGACAAGGCTGGGGGAGAAGAGAGGGAGCTGAGGTCGGGAGACCATCGGGCCATCGGAATCTGTCTGGTCCCGATTGTAGAAGACACAGAAGGAGGAAGGCTGCATGGACATTCATCAGGGCTGTCTGGGAGCCTTTGAACCCAAGTCGCCCATCAGAGAAACCCCCCGTGTTCCAGGCCTGGGCCTGCTTTAGTGACCCCATCATGCTCTCCTTGCAGGAGCAGCCTTTCGTGAAAAAACAGAGAAGAATGGCTTTTGTGGAAATTTTTAGAGCACAGAAGAAATGTCCATTCCCAGGAGAATGAATAAAATGAGATATTTATATAATGCAATAGGACTCAGTAATAAAAAGGAACAGACTACAGGTACAAGGAACAGCTAGCTAGGGGCAACCCACCAAACATGCAGGGTGAAAGAAATCAAACACGAAGACCATGTAAAATTTTAGAACCAGAAAAGCTGAAATAACCAAAAAAAAAAAATAGAAAATAAAAATAAATAAAAGACCCTTGATGACCTGGAACCAGGGACAGGAGGAGAGTGACTATAAAGGGCATATAAAGAACCTTTTAGAAATGATGAAAATATTCAATATCCTGACCACAGTGATGATGCCATGACTGTTTACATTTGTCAAACTCATCGGCCTGTATGTTTGAATGAGGACTTCATTGTGTGTGAATTATCTCTAAGCTTTAGTTAAGCAAAGAAATTTAACAGAGATTGCTCGCTGCACTCCCTGTGCAGTCCCTGTTTTTTTGTAACAATCCTTTAATTTCATTTGGGGGCATAATTCACTTAGCCGAAAGAGAACATTCCTCGGACTGACCTACAGCTAAGATACACCCATGTGACTAAGTGTCTTAGCAACTTCTAAGAAGGTAACTGAAAGGGAGATGACTGGGCTGGGAAAATCCAGCCCCGTCTGGTTTTTCTTTTGCCTTCCCCGGGTTCTTTTTTCTTTTTTCAATTAAATTAATTGCGGTGACATTGGTTAATAAAATTATAGAGGTTTCAAGTGTACCATTCGAGAATACACCATCTGCTATTGCATTGTGTGTTCACCACCCAAAGTCAAATCTCCTGCCGCCACCATGTAGGTGACCCCTTGACCCTTTTCCACCTCTCCTATTTCTAACTGCTGCCTCGCATGCAGATTCGATGGATGGCACCGAGAAATTAGAGCTAAAGATCCAGATGATGCCAGGGGGTCAGCACACCAGGCCTTGACCTCACACCTTTAGACATTCTTATATAAGAATAAGTTTCTATCTTATTAAAGCCCTCTTGCTTTGGAGTTATGTTCCATGCAGCTGAAGCTAGTTCTAACTGAATATGTTCTTTAGAATCAGATGTATCTTGGGTTCAAGTCCCAGTTCTTCCACTTCCTAGCTGTGTGGACTTGGGTATGTGATGTCACCTCTGAGCTCTGCTTCTTCATTCGTAAGATGGTGTTAATCACACAGAGCTTGCAGGGCTGCTATGAAAGAGGACTCAGGGGACACATGTGCCAAACATCCAGGACCGAGGGTCCCCCTTAGAGTGGAGAAGCAGGCTTGCCTTCCCAGAGATGACTGCTAATATAGAGTGAGTGTCTTCGTGGGCCAGTGGCTTCAGCCCATCACATTGGATACCCCACTCCTGGGCCTCCAGAGCCTTCATTCATGAGTCTATTATGTACTTTTCACATTGTAGTTAAATGTGTCCCTTTACACGTGTCTCTCCCCTGTCCCCCAGCCCTTCACCTGTCTCCCTCCTACCTTGTCTTCTGGAGCAACCCTTCTGAGTCTCAATCATTTGAAAAACCTTAAGTAAGTGTCAACTATGCACCAGGTTCCAGCCTAAGTTCTGAGGTTAGGAGGTAAATTAGACATGGTCTGTCCTGTCATAACTCAGGGCACCACCAATGGGAGGGTATGATTCACCTTAATTCAGTGTAGAGCATAGTGACAGATGTGAATTTAACCGTGAGAGGAGCAAGAAAATGCCAGCTCTGTGAGGGAGGAGACTGCCTTGTTCTCCTTCCCAGGCGCTCAATAAATATTTGTTGAAGGCACGAGTGGCATTACGGTAGCACAGAAGACAATACCTAAACCAGACGGGATAGGGCAGGGGGATGAAGGGGACAGGGTAGTTGGCTATCTGGATAGGCAGAGGCCTGGCTGATTTTTAAAGAAAAAGCTGGGCACAGAATTCAAAGCTAGGTGCCAGGTGACATGGGGCGAGAGGAAAAGGAGGGCCAGACCACAGATATTTATTTTACCATGTGGATCATAGAGAGCTTCAGTTTTGCTCTAGAGGAGACAGAAAGGTAATGGAGAGATTTACACCGAAGAGACACGTGGTCAAATGTATCAAGTAGGTCACTCTGGCAACGGTGTGACAGGTAGATTTGAGCAGGGCAACATGGAAGCGGATCGCTTACAAGTTTCTTGCTAACAGTCTAGCAGACAAGAGAATCTGAAGCCCTGAACCAAATTGTAGCAGTGGAAATACAGAGGAAGAGATGGAGGTGACATGTGTTTGGTGAGTAAAATTCACAGGATTGGTGACAATATAGGGAAGTGAAAGGGAACTTTAGGGTGACTCTTAAGATTCCTAGCTTGGGTAACTGGGTATAATGGTGATATTCTCTAAAATAAGTAATGAGTGGGCTTTGGGTGACCTACTGAGACTAGATGAAGACACAAAAAGTTTGAAGAACAAATGGGTCTTTCAAGCAACTAATAATCACTCATCCCTATACCATGGTAGCAATCCTGTGACAAAGCTTTGGACTGGAGATTTTAGCATTAGCGGAATTCTTCAAATTTATTGTCTCATCCATCCAGGAGGGGAGCTTGCTGCCTTCAGGCACAGCTAGATTCAGGGCTCAAAACTCATGACGTTCCCCTCAGCTGTCAGCATCTCTGTGACATTCATTTTCTTCTGTCTTCTTCCAGGTGGGAAAGAAACTGGCCACTGAAGACCCAAGCCTGCACCTGTACAACTCATGACCCAAAGGAAGACAGTCTTCCCTACTAGCTCTAGCAGAAAGGCCCTAGAGGGGCCTCTGATCAGTCCACGCTGGCTTAAGTACTTGTCCCTTAACCAATCTCATGTTCAACAAAAGGAAGCGATGGGAATTGCTGAGTCCAGGCCCCATGTCCACTCTCATTGACAGGGGGGATGTAGAGCACCTGATTGCCATTTTTACCAGGAAAACATGAAGTAGAGGGAGGAATTCTCCAAAGGAACCAGAAAAAAGATGGACATGCATGCTAGGTGGGGAAAACCAGAGTGTGAATAGCCTTCTGTGGTAGTCGATGTTTCCAGATTTCATGATCTTGGGAGAGTTGATAGATTGGGAAGAGCAGAAGACAGAGAAAACACCCGCTTTTCACGGGCACGGGGAACGAGAGGAACCCATGAGGGGAGAAATAGACTATCGTGGGAACTGAGAGAGTCTGATGTCATGGACAAGTGCTGAAAATGTTTCCTGCAGGGACAGGATTGATCAAGTGTCATTGCAGCAGAGTGATTGAAAGAGGTGGCACTAACACGGGTGCAGAAGCCAGGCTGCAGTTGGTTGATGAGGGAATATGAGCACAGACAAGTTTTATTATTTATTTATTTATTTATTTATTCATTCATTCATTCATTTTTATTTTTATTTTTGAGAAGTTTGGATGACAACAGGGTGGCGTTTGGACGAGAGCTAGAGGGCCACACATTCCCACTCTTGGTTCTGAAGCTATGTCCCTGGCTTGGATCAGGGTTCCTCCTGGACTCTAGATGTCTGCCAGCACTGGGCTAGCTGAGTTCTTGATTTCCAATCCATCTTGCACTTCCACCTATGCCAACCACTCAAGCTATCTATCACCCATGCCTGTAGCGACCATCACCGCCCATCAGCTTCCCATTTCCTTGGCTTGGTGTCCCCTTCATTCCCAGCATGCTGTTATCTGGTACTATAAAGGATTTATTGTGTTGGGAGCTAATAACAGATAGCAAGGATCATTGTCTTGGCTGATTTTGAATCCTTAACATCTAGCAAAATGGTCAAATTGCTTGTGGAATGTGTGAACATTTCATCACCCATGTATCTACACTCATTCCTGCCTTCTGCCTTACAAGGTGTCTTTACCTCCCCTAAAGGTTAAATCTCCCAACTATTTTCTGAATTCCCTATCCTTTTCACTTGCTTTGGGGAGTTGCACCTTTAATAAACCTTTTTTTTTCTGGGAGTCTTGTCACTCTTCAAGAGGCCCTTCTTTTTTCACTGTTAAATATTCACATATCCACTTGGCAAAAACAAAGAAGTTTCGGGGCTTTTGTTTTGTTTTGGCATTAGGTTGTAGCCCTTTTATCTATTCTACATTCTCTTATCAGAGAAAGGGCAGTGGACCAGAAATGAAGAAAACTCGGTTTTATCTTGGTTCCTTCCAATAACTTGGGGGAAAATGAGCAAACTTAATTATCTCGAAAATTCCTTTAATCTCTGATGGTCTGTGCCTGATAGGACTCTACAAATAAGGAAACAACACTCAGTGCCTCTATCTCCTATCAAATACCTGTGGAAACTTCTTTTAAAATTAGCCTTTGTATCCAGTTATCTAGTGGCGCCATAACGCTGCTTATCAAAGCACTTAAAATTCAGTAGCTTCAAACAAGCATTTAATTATATTTCGTTTTTGAGTCTGTGGCTTGACAACTTAGGGTACAGCCGAGCAGTTAGTTCTAGTCTCAGAGAAGTTCTAGGCTCACCCACTGAGTGGTGGGCGAACCTAAAGTGGTGATGGCTGGGTGACTGGGCCTTGTTCCTTAAGGCCAGCAAGCTAAGTCAGACATGTGGTCACAGAGATAACAGAGGAATGAGAGAGACTAGCAGAGTCACAAAACTTTCAGTTTCAGGGTGACATCTCAGATGATACTTATCTCCCAATATTTCAAAGATGTGCTCCTGTTGTCACCGATCATTGATATGTTGTGTGGGACCAAACAGAACCAGGATGCGTTTTAGCCACTAAGTGTGTGGGATGGTAGGGAGCTCGGCTTCTCCAAGCAGGGAGTAGACTGAGCACAGGAGCAGGTGTAGTTCCCAGCACCACACTTCAGGCTGAAAACCCACTTTTCTCCCCACACTTCAGGCTGCCTGATCGGCTTGGCTTTGTTTCCATAACATCATCAGCTAGGAGGTGACTTTTGGCAAAGAACTGCTGTGGCAAAAAGACCAGAGTCACCAAACCTGAGGTTGAATGCTGGCTGCACCGCTCACTGGGTGACTTTGGGCAATTAATTTAAACTGAGTTTCCAGGTTCCTCAACTTTAAGAAAATGGCACCGACCTCAAAAGGCTGGTGTGATTACAGGAGATTCTGTTTAGAAAGCAGCTGATACAGTACCCGGTGTATGTTATTTACTCAGTAAATAGGACTTCCCTTTCTAATTTGCCATCTGTCCAATCATACATGACCTTCAAAGTTGTCAGAACACAACATATTATATCTAAACAGTACGCAGCACATAACTTTGGGCCTTGCCTTTCAGCACAAGAACAGGCAAACGCAGGTTCTCCTTTCCAGTGTTTTTAATTCGCACATTTGCCAGTCACAAAAAATTTTACAGATTTCTTCTTTTCACAGGTTCATATTTAGAGCAAGGCTTGGAATTCAAGTGGAGTATGGGAGTTCCGACCAGTTAGCAGCAGTGATGGTGCAGAGAACAAAGACTGGAAGAACAGAGGAAACAGAGTGGCCAGGGCACTTCTGACCACACAGGGACACTGACTTCATGAAGGTAAAGCCTTTCTTTCCTGTTATTTTGTCCCCTGCCACCTAGTCAAACCCAAACAAAAAGGCCTTTGCATTCTCACTACTGCTGAGATCTTAGGAATAGAAATGGTACTATAGGCAACCAGATGCTTCCCTTGACTATAAACACCTGAACAGACAAGTTAAATTGTGATGCATTAACCGTGCCTCTGGGAGAATTAAAGAGGCAGAAGTTGTTTGATTCCTAAGACTTTAAGAGAGAACAAGGAGGGGTGCGCATGTGTGGCGGTGATGAGTGGACGGAAGGGGGCTCCAGGAGGGATGAGGGCACAAAGCCAACCCTTCTCAACCTACAACTGTGCTTGTGTTTTTCTCAGATGCTAATGTGGTGTGTGTAATATGCAGAAAGAACGAAAACTGTCTACCTTTAGCCCGTGCAGGCTGTGCCAGCTGGGAACAGGGCACTTAGCCTGTGCTAACGATGCAATTCAAAACTGTGGCCTACTGTGTTCTCCCTATGTTTTTCCTACCGTAAATCGATTCACTGTGTGACCGTGGGCCATTTACTTAACCTTTCTGTGCTGCAATTTTCTACTTGGAATAACAAGAACCAGAGTACTTTATGTTGAGGATTTGAGATGCATGAAAAGCAGTTATGAACAGTACCTGGCCAGAAGGATCCAGACAGAGAGCAGATTGCTGGATGCCAGGGGCCTGGGACTGACTGACGGATGCTGGGTTCTTTGGGGACTGAGGGAAATGTTCTAAAATCAGACACATGGTGGTGATCATTGCACAATTATGTGACTATATTGGGAAAAAAAATCACTGACCTGTACATCACTTTAAAAGGGTGAATTTTATGGTTACATGTATCTCAACAAAGCTATAAAAATTTCTTAGAAAAATAGAATAGTGCTTGGCACACAGTAAGTGCCCAATAAATGTCAGCTATTATTAGTAGTAATCTTACTGTCGTTATTATTCATTATTTGGCCATCCTATGGCCTAAGTAAATCCCTAAAAAGTCCTTATTTTTCATAAAAGCCCACAGAATCTAGAAAATTATTTCTAATTTACATACAAGGATTAACATTCACACATGTATTTCTATCCAAACTGCTTCAGAAATTAACGGTCTGAGAATCACTATTTCAGTATTTTACTCTGGAATAAAACAGCTGCATGCAATGGACGTCTATCCGTCATGTGATAGGATTAGATAAAGTCCAATGGCTTGAAGTTATCTGAAATTTCAAAATGAGAAAAGGTTTTCATTTTTATCTCCAGGAGTAAACAGAAAGTGCAGTAAATAGACTATATACGAAATATACAATTCAGTGTTCCAATACAAGCTCGCTAGCTTTCTGATCACATTTGAGGGACGGTTTATAAAAAGACAAGTACAGTAAACAGGAAAATGCTTCCCAGTCCCATGCCTTGTGACCCCACCCTGCCCAACTACAGCAACCCACCACAATAAAAATACACAATTTGAATCATGTAATTAGCCTTTTAAGAGGTAAAAGATCTAATGATTAACAAGTTTTATTTTTTAAGCCTACAGCACCTGGTCTTCCTAGGTGGTCTCCCATCCAAGTACTAACCAGGCCCGACCCTGCTGAGCTTCCAAGATCAAGTGGGTGAGTTCAGGGTGGTGTGGCTGTATATCGATTAATGACTTTTAAGACTACATCGTGTATTCAAATACGTTCACACTGATTGAGTTTTATCATCTGAGCAGCGATTACATCCAGTCTTCACCTTTTCTATTGCTAAAGATATGACAATGGCGTCTCGATCTCGGATGGAGAAGCAACAAGTGATAAGCCACGATGGCAGCGATGCTCCCACACTCGCATTTCATGTGAAGCATGAAACTTTCAATTCCTGGGACAGAGTTCCCTCTGTTGGAGTCCCCTCCCTTCTAGTCCTTTCTATAATTAGCTACATGCCTGTGCAGCAATCGGGAAAAGCTGTACAGAAGATTTGAACTTCCAGATACTCAGGTCATCTGTCACAGAAAGCAATGCACTTTTTTTTTGCATCAAATATTTATACCCTCAAACTGGTCACTCGTCTTCAGAAAGATAATTAAATTTCCATTTTACCCAACTCCATTTTAATGAAATAAAGCCATTCCCTAAGTCATCCAAGAGCAGGAGATTAATACATTGAACCCACTGCCTTAACCACATTATGGAGAACTAAACCCTCTCGTGCACATACACACCCCAAACCCAAATTTGGGTCTTAGAGATTTCTGACCAAATATTTAGCCTGAGCGAGATTCGGTAAAGACTTTATTCCCTTTTGAAAAGCACGGTTATTTCTCTACTTTTACATTATGATCACTGGGATAGATTATAAAACAACTCCAGAAGCGAGATCTTTTTAGTGGAAGTGAGAAAATGCCAATGATACGGAAGATTACTTAGGACTAATTGCAAAATAAAGACATTTCGAACCCCTTTCTTTACCAATTCAAGAGCAGAACATTGGCTTAGCCCTCGCAGTTTACTTTAAAATTATAAAGAGCCTTCAAAATAAATACAAATATGTCACCAAGAACTGTGGACAATGCTGGGACAGAGGCGACCAACTCTGGAATGCTTTTCTGATTGAGTATCATCCCGAGAACCCAACTGTGCCCAGGATCGTCCACTTGGTTAATCTGGGGATGGAGAACATACATTTTTAAAATTATACATCTATGTGCAGGTAGTCTTTAAATACAAGATGAAAAAGAATTTAAATTCGAGGAGAAAGCAAGCTTGTGCAATTTGAAATTCCTACCTAAGGAACTATATTTACAATGACTGTTTTCTGCCTATTAAGACTTCCTCAGTGTGCAATTTCTAGAAGGCAGCAGCTCACACGACCTTGCGGGGTAGCCCTGTTTGGCTCGGCGCTGGCCTGTCCCAGGCCCTGTGCTCCCTGAAAAGCCTTCACGCTCGTGTGCATAAATCGCTGAGACTATGAGATGGCGCACGTGCGCAGAGAGTTCTTGTGTAAAGGATGGCTAATCGGATTTATAAATAAAGTCTAGAACTTAAAGAAAAAAAAAAAACCAACCACAATAAACACATCTAATGGGAAGCCTGCTGAGCCTGCTCTGTGCATCAGCCGTGGGAACACTAGGCCCTCTATGTTCCACTTGGCGTCCTAGTAGGAGGCCAGGCGACACCGAGCAAGCGAGAATCTAGAGAGCTACACTGTACCCAAAGCCACACGTGGTGCCCCACACCAGGGACCTACCGGTCCCAGCATCTGAGGTCTACTCCATCCACTGAACACTCCGGTCAAAGCAGATGGCACGCTGAGGCTAATGCCTAAGCCTGCGTGCTCAGAGATGGGGGACAAGGTTAAAACTGTTGTCACTGACATGCTGCTAAGCGTGGCACACATGTGACTCTACGGAAAAAAAGTAATGAAGTGGCATCTTGAAAGCGAACAAAGGGCGCACTTTCTCTGATCGGAATCTGGCTAATGCATGCCTCCCCCGGCCTGCATGGGCCAATCGCCTCCCAAATGTGTCACTGCCTTTTCGAACTGAAATGAGAATGAAAAGGTGAGTACACACCATCCACTCTTATGCATTCTGGTGCGAGGCGGATGCCAACGGTCCTAAGGCAACGTGTTGACGAGCACCAGCTGAACTGTCCTCAGAGCCAAAAAGTCGCCGACTCTGTTCAACTGGGAGGCCACGGCCACGTGTTCCTGAGTCACTGCTTGCCGCCCGAACAGCCCACAGGGACCCCCATCACCCCTTGAGAAGGCAACGTACTGTGTGTCCTACGCACATGCAACTTAAAGGAATGACAGCAAGAGGGAAAGGACAATCTTTCAGACGTGAGCTCGTCACAGGTGGCGATGGCGCTTCGGCTCCCTCGTGACCCCCCAACGTGGCCAGGTACCAGATGCCTCCAAAGCTAGACGAGAGAGGGTGGGGGGCAGGGCTCCGTGGTGCATTCCACTGTTCGGGTGAGCCTTCCATCCACTGGTTTTTGCTTTCTGTTTCGCGATTTACTAAGGAGTGAAGGTGAGGATCATCCAACTGATGACAAAATAGAACAAGAACACAGGATAGACGGCGAGGGCTTTGCGGTTCGGAGGCTGGCTGTCGGCGAGGAAAGCTGTGGATGCTGAACGAAAAGGAAGTAAAAAAGCACACTGAAATGGTGAGACAGGTGACTGCTGACATTTCCTAACTTCCATGCGCTCGGTGTGGGCTAGAGCCCATTATACCAAAAGTTCCCTTTCATGTGTACGACCCTCGGAAGAAAAGGCCTCCTGCGGCATCTCTTCCGGACAGCCCACGGCCACCCATCAAGGACCACCCTTCAAGGAAACCGTTCCCGAACAATCATCTGGTGTCCTTGCCTCTGGTTCCCCGCTGTGCCCTGCAGAGACGTCACCTCCCACCTGGACGACTTCACTGTCCTTGAGTGTTTCCATGTCTGGCTGCTCCACTGGGCCGTGGCCTCTGAGGCCAGCACAGCGCCTGGCACACACGGTCTATGCTTTGTAAATACTGGCTGAGCTAGAGAAGGGATGCCCCTGAGAGCCCCCGTTCCTGCCCTGCCATGGGCCTGGATGCTGGTAGCCAAGCCCTCACGTGGCCATGCCCCTAGGGAGGCAGGGACATGTTGGCTCATGGGCAAAGCAGCTGAGCTTCACAGACAGTCCTGGAACATCAATTCTGGCACTTTCTGACCTGTCTTTGGAATACTTCTTGGCTTTTAACCACATCCAGGCAGAGATGTTACTACACTTGAAATATCAGGTGGTCTGTTTATGACATTAAATAAGGAGTGAATGTTTCTAGTTTAAGGTAGAGTTTTAAGTTTTAAGAACGTAAAACAATGCGCACACGGCATCCACTGCCACCACCATGGGCTCTTCCTACTCTTTTTCAGACTTTTCTACCTAAGCAGGGAAGAACTATCTAGCAGCATAGAACCTGCAGGGGGTATAGTACCGTGCTAAGCAGGGATGCCATGGAATTGGGTTTACAACTTGATTCCCCACTCATTCCTCCTATGCCCCAAGACATGTTGCTTACCTTCCTTGTGCCTGCTCCTCATCTAAAAAAAAGGGACACACACTTGGTCCATCACAACAATGAATGTGCGAACTCCAGCTACTACTTTTATTATGGTCAATGTGTCAGGGAAAGGCCCAGGTCATTTTTCCAGGACCCCATGCACCCTACACACACCAGGACTGAACTGGGCCTGGTGTAATCTCCTTTCCCAACCCCATGTGTTATCTGAGGGTTTTTTGTTAAGAAAGTGACTCTCCACATCTTAGCAGTCTGCCCTGCTACTGGAGGGATAAGCACACTCTTACCTACTATAGACCAGGCGAACATCACGATCACCACCAAAAGCCGGACCATGAAGTTTATTGGTCCAAGCTCTGCCAGAAGCACCAGCCGGCAAACCAGCATGGCCACTGTCAAGGGAAGTATGCAGTAACCCAGCACACAGAGGCTCTGAAAAAAAGATCTGAAAGACGACACACATCCATAAAAATCACAAACATCGCTGATCTGTCATCACGACATGGTTGATCACCCAGATTTCTATGTACCGTGGGCTGTTACTACTCTCCAGGCACATACCATGTACATGCTAACACTGCTTTAATGAGGACAGGCCTCTGCATTAAGGACATGCTTCTGTTTCTCCATACTCTTCTTTTGCTTCTTTTAAACTCTTTTAAGAATTAATCATCAAGGTGAAAAGATGATCTACTCTAAGTCCTAGAGACCGCCTTCTCCCACCGAACCTCTCAGATGGTGCTTCTTGATCTATTCTAGTTTTCCGACCTGGTTGAAAACCTGGTGAAACCTATGGACCACCTGTACGTAAAAATGGACATAATATTCCAGCACAGAAAATTCTGCCTGTGATTTCAGGGCTGGAGAGAGCACCTGAAGCTTACCAGGGGACCCCAGATAACTGAAGATAACTTGACTCAACTAGGTTACCTCTGGTCAGTGGTTTTAGGACAACTTACTCTTTGGACCTCATTTATTTTGATTTTTCTTCTTAAAAAATACGTAACTAGCCTGACTCCCTTAGAAATCTGAGCTATACAACCTAGCAAAGGAAAAAGATGGATAATAATAATACTTACATGTTTCCTCCGAGAAGTTTCGAGTTGAGGGTGATGGTAACTGCCCCAAACCAGATAATGACAAACACTTCTGCAAACTGGGGCCCTCCATCCTTTTCGCTGTCAGCAGAGCCTCTCTGAAGCATTCTGTGACAAGGAAATGGCATGAGAATTGCCTCATGTTTTACTTTGGGTTCTCGAACTTTGACTCAGGGAGCTGCCCTGTACCTTCCCCAAAGCTCTGTAACATGCATGCTGTGTGAAAGGAAAATGCCAGAGGTATCCGGAAAGTCTCCCTTATTCCAAATTACACACACCTTGGGACCACAAGGGGTGCTCCATGTGGCCTTGCTGGAATACTTAAGCAGATTACTAAGACCTTCTCTGGTTAAGCAGAGTTTAAAAGCTGAAGGACCAAATGTGGCTCATAAGCATGAGGCTGTGGGTCCATATGATACTTAAAATGGTTTCACATTCAAATTGACTTATTTGAAAATTGGAAGGTTTCACCTCCTAATAAGGTATTTCTGGATTTTCTTGAAAAATCAGAAGAGCTGCTAACACCGAGCCTGTATGACTACATGGCGATGGTCAAGTGCAGCTGGTTCCGTCACAGGGGCTTCTGGTCACCAAGTCGCAATGCACGCGTCTAGGTTACACATCTAGCCCTTACACACATACGAATTCCAAATCCTTGCATTAAACTTTTAGTTTTGACATTCGAAAACAGAAACAGCACATGAACCTATTTCGTTGTTGATTTTTAAAAATCAAAACATGCAGACTATCACTAAAAGGCTTTGCTTTCAAATTGACTAGCCAGTCACTTAGACGTCCTCTTTGTCTAAGAATTTTGCAGATGTAAACTGTCTTGAATTTTGGACTTAGAATACTTGGACTCAGTGTTATTTTATTTTATTTTTTTTAGAAAAATGAGAAGTAACATTGCGCTTGCAAGCTGTCCTTACTACACAGTACAGGGAAGTCACACGGCCAGCCTCGCCCTGCTACACTGTCTGCCAGTACAGGCTTTGTTTTCCATGCCTGAGCATACTCTGTTCCATGGCCTGTTGATCTGATTCAAAGAATGCCAGTGCTCAGCATCGCCTATTGTCTGGAACCCCTACTGCTTCGGCATTGTGTGACAGAAAGGATGGAAAAGGCATTGACTGGTCTGGAAGAAAAGAGTGCCAGATACTGGTCCTAGTTCTGTCGCTAGGTACTGGCAACAGAAGCATGTCACTTTGTGCCTTGGGACTCCAGTTTCCTTCTCTTCTAATAAGTGAGGTGAAATTCAGTAATTTCTAAGGTTAATATGTCAAAACTAAACAAAGGATATGCTAAGGCCTTCTAATATAAATACTTCCATCGAGGCACAGGATTATTTCGTTATGGTGATTAAAGGCGTAAAAAATAGCCTCTGTGTTATTTCTTAAATTAGCAAATGCTCTGCTTAAAAATGGGCAGGCGAGCCAGTGAGAAATGTGTTGGATTTGAATCATAACAGGTTAGGCCTCAAAAGGACCCTCAACCAAGTCCTTTTACAGATACAGAAGAGGAGAGCTAGAGATGTGTAATAATCACAGCAGTGGGGCATGCACAGTCAATGACACGGGAGGGTGAATCCCAGGTCTACCAGTGAGTACGTGATCTTGCTTCATCCTCAAATATCTATGAACCTGAGCCTGTTTGGTCAAAGAGGAAAATAACATTCACTTCTCATTAAAAGGATAAATAAGATATTCAAAAGTTTTCTGTAAACTGGGAAAAATCGTTATACAAATTTTGGTTCATAGCCCAAAGTCACTTGGCTGCTAGCAGTCCGGATGAGAACCGTAAGTGAATCGTAGCATCTTCTCTTCTGCCAGCGGTCACTTCCCTTCTCCGGCGGAAGTCTGCTCACCCCGCTTATAATGCACATGGAAAGCATACCACTTTGAAACACCATCTTGCTTTGAGCTCCACCATTTTTAGTCTAAGTTATTCTCATTCTCATTCATACATTTAGCAAGATTTAAAAGGAATTGTGTTTGAAAATAAATAGTGCTTAAACCTATAGGTATTTCATTCACTTAGCTTAGTGATGGGGAAGTGAAGGAGAGTAAATAAATGTTTGTGAAAACAAACAGCTAAAATAGGCAAAGAAGTCACTGGTAAATGGAGGTGGGCATAATTTTTACATCTTTAATTACACCATTCTTTCTTTGAACCGATCTGGAAAGATACTTGACGTTTTAGATTGAAATTCAAAAGGAATATAATATGTCACAGAAGTCCTAAAGGAATATTCAACCAAAATTCTAAATTTTGAAACTCCACTTAGTCTATCTCAAATGACAAAGAAAGAAAATGTACTTACAATGCGAGTGTCACACAGAGGATCAAAGGGCCCCATAAATCCCCTACAAGGCAAGAAAAGACAGAAGCTTGTTAAGAAACACCCATGTAGTTAGTATCTTCTGTCTTTATTCCAATATCTACCTCTCCCACTCTTGCAGTTCAGACATTAAGGCCCTGTCTGCCCAAGCCTTCCCACCTGTCCAACCTTTATTCACCATCCCTGCTCCCAAGGGTCTGAATGTTCCTTCTTCACATATCCTTTGGGTTTTATTCACTCCAAACCTGACAAATCACCCCTCTCCCCACCTATGAAGCCATATTCCAGCACGGTATAGGTAAATAAATACCAATGGGAAGAAAACTAGAGCCAAGTCACTTCGCCAAACTGAGATTACATTAGAAAAGGCAAGGACAATCAGGCCTATCACACAAACATGACAAAGGATGCTGAGAAGTCACCTGCCCAAGTTCACCTGAAAAGTTAGGTGTGGAGGTGAGACCAGGACCAAAGTCATCTGGTTCCCATTTCACCTGGCCACACCACTTCCATTTTATGAATGACTACACTGAACTAGTGTGGAACTGCTGTTCCCACAGGTGAAAAATCATCCCGATATCGGTCATTTTATAAGGTTAAACTTGAACAAATAGCATGAAAGCGTCTTGAAAACTATGAACGGGCCTCATAACATCAGGTCTAAGCACAACGGTTGTGAATCAATCGCGACTGGGCGACTGATAGGCCATCAGCTCAGTAATAACACAGCTCAGAGTAGGACCATGCAAAAGGCACACAGACCACGTCTAACTTCAACCGCATGAACACGCACTTAACTTTACCTGAAAGAAGTACACATGTGGACACATGTCCATCGGTTTTTAATTACATAAGCAATTTTGACACCACTGTGGAAAGTTTGGAAAAGGTGTAAAAAAATCAAAACCCAATGATTTTAATGAAATGATTGTTCTTGTTAAATTTTCAAACTTATCAACTGGAAAACTGAATCAACTGCAATTGGTGTTAATACACTGGCTTTTCTAATGCACTGATTTTTTTAGTCATAAAAAATCTATGCGTTTTTGAAAATTATTTTCTTATTGTAATACATATACATGTATCTCACAGAATTCACCATCTCAGTCACTTCTAAATGTACAGATATTGAGGACATTCACTGTTGTACAACCATTGACACCACCTATGGACTCCCCATTCGTCCACCAGCCCCTGGCACCTGTCATTCTACTCTCTGTCACTATCAATTGGATTGCTCTAGGGACCTCATACGAGTGGAATCATATATGATTTTTTGTAACTGGCTTATTTCACGTAGCAGAACATCTTCAAGGTTCATCCATGTTGTAGCGTGCTGGAATTTCACTCCTTTTTAAGGCTGAGTAATATTCCACTCACATGTGGTATAAATACCATGGTGTATACACCATTCTACTGATTTGTCTATAAGTTTTGATGGATGTCTATTTCCACCTTTTGGCCACTGTGAATAATGCTATGAACATGAGCACACAGATATCTGTTCGATTTTGGGGGGTAAACGCCCAGAAGTGGGATTGCTGGATGCTATGACAATTCTATGCTTAATTTTTTTTGAGGAGCCACCAGTGTTTTCTGTCATGACTGCTCCATTTGATACTCCCAACAGCAGTGCACAAGGGTTCCAGGGTCTCCACATCCTCGCCAACACGTGTTATTTTGTTTCTCTGATAACAGCCATTCTAATGGGCATGAAGTGGCATCTCACTGTGTTGTTGGGTTTCCTTTAGATTATTTTTTAAGTTGTGAATTTCTCTCTTGTCACTTTGCCAGGGCCTATGGTGGCAAAGCAGAAGTGCAAATTCTGGCCATAACTTGCTCACCCTTTATGCCAGCCTATCTATCTATCCCCACGAGGTTTGAGAACAGACCTTGATGTATGACATAAGCTAATATTCGTGATTAACAGCAAACTAACTCACTGGTTCTGCATTGTGAGAAGCAGCCCTGCTTTGAACTAAACCATTTAAAAGGATGCCCACAGTTGGAGAAGCAATGGGAGACTGCAAAGGGCGCTGAACTCGAAAACTGGGTTCTGATCTTGCTGTGTGATCTTGACAAGACACTCGGCTTTTCCAAGACTCATTTGCTCCATCCATAAAAGACGAACGATAACTCCTACTTCACAAGGTTGTTGCAAGGATTTAAAAAGATAATGTGTGTTGGGGGATGGGAAGTCACTAGAATACCGGCTGTCATTTAGGGAGTGCCTACTAAATGCCAGATGCTGTGCAAAATGGTCAATATGCATTCTCATCTCTAATCCTTACTGACAAGTACACATTACGATCTCCAATTTAACAGAGAAAGGAACATGAGCCTCAGGAAAGTTAACTGTCTTATCACGCAGCTACTGATGGAACCACTTTTTAAATGCAGATTTGTCCATATTCTTTCCACTATCAGTGGGACCAGATCATCTCCCAGCTCCAATGCAAAGGGCATCATGTTGAAAACGATTCTGATGCTGCACCTGGTCTTTACCCAGAGTGATGGCACATTTATCATACCTATATTACAGCTGAAATGCTGCCAAAACAGAAGGTACACTCATGTGCAACTTTACCATTACTATTTGCAAACAACTAATTCAATGTTTTTGATCAAGGGTACGAAGAAAACCAAGCGTGCTTGAAAACAAAAACGTCTAACAATTTTAAGAACAAATTCTACACAAGAGCATAATTTATTGCTGACGTTCTTGACAGAACTGTTTTTTTTTTTAAATTAAATCTAGTGGGTGACATTGACAGAACTCTTCAACAACAAAAAAAAAAAACAGTCATCAGACTAAATGACAGTTTGGAAAACAGAAATGTCGATAAAGCTATTAATTTTTTAAGCCTTAATGAATATCAACTATTATTCTAATTTAATAGTTGAACATTTTGCCTTTCCCTTGGAGACTGTTTTTTGGTTGAAAAAAGTCCCCATGTTTTCACAGCTTCTAGAAAGATTTTTTACAGTGTCTATTATAGAAGGTGAAGATATTGAGTCTATGATATTGATGAGGAAAACATATTAAGCAGAATTTTCCTTTCTCTGAAGTTCCATTCTAAATTTTTAACTTCTTCCAAAAATTTAATTTATAAATTCATTTATGTATTTTGAATCCTGAATAATGATGTCAGTTTTATTACCACAGAGCCTTTGCCTTGTAATGGACTTATGAAACAATACGATGAAAAGCAGCAAATCTCAGAAACCTCATATACTTACAATCTCTCAAAAGAGTGTTACTTTTTCTCGGGTACAAAACGTGTGTGAATTTTTTCCCAACAGCTTTTAGATCACGCATCTGAAAGACACAAATAACTTGTCATACTGTCATGACCAAGGTTGCCGGGCAGCCCCCTCACTTAATTTGCTAAAATTTCTTTTATTTCAATCTCCTTGGAGACCTTTGTGGAATTTTGGAGCTAAGATTTCAGTTCAACTTATTCACTATCCAAACGAACCAGAGAGGAAGGGTTTTTCTATTAACTTTTTCTATTAACTCCTTAAGCACACACCTAACTCTTTACTACATCCACTGGTTCTTTTGTGATTTTTAAAACTCTTTTATAAAGACAAATAGAGCCCTCTTAATATGTTACCCAGAGAAAATAAAAGAAAATAGCACTACTAAAATCTTTTCTGTAAAACGCAGCATCTGACTTTCCATTTATAAACAATGATGTCCCAAGGGCCAACTGGCCAGCTCTCTAGCTACTATATTCTTCACAACATGTAAAATAAATTAATTTCCAACACTCTCAATTTAACTGGTAAATGAATCCCAGAAGCCAGATTAACTAGTAATCAAGACATTAGAAGAGTACAGTAATACAAATATGACCTCCCAAAATATAGTTGACAACATTCTGCCCTAATTTTTTCACTTAGAAATTTCAAGTCATTAATCATTCTTTGTTAACATGACTTTTAATGGTTATTTAGCATTCTACCACACAGATGTGACATAATATACTTAAGCAATATTCCCTCTGTTTCAACTTTCCCTTATGATAAAGAATGCTATAATGGACATCTTTGCATATTAATATTCTGTAGTTTAAAAAATATTTTTGTATTTAAAAAACTTTTTCCCCTAATACTATACCTGCAGAAGCAGAATTATTAGCTTGAAAAAATTTGGCTATTTTAAGATTCTTAATGTCCATTACAGCCAAATTGCTTTCCAAAAGGCCTGAGCCAAATTATTCTCTAGGGGAGAATCTAAAACCTCAATAAATAAAATATACTAAAAATGAGTGACCCAAATAAAAATACCGCAGGGTGCTCCTGGTTATTTAGAGCTGTGACACGAAACAGAAATTCTCTCCACGAGTCTAACTTACGATGGTGTTCCGAACCGATTCATTCAACGTGGAGCTGTCAAACTCCTGACCGCGAGACCTTGCAGGAATGCTGATCTCCCCTTCCACAGGGATGTCTTGTGAGATGGATATATCTGAAAGGCCTGCGAACTGAAGAGTCAGACAAAACTGTCAATCCTGTACTAAACTGCAGCATTCCTCAAAGACGCCATTGTCTCCTAGAGTGAAGGACTACATCTTTTATAGGGAGTTACATTTTTAAGGTAAAAGCTTAAACAACAGACGTTAAACAACACAGATAACTACAATTCTCAAATGCTTATTTCTTTTAAAGGGGATGGCATATGATGGAAAAAATTAAAATGTAAATGGCAGAGACACTTCTTGCCTTCAAACGTTTGGTTTCTTCCAAGCATGAAATGCTCCCGACTCAAGCAAGCTAGCCAGACTGCAGTGCTATTGGGGGCCTTTCAGCAATCCTATATCTTGCCAAAGCCACAACTCCAGGGCCCTTCTGCTCCTCAGCAGGCTCTAGTGGCCTCTGCTGGCTGAAAGGGAGCATCATGTGAAACCTGAAGGGGAACTGGGAAGAACAAGGAAGAGGCCAAGTACATTTCGATCCACCTGGTGTTACAGGTTACCTGAGGACCACAGATCAAATCACATTGCCCAAGTGAAACGCGAGATTGCAAACCGTTAAACTTTTGTGCTCATCTGCCAAATTTGATTATTATGACTACAACTGTGGGATCTTCAAAATCCTAGAGAAACAGAAGCAAACTCTTCTCCTATAGTTTTGGGCCAGAAAGGCACAATGTTTAGTGGGCAACAGCTGTTGGTAAATAAAATACAAGGCAGTACGCTGAAATTCTGAGAAAAAAAAAGTTGCTCAGAAAACACACACAAAAAACGACTTCTCGATCACACTCTTAAGAGGAATGCAAACTGAAACTATTTGAAATAAAAATGTTCACCTGGTGGGCTGGCAAAAATGCTAAACTTTCACAATATATACTGCAGGCAAGGCTGAGGGAAAAGCATTCACGCCTGGTACTGGAGATGCCAACTGGCACCACACTCTACTGAAGACCGATCTGGAAAAATCTGGCCTGTCTGTGTACACATGAATCACTTGACTCAGTAGTGCCACTCTCAGGAGTCTAATGATAAAGTGGCAAAAATACAAAATGACATACACGAAGCCCTTCATTGCAACACTGTTTGTAAAAGAAAAACCTGCAAAAAACCCAAACGCCCATCAACAGAGGACTAGTTTAAGCGATCATGGTATATTCATATGGTGGAGTAATATGCAGCTGTAAAAAGGAATGGGCATCTCTGAAGAACTATTATAGAGTGTTAAACTAAAAAAACGATGTGGAGAGAAGTCTGTATATATAATATCATTTATCTAAGAGAGAAGAGGATACAAATATGTTTACATAGCTGCATGTTATCCTTTAAATGTAAGTAATGTGTAAGAAATAATCAAATGTAATGTTATGAGTCATATGTAATATAAAAAACAAGTTATGATTTTTTTCTAAAGAGGCTGCTTACTGAGGAAAGGAGAAAATAAGGGGCAGGGGGCAGGGCGAGAAGCAAGGTTTCTCTGAATACACAATGTTCTGTATGCATGACTTGAAATCATATAAATAGTTCACATAATTATGAAACAAAATTAACATGTAAAAGCAGTACCTGAAACTGAAAGACGAATAAAGCAAATGCACCTACTGATTTGAATTAAATACACAACCACACAAAAAGCAAGTACTTCAAGCGACCTGACAATCCTATAATCTGACTTCTGATTATGGTATAGAAAGCTGGAAAGAAC
Source organism: Cynopterus sphinx (assembly GCA_030015415.1). Classification (NCBI taxonomy): domain Eukaryota; kingdom Metazoa; phylum Chordata; class Mammalia; order Chiroptera; family Pteropodidae; genus Cynopterus; species Cynopterus sphinx. Next base: position 80,037,306 of record CM057388.1, read on the forward strand.
AACTCTCCCACCAGAATGCTGAGAAAAAGCTTGATAAACGACAAAATCATAACTTCTGTTGAACCCATGAGAGCTGGGGTTGGGGCTCTAGCGAGCACCTGGACAAGATCTACAGAGACATGCTTCCAAGAAGAGGGACATGAGTGCTAATTCACCTGTAGCAAAGCACAACAAGGCAGCGACACTGGGCATCACACGGACGGTTAAGATGTCACCTAAATTAATCGCTAAAAGCAAGTGAGGACCAGCACGGGGGGTGCAGAGCTCCAGGAAGCATCGGACACAACACCCGTCTGCAGGTTCTTCTCTGAAGACTTCCACTGGGTCCAGCTGTGGAGAGAGGAGCAGCAGCCCCTTCTCAGCAAAGCAAAGAGCCCCACGGAGACCCTTCTCCCTCCACAAGGGCCTTAAAGCTGTGGGGTGAAGATCAGCAAACTGTGCTGTCTCCAGGGTACAGGGAGGAGGACTCATTACAGCTGGGGAAGAGAAAAGATGTCACTCTAACCCTGGGGGAGGGGTAGGAAACCATCCTGAGCCAGACCATTAGAGTCTCCTTCAGCTGAGAGAAGCAAAGGATCACTTTGCACATCCCAGCCAGGAGACCCCAGAATGCACAGCCTACCTAAGGCAGAGCCTGGACTGGGACAACAAAGAACTCCTTCCTCCCAGGTCACCACCCCCAGTCTAGCAAGTATGGAGTGACAAGCAACAGCAGCCTAAGGCCGGGGCAGGGGCCAGAGTCTGGAGAGAGACCCAGTCGTTCATGCAAGAGGAAGGGAAAGGCAGAAAGCTGAGCATGGAAGAGAACATCGAGAAAAACCCTGGGATGACCTCAGGCTCACTTGAAGCACAAGGTAAGAAGACGGGAACTGGATGCTGGATGAAGGTTCCCAGAGCCAGGGTAAAACCCAAACAGAGCCAACTCCTGGCTAGCCTGACCTGACCCCAAAGTAACAACTCAGCAGAAAAGGTGTGCAATTTATAGGCAACCTCTACTGCTCTCTACATGATGGCCAGCATTCAATAAAAAAATTGCCCACCGACACACATACACTCCTGTACACACACTACTGTGACAAGACAAAACAATCAATGAAACCAGACTCTGAGATGACACAAATGTTGAAATTATCAGGAAAAAAAAAAACATTTATTATGACTATGATCAATATGTCAAAAGCTCCAGTAAAAAAGGCATATGCACAAATTTGAATTTCTGCAAAGACATGGAAAGTGTAAGGGTCAAATGGCAATGCTAGAAATAAATGAACGTGGTAACAGATGAAGACTGCCTCTGACAGCCTTTTATCAGCAGACTCAACACAGCCAAAGAAAGAAATCGGTGACAGGTCAGTCCAAATTATCCAAAGTCAAACAAAAAGAGAAGAGTTGAATGTGTGTGTGTATAGTTATGTTGTACAACTTAACTTTAAACAACGTTATATATCAAGTACATCTTAAAACCAGGAGAACAAAGTAAAACAAAAGCCAAAACAGACTAGAGCATCCAAGAGCTATAGGTCAATATTAATGATCTAATATGTACATAATTGGAATCTCAGAAGGAGAGAGGGATAATGGGTCTGAAGAAATATCTGAAAAGATCACAGCTAACAATAATGGAAAGACATCAAATGACTGATCCAAGCCCAGAGCACCCCATTCCAGATAAATACCTAAAGAGAAAATAAAACCAAAAATGCACAAACCTAGACACCGAAGATAAAGAGGAAAATCTTGAAAGGAGCCAGAGAAGAAAGATGTTGCCTTCAGGGGAACAAATGTAACAGACACCTCACCCAAAACGACACGAGCCAGGAAACAAAGGCGACACGTTCAGAGTGCTGACAGAAGACAACTGTCAACCCAAGATTCTAAACCCAGCAAAAAAGAGCTATGAAAACGAAGGCAAAATAGAGACTTCCTTCCAGACAAGCAAGAGCTGAGACATGCATTACAAGAAACGTGAAAGGTAGTTCAAGAAGGAATAAGACATCAGAAGGAAATTTCAATTTACACAAGAAAATGAAGATCTCCAGAAGCAGTTAAAATGAAGATAAATATAAAAACTTTTTTTTCTTCTTTTTATTTGAAAAGATAATTGCCTAAAGCAAGAAGTCACTGAACTTTTTTTGTAAAAGGCTCAAACAGTAAATACTTTCGGCTTTGAAAGCTATACAGTTCCCGTTGCAACTTCTCAGCTCTGCTGCCTATGGCAATGAAAGCGAAAACACACGAGCAAGTGTGGCTGTGTTCTGGTAAAACCTTATTTATAAAGAGGTAGTGGGCCAGATTTCAAATTATAAAAATATAAAATTGAGGGGATGATTGGAATCTTGAACACCCACGATGTTCAGATTGGCACTGTGACAAGCTATTTGAGATTAGAGAATTGTTCGTTTTTTTAGATGTACTAATGATACTGTGATTGTGTTCTTTGAAAACAGAATCCTTATCTTTTAAAGACACGTATTAAATATTTACTAATGTAACGATGACGGGGATTTGCTTCAAAATATGTAGGAGGGAAGCAGGTAGGGTTATGGAAAAAAACATGGCCATAAATTGATCATTACTGAAGGTGGGGACAGCAGAGTACATGTTGCCATTCTACTTTTGTATAAGGTTGAATTTCTTCTTAATGGAAAGTTAAAAACAAACATTTTTAATTTTAGGGATCTTGTAAGTTGTTTTCTTCTTGCCCACTCCTGCAGCTAAAATGAACCTAAATATAATCACGCCTCTAGATCTTAAGAGTTTGCAGGAAGCATGTGGCTAGTGGAATAGACTAGAGATGCCACAAGGGAAATACAGAAAGTAAAGAATTCTGCAGGACAGATGACTGAATTTAAACAAACACATTACATTAAAAAAGAACATGTATATTAAAAAAGACTTAGGAGACACTAACAACATGCAATTTGTTCACCTTGGTCAGATTCTCATTTGGACAAATTTTAAAAGCACGTTTTATTTTTTTTAGAAAACACCCAAAATAGAGATAAGCCAATAATCAAAGAAAGATAAACATGGAGGTTAGATGGTGTTAAGGAACTAATTTTGTTATGTGTGACAACAAAGAAAACAAAGAAAAAGTCCTTACCTGTTAGAGAAACTGCCTGAAGTACTTCCAAGTAAAGTGATAGGTCTGGGATTTGTTTTAAAACACTCAGAAAAGATCATGAAAAGACAAGGAAAGATGGAAGAGCCATTGCAGACTGAAGGGAACTGAATGAAGGAGAAAAGGACAACAAAAGGACAGTAGAAAACCTGATAAAATTCAAAGAAGGGTTGTAGTAGACTTAAAAGCGGAAATTTTCCAGTGTTGATATGGCACTGTGGTCATGTACAGGGCAGCATTGTGGGATGCTGGGAAGGGGCAGAGACAAGTCTCTGTACCATTTTTGCCACTTTTCTGCATGTCTAAAATTAGTCTGAAATAAAAAGGTGAAAACAGAAAAAGATGTGGTGGGGAGATACCGGAAATAAAAGGACAAAATGTTGACAGGAACATGAGTTTATTACATTTTACTCATTCTAAAGCTTCTGTGATAAAACTTACAAACACATCCCCACTTCCCTGCTCCTGCCATTCCCTCCCCTGCCCAGTCACTCGGCTGGTCACTCCCACTCAGGTGACCCTTCGGAATCTGGCACTGGATTTCCCACGACTGCCCTGTCACTGCTAACGACGTCCTCGTCATCAGGAAACACAAGGGTCCCTTTTCGGGGGCCCGCTCCCTGCACACCCGTCCCCTTCTGGACTGGCCTTCCCTCCTCGCTGTGACACTGCCCGTCTGAGCTGCAGGATGCGAAGCACACAGGTTGGGAGTGCGGGCTCCTGTGTGCCACTGAGCACATTCCTTAAGCTCTCTGTGCCTCAGATTGCTCATCTGGAAAGCTGAGACAAAGGTGCCATCATCAGGTGCCATCATCACAGGGTTGTAGTGAGGAAGAAATGTATTAATACGAAAAGCACTCGATCGGCTCACAGCAGGGGCCAGATGATGCTAGCTCAAGTTCAAGATTCCCAGGGAGTCCATTCCAGTTGTCGCTGTTTTATATTAAAAACATGTGGCTAGCCTTGGTCTCCTGTTCCTGGGAAGCAGCCTCTAGACCAATGGTCCCCAACCTTTGTGGCATCAGGGACCAGTGCTGATGAATGACCTGAGGTGGTGATGCCAGGACTGGGGAGTAGCTGCAAAAACAGATGCAGATTCGCCAGCTTGCTAGCTGCTCACCTCCTGCTGTGTAGCCCAGGTCCTAACAGACCACGGATCAGTACCAGTCCACAGCCTGGGGGTTGGGACCCCTGCTCTAGACCCTTGGAATTTCCCGAACAATAGTATTTCTCTTATTTGTGGTGGACCCTAGATAGTTATGCTAATGCAATGACAGCACAGGGACTAACCACTCCGGAAAAACCGAACTCAAGTTTAGAGAGCCTGGGCTTTGAACCATGTGCTATAAACCCAGACCTCTCAGAGTCCGAAAGGATCAGGAATCCCTGCACTTGTAGCCAGTCAGTCAGAAGCGGGGATTGCCCTGGGAACCTCCGAGCCTGAGTCTAAAGTGAGGGCTGTCTTGTGGAAGGAACACTGTCCTTCATCTGTGGAGTCTGACTTCACTCCAGCTAACTGGCTTCAGAAGTCACTGCGGTAATCAAGTGCCATGTGACTGACTCCCTACCCCACAATCCAGCCCTTCCTCAAGCTCTTAAGAAAATGAGTGATGCTGTTGAGGGGGCTGAGCCAGCATCTGTGGCCCTCCAGCCCCACGTAAGACGGACGAGGCTTGCAGGCCCTCAGCTAGTGGACCCTACTCTCTGAAAAGCCCCTCGGTGGCCATGAAAGGTGACTTGGACCCCATGTACCTCCCCTTGTACCTGTGCAGGCAGGCTCATGCACATATACGTATGTGTGTGCCCAGAAACACATGTGCACACTCTGCTGCCTGGTGTGGGCCAACAAGGGGAAGAGGGCAGAGGCAAGGCCAAAAACATGTAGTAAAAGCAGACACCGCACCTTTAAGAAAGTGGCTGGGAGCAGACGGGATCTACTACTGACCAAAACCCTGGAGAGAGAAAGGAGTAAAGGAGAGCAGGCAGCATCGAGCAGGAGGCAGGTCTGTCCAAGAGGCCTGGCTGCAAGAAGAGGAGACAGTGTGGCCGTGGCTTGGTCTCCGGGTCGCCTCTGCACCTGAGACCAGCTTCCCTCCAGACCCCAGGTGACAATCGCTATCACAGCTCTTTTCCCTGCTCCCTAGGTACACAGGCAAGACACAGGCATTACTCAAGATGCTGCCTTTTCAACTCTAGGCGGATGATGCGTCAATGAACAAGCCCAAGAAGCCTGGGCTTTAGAGTCCTACTATGTGCTGGACAGCTGTGGGGAGGCCTGCACACTCCCCAACTCAACAGGTCAAAAAGTGAATTAACCGACTTTTAGGGCCCTCATCCTTCTCTTCTGTATTTCTGTTCAGGGCTTCACTATCCCTCCATCTGTCTACAACCTTGCCTTTTGAAACGCAGTGGGGGGCAGGAGGCGCAGCATCTCCTGGGAGCTTGTTAGAAATGCGGCACCCCAGGCCTTGTCCCAGACACACTGAATCAGAATCTGCAATGAAAGCGGATTCCCCAGATGAGCACTATACACACTGGAGTTTGCAAAACCCTGACCTAAGACAACCTCTTCTCTCAGGCACTGCAAACCCTCAAGGATCCTGGCCTTCTCTCCTCCGATCCTCACATCTCCCACCACTGCTGCCGTCCAAGTGACCATCACTCCTTCCCTGAACTGCTGCAGGTTTCGTTGGTCTCTTGGGTGCCACACATTCCCAATGTAAAGCTTCACTATTATGTTGTCAAGTTCATGACTTTAAGCACTTTCTGCTGGCTACTCATTCCCTAGTTACACTAACGATCTCATACTGAGAAGAAAACAGTTTTGAGGAGAAAGTGAATAAGCCTTGAAGCCGATTTTATGTCAGAAATTTTGGACCAGAAAAGAACTTTAAAAAGAACTATTGGGCATATGACACAGAAAATAATCAGAGTTTTAAGAAGATCTGTTTTTGGAAACATGAAGGATAAAGTGCACAAGTGTGAAGCATTTTGGGAATACTGAATGCAGAATTTTGGAAGAAGTAAATAAGATCAAAATAAAATAACACCCCCCCAAAAAAAAACCAGAAATAATATTTATTGCATGATTCTTATGTGCCAGGCACTCTGCCAAGTTACTTCACATGTGTTAACTCATTTAATTCACCTAAGGACCCTATTAGCTAAGTATTACTGTATCTCCATTTTACAGATGGGAAAACTGAGGCATGGAGGGGTTTGGTAATTTCCCCAATATCCCAGAGCTGATTAAACGACAGAGCTCAAAATCCAGCCTAGGCTATGTGAGTCCACAGCACCCATTCCTAAGCACTGTTTCATATGGCCTCCCTAATTCAGTAGCCTGAACTTTCAAGGCTACCTCCTAATACTTCCCTTTGCTTCAGCCAAACTTAATCCGCTTTCCTAGAAATACATCAGTACCTCCCAAACTCTGTGCCTTCATTGATAAGAGGCTGGGTAGGATTAATGGAGACCATGTGGGCATCAGAAGAAGACCTAGGTTCAAGTTTTAGGCCTGACCACTGACTGATGGTGAGACCCTAAGGGAAATCATCGAACTTCTCTGAGTTTCATCTCCTCTTCTGCAATTAAAACGCAGTTTCAAAACCACCTAGCTGAAATGGATGCTCTGAGGTCTAGAGGATGACTAGCACAATCCTTGTGCATAGCACATCCTCAATTGACAGCTACTCTGCTCGCCTGGAATTTTAAATCTTGCCCACCCTTTGAGGACCTCTCAAATATAACTTTAACCACGTAGTGTGCTTCATCACCCCAACGAGACATGATTGCACGTTCTTTTAAATTTCGTCAATATTTTATATGCAATTTCCTCTTACATACTGCCTTATTTTAACATTATATATTTGTCTTAATCCTACAAATTAGACTATAAGCACCATGGGAGCAGGCCATTTGTAGTCCCCAAAGTAATGAGCACAATGCATTACACGTTGAAGGTGTTCAATAAACTTTGTTGACCAGAAGCGGATTGGATCCTGAGAAACACTAAAATTAACTGAGGAAAGCTTCATGAAAAGAGAGGTGGGCAGTTGAAATGAAAGGAACTAAAAACAGCTGGGCACCTGTAACTATGGCGGGCCAGGCACTCAGTATATATTAGCTCTAATTCTGTGATGGGTTACCAAACCCATTTTCCAAATAAGGAAATGGGTTCAGGGTCATTTCCTGAAGGTCACAAATGTCCCAAGAGAACTTGGACCTACTCCCTCTCTTTTATTGCTGTATCCCCAGTGCCTACGAGTGCCAGAATACAGTGAATGCTCAGTAAATATTTGTTGAATGAAGAGCTGAAGAAATAGAGCTGGTAAGAACCGGAACTAGAATCGATTTCACCTGACTCCCAGTTCAGTCTTCTACTACAAAGTTGCCAATTTAAAACAGAAGAAAGGGAGGTATCATTTACTTAGTAACTGCCAAATACCTAAAAGCTGTCTTGGAGATAACTGAACACTTTAGGACAGGGACTTTGGTGCAGAATATTGAGTTAATTACACTCTTCAGTTCATGGCACTCATTGTATTTGACATTTTACATCAATTATGTCATCTCATCTTCCTAAAAACTCTTTGAGGCAATGTTTTTTTAATCTCCATTTTACGGATGAAGAAATACCCTCCACGAAATGACTTGCCTAATTCCCCAAAGTGGCAGAGTGAGTAATTCTGGGCCAGGTACGCTAAACTCCCAAACCTATGTAATTAAACACTATCCAGGCTTCGGCCTTGTACTTGCAATAGAGATCCTACCTTCTGTACAAATAGGAGCAAGAGAGCATCACGAAGGGGACTGTGAGGAGCTGCGTCACGGAGGGCAGGGATTAAACCAAGACTGATGGGGTCACTGAACAAGTCAATAACCAAGTTACAACGCGGCGATCTGTCATTCACCCTAGAACGCTGCTACTCCAACCAGGGCCAGTGACAGGTCTTGGCAGAATGAGGGGGGAGTGGAAGCAAAATAAGAAATCCTCTAAAGCTCGACATTTAACACAACGCAGGGACGAGGACGAGCCCTGGGAGCACGGGAAAGGACAGAGAATGGGAGTTTCGGGAGGAGGCGTGGGAGGAGTAGGGAGTCGTCAGCCCCAAGAACAGGTGCAATGCTGGGGCTGCTTCTGGCACCGGATGCCGGAAGGGCCTGCAGGGGGACAACAGTTCTGGGTCTCTGAGGGCACAAGCCCATCACCCGACTTCCTCAGGGGACTCTGCCTCACCCTCGGTCCCTTTCGTCTCAGATCCCCAGCTCACCAGGGGCCTGGGCAATGCTGTCGCCAGGTCTCTTGGAGACTCCGCCGCCTCCGCCATCTTGGCCGTCCTTCCTTCGCGTCGCTCCCACAGGCCTTTGCGGCGCCTGCTACGTGGAGGCCGCGGCGGTGTAGCGCGTCATCGCGCACGCGCGCCACGTCATCGGGAGGCGCCGGACAGCAGCCGGCAGCCTCGGGCCCTCGCTGTCTTGCTTGTCCTCCGGGTGGCGGGGACAGGCTCGTGTCGCCTCGCTTCGGCCCTTCGGGGCCCCGAGTCCCACCAGACACCCTCCCCCTCTAACCCTCAGCCCGGATTCCCACGTCACCCCGCGCGTCTGTGCACCAGCGCCGCGCTCGCCCCGCCTCCACGCACGCACTCGCCCCGCACCTACAGTCCTGCCCCGCCCCCGGCTGTTGGGGAACCGCCCCTTTTCGTGCTCCAGAGCCCCAGCCGGCTGTTTGCCTGTTTCCCCCACGTCCTGACTTTTATAAATTTATATCCTGTCTCCCCACCCACCTCCAAGTTACTTTTCTCCTGCACCCATTTTTGAGGAGGGGCCAGGGAGCTTCTCTGTTGACACTGGCCAAAATTTTAATCCCACTGCAGTTTCCAAAGTTGCTAAGCGATTTGGGGCATGTAGTGAAAATTTTCAAGTTTTCAAAGAGGATGATCACTGTAACAGCAACAAAAAAAAACCGAGTATGCCCCAACTTCTTTTCTCTACACTAACACAGGTTTTTTGTTTTTGTTTTTGTTTGTTTTTGTGTTTCTGGCTCCATCTCACTTCGCCCCCAGGCTAAAATGAGCTTTGACAGGGCATCCATTGTTGACCAAGCAGCATTCAGGACACCTGAGTGCCCTTTCGGCCTGTGGATTCTTGAGTACCGCTTTTCAGCTTTTACCGAACAAAGGGGCATGGGTGTGAAGTCAAGTACTTTATGTTTTTGAATAGGCAATCCGGGAAGGCACTTGAGAAAGAATGTGGCAGGTAGGGGGACTAAGTTCCTAAATTAGTGGAGTTGTTTGTGTGTATGCCTGTGTTGTACTATTTAAGTATTCTTATAATTCTCCTTCAGACCAAAAACATTTTCAGTACTTCTGCAAACGCTGATGGGAGTGATACTAATATTTAGACCAATAGATATGAAACTCTTATTAAATTACAATAGGATAATACCGCATTGCCCCAGCCTCTGCCTCCTATACCCACCCCCACCCGTACCCCCACCCCGCATCTTGATTTCTGGCACTTATTATTGGATTACCAAGTGTCTTCCCACTTCCCTGAGGCCATTGATAACTTTCCTTGCTAACATCCAAAATTACTAATCTCTCTATAAGGGCAAATCCCAACTTCTGCCACCAAACCTCATCTCTGGGCCTCTTTGTCACGGGGTTCAAGATGGCCTTTCTGCTGGGTAAAGGGGCAGGGGACAGGCCATAAAGCAGTCGTTTAAGCAGTGTTCAGGTTCCCTGCCTAGGGAACATTGTGTCAGACTAAAAATGCCAATTTTACTCATTTAATTGGGTACAGGTTGTGTGTGAGGTAATATGCTGTGAAAAGAAACTCAGGATGGAAGGTTGTAGAGGAAGGGGGTGGCATAGGGACAAGCTCCAAAACTAGAAATTATTTTATGTTTTTAGTTGCAAATACATCTCACAGACTTGCCAAAGTAATTCGTTATTCTGAAATACACTGACAGTCTTTACCCTCGGTTAGACTATAAATGTTCAAGTTACAGCAGGACTCATGTATGACTCACCCAGAGTTTGATTTAGAGTCTTCTTAAGCCGTGGAAAGGGGATTAACGTTTAGACCCATAATATGGAGAACTTTGCTAGTTGTTCTGAATTCAGGACAGTGTGATTTACAACTGTGAAAATGATCCGAAAATATTGAGGAAACAGGTTCCTAGAAAAATGGTCAAAATTAATTCAAATGGGAAGTAGGGAATTTCATTAAGACAAAATTTTGGAAGAAAACATTTACATATATAAAAGCAAAGTACAGAACAGTATGTATACGCTATCATCTAGGTAAAAAAAAGTAAGGGGAAGGGAATATATAGATCCTGACACATGGGTATTCACAGGCTGTTTTGATGGATACACAAGAATTTCGTAACATTGGTTGCCTCTGGAGAAAAACTGGGGGACTGGCAGTCAGAAATGCAGGGGACTATTGACTTTCAGCAGGGGGACTATTTAGTTGTATGACTTTTCACACAGTTTGAAATTTTTACCATATCCATATGTTACTTAAAAAATTGCCAAAGATTTATCCTCCATTCCCACCCCCAAAGGGCTGGATGGTTTCATGGGCATTCGAACCTTCAAGAAGCAATTATTCCTATACTATATAATTTTTTACAGAAAGAGGGAAAAGGAAATTTTATAAATTCATTCTAGGGACCCAGCGTAAACATGGTAGCAAATCTGACAGAGTACTAAAAAAAGAAAATTATATATCAATCTCACTTATTAATATAGATGCAAACATCTTAAAATGTTAGCAAATCAAATCTGGCAAAATAATAATGCCCCATAATCAGGTAGAATTTTTCCCAGAAATATAAAGTTCATTCAGAAGCATGATATGTAGTGAAGATAATGGATCATTTTAACAGGCTGAAGAAAAAAACATCATTTTGACACTGAATATTCAACTCCTTCCTGAAAATAAATACATTAATAAAATAGAAAGACTAGAAGGATATATTGGAGCCTGACTGGCTGTCCCCAAAGTCCCACTTTGGCATATTGATTACTTTGAATTAAAGTTACTTGCCTACCAGCCAGTGCCTTAAGGCCACCTTGACACTTCTTTCCTTGAATGCAGGAAATAAATCTCCCTTGGCAAGCTGTCTTCCCCACACCTGGAAGACACCCCTTCTTGCTAGAGTTAAACAATTCAGAGCCAAAGTCTGTATCATCCACTCTTATTGCCTCCTTTCTAATTTATTACTTTGTTTAAATCTCGCATTAATGAATTCCCAAACCTGGGTTAGAATCCCATCCAATGAGCACTTTCCTAGTTCTGTCAATTCCTCACAGATTTATTGTTTGTCTAAAAAGTATGAAAAGGTGCCTGGTTCTCTCATTTCTTTGAGCCTCATTTTATGATCTGAATGTTGTGTTGTGATTTTTCTTTGCACAGGTATAAAATTATTTTTTCTTACCTTGTCAGCCTCCTAAAAGTCTCTAACTGTGGGTTCAGTAAAAATAGAACGTGATAAAAAAAAATCTTTCTAAATCTAGGTTAGCAGGAGAAAATATTTGTGGAACTAGTTTCTTGGGCATAGCCACTTTGATAAAAATTTAGTTTGAGTACTCTTGTTTCTATTGATCCTTTTCCTCTCAGAGATGGTCCTCATTTTTTCTTGTCTCCTTTCTCCACCAGATGGAAGATGCATATGCACCTGGCAGCCAGCCAGCCAAATAAGCCAAGCTGAGGGAATCTAAAACTCACATCGTTCAAAGGGAAGAAAACACGTGATCCACCATGTTTTGGAACTGCTGTTTAAAAAGAAGACAGTCTCCACTATGTTAGGCTAACTCTGGGACTAAATTTTCAGGATCTTGTGCTTTGGTTAAGCCATAAAGCTTATTGGTTTAAATCACTCCTGAGATTAATTGGAGAAACTTCTAAACTGAGAAAAAAGTTAGAGAGCTCTCATGTTGATATAATGGCTAACCATCAAGGCTCCCTTAATAAAATGAAGAGACAGAAATTAAAAATCAGAATCCACCCAGACCACTTCCTATTAACCTACTGACATTTGCAGATATAAAATTCAGGATGTTAGAAGCATAATTACCTTGTACTTGAAGGAAATTTGAAACAGCAATTACCTTAAACTCCTAGAAGGAAAAATTCACATTCCTTCTCTCCCTTGAAGTTATAAATTTTACCAGGTCTTTAAAACTTAAATATCTCAGGGATAACATCCCACAGTTGCCCAGAGACTGAGTCCAATGAACTCAGACAGGAAAACCTGAAACCACAGAAAATAAAGGAGAAAAGAGATGATTTACAAAATTACAGACTTCTAGAAAGTCTCCCTTATCCAGAATCTAGCCCAGTTTCCTTAAAATTATTTGTAGAAGACAAAGACAATCTTAAAAGTCTCTTCCAAAATAATCAGAAGCCTCAATGAACATAATTAACATACTGTATCCCAACTGTTATCTATAAATGAGTTTTGCACTATTGTACCAGTTTCAAGGCTAAAAATTTAAAACTATCAGGTCTCTGGTTGCATCTGTCTAAATATTTGTACAAATGCGGGGAGGGGAAGATAGAAGGGGTAAAAGGGATCAAATATGTGGTGACAAATCTATGGGCGGTGAACACACACTGCAATATATATATATATATATATATATATATATATATATATATATACATACATACATACATATATATATGTATATATATATATATATATGATTTACTGTTCAATTGTACACTTGAAACATCAGATTTTGTTAACCAATGTCACCATAATAAATTAAAAATAATAAATATTTGTATGTATGTCTATATATGTGTCCATATATGTATATATATTTGTATGTGGATCTATAAAACTATATTTTTCTACCTCCGGTGGGTATTATTAAAATTGACTTTATAAAGAGGTCTATTTAATTGGCTTAAAGGAATTCAGTGCTTATATAAATTAATAAACACCCTAATGTTTTTCAAGGTCACATGATCTAGAAAAATCTTTGGTATTAAAGCTAACTTAACTTGTTGGTTTAGTTTTTTTGAATGCAATCTTTAGAGTTAACCACATTTAATATAATACTTTTATTCTATCCATCTGCACTAAAAGTCAAGCTCATTTTTCAGCAGACAAAATACTTTACAAGTCAAGTTCATTTGTCGGCAGAGAAAATGGCCTGGGTTAATAATTTACTTTGTCTAATGTCTCACAAAGTATTCATAAATAATCTATGTATGACTGTTAAAAAATAAAGAAATAGATGTAAGCAAAACAGAAGGTTTTAGGTGAAACTTTTTAGCAATTATTATGTTTTGTGGTTTATGTACTTAAAAATAACTTCCAAAAACCTTTTTGAAAATTTGAAACTTAAGAGTTTTGCTAAGTTAAATGACAAAAAAAATTTCTTGAATATATAGATCATTTCAACATAAGAAACAAATAATGAAATAGTAATTACTGATCATAGGTTTATCTACTTTTGGCTTCCTATTAGGGAAAAATATTTCAGTCAGTTAGTAAATATGTCTTGTGCTTTATTTTAAAATTTTCATATACAGTTGACTTTGAATAAGATGGGTTTGAAGTGCATGAGTCCAACTTACACATGGAATTTATTCAATAAATATCCAGTCAGCCCTTTGCATCCCCAGGTTTTGCATCTGAAAAATAGTATTTTGATCTGCAGTTGATTGAATCTGCAGAGCTGGAGGGCTGACTGTGTACGTCGTTCTACACCATTTTATATAAGAGACTTGAGCATCCGCAGTTTGGCAGGAGGTCCTAGAACCAATCCCCCTTGGATACCAAGAGATGGCTATAATTAAGTTTTTTTTGAAGTCAAAGGTTATATATGGATTTTTGCCTGCATGAGGGTGGGGAGCTTTCTTCAACCCCTGCATCATTCAATTGTATTTCTAAAAATAATGAAATTTATTCATACATTTACCAATAAGGGACAGCTTACCTCTAAGTTTTCACTAGAAATTAAAGGTTTCTAAGGGTTAAAAATTTTAGTATAGGTAATAAAAGCTGCTAAAATGATAAGGGAAACAGCTTCGTATGATAAGATGTATTTTTAGGGTAAGAAGGGGTATAAAATATGGAGATGAGTTGTACTGAGGAAAATGAGTCATTTTCTCCTACATATAGTTGGTTATGCCAGAGTGGGTAAAGAACAAGAGACAAACCAAAATGGACTACGAAAGTTGTAAGAAGTTTATAAAGAAGGAATCTTGAAAAAGAAATTTTATATATAATCAAGCTGTATAAGATTAAATAAAGTCGTTATGAGGGTGTTAAAAATAAACTTTTTATTTTGGAGGCTCTTTTAAATTATTTTTGAAATTACAGTTGACATTCAATATTATTTTATATTAATTTTATGTTTACAGCAGAGTGATGAGACATTTATATAACTTACGAAGTGATCCCCACAATAAATCTAGTACCAACCCGGCACCATACATAGTTATTACAGCGTCATCGACTGTATTCCCTATGCTGTGACATCCCCATGACTCTTTTGTAACTACTAATTTGTACTTCTTAATCCCTTCACCTTTTTTATCTATCCCCCAACCTCCTTCTCATCAGTTTGTCCTCTATATCCATGAGTCTGTTTCTGTTTTGTTTGTTCATTTATTTTCTTCTTTAGATTCCAGATATAAGTGGAATTATATATTTGTCTAACTCTCTCTGACTTATTTCACTTAGTATAATACCCTCTAGCTCCTTCCATGTCATTGCAAATGGCAAGATTTCATTTTTTTTTATGGCTGAGTCATATTCCTTCATATATATGGACCATGTCTTCTTTGTCCAGTCTTCTATTGATGAGCACCGAGGTTGCTTAAAAATAAACTTTAAGATCAATAATGTACTTATATAAAACTAAAATTTAATTTTCTTTCATCTGCTAAAGGGACAAAGTTTTCTCAGATTACTAGTCCGATCCTGATAAGATATTATTAGCAGTTTTCTGACAATAACCAAATTTTTAAACGAGTTTTCTGTTTTGAAAGCAAAGATTTTGCGTATTAATGTACTTCACACTGTTTTTATCAGGTCTTTGACTGCTTAAAATTGAGTCTTAATATTAAGAGAGCTAAATTTTACTTACAACTAATTGTCTGAGAAGTCTTGTCCCAGGATTCAATGGTTAACTAAATAGTGTTTTATAGTAACCTATGATCCTCTTTGACCAAGTGTTTTTAAACCTGTTACATTTTTGAGAAACTTCCCCCAAATCGGTTTCTAAATGAAGTCTTATTGACCTAAAAATAACTATGGGGTTTTCCAGAGGTTCCCTGGAACACCTCAAAAATTTATTCTCTCTGCTATGGAAGAGAGATTAAGGTAATTAGACTTATGTGATATATTAAACCACATGGGGAGCATTGTCAAATAAGAAATAATACTAAGCTTTCTCTATGTTATGTCTGTATAGGTTTATAAATGTCCTAATATTATACAGAATTCCTAAAATTCTGACGTCTTGGTATAAAGCTATTAGGCATAATTGTAGCTACTATCTTAAAACATGTATTACAGAAAGAGCCCAATTTCCCCAATTGCATTGAAATCAGATCTTTAACCATGCCGATTTAAGTCTTTTGTCATTTATAGCCAGTCATCGTTTTACTCTTATGCCTTTTATAAAAGTGCTTCATCTTCAATGAGACTCATAAAAAAAATGTGAATGCAGTTCTGACAATGTCAAGATTGCAGAACTAAAGTGGATAAAATTCACAGATGTCTAAGGAAACACTGGATTCATGAAACTGCTACAATTTAAATATGCTTTTGGAGTCTGTCATGCTGTTGATACAATTTGGAAAGCTGGAGGTACTCCCTATTGCTAATAACCATATAATTGCTGCCCAGTTACAAGTTCTTCACCTGCCTTCTAGAATTGCCCTTGTTCACCATTGAGCCTACACTAAGGAAACTGCTTCTCTCTCTTTAGCAAATGACAGGGCTGACAAAACTGCTGAATATGCAGCTCCAAGTGGACCCCCTTATCCTTTCTTCTTTATCCCTCACTAATATGATTAACTCCCACACAATGACCCCACAGTTGAAAATAGCTAAATGGATACAAAAGAGTGCCAAACA
Organism: Cynopterus sphinx; assembly: GCA_030015415.1. NCBI lineage: Eukaryota > Metazoa > Chordata > Mammalia > Chiroptera > Pteropodidae > Cynopterus > Cynopterus sphinx. The sequence continues at coordinate 80,053,541 of CM057388.1, forward strand.
ATCATCAGATGGATTATATATTGGGCTGAATGGACATCCTAGAGGTCCTTTTCTTTTGGCTTTTTGGCTCACATGTATGTCCCATGCAGTGAAACACATGTGCAAAACAGGGGATCGTTGAGAAACTAGAAGAAGACAGTTTTGCCCTGGCATCCCCAAAATGTGTTGCCCAGTGCAGTACTCATAAACCTCACCAAACTTCTGGGAAAAATCAACAGCCTAGGAAGTCCTTCCTCCTAGGCCCACACTGCACTTTGTAGCACTCCAATTGGATCCTATAGACTTAAGCCCAGTTATTTTCACTGTTGACATGTTTAGAGGGTGGACTGAATGAGCTAACGCCATGACAGTGGTAATGAAACTAATAACTGGAGTTATGTCATGTTTTGCCACTACTTTATGGATCAAATCAGACCAAGGAACTCATTTCGTGGCCCAGATTGAGCCGCTATTTGCAAAACCCCTGGGGTAGCCATTAAAATGTCCTACCCAATAGCATCCTCCATCAACAGGGCAAACGGAAATGAAAAATCTCGGCAGAAAAAGGCTTCAGGAAAGATCTGTCAAGAAACTGAACTATAATGGCCAGAATCTTTGCCCTTGGGCCTTGTAAAGATCCAAATACTCCAAATAGGAGACGTGGATGGACACATTTGAAATAGTATTTGGACACCTAAGGCCTGCAGGCATCTCTAAACCTTCCATTCCTGGAGTCAATGAATATTATGGGAACTTAAACGAATGATTCCATGCTATGCCTGGCTATATACAAGGACTGACAAGTCTATCTGAAGCATGTAGGTAAAAGAAGCACAGACTCTACCAACTGACAAGCTTGCTGTTGCTTTAGATCAGGAGACTGGACATCAAAGTGTTTAGAAGAAAACTAACGCTGTCACCTCACTGGAAAAGCCTTGTGAGGTACTGCTAACAAGCTAACACTGCCAGCAAAATACAATTTCTCCTCCATATATGCAAGCCACTCCAAAATAGCTCCAGTTTACAATCCCCCCGAGTTCCCCTGAGTTCCAGTTTAAAGATGTTGTTTACCATTTTCCTTTGATATGGACACACAGAGAGGAAGGGGAAAGGGAAGAGTTTGTAGAGTGAAAGGCTGGCACATCCCAGCCTCCGATCCACAGGTTCCCCGTGGTCTCAGCCACAGGGAATGAATAATCTTATTTTGTGTAGGGCTCCACTTACCCACTGTTTTTCCTGTTTTCCTTTCAAAGGTGTGGGGAAGTGGGTTGTCAGCCATCCCAGCAGGAATCTTCCTTTGTTCTGCAGGTGTCCTCCAGGCCTGGTTTCAGGGTGATCAGCATGTGGCAGTCTCTGAATGCAGCCCAATTTAACACTTAACATTTCCTTTCTCTTAAAAAAATCCCTATATATGTATATATGCAATTAAAGAATGCCTTTTTCTACATTGATTAATCACTTATTAGGAGGCTAAGTGGAGGATGCTCATCTGTTTACCCTACCTTCCCTCACAAACTTTCCGCTATGGAGGCTTTTTCAACCTGCGTCTTGCTCTTATTAACCCTCTCTTTTCCAAAGAGTGAGGCACAAATCAGAACCCCTCTTATGCCAGTTTGCCGAACACTGGCCACGTTAACTAATCAATCTGATGGTTGGTTACATTGACGTATCAATGCTCCAAAAAAAAAAAAAAGCCTGAACTAGCCTTGGTTCCTGCCAGTGTAAACACCGGATGAATGACACAGTATGGTACCCATGACAACACAGACATTTACTCTGCCTTTTCTTCAAGTGACTCATTCCGGTGCAATAAAAACTCTACAGAGGCTGAAGGACTATCCCTTACCCAAAATAAAGGCAATCAAATGAAAACTCTTCCCTTTGCATTAAAAACAGACATGATACTGGACTTTTCCTGGGTGACATACCAGGATGTTATTGCAATCAAACTCTGTGGGTTGATTCCACAAGTGGCCTAGTCAAAGCTGCCAAGGAAATTGTAAGTGACTCTAGTATTATCTTTTGCAGCACAAATGTTTGCCAAATCATCAAAAAGAGGTTTTATGGATTACCGAAGCCCAAATACAGATGCTTCACCTCCTCTGCATCATCATACCCCAACCTCCCACCGTGTTTGTTACACAAGAAACAGGTAAATAGCCTGAAGGCCGTCCAGGTAGCCTGAATACTGACTGAATCTATGATTGCTTTACAACCTTACCTCCTCCTAGCCCCATGACAAGATAATCTTGAGTCAGAAGCACTGAGAAAGTTGAGGGATGAGTTAAGTGAGGATTCTTTTTACTAAATGACAGGGATGACATTTATCTTGTTTTTTTTTTAAAGTACTTTTCAAAGGAAGTTGTGGACATTAGTATACTTCGCACCTAAACATTTCAGCATGCATTGTTTTGAAAGGATGAAATAGACCTTGGCGTATTGGCATAAAATGATATTTTCAACAAGTTCTGTGACTTTAAGCAAAATGACCCGTAACAAAATCAGTTTTACCATAATCTGATATAAGTAAAGTTCCAATGCTATCTCATCAACCTGATAATGACACATTATTGTTCGGTTGTACATGGTAGAGGAGTTAGAGAATTTAGTTTGGAGATTGGTGTGAAAATAAAAGTTATAAAAACCTCAGGGAGGTAGGAAAGGGCAACAGAACGAAGTAACACAGGGCCTGGGCCATGGGAGGAAGGGGAAAGACGTGGAGGCAAATGGAGAGGTTAGGGAGGGTTTTATCACTAATTCTTTACCACAGGAAAGAAGAGAAAATATGTTTACAGCAGGAAGGGTGGAGTGTTTACACAGACAAGTGCTATACTTTGGACAGGCAAGTGCCAAGAGAGGGAAATACTGAACGTATGAAACAGGCCTGGAGTTCACAGGGCTGAAAGGTCACTTGTATAATTGAGAGAGAGAGTTAAGCTGGGGTCAGAGGGTGAGAATATCTAGGGACACCAAGAGCCTCAGAGAGAATAAGTACTTAGCATGCGTCCGATTTGTAATTTTACAGCAAAAGGGATCCTTTTCCAATTTCTTTTTCATGCTTATACATTTATTTGTATTATTCAGTTTGATTAATACTTTCATCAACATTTTACTATGAAAATATTCAAATATATAGAAGTTAAGAGTAGTAAAACGTGAAGAATAGCACAATGAGAACCATATACATGACAGAGAGGTTCTGCAATTTGCATTTTTTGGGTTTTGCTTTATCACACCTGTAACTGTCCATCCATCTGTCCATTTGTGCATCACTCATCTTGTTTTTTCATACATTTCAAAATAAGTTGTGGACATTAGCATACTTTCCACCTAAACATTTCGGCACGCATTGTTTCGAAAGGATAAGATAGATTTTTGTTTATCGACATATAAAGTTGCCCATGATAGAGTAAATGAAAAAAGTGGCTTATAAAAATACTATTTATGTGAAATATCAGGATTAATGCAGACACAAGAATTTAATGGCCTAAACAATATTCATTCCTCCCTTATTTTTTTCCTATCAGAATCCCACTCTTGTTCAGTGTGGAACTATTTCCAGGCCCAAGTATTAAATCGTGGAAATCTCCTCCAATGTCCCAGCTTCCTTTGTCAGCAGAGGTGGCATCACCAGTCAGTTCTGGCTAAGGAGAATAAAGCAGAAACCATCCAGAGAGGCTTCTGGGAAAGTGAAGAAGTAGGACTTTTTACTGGATAGAAGAGATAGGTCCAGCTGGCATGGCTTGCCCCCTCCCCAATCTTTTTGCCTTGAATGCAGACATGATGGCTGTAGGTGTGACAATGACCTTGCAACCAAGACAAAAAATGAGGATGTTCATTTTTCAAAATCTTGTGCCAAGGATTTTTTTTTATGTTCTGTGTAATTTTTTAAACAATCATCACACATTATTGTGATACATAAATATCTTCATGAAAACAGTATGTAACACCGACACCGATTTAACCGAAAATATTTTTTATATGAGAAAGTACTAAAGGGTGAAGAATAAAGTTATATACGTCTTTCTGGAGTAACATTCTGTCTCACCCTGGATTTCCTCCAGAAAGCAGAGCCTACAACAAGGAGTAGAGAATGGGAAGAGTGACAGAAATGGAAGGAAGGTCATTACAAGGGTTTGTTTTCAAATGGCAAAACTGGGGGGAGATCCCACCAAGGTGCCATTTGGAATACACTTCAAAATCATCGTCTGGAGGTACTGAAAAATGGAACCCTCCTCTACAGCACCCTTATCCCGTTTAGAAGGGTCACTACGAGGAGCGTTAACTCTCTTGCACCTCCAGACTTATGCATGCTTGAGAACAGCAGGACAGATTCCCACAGGCCTACGACACAATGTGGCACACAGCATTGCACAGACCGGTGCTGCCAGCTTCAACCGGCTTGCAGGATGCCGGGTTGAGAGGGTGGCAGCAGGAGGGATGCCAAGGGAGTCATTTTGCTTTCACTTTTTTCTTTATTGTTTATATTTTCTTTCACTTTTTTCATTATTGTTTATATTTTCATTTATAAAAAGAGGCAACTTTGCAAGGTGGATAGGCGCTCAAACTCTAGAACCAAAACACCTGGGTGTGAAACTCAAGTCCATCAGTTACTTTTTACTTTGCTTTTGCCAAATTCCTAAACCTCTCCGTGCCTCAGTTTCTTCATCTGTAAAATGGAGATGATAATCATAGTGCCCTTATAGAGATGTAGGCACTAAATGAGCTAAATATTAGTCATTAATACTTGCAACAGAAATACATGTTTATTATAAACAATTGGAATACATAGGAGTATAAATATGATGTTCGGTCTCCTGGATCTGTTAGAATGCTTTTGTTTTTGAGAAAGAGAAAGTCAACCCATGCTGTCAGTCAGTGGTTGGGGGGAACGAGGCCCATCAATGGGAGATGGAGAAGGGAAGCCTTGAGTTCAAGCAGTTGGAAGGTGACATTAAGCCACTCAGTCACCAAAGTCAGGTCGAGAGGTTGTGAGAAGCTGAAGAGTGGAATGAAACTCAGACCAACGGGGTAGTTGTGATAGTGTACAGCTAGCCACACGGGGTGTTCCTTCTCTCTCTCCTTTGATTATTCTTTCTGCCCCTTTTTCTGGTCCTTCATATCTTCCTTCTTAGCAGCAATGCTCTTTCCTTTTGTAACTGGGAAAAAGGAGGACATAGGCTACTGTGGAAGAATTTCCAGGCTCAGTTGACAAAAGAACTAATGAAAAACAGAATGTCTAGTGCATGTTTGTTCTGAATAAGTTCATCTGTAAAGTACACTTTTGAAAAGCAAACACAGTCTATGCAATTAGATTATCGTTAAAATTACACACAGAGCAAAAGGAAATGTGTCTGTTGGGCTACACATTTCTTCTTGCCACCCTTCACTAACATCTCTTTTTAAAAAAACAACAGTGGGAATAAGGAAAGAAGGAGGAAAGTTAGAAAAGGATAAGGGTGTGTTCAGGTATGACAAAGGGGGACAGAGAACACTGAGTTTCCTAGACCTTGCAGTCCCTTAAGATGAGTACATGATTCACGGATATCTGAGCTGCTTGTAGGCAAATTTAAAATATAGTGAATTCCAAAATATTTCTTACCTCTGTTTATGTGTGAATTCATAGAAAAGCCCACTGCTGTAATGTATATTAGAAGAATGAGAAAATAAAGCCCAGGGAGAAAGAAGGCCACCTCTCTCCTATCGCTTGATCCTGTCATGACCTACAATTCATTGATCTATCTATGTTGTATTGCCCCTCCCCCCACTGATATCCTCTCTTCCCTCCTCATTTGACTTAACCTACATTGAGAAGCGTGACAGTCACTCCTTTGCAACACTCTCAAGTCCCTTACCCCTCTTTTGTTTTGTCATACTTACTCCATGAAACTCTGATTCTAGTTAAACCTGACACCCTACGTACTTGGCGCCTGCGCAGTCAGGTAAGTGTGATTGGAACAAAGCACCCAACTTAAAAGACCCCAGAGCCTCATGGCCCCTTAGTGCTGCCTGGTGATCACACATAGTTCTAAAGTCCGTCCACTCACCCACTCACCTAGAAGAAGATCAGATCATACCTTCTTTCTCTTTAAAACTTTAACATTTCCTTTCCGATCCGGAATTTCAGATGATGGCATTGCCTTCAACTTCACTGAGAACGTAAAAGCAATCAAATGAGAACTCGGACAGACTTCCTCTGCCACATCTGTCCATTTGCGAACATCTGTAACCACATTCTCTGTCTTCACTCTTCGCAACTCTTTACTGTCTCAGGCTAACCCCTTTCCTTGTGTACTAAATAACATGCTTTCTCTTCCCACTCAAGGATGATAACACGTCAGGGGGAAAAGGAAAAGTCTACATAAATGAAATGACTTGATGAAAATAACCTAGCAGGTTAAAAATAACTACCAACATCTGCTCTACTATTTTACAATCCAATTTCACATACATTTTTGCATTTGATCCTTACCAAAATTCTGTGAAGTAGATTTTATTATTATGCCCATCTTATGAGAAAAAAAGACTCAGACAAGATAAATTATTTCCATAGTGCTCAGAAATTTTGTTAGTAGCAAAGGAGGGATTACAATTTATGCCAAGAGTGATAATGGAGAAGTTATAAAAATTTTTATGTGAGAATATAACCTGGTTTTGCTTTATCCTTAAATTTGCAACATCTGCTCTTCAGGCCTGTTTATGCAAATAAATTAAAAGGCCAAAGTTCTGCAAATAACTTGTATTGCAAAAATCAATTGCAGTATATGAATTTTATGTGGATCTTGATTAAAAAAAAAAACAATTTAAAAAAACACACCACTTGAGACAATCTGGAGAATCTGAATACTGATGAGATATTCGATGATGTTAAGAAAATAGTTTTTTTTGGAGGAAGGGTATAATAACAGTTTGTCTATATCTACAAAAAAGATCCTGCTGGGATTTTGATTGGAATTGCTATTAATCTATAGATCAATTTGGGGAGAATTGACATCTTAACCATACCGAGGCTTCCGCCACATGAAAATAGAGGATATCTCTTGAATTATTCACAAGTTTTATTTATCAGAGTTTTATAGTTTTTAGCAAAATGTATATCTATTTTTATTAGGTTTATACTTAAGCATTTCATTTTATTTCCAGTGCTGTTGTAAATGTAAATCCTAAGATGAACTCCACTGGGTAGTATTGTTCTATCCTTTTTATATATATCACTGGATTTGATTTGCTAATATTTTGTTGAGGATTTTTATATGTATATTTCAAATTATCTTCTTCCAGTCTGTGAAAATTCATGTAATTTGAGTTTGTATTCAGACACCTTACAAAACTCTCCTACTATTTCTTTCAGTTTTTTTTAAATCATGTGCAAATAATGTCAGTTTTATTTATTCTTTTCTAATTCTTACCCAATTCATTAATTTTTATTGTCTTCTCTTGCTGGTTATCACTACCACTGCTAAGTGGTGACAGGGGGCCTCACTGGCGTTTTCCTAAATTTAAAAGCAATACTTCCAACATTTCCCCATTTAATACACTGTTTTATGATTTTTGTCAATTCCATTTTTTTTCAGATCAAGAAAGTTCCCATTCATTCCTGGTTTACTAGGAGATTTTAATCAAGAAAAGGTGTTGTTTTAAAATCAAATATTTATAGAGATGATTTTATGGCTTTTCTCATTTATTCTAACAAGTACAAATGTCTTGAGAGATTTTGTACTATGAAATTATGCTTGCATTCCTAGAAGGAGTCCAAATTGATAATGGTATATTGAAGTTTTAGACACCATAAGGTTTAGTTCGCTAAAATTTTGTTTATGCTTGATGTATATATAGTCCTAAGTTCAAAGGGTTTGTGCTTTTCCCTTCTTGTTCTGTTCCATTGTGGTCATAATACTAAAACTATTCTAGCCTCATAAAATTAACAATTGGTTCTGTATAAAATTGGAACAATCTTTTCCTTTAATGCTTAGAAGAACTTTCTTCTAAAACTGGTGTTGTGTTTTCTTGGTGGGGAGATTTTAAACTTCTGTTTTAATTTTTAAATAGCTTTAGGTCTAGTAGAGATTTTTATTTTTTCTTGAGTGAATTTTAGTAATTTCTAAAAAAATGTTCCATTTCATATGAGTCTTCAAACTCATCTGTAATTAATCCCCTTTCTCATCAATATTATTTTTTCTTGTCTTTTTTTCTTTGTTGTCCTAAAAGGTTTCTTTTTTTGTTAGTTTACTTAAAAAAAACAAACTTTGGCTTTGTGTTTTTCTCTTCTATTCCTTGTTTGCTGAGAGTTATTTAAATCACAAATTACTATGGATCTTTATCAAATGTATTCTTAGCATCATATGAGTTAACTCATTTAGACTATTAATATGTAAATAGGTAGGTTTCATGATATTGAATCATCCTTCTATTCTTGAGAAAACTCAGACTTGATTACGATGTATGCTTTTTTAAAACTATACTCTTGGGTTAGTTAGCTAATAATCTATTTAGTAGTTTTGTATCTACACTCAGGGAATTGGGACTACACTTTTCTTCTGTAATTGTTTCATAGTTAGGGAGTCAAGACTTCTAGTGCTGTATTAAGTGAACTGGGTGGATTTTGCTCCTTTGTAGTGGAATAAATTGTGTATGACAGGAATTTGGAGATCTACAAAGCTTGGGAGAAGTTGCTTGTAAAACAATAGGGACCTGGAGATTTATGAGAGGAAAAGATTTTGACTATGACTTCAGCTTTATCTATTTAAGTTCTCTTTCTTTCTGTGCCAATTTTGGCATTTTATATATTAACTGTGAGCTTATCTATTTCTTTGTGTCTTTAAATTTATTCGCATATACTTGTTCATAGGATGTTTTCATCATTTTAAATCCCTGTTGTGTCTTAATCTTCATTTTGTTTACCTCCATCTTACTTCTTTACAGACTAGTTTTGCAAAAGTTTTCTTATTAACCTTTCTAAGAACTAATTTTAATTTTGTAAATCTTTTGTTTTTTCTCTTCTCTTATTATTGTTTCTTATCCTGATTATTTCTTTTTAATATTTTCTCTATGCACATTTTTTTCTAATTAATGAATTGAATATTCAACTTTTTTTTAAATTTTAAACTTCCTTGCTTTCTGACCAATTTATTTAATGCCATAAATTTTACCAATATAATCTTTTCAGGTATGACCACCAAATTTTGACATATATAGCTTTATTATCATTCTATTTTAGCATTTCTTAATTTCCTTTATGCATCTGTTCTAACTAAGGGGTTGTTTATGTAATTTCATGTCCAAACATATGTGATTTCGTTAGCTATTGTTTTTGATTAATTTCAGATTTTATCATATGAATTTTCATATCAGCATTACTCACAACAGCCCAGATGGAAACAATCCAAATGGCCATCAACTGATGAATAGATAAACAAAATGTGATATATCTATACAATGGGTTTTTACTTTGAAATAAAAGGGAATGAAGTACTAATTTGCACTACAAAATGGATGAACCTTGAAAACATTATGCTAAGTGAAAGAAGCCAGACACAAAAGGGCACATATTATGATTCCATTTATATGAAATGTCCAAAATAGGCAAATGAATATATAGAGAAAGTAGGTTAATAGTTGCCAGAGGCTGGGAGATAAAGGGTTTGGGTGGGAATGAGAACTGACTGCAAATGAGTACAAGGTATTTTTTTGAGATGATGAAGTATCTTAAAACTTATTGTGGTGATGTGATGGTTGATCAATTTTATAAATATACTAAAAAACATTGAATTGTACATTTTAAATAGGTGAACTGTATGGTATGTGAACTATATATCAATAAATTTGTTAAAAAATAAAGCTTAGTTGCAGTACAGTATAGGTTAGACATAAGAGTGGCAGAAGTTTTCAGTTCTCCCAAAATGATTATTTAAAGAGCTGGAGAAAGTACTGTTTTATATTTGCTTAAAGTTTAAATAGTCCCAGTTTACTGTTTATTGATAAAAACAGGATAAAAACATAAAATATTTTGTATTTTTCTCCAACGGTCTATTGATTTATTTTTGTTATACTAATATAGTTTAATGAGGCAGTTTTAATAAGCTCATATCAATAACAAAAAAAATAAGCAAACACTTTCTGAACCACATGATTTAAATTTTTAAATTTGGTTCCACATTAAATAGTCTAATGCATCTTTCTAAATATCCTGGTCAACCAAACTCTCCCCACATCTTTGGGTTCAGTGGGATTTTTTTAAATGTGTTATTGCTGGCTACAAGAAAGCTTGGCTTTGTTTTGCACAATCTTAAAATAAGTAAATCAGAAATATGAAAACTATTATATGAATAAAGCAAATAAAAATTTAATTATGTGACCTGGTAGTACATTTGGAAGAAAACAGAAACAATGTGTTAAAATTAATGAGCAACAGAACCGGCTTTTTCTAGTTTTCTGGTGAATTAGAGCAGTATTTATCAAACTACAGGTCACAGATCATTAATTATTAAATTGGAAAATAAAGAGCAACAATCGAATACTGAGTTAAGCAGTTTTAATGTCAAACAAAGAACCCAATTTGGTATGGAGCCTAGGTAGGTTCTGGATTGTTTCTAGGCCTTTTGGCTGAGATGGGCTATGGAATATGAGGCTGGGAGTAGGAGGAATAGGGTGTCTTTTAAAGTCAAAGATCTTGGACTGTGTCTGCTTTATTTTAGGAAAGTGAAATCTCTGAGTGGTGTCAATTGGCTGGGAGTATCTGGGTTTATGGGTTAGATAAACACTAGGTTGGCTGGAGATGGCGAGTTGTGTAAATTAGGGTCCTTTCTGGAGTGTGGTGTCTAGTCAGGCCGACACCCATGTCAACAGGACAAGTCAATATTTACTTTGAGATGTGAAATCATTTTTGTGAGAAGTGACCAGAGATTTTTAAAAAGTAATCGAATAAAACAGAAAATAGAGCACACTGAACACAGTATTTTGTGAAACTTGTTCTAGTTATATACATGTATCTTCTGGTGTATGAAGTAAAAAGTATTTTTTACTTTCTTTATGGTTAAATGAGTTCAAATGGTACTGAATTAAATGATGTTCCTTAGATTTTGTTTCTGTTTTCTTTTTGTCCTAATTTTGTTCTTGATAAGATATGCTCATAGTAAAAAAATTCAAACTGTTCAGAAGAGTATAAAATTAAAAGGCCCCCCTCTCTGTATCTCATTTCCATTCTCCCTAATCAGGACTATTAAAAGTATTTGTAAATAAATGCACATACATAGGTATATAGTTCCATTTTTATTGAGATACAATTTATATCGATTCTAAATTATAACAGGCTATATAAAACACAAACTGTGATGATACTCTAGATATTAATGTGAAACTAGTTTTGTTCACTGACATAGTGTGAATGTGGTTTTATACTAAATCATTCTCTTTATGTGCTCATAATCTGCCATTGCATGGATGTATGTCATTCATATATCCAATCCCATAATGGTCATTTTTTGGGGTTCCCAGTTTGGTCCACAGAAAAAAATGCCGTAGCATTTCTATTTGTCTATGTCTTTGTATGATTCCGTGGTGAAATCTATAGCACACATCCTTAAAAGCAGAACTGTTGAGTGATGGGGAATATGCATTAAAATTCAGGTAGATGTTACCACAATTGCCTTCTAAAGCATTCACACTAAAAACCCAACAAACAAACAAACAAACAAACAATAAAAAAAACAAAAAACAATGAAATATTCATACTAGTTTACATTCCCACAATCTATGAGATCTCCTGTTTTTCCTCGCCAATATCAGCTTTTAGCAAGCTTTTACAGCTTGTCCATTGTGATGGAAATGGCATCTCAGCGCATAATAGTTAGGAGTGAGGTCTTGGGTTCCCAGAAGCTAGATTTCATTCCCAGCTCAACTTCTTTCAGGCTGTGCGAATTTGCACATGACTTCACCTTTTTCAGATTCAGTTTCCTTAACTGGAGAATGAGAATGACAATCCAACTTAAAGAGTGGTGGCCGCAAAGATTAAGTAGGCACCTTGGACCTAGTGAATGTTTGACGTTAATACTTTGTTTTTCTTTCAGTATTAAATTAAAATTCAAAGTTGGTCTTCTAAAGAATAACCAGTTGAGTAACCTAGTGGTCTAATTGAGCTTTTTGGAGGTTGAAATGTGCGATTGCCCACAATTCATTCTTCGTAAGGTTCTGAAACCAGTTTCCTTCCTGTGGTAATGTTGGTTTAACAGTGAGAAAAAAAAAAAAAAAACCCTGACTGAATACACTGGCTCTCAGCCAGGTCCTGGCTACCGTGCTGTTGTTGCCTTGTTTCAATAGCCATCTTGGTGTCTATTGCATGATGTGTCCATTTATAAAGTTCCTAGCATGAAATTATTGCAAATTGGCACAAAACAGACCAGTATATATCGCTCTAGAATTAAACATTTTTATTTTATAACTTAATATTTTACTTTAAGTATCAATGCATATCCATTTGCAGTCAGAAACATGTTATTCCAAGCATCTGTCTACTGCCTGTTTTGTTGATAAAAAAGGAAGAGATTTAAGAATCGGAAAGAATTGCATGTTGAAAAATAATTTGGTGGTTTTATTTTTTCAAGTTATCATTCTAGCAATTGTGTCAAAAAGAATGCAATGATATGAGTGAAAAAGACCACATAACAAATGTTACACAAATGATGCAGTTATTTAATCACATTTATTTCATTATTACTTAGACTCATGATGTAAGATGAACTAGTATGGAAATCAGGAAGTGTAACTGTTGCTAAAAATGAGGAGTGGAAGCTTCCAGTCACGTTACCAATGGGAACCATTGTACGAACGACTGTTATTGGTTAGCCCAGCGGGCTCTACTGGGATGGTGGGTATTGATATCTTACTGGGAGTTTACAAGTAAACGGCCACACTTTCATCACCTTTACAAAGTCTCCCAGGATTGAAATAGGCTGTGTTTAGATTTTTTTTGAACTATAGGTAATTAGAAATCAAAATGAACACAGACAATGTCCACAAGGAGAAAATCCTCAGGTTCTTACCAATAGAAGACAGCTTCACTATGGTCCTGTTGATTTTTAAAGTATGATGGAAACAGTGACTCCTGTGAATAAAATACTTTGGTAGATAGTTAACCACATGGATGAAAATAAATCACTTTTTCAAGCTATAAATTGATGGGTTTTTTTTTTTCCACCAAGAAACATGGCAAGGGGGTCTTGAAGGGAGGTGTGTAAGTGGAGAGCTGGATGTTTGAAGGACGGTGGAACAGGATTTTCTCTTCCCTGAAACATTTGCCACTCAGAGCTTCTAAAATCTTGGCTTAGGCAAAGGAAGGAAACCAAGCCAAGTGCATTCAAAGCAGAGAATGGGTTGGAGCCAAGACTGGGCCTGGGAATGATGCCAACAGAAGTATAGGATTTGGGCTAGCTGTGAGATTGGGCTGCAGAGCTGAGATGTACTTTGTCTTATATTCCATGCGGTGCATGTCTGTAAATTCTAGAGGGTTGGACATGTGTCGCATGGGTGCCAGGTCTGTCAGCTGGCTGTTCAGAGAAGTTCCACATTAGGCCTTTGTTAATACAAAACCTGGGATAATTTCATATCAACCCTGGCATAATTTTTTCCCCCATATTACAGCAGTAAGTTCACCCAGCCACAGAAGCAGAAGAGAATGAGGATTAGAAGTTGATGTATTTGACTGGAAGGCATTGTGATGCAATGGCAAAAACAAAAACAAAAACAAAAACAAAAACAAAAAACTTCAGGTTCTGACCTGGATTTTCATCTCTGGTACATTTTTTATTTTCTGGGTGACCTTAGCCTGGTAGCTTAAGTTGTCTTGAGTTTCAGTTACCTCGTTTGTAAATAAAGGTGACAGTAGAAACTTCCTCGCAGACTCGTTGTGTAAAAAAGATGAGATCACTTATGTACAGTGCCTGGCATGAGAGACGTGTCAACCCATGCTGCCTTCCTCCCACCACTTCTTACCTCTACTTCGCTCAAGTTTCTCTTCTTGTTACTGACATTGGCTAGCTAATACTTGTGTCTTCTCTACCTTTCTGTGAAAGAAGAACTGTAACATTTTAGGACAAAGAACTTTAGGGTTCTTTATAAAAGGCACAGGGAATATTTAAAAAATCACTTAGTATTTTTAAGTTAAAACTCTTTTCAGATGCATCTCATAAATAACTGAAGCCTAACAAATGTCATTTGGAAAATTGCCTTTCTTTCTAGGCTAGTTGCGGTACCAGGCAAAGCAGAAGCTGATTTTCTTGGGCAGGTACATTGCCTTTCCTAAGAATCTATGACATCTGGTTTCTTTACTTTTCTTCTCTTTATATTGTTGACTTGTGAAAACAATTTGAAATTTATAGGAGGCTGACCTGCTTCATTAGGTTAAAGGGTTACGGTCTCCATTCTAGCTTGACAGACAGACACACAGACCCATCAGGCTGGGATGCTCTTGTCCTCAATGACTTGAGCTGAATAGCACTGAGATTCACACACTGGAGTGATCCACTGAAATGACTGCCTTCAGGGTTTCACGTTCTGATCCTTAAACCCTGAAAGGCAGTCTTGGTCACGTTGCTAAGCTGCAGACCCTGTGAGTGTCCTGAAAACTGAGACAGCATATTAACCAGACCTCAAACCAGGCTAGAGTTTCTGTGGGAACTGACATGTAAATTCCTCTGAACACAGCTTTTTATTTTCCCATGATGTGAATGAACAGGGATCAGGTTATGTTGTTGTATAAATAGTCATGTTCTTCTAGGAATATCATCATGAGCAATCTGACTCCTCTCCACCTCTGGTGCTGGGGTCAGAAGAAGAACCATGAAAAACTCATTGATTCAACCAACGTTTATCGAGGCGCTATTATGGCACTTTCCATTATCTATAGTTAATTCCTAGAAAAGTTGGTGAAGAAGATGTTGTTCCCAGGAGAGTTTACATGGTTTGCTGAAGGTCATAGAGCTTCAGGTATGTATTACCTGTATTGCTCCAAGTTCAGAGTTCTTTCCCCAGCATCACTACTGAAATAGTGTGATTGCTTAGGAGAAAGATACTGCCTGTGTGAAGGCTGCAGAGGTGATGTTACCTTGACATACAAGAAACAGAGGGAATGGGATTTGTCTCCCTAAACTTCTTTTAAAAACTTGATTTTTTTAGAGCAGTTTTAGGGGCACAGCAAAATTGAGAGGGAAATACAGAGATTTCCCACATACCCCTGCCACCCACACATACCTTCCCTCATTATCAATATCCCCCAGCAGGAGGGCACATTTGTTATAGTGGATGAACCCACATGACACATCACTGTCACCTACAGTCCATAGTATACATCAGGGTTCACTCTAGTTGTTATACATTTTATGGGTTTGGCAACCGCTGCCCTTTTCATTGTCTTCGTAGTTTTGCCTTTTCCAGAATGTCATATAGTTGGCATCATACAGTAAGTAGCCTTTGCAGATTGGTTTCTTTCACTCGGTAACATGTGCATCTAAGGTCTGTCCCCTCCCCCGCCGTCTTTTTATGTCTCGATAGCTCATTTATTTTTAGCACCGAATAATATTCATCTGGCTGTATTGTGGTTTATTTATCCATTCACCCACTAAGGACATCCTAGTTCCTTCCAAGTTTGGGTAATTATGAATAAAGCTGAAAGGAGACCAATTTCCAAATCCTGAACTCCTCTTAGCGCTATTTCCTAAAACCTATTTGCCTGAGAATTTACCCCTTTTGCCTTTCCCACCTCCAGTCTCTCAAAAGGAAAACGTACCTTTCAAAAGTCACAGATCTTATTATGCTGCTTTGACCCAGGATATAAAAACCGTTGGTGCTAAACAAAGCAACAAGTTCAAATATTGCTATCCAGGAACCTTCTTGAACTCAAGGCCCTATAACCTATCCCTTCTCCATTCATCTCACTAAGAGATGCATTTCCAATAAAATTTTATATTTTGTGTTTAATAATAAGCAAAATATATAATACATTTATGTTATTTTTATCTTGTGTATACTTAATAATTTCAATTATAACTCTATACAGAAGAATAAAAATAATTCAGTTTCTATTTATGGACATATTTATATTGCAGAGAAATTCAATATGGTGATCAATAGAAAAGTTTCAAGCTAAAATATATATTGTGATAAAAGACAATTCTGTGCGGAGAATGTAATGGACATTTGATTTCAAAGAGAAAAAAGGAAGAGTGTAAATTTGTGAAAATTAAAAAAAAGTTTATACTTTTGTTTTGTTTTGTGTTTAATGTTTGATGCTGAATCTAATGAAGATCTTTAAAAGTATAATATAACAGTTTCGTTCTAAATAGTTGATGTGTATAGTGCGCTAGAAATTACACCTTTTGCAACTATTTAAATCTGCTGAAAAAACATAGATGTCAACCTAAGAATGTGTGAGGGAGTATATAGCTTCTCAAAATTCTTTTATGGGTTATGTGAAAAAACCAGAAGCCCCCAGTCTTACTGGTTTGTTGTATAAAGTGTCTAGCATGATGCTCAATTAATCTAGCTGTTCTTTGATGGACTGAGTTCCAATTTCCACCCCCTTTCTTATTTGGTCTTTGGTCCAAAGCATTTTTTCCCCTCTGTACTTTAGGTCCACTGTCTATGTAAAGGAATTACTATGAAATACTTCTTGGAAGGCAGACAAGAATGATTGTACCTAAAGTCAGTAATGTCAACGGTAAAGGTCATAGTGATGAAAATGTAGGTATGGACTCTATAAATCAAGGCATATAGGAGATGTTCAATAAATGCTCATTAAATTACTAAATGAATGCTATGGGGAACTTGTTAGAATGAAGGATCCCATACCTACTCACTGGGCACCTTCCCTTGGTACTCGTATCGGTGCTTTTAAAGCCCATTTCGGGCATTTTCTCATAAAGAGGGTAGGAAATAAAGATAAAATAAGATGAAGATAAAAAGATAAGAGAGAAAAAGAGCAGAAAATAAAATTCTTCCCTGGGATGTGGCTATTAATTAATTTTCAGAGGGTGTTTCCTCAATGAATTCTTTATATAATTAGTTCTATAATACAGTGTAGTGGTTAAGAGCAGTGTCTCTAGAACCAGGCAGGCCAGAGTCAAGTTCAAGCACTGCGTCCTAAGTAGCTGTGTGTCCTTCGGTAAGTCACTTAACCTCTCTTAGACTCAGCTACCTCATCTTCAAATTGGTCCGATAATAATCCTCACTTCATAGGACTGTTTCAAGATCAAGGAGGTGGGTTACAGGCTTACAGTTGTGTGGAATATTGAAGAATGTTCTCCCCAAAGATGCCATGCCCTAATCTCTGGGACCTGTGAGGATGGGATGTTGCCTCACGTGGCAAAAGAGACATTGCAGATGCGATTAAGTTAAAGAGCGGAGTTGGGGAGATTTTCTGGGGTTATTGGGTGGGTCCTTGTAAGCGAAAGGGGAAGGCAGGAGTCAGCATCACAGCCACCCGTTGGGAGAGAATTGATCAGCCATTTCTGGCTTGGAAGATGGATCAAGGGGAGCCAGAGCCAAGGATGTCGACCGCTTCTAGAAGCTGGAAAAGGGAAGGGAATAGATTCTCCCCTGGAGACTCCAGAAAGCAACCCAGCCCTTGTGACATGCCAGTTTCGGGCCAGTGAGGTCCAGTGCTGATCTCTGACTTCCAGAGCTTTAAAATAATACATTTGTGTTGTTTTAAGTCATCAACTTTGCAGTACTTTTTCACAGCAGCAATAGGACACTAATACACCTGAGTGAGCCATTATTACTCATTAGCACCCCATTCAGTTCTGGGTATTCTTCACAGGATAATGTAATCTTAGACCTTTCTCCCAATTCAAAACGGGGCTCTTTGTCAATGTACACAGTATTTTCTAGGTGTATTAGTTAAACTGCAAGACCATTCACGAAGTCTGTGCGATTTTCCGCGCACACATGGAAAATCTCGTGCTTTCATCAAGCTCCCATGTGATGGATGAGTTGGGTCGCGACCACCACGCTCTGAGGTCCTACTTGGGAAAAAGGGAACCCCTAATAGAGGCCTCTTTTCTTCTTAGTGGGGCTCTGAACTTGACACAGAGGTCCTAGAGTGGGTGACAGGCCCGAGGGAGAGGAAGCGCTAGGGCCAGGAGTGATGGGAAAGGGAGGAGGAAAAGGCATCCGCTGCCCAGAGGGAGGCCGGAGGGGAAAAGAATGAAGAATCCGGCCAAGTAATGGGAAGTGCGACATGGCCTCCCGCCATCTCCTCCCGGGATCCGGCGAAAGTTTCCGGAAATTTCCGCGTCCACACCCGCGAGGCGCACCTGCCGCCCGCAGCGGGACCAGCGGGACAGCGCGACATCCCGGCGGGGTGGTCGGGACAACGCAGGGAGGAGTCACGGGCCGTGAAACGGGAAGACTACATCTCCCAGGCCGCCACGCTTTCCACTTGGAGTCCTAGGGCGCCGACGGCTCCCCGGTTTCCGCAGGGAAGCGCCGGGCCACTGCGGCTTTTGTGAGTCGCGATCTCGCCCTCCTCCTGCCACCCGGGTGTCTATGGAGGAAGGTGACGTCCCATCGCCGCCTCGGCTTAACCCCTCCGGCTCCTAACAGGACGGCGGGCCCGGCTCCAGGGGACCAGGAAGAAGTCTGGGGAGCTGCGGGACACCGGTAACCAAACCCCAGGGTGGCAGGAGGGCGTGAAGGAGAGAGCCCTTGCGGGAAGGGGGAGGGGACAGTGCTATCAGGGTGGTCCGCCAGCCGGGCGGGGGACATCTGGCCGCTCAGGAGCCTTGGAGAGCCATCCCGGCGCTCGCCCCCGCCTCCATCCTGGGCGGGCCCAAGTGTCACGTTTGCGATCGCTCAGCGAGGATCGGGCCGGTCCCCGGAGGCGCGCCGGGCTGCGGTTTGTGCCGCGCGGGTCTGGGGAGGCGATGCCTGGGGGACACGCCGCTTGCTAGGCGGGGATCCCACTGCTGTAGTTAGCTCGCCGGGTCACCTGCAGCCAAGTGCCCGGTAGCGAGTTTCCGGTGCGGACCAGAATCACAGCCCCGGGAACCCATCAGGACAGGTACCCGACCTCCCGAGGGAAGGAGGGAGCTGCGAGCCCCTGAGCAGGTCGCGCACTCCGCCCCGCCATCACCTCCTCCTCCCCGTCCTGTGCCACTGATGCTCTTGCTCTTTGTGTCTTTCCTTTCTCCTCCCGTCCCCCCCTCACCCCCGCCATCAGCACCATGGGCCATCCCCCTCTGGAATTCAGCGATTGCTACCTGGACAGCCCCAATTTCCGCGAGAGGCTCAAGTGTTATGAGCAGGAGCTGGAGAGGACCAATAAATTCATCAAAGACGTCATCAAGGACGGCAATGCGCTCATCAGCGCGATGAGAAGTAAGTGGAAAGCTGCGACCCAGTGGCCCCGGCCTGGGAGCTCCCCCGCACACCGCAGGGAGACCATCGGGAGGGTTTAGAACTTCGCGCCTGTCGGGTCACTGGCCTTGACCTTGTAAAACAGGATCTGTGGCTGTGCCAGGGACGTTTTGCGCTGCGGTCATCCTCAGCTCTGTTGTCCCAAAGGGACATTCTGCTTGTACTGTCAGATGTGTTTAGGACCCATGTCTGTCGCACCTCCTAATGAACTGGGAATTAAAGCCAGCAGCTGGAGGAGTGGTTTCATCCTGGCCTTCTGTTGCTAGAGAAACGTGGAGGCACTAGAACATTCCCCAGGGGCAAGCCACTTTCAAGGAGAGCATCTTCACCCCAGTGATTTTTTTCCCTTTAAGTTAGGGAGCTATGGGTTTGGTGAAGGTCAGCCTAAGCCCAGAATTATCGGATGGTCTCACAAGCTACTGAATGAATTCTGCTTGAGGATGGAACAAAGCCCTACCTTCTCCCCCGCACAGGAAGCCCAGCCCCCCAGGGAGCAAACCCCAGGGGCCAGGGTTGGGGAGCCACCGGTCTGAAGGAACCTCACCTAGCTTGGCTTTCCCAGTGCTCACAGCTGACAGCTGTGGGACTCTCCCCCGCTTCTCTGTGTGTGGACTTTTTTCTTTCTGCTTGTTGGCAGAAAGCTGTAAGAGAAAGAATAATAAACATCTCCAACAAGAGTGCAGGCACACCAGCCCTCTCTGCCAAAGTATATATATACCTAGAAGGAGGGACTATAGTGATTGAGTGGGGCGATAATTAAGTTTTTCTTTTCTTGGCTAAAAGAGGATTGTGAAATTTAAAGTCAGACTCGCTGGCAAATATGTCCCGTTTGCTCGTAACTTTGTTCTGAGTGGTTTTATTCCCAAAGTACTGTGCTTAGGTCCGGTGTGGGGGTGCAGCCAATCAAGAGATGGGAGACAGGCAGGCTTGAGACCCTCAGCATAACGATCACTGCCACCAGCTGGCTTTTCTGGGTACCTCTTTCGATTCGCCCCTTGGAGACTGCTCTCTCAGCATGTGCTGTCTGCCTGCTTTGGTCAGAATAAATAAATGGTCCAAGTTCCTGCCGGTCATTTGATTGAATTTGATCTTGTAACTGTTTATCCTTTTGTGGCTCCAACAACAGTAAACTCTTGGCAGCACCTTACAGATATGGTATTTAAAATGCTGTTCCTTAGGGACATAACTGGCCAGGCTTCGGGGTGTGTCACCACTGAACAGGGTGCATTGAGCAAGTTGGGCCACAAAAGTAGTTTGAAAGGTGAAGATTCACCGAAAGGAAATGCGGGGATGTTTGGGTTTTCTGTTTATTTACTTATTCCTGTCAACTGCTTGGTGTGGTTGCTTCAGTCAGGTGGAGCCGGTCACAAGCCCCAGGAAGGGAGTGACTTTGTGAAGTCGATGGTGAGCTGGAAGTGTGCAAAAAAAAAAAAAAAAAAAAAAAAAAAAATAAAAAGAAAAAGAAAAAGAAAAAGAAATGAAGACCAGCTAAGGCACATCATACAGATTAAGATTCGTATGAAAAACTAAACAGATCAATAAAGTTTGAGGGTGGAACAAAGCCCATTCATTCACACACTATATTTGAGGAAGGGCGAAAGTTTTGAGACCTAGGGGCAAGTAGTGCTTTTTCTTTCTTACTTTATTGACAATGAATGTGCTACACGATTATGCAGGCCTAGGTGTTTGTTTGAATATGGGCACAAGATCCAAGAGATATTTTGGTCCAGGGGGCTCCTCAATCTTTCTGCCAGTTTTCTGTTTCTGAGCAGGTATAGAAAGCCAAAAAATAAGTCACATAGGAAATAAAACCCAGTGGCTAACCCATCCTCCATTTCTTTCCTTTAAGCTGCCTCATTCTAAAGATGCTATCTGGGAGGCTGTTTGAGGCTAAGTGGGGTGGGAGGGAAAAAAAGTGAACCCTGGGAATGGGGTTTCTGAGACCTGGTTACAACCTGGGCTTTTCAGCATCCTGGGGTGGGATGGCATAGATCGCTTAATTCATCTGTGAAGATGGGGATAATGTGAGGCTCAAAGGAGTTAGTGGATTATGAAAGTGCTTTGTAAATAGGAACAGCTAAGCATCTTCATTGTTGGTAATCCGTCTTCTGGGTAATGACATATCTGTCCGTGAATATGGACTTGTCAGTAAGTTTCTGAAGGGAAATGCATGAGCAGACATAGTTGGAAACTTCTTTTTTGCTGTCATCTTGTTGGAAAACGTCACTCCCTGCCTTGGCCTGTCTTCTCAATTCATTTTGTATTCCTGTGTGTGTGGATTCGTTTTGGCATTTGGAGTCTGGCGTTAAAAGTCAGGAAGAATGAATGATGCCTTTTTTATTTAACTGATTAAACTGACCATTGAAGCAAATGACCAGTTATTCTGGGAACTAACGAGACCTGATACGTCATGTGCCAACCCCCGCTGCAGCTTTGTGACAGTCGCTAGCCTGGGTGGGGAGCTCACTTCTTACACTTATCGTGCTAGGGTCTGATTTCGTACAGAGTTCTAGGTGAGATGTTAGTCACAGCTGCGTGTGATGTTTAATTGATTAAATTTAGGTCCTGTTTGAATATTCAGATTTACTTCGATCTGTGCTCAGAGGTAATTGATGTTATGAAGGAGAGAGTCTGACAGTGTCTCCTTTGGGGGAAGCGGTTGGTTCCCCCGCCCCCTTAAATGTGATCTATTTATACTCATTGGAGTTCAAGCCGATGAGGATGACTTAAACTAATGGACAAAAAAAAAACAAAACACCAGCACTGTGAAATTTGAATATATTGCCCGTTTTTCTGTGCGTTCGTTGTTTTTACGTTGGCAGGTTTGGTCCCTGATGTGGTTTGAATATTTTCTAAGCACCCGGGCTAAGGGATTGCTCAGAGCAAGTGGTGTGGCTCCTGCTTACATCCCAATGCAACATGATACACGTCATGAGTGTTATATATAGTTCAGTGAATGCATACCATACATACAGCAAATACTTGTGCGCATACTATCTCCAAGCCATTGTTCTCAGGGCTGTCACAGATGTGACAGAGTGAGTCACAGGTGGATCCTTCCCTCAAGGAGTTTCCAGACAAGGTGTAGGTGTACAGATCATCAGGATCATACCGAGTGGAGGAACAGGTGGCCACCTTGGTGTGCGACATTCGAGGGGGAGCTCGCTTCCCAGTGGGAGGACAAGGAAAAGCAGAAGAGGAAAGAGCATTGGATTTGGGCAGAATTAATAGCATTTACCACGTGTATAGCTATTCCCACGTGCCAGGCATTCAAACCTTGTAACAGCCTTAAGAGGTCAGGATTATTATGTTCGCTTTATCGATGAGAAAACTGATGTAACCTTCTCAACTAATAAGAGCAGGAGTCTGAATGAGAACCTATGCTGGACTCCGAAGGCCATGCTTACTTGTACTGCTTACACTGTATTCAGGATAGGGTGTTCACTGCAGTAGGGATGACACAGAGAATGGAGGGGGGCAGCAAGTAATTCAAGTCATCTGGAATATGGGGTGCAGGAAGTGAGGTTTGGGAGATAGTTTGGACTGGAAGGTTGAAGTCTCGACCACACAGGATCTGTTAAGTATTTCAGACTTTTCTTTATTGGCAGGAGTATTAAAAACTTTTCTGGTGACACAGAGGCATAATCTGAACTAACTGTCTTTTGGGAGGAGTCAACTCAGAGTGATGTATAAGGTGTTAGCAATTCCACAAAATTATTTGTGAATTTTCAGCAGTTAATTGGTAGCTCTACATTAAAACAATTTTATTCATTCATTCATTCATTCATTCATTCATTTTCTGGCACAACTTATTTATTTATTGGTTTGTTTATTTGTTTGTTTGTTTATTTTTTAGCTTTACATTTTCTTCCATAGAGCTCAGTGGTCTGCAAACTTCTTCCTTAAAGGGCCATACTTTAGGCTTTGAGGGCCACGCAGTCACTGTGGCAATGACTTAACTGCCATCGTGATGAGAGAGCAGCCACAGGTAAGGTGTATTTGGAATGAGAGCGGCTGTGTTCTAATAAGACCTGTCTGACAATGAAATATGAATTTCACATAATTTTCACACTTCGCAGCATATTTACTCTTCCTTTGAAATTTTTCAACTGTTTTAAAATATTAAAACTATTCTTGGCTCAGTGACCAGGGGGTGGTGGGACATACAAAAATAGGTGGCAGCCTGGGTTTGTCTCACTGCTTGTTCTCTGCAGATCTCTGAGATGACTAGTTAACCTAAAAAAAAATCTACTTGGATTTTTATTGGTGAGGCAGTGAATATAGCTGTTGGAGAACATCTTACTGTATCTCACATTTTCCATCAACTAGGTTTACTTTTGGTGTGCTGTTAATTATGCCCGCTCTGGATTCAGGAATCACAGGCTCAAATGCTGTCAGATTCTAAAGAGAAAACAACAACAACAACAAAAATAAGAAGTCATTGGAAGTAGGTTAATAGGGCTGGAGCAATTGGGGTTAAACACGGCAGCCTCACCCTATTGAAAAGGTCTTTCCTTTTTTTCAAAAATGTGCTAGCTAAATAAAATACATTCACAGCCTAGATTCAATCAGGTTGCAACTCCTGAGCTAGATGATCTAGCTCTATCTGTCTATGAGTCTTAGACTCTAATGGGAACATAGAAGGTGACAGTCTCCAGATAGAGATTCCTCTGGGAAAGTACCACTGGGCACTATTTGCAAATGACAGTGGCAGAATGATGGTTTCCTGAGGGGAGAAAAACCTTGGACATGACGTCTAGTTATTGGATATGGTGCAGGTTCTGCTAATGACATCTGAGACCTTGGAAAGTCATTTTAGTGGAGCCCTAGATTTGTAACTTTACAAAGTGGGACTTGTTAGGGAACTGTAGGCTCACTTGCAGCTATAGCATTCCACAGCTTCTTTATTTGCGTTGCATATTGTACTTTAATCATTCCAGAAAGGAATAACTAACCTGATTACTGCTTTTTCATGCCTTCATAAATTTTTGCATTACTTTAGTGTACATGACAGTATTTAATTAAGCAGAAAAATTAAAAAGTCAAATAGCCTGTCAAAAACCAAGGATAAAATACTTTATATGTATGTATGTTTGTACATATAAAACAGGTATCAGAAGGAAGAATTACATCACTGACCCACACACCTACACGCACAACTATAGATACATAGGCCAACTTGGACTAATGAAAACTTCTGTTTGAGAAGAATAAAAAAGATGAATTCCATAGTAAAAAAGTACATAAAGTTGATGAAACAGAAATAATATAATTGATATAACTTGTATAACATAGTCTTTAATTTTTACAAAAAATATCACTTTCTTACTTTTTTTATATTTACAGACTTTCATATGTTTATGTTAAAGTGACCTTTTGGGATGCCATTTCAGGTCTTGCTTTGACCCCTAAGATATCTGTCTGATAAGTCATTGTTTTCCTGGAGGGTGGTGGTGGCTTGATTCCATCTTTGAGGCAGATTTGATATTGAATATGCTTTGTGGAGCCATCTTTTGCTTGGCACACAGAGAACTTAATGCTAATTCTAACTCTGCCCCTAGCTAGCTGTATGATGTCTAGAAGGTCTCCAGTTTTATCAGCCTGAGTTTTCCCTCTTGTAAAATTAGAGGTTTGTTCAGTGAGCTTCAGGGTTCCTCCTGGAGTCATTCTGTTTTCTGGGCTGCCTATTGTCTTGTTTAAATAGTTAAGCATCCTAACTTGATTCTGCCTAAACTTTCCAGCCAATTCATGTGTACCCTGGGCTCTAGAGTGGGCAAAGGGAAAAATCCAGCTGATACATGTAGCCAGCAAGAGTCAATCAATGTGTCCTGACAGGTGTCAATCTGATGCCCTCCAGTTCTGTCCTATATAGCTCTATAGCATGGGAGACCAAAGCTTTGAATCCCTTTGGGGCGGGTGCAGTGTCACGGTGTGCAGGGAGGAGTTGGTGATGCAATCTGCATTCCCAGTCAGCATACACCCTGTCATCATCTCAGTGATGTTTAATCAGTGCCTTGGAGCACATGAGTTATTTCAGATGTTCTCCAGAGTATCTCAGATCAGTGTTGTGAGGACATCGTATGGTACTGCTCTTAGTAGATGTGCAGGGGTGTCAAGCGGAATTTGGCTGAGATAATATTGACATGTTCATTGAACCAAGCCAGCCTTTCAGTGTGACCACTTATGAGAGGCTGTGTTTTCTGTAAGTGACAGGTCATGGTGTTAGGGTGGGGTGGGGTAGATGATGGCTCGACCTGCCTGTTAAGAAAAGTTTTTCAATTGCAGTTAAGAGTGATGAAGGAAAATTACTTTTCAGCATTGTTTTTATAGCCTCGTTTTTTAAAGGATAGCCAAAAATTTTTGTTTCATCTGACATCTGTTTCTCTAATAAGTTACTACAGAAATTTCCTAAAAGGCCATGAGGGTCTGGAAAGATACATCTTTTTCCAGGGGAATACCCTGGAAATCTTGAACATATTTTTTTTCTAGTGGGGTGGGCGGACCTCATAACTCTAAAACCTTGCATAATGTAATGGCCATTCGATTTAATTCAGCAGGGGTTTACTAAGCACTTACAGTGTGTCAGGCAGTGAAAATTGGGGATATAATGGTGAATAAGGCTGCTGAGGGCTCTATACTCTTAGAGCGTACATTAAACTTCTGATTATCTGCTTAAATAATTTAATTACGATTGTGAGATGAGCTATGAAGAAGAAGTTTAGGGTCTGATGTATATTCTGTCACATGTTACAAAGTGGGGATTTGTGGAGGAAGGAGCTACACCATGGGGATGTGATCGTCCATAAGGAAAAAAGGATAAACTGAGGAGGAATGCTTCCTGTCAGAGTTTTCTGTTTTACCACTTTGGTACTTAACAGCCCCAGTAACACACGATGCTCATCAAGTGGATAGACAGTTCCTCAGTAACAGACAAGGTGTAGCATACATCATGGGAATCTTTAGGGAAAACCTAAAGTACCTATGCTTTTCTCCTTTTTAAATGAGTATATTAAAAATGTCTTTTGGATAGGTAACACATGAACATGGAACAAAATTTGAAAAGTAAAAAAGGGTAAACCTTTCCCTCCACCTAGGTGTCCAGTTCATTGATCTTTAAAAAGTCTTTGCCCATCGCTTCTTTCAACTTCTTCTTTTCTGTTGTAGGCAAATTCTTAGCCACACTATGGTGAGATTTCTTTAAAATTGTGCTTGGAGGGAATGGTAGACTAAAGAACTCAGAAAATTAACTCCTCCATTAAAGCAAAAAGGACACTGGCAAAAACTGTCACACGCAACTTTTTCAGAACTCTGGAAATTATCAGAAAGGCTTGCAACAATCCAAAGAGTGTTTATTGATGAAAACATGTTGAACCTCTATGGACAGAACTGAAGGGAGAAATAGATAATCTAATAAGATTTGGGGATTTCAATACTCCACTTTCAGTAATGGGTAGAATATCTAGACAGAGATCAACAAAGAAATAAGAGACTTGAACAAAACTAAACAATTAGATTTTTTACAGATGTCTGTAGAACACTCGACACCAATAGTGGCATGCACATTCTTCTCGAGTGCACATGGAATGTTATCCAGGATAGACTCTCTGCTAGGTCACAAAACATGCCTGAATATATTTATTCATACAAAGTATGTTCTCTAGCCACAATGGAATGAAATTACAAATAAATAACAAAAAGTTGTTTAGACAGATTACAAATATGTGGAAAGAAAATATCACACTCCCAGGTAACCAGTGGGTCAAAGAAAAAAATCACATGTGAAATTAGAAAACACTTGCAGTGAATGTAAATGAACACACAACATGCCAAAACTCATTAGATGCTCCAAAAGCAGTGGTCAGGGGGAAATGCATAGCTTTAAACATCCACATTAGAAAAGAAAGATTACAGTCCAATAGCCTCATTTTACATGTTAAGAACTAGTTAAAGAAGAGTGAAGTCTTCCCAAAGCAGGTAGAAAGAAAGAAATAATAAAGATTAGAGTGGAGTTAAATGACTTTAAGAACAGGAAAAACACAGAGAAAAGTTTTTTAAAAATCAAAAATTGGTTTTTAAAAAGATTACATCTGGGAACCATTAGTTAGACTGACAGAGACAGAAGAGAAAACTCCAGTTACTAATAAGCAGGAATGAAGAATGGGACACTGCTACCAACATTACAAAAATAAAAGAATAAAAGAGAATGCTTTGAATAAATTCATGGCAGTAGATTATATAAAGGTATTGAATTAGTAATTGAAATACTATCCATAAAGAAAAGCTCAGGCCAAAATGGCCTCACTGCTGTATTCTTCCAAACTTTTAAAGAGAACTTAATACCCATACTTATCACTGGAACCAAGTGGGATCTATTCCAGGAATGTAAATTCAGTTTACCATCTGAAAATCAATCAATGTAATAACATACCAGGTAATTAGAATAAGGGAAAACCCATATCATTATCACAATGGATGCAGCCATTTAAAAAAATTTACTACCTTAGTATGCCAAAAGCACTGAACAAACTAGGTTTATTAAGTTCATGCTTGTGTAGGGCTGGGGAAGAGGTTTGGGATGTGTTGTGACTGTGAGAGTCATGAAAACATTGTCTAAAACTAGACTGTGATGATAGTTGCACAACTTTGAGTATCCTGAAACCCCCTTAATTGTACACTTTGATGAATGAATTTTATGGTATGTGAGTTATCTCAAAGTCATTTTTTTTAAAAGGTCATGCTTAGAGAAACAGATGCTCTTGTTACAGTCCTTCATCTTCCTTTGGCTCTTCCTACAAAACAATAGACCTGGAAGGTTCTTTAGAAAGTTTCACATCCACTATGTCGAGTTTATATCCAGGGAAGAGGAAGCCAGAAGAGAGAAGTGACTCCTCCAGGGACCTCCGCATTGGGACTGGATTTTCTGGTTTCCATTCCAAAGCTCTTTCTGCACTGCTCTAAAGCAGGTCCCTTGTATGCCTGGATGTTCTTCGTTGGGGCTGGGGATGCTTTTGTTTGAAAAGATCCAGTTGGCAGCAAAGAATGGTGCCAGGTAGAAAGCTTCTTTATGTTCCCTCCCTCACATCATCATGGCTGGGTTCTGGTAGTTTCACTGTTGAGCCATTGAGGCCCCATGTAATTGGGGTCTGGGTGTGGTTTCTTTCCTTTCTCTGTCTTAGAAGAACAGCCATATGTCTCAGTGTGACACCTGTCCTGTTTCCTGCCCCAAGAGCCCACACCGGCTGGTTGGGCTGATCTAGAGGCCTCCGCTCTTCTGTGCTCATGTGTTGACATCTTATGGCAATCACAGCTGCTTTCCATGCAGTGGACAGTGACTGCTGGGAAATGTGTGGCTCCGTTAACGGGTGACAGAGTTCTCTCCATCATATTATGTTCATTCTGAGGCAAGTGGCAAGCAGGAGGCCTAGCGCATGCTAGGGATTTCAAGGCAGTTCTTTGCAAAAGGTTCTCATTAAGGGCTTCCCAGAAACAGGAGGCCATATTTCAGCTTCCAGCTCTCTTACCAGAGCCAAGCTGTCGTGGAAAAGCCTTTCCTTGTGATTGGAAAAATATGTATTATGTATGTGGCTGTTGGCAGCTGGAGACTAATCCCGAATTCATCCATCCTGAATTGATTAGCTGTGGGAGGAGGGTGGGTGACAGGCCATCAAGGTGTTTTCCAGTGGTCCCTTACAACTTTTGTTTGGAGCAGGACAAAGAACTGCAGACTTGTGAAACTGGCCTTGAGTTCATCATCACCGTGTGAGATTTCTCTTGCTTTTAAACATGGCAAATAGCAACATCTCTCCACGTTTGGTTTATCTGAAGAGAGAGATGTGTTTTCTGGAATCTGTGCCAGTGCTCCGGCATTTATGGGAACGCCCATTCTGTGGCACTGAGTGGGAAAGCAAGGGGTTCCAGTGTGCTAACTGGGTGACAGCACAGGCAGGGGTCAGTGTGGCTGCGCTGACAACTGGAAGGGGAGGGGAAGCCGGGGTCATTGGTGTTTTGTTAGCTTTTCTTTTGTGCAAAGCAGATGCTGTTTAACTGTTCCTTTTCATTTTGACTAATAGGAGGTGGACTCCCAGAGTTCAAAACGCCTGTAAGAACTTTCTACTCAACTCTTCCATATTTCAAACTAGGAAAAAAACCTCAGAGGGGATCTTCTTGTCCAAGGCCGCAGAGCCAGCTCTCTGCAGGGTCGCTGTGCATCGTAAAAAACAAAAAACAAAAACAGCCTCTACCTCTTTGGCTGAGCCTGTGACTTTTTTTCAAAATCACTTTTAGCATGTCAAAGAGAAGACTCCTCTCCTTGTCGAAGTCAGCCTGATGGCAGCCGAGCACTTCACAGACCTTCGGGAGTAGGGTAAGGAAAGGTCTAGAGTGTCCAAAACGGATGCTGTGCTTTTCCCGGTTGGCCCTTGGCCATTATTTGCTGATGAAATGGAAGATCAAGAGACAGCCCTTCTGTAATAGAGCCTGCCCTCCAGATATGTACAATTTGGAGAATCCAGTTATCAGTGAGGAAGAAACAGGTGCTATTTGTGCTGGGCAGTGTGATCTCATTCAAGCTGACCAATCACCTGGATGTGGATGTAGATAGGGAAGAAAAATGTTATTTTTCTCTATTTTATAGATGCAACTAAGGCTTAGGCAGCTGAAGTCCTTTCGAAGTCCTCATCAGGAGTAAGGCCAAGACTTTGATTTTCTGAGTATTTTTCCCTCTATTCCTTTGCTTTTATTCCCTGTAATGATGAAAAAGAATGTAAGTGCTGTTAAGGGGAACAGGGAATTTAGAAAGATGAGGTATGAAGAAGACATCTGGGGACTTCTGTAGAGAAACAGGGACAGCCAGCAGCCCATATGTCCATTGGAAGCGGCCATTAGAAAAGGGCTGAAAGATGGAGGACAGCAGTGGAGAGGCAGATAGCTGACAGGGCTGATGGAATGGAACTTGTGGTAGAGTTTCTTGTGTCACCAAACTGTGCTCTTCTGTGAAGGCTGCTGCAGACAAGACAGTGCAGACCAAATCATGGGTTTTTCGAGGAGAATTCTCTGAAGCCAAAGGAAGTAGTTAAAGAATGGGGGTATCTTCATGTTAGTGATAGGGAAGGGGGTGACCCTGGGCCTTCTTCATGACATCTTTAGGATAGACAGTAAAAGTCAACATTGGAAATTAGTTAATAAAGAAGAAGAATAGGGGCATATTTGAATAGGCCACTTCTCGAAGTTTCATTCGGGGTGGGGACATTATTATCCTGAGTTATCTGAATGTTGTTGTAGGTCTAATACACATCTCGTTTGTATGTTTCCATTGATACCATGTGTGACAATGCTTCGAAAAGTCACAGAAGTGTAACATCTTAATATTTCTCAGTTTTCCAGATTGACCTGTGATTTAATTTGATCTTTCCAACAGCCCTAGGTGCTAGTGAGGCGGCGTACTCTTGGTACTCCTGTTATACACATGAAGTCACCAAGGACAGATAATGGTCTCCCAGTTTTACAGGCAAGGGAATTGAAATTCAGAGAAGTTAAGTGATTTGCTCAGTTACTCAGCTCATATATGGAAAATTGGGGTCCAAATCCAGATCTGAGTCCTATGCCTACAGATTTTCTAGCATATTCTGATGTATTCTCTATAGAAGGGGGATAGTGATTGTCCCTTGCAGTGTAGGTTTAGGAAGCCTATGTCTTGGCTTCTCTGTATGGTCCCTTGCCATGTTAGTTACCTGATTATTCCTCATGTCTGTCCCAGTTCTGGCCTGGCTTTGTACCCAATCCTCTCCTGTTCCTTGACTTGGCCCCCTCCACATCATCTCGTGTAGCCCATTCATCATATCATTCATTTTCCTCAGCGTCACCTGTTGACAGCTGCCATCTCTTTCCCTCCAGAACTCTAGGAAGCCCCCTCGAAGACCTTGCCTTACTGTGCTTCATTTTTGTGCCTAGCCACCTGTCTCTGCTCTGATGACTCACCTGCCATCCTCTAAATTATGATTACTAGCCTTTTTGATCCTGTCAGGCCACAAGTTACCCAGCCCCCATTCAAAGGAGCTCACAAATACAGGTGTGCCATGGCGAATATTAGGACCAATCCTGTCTTGTCCTTGTGCCTTTAGTCAGCCTCTGTTGCTGTGGCACTCTGTGAATAATTGCCATGTTTCTTAGGCAGAGCCCATTATACAGATCTCCCTTGCACAGGCCACGTGGCCCACGTCATCTTGTCAAGTCGAATGAGTTCAGCAGGATCTGACACACTGAAGCATTGAACTGGCTACTAGGCAGGAGGTAGTTGCTTAGCAGTTCTTCTCCCCGGGGAGAGTTTTGTTTTTTCTTCAGGTAATGGTCTCACCATCAAGGACTTATTAGCCTTTCCTAAAGAGCGACCTTCCAGAAGCTTCCAGGCCTTCTGATGGCTGCCGGCCCATTGTGGCTTTGATGTTTCTTATGGGTTACTCTCTTAGTTCCTGCGTCAGGCAGCAGTTAATAACATCACGTTTAACTACAAATGTGACGTTTAATGACAGGCATCACATTGGCACAGCAGAGAAGGTAGAGCTCTATTGGACCAGCAAAGACTTTTATTTTCTAATGGTGACAAGTAGGGGTAAGTGGAATAGGGTTTATTTTGAAGTGTTTGTAGCATCTAACTTTAAGAATAAATGATTGAGGGAAATGTTCTAGCTTGGAACCTTTGCTCTTTGCTCCTTCTCAGGAGCCCTGGGTAGAAGGGAGAGGACATAAGGGATAGTAACTTGATTTCTCAAAGATGTCTCCTTGCTCTGCATACTATGGCACATGGACCAAATCCTGCCCATGGACCAAATCTTGTTGTCGTCAATAACACCTGACTTCATAAGTAACATTTTATTAACACATAGCCACACACATTTGTTTACATGTTATCTATGGCTGCTGTTGTGCTAAATTGGCATAGCTGGGCAGAACGGCCCTCAAGGACAAAACTGTGCAACATTAATTGGCTCTTGTTGCATAGGGTAAGACATGGAGTTTCCTGAGTGTTCCTTGGACCTTCTCGTTTTTGTCCAGCGTCAGCTGGGTTTGTGTGAGAGGTATGCAAAGAAGTGGTTTTGAAAATAGCCTTCTTCCTCTTTTATAACAAGGACTTAGGATCTGTACAGTGCCCTTAAATGTTTTCCTGTTTGAATGGGCAAAGTCTTTACCATCAGCAAGGAACCCCTGGTGCCTAGCCCAGCACCTGACACAGTCTTGGCTCTGGTCTCAGGAAGCCATCATCCAGGGGTTCTGCTTTCCCCAAGACCCCATCAGAAACATGTTATTTCTCTAGTTCACCCTTTTTGATTGTCTTTCTGCATATGGGCACAAAGCCAGTTCCTCTTTTCCATTATAGAGAGTCATTGGGATATTTTACAAAGCCACTGAGTTCTTTGCATACATTTATTGCTTTTAAATTTTGAGCTGGTATATTAAGCCTTAAGGTGTATGGCATATTCAGTCATCTATGGCTCTGCTGGAAGGGAAACCCATGATTTCTGATCTATTATTTGTCATAAGATAACAGGAACCTTTTTTTGTTCCTTGACAGATTAAGTTTCTTTGGGATGGGCACCACAAAAGTCACAACAGGGAACGTTGCCTAGTCAGGCTTTCTCCAGCTTGTCAGATAATATTTCACTGAGGTTTAAAGAAACCAAATATCATGAACAGGTGTACCTCTCAGCTTTCCTGATTCTTATTGTGATTTTGGTGTTTTGATAGGATTATTTTGGTATGATTTAACAGGAATTTTAAAAGTATTGCAGTTGCTAGATGCTATTTCATGTGATTTGTGCTGTCTTTACCAAAATGAAGCAATCTGGCCTCTGAAGTCCAGTTTTAGAGAATAACTAACTACAGGTTCCCGTATGTAAGCAAGGCAGAGAATCAGAATTATAGTGTTGGAAGGGGCCCTGGGGGAGGGCATGCAGTCAACGCCTGTGTTTTCCAGCCTCTAGAATCAGGCAGGATATAACTTTTGGACCCCAGGGCTTTAATTAAATCTCCTATTATATCTTGCAATCTCACCTGAAGAGCACTTAGGACTAAAGCGGTTAAAAAGTCTTGTTTGAAGTGATGTTACTGAGCTCAGGTCTCGGCATATTCTCTCTCTAGGAAATCAAGCTCATCAGTGAGGAATGACATGGCGTAGGACAGTGGCATATTGTGGCAGTTAGTATTGGCGTTGCAGACACATAGGACCATGATTATAATTCCTGACTGGTTGAGTGGCATTTTGCAAGCCACCAGCCTCTTAAAGTCTCAGTTTCCTCAACTAAAAATGGAGATGCCAGTGCCAACCATGGTCATTGAGTGTATTAATGAAATAACGTATTTACAAGTTACATGTTCTTAATAAATGTTAGCCTCTGCTGTCTAAGTGTATATTTAAGGAACATATTTATGGCAGTACTTGTGCCATGAATAAACTTAAAATGTAGTAACTGACAACTTGGTTGGAGTTAGGATGTGGATCATTCCTTGAGAATTCCAGAATCATTTTACAAAGAGAAAAGCAAAGGTCCGTGAGTCATATTGCTTTCCGTCACACAGCCTTGTAGGAACCCCCATGACAGTGAATAGGGACTGGTCAGAAAGCCTTCTGCGATAGCACATTAAAGCAACTTCATGATATGGCCACTGGGAAACAGTGAGGTTCCACCAGAAATTAAAAATAGTACTACCATGTGATCCAGCACTCCCATCTGGGTATATAGCCAAAGAAAATAAAATCATTTTCTCAAAAAAGAAAAAAAAAAACTTCACTCACACAGAAGGTATCAGTGTGCCCAGCCTTGTGGTCTCCTTTTCTGTCATAACCATTTGGGAAATATTAGCATTGTCATTCTTTCGTTTTTTATTGGTTCGTTGGCATTACTACTTGGGGTGCCCTTGCCTGTGGTCTTGACACACTCTCTAGGTTCAGTTCAGGCGCCTTACATAGTACCTGACTCTCAGTATTCTCTGAATATTTTGTTTCAATGAGTAATGAGATCTTATTTACAGGCAGATAAATTGAGACCCAGAACAGTTAGATGCCTTTTCCAAGGGTGAAGTCAGAGAGACCATGTCCTCATCTGTAGTAGAAGCTGGTCCCCTGCCTTGTTCTTACACAGATTCTTTCCTTAACAGTCTTCTTTTCTCTTGCCTCATGCATATTGTACACTATGTTGTAGAGAGACTTCTTTCCCCCATAAGAGCTGGTGATTTGATTCTCCCCAAAATGAGAAGAGTGGGCTAAAATGCAATCAGAGTGCCATATGGCAATTCACAGTACACTGTCTTATCTAGGATTTCATAGTTGTTGAAATTGCAGCAAATGGGGAGACCCAATGTTTGTCTGCATCAGAACTGAGGTTGAACACACAGGGGCCTGGGCGGGGAGGTAGAGGAGAATGAGTGGCCATAGCATGGCTTTTATAGGCAGATGGCTTTGAAGACAGCACAGTAGTAGTTGATGTGCGGGTGTGGGTGTAGAAGGTATGTCTCTATCTACAGCCCTGAATCCTGGACTCTTCCTGCATTCCCGAGGAACTTGCATTAATTAACATCGATCATTCTGATAGACAAAGCCACAGGGCAGGGCTAATGTGCATTAATGGAGCTGAGTGTAAAATCTTGGCTCCAATATACAGATCCCCTCTGTCTCTAGAAAGCTGGCCTCTTTCTGAACTTCTCACTGTGCCCCAGTTTTGCAGATGTGATTTAGTAAGCCCAGAAGAAATACATAAACAGGGTCTGTTGAGCACCGGGCCTGAACATGTTGGATAAGAATCATCTCACATACATGGCGGGCTGTTTGGCGTGTTTGTCTTTCCTCTCCCACGGCTTCCTGTCTGGCTTGGAGTCCCCGTAGCAGTGCTTTGTGATGGTCTGGAGCCTTGGCCAGAGTGGGAGTGGGACCTGGGAATTCTGGTTCCCAATCTGACACATGGACTGCCTTCAGATGCTTCTGGAACTTGATAAATGAAGAAAGGCTTAAAGAATTGATACTGGGCAATAAAACGAACACTGTCACATGGAAAGCCAGGCTAACTTTCTTTCTCCTGTTTTAGACAAGTTCTTCTCAGTTTCTAAAATTGCCTTCTCCTCTACGGCCATGCCACCCTGAATAATCCCGATGTCTGATCTTGGAAGCTAAGCAGTGTTGGGCCTGGTTAGTACTTGAATGGGAGACCATCTAGGAAGACCAGGTGCTGGAGGCATAAAAAAAAATAAAAATTAACGAATCATAACCTGACAAGGTCCTTACAATCCGTGAGGTCAATCAAGGGTTGCCTCACATAAAAAAAGAAAAAAAATGCCTTCTGATTCTCAATCCATCTTATGGGGTCAGAAAAGAGGTATGCTTAAAAGAGTGTGAGAAATAATTTTAAGTCTATTTTTAATTGTGCTAGAATATATATGATACGATTTACCTTAGCTGCCATTTTTAAGTGTCCAGTTCACTGGTGTTGAATGCATTCACATGGTTTAAGCTTTGCTCTCTTAGCAACTTTCAAATATGTGACACAGTATTATTAACTACAGTCGCCATGCTGTACATTACCTTCTCATGACTTATTTATTTCATAACTGGAAGTTTGTACCTTTTAACCTTCTTCGCCCACCTTGCCCACATCCGACGCCCCTTCTCTGGCAGCTACCAATCTGTCATCTATATCTGTGAGCTTCTTTTGTTTTTGTTTATTTAGATTCCACATAAGTGAGATCATAAGTGAGATCATATGATATTTGCCTTTCTCTCTCTGACTTATTTCACTCAGCACAGTGTCGTCGATGTCCATCCATATTATCACAAATGGCAAGATTTCATTCTTTTTTATTGCTGAATAGCATCCCATTGTGCGTATGTGTGCATGTATCACATCTTCATTCATTGATGGACACTTAGGTTGTTAAAATATCTTGGCTACTATAAATAATGATACAGTGAACATGGGGATACAGATATCTTTTCAAATTTGTGTTTTCTTCTTTAGATAAATACTCAGAAGTGGAATGACTGGATCATCCGATGGTTCTATTTAAAATTTTTGAGGAGACTTCGTACTGTTTTCCATACTGGATGCACCAATTTACATTTCTACCAACAGTGCGTGAGGGTTCCCTGTTTTCCACATCCTTGCCAATGCTTATTGTTTCTTGTCTTTTTGATAATGGGCATTCTAACATGTGTTAGGTGATGTCTACTTGTGGTTTTGATTTGCATTTCCCTGATGATTAGTGATGTTGAGCATCTTTTCATGCACCTGTTGTCCATCTATATGTTCTTTTTGGAAAAAAAGACTATTCAAATCCTTTGCCCATTTATCAAAAGGGTTGTTGCTGTTGTTGTTGTTGTTGTTGTTGTTTTGCTGTAGATTTATATAATTTCTTTATATATTTTGGATATTAATCTTTTATCAGATACATGATGTGCAACTATTTTCTCCCATTCAGTAGGTTGCCTTTTCATTTTTGTTGATGATTTTCTTTGCTGTGTAGAAGCTTTTTAGTTTGATGGAGTCCCCCTTGTTTATTGTTGCTTTTGTTGCCTTTGCTTTTGTAGTCAGATCCAAAAAATTTTCACCACAGCTGATGTCAAGGAGCTTGGTAACACCTGTGTTTTCTTCTAGGAGTTTTTTGGTTTCACGTCTTACATCCAAGTCTTTAATCCGTCTTAAGTTAATTTGTGTATGTGCTTTAAGAAAGTGGTACAGTTTCATTTTTTGCATGCATCTATCCAGTTTTCCCAACACCATTTATTGAAGAGAATGTCCTTTCCCCATTGTATATTCTTGCCAATTATGTTGTAAATTAATTGACCATGTATACATGGATTTATTTGTGGTCTCTGTATTCTGTTCTATTGATATATGTGTCTGTTTTTATGCTAGTACCACGCTATTATGATTATCATAGCCTTGTAATGTAGTTTGATATCAGCTAGCATGTACGTTTGTTCTTTCTCAAGATTACTTTGGTTATTTGGCATCTTCTGTGTTTCTGTACAAATTTCTGTTCTATTTCTATGAAAAATGCCATTTATATTTTGATAGGGATTGCATTAAATCAGTATATTGCTTTGGGTACTGTGGACATTTTAATAATATTATTCTAATTTATGAAAATTGAATATCTTCTCATTATTTCTGATGTCTTCAATTTCTTGCATCAGTGTTTTATAGTTTTCAGTGTACAGGTCTTTTACCTACTGGGTTAAATTTACTTCTAGGTATTTTTTTTCATTTTGATATGATTGTAAGTGATATTTTTTCCTTAAACTCTCTTTCTGGTAGTTTTTTTTTTTTTTAGCATATAGAAACATAACAGATTTTTGTATCTTGATTTTAGATCCTGAAAGTTTACTGAATTCATTTATTAGTTCTAATAGTTTTAGGAGGAGTCTTCGGAGGTTTTTATACATACAATCATATTATCTGCAAGTAGTAACAGTTTTGCTTCTTCCTCTCCAATTTGAATGCCTTTTATTATTTTTTACTTGTCCAATTATTTTAAGACTTCTGATACTATTTTGAAGGAAAGTGATGAGTGTGGCATCCTCCTCTTGTTTCTGATCTTAGAGAAAAAGGTCACCATTGAATATGATGTTAGCAGTGGGCTTGTCATAAATGGCTTTGATTATATTGAGGTGTGTTCCTTCTAATACCCACCTCTGTTGAGAGTTTTTATTATAAATGGATGTTGATTTTTCTCAAATGCTTCTGCATCAGTTGAGAAGATCATGTGATTTTTATCTTTCATTTTGTTAATGTGCTGTATCACATCGACTGATTTGCAGATGTTGAACCATCCTGGAATAAATCCCACTTGATCATGGTATGTGTGTCTTTTATATGTTGTTGAATTCAGTTTGCTAGTATTTTGTTGAGGATTTTTTGCATCTATGTTCATCAGTGATATTGGCCTGTAATTTTCTCTTTTTAGTGACATCTTTTTTTTGTGTGTGTGTGTCAGGATAATGCTGGCCTCAGAAAATGAGTTTGGAAGTATTCCTTCCTCTTCAATTTTTTAGAAGAGATTGAGAAGAATTGGTAATAATTTTTCTTTGAATGTTTTGTAGAATTCACCCATGAAGATGTCTGGTCCTAGACTTTCGTTGGGAGTTTTTTGATTGATTCAGTCTCTTTACTAGTAATCAGTCTCATATTTTCTATTTCCTCATGATTCTGTCTTGGGGGATTGTATATTTCTCAGAATTTATCCATTTCTTTTAGATCGTTCTATTTGTTGGGGTGTAATGGTTCGTAGTTGTCTCTTATGATCCTTTGTATTTCTGTAGTATCAGTTGTAATATCTTCTTTCATTTATTTTAGCCCTATTTTTCACTTTGTAAGTCTAGCTAAATTTGTCAATTTTGTTTATCTTTTCAAAAGAAGATCTTGATTTCATTGATCTTTTCTATTGTCTTTTTAGTTTCTATTTTATTTATTTCTGCTCTTATCTTTGTTATTTCCTTCTCTCTACTAACTTTGGGATTTGTTTGATCTTTTCCTAGCTCCTTCAGGTGTAAAGATAGATTATTTATTTGAGATTATTTTTTGTTTCTCAAGGTAGGCCTGTGTCACTATAAACTTCCCCTTAGAACAGCTACTATGTTCCAGATGGAAGTACTAAGGCTTAAGATATGATCAAGGCAATCTATTCATATATGTGATAGGACACAGGATTTAAATCTTGTCTTTTGACTAAAGCTTTTGGCTTTTTCACATCTCCCACATGAGTATGGTTACTATGCTTTGTGTTTTACAATTCTTGAGAGGAGACAGGGCAGTCATGCATCATTACCCCCATTTTACCATCTGAGGACACTGAACTGAAGATGCCAGGTGACTTGCCCAGGAGCCACATGATGCTAGAACTCAGGTCTATTGATTTCTAAACCATTAATTATTTTAAAAAATTGTTTATTTTTCAAGTACTTTCAAACCTATAGGGAAGTTTCAAAAATAGTACAAGAACAGTCTAGCCTTCCCTCACATTCACTGACTGTTGACATTTTTCTACACTAGCCTTGTTCTGTCCCTGATTTTTTTACATATTATTTTTTTCTGAACCCTTTGAGACTACATTGCATACATCATGACCCATTTTCTTGGATCTTTCAGAGTGTATTTCCCAATAACAGGGTTCTTTATTACATACTCATAGTTCACCTGTCAAATCAGGATATTTAACACTGATATGATACTATTAATATATAAAGTCCATATTCCGATTTTTCTCATTGTCCCAATAATGTCCTTTATAGCTATTTGTTTTCTGGTTCAGAAACCAGTCTGGATTTATGAATCATATTTAATTATCATTGGACCAGTACTCTTTATATAATAGCCTATTGCTGCTTCCTTCCCTTAGCTTACTATTTCTTAAAACTTTACGCAGTATCTTGTGGATGAAAGATGTACATAAATGAGTTACAAGACAAAAATGGGAATGTGGACACTGTCTTTCCTTTACACTCACCTCAGGTTGCTTGCACGCTCTGTGAAACCACCTACCACAAGACCTGAAGAAGCTTATTCTGCAGCAGCTTCTCCTTCCCATGGTGTGGGGATTTGGGCCCCTCCCAGCCTTCTGCTGACATCTAGAAAATTCCAGGTGTGCACAGGTCTGCGCTCAGCTATAATACAGGTGTGTGGCTGTGCCAGGGTAGAGAGGAAAATAATCTCAGAAACTGTAAAGAGCAGAACTGGATAAGCAAATGCTGTACATTTATGTAGCACTTTATTATGTCAAAGTAAATAATATGCATCACTTCTATGATTATGTTTGCATATCATGCCAATTCTTTGAAATAGACATGGTTGTTGTCATTCTCTGTCATATACTGCTTTACAGATAAAGAAGTAATGTGACTTAAATATACAAAGTTACCCAGTTGTAAAGCTGAGACTTCAATCTGAGTCTTCTGACTCTGCATCCAGTATCTCAGTGGTCCCTAACCATTTTGGCACCAGAGGCCGGTACTCCTATGAAAATCTAATGCTGGATGATCTGAGGTGGAGCTGAGGCGGTGATGCTAGCGCTGAGGAGCAGCAGCAAATCCAGATGAAGCTTTGCTAGCTTAGCCACTCCTCACCTCCTGCTCTGCAGCCCAGTTCCTAACAGGCCATGGACTAGTACTGATCTGCAGCCTGGGGGTTGGAGACCCCTGCAGTATCTCATTTCACCTTTATTCCTCTACTTTTGTCATCCTTCCAGAGCACATCGGACATGATCGTGACACTTCTCTTTTATATTTAACTAATTAATTAAATTTATTAAGGTAGCACTGGTTACTAGCATGATGTAATTTTCAGGTGTATAAGATTGTAATTTGACACCTGTGTACTCTCTTGTGTGGTAACCATCCAATGTCTAGTTTCCTTATGTCACCGCATATTTGACCATTTTTCCCCATTTCACCCGCTCCCCACCCCCTTTCACCTCTGGTAACCACCATCCCATTGTCTGTATCTATGAGTTTGTTTTTGTTTTGTTTGTTTGTTTGTTTGTTACTTTTTTGTGTTAGATTTCACATACAAATGAAATCATATCATTTTTGGCTTTTTCTATCTGACTTATTTTACTTGGCATAATACTCTCAAAATCCATCCATGTCATTGCAAATAGTAGTGTTTCGTCTTTCTTATGGCTGAGTAGTATTCCATCATTTATACGTGCACCTATAAACATTTATCCAGTCACCTGTCATGGACAGTTGGGTCGTTTCCATGTCTTGGCTGTTGTAAATAATGTACTTCTCTTTTAGAATTTCCGTGGGACTGCTGTCCCTCTTGTTCCAGAAATGCCCCGCCCAAGAAGCAGTATGCTTGGTACAGAATGTGACTCCATAGGATCAGAATGGTACCTCAGTTGAGACTCATTACTGCTCCTGTGCCTTGTTTGAATGAGTAGCACATACCAACTGGCACAGCTCTGTGAGTCTCCACAGAACCGGGTCAGTGATAGGGAACTGTCTTTTTTAGACTTAAAAGGAACAATTGGTCTTTGATTTAGTTGTTGAGCACTGAGCTCACCACATTAGATATGTGCAGATTTGAAGCAGATATCATTTCAACATCTGCACTACCAAAAGAACACACAGTTACAGACACACGGGAAATTGCTGATCTGTAGGGAAGAGTGACAGTTAAAAAAAGACATAATTTTTGTATTTCGGTTTCCATCAGGATTTGATGATTTTAGATTTGGGTTTTAATTTATGTGGTGCCCTTTTGCCTTTTAAGGGTCATCTCTCTATTCTCTTCTGCTAAATACACTGAAAGGCACTTGACACTGTTTCTGTATCTGGGCTCTGAAGTTGGTGGTGTGAAAGTGTCTAAGACAAGCTCCCAAAGCTATAGATTCCTGAATAAATTGTGTCCTGCTGGCGTCGCAGACTTGAGCTATTCCACAGCTGTGCTTCTTCCTAAGCAGCACATGGTGACAGTGGCAGCTGGGCCTGTATCTTAATTCTCTGTCTTTGGCTTTATTTCCTTCATCATCTTCTCACTTCACCCACTGGTGATTTAGTGCTGGCCTGTTCAACTTCCTGTCTTCTAGGCAGGCTACCAAAATGTTGAATCTTTACTTCAGATACTTCTGTATTATTAAATTCTCTATTAGGAATTTTGTGGAAACTCCCCCCCCAATTTTTGTTTATATTTTAATGTGTGAGTATGTGCTAATATGTGTTTGTTTTTTTTCAGGGATCAAGTCCATAGTGTTCATTGAATTTTTCAATTTTAAAATCTACTGGTCATATGTGCAACCTGTCTTGGCCCTTTTTGTTATGAAAATGTGTAGAACGACTTGCAAACCTGATCTGACAGGCACTCCTGTGAATATCTTCTCAGGGCTTGTTTTTTTTGGGTCCTCATTCTTGGTGGAGTACTAACTCATACTGGGCAACAGATTTCTTTACACCTGGGGTTTAGTGATTTGATTTCTACTGACATTCAGTCATCATTTACTTTGCCATTCTGAGTCAAAACCAAGCTAAGCATTTTCCCCACGGCCGGCTGACTTCCTTATTTTGGTTAATGGTATCCTCAGCCTGCCAGCTGGCCAGACTTGAGGCCTCAAAGACAGCTTTTCTTTCCTTCCTTCCTTCCTTCCTTCCTTCCTTCCTTCCTTCCTTCCTTCCTTCCTTCCTTCCTCTTCCCTCTCTTTCTCTCTCCTCCATGACCCTCATATTTAATAAATGGCCAGGTTTGGTTGGCTAACCTTCAGCAGTGTCTTTGGCATTTATCTCCACCTTTCTCTTACCCTTCTCTCTGCTGCATTTCAAATCCTTTTTACTTTTTGCCCAAGCGAAAACTGGTCCCCAACTGTTTCTCTCTTTTCCCTTTAGTGTGTCCTATACTGATTCCAGATGAA
Organism: Cynopterus sphinx; assembly: GCA_030015415.1. Taxonomy (NCBI): domain Eukaryota; kingdom Metazoa; phylum Chordata; class Mammalia; order Chiroptera; family Pteropodidae; genus Cynopterus; species Cynopterus sphinx. Next base: position 80,096,312 of record CM057388.1, read on the forward strand.
CTGTTCCAACAAAGCACCCATCATGCCCCTTCCTTTTCAGAAACATTAAGCATCTGCTCATACTGTGAACTTCTTAAAAAAAGAATGTTCACACTGACCTTCAGTGTCTTCCAGATTATGTGCCCAGCTTTCAGTTCCAGCCTAGTCTCTGGCTACCTCCATTTGTATCCTGTTTTCAAGCTAAATTGGGCTCCTCACTGTTCTCCAAACCCATGCCTAGCTCTGTTTACCTCAGTCCTTTTTGCTCAGGCATCTTTTTTTCTGGGATGTGCTTGCCAAATCTGTTTGTTGCAATCCTTCCATCTTGTGAGGACCATCTCAAATCTCACTTCTCCTTGTTTCCCCCCCAGGGCCTCCCCATTGAATGTGGTTTCTTCCTCATGTGAACTTTCATGGGACTATCTGTGTCTCATGATGCTTGTATGGTCCTTGATATTGTAGGTATTTATAAACTTGTTTTCAGTGCTATATTGGACACTGTCCTTAGAAGACAAGAATTGTTTTTGAAATAATTTGTATATTACTAAACAGTGTGACTCATAGAGCCTTGCGTGTACCTAGCTTTCAGAAAGTATTTGTGAAACTGAGTAGTTTTTTTAAGTTTCTTTGTAGTTCCAGACACATATGCCACCTTCTCAGAATTACTACTCTTCACATTAGTGCTCATGTATATGTTGTTTATAGCATATTTGTCATTAAGTTATCTATATTTGTGAATATCTTTTTCTGTTCTTGGGAGAGGGATTGGTTCTGATTCATCTTTCTGTATCCCATGCCATTTAGCACAGCACCCGGCTCATGGTAAACATGGAGTGACTATCAAATTGAATAACTCTCTCAATGTAATTATCCTTCAGTTTCTATTTTTTTACCCTTCTTTTCAATGAAGGTACTCTTGTGACCAATCAACCGCACCCATAAGGTAATTAGTATACAGAGCATCTTCTCTCCAAAATATTTGAGACCCACACTAAGAACTTTTCTTTGTCACTGTCATAAATGTTGACATTCCTCTGTCTACTATAAAGCAGGAGCTGTATAAGCACATCTGGAGTGGAGGTTGTGTGCAGTAGTGGAAGTTGATGGCATTAAAGAATCCTGTTTGTGAATCTAGCAGTAACAATCGGTGATAGCATGTTATCAGTGAGGATGGCCTACGTTATGCTGCAGTATCCGACAACCTCCAAAATATCAGTGGCTTATAACAACAAAGGCCTATTTCTTTTCATGATGTGTATCCATGGAGGTTTGGCCAGGTGTTCTGCTTATCATAGATGCTAAGAGTCTGAGGCGGATGGAGTGCCATTCTCTTGATCACTGGGGAGGGGGGAAAAGAATCTGAGAGTTTGTTCTCTGGCCCTTAAAGCTTCTACTAGAAATGACACAGATCACTTCTACTCATATTATGGTGGCAAAGTAAGTCACATGGTCATAGCTGCCTTGAGTGAAGGTGGCGAAGTGTAGCACTACCAGTTGCCTTAAAAGAAGAATCAGCAGTATTTGGTCAACAATGCTAGTGTCTACCACACATGGTAAAGACTTTAGGAAAAGAATATCTTAAAATCCTCATTCAGATGCTTAGGAAGGGTCGGGGGGAGGGATAAGGAAATGCTCTCAACTCAGTCTGAATTTAAGTTGCTAAAAGACACTTTCCAAGCACCTTTCATGCACTGGGCACGGGTATAGTGTGGCAGACAAGACTGTTGTGGACTCTGTCTTCAGGGACCTGACTTATGTGCCAGAGGCAGGTGAAAGCATGTAAGTGGACAAATGAAATAACAGTATGTTGTGTTAAAAATTGTGGGGATGAAGCAGCAGCTGAGAGAATAACAGGGGACTCCCTTTTGGCAATGCACTCAGAAGTCTTCATAGAAGAGGTGACATTTAATTTGAAAACTGAGTGATAAGAAGGCATGAACCACACAGAGATGTGAGCGGACTGGGAGGAACATTCCAGACAGGGAGGACTGTGTGCAAAGACTCTGAGGTTGCATAGAGGTTGATTTTTTGACCCCTTCACGGTCATAAAAGAGGAGCAGCATGTTTGGAAGGTATTGCATAGTCACCCCATCATGCAGGGCCTGGAGGCCAGGTGGTGGTGGGGGCATGTGGTTTCAACCACCAGAGGGTTTTAGAGTAGGAAGAGTCACCTGATGCAATTTTGAATGTACTCTACCTGCACTCTGGATAGTGAATTGAGGATGGGCAAGAACAGACAATGGCACACTGGTTAGGTCGTAGTTGCAGGAGGACAGACATGATTGATGGTGACGGCATAGATTATGGTGGAGATGGAGAAAAGGGTATTAGAGAAATATTGATGAGTTCAAATCAATGGGATTTCATGATGGGTTGATATATGGAAGATGAGAAAGAGGGCAATGTCATGGATGACAGCTGGTTTCTAGGTGGATGGTGGCTGTTCTCTGAGGTGGCGAGTCCTGGAGAGAAGCAGTTTTGCAGGGAAGATTGGGAATTACCTTTTATATATGCCAATGGTCTTTCTGACTCATAGTCCGAAGGACCACACTGTCCCTCAGTTAGGGCTTTAGGTCTCTGACACTGTGTAAATGTGATCCTCATTCATTGCTGGGGGACCAAGGCAAGTGACTTCTTTATAAGGCTGACAGCCCTCTGTTCCTGTATTTTTTTTTTCACCGTTAAATGCATCATCACTGCAGAAGTGGAACACACAGAAGGGGCTGGAGAACATTTTTGTGGGTTTGAAAATTTCGAGTGAAAAATGTGTTGTGCTGAAATCTTTGGAAACTGTTTCATAGGGTTATCATTGCTGCAGCTGGAATCCATTATCGGAGCAGGAGATGAAAGTCCAAACATCTAAAGATCTCTTGAGCACTGTGGCACTGGGGACAAGGGTCATCTTTGGGTGGACCAATCTTGCGTTGGACACAGTGTAGGTTGAAGAAGAGGCACACACACATAGTCATGAGTGACTGTAAAAGCATCTCCTAAAAAGACTAGCAAATAAAAGTTAATGAATGGAGGTGGAGAGAGAAGGCAGGAGGCAACATAAGATCAGAGTCGGTTTCAGTTTCTGAGCAGCATGTGCCCCCAACTGATGGTTTTCCTGCAGATGCCCTGATTTTGAAACAGCCGGCCCCTCAGTCTTTCTTTGAAGATGCCTCCACAACCCCAAGCATGATCACGAAGTTACCCTTTTGCTCATGTGAGGGAGTGAAAGTAGCCTGATCTGAGAAGAGGAAAAAGTAGCAAGGAAGAAGGATGCTAGAGGCGCCAGTGCTAAAAGGAGGAGGGTGGTGATGAGGCAAAATGGCCAGGGAATAAGAAAAGGTTAACCAACTAACGGAGAGAAAAAGCCAAAAGACACAGACTTTGCAGGCTGTATTGAGGCCACAGTGTGGAAGTGGATTCATCAACCTGGGAATTGCAGGCTCACAATAAACTGTAATTGGCTTCCTTAATGAGCCCAGGGGATGGGGGAATGGAAGGATGGGGGGACAGTGGGACGGGGGGCCAGGGGATGGGAATGCCTATTTAGTGTATTTGAATGGGAATCTTTCAGCAAACACCTGTGGACCCTAGTTTATAGCCACTCAGAAGTTAGGAGAAGGAAAAGGTTGTCAACTTTGCTATGGTTTTTATCTAAATAGAACTTACATTGCAGGCCGAGAGGAGATGAAAGAAATCTGGGTGAACTGTGCTGGAGGCTGTTCCAACACGGCTGTCGCTAAGCAGGCCTGGTCCTTCTCCCAAGGGAAGAGCCGCTTGCCGTGGGAGGTAGTCTTACCAGCCACTCAGAGAAGATGGGCCGTGGCCCTAGTTATTTGTAGTTTCCCTGAGCCCCTCAGTTCATCATGGCTCTGGCATTTCCTCGCCTCTTTCCTCAAGCCCCAAACAAGGGGAGAAGGTGTGCAGATGCACTCCGTTTCCATGGCCTTGATGCTGGATGGCTGAGTGGGGAGGGCCTGCCTCGCTCTGTCTCAAGGAGCAATAGCCCAGGGCCCCATTGATCTAAATCCTTGAGATGCCTTCAAAGGAAGACCCTATGCTCCACAGGCATCCTTAAATCATCCTGAAATCACCTTCACGTGAAGTGGTGTCAATCAGAATATAAAATGGAAGGAAAGACCTATTTTAATTGCAATAGAAAACAGAAAAAAACTTAAGTATAAACTTAATATGTAAGTTCTTTATGGAGGAAGAAAAACATCACTAAGGAATGCAAAAGAAGGCAAACTAATGGAAAGGCATGCCATGTTCTTAAGTGGATGGAAATATACAAATATCATTACATTGAAGTACATAGGTAAATTAAGCTCAGTTCAAATGGAAATACATTTTTTTTGGTTAAGCTGGTTATAAAAGATCTTTGTGAAAATAAGTGAGCATGAAAACCAGAGAAATCACCAAAGGGGGAGTAGTTAGGGGAGTTTAGTTTTATCAGAGCTTTAAAGTAACACATTACTAAGCTATGGTAGTTAAAACGACGTGATACTGTACGTGATTTTAAGGACAAATCTGTGAAACAGACCAGCAAGTCTAGAAATAGACTGAGATCACATAGAAGTTTCACATCTGATAAAATGCCATTTCACATTTGTTGGGTCACCTTGGGTCAGCCATTTAAGGGAAAACACAAGCTGCATTCATAGCTCATACTCAACACCCAAGTAAATTATAGGTAGATTAACGATATAAATGTAAAAGTAGGGCCATAAAACTTCCAGGAAAAAAGTGGGAGTGTTTAGAAACTAATTTTACAGTATGGAAGGATTTTAAAATATAATTCAAAATTAGGAAGCAGTAAGAGGAAAATGTGATATGTTTGAGATCATGAAACTCAAACTTCTGTATGGAAAAGGAGCATCATGAATAAAGTCAAAAGTCAAATGAGTGACACTCATAAATTGCTGCTGTGGAAATCTCACAGCCTCTGTGGAGGGAGTTTAGTGGTTTAAATAAAAATTAAAATGTATACTTATTGGGGGTGCAGCACTTTGTAAATCATGGATGCCTAACCACTGTGCTATACTCCTGAAACTAATATAAAATAATATTGAATGTCAACACTGATTGAAAAAAATAATTAATTAAAAAAATAAAAATAAAGCTGACTCACATCTAGAAAAAAAATTTAAAAGTGTGTATTTCAACCTAGGAACTCTACTTTTATTTCTATAGGTGTATACCCAATATATCTATGCATGTGCTAAAAGGTATATGTACAAAGATGAATTACGTTGCCACTGTAACAAATCACCACGAATTTGGTGGCTTAAAACAACACGTAATGACAGTTCCGGAGAGCTGAAGTCTTCAGTCAGTCTCACTGGGCTAAAGTCATGGTTGGTTCCTTTTGGAGGCTCTGAGGGGAGAATGTTCCCTTGCCTTTTCCAGCTTCTAGTGGCCACCTGTATTGCTTGGCTCATGGGCCCATCCTCCATCTTTAAAACAGATCACTACAGTATCTGCTTCTCCCCCATGAACCCACCCGCCTCCCTCTTAAAAGGGCCCTTGTGATTATATTGGGTCCATCCAGGTAATCGGTGGTAATTACCCCATCTTAAGATCCTGCATCACATCTGCAGAATTCCTTTGGTTCTGTTGGGTAAAATATGAACAGATTCTGGGTATTAGGATGTGAACATTTTTTGAGGTCATTATTTAGCTAACTGTAGATGCGTTCTTGCATACTTCATCTGTGGCAGGAACAGAAACAGCTAATGATAATTGCCTCTGGAGAGAGGAACCTGAGGAACTTGGGGACTGAGGGGCAACTGTGACACAAAGGCACTTTACTGTAAGCTCCTTTGTCCTTGTTGTGTCCATGTGTCTGTATTCTCTATTTTTTTTAAATGACATATGCTTATCGTAGAGATTTTAGAAATTACAAAAAGGAGAAAAACATACAAATATTAATCTTAATCCATCCAGACTTGACCATTGTTTATTTTTGGTATATTTCCTTCTATCGTTTTTTTTTTTATATTCAGAATTATATCTGAAGTAGACAGAATAATACCTTTCCAAAGAGGTCCAGACCCTAACCCCTAGAACCTATGAATATGATGCCACACATGTAGATGTGGGCAAGGATCATGACACAGACAGATAACCCTGGATTATCTGTTTGGGCTCACTGTAGTTACACGAATCCTTGTAAGATGGAGTAGAAGGGTCAGAGAGAAAGTGATGAAACGGAAGGAAGAGGTTGAGCAATGCATCCAGGAACCAAGGAGTGTACGCAGCCTTATTGGCTGGAATGGGGAAAGCCTGAGTTTTTGGACTGTGAGAGAACAAGTTCAGTTAAAAGTACTGAATTTATGGTAATTTCTTAGTTTCATTATTTATTTGTCATATTTTCTACACTGTATGTAATATAAGGGCAGTGACCATTTATGTCTTTTTTTTTTCTTTTCAGCTGTATTTAGATAGTGACATTCGTACATTTAACATGTATGTGGTGATTCCATACGTGTATATATTGCAAAATGATAATCATAGTAAGGTTAGTTAGCACCTCCATCTCCTTATAAAATTGCTTTTTTTTTTCTTTTTAGGCAGGGCAACCCTTGGTTGACCTCACAGATTGCAGGGACCTTGTCAGCTTACAATCCCTTATTTTTTTTTATTTTTTACGCCTACAGCACCTGGTCTTCCTAGGTGGTCTCCCAACCAAGTACTAACCAGGCCCAACCCTTCTGAGCTTCTGAGATCAAATGGGACTGGCCTTGTTCATGGCCGTAGACTGCTTTAGTTTTGTGTGTGTGGTCATAACATTTGAGATCGATCTAATGTCTTAAAAACTTTCAAGTGTATAATACAGTGCTGTTCACTGTAGTCACAAGGCTGCACATTACAGCCCCAGGACTTATTCATCTCATAGCAGGAATTTTATAGTCTTCGACCAATATCTCATTTCCCCCAAACCCTGGGAACCACCAATCAACTCTTTCTGAGTTCATCTTTTTTAGATTCCACATTTAAGTGGTAACAGGCACTCTTTGTCTTTCTCTTCCTTATATTTCATTAGCATAATGCCCTCAAAGTCCATCCTCAATGTTACAAAGGGCAGGATATCCTTTTTTATAGCTGAATACTATTCCATTGTTAGTGCGCATGTATCACATTTTCTTTATCCACACAACACTTACTGTTTCCACATCATGACTGTTGTGAATGCACTGAATATGGAGGTGCAAAATCTCTTTGAGATTTTGTTTTTATTTCTTTTGAACAAATACTCAGAAGTGCAGTTGCTGGGTCATAAGATAGTTCCATTTTTAATTTTTTGAGGAACCTCCAGACTATTTTCCATAGCAGCTGCACCCATTTCCAATTCCACCAACAGTGCATGAGAGTTCCCTTTTCTCTGCATCCTTACCAACACTTGTTTTCTGATTTATTGATGACAGCCATTCTGACAGGTATGAGGTGACATCTCATTGTGGTTTTAATTTGCATTTCTCTGATGATTAGTGACTTTGAGCATCTTTTCATATGTCTGTTGGCAATCTGTATGTTCTCTGGAGAAATGTCAATACAGGCCTTCTACTTATGTCTTGAGCACCATTATATTTCCAATGTCTTTTCCATGGTGGGCCCTTAATAACTATTCATTTAATAAATCAGTGACTATACCATAATTTATCTTACCATTTTTAAATTTTAGACATTAAGATTTTCTCAATTTTTTGCCTTTTTTTGGAGGGGTGAAAAAAGATTTATTGTTTCAATTTGGTCAGAGACATGGGAGAGGGCTCCGGGATGGGTAGAAAGCTGCCTATTAGTTGCAGAGAGAGGCTCAGGTACAAGACCAACTCCAGGGGGATGCAGAGGGGTTCATCAGAAGCCTCTGGGCTCCAAAGGCTCCTAGTCATGGTTGGAGGGTGAGCCTTGCAAAGAGATACTTGCCTAACCCCACCTGGGGCTGACCAGGCTGTGGAGGTTAGTCGGATGGTCGCCCATTTCCTTCATGAGTTTCACCTCCTCATCTAGGAAGCGGCTCTCCCGGAAGTTACAGAGATAGATGACTTCCTGGCAGAAGCCAGGGCCTGTTTCCCGTTTTTTTTTTTCCATGATCATAGCGGCTTCCATGGTATCTTGAGGTTCGCTGCATTCATCTTGGCCAGGCTGCTGCAGGTCCTGGGAAAGGGCGCGGCTGCCAGCTGGTTTTGCATCTTCAAGAGACTGTTGGGCATCCTTTGTGCTTCTCCTCAGCTAATTCATGGCAGAGGTGGCCCAAGCCTCCCAGAGCCACATTGCGGTGGTGGAAATAGAAGCAGAGACAGAGAGAGAGAGAGAGAGAGAGAGAGAGAGAGAGAGAGAGAGAGAGAGAGAGAGAAAGAGGTTGGTACAGGAGGTCCATGGATACAGGTGGACCAGGCAGTCGAAGGCGGCCCTCACCTCGGTGGAGTAATTCTGAGGGATCTGACAGCTCGTAGTTGTTTGGCAATAAGGAGTTAATCTCAAAACGCAGTGTTGGCTGCTCTTGATGGCCAAAGATAGCTGACGAGGTTCCAAAGGTTGCGCCTGGAAAAGAGGTTGGAGGGTGGTTGGAGTCTGGAAGAAGGGGCGTCCCTGGGTCGCTTCTGCCCAAACACTGTTGAAGCAGGAGATGGATCTGGGGGAGCACTGAGGGCGCCGCCCAATGTTTTGCTTTTCTTAAAAGTAGCTCTTGCCATATATAATGATACAGCTTTTAAGTGTTTTACATATATTATTTCAATGTAATCCTTTCCAAAGCCTCATGAGCGGTAGATGCTGTTATGTCCAAGTCACACAGTAAGGGGCAGAAACCCAAATCTAACACTCTTAACCACCGCATTCTACAGCCTGCTCAAAGATTGACCCATACCACTAATTTCCATAACTTGCTTTTCATCCAAATCACCCATCATGAACATCTCCCCATATCATTATAAATGATTGTTCTGCATCGATCAAGATGGTCATGTTTATTTCTTTATTCTAATTATGTGATTCATTCCATCGAATTTTTTTTTGTATGTTTAGACACCCTTGCATTCCAGGAAAAGAAGCTATTTGGTCATGGTGTATAATCATTTTAATATGCTGTTGAGCTTGGTTTGCTAGCATTGTGTTGAGGATTTTTGTTGAGGGACATGGAGAGGGAGGGAGAGGGAGGAGGGGAGGGGGGAGAGACAGAGAGTGAGTTCATTGAGGGTTTTGTTTAGACATAAAATTTGATATGCCTATTTGAAATGAACAAAACAAAAATATAGCATTTGTCATTCTAAAATGTCTATCAGCTGCATAGCATGAGCAAAACTTCATTCCCTTTTCATTTTTCTCTGATTTATGAGACAGAAGTTAGAGGAAGCATTCTTACAGTTAAAAATCAGTTTCCTAAAGCATTGGAAGTTGCTAGAGTTTACTGTGTTTTTTTTTTTTGTTGTTGTTGTTATATTCCACCCTTGGCAAATGTTGGCTGGAGACAGGATATTGTTTGCCTCTCCCCTTATTCAGGTTACAAAATAAACTGATCCACCCAGCTGGCCTGTGAGAGGGGCCGACTAGGTTTGCGAAAGTTAATAACTGTTGTGGGTAGATTAGGGGCTTGCAGAAGTCAACTGGTGGGTGGCAGGGAAAAGAATTGATTTGTCAGAGCCAAATACGGGTATTAGTTCCCCCAATAGATGAGAATTTGCTGGTAGCAGAATGTTCTTAGAAGTAAGACACGGCTCAGCAATGACGATGGTTGTTCAGTGTTGGGTTTGGCCTTATTTTGAAACATTAGACCCTGGAGTTTGGATACCAGCCCAGTGAGGCCACTGGCAGACACTGCTTGTGCAGATTTAGGAGTTTCAAATTTCTGGAACTCCAGGGTATATTCTAGGAGACCACTGCCAAGGTGGGGCTGGCCACTGAGGCCTGGCTTTTCTGCCTCAGAAAAGTATGCTTTTGAAAGACATCCTTAATAGGAAAGGGTTTATTCACAATAATCTCTTGGCTGGTTTCAGGAAGGGGTTAAATTTGGCTTTGCTAAGCAATGGATTTGGATGGAGTTATAACTTCTGTCCAGAAATATCGGAAAAGCTTCTTTTTCTCAAAGCCATCTTCTCAAAAGATTCTGTTTAACTGTTGGCCTTTCTGTCAGGGTGCTTCAGGCTTTGATGTTTCTCTCTGGCTGCTGGAATTGTATCAGTGAGATGTCATCTTTCAACAGTCTGTGGTTAAGATCCTGGAATTAGAGTTTATGTTCCAACTAATTTACCTTCAGATTGATAAGTAGCACAGTTCATTCTTTCTGATCCACCAGGCAGAATGTACCGTGCAGATTCGTGGGAAGATTTTCAGAGCAGGCATCAATAATAGTAAATTATATTAATAAGCCATCCTCTTCGACTCCACCCTCTTGACTCTGGGGATGCAGCTGATAAACAAGCACTCATGATTTTTATTTGGCCAGAAACACATGGATGTAGCTAAGTGAACATTTTGCTGTTCTGTGAACACTTTTCAAACCTTTTCTTATTTGCCTCTGATGCACACTTGCTTGTATTTCAAATGTGAACAACAGAGCCTAAATGGAATTTACTGTTTGTGGTTTTTCTAAACAAATGGTTGTTAAGGAACATCTGGTTGCACTTAATAAGGTTTCTTCTGTGTGTGTGTGTGTGTGTGTGTGTGTGTGTGTGTGTGTGTGTGTGTGTGAGTGATGTGTCTTCAGTTGTAAGGTTCATTGCCAGATTCAGATCTTATTATTGCATTGGGTTCAAGAAGAGATTTTGTTAATTACATATTGTACAGCATGAAATACAGAATATTTTTTTCTTTTCTCCTCATTTACCAAGCAAAAGACAAGTGCTCTTTCCCCACTTTCAGACTTAATAGGACAATCGCCATGTAGCAGTATTCTTTTTACACTGGCCCGTGCCAAAGGATTTTAGGGGTTGATGAGATCTTAATAATTTTGTTCAGTTATTTCTGGGAGGGTGTGCTCAATATACTCTTAGCGTTTTGGACAGGATTGTGTCTGTCAGTGTCTCCCTGACTTGAAAGAAATGCCAGTAAGTGTTCCTCACATCATCGTGCCAACCCAAGTCACCTCCACACCTTTCCAATTCCCCCTAAGAGTAGCTCTATGTTGAGACTGAGAACAACTGGTTTAGTTTAAACCTCTCAGATTTAATTTTTGGGGTGCAGACTGAGGATCAGGGATGCCTATTCAAGGTCACACAGCTATTGATAGAATTGGACTGAAACCCAGCTCTCTTTAGTGTCCACCCAGTGTCCTTTCTTGCTATATATTTTGAAGGGCTCGTTGAAATGCTTTTATGATGATGTCTTTTGCACTTTTAGGGCTTTTTGACTGGGTATCCATATAGCCATAAGGCGATAGAATCTGGAATTTAATTAAAGAACTCTATCCTCCAGTTTTTATTCATCCAAGAAAGTTTGTGCTTGTCTGCTGTGTGACAGTTTGGAAAAGTGGAACTTCTCACAGCCCTCAATCTTTGGAATAAAATGGATGGGAAGGGATAGCACTATGAAGGAAATCACTTAAAGATTTAGAGAATAATCTTGTTGAAGTTGAAATGAAATGGAATGCTTGCAGTCCATTCTCTCCTTTTCTTCCCAAAGCTCCTTCCCTTTGTTTACTAGAATCAAATGTAATCACCAGCTTCTTTCCTATTCCTTCAGTCACTCCTCCACATCAGGTATAGATGGCTTACACATTTCTCTTTATTTTCTAGTTACTTAGTCCAGGTAGGAGTGTGGACTGGTCAGCTGGCCGGGGAAGCTTCCCACTCTTGGGTCAGGCGGTGGCTTCTAGGTGTCAGCTTTGGCACTGGTGACAATGAGGCAAAGAAGTAAACACACAACCTGCTTTTCTGCCCTGGGCTTTCTGCTTGAGGTCACCAAGTGTGACTGCATCACTCCTGGATGGGAGGAAGAATTGAAAGAACAAGTTGGAACTTTATAAGGGTCCCCGGGGGCTTGTTCTCTTCTGGACAGCCTGTTGTTTTCCATTTGTTTCCTCCCTGTTTTCCTAAGCCAGCTTCCCTTCAGAGGATGTGCCCCAGCGCTGCCTGTGTAATTCCTTTTTGATCACGGCAGAATGTGTTCTGAGTGGTCTTAGTCTGCATTTGATCTGAGATGACAGGTGACTCGTTTTTCTCCCTCCTTTATCTCTGGTCCCATTCAGTAACACTTTTAGGGAGAGCTCCGGACTTAGCATGACGACCCTCACTAGTCCTGCTGGTGGGCCAGACGCTGCAAAATTCTTGCCCATCACCAGGAAGGAAGGGGCACTGCATGGATGCTGCAGGCTTTGAGCAAATGGTGTTAATAACTTGCTTTTGGAGAGAGAAAGAGACCTTGTTACATTCCACTTTCTGTTCCAACTAATGAATAGCTCCAAGGCCTGTTGTCCTTTGGGGCTATTTTAAAATTATCTTTATTGAGATCAAATTCATGTACTATACAATTGACTCTACAGTTTACCATTCAGTGATTTTTACTTTGTTCATAGTTATGCAGCCATCACCAGAGTCAATTTTCAAGTATTTTCATCACTGGAAAAAGAATCCCTGTGTCCATTATGAAGGCTGAGTCTTGAACCCAGGTCGACGTCAGTAATAATAGCTAATATTTGGTGAGAGCTTATTCTGTGCACTGTAAGGGTACTTGCATGTGTTACCTCATTTAATATATGTCATCGCCCTGTGAAGCAGGGACTGACATCACTCATTTTACAGATGAGGAAACAGGTGTAGAGGCATTTAAAACTTGTTCAGAAACAAATGGGTTATAAGTGATGAAGCCCAGATTCAAATCCAGGCCATAGGTTTCCATAGCTTTTAACACACCATCACATTTTGGTCATGTGACAGGACCAAGCACAGTTTTTCTTCCTTTTTTCATCAGTGTAAGCTATGATTTTAGAGGTCATATCACAACCAGGTGAGTGAATCAGCATGTGTCGATTATTTGCTCCACCTCAGACACTGGGACAGAATCAAAGTGGCATGCAGAGAGGACTGAAGCAGAGATCTTATCCTCAAGAAGCTTGCAGGCTAGTTGGTGGCCGGTTTATAATGTAAGACCACATTTCAGAGATGCCATATAATGCCGCAGATGGTTGAAATTCTTCAGCTCAGTGGAAGGAGAGGTTAATGTGGGCTGGGGCGATGTAAGGAGGCTTCTAGAAAGAAGTAGATTCTAGCCTAACCTAGATGGAATTAGGATCAAAGACGCAGGGTGGGAACACCAGGAAGCATGCAGAGAAGAACTCAAGATGGGTGGGACATAGGTGGCAGGGAGACCCCTGGGAAAGTCAGACTGTGAAGGGCCTTGCATGTCAGGCAAAAGAGGTCATGCATTCATTCATTCATTCATTCCTTTAATAGGTGTTTATTGAGCACTTACTATGTGCCAAGTACTCATAGACACTGGGGCCAGTGCAGTGGGTAAAACTCAGGAAAAAATCCCCATCCTCAAAGAACTTGAATTCTATTCAGGGAAGCAGATGAAGAACAAGTCAGTCCTATGGTCAGATGGTATGTCATCAGAGAATCGGGAATAGGGAGGTCAGGTGTAGGGGGTGGTGACTGCAAATCTAAAGAGTTTGAACCTTTTCTTTTAGATAACAGAGCCACTGAGAAATGTCTTCTGTTTCATTTTGGCATAGGGATTACCCTTGGGATTGCTTAAGGGAAGAAGTGCTTTAGAAGTGAGAAGTGAGGTGTGGTGAGGCCTAGAGGCAGGTATGAAGGTCAGGGGCAAGTGAGAGCCGGGCCAGCTTCTCTGAGTCTAACAGCTGTGGTATACTGAAAACACACCAGATCTGGATCCACATGGTTTAGACTCTGACACTAACCTGAGGTCACCTTGCTTCTGTAATCTTAGTTTCGTCTTCTGTAGAGAATGATAGAAATGTGAACTCACAAAAGTGTTATCAGGATCATTTGAGATAACTGGAATGAAAACTTGGTTACTTGTATAACACTGTTCAAATGCCAAGAGTTACTGTTGTGGCCAGTGACTGTGAAAATTGCATTTAATCTCTCCTTGCCCCAGTCAAATAACATCATAATAGGCCCTACCTCAGAGGGTTGATCTGAGAATTACATAAATGTGTGTGTGTGTGTGTGTGTGTGTGTGTGTGTGTGTGTGTGTGTGTGTGTGTGTTCGTGTTCCTGGTACATGGTAGGTGTGCTCTATAAACAGTAGCCCTTCTGACCTAAGTCAGATAGAGTAACCAGGCATATTCACTGGTGAGGCACTTTAGGAGAAGTCGAGTGATTTCTTTAATTTCAGCATCAGTGCCTAGGCAGAGTTGGGTCAGACTTGCTGTTTGCTGCCTTCAGGGGCCTCTCCTTCTTGCTTTAAGAGGTTTTCCTCAGGGGAAGTCTTTGACATTTTAAGATTTTAGTCCCACCTCCTATGAGCATTTCTCCTAAGAGTTTCTTGTAAAAGTCTCAGTAGTTTCTCGGTGTGATTACTCAGTCAAGAATTCCCGTTATCTCTGTACACATAGCTACTGGCAGCTTTCTCTAAGACTTCTGCTGACTTTCCTTAGGAGTGAGATTGTGAGCTCATATTTGTGTCTAATTTTGTAAGAAACTGCCTAGCCATTTTCCAGATGGCTGTACTAATTTCTATTCCCGCTAGCCATGTATGATAATTCCAGTTTTTCTCTATCCTTGCCAGCACTTGCTATGGTCACTGTATTTATAGTGGTCATGCTAACAGGTGTGTCGTGGCATCTCATCTGGGCCTTAATTTGCTTTTCCTTAACACCTTGTCATGTGCTTACCTGCCAACTGTATGTTTTCTTTTGGTCAAGGATCTGTTTGCATATTTTGCCCAGTATCTAATTGTGTTGTTTTCTTACTTTTTTGGTGGGTCTTTTGTCACAGATATGATTTTGCAAATATTTTCTTCCAGTGTATGGCTTATCTCTTTGAAAATCCTCTTTTTAGGGTCTTGCACAGAGCACAAAGTTTTACTTCTGATGAAGTCCCATTTCTTTCCTTTTTTCCTTACAGATTTATGGATTCATGTCTGAGAACATGTTGCATAAACCCAGGTCACTAAGAGTGTATTTTATTTATTTAGCCTATGGATTTCCAGTTACTCCATGCCATTAGCTGCCACTTCTTAACTATGACAGCTTGGGACATCCTGAACTCACTGTTCCTTTCTCAGAAATGGGGGTAATGATAGGATCTGCTTCCTAAGGTAGAAGTGAACATTCTAGACTATGGCATAAATACCCAGCACACAGTAGCTAGTGGTAGCTGTTAATATTACTTATTTGACAGAGTTTCCAATTTTGAGAATTTACTGTGCAGTTCACTGAATTTGATACCAGCTAATACCTTGTCCCTTTGAATCCCTTCCAAAGATGTTGGGGTGCATGGGTCGGTGCTGAGGTAGGTTCTGCGGGGCCGATGGGTTCTGTGGAGATAATGCTGAAATCCCTTGTAGTCAGAACTGACAGCAGGTCCCAGCTGGGAAGGGAGGGAGCTGAGGCCAAGGCCAGTTCAGTGCAAAGGAAGAGCATGTAGTTGAAAAGGGGAAATGAAGAATGGAGTCCAATGTCATGGATGTCTGCAAGAATTTAAGAGAATCTCCCTGGTGGAAGAAGGGGTGAGGGCAAAGGGGTTCTGGACCCTGAAGGTGAGTAAAGCAGGGTATCAGATTACCCTTGTACTGAGCGCTGGCCTCATAACCTTGTTTGAAGGTGTTGGCCTTGGCTTTGCAGCAATGATACCCTTTGCTTGCTGTGTGGGGAGCCTTTGCCTTCTGTTTTTCAAACCCATCCATCTGGGCCTGTGTGCTGCCAGGAGCGCCACTGCCTGTTGTCTGGTGATGTGCCAGGCCCCAAGGGGGGCGTCTTTTTGAAGCATGCTGCTCAGCAGAGCTGAAAAGGCTGGAGAACCATCTCAGGAAGCCGATTGTGCCTGTGGTGGGTCTTTGTCTTAGAGCCATTTTATGAGCTGAATACCAGTGCCACTTGGTGACCTTACTGTCTCTCTGGCACTCCCATGCCACGTTGGTTCCCCAGGAACTCACCTTAGTCTCCTTGAGAAAGAGCTGGCAACTTCAAATTTCTTGTTTGTTTTTCCCTTCCTCTATGATTACTGCCCTGAAATCCTAGGTGAATTTGTCTTTTGTAATAAGTATGTGAGAGATACCCTGGAAAGGAAGTCTGCTATGAAATGGAAAAGTTGTCATCTCAACCAGTCTGACCAGTGGTCCTTCCCAGTCTGGTCAGATGTGAAGTTTGACCCACTTCGAGTAGTGTCAGTGGAAAGTGAGACTGCAATTGACATTGCTTCTGAGCTGCAGGATACGGCAAAACAAATATGTTCTGTTGTATGGGACTGAAGGCCACTTTAATTAGTGTGGTATCTTATGTGTAAATCTCCAAAGTAGCAATGGCCCCTGACTTCTGCCCTTTGTGCTTCGATAGCCCTGTGCTGTTCCCTTTTTACTTTGCTTCTTACAGCGAAGATGAGAGGTGGGGTGGGCATTTTTCTTCATATTTTTACAGATATGGAAGCTGTCATGGAGTTGGGGCTGGAGGAATGGGGACATCACCCACACCGACCAAGAGGCTGATTGCCTACTTTTTTTGGAGTTTTTGTATTTTGGTAAAATATAGCATAAATTCGTGACTTTGAACATTTGCATGTGTACAATCCACTGGCATTAATTACGTTCATAATGTTGTATAACTATCACCATTCCTTTTCCAAAATTTTTTCATCACCCCAAACAGAAACTCTGTAATGATTATAGCCCACCTCCAATCACCCCCTTTCCTCAGCCCCCGGTAACTTCTGTATGAATTTGGCTGTTCTATACATTTTGCATAAGTGGAGTCATGTAATATTTGTCTTCTTATCTGGCTTATTTCACTTCCTGTAATATTTTCAAGGTTCATATTTTCATGTAGCACATATCAGTAAATCATTTCTTCTTATTGCCAAATAATATGAAATATATATATATATATATATATATATATATATATATATATATATATATATTATTCATTCATGCATTGATAGGCATGTCGTTTGTTTCCACATGTTTTATTGGCTAGTGCTGCTATGGACATTTGTGTACAAGTTTTGTTTGAATACCTGTTTTTAGTTCTTTTGGGTATATACCTACGAGTTGATTTGTTGGGTCATATGGTAATTCTAGGTTTATTTAGCTTTTTGAGTGACTTTCAAAGTGTTTTCTATAGCAGCTGCACTGTTTTAAATTTCCACCAGGAATGTATAAGGGTTCCAAATTCTTCATATCTTCACTGCTGCTATTTAATTATTTTGTATTATAATCTTCCTAATAGGAATGAAGGGGGAGATGTCATAGTTTTTATTTTTATTTCCCTAATGACTAAGGTATGAGCATGTTTTTCATATGCTTATTGGCAGTTTGTATATCTTCTTTGGAAAAATGTCTATTCAAGTCTTTTGCCTGTTTTAAAATTGAATTAGCTTTTTCTTGCTGAGTTGTAGGAATTCTTTACATTTTCTGCATATACCACATACCTGATTTCCAAGTATTTTCTCCCATTCTATAGCTTGTCTTTTTACTTGCTCGATGATGTCCTTTGATGCACAAAAGTTTTAAATTAACAGCTAAGAATTCATTGCCAAGTCTAAAATCGTGAAGGCAGGCCTGTGTGTGTTCTTCTAAGTGTGTTATGTTTTTAGCTCATAATTTAGGTTTTAGCCTCTTGGAGTAAGTTTTTGTGTGTGATATGACATAGAGGGTCCATGTTCATTCTTCTACGTTCTTCTTCTTGGAAATTCAGTTGCTTCAGGTCAGTTTCTGGAACAGTCCTTCCTCCATTGAATGGATTTGGCATCCATGTCAGATTCTGACTTAAAAAGTCTATTTTTGCTGATATTTGTATATCTATTTTAGCTCTCTTTTATTTACTGTTTTCATGAAATAGTTTTTTTCCATTTTTTTCTTTGGGTCTATTTCTGGATCTAAAGTGAGTCTACTTTAAATAGCATATAGCTGGATCCTGTTTTTTTTTTTTCCTTTGTGGTTATAAGTGACATATTAGTTTCAGGTATATAACATAATGATGATATTTGTATATGTTCTGAAATGATCACTACAATAAGTCTAATTAACATCCAACACCACACATAGTTACAAGAAAACTTTTTTTCTTGTGATGAAAACTTTTAAGATATCATTTCCTAGCAACTTTCAAATATATCATATAGTATTATTAATTGTAGTTGCCGTGCTGTTTTTTTTTTTTTGTATTACTTTTCAAATTCCACAGATAAGTGGATCAAATGATATTTATCTTTCTCTGACTTATTTCACTTAGCATAATGCCTTCAGGGTACATTCATATTTTATTCTGTCAGTGGACACTTAGGTTGCTTTCATATCTTAACTATTCTACATAATGAGGCAATGAACACGAAGGTACAGATATCTTTTCAAATTAGTGTTTTCATTTTCTTTAGATAACTATCCAGAAGTGGAGTTGTTGGATCATATGGTAGTTGTTTTTAATTTTTTAAAAAACATATTGTTTTCCATGTTGCTGCACTAATTTACAATCCCATCAGCAGAGCACAAGAGACCCCTTTTCTCCACATCCTCACCAACACTCATTTCTTATTTTTTGATAATAGCCATTATAACAGATGAGAGGTGATAGCTAATTGTAGCTTTTGATCTGCATTTCCCTGATGGATTAGTAACTTTGAGCATCGTTTTATTTTCCCCCCAAGGGAGGAACTGTTCTTTATTTTCAAATAGAAAATAGGTGACCTCCTAGTGGAAGGAAAGTGCTTCAACTGCAGGGTGCCCAGCATCTGACCCAACTGTATCCGTAGAGCTCAGATGCTTAGGATGTGCTTCAGGAAGGCTTCATACTTGATGCAACCATTGTCCTGCCAGAACAGTCTCCACTTCCTCTTCACTCACCTTCTCTCTCAGGGTGGTGAGGACTTGACTTTCCTTTCTTTGTCAAACACCCAAAGCCCTTCCAAGTAGTCTTCATTATGTGCCTTGGTCCCAGTTCTTGGCCACCAGCTGGAGCATGGGCAGGAAAGACTCAAAGTACACATGCTGGGACTTTACTCATCATTCTTGGGGTTCTCCATAACCTTGAACACCTTGGCATTGGTGGGGTTCTGGCCCAGGGCCATCATCTCATCCCCATACTGGCTGTATAGGATCTTTCCATCCTGATCTCAGTCAGACAGAACTTCAAGCATCTTTATATACCTGTTGGCCATCTGAATGTCTTTGGGAAAATGTCTTTTCACATCCTCTGCTAATTTTTTAATTGGATTGATTTTTAGTTTGTTAGTTTTCTGTTGAGTTGTATGAGTTCTTTATATATTTTAGATATTAACTTTTTATGAGATACATGATTTACAACCATTTTATCCCATTCAGGTTGCCTTTACATTTTGTTGGTGATTTTCTTTGCTGTACAGAAGCTTTTTAGTCTGATAGAGTCCCACTTGTATATTTTCGGTTTTATTGCCATTGCCTTTGGAATCAGATCCAAAAAAATCATCACCAAGACTGGTGTCAAATAGCTTACTAATGCTTGTGTTTTCTTCTAGGAGTTTTGTGGTTTCAGGTATTACATTTAAGTCTTTAATCCATTTTGAGTTTATTCTTGTATATGGGGTAAGAAAGTAGTCCAGTTTCATTTTTTGCATGCATTTGTCCAGTTCTCCCACACCATTTATTGAAGAGACTGTCCTTTCCCCATCATATATTTTGGCCAACTTCGTTGTAAACTAATTGGTCATATTTGCATGGGTTTACTCCTGGGTTCTCTATTCTGTTCCATTGATCTATGTGTCTGTTTTTGTGCCCAGTACCATACTATTTGATTATTATTTGCTTGGAATAACTTTTTTCATCTGTTACTTCTTTGAAATCTGTTTATCTCCTTGGATTTAAAGTAAGTCTGTTGTACATGACATATAGTTAGATACTATGTTAAATTCATTCCACAAGTCTCTACCTTTTTATTGGAGTATTTGATTCATTTACATTTAAAGTAATTATTGGTAGGTAAGGAGTTACTTCTACCATGTTGTCATTTTGTTGTGTCTTATACTTTTTCCCTTTATTTTCTCCATCACTTCCTTCTTTTGTGTTAATTGATTTTTTATAGTGAACCATTTTTATTCTGTTCTCATTTCATATATATTTTTAGATATTTCATCTATGGATACCATGGGGAATACATTTACCATCTTTAATTTAGAACAAATGAGTTTGAATCGATACCAACTTAACTCTAATAACATACAAATTTCTGCTCTTTAAAAGCGTTGGCCCTCTCCTGTTTATCTGATGACAAAGATTTATAATTTATTTTGCACTTATCTTTAAATTATGTAAATTTTTAAAAAATGAAATTTTAAGCCAAAATTATAATAATGCTAGCTTTTATGTTTGCATATGTAGTTTCCTTTACAGGTAATCTTCATATCTCCATAAGGTTTTAAGTTATTGTCTAGTGTTCTTTTGTTTTAATCTAAAGGACTTTCATTAGCATTTCTTGTAGGAGAGTTATATTGGTAATGAACCCCTTTAGCTTTTGTTTACCTGGGAATGTCTTAATTTTTCCATTTTTCAAGGATAGTTTTACTCAATGTAGAATTCTTGGTTGACAGTTTTATTTTTATTTTAACACTTTAAAAAACACTCATCTCACTGTCTCCTGGCCTCCATGGCCTCTGGTGGGAAATTTGCTGTTAAATTGTTATGAGGATTTTCTCAATACAAGTTACTTCTCTCCTCTTGCTTTTAGGATTTCTCTTTGACTTTTGGAAGTTTGGTTATAACATGTTTCAGTGTGAGAGTCTCTTTGAGATTTTTTCTCCTTGAAGTTTTTTGAGCTACTTGGATGTATAGATTTATGCCTTTCATTAGATCTGGCATATTTATGGCAATTAATTCTTCAAATATCCTTTCTGCTTCCTTTTCTTTCTTCACTTTCTGGCAGTCCCATAATGTGTATTCTGATTGGCTTGATGGTGTCCCACAGGTCTCTTAGACTCTGTTAACTTTTAAATTTCTGTATCTTTTAATGATAGTCTCATTTTGTTCATTCATCATATTTCTGATTTTCCTTTAGCTTTTTTTAGCATGTTTAAGATTTGTTTTGAAATCTTTGGTAAATCCTCAGACATTTTCTGTCAGTTTTGTTTCTTTGAATGGACAATGCCTTCCTGTTTATTTGTATGCTTTGTAACATTTTTTTGTTGAAAGCTGAACATTTGAATATTATAAGGTGGCAACTCTGGGAATCAGATTCTCTCCCTTCCACAGGATTTGCTTTATTCTAAAGACTATCTTGACAAAGACTATATTCTTTTTCCTTGTCCTGTGAGGTCACAGAGCCTCTGTCTCTCAGCTTTTGTTCAACTAGCATTTTGACACAGATTTCCTTGAATGCCAGGATCTAAGAACAGTCAAATAAATAAACAGACACCTCTCCTAGTCTTTCTAGACTGGCGCTATGCCCAGGCCATTCTTGAGCAATTAGTCAGGCTTGCCTTGAGACTGGGGATTGGCCAAAGGTGAATGTTTAGATCGGCTTAGACCTTTTCTAAGTGTGCATCTTGCCCTGGGCATGCATGTGTTATTTTTTTAATTCCCCAATATACACAGTGGCTTTTGAATATCTTAATTGTCCAAGGAAACTTTCCCTCATTTTTTTTTCTCTTTAGCTTTTGCTCCCATGGCTTAAGCAGTGTATTGTGTGGCTCAACTTTGACCTTGCCTCAGGCGTCTGAGTCAGTAGTTCAGTATGCACATTTCCAGCCTGAGTTCTTTGTGAAGAGGCACAGACCCAAACATCTGATCTTGTCTTTTAGGTAGCCAGCTCCCTGACACATCAGAACAGAAATACACAATGATTGTGATTAAGATGTGTTCTGCTCCTTCTGGAAACGGGCCAGGGTCCAACACTGGGAATGGAGGCTGCCACTGACTTAAGAACAAAAATACCACTGTGCCAGAGGGGGGTGGGTGGTAAGCAGCAGTAAAAATGCCACAAAAGGTTTCTGCTGTTTTCACGTTGTTTTTCTCTTGATTCAGCATTTGTTCAGTTTCTGTAAGCTTTTGGCTGTTTTCCAGAGTTCCAATGAAGTTGGTTCTGACATTTTCTACTTGTTTTTGATGTCCCTAGGTTGGGGAGTGAGAGGAAATCTTGGAGCTGCCTCCTCTGCAATTGTGTTAACATCATTCTCTGACTATACTTTTTAATCCAGACTGCCTAGTTTCGAATCCCAGCTCCACCATTCACTACCTCTATAACTTTGGTCTAGTGACTTAACTTCTCTTGTTTTCTCTAGAGCAAAATTGGTTATAACAGTACCTACTTCAGAGGGTGGTAGTAAGAATTAAATTTTAAAATCTGTGTAAAGCCCTTAGAATGGTATGTGGTACATGTCGGTGCTCAATAATCATTATGTGTCTTTTAAAATTACACTATAGTTTTATCTATCACTAAGAAAGAAAAAATGTTGTCAGTTACACTATGCTATGCCATTGGTAGGAAGGTGTACTTTGATTTTAGAGGTATTAAAATCTGTGTCTTATTCACATTTGTTGTTCATTTAGAAAAAAAAAAATGTTTTAGAACTGATGAAGTATGGTGTCATCATCATCATCGTCATCATCATCATCACCTTCGCTGTGATCACCAGTCATCATCTGGTTCAGTCTTCACATTTTGCAGGCAGGGC
The DNA here is from genome assembly GCA_030015415.1 of Cynopterus sphinx. Taxonomy (NCBI): domain Eukaryota; kingdom Metazoa; phylum Chordata; class Mammalia; order Chiroptera; family Pteropodidae; genus Cynopterus; species Cynopterus sphinx. The sequence continues at coordinate 80,119,039 of CM057388.1, forward strand.
AGCTGAGGCCCAGAGTGTGTTAGTGACCTGCTCATGCCTATGTAGGAAGTTAAGTCTTAACTAAGGCCAGAATGTGGGCCAGTTCATTTCTGTTCCAATTACCACACTGTCAGGGGCCCAGCTATCTCTCAAAGCCAGCAGTCTGTCTTGTAAATAATGCCCTGCTGATCACTCAGTGGTTGGAGTTATTTTCAATGTTTGCCAGCAGTGTGCCCAAAGTGGCAAGTGAAGGAGGAAGTAGGCTATTAAAAATAGCTAAAATCTAACAGTATGAATTGGGTCTGTTCTAAAACCACAGGTTGTGGGGCTTGAGATCAGCTGTCAGTTTTTAGCCACAAGATCTTGGGCAGACAGGTCAGCTCTCTGAGTAGTTTGAGAAATCTCAAAAATGGAATCGTTGCTATTCTATAGAGTTGTTTAGAAAGTAAAATGGTATCACTTATATGCATAGTGATCGGGACGTGCTAGATGACCACTGAATGCTAGTTCTTTTTTCTGCTTCTTGGACAGAACTTGGTTCATTGACTTTCTCTCTTCTCAGCTCAGATCTTACTTGTGATGGTGATTGTGTAGAATTCAATTACCATGTTTCTCTTTGGTGAGTTAGTCTGTGGCCCAGGGGAAAGATAGCAGCTGGAAGCTGTGATTTTCTAGGGGGACATTCCTACTGCTGAGTGAGGAGGAGAACACAGCCATTTATGGAAAATGAGCAACATGGTAATTGTGTTAGGTCAGCTAGTGCATTGTGAGAGTTTTGCTTCCTGTTGTTGTTTACTTCAGAGGTTGTCTCATGTTAAACATGCCCCATACTCACTTGCCATACTGATCTTCTCTCGACTTCCCCGATGTGCTAGCTGCTACGCTTTGTTCAGAATCTGTCTCTCTGCCCAGGTGCTCTCACTTTCTGTACCTGGAAAACACCTACATATTCTTCAAGTCTCTGCTCTCATGTCACCTTTTGATTTTGTAAAACTTTGTTAGTCAACTCTTTCAAAGGAATAATATTATTCCTGTACCAGGAATAGAATATATAAAATGTATTTCTCCACCATTAGAGAGTATGTTCATTTGAGGGCAGTAATAATGTATATTTTTTCTTACTATTATAGGAGCCTAGCACAAGAAATAGTAATAGCTAAAGTTTACTATTTTCTTTACTTATGCACGTGTACACACACACATGCATCCTTATAGTCCTTCTGCAAAATAGATACTGTTGTTATTCCCATTTCACAGATGAGGAAGAGTAAGGATTAGAGAAGTTTGGTAGATCACCCGAATCACAGTGCTGGGTGGTCAAGGAGCCCACAGTGGAATTTTGTTTTGACTTCAAAGCATGTGTGGTTACCTTTATGCTCTAGGACAGTGACAGCCCATAGAATTTTCTGTGATAATGAAAACGTTCTCTATCTTTGATTTTCTAAAGTTATTTTACTTTTCAATAACAGTTACCATTCACTATTATATTGATTTCCAGTTTCCAGCATAGTGATTAGTCATTTATATAATTTACAAAGTGATCACCCCGATAAATGTAGTCCCCACCTGGCACCATACATAGTTATGACAACATTACTGACTGTATTCCCTGTGCTGTACTTCACATCCCTGTGACTGTTTTGTAACTGCTGATGTGGACTTCTTAATCCCTTCACCTTTACACCCAGTCTCCTTCCCATCTGGTGGCTATCACTTTGTTCTCTGTATCTGTGAGTCTCTTTCTGTTTTGTTTGTTCATTCATTTTGTTTTTAGATTCCACATAGAAGTGAAATCATATGGTATTTTTTTCTGTGTCTGACATTTCATTTAGCATAATATGCTCCAGGTCCATCCGTGTTGTCATAAGTGGTTAAGATTTCATCCTTTTTAATGGTTGAATAGTATTCCTTTGTGTATGAGTGTGTATGTGTGCCATATGATTTCACTTATATGTGGAATCTAAAAAACAAAATGAATGAGCCAAGAAAACAGAAACAAACTCATAGATACAGAGAACATTTTGATGGTTGCCAGATGGGATGGAGTTTTGGGGGCTGGATGAAAAGGTGAAGGGATTAAGAAGTCCACATTGGCAGTTACAAAAGCATCACGGGGATGCAAAGTACAGTGCAGGGAATATAATTGATAATATAATAACTGTGTGTGGTGCCAGGTGGGCACTAGACTAATTGGGGGGATCACTTTGTAAGTTATATAAATGTCTAATCACTATGGTGTACACTTGAAACTAATATAATATTGTTCTTGATCTGCATTTAAAAAGAAAAAAGTCAAAAAAATGATAAAGGACCACAAAAGTGGGAAACCAGTGATGGTTATTGCTTGCCAGTCAGGCATGTTCCATTCTACCATAGCAATGATCTTGACGAGTAAGAACAAAATGACAGATGCTGTTAACACATTTTCTTATTCAGCCTGAGAATACTTGCTGGCAGTGCTTGTGGCTGCAGCGTTTACCCCGAGATTACTGACAGATCACAGTCCCAACCTGACCCCCAAAGTTGGCCGTGAAATATCTTGCTTTTATTATTATTGTTGCATCGCTCCAGTATATGGTAATCTTTGGAAACAGATGGCATCATTCTATTCATAGCATTCTGTTTTTAGTAGTGGCATTTCCATTTACAAAATATAGTAATTCTCAATTGTTGAAAATGTCAAATCCTAGAAAATGTAGCATTTTTCCTACATGTGATGTTAAGTTAATGCTGGCAGCGAGCTGCACTTTCTTTTTTCTAAATGGGGAAAAGGGTTAAACAGTCAGCATCATTGAAGTCAATGAGACTAACAAAAGCTCAAGAAGGTCCTATATCAGATCTGGAGAAACTTCTGATGACCTGGATTAAAGCCCAGAAATATATCCTTTTCAGCACCATGACAGTCACGGCCAAAGCCAAGAGTTTGTGATGTTGCAGGAAGAAGCTGGACCTGACTCTGAGAATGAATTTGCTGCTGACTCCGGGTGGTTTAAATGATTCAAGAATCGTTATTCATTAATAATGTGAAAGTGAGCGGTGAGTTTGTGAGTGCTGATGTGAAGGCAGCTGAAGAATTTTGGGAAACTCTAGATAAGCTGATCGTGTGGGAAAATTACTCGCCAGGGCACATATGCAATATGGATGAAATCTCCCCAATCTGGAAACGAATGCCTAAAATGACTTTCATCCACAAGGAGGTCAAGTCAGTAGCAGGTTTCAAGCTTTTGAAAGACAGGGTAACAGTCTTGCTTGGGGGAAGTTTCGTAGGCATGGTGACAACCCCAGGGCCTGCAAGCATGCCACTAAGCTTGCACTGCCAGTATACTGCAGGGGCAGTAAGAGGTAAAAGGTAACCCAGCTCCTCTTCGAAGATGTCCTCCTGGATTGTTGAGCTGGCAAAATGGAGAAGTACTGTTAGTAGTTTAATGTATTTTTCAGGAGTTTGCTTATGATTGATAATGCTGCTGTACATCCTCTTTTTTCTGGTGACCTTCATCCCAATGTCAGAGTGGTGTTTCTCCCTCCAAACACCATAACTTAGACCCAACCGATGGGTCAAGGAGCTATAGTAGCTTCTAAGGACTGTGACCCAAGGGGAACCTTGGCCCAGGATGTTGCTGCAACTGAGGAAGACACGGAGGAGTCACCACCACAATTCTGGAAGGATCATAATATCTGTGACTGCATCAGGAATCAGGCTAGGGCTTGGGGTGCTGTCACCAAAGGGCGGCATCTGGAAGAAGACATCTGAGAGGTTTGTCCATGACTTAAAAGGTTTTTTCATGGATGTGAAAGTTGTAAAAATCAACAAGGCTGTGGCTGAGACGGCAAGTGACTTTCCAGGGGGTGTAGATGATGAGGACCCTGAGGAGCCCCTAGAGGTGGCTCCTGGGAATTAACTGAGGGGTTGTTGGAGCTGGAACTGGATGGAGTGTGTAGCTGAAGAAGAGGCAAGAGAAAAGGGACCGCAGGAGAAGGAAAAAAAGACCCCCCAAGAAACTCCCCAGTGAAGTGGTTAGCAGACACCTTCCCAGACTTCAACGAGCTCCTTAACATGTTGGAGAAAGTGGACCCCAAAACCAGAAGGTTTTCATTAAAAAAAATCTTTTATACCATATTTTACTGTACCTTTTTTATGTTTAGAAATGCTCACATACACAGACACCATTGTGTTACAATTGCCTACAATATTCAGTACTGTGACATGCTGTACAGGTGTGTATACTATACAGGTGTGTATAGGGGTGATGGACTATGCTGTGTAGCCTAGGTGTGTAGAAGGCCACACCATCTAGGTTTGGGTAAATGTACTCACTCTACGATGTTCTTGCAGCAAAATCACCTAATGATGCATTTTTCAGAATGTGTCCCCATCGTTAAGAGATACATGACTGTATGTCATTATACCCATAGATATTTCAGTATGCCTAGGACTTTTAAGTATATATAACCACTGCAGATCATCAATACAAATGGCCAGTGATTTCTTAATGTCACCTATTCCCTTGTCTGTAGTCACATTCTCCAGATTGCCTCGAACTGTCCCTTTTTATAATTAATAGGTTTTATTTTTTTAGAAAAGTTTTAGCTTTACAGAAAACTTGCGTGGCAAGGATGGAGCGTCTTCATAGGTACCCTAACTACACCCCCTACTGTTTTCTCTATTATTAGCATCTTGTATAGTTCACATAAGGGTTCACTCTTCATGTCGTACATGCTCCAGGTCTTAACAGATATATACTAATATATATGGACCACTACAGCAACTATGGAGTAGTCTCTCTACTCTAAACATCCCTGGTGTTCCACCTGTCCATCCCTCCTTATCTCCCCCTAGCCCCTGGCAGCTGCTGATCCTTTTACTTTCTCCATAGTTTTGCCTTTTCCAGAATGTCATATAGTTGGAATCCTACAGTATGTAGCTTTTCAAATTGGCTACTTTCACTTGGCAATGTGCATTTAAGTTTCCTCCATGTCTTTTGGTGACTTGACAGCTCATTTTTTAATCACTGAATAATATTGTATTGTTGGATGGACCGCAGTTTATCCATCACCTACTGAAGGATGTCTTGGTTGCTTCCAACGTTTGGCAATTATAAATAAAGCTGCTGTGAACATCTGCGTGCTAGTTTCTGTGTGGACACGTTTTTAAATGCTAAGGAGGGTGATAGCCAGATCATATGATAAAATTATGTTTAGTTTCGTAGGAAACAGTCAAACTATATTACAGCATAACTGCACTATTTTCAATCTTCACTGCTTCACATCCTCACCAGCATTGGGGTTGTCTGTGTCTGAGATTTTAGCCTTTTTAATGATTATGTATTAGTGTCATGTTGTTGTTCTAATTTGCATTTCTCTAATGATGAGGTTGAACACCTTTTCATACGCTTATTTGTCATCTGTAGGTCTTTGGTCTGTTCAGAACTCTTGTCCATTTTTAAATTGGGTTGTTTTTTCTTGCTATTGAGTTTTAAGGGTTCTTCATATATGTTGGATGGCCATCTGTTCAGATGTGTATTTTATAAAGATTTTCTTCCAGTCTGTTGCTTGTCTTTTCATTCTCCTAACAGAAACTTTTACAAAGCAGAAGGTTTTAATGAACTTTAGCTTATCGTTTTTTTTCTTTCACAGATGTACTTTCACTGTTGTATCTAAAAAGTCATCACCAAATCCAAGGCCACCTCATTTTTCTTCTATATTATTTTCTAGGAGTTTTATAGTTTTGTGTTTTACATTTATATTTGCAATCGGTTTTGAGTTAATTTTCTTGAATAGTATAAGGCTTTCCTTTTCTTTTTTTTTCCTTTTGCATATCCAGTTATTTCAGCACCTTTTTTTTTTTCTGGGAAAAGACTATCATTTCTCTATCGAATTTCCCATGATCTCTGTTACAGATCAGTTAACTTTGCTTCTGTGGGTTTATTTCTGGGCTCTCTATTCCATTCCATTAACCAGTTTGTCTGTTTTATTTTCCATCATTGCCATACTATGTGTCTTCAAACTGCAGCTTTGTAGTCAGTTTTAAGTTTTGTAGTCTCTTTCCTCTGACTTCGTTGTTCCCCTCAATTTTATGTTGGCTCTTCTGGGCCTTTTGCCTTTTCATATAAAATTTAGAATTACATTGTGTGAATCTGTAGATGAAATGGGAAGAACTGGCATATTGATGATATTGAATCTTCCTATGCATGGACAGGGAATATCTCACTTATTTAGATCTTTGATTTCTTTCATTAGAATTTTATAATTTTACTCATACAGATTATGTATATATTTTGTTATAGTTATACCTACATATTTCTGTTTTGGAGGCTAATGTAAATATTTTAAATTTCAAAGTCATTCATTGCTTGCATATAAAGAAGTGGTAGACTTTGTATATTATTAACCTTGTATTCTTCAATCCTGTGATAATTGCTTGTCTTATTGCATCATCTAGGACTTCAGTTGAAAAGGAGTGAAGAGGGGACAACCTTGCTTTGTTTCTGAAAGTGGGAGAGCTTCAAGTTTCTCCCCATTGGGTATGATGTTGGTTACAGATTTCTTGGAGGTGTTCTTTATCAGGTTGAAGATGTTCCCCTCTACTCTAGGTTTCTGAGAATTTTCATTGTGAAGAGATGTTGAATTTTGTGAATTGCTTCTGCTTCATCTATTGACATGATCATACCATTTTTCTTCTTTAGTCTACTGATATCACAGATTATGTTAATTGATTTTCAAATGTTGAATCAGCCTTGCATACTTGGAACAAATCTCAGTTGGCCTTGATTAGATAATTATTTTTATATATCGTTGAGTTCAATTAGTAAATATTTTGCTGAGGATTTTTGTATATTTGTTCATGAGAGATCCTGCTCTGTAGTTTTAGGGTATGCTGCTCTCACAGAATGAGTTAGGAAGTATCCCTTTTGCTTCTCTTTTCTGGAAGAGATTATAGAGAACCTGTATAATTTCTTCCTTAAATGGTTGGTAGTAGATTTTACCTGTGTATCTATCTCAGCCTGGTACTTTCACTTTTGGATGTTTATTATTTATTAATTCAATTACTTTAATAGATACAGGCCGACTTACATTATCTATATTTCTGTATGAGTTGGAAGATGGCGTCTTTCACAGAATTGGTTCATTTTATCTAGGTTATTGAATTTGTGGGCATAGAGTTCATAATATTTCTCTATTTTTTAAAATTCATAGGATCACTGGTGATGGACTTTCATTTCTGACATTAGTAATTTTTGTCTCCTGTCCTTTTTTATTTGTTAATCTGCCTAGAAGTTTATTGATTTACTTGATCTTTTCAAAGAAACAAATTCTGGCTTTTTTTTTTAAATCTTTCCTATTGATTTCTCTTATCAATTTCATTGATATTTTTGCTCCAATAGTATTTGTTCTTACCTACCTTTCTAAGGAGAAAGCTTGGATTATCAATTTAAAACTTTTCTTCATTTTTTTCAGTAAGCATTTTATTATTTTATTTTTTCTTCATTTTAAATATATGCCTTCAGTGTTACAAATTCTGCTTTACACTGCTTTGCTACATCCACAAATTTTGATAAATTTTATTTTAATTTCCATTTAGTTCACACTATTTTAAAATTTCTTTTGCAGCTTATTTTTTAGTCTCTGTGTCATTTAGAAGTTTCTGTTTAAAATCCATATATTTTTAGATTTTTCCGGTATTTCTCTATTATTTATTTCTATTTCATTCTATTGCGGTTTGAGAGCATATTTTATATAATGTTTGTTCTTTTAAGTTTGTTAACGTGTATTACATGGATCAGAATGTGGTCTGCTTTGGTGAATATTCCATGTGAGTTGGAGAATAACATGGATTGTGCTGTCATTGGATGAAGTAGTCTGTAGATGTCAGTTAGATCTGGTTGATTAATGGTGCGTCCAGTTCCCCTGTGTCCTCACCGATTTTCTGTCTGCCAGGTCTGTGTACTACCTGTAGAGGGGTGTCAAAGTCTTTAATAGTAAGAGCGAGTTTGTCTTTTTCTCCTTGAGTCAGTTCCATAAGGTTTTGCCTTCTGATACTGTGGTTAGTTGCGTACACATTAAAGATTATTTTGTCTTCACAGAAAATGGACCTCTTTTATCATTATGCGATGTCTCTCTTTACCCCACATAATTTTCCTCGCTTAGAAGTCACCTTTGTCTGATATTATTATAGCTATTCCAGCTCTCTGCTGAGTAGTGTTAGCATGACCTATCTTTTCCCACACTTTTACATTGAATTGATCTGTGTCTTTATATTTAAAATGGATTACCTGCAGATAGACAACATGCATTTGGATCTAGTTTTTTTTTTTTATGCACTCTGACAGTCTGTCTTCCAATTGTTGTACTTGGACAATTGATATTCATTGTGACTGTTGATATAGTTGGACAAATATCTACCATATTTGTTACTGTTTTCCATTCATTACCCTTATTCTTTGTTTTGTTTTGTCCATTTTTCTGCCTTCTTTGGTTATAATTGATCATTTTATATGGTTCCATTTTCCTTCCTTTCTTAGCATAGTGATTATACTTATTTTAAAACTTTTAGTGTTTGCTGTAGAGTTTGCAATAAGTATTTATAAATAATCCAGGTCCGTGCTCAAATAACAGTAAACTTTTATATATGGTACAAGTGCCTTATAGCAGAGTATTCCTATTTCCTCTCTCCGGTCCCTTATGACATTGTTGTCATTTGTTTAACTTACTATACAGTGTAATAACTGAATACAGTGTCCAGATTATTATTATTAACAAATTGTTGTCATAGCAACTAAGAATAGTAAAAATAAAAAGCTTTATTTTACCATCATTTCTTTGTTCCTTGACGCTTTTCTTTCCTTCCTGTAGATCCATGTTTCTGATGTGTACTGTTTTCTTTCTCTGAATGACTTTTTTCTGAAGTCATTTCTTGCATGGCCAATCTACAGGCAATAGACTTCCTCCATTTTTGTTTTTCTCAGCAAGTCCTTATTTCTCCTTCACTTTGGAAGTGTAATTTCATAGGGTACAGAATTCTAGGCTGTTTTTTTTTTCTCCCTCTCAATGTGATACATATTTCACTCCATTCTTGCTTACATCATTTCTAAGAATTTGGATGTAATTCTTTTCTCCTTCATAAGTACGTTGTCTTTTTTCCCCTTTGGCTTCTTTCTTTTCTTTTTTTAAATTTATTTTGATTTTCTGCAGTTTGAATATGATATGTTTAGTTGTAGTTTGTTTCAGCATTTATTCTACTTGGTGTCTATTGAGCTTCCTTAATCTGCGGTTTGGTGTCAGTAATTTAGAGAACTTCTCAGTCATTATTGCTTCAAATATTTATTCTGTTCCTTTCTTCTCCTTTTGGTATTCTTATTATGCATATGCCACCCCATTTGCAATTGTCCTACAGTTCTTGAATATTCTGTTCTATTTTTTAAAATTATTTTTTCCTCTTTGCATCTCAGTTCTAGAAGTTTCTGTTAATATTTCTTTGAGTTCATTGATCTTTCCTAACCTATTACAGTCTATCGATGAGCCCATCAAAGGCATTCTTTATTTTTATTTTCAATTTCTAGCATTTCCTTTTGATTCTTTCTGTAATTTACATGTCTCTGTTTATGTCACTCACCTGTACCTGTAAGTTCTCCAGTTTTTCCATTAAACCCTTAGCATATTAATCATACTTATTTTAAACTCCTGGTCCAATAAATCTAACATCTCTGCAATATTTGAGTCTGGTTTTGATGCTTGCCATGTCCCTTTTGACTATTTTTTGTCTTTTAGTGTTCTTCGTAGTTTTTTTGTTGAAAGCCACACACAATGTACAGGATAGAAGGAACTGAGGTAAACATACCTTTACATGTGGCTTTATGTTTATCTAGCCAGGAGTCAGGTTGTATTACTGTTTGTTCTTGCAGTAGGTGTCAGAGGTTAAATTTCCTCTGGTGTCCTGACTTTTGTCTCCTTGTTTGTTTGGGTTTCCATAGAGACTTCTTCTTAAATAAGATTGGGAAGGTAGAGCATTTTGAGGTGTTCTTTCCTGGTATTACGCATAAGCCCCATTGCTGCGGTGCAGTCTTTGGAGAAAGGGAAGCTGAAAAGCATTCCAGAACGTACTATCGGGTGTTAGTGTTTCAGTGAGGCTGCGCCCTTGAGCTGTAACCTTGGAAAGTGCTTCTCAGTTTCCCCTGCCTTTCATGAGGCAGGAAATCTGGTGGGGGCTGCAGTTGAGAATTCTTCCCCCACATGGAAGGCTAAAGAGGGCTGGAATTGTGAATTTTCCTTTTTCTGAATTGGTTAGGCTTTGGTAAAACCCCATTCAGTCTACCTCTAATAACACAGTTTCTCCGAGTACAGGTCTTGTTAAGAACAGAATGCTCTGTGATCATTTCGAAATAGTTATTTTCGCCTCCCCCTCCTGGAAAAATGAGGAGGGTTTTCTCTGATGTCTTTATTGTGAGATCCTGGTGGTAAAACTCATAGAAATATCGGGGGCTCCCTAAGACCTGTCCTCGAGGTTTGAAATCTCAAACTTTTACACACAGATCTTCCAGAAATCCACAAATTATAATTTTTAAGTTTTCTTATCCTAGTACTGTCTCCAGGGAGAGTTTGTCCTGAGCCTCTGCCCCACTAAGATATGACACTGTTCACCTCCCTGTCTCTCTAAATTTGGGGCAGCGGTTTGCCCTGCAACCTCACTTATCTGATGAATTTAAGAAGAATTTTTGCTTTTCAGTTTGTTTAGTTTTTTTCTTGTTTGAGAATTTTCATGTTGACTTCCAACCTCCTTACATGACTGACTGGAAACCAGGAAATAGCCTCAGACTGGCTTTTTGTAGCTTGAGCCACTCATTTTAAGAGCATTGAAATGTGGCACACACGTAATTTGTAAATTACAAGCACTCAATTATATGCCAGGCACAGTTCTAAGTACTTAACACATATTAACTCATTTAATAATCACCAGGAACCCTGCAAGGCTCGTTCTAATATGCTGCTCGTTTTACAGAAGGGAAAGCTGAGAAACAGAGAAGTTAAGTAACTTTTCTAAGGCCACACAGCTATTATCATTTGGAGTGTGATTATGAATTTAGGCAATCTGTCTCTTGTGAACAATTGCTAGGCACTGATGAGATATTCCTACTGAATGTAGGACGTGCCATTTCTTGGGTCTGTCTGTAAACTGTTCCAGGAGGCTCGTGCCTCGGGAATTTCCTATGCAGTCATGTCTTATATTTTCCTTCTATGATCTCTTGTGTTTCCTTACAAAAATAGAAGGCTACTCATTTCCTCTTCCAGCTACTGTGTTTCATAAAAGCCACGGGACCTATGGGTATGAGACCCCTGGAGCTTTGCATTTATTTTAAAGAATCTACAAATCTCTGTGTACCCCCTACCTTATCTGTAGGATAATGGCATGAGCACTATTTTTAATGTTTATAGAAATAATAATGTTACTTGCATTTTCTTACTTGGTAGATATTATAAATTATAACTATAGTCATATGAGAGAGTCCCAAATTGGATGAGCATATCAAAAATGGTTTTTCATACTTAAAGAGGCTCACCGTTGCTGAAGAGAGAGGGCGAGGATGAATGAGATACTAAAGCCGAGAATAAGAGAAAGCAAAAGCTTAGGTTAAAAAGGGAAACCTTAGCTCCATTGGCTCTTCTAGGTGAGAAGACACCTTCCAAACTAGACCAGGGTGGCCATTTTGAGGGAATAGAAAAATAAGTGAGACATGACATGGTGACAGTGTTAGTGAGGGGGGTTTGGCATTGGTATTCTTCGATTGGCTGCTCTCGATGATAATTATTATATTATTAACATCGATGAATGTGTATCTGCCTAACATGTATCTGGAATTCAGTAAATATTTAAGTTGAGGAGACATAGTTGCTTGTGGTTTCTTTGTAGACAGATGATTTGTTTTTAGTGGCACACACCTTAGGTAGGGCATCCTTCGCACCTGGCCCACCTCCAGGCTGGGTTTCAGACTATTTTTTGCTTGTACCTCTGGGCTAGGATTTGATGGTGGAGACCTCCTGCTTGTCTTTGTCAGACTCTTCCTCTACAAGACTCCTAGTGTTCAGGGCCATACCCCTCAAGAGATCTATTTTTCCTTGCCAAGGCAGAAGACAGTTAGGGCAAGCCCCCCAGAATGTGGTAGTTCTTAACCTTGGCTGTACATTGGAATTAGCAAGGGAATTTAAAAAATGCTGATGCCCGGCCCCTACAGCCAGAAGTTCTCATTTAACTGGTCAGGGGTGCAGCCAGAGTGGAGAACCGTTGTCCTAAGCAGCCCCTCCCCTCAAAACCTTACAGGACTCCATTGCCTGCTTAATAAATGTGGACACTTGAGCCCGTGTTCAGCCACCTGCATGGCTTGTCCTGCTCAGCTTTTCTGAGCATCACCTTTTGTTATTCTCTGACATGTACCTGCTGTTGCTAATCTGGAAGATGCCTTGCTCCTGGATAGCCTGGCTGTCCCACATCTGTTCTCTGATTAATATGTTGCCCTCCACTGGGGTGATCCCTCCCATCCTTCAGCCACCTTTTCAAGGAAACCTCTCATGATTGCCCCAATGGAAACAACCCCTCCTTCCTCTGCTGGCCCTTTGGCAGGCATGCACATTGCATTTACCCTGTACCAACTTGTATTGTGGACTACATTTAATAGAATTTTGTAGTTTAAAACATACAGTAGAAGTATATGTGACCTATTTTATTCGATAAGGCTTAGAGCTTATAGAATAATAATGACTGTTAATATCATGATTTTAACAATCCAATAAATATGAGGTGCTATTCCTGCATCCTCAGGACTATATTATGTATTTTCCATAATATTAATTTACTCAATCCTCAAAGTGTGAGAGGTAAATGTAATTATCATTTTACAGATGAAGAAACTGAGGCAAAGAGAAATTAAAGGGCTTGATTTGAAGGCAGAAAGCCTATAATGGGCAGAGCTGGAGCCCCTCTAGTTCTGGATTAAGCAGGTACTCTGCCTAAAGAGACCCGCAAGGAGGTTGAAGGGCCAACCACTGAGTGACACATCAGTCTTCAGCATTAAGTAGCAGAGTGGAATTTGCACCAGGCAGCCCTGCGTGGTATTGTATGTCTGGATCTGCCCTGTGTCTACAGTTGCCACTGGCCACATGTGGCCATTGATGGATTGATATGTGGCTTGCATGAATTGATATGTGCCATAAGTGTAAAATATACATGGATTTCAAAAATTTAGTATTATAAAATTAAAATCGAATATCTCAGTTTTATACCTATAGGTATAGAGTGTCACCTTTTTATATTGATTGCATGTTGAATAAATAATATTTTGGATAGATTGTGTTAAATGGAATGTATTAAAGTTAATTTGCTTGTTTCTTTTTACTCTTAATGTTTCTACTAGAAAATTTAAAATTATATTTGTAGCTCGCATTTGTAGCACACATATTTTTATTGGGCAGTACTGATCTAGAATGTGTTTTCATGGAATAGCTCATTTTGATCCTTAGGGGGAAATTGTAAAGCACCAAGGCAGATGCTTTTAACCTCATCTCAAATTTTTTATAGATGAGGAAACTGAGGCTTATCAAGATTAATGATTTACCTAAGGTGCAGGCGATGAGACTTGTGTGAAGGTCATTTTTTCAATCCTGACTACACTAAAAGATGTGCAAATTTTATTTCATGTTGTATTTCTTCATTTATGCAGCTCTTCAGTGTATTATGGGATGTATACATTTGGATCTTGTGAAATTAGTTATCCATCATGATTATAAATGACTTTCAACAGTATAGCTAATTACTGTTGTTTTTGGTAGGTAAAGATGTTTAGCATGTACTATTAGTCTTGCTTATATCTCCATCATCTTATCAAACCAGATTTGAGTTATCCAGATCCATTTTTTAGTCTTGTCCAACAAAGCAATAAACTTCTAGTATAAAGTTCAATCCAGATCCTTGCTGTGTGTCAATTTTATTCCAGTCATGAGAACTCATGTTTGAGCGTAAGTTTCCTCATTCAAGACATAGGATGGTATTATTTTCCACACACGGTTGTAAGGATGATATGAGATGATGATATTAACTACCCAGCACAGTTCCCAATGCTCAGTAGGAAACCAGTTAACCGTAGTTTTTTTCCTCTCTTCAGATGGGCTGCCTCCAACAGGAAGCCTTCCATGAGCTCTGCAGGCCAAGTTCCCTATTTATTCCTTGATACTATCACAAAAAAAATGTGTTATCGACCCAATTTCCTTCAGGGTGGTGGTCTCTGCTTTACCCCACTCTCTATGCTTTAAAATTTCCAGTGGCCAGAATTGCTGTGCTGTGTCCAGAGTAGGTGCTCATGACCAGACCAGAAGTTAGGGATGGAGCTTGTCATTTGGTGGTTAGAGTGGGGGTCTCAGGTGACCCTTCATATGTGTTGATTAGTATAATATGTGCCTGTTTGAAAATGAAAGCGGTAAAATATTATATATAAAGTCTCAGAAGATTTTAAAATGCACACATACACATAGACAGACAGACTGGCTGCCTTCCCACCTGGAAAGATGGAGTAGATGCCCTTTTCCCTAATCCTCACATATTATATAGATATTATTCACATGTCCACATATAAAGGCTATGAAAAGTAGAGACAAAAAGACTAGCTAAGAACCTTGACCTGAGGAACTGCATGGCAGAGAGTTCTCTGGGTGTTCTTTTGGCTCCATGGACCCCAGTCTGGGTGCTGTAGACACTGACAATTTGCTGGTGTTAATGAGCATAGACAGACATGACCTCAAGAAAAAGCCTGCTGTCTCTACGGGCAGCCTAGCAAGACAGAAAGCTTTCAGATAGTAACTGTTATACTCGAGTCATTTAGCACAGAAACATCTGTGGCCCATGTCAGTCACTGCAAGCAAAGGATTGAGACCACCCTTGCCAGAATGTCATTATACACCAAGAAGCATTAAACTCTCACTTTAGTTTGCTGGGGCTACCTTAACAAAATATCACAGAATGGCTGGCTCAATTAATAGAAATTAATTTTCTTACCATTCTGGAGGTTAGATGTCTAAGACCAAAGTGTTGATAGGTTTGTTTTCTCCTTGAGGCCTCTCTTGTTGGCTCGCAGATGGCCACGTTCTTGCTGTGTCCTCATATGACCCTTCCTCTGTGTACACACATCCCCAGTGTCTCTCTGTATGTCTTAATCTGTTCTTATAAGGACATGAGTCAGATTGGAATAGGGCCCACCCTGATGGCCTCATTTTATATTAGTCACCTCTTTAAAGACCCTCTCTTCAAATACAGTCACATTCTGTGGTACTGGTGGTTAGGGCTCCAACATAGGAATTTTGGGGGAACACAATTCCAGAAGTTCATAACAGATTTCAAAAATGTCAACTCATTAAAAAAGACAACAGATGTCATTGCCAAGATAAAATATTAGAATTATCTGAGGACTTTAAAACAGCCATCATAAAAATATTTTAAGAAGCGATTATGAGTATTCTTGAAGCAAAAGAATAAATGGAAATTCTTCATCAGAAATAGACAATAGAAAGAAAAATCAAGTGGAAATTTTAAGATTGAGAAGTAAAGTAACTGAAATTAAAAACTCACTGGATAAAACCAACAACAGGATGAAAGAGAACAGAGGAAATAATCAGTGAATGGGAAGATGGAACAATGGAAACTAGCCAATATGAATAACAGAGAAAAAATAGAAAAATAAAAAATGAACTGAGACCTTTGCGATTATAACAAGACATCTAATGTTTGTGTCATTAGAGGGAATTAAAGAAGGAGAAAGAGGGAGGAATTGAAAAGTAGAAAGTTGACCAATTAAGACTGAAGATGGCTGTGAAGTTTGAATATTGAAGTTTCTAGCAGATAAACGTGGTTCCCCCCCGTCCTTTCTTCCAATTAGCATAATCTTTTTGGCTGTCATCCATGTTGTAGAAACTATTCATAAAAGCTTTGCAGTTGGATGTGATACCTTGGTCCATTAGTCATGATTCCCTAGAGAAACAGAACTGATAAGATGTGCATATGTGTAGAAAGAGATTTTTATTCAAGAATTGGCTCACACACTCATGGAACCCAAAATTCAATGGGGGAGGCTAGCAGGCCAGAATCTCTGGGGACAATTGCAGTTTGAGTGCAAAAGCAGCCCGCGGTAGACTCACTATCTTACTCCGTCTTGGGCTGCTGTGACCGAATACCATGAACTGGGTAGCTTACAGACAACACAAAGTTATTTCTCCCAGTTTTGGAGGCTGGAAAAACCAAGGTTATGGCGCCGGCAGATTCATTGTCTGGTTCATAGATGTCTTCTTGCTCTAATGTCGCATGGAAGAAGGGGCCAAAGGAGCTTACCAGGGCCTCTTTTCTGGGGCACCTATTCCCTTCATGAGGGCTTCGGCCTTGTGACCTAAGCACTTCCCAAAGGTGCCACCTCCTGGCACTTTTGCACTGGGCATTAGGTCACAACAGGTAAATTTTGGAGGGGCACTAATATTTAACTTATAGCAACCAGGAAGAGATGATGTTAAAAATAAAGTGTGAGGGGATTCTGCTGGAGAATTACCTTTGCTTGGGGGGTGGGGGCTGGAGGTCAGCTTTTTGTTCTCTCTTGGCCTTCAGCTGGTTGGACGAGGCCCACCCACAATATGGAGGGCAACCTGCTTTACTCAGGTCTGTCGATTTAAATATAAATCTCATCCAAAACCCCCTCACAAAATCTTCTGCAAGCATCTTTAACCAAATATCTGGGTACCATGGCCTAGCCATGCTGAAATATAAAATTAACCATTATACTGTTGTCAGTCTCTTTTTGCCTGGCAAGTAAGGTAAACAAACCTAACATCGAGGGTTGTTTTATTTTTTGAAACATATAGTTAAAACATAACACCATAAATTGCTGCATCTTGAATCTCTTTTGTGGAAACAACTTTTCCGGGTAAAACATGGCTTTTGAAATGACCTAGAATGGAGAATATGGATGCGCACAAGAGCCCAAAAGCTAGGTTAAGAAAGGAGTTTGTTTTCCATCCTTTTAGAATAGGAAAATATTTCATCTTGAAAGGATCTGGGCCTTTCTTCCTGCCGTACATAGCCTACATCCAAATAAAAGCTGAGAGGAGAGACTAAGCCGCATTCATCAGCCGGAAACTAAAATGATCACTTGTCAGGAACACGTCCAGGTTTTGTTAGTCTGTGTTCCACAGCACACATTAATCTTGCCCACTGAGCGGACGTAATGTTTCATGTACTTCTGTATTTCATCCAGTTTCCTTTCTTAGTTTCTTAAAATGAATCCTTTTTTTTTTTTTCAGAGAGACAGTTAACATGTTTCTGATGCAGATAAAAAGGTTTTCCTTTGGTTCTGCATCTCAAGAGGAAGCTACTGTATCAATTGTAAACTCTTCAGAGTCTACAAATGAAGGAGTTCTCAGAGCTTGAATGAGTGAAGGCTGAGTGGCATGTAGGAAAATGAGGCTCCCCACTTGGACCGTCCGGTCCGGCACTAGTGACATGAGTGCCCTCCTGGGCCCAGCAGTTGTTTGGGTGAAGAAAAAATCTGGTCACCTGTGGCCACTGAACTTGGTAGAAAGACATCTGGGCCAGGGTGAAGCCCTAGCACTGCCAGAACTCACTGCCGACTTCTCATAAGGCCCTTCTCCGTTTCTGGGCCTCAGTTTCCCCTTAGGTCAAATTGGAGGTAAAGTTAGTTTGTCTCGCGGGTCTTCTTGTGTTGATATCTTGGGTTCTAGGAGCATTTTTAGTTTGCTGCATACCAGGAGAGGCCCAATTCGATTGTTTCGTGGCACTGATGATGGACAAGCTGTGCTGGTCATTTCTTTGGATCCCTTTGCTTTCTC
Source organism: Cynopterus sphinx (assembly GCA_030015415.1). NCBI lineage: Eukaryota > Metazoa > Chordata > Mammalia > Chiroptera > Pteropodidae > Cynopterus > Cynopterus sphinx. The sequence goes on from CM057388.1 coordinate 80,136,883, forward strand.
TCAAAATTTCAGTTGTTTTCTCCTTATTTATTTCTCATCAAACTCTACAGCAGGATGTGTATTTCAAGGTCCTGTGGTTTGCCCCTCTGCTGATAATAGTCTCTGTAGTTTCTTTCAAAAAGATGTTTCTTTATTTGATATTAAAATAGTATAGTAATAACATTGAAAATGATTTTACCCCAAAGTTAAATTTTAACAATTTTTCTATGTACTTATTCAGCTTTATCCTGATGTATTCTGTTTTTGTTGTTGTATTTTGTTTTTTCTGAATTAATGTCTTTGATGATTGAACCTTATGTGTTTTGCATATTTGTTTTTAAGTTCTTTTTCCCCAATATAAAAGTAATACAACTACATAAAAATGCTTGGAAAAGAAGAAGAGGAAAACAGATCATCACAGTTCAACTACTATTGATACTATAGCATACAGAAACAAAGAATTCAAGTAAAAATGGTCAGAGGAGCTGACATACAAGTGGCGAACAGGGGCATGAAAAGATGCTCAACATCACTAATCATCAGGGAAACACAAACCAAAACCACAGTAAGGCATCACCTCACACCTGTTGCAATGGCCGTCAACAAGAAGCCAAGAGAGAACAAATGCTGGCGAGGATGTGTAGGAAAGGGAAATTTTGTGACTGTTCATGGAAGCATTAATTGGTGTAGCCACTATGGAGTATAATATGGAGGGGCCTTAAAAAATTAAAAATAGAATGATTGTGTGATCCAGCAGTCCCACATCTGGGCATTTATCCCAAGAAAGCGAAATCACTATCTTGAAGTGACATCTGCACCCCCATGTTCATAGCAGCCTTATTCAAGCTATGGAAACACCCTAAGCGTCCACTGACAGATGAATGGATAAAGAAGATCATACACACACACACACACACACACACACACACACACACACACACACACTGCATGAATGCATGCACACATGCACGCACACATGCAGGTATGCACGTTTATAGCCATCGTTTGAGTCAGTGTTTCCTAACCTTTTGAAAAATTATCTTCCCCTTAAAGGAGCTATCACAGCAATCAACTTTAGAAACTTTTCGTCACCCCAAACAGAAACCTCATAGCTATTAGCAGTTTCTCTCCTTTCTCTTCAAGCCCTACAACCCTCAGTAAATACTAATTTATGTTCTGTCTCTATAGATTTGCCTAGTCTGGATATTTCAGATAAATGGAATCAAACATTATATAGTTTTTGTAACTCCCTTTTTAAATTTTTTGTACCTTAAGTTATTTTTTACTGTATGTTGTTGTATTCATTTATTTTTTTAAAAAACCCATCTTGTGGAAAATCTTCAGCATATACAAACAAGTTAGGGAGAATAGTAAGTGAATCTGATGTGCTCATTATCCATCTTCAAGATCGATCAGCTCATGGCTGTTTTTATTTATTTAACCTGTATACACATTTTCTTTCCTTTCCCTTACATTTTAGTAGTTACTTAACAAAATAAGAACTTAAGGAAATCATAATCCTTTATCACACCTAAGTGGATTAAAAATGTTTTCTTAAAATCATCCAATAAAGAGCAAATAGTCAAATTTTCTGATTGAATCCTAAATTGACAATCCTGATTGTCTCCTAAATTTTTCTTTTAATGTTTGTCTTATCAAGATTCAAACAAGTCCTATACATTGAAGAAATTGGTTGTTTGACCTATGGATTTCCTCATACTCCTAACATTCCTGAGTCCACCGCCATGTTGTCATAAATAGTTAGGAAAAAAATAATTTGTGATAAGAACTTTTAGGATCTATTCTCTTAGCAACTTTCAGATATGCAATGCAGTATTAGTAACAATAGTCACCATACTATACATTACATCTTCATGACGTATTTATTTTATAAATGGAAGTTTGTACCATTTGACACCCTTCACCTCTTCTCCCACCCCCCACTAGGAGAGGATTTTTTAGTAAATATTTTTTTCCTTTCTTTTTAAAATCTCCTTTTACACCATCTACCTCACCCTTCCCCCTTACCCTCTGGTAACCTAGTCTACTGTCCATGGACAATCTTCATTTTCCTGATGGTTACCTTGGCCTGTGAAATCTAATGCTATCTCCTGGCAGATAGTGTCATAATTAAATTCTTAGTGTGGGAAGCCCTGAAACACACATGCATTTTGAAATTGGGTCCAGAATCTTTTACTATGGAAAATGGAACTGTTTTTTTAAATTCATTTTTGGATTGTTCACTGTCAGAATGTAGAAATACAGTTTGTTTATATATTCTATATTTATTTCGTATCTTTCAACCTGGCCAAACTTGTTTATTAGTTCTAATAGATTTTTTTTTACTGGATTCCATTGGATTTTCTGTATATAAGATAATGTCATCTGCAGATATAGAGAATTTTACTCTTTTTCTTTGCCTAAATGCTCTGGTACAGTATTGAACAGAACAGGTGAGAGTGAACAACCTTGTTTTGGTCTTGAAATAAGATGGAAATATTCAGTATTTCACCAGTAAGTATGAATTGGCTGTATGTTTTTCATAGATGCCCATTATTGGGTTAACAAAATTGCTTATAGTACAAGATAGTTGTGTATTTCAATAATTAAATTTGTTGGATTTTGTCAAATACTTTATCCACATTGACTGAAATGATCACGTGATTTTTCTCCTTTATTCTTTTTACGTGACATATTACATTGCTTTTCATATGTTGAATCATGCTTGCATTTCGAGGGTAAACCCCATTTGGTCATGGCATATACTCCATTTTACATGTTGATGAAATTAGTTTACTGTTTACTGCTGTTGTTATTGAGGGTGTTGCTTTGATATTTATAAGGGTTTCTTTTCTGGTGATGACCTTGTTTTGTTTTTATATTAGGATAATATTGGCCTTACAGAATGAGTTGGGAAGTATTTCTTTAATTTTTTGGAATAGTTTTAGTATATGATTTGTATTAGTTCTTATATAAATGCTTGGTAGAATTCACCAGTGAAGTCATCTGGGCCTAGCCTTTTCTTTATGGGAAATTTTAAAATTACAAATTTCATCTCTGAACATACATCTTGTTATATTCAGATTTTCCATTTCTTCTTGAGTTAGTTTTGGCAGTTTGTGTCTTTCAAAGAATTCTTGCATTTCATGTAAGTTATCTAATTTTTTTTGCATACAGTTGCTCATACTACTCCCTCAAATTAATTTTGTTTCTTTTCATAACACGGTAGTAATGTTCCTTCTTTTAGCTCTGCTCTTGGTTATTTGAACTTTCTTTTTTTCTTGGTTGGTCTAACTGAAGATTCATCAATTTTGTTGGTTTCTTAAAAATAAATCTAATGTTTGGTTGTGTTGTTTTTCTTTATTGTTTTCTGTTTCTCTATTAATTTCTGGTCTAACCTTTAATATTTGTTTACATTTGTTTTAGGTTTATTTTGTTCATCTCTTTTCAGTACCTTAGAGGGAAGCTTAATTTGAGATCTTCTTTTTCAATATAAATGTAACTATAAATGTTACTCTAAGAACTGCTTTAGTTATGTACCCTAAGTTTTGGTATGTTATGTCTTTTTCATTCATCCCAAAATATTTTCTAATTTCCATTCTGATATCTTATTTTACCCATTTCCTACTGAATAGTGTGTTGTTTATATTTGTATATTTCTCAACTTCATTTTTATTATTAATTTTAATATCATTCTATGTGGTCATAGAACATAGTTCATATGATTTCAGTTCTTTCAAATTTCTTGAGGATGATTTTATGTACTAGCACATTGTCTGTCTGGGAGAATGTTATACGTACACCTGAGGGGAAGGTGTATTCCATTGTTGGGTTGACTGTTCTGTAGATATATGCTAACTCATTAGTTTATGATGCTGTCCACATCTTATATCTCCTTACTGATTTTCTGTCTAGTTCTAATCATTATTAAAAGTGGGTAATTTAATTCTCTATAACTATTATTTTTGAACTGTTTTATTTCTCTCTTCAATTTTGTTATGATTTGCTTCATGTATTTGGGGGGCTCTATTGTTAGGTACATATATGTTTTGTCATTATTATACCTTCTCAAAGGATTTGGCCCTTTTATCATTATAAAATGTCCTTCTTTATTTCCAATATCATTTTTTTTTGCTTAGAAATCTACTTTACCTAATGCTTATATAGCCATTAAAGCTTTCCTGTATCTTTTTCAAATTTTTAGTTTTAAATTATTTGTGTTTTGAATGTAGTATGTGTTTCCTGTAGACTGCATGCAGTTGAATTTTTTAAAAATCCAGTTTGTCACTCACTGTCTTTTGATTGGGTTATATAATCAATTCATATTTAATGTTATCATTGATATAGTTAGACATATGTCTGCCAGTTTACCTTTTTATATCTCATCTTTTTTGTTTATATATTCCTCACTTATTGTTTTGTTTTATATTAAATACTATTATTGCTCCTATTGTTACATGTATTACATCTATATACCTAGAAACCCAAGACTACATTGCTATAGTGATTACCATATAAGATTTCATGTCTTTTAAAGAAATTGAGAGGAGAAATGAGAAAAGGTATACATTTATATAGTATGTATCAATCTTCTTGAGTGCAACTTCTGGTTCTCTTACTTTTTTTGTGGATTTGTTACCATTTTGTGTCATTTCCTTACTCCATTTACTTAATAGCTTTGCTTTCACTTTCCTTTGTGAATTTATATAAATATATGATGTTTCTTTATGTTACAGACTCCAAAATGCAATCATATATATGTTGTTTTATATAATCGGTTTTCACATCAGTTAAGAAGGGAGAAGAAATATGCATTTATTTTCTTTTGTAATTACGTAGTTACTTTTGCAAGAGATCTCAGTTTTTCATGTGAATTTGCATTGGTGTCTATGGTCAGTTGCTTTTAGCCTGAAGAAGTTCTTTGGCATTTCTTATGAGGTAAATCTGCTCGCAAAGGATTCTTTCAGTAGGACCTGGGTCTCATCCTATGCAGTCGAAATCAATATCTCTGAGGGTGGAGGCAAGCAAAGGTGATTTTAAGAAACTGCACTGTGTTCTAATAAGAAACCAGGGGTTACAACCACCACAAAAGATGATTTCCAAGGTCCTTTGCAGCTCTGACATTCTCTGCTCCTCTGGGCAAGAGAAATGCCACCCTGAGATACTTAACCAGTATTAGACTGCATCTTTCTAACTTGACAGTGGGATGTAGACCTGTGGTTCTCCAGGTGCGGGACCTAGACCAGTGGTATTAGTCAGAATCACCTGGCAAATTTTTAGAAATGCAGATTCTCAGGTATACCACCCCATATCTCCTGAATCAGAAATAGTGGGCATGGGGCACAGTAGACTGCATTGTAGCAAACCTTATCTCTCCAGCTAATTCTGATGTGCTTTGAAGTTTGAGAAGCTCTGGCATAGGGAAAGAGCATTGTGGGCTCTGGGGCCTGAGGTCTTCCCATGAGACTGGGAGCTTTCACTGACTACCTCTGGGGTGATGCTGGGCAACTTACTTATCTCTTCTGTGTCCCCTTACCCCCCCCCTTTTTTTTAAGAGGAGGAATGTTTGCTCTAACTCGCACAGTTGTGAGTCTTACCAGAATGTCAGAGCCTATTTTCCTAGTGAACTTCAAGAAGGAGAAAGCAACTACCCTTCTAGATTGGATGTAGCTATCAGCATCAATACATATAAAATTAGGACCGATAGGACTGTATTGGAGCAGAGGAGAAAATGCCAGTTGTATTAGAGAAAATTTTCTTATCAATACTGATCCTTAGCAATGTGATTCGAGGCTTTAAAAGTGCAGAGAAGGGTTTATGCTCAAATTAATGGCACGTTTGTTTTCTGATAGAGAGGTACTCACTTTGAATGTGAACATCTTATGGATTTTGTCATGGTCCTTTTGTGTGTAGTGTGTGTGTGTGTGTGTGTGTGTGTGTGTGTGCGCACTTGGAAGTACCAGTTTCATTGGCTGCATATTATTTTTATTTTATTTTAGGTGAGGCAACCCTTGGTTGACCTCACAGATTGCAAGGACCTTGTCAGCTTACAATTCCTTATTTTTTATTTTTTATTTTTTATTTTTTACACTTACAGCACTTGCTATTCCGAGGCGGTCTCTCATCCAAGTAATAACCAGGCCCGGCCCTTCTTAGCTTCCGAGATCAGACAGAATTGGGCGCGTTCTGGGTGGCGTGGCCATAGACTCATTGACTGCATATTGTAACATTACATCAGACTTACTTGCATTTCTTTGCCACCACATTGTATGTAACGTCATTGTGATTTAATAGGGACTAAAATGTGAACTCAAAGTTGCAGCATTTTGGTTCCTTTCTCTGTAGGTTTTAATGGATCTAGAAGCTACCCAGTAAAGGAGTAGTCAGTCTCCAAAGAATATTATCTTCCTGTGCAAAGGAATGATTTGCCCCCAAGGGACAGTTGCTATTGTTCCTCCATCCATCTGTTTGAGGCGCCTCCTGCATGTCTGTGTGTAGTGTTCACCTAAGAAATGTCTGAGCCTGTAGAGAATTTATGAGTTTAATTGGAGCCAAACTAACAACATATGCCAGGAGGCATGATCTCAAATGCTCCAGAGAATAAAACTTTTGCAGCTCCTGCTATGCATTTGAGATTAAGGAAGAACATGAGAAAGATCACATGGGAAAAAGTGAGGTGGGGATGCAATTACAGGCTACTTAACAAAGTAACATGCTCTTTTGAGGGTGGTTATGGTTTATTTCAAAGGAGTCTTAACCTAGATGCACAGGAACAATGGACAGGGCTGGCTTGAAGCAAAGGAAAACCTTTTACTAAAATATTATAGGTCTAGGGTGTGAGTACCCACCATGACCTTCCCAGTTAGGAATTTATGATCACATCACCCTGTTAGGATACTTTCCATAGAACCCATTTGTTCATCCACATATGCAAAGCAGCAGCCTATATTCTCATAATTTGAAAACTTTTAGCTCTCTGATTTTTTTAAATGTACACAAATGGCCAATTAAGAGTAGGAGAAATGGTGGGGAGATTATAAAGATGTCCCTCTGTATTTTTTGGCTGGGAAGTCTCCTGCTTTGTTGTCTCAAAGGCTGTTTTTTGCAGAGTCTCTGCCAAGGAGAACTAAAGTTTTCCCTTGGGAATCAGAGAAGGGCCCAGTCCTCAGTAAATCTGAAAAAGACAAGCTTTTCAGATGTATATAAGTCTAAGCAGGACCCAGGAAGCTCTGGTCCTAGGCAGCTCTGTAGTATGCAGGACAGATTAAATGCCCAAGCAGTATAACCTTTTCCTGGCCTCCAACCGGGTTCTTGCTATGGGCTGTCACTTTAAGAAAGGTTCACAGAGTGGCACAGAATTCCCCCAGAGGGCATCAATGTAAACTTGGAATTAATACAATTTCCCAAAAGTCACAGCAAGCAAGAAAGTACTGGCAACACCCAGTGCCTATTTGGGTGCCAGGTTTTCACTTTTTCTTTGGCGTGCTCTCTGTGTCCCTAGCCCCAGCTGCTAATGAGTGCTGAATTGCTATTTGCTGCCACAAACATCATGTAGGAAACTTGATTTAAAAAAATCTCAGCTTTAGAAAGAACACAGACGCCACAGGGAAAAGCTGGTTGCTCGTTATTATGGTGGTTATTATGGAGGAAGGAACAGACTCTCCTCTAACTTCAGGGTTCTCCTGCCTGGTTTAATAATCAGATGTGAAACAGATTAGAAAGAGAAAACAACCACATTTAATACATACGTATGTACGGGACCCCCATACACATGAAGAGAGCGTCAAAGATAGGAAGGAAGACTGAGGTATATGAGACATCCTGAGCTGGGGACAAGGCATGGCAACATAGGGGCTTCAAAGGTCATTGCAGGATAATAATAATAAGAGACATCTAGTAAACAGAAATTTGCCCTGCTCCACGGATAGGTCAGAAAAGGGGATCTCTATGGGCAAGGCTCCTAATTCGAAATCTTCTAGGTAGTTAAGTGGGAGGGCGGGGAGGAGTTTTTGTTGATCCAGCCGTGAAAGGTGCCTTTAGCTCAATGTCATCTGCATACCACTGAGGCACATCTTGGGGGCCCGCATTATGAACCCTCACTTCATTATTATTACTGCTATTACTGCAAACTTAAAGGTATAGAGAGTTATGTAATAAACATCATTGTACCTACCTCCTCAAAGATGAATATTTTGTCATGTTTGCTTCATTGATCTTTCTCTAAAGAAAATAGTACAGAGATAGTGAAATCTGCTTTTACTCCTCTCTGCAGCCCTCAGCAGAAGCAACCACAATCCTGAAATCTCAAATATATATATATATATATATATATATATATATATATATATATATATATATCTGAAATATATATATATTTTTTTTCACATGTACCATTGAACTTGATTTGGTTTTACTCAGCATTATTCCTTTTAGATGTTTAGATATTTCCATGTTGATATATATATAGATGCAATTCATTCACTTTAAAGACTGAATAGTATACTTCTGTTATGAATACTGTGAGGAGAAATTACAAGTAAAATCTTCTAACCCAGGAAATCCTTTTCATAAATGTAGAAGGGAAAGAAGTTTTATTATTGAATAAGCATTAAACCAAACTGGGATATAAATGACTGAAATAAAGACAAAATTAAAGACAGAAATAAACCTCAGCCTTTTATCAAACAGCTAAGCAGGTCAAATCCATTATGTACATGTTTCAAGATAAACTGTGACTTGTCCTCAAGTCAAACAACTTGACATCACTATTTGCTCTCCATAGTTCATCTGAAACACACCTGGTCATTCAGGTAGTGTGTGTTACTTTACTGTCTTTATCAAAAGGAAAAGATAAAAGTTTTCTCATCTCCGTGACCACTATGCTGCACATCTGAAACTAATATAAAATAATATTGAAAATAATTTTAAAAAGTTGGATAAATATAATTTTATAGCTAGATAAAACTTATTGGAATATGGAAACTAAAACTTAAAGCAAGACACTTAGCCTAACTTTCAGAGTAACAAGGAGACAGGACCTCTTTCTTGATGTTGCTGTTTTTAAGAGGTGACTCTCTGCCCTTAAGGAAACAGCCCTGCTTGTCATGCTGGCAAGAGACTTATTTAGCTTTTACAGAGATTTGCATACATCTCAGAGAAACAAAAGGTGGCTTTATGATCACAAAGTTTCTCAAGGAAATAACTAGGGGACAGGGGAAAGGGTCACAATCAGGAACATTCAACCCTACCATGTACCACATGTTTATCTATTGATTTCCTTATTAATAGGCACACAGGCTGTTCCTCACTTTTCATTATTGCTAGTCATGTGCCAGCGAATGTCCTCATGTGTGTCTTCTAGGGAAATGTTCAGGAACTTCTCAGGTAGTGAGCGTTTTTAACATTACCAGATATTTCCAAATGGCACTCCTAAATGCTTATTAAGCCTGTGTATGCTTCCACCAACAAACAGGCAATCAGAGTCTCCATTAGTTCACATTGTCATTCACACTGATTACTGCCATACCTTAAAAATGTCACTCTGATCAGTATGAAATGGAATCTCATTATTGAGTAATTGTTATTTTCCTATTAATTGAGCATATTAGAATATGTTTATTGGCCATATTTTCTTTTTTGTGAGTTGCCTACTTTTTATTATTTATCCATTTTCTTTTGGGTTGTTGGCCCTTATTTTTGATTTATAAGTTATTTGTGTATTCCAGAAGTTAATTCTTTATCTGTTATATTTTCCCGCTATTCCTAGTTTCCTCCTTTGCCAAAGACAGTAATTTTCTCTCCTTTTTCATTTTTTTTGTGGTGTCTTCTGTCACACAGAAGTTTTTAACCATTCAATGTATGAGAATTTATTTTTATTTTTATTTTTTTTAGGTGAGGCAACCCTTGGTTGATCTAACAGATTGCAAAGACCTTGTCAGCTTATGATCCCTTATTTACTTTTGATTTTATATTTTTTACTCCTACAGCACCTGGTCTTCCTAGGTGGTCTCCCATCCAAGTACTAACCAGGCCTGACCCTGTTTCGCTTCTGAGATCAGACGGGATTAGGCTTGTTCAGGGTGGCATGGCCGTAGACATAATTTACTTATTATTTTTACTTTTTGTGTCTTGTTTAAGAAATTATTTCCTCCACTGAAGTTAAAAAGATATTTTCTTTCTTCTGCAAGTTTTAAAGGTTTGCTTTTCATATTTAGGTCGTAAATACTTGTATTATTTTTTTGTATGGTGTGAGATAAAAATCTAAACTTTTATATGGATAGTCACTTTACCCAATGTCTTTTATGTCATACCAGATTTGCTCTGGTTTGTAATATCTCCTCTGTCATCTACTAATTTTCTATATATATGCAAATCTGTTTCTAGGCTTTCTACTTCTATTCCATCTGGCTTTTTGTGCCTCTACTGTCGTAATTATTAAAGCTTATAATAAGTCTGGCTTATTGGTAAGGAGAGTCTGACAGTCTTGTTCTTCATACTTGCCTTACTATTCTAGGACTGGCACTTCACTATTGAATGCTGGGTTCATCAAGTTTCATAAAAAGTGCTACTGATTGGAATTGCATGGAGTTTTACATTGATGAACTGACCCATTATGATACTGACTTTTACCATGTGTGGAAATGGTGATGGTTTCATCAATCAGAGGCCGTATGTATCTTTCAGTGCTTTTAAAAAGGTTTTTATGTAAAATTCAAGCACATCAAGGTCGCTTAGACTTTTAGTTGCTATGATGAATTCTTTTAAACTATATTTTCTAGTTGTTTATTTTTGACATATAAATTTTATTTATTTTTATGTTGATCTTATATTCAGTAACTTTGATAAACAGATTAGTTCTAATGGTTTGCCTGTAGGTTTGCTTAGCTTTTCTTAGTAAATCATGTCACCTACAAACATTCACAGATTTACCACAGACTTGCTTTCCAAAGTTTATACTTATTTCTTTTTCTTGTCTAACTTCAGTGGCTAGGGTCACCACACAGTATTTATTAGTGAGAGCTACAGGGGTGCCCTGGACTTGACCTGTACTTTAATGAGAATGCTTCCAAAGTTTCACCATTAAGTTTGATGTTTGATGCATTTGGTAGTTTGTCAGGTTATGTAAGTTCATTTCTAGTCTGAGACTGCCTTTTCTTGTTCTTTTTGGTAATAATGATCACAAATGAGCATTACGTGTTTATCAAATATATTTTTATATCCCCTGTCTGGAAATATAGCAGATTGCACTAATAGATTTCCTAATATTAAATTATCTTTGAGGTCTTAGAACAAATCTTACTTGAACATGATATATAGTGACTTTATTTTTTTTTTCCAGTTGTATTGAGGGATAATTGACATACAGCACTGTATAAGTTTAAGGCGTTCAGTGTATGTTGTGGAATGAATACCACAATGTTAAACTTTATATATATATATATATATATATATATATATATATATATATATATATATATATATATACACATACAGAGAGAGAGAGAGAGAGAGAGAGAGAGAGAGAGAGAGAGAGATTATTTTCTTTGTGATGAGAACTTTTAGGATCTTCTTTCTTAGCAACTTTCCTATATCCCACACAACAGTTACTATAGTCGCCATGCTATGCTTATATCTCCAGTACTCGCTTATCTCATAACCAGAAGTTTGTGTACCACCTTCATCCACTTCCCTCCCCCACCCTGTCTCTGACTTATTTCACTCAGCACGACGCCCTTAAGGTTCATCCATATTGTCACAAATGGCAGGATTTTCTTCTTATGGTGCCTTTCTTATATATTGCTTATTCACCAATATTTTCTTTAGGATTTTGCATCTGTCTTTATAGTGAGATTGATCTATAATTTTCTTTTCCTATACATTTTATCAAGCACTCATTCAATGAGTATTCATTGAGTTCACACTGTGTCTCATGTACTATTCTAATCACTGTGGATAGAGCAGTGAATAAACTGAATAAACTGGATAAAAATTCTTGCTCTCATGAAACCTGTACTAAGAAGACAGGCCATAAACAAGATAACTGATTAAATGCATAGTATGTTAGATGTTGACAAATGCTAATGATAAAATAGAAGCAGGAATGGAGATAGGGTGTGTGTGTGTGTGTGTGTGTGTGTGTGTGTGTGCGCGCGTGCGCGCGCGCGTGTAGGGGATATGCAGTTTTGGATACGGATCTGTAGAGAAGGCTCTCTGTCAAGGTGTCATTTCAGTAAAGTCATACCAGGAAGCAGAAGTTATAATGGCCCTGAAGTGGTCATGTTCCTGGTGGCTTCAAGGAACAGAAAGGAAACCATTGTGGCTAAAACTGGTTTTGCTATCAGGCTAATAAAAAATTGGATAGCTTTCCAACTCTTGTTAAAAACTTATTATTTTGAAATACTTATAGATTTATAAGAAATTGCAAAGGTACTAAAGAAATGTCTCTTGTACCTTTCATTCAGTTTATCCCAATGGTTACTTCTTGCATTATTACAATACAAAGGCAAAATCAGGAGTCTGACATTGGCAAAATGCCTATGTATAGTGTTATGCATTTTATCACATTCAATTTTGTGTGACTATAACCTCACTTAAGACATATAACTAGTCTATAACCACAGAAATCCACTTTATCCTACCCATTATGTTCACATCCACCCACTTCCCTGCCAGTATCCTTATTCCATGGCAACCAAGGCTATGTTCTCCATCTCTATATTTTCGTCATTTTGAGAATGCAGTATGAAAGGAATCGTACAGTATATGACCTTTGAAACTTGCTCTTTTTTTTTACTCAGCATAATTTTTTGGAAATCCTTTCAGATTGTTGCATGTATCAATAATTTGTTCCTTTTTATTTCTCAGTATTTTGTGGTATGGATGTACCACAGTTTAACTATTCACCTAATGAAAGATATCTGGGTTGTTTCAAGATTTTGTCTACCGGTACACCTGCTGTGAACATTTATGTAGAGGATTTGGAGCAGACATATGTTTTCATTTCCTTGGGACAAATGCCAAGGAATACAATTGCTGGGTTGTATGATGATTTTTAAGAAACCATCTAACAGCTATTTTCCAGAGTGACTTCATAATTTTATATTTGCAATAACAATGTATGAGAGATTCATTTTTTTCTGCATATTCATCAGCATTTGGTATTGTCACTATTTTTTATTTTAACTTTTCTGATAGGTATGTAGTGATAGCTCATTGTGGCCTTAATTTGCATTTCCCAATATCTAATGATGTTGAAAATCCTTTTTTTGTGTGCTGATTTTCCATCCATATATCCTCTTGAGTAAAATATCTCTTTATATCTGTTGAACATTTTGTGACTGGATTGTTTGTATTTAATTTTCAATTTTGGATATTCTTTATATATTCTAGATATTAGTCCTTTATGAGATTTGGTTTGTAATTTCTTCTATTCTATAAGCCTGTACTTTTATCTTCTTAATAGGGTATTTTGCAGAGCAAAATTTTAGAATTTTGATGAAGTTCAGTTTATAGATATTTTTGTTTTATAGGTCACACTTTTGGTATCAATTATAAAGAATTCTTCAGCAACAACTGCAACCTAAAGATTTTCTCCAAGTTTTCTTTTAAAAGATTTATCGTTTTAAGTCTATGATCCATTTTGAGTTAATTTTTATATAAGATGTGAGGTGTGGGTTGAGGTTCATATTTGTGCCTCATGTCAAATGGCTCCAACACTATTTGCTGAAAAAGCTATCTTTCATTCAGTTGCTTTTACACTTTTGATAAAAATCAGTTGCTCAATAACTTATGGAGATACTCCATATAACACCCCTCTCCTTAAACACTTAATGTAGAGCATAGAATCCTGACAGACACTGCTTCATCTGGGTGATTAATGTGAATAGCAGTGTCAGTGTCAGTGATAAGTCATGTTGATAGTATGTACTTGTGATATCATGTGATGTGATGAGAATGGCACTTTACCATTGTGTATTCCTCACCAAAACATAAAACCCTAGTCTGGTCATGAGGAAAACGTCAGAAAATTCCAATTGGAGCATTTTCTACAAAAGATATGCTGAATAGTACTCCTTAAAACTGGCAAGGTTTTAAAAAACAAAGACTAAGAAACTCTCATGGCTAAGAGAAACCTAAAGAGATGTGATGACTAAATGTAATGTGATATCCTGTCTGGGATCTTGGAAAAGAAAGAAGCGTTAGGGGGAAAACCCCTAAGAAAATAAGAATAAAATATAGACTTTAGGAATAATATATCACTATTGTTTCATTACTTACAACACATGTACCATACTAATGCACAATAACAGTAAGAAGGGAATTGGGTGTGAGGTATATGGGAATTCTACTACCTTTGCAATTTTTCTGCAAATTTAAAATTGTTCTAAAGATGTTTGTTTTAAAAATTCTGTTGGGAATATTTGTGTGGGTCTTTTGTCGGGTTCTCTTATGTGCGATTGATCTTTGAACCACACCACACATGTTCTGGATTACTATTGGCCTATGATGTGTTCTGATATCAGGCAAAATGATTTTTCTTTCTTTCTTTCTTTCTTTCTTTCTTTCTTTCTTTCTTTCTTTCTTTCTTTCTTTCTTTCTTTCTTTTCTTTCTCTCTCTCTCTCTCTCTCTCTCTCTCTCTCTCTCTCTCTCTCTCTCCTTCCTTCCTTCCTTCCTTTCTCTCTCTCTCTCTCTCTCTCTCTCTCTCTCTCTCTCTTCTTTCTTCTTTCTTTCCTTCCTTCCTTCCTTCCTTCCTTCCTTCCTTCCTTCCTTCCTTCCTTCCTTCCTTTCTTCCTTCCTTCCTTCCTTCCTTCCTTCCTTCCTTCCTTCCTTCCTTCCTTCCTTCCTTCCTTCCTTCCTTTTCTTTCTTCATTTTATTTTTAAATTTTCACCTTATTCTTTTCTAAAATTGTTTTAGTTATTTTGATTTCTTCATCCTTCTATATAAATTTTAGAATTATTTTGTCTATCTTTAAATTAGTCTTGGTGGGATTTTAATAGCAATTTCCTTAAATCTATAAGTCAGTTTGGGGAGAATTGACATCTTTACTCTGTAGACTGTTCCAATCTATGAACATCATTAAATTTCTCCATTTACCAGACTTTTTATTTCTTTTATCAGCCTTTTGTTGTTTTCAGCAGACAGATCCTATAGATGTTTTATTAAATTTTATACCTGTTACTTTTTTTTGAGCAATTGTAAATAAAAATTACATTTTTAATTTCAGTGTTTTGCTAGTGTATGGAAATACAATTGATATTTTTATGTTGACCTTTTGAGCAAAGTCAACATAAAAAATTAGTTCTAGGTGTTTTATTTAAGATTATAATTGACTCTTGAACAACATGGGTTTGAATTGTTTGAGTCCACTAATATGTTGAGTTTTTTCAGTAAATGCATACAGTACTGTAAATGTACTGTCCTTATGATTTCCTTAATACTGTTTTCTTTTTTTCTAGCTTACTTTATCATAATAATACAGTACATAATGCATGTAGACTATGCAATTGTGTTAATCAACTGTTTATCAGTAAGGCTTCCTGGTGAGTCATAGGCTATTAATAGCTACATTTTTGGGGAGTTTAAAGTTATAGGTGGATTTTTGACTGCACAGGGCATTGGCACTCCTAACCCCTGCATCGGTCAAGGGTCAACTGTACTTGGCGTTTTATACATAGACCATCAGTCATCACAAATACAAACAGATTTGATGTATTGTAATTTCCTTTTCATTCAACTTGATGCATTTTTAATTTTTCTTGAAATTTCTTTTTTGACCCATAAATAATTTAGGAGTGTGTTGTTTAGTTTCCAAGTGTTTGGAAAATTTCCCGATATTTTTCTATTACTGATTTTTAGTTTGATCCTGCTGTGAGAAGTGAACACTCTCTGCATAATGGCATTTGTTTAAATTTGTTGAAGTTGGTTTTATGTCCCAGGATATAGTTGTGGTAGGCAGAATAATAGCCCTCCAAAAATGTCCACATCTTCATCTTTGAGTTTTGTGACTAAGTTATGTTATATGACAAAGGGAATTAGGTTGCAAATGAGGTCAGGTTTTAGATGGGCTGACCTTGAGATGGGGAGAATATTCCAGATTATCCAGATGTGCCCAATGTTTTTACAAGGGTCCTATTGAAGTGTCAGAAAGATGACCTGACATTGCTGGTTTTGAAGATGGAGAAATCGGGCCACAAGCCAAGGAATGTGGGTAGGTGGAAAAGGGAAGGAAAAGGATCCTTCCTAGCGACTCCAAAAGGAATGCAGCCGTGCCAACACTTTGAATCCAACCCAGTGTGACCCATTTTGAACTCTGACCTCTAGAATTGTAAGACATACATTTGCATTGTTTTAAGCCACTAAATTTACGGTAATTTTTATGATTGTAACTAGAAAACGAATGCATTAGTCTATATTAGTATATGTTTCACGGATGCTTGAAAAGTTGCGTGTTCTGTTGATGTTAGGTGGAATGTTACATAACAGTTGATTAGATTATGTAGATTGAGGTATTTTTGTTGAGTTCTTCTGTATCCTGGCTGATTTTCTGTCAAGTTTTATCAGTTCTTGAGAGAGGAGTGATTTGTCTCTTTCTTCTTAAGGTCGTATTCACATTTTCTTTGTGCATGTTGAACATCTTACGCATACACATTTAGAAATGCTGTCTTCTTGGTGGATTCTTTTATCATTATGGTATGTCCTTCTCTGTCCTGGGTTATTTTATTTACTCTGACTTATACTTTAATATAAATATATCCATTTCTGCTTTTTAAAAATTAATGTTTGCACAGTGTATCTTTTTACATCCTTTTACTTTCAAGGTACTTAAATCAAGTGAATTTCTTATAGATATCATATTTTTTTCCTTATTTAGGTCATTCATCTTTCATATAATTATTTATGTTAGTGCTTACATCTGTCATTGTTTGTTTTCTGTTTGTTCTCTCTTTTTCTGTTCAATATTTTTTTTTTTGCCTGATATTCTCTGGATTACTCGAACTTATTTTAGAATTCTATTTTGATTTATCTGTAATGTTTCGCAGTATATCTCTTTTTAAAATCTAATTGTGGGTGAAGTGGATAAAGGGGATCAAATATATGGTAGCTGAAGGAAACTGGATTTTGGGTGGTAAACACACAATAGAATATACAGATGCCAAATTATAATGTACACCTGAAAATTATATGATTGTATGAACCAATGTTACCCCAATAAACTTAATGAAAAAATAAATAATTCTAATTGTGTTAAAAATACACATAGTGTTAACATTTACAACCTTAATAATTTCTAAGTGTACCATTCAGTAATGTTAAATATTTTTACATAGTCATGAAATCAATCTTGATATAACTTTCATCTTTCAAAACTGAAACTTGGTACCTATTACCTGATATCTGCCCATTTCCCGCTTCAGCCCTGGCAGCTACCATTCTATTTTCTGTTTCCATGAGTTTTACTATCCTTGGTACCTTTTGTGATTGACTTATTTAACTTTGCATAATGTCCTCAAAGTTCATCCATATTGTAGCATGTGTCAGAATTTCCTTCCTTTTTAAGGCTGAATAACTGAGATATTGAAATCACCATCTATTACTTTTTGATTTGCTTATTTCTTCATTTCTATCAGGTTTTGGCTTCATGTATTTTTGTGTCTTTGTTGTTAGCTGAATATCTGTTTATAATTGTGCTTTCTTTCTGATGGATCGACACTTCTATCATTAGTCAATGTCCTTTGTTTCTAATAACAATTTTTGTCTTAAGGTATATTTTTTCTTATATTATTATAACCATTCTTCCTCTCTGTTGACTACTGATGGTGTAGTGAATGATTTTCAATCCTTTAACTTAATGTATTTATATTTTTGAATCAAGTGTGTTATAGATATAGACATCATATAGTGGGATTTTTTTCTTTAATGATTTTTTATTTTTGTGGTGACATTGGTTACCAAAATCTGGTAAGTTCCAGGGGATCATGTTTTAAATTCATTCTACCGCTCTGGCTTTGATTGGAATTTTTATTTCTTTCATATTTAATACTGAAAAGGTTGGATTTATGTCAGTTATTTTGCTTTTTATTTTCCATATGCATTGTATCTCTCTTTTTAAATTTTATTTTATTATTAGTTTCAAGTATACAGGACATTGGTTAGACATTTATATGGTATATAAAACAATACCCCTAATTGTTGTTTCTCTCCTCTGGCTTTCCACTCAGCCATTACCTTACTGCTGACTGCATTGCCTGTGCCGTGCTCTCCATCCCCATGACCATCTATCTACTAATTTCACTTCTTTAATCCTTCACTCATCTCTCCCCGTCCTTGTATCTCTTTTGTTTCTCTTTCTTCCATGACTGCCTTCTTTTGTGTAAAATAAAGATTTTCTAGTATATCCTTTTAGTTATTTTGTTGTTTATTTTACTACCTATTTTCAGCTATTTTCTTATTGGTTGTCCTCAGAATTACAGTTCACATCCTACCTTAATACAGTGTAGGACAGATTAATACCAATTCTAATATTATACAAAAACCTTTCACCAATATAGCTGTTACCTTCCCTTTCCTTTTGTACTAGTGTTTCATACAAATTACACTTTATACATTATAATCCCATCACCAGAATTTCATGTTATTGCTATACAAAGTTTGCTTTGGAGTCATATATAAGAAGAGTTATGAAAAAAATGCATTTATTCTATCTTCTGTATATACCTATGTATTTCCTTTGCTGGTGCCATTTGTTTCTTCCTGTGGATCAACGTACTGTTTAGTGTCCTTCGATTTAAGCTTGAAGATTCCCTTTAGTATTTCTCGTAGGGCAATTTTGCAATTTTGTTTATCTGGAAATTTTTTACTTTTCTCTTCCTTTTTGAAGGTTAATTTTTTTTAATGTAGTATATTTTGTTGACAGTTTTTTTAAGTTTAGTGGTTTCTATGGAGGTAAAGACATATTATAATAGTGACCATGTTAACCAGGTCAATAGTGTTAAATGTACTTACACTATTGTGAAACAGATCTCCAGAATGTTTTTATCTTGCAGACCTGAAGCTCTGCATCTATCAAAAACAAAACAAAACAAAACAAAACAAAACAAAACAAAACAAAAATCCTTAGGACTGTCTCCCTACCCCCAGTCACCACCATTCTACTTTCTGTATGTGTGCATTTGATTACTTTAGATACCTTGCATAAGTGGAATCATGTACTATTGTCCTATTGTGACTAGCTTCTTTCACGTAGCATAATGTTCTCAATGTTTATCAACATAGTAGCATATAAATAGATTTCCTTCCTTCTTAAGGCTGCATAGTATTCTATTCATGTACATAGCACATTTTATTCATCCCTCCATTGATGAACATCTGGGTTATCTCCATCTCTTGGCTACTGGTAATAGTGCTGCTATGAACATGGGTATGCAGCTTTTTTTTTTTAATAGGCAGAAAATGTGAACTTCCTCCCATCACTTTGAATATGTCACTTCACTATCTTTAGGCTTTCATAATTTCTGAGGTAAAGACAACTGTTAATATTATTGAAGATCCCTTATACATGATGAGTCATTTTTTTGCTTCTTTTCAAGATTAGTTTCTTTTGTCTTTTAAGAGTTTGTGATGTTTCTAGGTGTGTATGTCTTTGAGTTTATCTTCCTTCAAGTGAGCTTGTTGGAAGTACAGATTAATACTTTTCATCAAATGTGGCAAATAGTCTTTCTTCTCCTTTCTTTTGCTTTTCTTTGGGAATTCCCATTATTTGTGTGGTATTATGCTTGATGGCCTCCCATGATTCTCTGAGGCTCTGTTGATTTTTCTTCTCTATTTTTTCTGTTTTATTGACTGGGCTATCTCAATAGACCAGTCATTAAGTTCATAGATTCTTTCTTCTTCTCACTCATATCTAATCTTGAGCCACTTTAGTCAATTTTTCATTTAAATTATTGTAATTTTTAACTCCAGAAATTTTAGTTGATTCTTTATAAATTACATCAAACTCTTTATTGATATTCTCTGTTTGGTTACTTTAGTTCTTTAGACAAGGTTTTAATTCTTTGAACATATTTAAAATAGCAAAATTTAAAGCTTTGTTTCATAAATTTAGTGCCTGGGTTTCCTAATGGACATTTTCTATTGATTACTTTTTTGTTTATTTGTTTTCTATGGGCCAATATTTCTTGTGTCTTCATGTAGCTCCTAATTTTTTCTTTTTGTTAAAAAGTGTACATTTTAAATAATATAATGTGACAACTCTGGAAAGATTCTCTCCCTTTCCCCATGGTTTGTTGTAAGCATCTATTGTTGTCTGCTTGTTTTTTAACCTCCTAAGCTACTTTTGTATTAAGGTGTTTGGTAGATTACGTTACTGTTCAGCTAATGACTAGACAGTGATCTGATGAAATATTTTGAAGCTGTGTGTCTCCTAGCCTTTGCTGAAGGGCTGTATGTATGTGTTATTGCATGTTTTCACATTTAGCCAGGCAGTTTACAACTCTGCCTTATTCTTCTCTCCCTACTTGTGCAAGGCCTCAAGGTCCACTGTAAGTGAGAGGTTAGGGCCTTTTCAAGTCATTTGTAGGGTGTTCACACAGCTCGGGGTATGCACATAATCCTTTGCATGTATGTGTCTTTCTAGATTTCTAGTAATGGGTTGCAGCTTTGTAAGCCTCCTGTGAGCATGTCATTCTCCAATTCGCCATTCTTTAATTACTTTTCCAAGTTCTTTGGTCAGTCTTTTGATAACTTCGACTTGCACATCACCTCAAGCCACTATAATTTTAAACAACTTCAGATGATTGATTTTAATGACTGGCCTAATGGCAGCACTGTTTACGTGAAATGGGTTTTGGGTCAGGACAACAACAAGCCCTAAGAATGGACCTGTGAAACTGGACAAATATTGGTAATTCTTTGAGGGGGGAGTCTTTTGAAACTCCTACCAAATTCTGTCCCCTCCAGTGGCTGCTAAACTGTTGATTTTTGTAGCTACTGTGATAGTGAGGCTGTTGCTTTTCAATGTTGCTATAGAAATGGAGAGAGGGTGATTTGATTAGGATAACAGTGTATAATACAGTCCACTGTTCTTACCAAGATTCAGTCTTTTGTTTTGAATAGACAGCCCTCATATTGTTGAGCTTTAGTAAATTTAAAGAATTTATGATACATGTATATGACAAAACTTGTGTCCAGAATATATGAAGAAATCTTATAGCTCAATAATAAGACAAACAACCCAATTATAAGACAGACAAGAATGTGAAAATGCCCTTCATGAAAAACAATTACAAATGTCCAGAAAGTAGTATACTAAGATATTCAGCACTGTTAGTCATCAGGAAAATGTGAATTAAAATTACGGTGAGATATCACTACATACTCATTAGAATGA
This sequence comes from Cynopterus sphinx, assembly GCA_030015415.1. Lineage (NCBI taxonomy): Eukaryota > Metazoa > Chordata > Mammalia > Chiroptera > Pteropodidae > Cynopterus > Cynopterus sphinx. The sequence continues at coordinate 80,158,249 of CM057388.1, forward strand.
CTAAAATTAAAATAAAAAATTATTTGTGTCAATGGAAATTCTTATACATTGTTGATAGGAATACAAAATAATACAATCAATTTAGAAGACAGTTTGACTATTTTTTGAATGACATACAGTTTACCAGTTAACCATAGAAACCGTTCACTGGATTACTAGGTATTTCCTTGGGATAAATGAAAACATATGTCCCAGAAAGGCACATGCATGAATGTTTATACCAGCTTCATTCATATGGTGAAAAACTAAAAATATCACAAATGTTCTTGAGTGGGCAATGAATAAATTATAGTGTGTTTACACAATGGAATACTATACAGCTACAAAAATGGATTTTCCATAGATGTATTTCCAAGACATTGTCTAAACTGAAAAAAGTTAGATATAATAGTATATTCTGTATGATTCCATAGAACAGCATAAAAATAAAAAGAAAAAAATATATATATAACAATAATTAAGTAACTAATTAATCCTCTTTATATTCTACCTCATTCCAGAAGCTTCAATTGCCTTAAAAGCATTACTTAACTACATTCTAGGATAAGGAAAAGGTAAGGGGAAAACATCATAGAAATGCATGAATAAGTTAGAAGGTGAAGGGGAGAGAACCCTCAAAGATAGTTTAAAAAATTATAAGATAGTAGGTTGGTGGCCAGGGAGAGGTAAATATTGGGGAGGATAAAATGATGAGTTTACATAGTTTAGAGTGATGTTTTAGCTTTTAGGATGATAAGACAATGAAATGTCACATACACAAGAAGTACTTCTAGGTTCTCTGTTGATTCTTTGAAATCCAGAATTTACCCAGCTCATTTATCTAAAATATATGAGGCTTCAAATCAAGATGGCAGAGCAGGTGATCACTGTGCTGGCCTCCAGTCACAACCATGTCAGAGTTACAACTAAACTACAGAACAGCCATCGTCGAGCATCGCCTGAGGTCTAGCTGAGCAGTAGTCCTATAGCTAAGGATACACAGAAGCCATATTGAGACCGATTCCTAAAATACATTAGCACATTATGGACTTTGAGGAGTATTGAAGTTTAATAAAATTGAACATATATATATATATGTATATATATATTATGTATATATGTATATATATATAATGTATAAAATATATGTAATAAATATATTTCCTTCATACAGAGGCCAAATAAGACCTTTTCATAAAGAGCTGTTAGTTTATGGTTGTTCATATTTATGAATGTACTTTGTCTGCATTGTCCCTTTTTTGTTTGTTTGTTTATAAGGTAAAGATAGTAATATCCACCTTTGGATGGTTGGGAAGAGTAAACGAAGACAAATAATGTAAAAAGAGAATGAATGTAACAACTCCCTTACTGCATGCCATTGTTTACAAAATACTATAAATGCTGAAAACCATACTGTTTGTAGTTTCTGAAACGTTTAGTTAATTCTTAAAGAGGAATGATTAATAACTGTACCTTGCTTGACTGAAGTAAAATTGAAGAAATCCTGGTATGTGTGAAAGGGCAATATAATGAATATTTTTATGTAGTTTCCCTGAATGAAACGGAGAACACATGTGGAATTCTGGGCTTGTCCTTCTCTGCTGCCGGCCAAGGAGGCCAGAGAAAAGCAATCTTTTTCCAGACACGGAGCCAGTTTTTTGTTCTCTTTGCTGATGAAATGTGGAAGGCAGGGTGTGCATGCTTCTCTCATTCATGTGGCCCAAATTTGAAGTGGGAAATGTGATTCTCAAGTGTAGAAATTTGAGAAAGTGTGATAGCCTGGTTTGCAGTCCCTAATCTCTGTAATTATTATTATTATTATTATTATTATTATTATTATCATCATCATCATCATTATTATTATTTATTCTGATTGGTTTAGAGGGTCAGGGCTCTAAATACTGAAAATAAATACTCTGGAAATGGGACGTAAACAAGATAGTAAAATTCTTGGCAGGGTAATCTGTCCTGGCCAAATGCCTGAACGCATTTCATTGTATTTCACCCTGATGGCATAACCATGATAGTTTGTCAATGAAAGGAATAGATGCTGTTGTTTGCATGGTCTCCATTCTGTTAGACCGAGAGCAAAAAACCCTCAGGAAGCCTGCGTATCTCATAGATTTGAAGGTAGAGGATGACGAAACTAGTTCGTGAAAGAAGAAATAGGGATAAGGAACCACAAAGAAGCAGCAAGCTTAAATTTTCCTCCAGGATGCTCTCTAATGGGCTATTCTAGTTGGCGATACCATGCTCTTCAAAATTTAAAGAGCATACTGATCCCCTAAGGATTGTATAAAAACACAGTTTCTGATACAGCAGGCCTGACATGTGACCTGAAATGTATATTTCCATCAAGCTTGCAGGTGACAATGAGAGGATATATCTGAGAACCACTCGGAGTAGTGATGGTGGAGAATTGGCCGGACCTCTTGTTAAGGTCGTATTTAAAAGATTTCAATAAAGATAATTTGTTAATTTGTTTTATATCATCATTAAACTTCTGTATAATAAAATTCAACATCATTGACTAAAGATAAGAACACCCTCAGATGTTTTCATTCATTGCCTCCTTATTTGCATCCCTTGGTGAATAGGCTGTGAGCAAGTTAAATTTGTTCCCCTGCCATTTAGTATCCTAACCCAGGCTGTCATTTGGTTAATGTGTAGGAAGTCCAAATGTGCCTCACATTGTCATGGAAAAGGTCCTTGAGATGCAGACGATCACATGGCTTCCAGCTCTCCCAGCTGATTTTTTTTTCTCTGTGTGCTGATTGCCATTATTTGTTCAGTGAGGAGGTGAGAAAGCATCTAGACTACTGCCTGTAAAGGCTTAAGGAGACTCAGCTAAGCAGCCTTAGGTCTTCTAGGCCTTGGGTAGCACAGGTCAGCGAGGACTGGGACTGAAGGTCACACATACCCCGGAACTTAAAAGAGGGACTTCACTTAGCTGTCCTCTTTCCTCTTTAATGTGTGGTTGTGGATTCTCAACTCGTCTCCCAACAGTGTTATTTTTTTTTTTAACATCATTCATTGCAAGTTGTTCCCTTCTGAGACCACTTCCTTTCACTTTTCCTACCTCTGCCCTAACGGAAGTGAGGAAATCAAAGGGCAGCGACACTGACCACTTCTCCTGTTTCCGTTCCTTTCCAGATTATTCCACAGCCGTTCAGAAGTTTTCCCAGACACTACAGTCCTTTCAGTTTGATTTCATTGGAGACACGTTGACTGATGATGAGATTAACATTGGTAAGTGTTTGGCTATGAGGCCACCTGCCTCTCCAGGCTGGTCTCAGATGGAGTGTCCTCCTTGGTTTTTGGGGTCAGGGCACCTGGGCATCTTCCTCCTCTGTGGTCCAGTGTCACACTACCAGCAGGCTGCCCTGGAAAGATACAGAAATATTCACTCCCAGTCTTATTTCTTCCTCACGAAAAGCCGTCAAAAGATATCCTTTACACCTCAGTCTGCAGGGGAACTTTTCTTTAAAGAACCTAATTCACGAAAATATATATTTATGAAAACAATAAATTTAAAAAGTGATTTATTGGTTTATATTCTAAAATAATTTAGAGTAAGTTTATTCAAGGAACAAATTCCTTAGAAAGTTTAAAATTAGCATTTATATACCTGTGCAGCTTTTCAGGTGATGGGAGGTTTGCATCTTCCTTGTGAACCGAACTTAACAGGTCTGTGAGCCATGTGACAAGCTGTTTTCTCTCTGAGCCTTAGTCTTGGCCCATGTAAAACATGGTTAACATCTATCTCTCAAAGATGTCACAAAGGGAGAGTGTGGTTGTGTTAGTTGTTATAAAGTTAAGATCGTGTCGGCAAACTATGGCGCTTGGGCCAGTGTCGTTCTCTACCTTTTTGTAAATAAATTCTGGTTTTTGACAAAGCCACACTGATTTGTTTCAGTATTGTCTATGAGTGCTTTCATGGTTCCACAGTAACAGTGAGCAGTAGTGGCAGAGACTGGGTGGCTTTCAGATCCTAAAATATTTGCTTGCTGGCCATTTAAGAAAGAGTTTGGTGACTGCTGAGTGAAATAGTGTGAAGTATTTACTAGATGAGAACGTTGAAACACAGAACCATCGTGAATGGTGTAATGTCATCAAAGCAACTTAGTTTTGAACCCCAGGAGTAAAATATGAAATGCATTGTTATTGCTATGTTTAAATTTATTTTTCAATTACAGTTGACATACGATATTAATTTCACGTGAAAACATAGTGAATAGATATTTATATGCCTTACAAAGTAATACCCCCATAAATCTAGTACCCATGTGACACTGTACGTAGTTATTATAATATTATTGACTATATTCCCTATGCTGTACTTCACATCCCTGTGACTATTTTGTAACCATCAATTTGTAATTCTTAATCCTTTCCTCTTTTCACCCAGTACCCCCCCAACCTGAAGACCATCAGTTTTATCTCAGTATCTGAATTTGTTTGTTTTGTTTGTTCATTTACTTCTTTTTAGATTCCACATATAAGTGAAATCATACAGCTATTGACTTTCTCTGTCTGACTTATTTCACTTAGCATAATACCTTCCATCTGTGTTGTTGCAACTGGTAAGATTTCATTCATTTTTATGGCCAAATAATATCCTATTGTATATATGTTCCACAACTTCTTTATCCATTTGTTTATGGAAGAAAACTTAGGTTGCATCCATATCCTGGCTGTTGTAAATGATGTTGCGATGACCATAGGCTTGCATATATCTTTTCAAATTAGTGTTTTGGATTTCTTTGGATGAATATCCAGAAATGGAATTGCTGGGTCATACGATAGTTCTGTGTTTAATTCTTTGAATAACTTCCATACTATTTTTGATAGTGGCTGCACCAATTTACATTCTCATCTACAGTCACGGGGGTTCCCTTTTCTCCACATCCTCATCAACACTTGTGGTTTGTTGATTTAATGGTGATGGCTGCTCTGACACATGTGAGGTAAGAGCTCATTGTGGTTTTGATTTGCATTTCCTGATGATTAATGATGTTGAACATCTTTTCATATGTCTGTTGGCCATCTGTATGACCTCTTTGGAGAAATGTTTATTCAGGGCCTGTGCTTGTTTTTTTATTTAATAATTTTTTATTTTTTAATTATAGTTGGCATATAGCTCCCTACCCATTTTCAAACTGTTATTTGTTCAGCCATCTAGATCTTTCAATTAGAGCATTTAGTGCACTTATTGATATATATATATATATATATATATATATATATATATATATATACATATATATATACATATATATATATATGTATGTATATATATGTATACATATATGTAGTTATTGCCATATTATTAAATTGTTTTCTGATTGTTTTTATAGTTCTTTTGTGTTCCTTTCTTATTCTCTTGCTCTCTTGTATGCTGATGACTTTCATATCGTGTAATGTTGAGATTCTATTTATTTCTTGTGTATCTCCTGTAGGTTTTTGTTTTATGGTAACCATGTGCTTCATATCTACCAAGCTGTGTTCATTACAGTCTATTTTATGTTGATGGTCCTTAAGTTCAAAAACATTCTAAAATCATTACCATTTTTACTTACCCCCCTTCATGTTTATGTTTTTTATCATTATTTTTTTTACTTTTGTTAGTGTGTGTTTGTGTGTATCCCTTAATTTATTTTTGTAATTACACATGGTCTTTCTACTTTTGTCTTTCAACCTTTGTTCTAGCTTTCTAGTTGGTTGATCTACTGCTTTTACTAAGTGTTTGCTTTTGTTAAAAATTTTATCTTTCTTATATTTTCCTATTCATAATTTTGATCTTTTATGCTTAAGTACCTTTAAAAATTTTTGTAATATTGGCTTAGTGGTGATGAACTCCTTGAACTTTTTATTGTCTGGGAAGCTCTTGATCTCACTTTGATTCTAAATGATAGCCTTGCTGGGTAGAATAATCTTGGTTGTAGGTCTTTGCTTTTCCTCAGCCGAGTCCACCCTTCAGTTGTATCATTTGTGGAGCTGGTAGGGTGGTGCTCTGGTGTGTTCTGAAGTGGGCCACTAGGTGAGCTGGGTCTGGAACCACTTGTGAGTGTATTTGGTGAAGGCCAAGGTCGGCACCTGCTTTTACCAGACTTGAGTCTGCTTTGTAGGAGCTACAATGTGACCTGTGGTTGGTTGCCTCCTATACTGGGCTTGGAGATGCTTGGGAGCATTTGGACTGTGAACCTAGGCCAGCTGCCACTTGTGCTGAACTTGTGCCCACTCAGTTGAAGCAGTGTTCCGGGCAAAGAGTGGCTGCCTCTTTCGACCAGCCTTGGTGCCATCTGATGGGAGTTATAATGCAGCCTGAGACTGTTCACCACTTATGTTGGGCTTGGGGCCGCTTAGCAAGAGGTAAAAGGCACACCAAGGCTGTCACCTGCTTGTTTGGGACTTGTGGATCTTTGAGAGATGTTGGGAAAGGCTGCTGCATGAGCCGAGCCACTGGAAGAGACTTGGGCAGGGCAAGCGAGTCAATTTGGATGGAGTCTTAGTGAATCACCTGGGCGGGGCAAACATTTTTAACCAGGTTAATGGAGACTCAGATTTGACATCTGCCTGTGCCAGCCAGCTTGTTGGAGGAGAATTCAACAAAGGAATGATGGTGTTGCCTGTGCTTCTATATCCAGAGAGAATTGACCCAATATCTGCTCCTCTAGCCCTCACACTGAAGTTAGTCAGTTGAGTTCTAGCTGTATGTCCCTGGCCCTTTGAGCTGCTGCCCCAGTACTGGAGCTCAGAGAGAGTGAATTTGTGAGTGAGTCTGTGCACAGGCCCTTTAAGAGCAGTAGCTTGGTCCATAGCAGCCCTTGGTCTTTCTCAGAAGTAATCCCTGCTGGTCTTCACAGCCAGATATAAAAGGATTCCTCTTTTTGGTACTGGTGTCCTGAACTGGGGAGCCAATGTGGCACTAGGGCCTCCCTCCAGAGTCCTAATGTCTACACCATGGATGTAGCATCTACTCATTCCATGTCCTGCCCCTCCTACCAGTCTTGAGGTGGCTTCTTCTGTATATATATCTAGTTATATATATACTTTAGTTATATATATATATATATATATATATATATATATATATACTTCAGTTATATATATATATACTTTAGTTATATATATATATATATATATATACTTCAGTTATATATATATATACTTTAGTTATATATATATATATATACTTTAGTATATATATATATACTTTAGTTATATATATACTTTAGTTATATATATATACATATATATGTATATATATGTGTGTATACACACACACACACACACACACACACTTTTGTTCAGCTAGACTTCTGGTTGTTCTCAGTGATTATTGTTGTATAATTTAGTTGTAATTTTGATGCAATCCTGAAGAAGTTGAGCACACAGTTCACCTACTCCATCTTGACCCGAAGCACTCCTAAATGTAGTATTATGCAAATGTTCCTTGTATTAAATAGGAAAAATATATAAGCATATAAAATTTCCTATGACAATAAGTAATAATTTGAGTTAGTATCTATATTTCTGTGACTTTTGAATACTCTATTCTTATAAGTGCTTACCTTTAAATTAATTTTAACAATATCATATAGAGGTAGGAAATTATCTCATAATTAAAGCATACATACATAGAGACACGTAAACAGAAACAGAGACCTTTTAGCCATGAGGAAAATGTACTAGTTTATAAAAGAATACTTGGATCAAAATTTTGTTGCAGAGACATTTACAATTTATATCCATCCTTGACAAGTCAAGTTCTAAATGACCTTCCCATTTTTAAAATAAGAACAGTTATTTTTAATACTTCAAATATTTGGGTTGCCACCTAAACGACATCATAGGTGTCTAAATCTTCTATCTAAATCTTCTTTTTGAAACTTCAGAGATCAATTAACTTCACTTATTATTCTGTCTAATTACATAGCTGGGTTTTTCTAATTGTAGAGGCAAAAGATTATCAGAAGATCCTCATCCAGCCATCTTCCTACAGTAGTATTAATGGGATGCTGAGTGTCATGGGCTTATTGACCTTGGAGGCATGGTTTCCCATGTTAATTTTAGTTTTCCTTTGGAATCTGAAGAAACTGAAAAACTTGGAGGGTAAACCAGCCTTTTCGTGCATGTGTCCAGACCAGACAGACATGGTACATCTCCTTGTAAGATCACTTCACACCCTAGAGGAAATTTTCCTTAGGCAGCTCCACAGTGATTCTGAGCCACCTCAGTATACTCCAGATTCACTCTGGGGAAGCAAGTGTCCTTTCTCTATGGAGCTAAAGAGAGTTCAGTGTCTCATTTAACTAGCAAATATTTTGTTTGGACTCTCAGTAAACAATCCAATAAAAAAAAATCCTGAAAGTAAAAGTAGCCACCCCCTTTTTTTTTCTTTCCCTGTGTTATCTGAACCTGTATCCTCCTTTGGGATTTTCTAAGAACAGGTTCAGTAAATCCAGGACCTATTGCCTAAAGCAGAGAGGTCCAGGTTTCCAAGAGAAAATTCACCCAGTGAAAAGTGGGGAGCCAGTGGGGTACAACTGACAGGGCTGGCTTAAGGAAAACAGTTGGTTACAGGCCTGGGTGTGAATATGCACCATGACCTTTCTAGGTAGGAATTTATGATCAGATCACGCTGTTAGGTTACTGTCAGTCACTAAACCTGTCAGATATTTTTACTGAGCCCCCTTTTAATTCATATGAGGTTTCCAGCATGGAAGCACTGCATTAGATGCATCGACATATTATCTTTTAATTGTTTTTTATACATACATCTGTTTTATGTGTATGCAATTTAGTTCATGCCAGGTACATAATTTTACCTTTTTAGTCTAACATTTTATTATAAGCATTTTCTCATGTCATTTAAAATTCTTTGTAAGTTTCATGGGGGAGGCAAAGACATTGTTTTGTTCACTGCTCTTTTCCTAGTACACAGAGGGGAGCCTAGCATGTAATAGATGCTTAATTCCTGCCTGTTTGCTGAATGAATGAATAAATGAATGCACTTGAATATCATTATTATAGGAGCCATCCTTTATATAATATTCAGCTATTGTTGGAGATTTAGCTTATTTCCAGTTCTTCACTATTATAAATAATACTGCAATGAGTATTTTTATGAGATTAAGATCGACGAGTACTTGTTTCAGTTAAATGTGATGGCGTGACTAGGAAAACGTTTGCATTTGCATTATTTCCTTATTTACTCCACTCCATTCTAATTCTGCAAATCTATCTTGGTCGAAGGGCCTGACTTGTTTAAAGCTTAATGTCATGGGCTCTGGAGTAAGACAGCCCAAGTTTAAACTCTAGCATTGCATTTTATTAACTGTGTAACCTTGATAAGTGACTGTACTTCTCTGAGTGTTAATTTTTCTCATCTGTAAAATGGTGACAAGGTGATCAATGCCAAGTGTGCACAGTGCCTAAATGAAGATTAGCTATTTAGTGATTATTGCTAATATAAGATTTGATTTCTTTGTACTTTGCAATGGACTGAATGTTTTTGTGTCTCCCCCGAATTCAGCTATTGAATATCTGTCCCCCGATGTGATATGAATTATGGCCTTTAGCAGGTAACTAGGTCACGAGGTAGAACGCTCACAAATGGGATTAGTGTCCTTTTTGTAAAAGAGACCTCATAGTGCTCTCTCACCCTCTTTTCATCATGTGAGGCTACAAGAGAAGTTGGCATTGTGCAGTCTGGAAGAGGGCACACCCCAGAACTTGACAGTGCTGACACTCTGATCTTGGACTTCTGGCTTCCAGAACTGTGAGAAATAAATGTGTTGTTTAGAAGCCCCCTGTCGGCGGTATTCTGCTATAGCAGCCAGAACTCAGAAATTAGCACTGAGAAATAGGGGTGCTGCTAGACCAAATGCCTAAATATGTAGAAGGAGATTTGTTACTGGGCAATGTGCAGAGGCTGAAAGAGTTTGGAAGTGGAGGGACTGAAAAAGCCTAGATCGCTGCAAATGGAGTTTTAAAAGCAATTCCGGTGAGAGTTCAGAAAGCAAAAAAAATGCAGCTGAGAAAGCTTTAATCTTAGAGGATTCCAAGAACAGAATATTGGCAGACATCTGGATAGTAGGTGGAGGCTGTTCTGATGAGATCGGATATAGAAATGAGGAACATGTTATTGGACAGTGAAGAAAAGGCAATTTTTGTTATAAAGTGGCTCAGAACTTGGCTGAAATGTGTTTGTGTTCTCGTGTCTTGTGGACGGTAAAACTTGCAAGCAGTTTTTGATATGAATGTCCAAACCTGTAGAGAATGTTAAGGAGTTCATTTCAGTCAAACTGATGACAATCGTCGGAAAGCAAAATCTCAAGGGAATGAGAGAATGCTCTGGAGAATGGCATTTCAGCTTATTTTATACATTAGAATCAAAGAAGATCACATAAGGAGGATTACGTTGAATCAAAAGTAAAATGGAGACACAAATCATTCTTTCACATCAGTGGGTACAGGAGAGTTAACAGTTAACATTTGCAGCACGTAGAGATGGTATGCGGGGGACAAGATAATAGTGAGGGGTCTGTGGTCAGTGCTATAGTCTGGACGTTGTGCCCTGAGGGGTCCGGAAGGGGAGATTACCTGGCCTCCCAAAGGTATGTTATCTCCAAGGCATGGACAATAAACAGACTCAATTAAGGTAAAGATTGACTTTTATCAAGGAAGCTACAGGCCTAGGACATGACTACCTACCAGGCTCCACTTTTAGTTAGAGATTTTGATGGTCAGATAATCCTGTGTGGTTACTTTTGGTCTCTTGGTTTGTAGGGCCGCCCCTGAGCTTGTCAGGTTTATTACATGGCCCCCTTTTCATCCACACAATAAAACTAGATATTTGGCTGAGGAGATTTCTAAGCAAAGTGTTATGCAAAAGGGAACCAGAACTTAAAGATGTGGACAGTTCCCTGCCTGTCCATATCACAAAAAATGAGAAAGTGTGCTTGGGGGAAAACACTAAGGGTGTGGCAAACCTACCATTTCAAAAAGGAGTGTGTGTGCCAATCATGGGTTTAATCAACTGTCTCAACAAAAGCCAGGAATAGACAGGATCCTGCCAGTAGCAGTGTGCTGGCTGAGACCAAAGGCAACAAGAAAATGGCACAAATGAGGGCAGAGCATCCCCTTGTTAGACCCTATGGGGCCAGACCATTAGACTTGTTTGGCTGCAAACATGTACTGTTATTCAGGACAAGTGAAGAAGGGACTGGAAGGTGTTTCAGAGATCATCAGGGCTGCCACTGTCACCACCTACATAGATTTCAGAGGCGCCAGGATGCAGGGCTGCCTCCATTAGCATTCAGAGCACAAGAGCAATACCCAGGCAGAGCCCTGAGGGTACAACAGCCCTGCTCCAGACAGAGAGCCAAGGCATGGGTGGGGACACGCAGAGAGCCACAGTGCAGACAGACCTCCATTAAGCCGTGCAGGCGGTGTTGCCACCTCAGTGGGTCTATGAGGCTGGCCCGCCATCCCAGTGGGTGTGGAATGCACAGAATGACATCAAGGAGCATTATTCTTCAGCCTTAGGTCTCATGGGACTGGTCTTGCTAGATTTGGACTTGCTTGGGACCCATCGCCCCTTCCTTCTTTCCTCCCTCCCTCTGGGAATGGGAATATCTGTTCTATCCCTGTCTCAGTACTGCCTTTGGGAAGCACAGGACTTGTTTACTTTCACAGGATCACAAGTGGAGAGGAATTTTGCACCAGGATGATTACAGAAGTACCTTGTATCTTATCCAGATTTGATTTTTGTATTGAGATAAGACTTAGGATTTTAGGATTGATATTAGCTTGTCGAGATGAAATTAATGTATTTTGCATGTGAGAAGGACATGAATTTTGTGGGACGAGGGACAGAATGCAATGGACTATATGTCTATCTCCCCAGAATTCATGTGGAAAGCACCTCCCTCGATGCGATAATGTCAGGAGGTGTGGAGCCTTGGGAGATAGGTTGATCAAGAGGGTGACCTCATAAGAGGGCCCCAAGGGAGCAATCGAGCCCTCTTCCTATTATGTGAAGATGCATGGAGAAGTCAACAGTCTGCAGCCTCGAAGTGGGCTCTGACCAGAACCCAGCCATGCTGGCACCCTGACCTTGGACTTCCAGCCTCCAGAACAGTGAGGACTTTCTGTTCTGTGACATTTTGGCAATTACACCCCAACTGACAAAAACATATGAAAATAACTGCTACTTGCCTGTCCGTTGTTGACTTTGACAATCAGAGATGCATGGCATTAATGGCTTATAAACAAAAATACAAATGACACCCTGTTGTTGCCAGGTTCCCATGGGGGCCATGGGCTCCAGGTGAGTTGCTGCCAGCTGCGACATGTTTGCTTCTTAACTCAGTTACCTTGTGCCTGCCAGCTCCAGAATCTCAGTGATTGTTGTACCGTTGCTATTAGAGCTGCTAACTCATGGAACTGACCTCTTTTGATGGGGACCAAAAAGGGACTTGAGAATTTCACTGGTCTGTCATGGTCATTGTCCTGCTTGACCCTGTGATTTTGAAAACTGGATTCATGGTGGGAGAACAAGCAGTGGGCCAACCGCTGGGGCTGAGGTCCTTTGCAGGCTTTGGGGGGGGATCTCAGAGACCCTTCTGAGCATCTGTGCTGGGGAAATGCCTGTCACTTTTGAAGCTCTCCAGTTGCTTACTCTAGTGCCCTGAGTCAGCACAACTTCTGTATCATGGGATAAAAAAATGAAAAAAGTACAATACAGTTAGGATAACATTTTTCGTGAGCTTTTCGAGTTCATGTTACATGTAAAAAGGGCCTTGTGGTTCTCTCCATGATGCCTTTGTGTGAAGGCTGTAAGAGGCGACCATGCGTCTGGCACTGCTCCAGAGAAAACCAGAGAAAACTTACCTGTTGGCCAAATAGAACCCATAGTTTGTGAGGCTGATGCTTCAGTTAGATAGGGAAGGGCTTGGAATACCACATGAGAGAGTTTGGATTGTATCTGGAAGCTCATGGAGAGCAATACACTGATGGCAGGAGATATGGAAGGAGGACGGAAGCAGATTTCTAAAAGTTTCCTTAACTTTAAAAGTGCTGAGTTTTATCTGGTGGATTTCACTGGAGAGTCTCACATTTTAACCCTGAGTTTCTATCTTGTCATTGCTAAGTAGGGTGCCCATTTGGTGAGCTCTGTTAGCATAGTTCTTCCCTTCTGTGCATCTGGCTTGCTACCATCTGCCCCACAAGATGGAAGGCATTGGTTTTAGCAGTTTGTTTATGCTTGGCAAACGAAAGCCACTGCTTTAACATCTCAGAATATAGACCACATTTTCATTCTAGTCATCCTAACATATATGAAGAAAGTTCTTTGTGGACCATGCAGATTGATTTGAGGCCAAACTTGGAAGTAGAAATTTCCATGGGTACCCATTATTGCTTCCTGGGAGAAGAAGGCTCAGATAAAGTTAAACATTGCCAGCCCCGCTGCCCCCCAACCCCCATGTTTTTGTTCACCATGAATAGCATTCATTGCTAAAATCTCGCAGCCATAAATGTCCAGATTGTAATAAAGCAGGGCTTAATACATAGTTGCCTGGGGGACTTCTGTTGGTGTTTTTTCTTTTTCTTTTTCATTTTCTTTCTCCTTTTATTTTTTTGTAAAACCGGTTGGACCATCTGATGAGAGCTGGTGACATAGTTTAGTCGTTTTAGGGCCCTGCAGATCAGACATCTTAAAAGAGGAGGGGATACCTAAAGTGAAAAAGAGAAACAATATCAAAGTTTATATTACAAGAACCAGGAGTTAATCCCAAAGGTCCAGAGATTTTGAAGATGTCAGTGGGTAAAAAATCTTTTGATTATATGATGCCACTCATGGCCATTTTTGAAGCTCTTGAGATGGGATAATATTGCTCTTGGTGACATTGTCCACAGTCTTAGGCATTTATCTTATAAGTGTATATGTGGACTGAGCATTTCTCCAGAAATCCTTAATCTAGGCAGTGATTTGTTCAGGGCAAATTCTAGCCCACTGCATTGTTTGCCATGATGGTGAGTTTAGGTCGAGTCATTGGGCTTCAGTGAACAGTCCTTCAGATCCTCAGGGAAGTTGAAAGACAGCTTGGCATGGCTGGGGGGATCTGGATTGTCAGGTTTTAGTTCTCCATGACTCCAGGTAAGATGGGAGGGTGTAAAATGGAATTGCTACTTTGAAAGATTATACCTAGATAATGAAGGAAATGGGAAGGATTGGAACTTTGCTATTTGCAAATTGGGCAGGGTAGCATAATCTTGTCTTATTAAAAATAGGTGTTAATACTGTTTGTCTCTGTGTGTGTGTGTGTGTGTGTGTGTGTGTGTGTGAGAGAGAGAGAGAGAGAGAGAGAGAGAGAGAGAGAGAGAAGAGGAAGACACCAATAAATCTCAACCAGACAGGCCAGAGTTTGCATACTTATAAGTGACCCACCATTAACAAGAGATGCAAAAGCTAAAAGCAAGGGAAAAATATAAGATAATACAAAAGGGTGTATTATATACACAGTGCATCATTTTCCATTGAAACACAAAATTCTCTCTTTTGATTAAAGTTAATATCAAAAAATATATATTCCCAATTAAAAACTAAGGCTGGTCTCCTTAGATTTGGCCTAATTATTTATACAGTTTCAACAGTAATGGTAATTTGTCATATGGGTTTATTTAGGTTACTTTGCTAGAAGTTTTCATAAAGAATCTCAGATTGGACTTTTAAAAACCTCATAATGCTAAGAAGCCAAGCCAAGATTTATCCAACCTATTTCACCTTTGAAACCTATAAATTTGAAAGGCAAAATCCTTTCTTATCTAATTCCCCAAAATATTCTAAGGCTTTTGTACCTGGCAGTAACAGATTTTCCTTGCTCCCCTGTCAGGCTGGGAATTCTGTTAGTCAGGTTTTCAGCCTTGTTTTCCCAAGAGAGCTCTGTATGCATTGGCTCCATGAAGTCAACCTTTGCTCCTTAAAACCATCTGATCGTATCTGATTTAATGAGCATCATTTTCAGATATGACATTCCAGGCAAGAGGGTCGCATAAACAGTATTTTCAATCTCATCATGGTAACAAAGAGGACAGACTCCTGTTAAAGCTATGCAAAATAAGGATATTGTCACAGAAATAATGTTTAATAGGAATTTCTGAATCATGGAGATAATTTGGAAGAGAGTAAGATCATTTACAAATGTTTTAATTTACAAAATATAAATTTACTAAATTGTTATAAGTTTTAGGTAGCTTACTAAGTAAGAAAAGTGGATTCCAAATATATGTACAATAGAATATTTTATCATTGGTGATATTCCAGACAAAGTCCTCAGTCACTCCTCTCATCAATTCATTCAGTACTAAGTGATCTTTGATGCACTTCAACTTGCGTTAGTGGTCCCTTGACTTCATTTGGTTCTTGATTAGAATTCTTGAGATCCAAACTGAGTTTACTGGTGTGGTCCCAGAGTTTTTTTACAGGATACCACCAGCAGGCTGTACACAGAAGTTCTTTTCCATGGCAGTCTAAGAAAAAGCCTTTGTTAACAATGAACTACCCTGGCCTGTAGCCAATTGCAGGTGCTGTCAAGGGTGAATTAGGTTAAATAAAAAAATACCTGGATGAGGAAACGATTTAAATGGCTAACATTAATTTACCAGTTTTCATTTTCAAAAGCAAAAGATTTAATGAGAGTTCATTAGGAGAATAACAAAGCAACTGACAAGGACAGGTGGTTGTTTCTGGGGGCACACAATACAAGATAAAACTCAATCCAAAAAAAAAAAAGTCTTTAGACAAAATATCTGTAAACATAATCATTTCTATTTTCAAAGAAGAGTAGATGTTGCATCTGATTTATAAAAATGGATGAAGATGATCTTTACAGAGAAAAAAAATCTTCGGATATAATGTAATAATATTGACATAAGGTACCAGCCATATGGGTGGAATATACCAGAAAGATATCATGATGAGGAAGTAATGAAGTAGGCCCTCCATGTCTGTGTGGTAGTCAGATTCCATTGGGCAAGTGATGTGAGTCCCCTGTGGGAACTGGTGATTTGAAGATGCTAATTCAAATTAAAGAAGTAAGTTGCAATAAAGTTATCATTTGAAAAATGACTTAAATTACAACTGCTAACACTCTCCTGTTCTCTGATACCAGGCCAGGCGACTCAGGGATTCTGATAAATAGAGACACATCAGGGTCGAGGGCATTGACATGCATCTGGGAGCCTTCTGTACAGCACGCAATATCCGAAACATGTATATTCAGATATTTTACTCCTGCAAATTTAAACCAGGGAAGGCGAAGCATTCCTTCTGATTTGACAGAGCTCCCCCTGCACCTCAGACATAAAACCTCAAGTTGCTAACGTGTGCACTGGATGTTTAGGGAGGTGGCTGGATTCACTCTATTGCCATCGGGAGAATGTTTATTAATGATGAGAGTTTCAAGGAAAGGGAAGGAAATTTGGGGTATTCAGAGACAGGTAAATGCGCAAGTCTGATGGGAGTTGCGAGGAAAGATGGAGCTGGGTCTTATACTTGAGGACAGGGTGGTCATTTGCACTGTCACTTTCTTACATCCCGGGCTCAGGTAAAGTTCAGCCTTGTTGATGGTCTAAGATTCACAAAGCAGGCCGTAACCCACAGTGCTTTCAGAGGACAGTGCCAGCTCTAGGTCCCTCTGACTTCCCGTGGGGGCATTTGACGGAAGAAGGTGGCATTTGTGCAGAATGAGAACACTGCGAGGCATGAGTGTCACCCTCTCCAGCCCTCATGGACATTTTATACTCTTCTGCCACGCTTCCTATCTTACCAATCTGGAGACTGCTGGTCAGGTGCCAGCCAAGGGTGAGTAAGTAAGTGAATGACAGTTTTCCAGGAATACCCGTCAGTCAACCCAGGCTTCAGGCCCATCTGCCATTCATCCCTGTCCCAATGTGAAGGTCACACCAGCTCTTCTAATTGCACACTCTGAGAAGCTTTCCTCTCCATCTTGTCCCTGCCACCATCTTATATCCATGCCAATGACCCTGGTGACACCTTCACTCACTGTTTATGGGAAAATAGTAGGACTTAGGCACATGGTCTTGTAGTTGGCTGGATCTTGGTTCCAGTCCAGACCTATCTATTTATTAGCTATGTGATTTTAGGCAGTTTTCATTTTAAAAAATAAGAATTGAGTTGATTGGTATTTCTGCATTATAATGTGACCATACTTTATTATAAAATGTGGAAATATAGGAAACAGAATATCATTAGCTATAATTACTGAGCAGTTACTATGTGTACAATGTTTTGCATCCAGTGCCTACTTTTAAGAGCAAATCTAAGGAGGTAGACTGAGGCTAAGAGAGATTAAGAAACTTGCCCAGGATAACATAGCTAGTAAGCAGCTTAAGTGGGATTTTACATCAGTTTTTCTTGACACCAAAGTTTATACATACATACTTCCCACTCAAAGAACCACAATTATTTTGATGCATTTCCTTCCATTCCTTTAAAGAAAACTGAGCATAGCATACATAGTTGTAATAATATTCTCTGTGTGTTTTTATAAACAATGTTTTGTATTCTTCTTTTTCCATATAATATTTCATCATAGGTGTTTTGCAGTGTTTATACATTTTGTGTTCTGATACTTTTAAATGGCTGTATAACAGTCCATTAAGTAGAACTACTTCATCATTCTCCAGTCCTTGGACATTTTTTGTTTGTTTGTTTTTAATTATTCCTTATCATTAATACCATTGAATGCCTACCTTTGGGCATAAAGGTTTCTCTTCCTGTATTCGGGATTATTTTTTTAGATATGGTTTCCCAGAAGTAAATTTACTGGCGAAAAGAGTATACAAACTTTTAAGCCTGTTGATCCATATTCTAATCCTTCATGAGAAATTTACAACTGTCTTAGAAGTTAGTACCTAATAGCGTTAGGAAGTTCACATGACCTTGCTGAACCAGTTTTCTCATTATTCAAATGATAATGAAAAATAAGGTCATATTTTAGAAACATGTAGCATAGTGTCTTGCCTTTCCTCTTTGTTTTATTAACATTTTACTCTTCCTCCTGTGAATATTTTAGGGACAATTCATTCTTGCTGGACTCTCCTTTTAATGCTGTGGGACTGTTAGATGTTATCGAAAAATACTGATATCAGTTTTCTGAGCTATGCTTTGTAGTGATGGCAGGGTCTGGAGTGTCGCTGATGGTAGTGGTGCTGGCGCCAACAGTGCTGGTTCTGCAGACCTGTTTTCTTCTCTAGCCTGTTTTTATTAGTCATCATTCCTCTTATCTGAAGAGAGGACAAGAGTCGAACTCCTTCCCCCTGCTCTTTTGTAACTTTTCTCTCCCACAACCCTCTAATGGATAGTGTGATCTTACTAAAGCTTTTCTTTGCATTAACTCTAGAGAGCTATATGCAGTGTTAGCTTTTAGAAAGTACTGTAATTATCCATGACATTTGGTTAAAAATATACTTAGTAAGAGACCTCATAGGACTTTATCACTCTAAGCCAGAAATAACCATGTTCTAAACCTTCTTGAAGCATTTGTCAACTTATGCCCTTGAAGCATTTGTCACTGTACTATATACACGAGCAAAGAAGAATGAATATGAAACATTTTAGGGAATAAAAAAGAACATTTTGGGGGCAGTTAGAAAAGAGGATATGACAAAGGTACTCTGGCTGTGACTGGCAACACATTGTTTTCTCACAGCACTTAGAGCATTGTATTTGGGTCCCCTTCTGACTGTGCAGCTAGCTGTGTTATCTTGGACAAGTCAGTTTCCATGTCTGGACCCCTATTTCCTTTAAGAATAAAATGAGGTAGTTGGACTGATATAGATGATACGTACAAGTATGAGCCTTTTAGGCAGCGGGTTATCAGAATGCAGAAGCTAAAATCAGAAGCTCAACCTTACCACTATTTATTGTCTGTTGACACATACCTCAGTGGGCCTTAAAGTCTTCTGATTACCAACTAAATAAACTTACAAGGCCTTTCAGAGACCACACAGTGAACCATAGGGGTTTTCTTGACCCAGTAATTTAATTTTAATTTGATTTAACAATTATTGAAGTGCTTGTTAATTAAAAGTGCATACCCAGTTACCTCAGAGGGAATGGTTGAGAAATAACCTCTGAAAAGCTTTTCTTCCATAAAAGTAATAAAAACACTTGCAAAATTTCCAAAATTGACTTTCTGGGAACTCTGGAAATTAACCAAAATTTCCAGTATAAGTTGTTTGTTTAAGGAAAATGGCTGAATAATTGGAATAACAGTGAGTTCTGTGGTATTTTAACTTGCCCTATTGCCCTCCCCTTCTCTCCAGCTCCACAGTAGCCTTTAAAACTAACAGCCATACAATCATGGAAGTTGAAAAATATCACTTATATGGCTGTTTTATATAAAATGACTCAGAGCTGACTTGCTGCAAGTGGATTTTTCCTCAGAGAATTTGTCAAAAACAATTAGTGGTAATTTTTTAGCACTTCAACTGCCTCAGGCAGCAAAAAGAACAGTAGCAAACAAGAAACTGAATAATAAATCTAACAAGAAAAACTGGAGAATAAGATTTCCATAGCAAGCTTTAAAAGTTGCAACATGTTCCTGAAAATCTAGCAAGTCAAGCACATGTGTAGGACTTTGCTATATCTGAGATTTGCATCTGTCCAGAAAAGATTTGAAAAAGCTCTAATCTCTTGCTTCTGGCTAACCTCAAGAGATCTGTGCAAAGAAGAAGTAAAGACTAAAACAAAGTTAGTTATAAACCAGCTGGCTAAGTATTGAAGGCAGATACCAGCACACACTCAGAGCCCTTCAACAAAAGCCGTGCAAAGAATTTAAATAAATCTTTGTCCAGTCATTAGCTGACCACTAGGCTAACTGATCGGAGACTTCATTGGATTGACATGACAAGGAATATAGACTTTATAGAACTAGTTCATGAAGTCACTAAACAAACAGCAACAAGAACAACAACAACTAAAAAACATGGTAAACGAGGGCTTTCTGATTTCCAAAGTTGTCGCATTGCGTTATTTAAAATGTTTGCTTTCAACAACAACAACAAAAAATTACAAGGTCTGCAAAGAAATAAGAAGAAAATGGCCCAGGAACAAGGACAACAAAAACCGAACAATAAATAGAAATTGTCCCTAAAGAAGTCAAGTCATTGGACTTCCTAGGAAAAGACTTTTAACTAGCTGGTTTAAATATTATATATTTATATTATAATTTATATAAAAATAAAATTTCAGTGTGCTTAGCTTAATTAAAAGAACCACTTAACAGTTGTGCACTTGTAAAATACAATAATTGAAATGAAAAGGTCACTATAGGGGCTTAACAGAGTTTTACTGAGAGAAGAGAATAAGCAAAGCTAAATACACATGAATTGAGACTATTTAGTCAGAGAAAAATAAAGAAAAAGTAAGAAAATGAATACAACTTCAGAGACTATGAATATCATCAAGCATAAGAGCACATGCATAATAGGAGCCCTAGATGAAAAGGAGGAAAATGGCAGAAATAATGTTTGAAGAAACAATGGCCAAAAACTTGAAAAATTTGGTGAAGAACTTTAATCTGCTCGTCTCACAAATTCAGCCAACTTGAAGGAAGACAGAGTCAAAGAGCTACATGCTTAAAGGCATCACACTCAAACTGTCAAAAGACAGGAACAAAGAGAATTTTGTAAAAAGAAAAATAAGAGGAAAATGTCTTATCATGTATAAGAGGTTCTCCAAAAATAATAATAATAATAATAATAATAATAATAATAATAATAATAATAATAATAACAGCTGACTTCTTCTCATCAGAAACCATGAAGGCCAGAAAGGCAGTGGGTTGACATATTCAAAGTGCAGAAGGAAAAGTCTATCATTTGTTAATTGGCAACGTTATCACAATATTAATGGCTATATTTCCCTTCACAGATGATTACTGTGATTACTGGAGTAATTATATCGTGAGGTATAAAAATGTTGAATCACTATATTGTACACCTGGAACTAATATAACTAACATAATATTGCATAGCAAATTTACTTAAATAAAAAAGGTTATAAAGAAAAATGTCTATCAACCAAATATTGTGTATACAGAAAATCTGTCTATTAAGAAACCGAGAAGATAAGACATTCTGTGGTAAATAGAAAACTTTAAGAATTAATCATTAAAAAATCTGCCCTGGAAGAATGGTAAAGGAAGTCCTTCAAGCTGAAATTACAGGACATTAGAGAATAATTAGAATTCACATGAATAAATAAAGATCACCAATAAAGGTAACTGCACAGGTAATATAAAAGAATATAAATGTATTTTTGTTTTTAACTTCTTTATTTTCCTGTTGATTTGAAAAGGTTACTGCATAAAGCAGTAATTATGAAATTGTGCTGATTTAAAAGACTACTGCATAAAGCAGCAATTATAAAATGTAAAGAGATGTAATTTGTATAACGGTGTAAAAAAATAACATAAAGGGAGCCACTTGAAAATGGAGCTGGAGCTGCCATCCCAGATGAACTGCTTTGCATGTCTCATGCCTCAGAGTTTTGGTGTATTAAAACAGGGTAAAATAACGTTTAGACTGGGCCTAAATTAACCTTGTGCCCAAAGAACTATTTGCAAAGATTAGAGGAAATCAGATATTGCGACTACCAGACAGATGACTACTGGACTACTTAACCTTAGCATCGCTGTGTTACATTATCTGTACCAAGAACAATGCCTTCCTTCATTGGACGTAATTGTTCCCCTTCCCTTTCTCATAAATGCACATTGCCTTTGCCTTCTAATCAGAATGCTCTTTGGGTTTCTGCCTGAATCAGTGCTTTCCAAATAGCTGTTCTTTTTTTTTTTTTATCTCAAAGAAGTGCTGTTGCCCCTTACTTTGGCCTTTTTCTTAAAATCTAGCAACAATAACAACATGAAAGATGAGGAAGGGATGGAGCAATGTAGGTCCAAAGTCCTATTACACTACTGAAATGGAATTGTCATTCATTATTCTGAACTAGATTATTATAAATTGAGATGTTAATTGTAACCCCTAGGACAACCACTAAGAAAATAACTTTATATAGATATATATACACACATACACAATATATATATTGTGTATGTGTGTATATATATCGTGTACATATATATACATATATATCGTGTGTGTATATATATATATACATATACATTTAGACTATTATATTCACACACGATATATATGTATATATATATATATATATATATATATATATATATATATATATATATATATATATAGAAAAAGAAACAACAGAGAATTAGAAACAACAGAGAATTAGAATGATAAACTAGAAAACAATTATTTAACTCAAGAGAAAGCAGTAATGAGGGATTAAGGAATAAAAAGGCATAAGACTTTTAGAAAACTAATAGAAAAATGGAAACCCTATCTTATCAGTAATTAATCAAATGCAAACAGATTAAATGCACCAATTAAAAGGCATGGATTGGCAGAATGGATACAAAAACATGATCCAATTGATCTCTGTCTAAAGAGTCATACATTCATTACCTTCAAACACATAAATGAGTTAACAGTAAAAGGATGGAATAAGATATACCATGCAACTAGAGCAGCTGTATTAATATCAGACAGAATAAACTTTAAGACAAAAATAGTTCATAGAGATGACATTTTATTATGATAAGAGTCAGTCATTCAAGAAGATATAACAATTACAAATATCTATCTATCATCTATCTATCTATCTATCTATCTATCTATCTATCTATCTATCTAAAAATAGAACTCCAAAATACATTAAGAAAAACTTAAAGAATTAAAAGAACAATTAGACAATTTGACAGTAATGGTTGGTGATGTCAACACCCCTTTACAATAATGAATTGAAGAACAGTTGGACAGAAGGTCAAGGAAATAGAAGAGTTAAACAACATCATAAATCAACTATACCTGACACACATTTTTCAGAACACTCCATCTGAGAAATGTAGAGTATATTCTTTTCATGTGGACATGGAGTGTTCTCCAGAATAGATTATTGGTTAAGCCAGAAAACAAATCTCAATAAATTTAAAAGAATCAAAATCATACAAAAGATGTTTGCTGAACACAGTAGAATGAAATTAGAAATCAATAACAAAGCTGGCAACTCAAAGTGGATTAAGAGGCTAAAAGTAGAAGCTAAATCTATAAATCTCTTAAAAGAACAAATAAAGGAAAAGAAAAAATAAAGGTATAAATCTTCATAACCTTGACTAAACAGTGGTTTCCTAGATATGATGACAAATGTACAAGTCACAGAAAGGGTAGATAAATTGGATTTCAACAAAATTGTAATCCTTAATTCTTCAGAGGACACCATAATGAAAGGTGAAAACACAGCCCACGGAATGTGAGCAAAGTTTTCAGATCATCTATCTGATAAGGTTTTATGTCCAGAATATATAAAGTATGCTTACCATTCAACAATAAGCACAAATAACCCAATTAGGAAATGGGTAAAATAATTACATTGACATTTATCCAAAGCAGATAATATAAATGGCCAATAAGTACATATGAAGATTCCCAGTATCATTAGTAATTCAGGTAAAACAAAACCACAGTGAGATACCACTTCAAACTCACTAAGATTGTGGGTATCAACAAGGCAGACAATATGAAATATTGGCAAGGTGGGGAGAAATTGGAACCCTCATACATTGCTTTTGATAATATAAGGTGTAGATCATTTGGAAATTTCAGTCCTTCAGAAAGATAAACAAAGAGTTATATGATCTAGCAATCTATGCCTTAGTATGTTCCCCAAATAACTGAAAATATATATCCACTTGAAAATCTGTACACAAATGTTTATGATTGCATTATTCATAATAGCAAATAATCAAAACAACGCAAGTGTCCATCAGTTGATGGCTAATCAAATGTGATATAGCCATACAGTGGGACAATATGCGGCAATAAAAAGAACAGGATTGGAATTAAAAGTACAGCATGGAATAACCTTGAATTATGCTAAGTGAGAAGACTGCCTATTGTGTAATTTCATTTATCTGGAATGTCTCTATTAGGCAAAACTATAGAGACAGGAGGTAGGTGAGTGGTTGTCTGAATGTAGGGGGAGGTGGAAATGGGGAGTGATGAAAAGGATCTAGAATTGTGTAGAAGCGATGGTTGCAAAACTTAGAAAATGCTAAAATCGACTGGGCTGTACTCTTTCAAATGGTGCATGGTATGATATGTAAATAATATCTCGATTTTAAAAGTGATGTCATCTTTTAGCAAAAGTTCATTTTGAAACATATTTCATATTGTCAGATTTGGAGTTTCTTTGTGAATGATGAAGACCGACTAATATTAAAGTCTCCACTGCTGGTAGTAGTAGCTTCTCCTGTCTCTGTTTGAGAATCTATTCAGGTGGTCACCTAATCTTTGCCTACCTCTACCTGGAAACGTGTGGGCAGTGTGACAGTGAAAAGACCTCAGCTCTGGCAGCAAGCTGGGTACAAATGTGACACCTAGCTCTGCCACTAAACTTCCTGTGTGAGTGTGAACAAGTTGCTTAGCTTCTGTGAGCCTGAGTTTTCTCCTGTTCAGATAAGGAATGATTAAGTGCCCCTGATAAACTTACTGTGAAGATTAAATTCTCAGTCAAATGGCTTGACACACATGAGTTTCAAGAGATTAATATTTTCTTTTTAATTTTCTAATATGCTACTTGTCACATGTCTTTAGAGGCAAACTGATCTTGCTTGGAAATGTGCCAGAATAACAACAACAACAACAATCTCTCTCTGACTCCTTTTGTAGTATAAAATATCTGGGGACAGTAGGTCAGCAAACATTTCCATTTTTTGCTGTTTACTCTTTCTGAGTAGAGTGTTTTTCTTCTCAGTGCTGAGGTTGAGCTTTTAATTGGCAGTGTTTGCCAAGGTGATTTCCCTGGCTGTGTGCAGCAACTTAATCCTCAGAAGAAAGAAATGCCATTGTCTTGTGCCCTGTATTGACCGTGAACTTGTTTCCTTTTGGTAGGAGTGCTGGTTTAGTTGTTCAGTTCTCTTAGGAAGGGAAATAAACCTACTTGTGATCGAAAGATATTACTATGGACACATTTGTTTCTCTTCATGCTTCTAGTATGTTCTCTTTTATTCAGATTCCACTTCAGAATACAACTTTCTGTTTCTGGGGAGAATTTGGGAACTTTAAGATATTAGAATTTAAAGGGACACTAAAGACTTTCAGGCTTTATGTAACTTTGGTATATATGTTTGTTTGTTTGGTTGGTTGGTTGGTTTGTGAAGAAATAGAAGTTCAGGGAGAAGTCACTTCCCCAGTCACCTTGCAGAACTGGAACCAGAAGACTAGAAAACCAGGATCAGGGAAAGGGGGTAATACCTGCTGCCTGATGTGTGTTGGCACTCTCTTTACCTTCCATTTCCCTTCTAATTTAGTCCTCAGAGCGACACTCTCAGGTATATCGTCATGCTTATTTGACAAGTTAGACACCTGCAGCTCAAAGGGATCGTCACCAAACCAAAAGTCACACAGCAAGAGGATGATTGGCTGAGGCTGCAGATCCAAGTCTGTCTATGAAGTTGGTGTTCCTTTTGTTTCTCCATCTTGTCCCCCAAACCTGAATCCTCCACATCTATTGCCCCTTGTAATGCACTTTTTTACATACCGCACACCTTCTACAATCCCACAAAATATCTTCAAGAACTTGAGGAGAAATAAAAATAGAACACCAGGGATATGGGTTTAGGCTTAGTATTAGACTCATAGACCATTGGAACAGAATTGACAACTCTGAAGTAAACCCATATGTGTACAATCAACTAATATTTCACAAGGGAGCCAAGAGTACTCAATGCAATAGTGGCAGTTTCTTCAATAAATGGTGCTAGGAAAATTGGATATTCACATGTAAAAGAATGAAACTTGACTGTAATTCTAACACCATTCAAAGATTAACTCAAATGGATTAAAGACTTAAATGTAAAACGGGAAACCATAAAACTCTAGAAGAAAACAGTGGAAAAGCCTCTTGACATGGGTGTTGGCAGTGGTGTTTTGGATATGACACCTTAAGCACAAGTAGCAACAACAGAATCCACAAGTGGGAGTACATCAAATTAAAAAGCTTCTGCACAGCAGAAGAAATAATCAACAAAATGAAAAGGCAACCTATGGGATGAGAGAAAATATGTGCCAATCATATATATAAGGGGTTAATATCCAAAATATGTAAAGAATTCATTTAACTCAATAGCAAATCATCATCATCATCATCATCATCCAATTAAAAATGGGCAAAGGACTTGAATAGACATTTCCCCCAAAAAGGTATTGAAATAGCCAACAGTTACATGAAAAGGTACTCAGCATCACTGGTCATCAGGAAACACAAATCAAAACAATGATGAGGTATCACATCACACCTGTCAGAATGGCTATATCAAAAAGACAGGAGATAATGGCTGGTTGAGAATGGGGAGAAAAGGCAACCCTTGTGCACTACTGGTGGGCATGTAAATTGGTGCAGCTGCTATGGAAAAGAGTATGGAGTCTCCTCAAAAAGTTAAAAAGTAGAACTACTTATAATGCAGCAATTTCACTTTGGGGTATTTATCTGAAGGAGATGAAATTAAGATGCTGAAGAGAGATCTGCATCCCATGTTCATGGTGGCATTATCTGTAATATTCAAGATATGGAAACGACCTAAGTGTCCATTAACATTATATGTATATACATCATATTTCCCATGTATAGGAATATATATATATATATATATATATATATATATATATATATATATATACACACACACACACATATATATATAATATATTTGATAGAATACTATTCAGCCATAAAAGAGAAGGAAGCTGCCATTTTTGGCAACATGGATAGACTTGCAGGGCATTATGCTAAGTGAAATCAATAAGACAGAGAAATACAAATACTGTATGGTCTCACTTATATGTGGAATCTAAACAAACCAAATTAAAAAAAAAAAAGGTCAGATTTGTGGTTGCCAGGCTGGGGGTAGGAGGTGGGGCAGTTGGGTTAAGGGAGTCAAAGGTACAAACTTCTGGTTATAAATAAGTCCTAGAGATGTCATGTCATGTACAGCATGGTTACTGTAGTCAATGTGTCTGTGTGGGATATTTGAAAGCTGTTAAGAAAGTAGATTCTGAAAGTTCTCATCACAAGGGGAAAAAAGTATGTGAGGTGATGGATGCTAACTCAACTTATTGTGGTAAGATGTAAGTCAGGTTTATTGTGGTAAGCATTCTGCAGTATATGAAAGTCAAGTCATCATGCTGTAGACTGAGCTTACACAATGTTGCACATCATTTATGTCAGTAAAACTGGAGGAAGAATACCTCTTGGGTAGTGGGATTGGCAAAAAGAAAAAGGAGAAAAGAGACCATTCTATGGGACCCTGTACGCATTCTCTTGTTGGCTTGAGACCTACCACCTTCGTCTTGGGGCCACATGGCTTGGGGTGCTGGTTCTACCTCCTGTTGCTCAGATCTCTGCCCACTTGCCTATCAAGTACCATAATTAATTTGCTTTATTTTTCATTTTATCCTTCCAGCTGAATCCTTCAAGGAATTTGCTGAATTGCTCAACGAAGTAGAAAATGAGAGGATGATGATGGTAGGTCATCAACATGGGGCCTGGGGTCGTGATCATCACTGATGTTGGGGATCTCTCCTGTCTTTGTTGGTTAGATGGATGCTCCGTTGTTTTGTTTTTTGCCTCATAGCTGCCTGATACTGTAAAGACAGGAAATAGATTCTCTCAAGCTCCCACTCCAGGAATTTAGTATCCAGTCGAGGGAAATTAGTGTGGAAATCCTGTTCCTTTTATTTCATTGAGAAAGGAGAGTGTTTGATTGGGCTGTTGAATATTTCAACCAAAATTATGGCCTTTAGTGGTTTTAAGGAAATTATCTATTTATTTCTCTTCCAGAAAAAAATAATTACTGTTTTATTTAAATCTATGTGAATTTTTTTTCCTTACCTTTTCCATACATTTTTTGAAATTAATAGACTTTAATAGTTATAGTACTTTTAGTTTTACAGAAAAATTTGAGTGAAAAGGGCAGAAAGATTTCGTTTACTTCCTTTCTCTTTCTGCCCCTTTCCACACACAGTGTCCTTTATTTTTAACATCTTGCAAGTGGGATACATTTGTTCTAATTAATGAGCCAATATTGAAACAGTATTATTAACTGAAGTCCATAGTTTACGTTACAGTCCACTATTTGTGTTCAACATTCTATGGGTTTTGACAAATTTGTAATGGCATGTATTCACTAATAAAGTATCATCATACAGAATATTTTCACAGCCCTAAAAATCCCCATTTCTCAACTTGTTCATCCCTTTCTCCCTCCCCTATATATGAACCTCTGACAAACACTTGTCTTTCCTTTTACTGTTTTGCCTTTTCTAGCATGTCATATCATTAGAGTCATATGTAGCCTTTCAAATTGGCTTCTTTTGCTTAGCAATATGCATTTAAAGATTCTCCATGTCTTTTCACGGCTTTATACCTTATTTCTTTTTATCCTTGAGATATATGTCTTCCATTTATCGATGTACTGTGGTTTGTTTATTCATTCACCCACGAAGGACATTTTAGTTGCTCCCAATTTGGGGAGTTATGAATAAAGCTGCTATAAATGTGTATGCAGATTTCCATGTGGATATAAGTTTTCAACTAATTCCGAAGAGTGAAGTTGCAGGATTATATGGTAAGGCTATATCTAGTTTTGTAAAAACTGCCAAACTGTCTTCCAGAATGACTGTGCCATATCCATTTCCATCAGTAATGAGAGTTCTCATTGTTCCACATCCTTGCCAGCATTTGATGCTGTCAGTTTTGGATTTTACCCATCTTAATAGGTGTGTAGTGGTATCTCATTGCTGTTGTAATTTACATTTCCCTGATAACATTTTATGTTGAGCAGATGTTCGTATGCTTATTTGCTATCTGTCAATCATCTTTGGTGAGGTGTCTATTAGGTCTTTCGCCCATTTTTTCCTTGGGTTGTTGGAACCTTATAGAGGACAACAAATAGGTCTACCTTCCCTTCTCTCATGAGATGACTTCCTATTGGCAGCTCGTTTGTTATGTCCATTTATTCCATTTGAAAGAGTTCTTTAATCTGTAATCACTCTCCCCTTTCAACAGTGCAGTACTGACTGCTCAGAATACTGTTCTTATTTCATCTAGGCTCCCAGAGAAAGTAGCACTGATGTTGGCTTTAGGCAGGGGAACTAGAGACTTATACTCTAATCATGGCAGTGCCACTAACTTCCTAGTTGGCTTAAGTCATGTACTTCTCTGAGTCTGGTGAGACTCTTTATATGTAAAATGAAGAAAATAATTCCCACCTCCCAACATTGTTATAAATACCTTACGTGATATAATGAATACTGTAGTGTTTTATTAATAGGAAAAAACACTGATTCTATGTGTTGTTTCTAGTTACCCTTCATTTCCCCAAAGATTCTACTTGTGGACATTTCACTTGGCAATTTCCTTAGTTTTCAAGAGGTTTGCTTCTGAGGACACTGAGAGACCAATATGCATAGTTTCCACAGAGCCTGGTAGATGGCCCACCAGCTAATCCTCACTCTACTAAATGTTTTCTTCTCCCTGAAGAGTTTGTGGACTACTGCCAGTGTTGATCTCAAAGGCATTCACCCCCATTTCATTCAGCTACATTAGAAAGCTCAGCTGTACTCCCTTCAGCCCTAGCTGTTTCTTGATCTCTTTTATTTATCCAATTACAAAGCGCTAAAATATTGAAGTAGGATTCATCTTTTGAGATGTTGTTTTTCTCACCCTTTTTGCTGGCTCCTGTCCACAGGACTGAATAATTTTCTTCTGTCTTTAATTATGTCATGCCCTTTTGTCCCCACAGCTTTCCAATCGTGTATTGAGTCTTGGCTTCCCATTTCCCATTTAATTCTGGGGGTGCTGTGAAGGTTCAGCTCAGTGAGGGCCTTTCACATCATGCCAAGAATTCATTGCTTCATTGCACCTCTCCCATTTCCTGGAATTGAGGTAAAAGGCCTCCTGCACTACAACATGGATAGTGTGGGAGATGTTATCCAAAAAAAATGAGCTTTTTGTCTCTTCTATAAGAAGAGGCAAGAAGAAGCTTTAGAAGAACAGGAAGGAAGTTCCCAGCTGTGACATGCAAGGGTGGCAAATGTCTAGTAATTCTCATAAGCAGGGGTGGGCCTTGTTAATACTTGGATGGGAGACCACCTAGGAAGACCAGGTGCTATAGACATAAATAATAATAAATAAAAAAAATTATGGAAGGAAGTATGGATGGGAAAATCGAAAAGAAGCATCCCAGCTGTGATTTCTTGAGCACAACCCTTAGGGACATTGCTGTGCCTCAGAAGGTGGCCCTTAAAAGTCTGGATGACAGACTTCCTGTTTGACTAAAGATGGGAGACTTGCCCAGGTGCCTGTATGACTTTGAAGGGGACTCTATAGACTATGTTTAAGGTCTGTCTTTGAGGATGGCCAGGAATGACCAAAAGAGACCCATGATATTTGAACTGGTGGACCCTCAATGTCTTTTTTGGTAAATGGTTAACCATCCCAAGCAATTTTATGCTACTTGTTCAAATGCCATCTCAATCCTGCTAAATGCCCTATCTGCTGTCAATTTGGGCCTCAGTCAATGGAAACCTGATTAGGTAAACTCACTACTGTGTTGAGAATGGCATTTACTATCCTGGGGTTTCTACCCCAAAATAACAGGGATGTTTCTCCTCGAGAGCTCACAAAATGGATGTGGCGATCAGAAATGGGTGTAAAGGTCAAGTTTCCCTAGATAGAAGGCTTTTATGAATACTGCTAGACTTCTTTTTTAATTAATTTACTTCCATTTACACTTGGCGTAGAATAAGTAGTTGCTAGATTTCTAAGGTGTTTAAGGAGAAACAAAATGAAAGTCAAGCCAAACTTCAGTGTGACCATTTCCTACATTTTCTTATCTCTGTCCTGGCAGAAAGGAGTATCATAACCCATCAGTGTCAAAGGGAGGAAAAGGTCCTGTGCATCTGTCTGTGCTGTAGGCCACTGGGAGCCATGTTGCCGGTGTAAGGGAAGACTGTGGACTCCAATCTCAGCCAGTCACACACTCCTTTCTTACACTGAGACAGTGCCAAATGCCTAAAAAAGCAATGGCTTTACAGATCCTGTGTGACAAGTTGCTCACACACCTGCTTATGCAAGAAAACTCCCCTTGGAACATAAGAACCTGGCAACTGTGCCTGCAGATGCGTGTGGAAGGGCTCAGCTCACTATCTACAGAGGCTTGACACAGACTACTGTCTTTAGAAGTGACAAGTCACATAGTGTTGGTTCAAAGCAGAAATAAACCTATTCATATTCAAGGGAGAGTGGACAGAGACCTCATCTCTCATCGGGAGGAGTGTCAAAGAATTTGTGGCCATGACTTAAACCCTCCTCAAAAGCAGAAAAATAGCTCCTCGTACTGGGTTGACGACACCAGTGGCTTAGCTTGTTTCCAGGTGGACGGAAAGTTGATGGCATGTAATTCACAGTCCATGGACATGTAGAGTCACAGGAGTCTGTATTTTTGATACCAGGGAAGCTAGTTGAGCTTTGACTGGATGAGAGTTTGCCCATTTATTCGAGCCTTGGGTCATACCTGGATACAAAACAGAAAGCTCAAAGTGCCTGCAGGACCTAGATAAAATATGTCCTAATGCCCCACTTTGCCATGCTTTGTGGTGGTTGTTTGTTTGTTTATTTTTTAGGTGAAGTAACCCTTGGTTGATCTCATGATTGCAAGGAACTTGTCAGCTTTTTTACACCTACTGCACCTGGTCTTCCTAGGTGGTCTCCCATCTGAGATCACATGGGATTGGGCTTGTTCAGGTTGGCATGGCTGTAGACTGTGGTGATAGTTTAAATATTGCTTCTTAGTTTGGAGAATCCAGGACTGGTCAAAACTCACTTTCTGCCATCTTCCATTTTTTGTTGGGAAGATCTATCTTGTCTTAATTGATACTGTATGTCTCATGACAAGGAAACCAGTCCCTCATTTTCCTGTCTTGTAATAGATCAAGATGAATGCAATGGGTCCTGAAATCCAGCCCTTTGTATGCATTCTCTGTGGTCCTCCAATAATGTAACGTGTAGGCAATTCACACCACTGAAGGAACCAACCACACGTGTTGCCTTGGACAGGTGCAATCTCTCAAGAGGTTTATATGAAGACAAATTTTTGTGTATCTCTCTCTGACCACTGGGCAAGGTCCAGTTTAGGTATGATGTTTTTATATCTCCAGAACCATAGCGGAGCCAATATTTCAGCACCTGAACAAGCTGTTCCTATCAGTTTCTGAGCATTGATAGGTAATTTGAAGGCC
Organism: Cynopterus sphinx; assembly: GCA_030015415.1. Taxonomy (NCBI): domain Eukaryota; kingdom Metazoa; phylum Chordata; class Mammalia; order Chiroptera; family Pteropodidae; genus Cynopterus; species Cynopterus sphinx. Next base: position 80,190,703 of record CM057388.1, read on the forward strand.
TGGTCTAGAGTTCTCTGTGATGCCGTAATGCACTCCAGATTCTGAAGGATGTGTTCTGGCTTTATGACACACTGGGACAGGACTGACTGCTAACTCATTTGCCTCCCATGACATAGTACAGTTGACCTTTATATGTATTTATCATTCCTTCTCTCTCCTTTTTACCACACAGACTTCAGGCTTCCTGTATCTGTTTCTAGACATGAATCAGATCAGACTACTGGTGAAATTACAGGAAAATACCCCTAATGTCTCTTCTCTCGTTTCCTCTCAAAGTGTTCAATTTTAAGAGACCAATCTGGAAAAAAGACAACGAGAAAAGGCAATCAGCTAACAAACAAGTCTGTTTGTTTGCAGGATGGTGTGTCACTAGGGGATGCCCTAGCGACAGGGAATCTTGAATCTGCACTTTGCTAAACTAAAAGGCATTTTGCATGTTCTTTCTTTCTTCTAGGTTCATAATGCTAGTGATTTGCTGATCAAACCCCTGGAAAATTTCCGGAAGGAGCAAATAGGCTTCACTAAGGTACCTTTTCTCCATGTGTAGAATATACTTTTTACAGCCATTGAATACTTGTCTGGGCTACCACTCTTTACTCTTATGGGGTCAGAGGGGTTTGTCTGTAGAAGAAAACTCATCATCAAATAAATGAGAAAATCAATTGGCTCCTGGCTGTGCTTCTAGCTGCCTGTGTAACTGTGGACAGTTTCTCTATCTTGAAAATGATGAGTTTGATAATGATAGTTATTATTTAAAGACTACTTTGTCACTCCATTAATTTTGATTAAAAAAAAAACAAACAAACAAACCAGTTCTGCTTATTGTGCTCTGAGCACTGGGCTAGATACTTCACATTCATTCTCTAATCACAGCCACCCTGGGAGGTTCTGGTCTTATCATCATTCCCAAATGAGGCCTGTGGTTTGGACTAGGTAAAGAATATGACCAAAGTTATGTTGTTAGTAGAGATAGTAACCTCCCATGTGACTAGTAGCCACTGTACTGGCTAGCACAGATATAAAATGTTACTACATCATAGAAATTTGTATTGGTCAGCCTTGTGCCAGATAATGTCCAAATTTTTCCAGCCTACCACTCACAAGTATCTCTGATTTCCTAGCGCCTCCTAAAGAGGTGTGAATAATTGTGAAACTCATTCCTATCAGCTGGATATAGGCTTGTTTCGTGAGCTCCAATATGTACACACCATGTAACCAAGATAGTCTACCAGAACTCAGTGCAGCATCTTGACCAAGCGTCAGCCCCTTTTGAGAATATGCTATTCAGTGGTCGTTATCAAGAATATCATGACAGGTAGTTTGGATCCCGACTATAAAAGTAGCAGGTTTTGACAAGGAAGAGCATACTAGTGGATGTGCTTCTACTGCCTGGAGCCATCGGTCAGGTCGACATGGGTATTGTTTGAGTGACTGCCATGCATGCAAAATCACTTCTTTGAATAGCCCAGTGAGACTGGACTCCACTCGGTTCATCTTGGGTCTCATTAACATAAATACTTAATTGGGACAGTATGTAATTGAAGGAGAGAAGAACCTTTCAGATCACAAGTGTGGTTGTATGAAAACAATTAACTACTTGTTAAGTGACATGACAGTTGTTACATAACACTGAATAAAGATGATGAAGGATGGCAGATGTGAAAATGTTCACACATAGTTGACTTTTTCATTACTGGATGAGAATAAGAAAAAGGAAAGTGTGAATTGGCAGCAATGATTGACCTCATGTCATTGGAAAGAAAGGAAATTAATTTCTATTCCATCCTTCCTTTGACCCATGTCTGGGCTGCAGGTTTTACAGACGTATGATGCCCATTACCCGAGTGCGGAAACTGAGGCTCAGAGAGGTTAAATTCCTATCAGTCTTTTTTCTCTCTACTTCTTTCTTGGTGGGATCAACCTGTACACACCTGCGAGGAAGGTGACCAGTGCTTAGTGTGACAGTCATTTTTAAGAAGGTATGTAAAATTCCTGAGCAGTAAAATTTAAGGTAGCAGAAAGGGCTGAGAACTAAGGACCAGAAAATGTAGTTTCCAGTCTATCTCTGAGTATTATCTGTTTATCAGCTCTGAGTTCTAATGCTTCTTAACGTGTCTTATATGAAAACAAACAGAATTTCTCTAAGCATCTCTCCTTTTCAGTGAGCCAGGTGTTAAGCTTCCTTAGTCTTTCTTAAGTCTCTTTCTTAGAGCAATGTTGCAGGAGCCAGGGGCTCTCCTGAAGTTTCCAGCTGATGTACTGGTGGGTCAGCAGAGGGGGTGTGAGATGTCCAGTGATTTCTCCGCATTCCTGGTCCCTCAGTGACTGTGAGGCCTCCGTCTGGCCTGGTGATAAGCTTTCTGCAGGTCTCTCAATAGAGGTCTCTTTCTGAAGGCCTCCACACCCATGTTGTCTGTCCCCCAGCTTTCCTCTGTTCGTCCCCAAGTCGCATGCCTGCTGAAGGAAAGTCTGTAACAGTGCTGATGCTTCCCACTTCCTCTGCCAGCCCCATACAGCCCACTTGTGCCCTAGGGGGGGTCCCACCGACACAGGCCAGTTCTTTGAAGACCACCCAAACTGGTTTCCATGCCCTCTCCATAGACCCGCACTGCTGGTTGCTGGTTGTCCCCCAGCTACACTCTGGAGAGGTGCCTGCTGCTCACAGGGTGACCGCAGACCAGCAGGCTAAAGCAGCTAACTTCTCCACTGTTCGGTGGCTTAAATGACACCTTTTCCAAAGAGATCTGCACCCCTGCCAAATCTGTCCTCCCTCGGGTACCACCTCTGTCAGCCTTCTGATACCATACAGAGTTTTCTTGTACCTTGTATTTACTTTTTCTAGTTTAACAAGTTTGTAGTTTCATAATTCTTTTATTTTCTTTAATGCCTACAGCACCTGGCACTCCGAGGTGATCTCCCATCCAAGTACTAACCAGGCCCGACCCTGCTTAGCTTCCGAGATCAGACGAGATCGGGCTTGTTCAGGGTGGTGTGGCCATAGAGTAGGCTAATGAGTTTGTAGTGTAATAATTCTTTACCATGCTGTCTCTCTCTTGGACACAGACTGACAAGAGCCAGCACTGCTGCTGATGGGCTCTGCGACTTGATTGGTGGCAGTGTGCTTTGCTAGGCCCCTGCTAGTGTAGGCATTTATTCTCCTACGTAAAAGAGAGGTTATTAACCCTTACTGAGGACACTAATGTTCAGTGAGGTATCATGGCCAAGGTCACTCAACCAGGGAGTGGCAGAGCTTGGATTTGGATTCAGTCCTTCTGGTGCTCTCCTGGCCTCAGTTTCCTCATATGTCCAACGAGAACAATGGACAGCTCGTTCTTAATCACATCTTCTGTTGGAGATCATCAGGGTAATTAACTAAATGCGTCTCTATTGAGTAGTAGAAACTAGCCTATCAGAATTTAGTGTGCCAGAAATGTGAAATATACACTAGATTCTGAAGATAATATGAAAAAATGTTAACTATTTTATTAATATTTTATGTTGATTATATGTTGTATACAATGGGTTAAATAGAGTATATTATTGAAATTGATTTCACCTGATTTTTTTTTCTTTTTAAAATGTGACTATTAAGTATTTTAAAATTATGGATGTGGCTTGCATTCTATTTCGATTTGATAGTACTAAATTAGACAAAGGAGTTTCTTTATTTCATGGAGGTGGCATTGCAAGAAATTTCATACATGCATAGGTTAGAATTAATAGAATTAGTTAACATGTGTAAAGTTCTTAGAACAGTACCTGACAAATAAGTGTTTTTTCCATTGTTGTTGTCGTCGTCGTCGTCGTCGTCATCATCATCATCATCATCGTCATCATCATCATCATTGGCAGCAAAACAGGGAGACTAGAATGCCCCTCATGAACTTGTCTAATTGATTATGTACTTACTCTCATTTAAAAATCAAAAGCAGTTAATGAGTAAAGAGAGAAGAGAAGGCTAGGGCAACAAATGTTTCCTAAGTGACTACTGATCTATGAGGAGGCTTTACATCACTATGTGTCCAGATCTCTGTCTCTGGCACTGCAGGATGTGAGAGATGTCTTTTTGTCATAGATACTTTAAAAAAAGATGCAAACCAGTGTAGTGCTGGGAACTAAGAGAGGTCGCGTTCTAAATAAACTCATCTTGTTCTTCAAACATGATTAGCCTTTTCAAATGACACTGATGCTACTACCTCTTGAAATCATACATGAAGTGTGTGAAATCTGTGGAAAGGTGATAGAAAAACGTGGAGGGGAGTGATATGATGATCAGATCCTATTTTTCTCTTGTGGCTCCTTCACGGACAGGTTGTGCTCTGCTGGTCAGAGATGGTTTTGCTGATTAATGCAAGTCACTATGAAGAGTCCATCTGCAGGCCAGTGAACTCTGTTGTCAGTTCAACTTGAGTGACTGGGTCCCAGGGGACAGGGTCTTTTAATAATCAGATTCTCAGATGGCTATTTTGTAACTGAGTCATTGCACAAAGGAAACTGGTCCCCATTAGATTAGTCATTCTGTGATGCCTTGGGCAGTAGCTTCTGTTACGAAATAGCTTCTGAATGGCTGTCATATAGTTGCCTTTCCAAGCCTGGAATCCGAGGCCAGATCACCTCCCAGGTATCATCTCCATCAGAGGCTTTTTCCCCAGGGGGAAACTGCTTAGGTGGGGCTCCTAACTCCCATTTTAACCAGAGAAGTTTCCTTTGCATCTGTTTTATATACTGAACTTTTGGGGCAATATTTCTTTTAAAACAGGACTCTATTGGTTAAAAACATTTGTTGACCATTGCTTTATACTAAAACCTGATGGTGCTCCTTTTCCTATTCAGTAAGATATGCCTTTCTTATTAACCCATCATTCCATTTTTTCTTCTTTTTATATGTATTTTTTAAAATTTTCAAATATGGTTGGCATACACAATATGATACGTCTTTCAACCTCTGTGTGACAGCTTGGATATTTATGCAATAAGCTGTACATTTGTTTTCATTTTAATATGTAATATGCAGTTTTATTAGACCGATTTCATTTTACAATCATTAAGTTTTGAAACAGTCATGTTTTGTTTTTTGGATTCTAAAAATTTAAATTATATACAACATGCATACACAGATAACTAAATGTAAAATAGTTCAATCAGACCTGTTAAAAAACTCAACAATCTCAGTCTGTCTCTACTCAGAGGCATTCAGTTTTAACCATTTTATTTGTATCATTTCGGTGGTTACTTTCATTGCTATTTCTGATTTATCAACTTTAGAAATTATTTCTTCATGTTTTGAGGTTTTTGCTCATACCTTTCTCTTTCCCTCTTCTAAACTTTGATGATCCTTTTATTTTTGTTATTGCTGCCTCTGTTACTTTAAATACTATGCTTCAACCCCTGCTTTTTACTCCATTAGCTTTTGAATGTAGCTTTGTAAGATGGAGGTGTGAGCACCTCCATTTTCCTTCACTACATTTTATAAAGCCTTCGACTCCTGTCAGCCACACCTTCATTTTTTTTTTTTTTTGCTGGATGGAAGGAGTGATAACTAATCTAGTTTGAAACCTTAATTAAATCTTGTCAGAGGCTATTATTATGCTTCTTTTACAGTGGCAAAAGCAAGTGACAGATCCAGGATTTGAACTCAAGTTTCTTGACTCTGAGTCCTCGAACTTTGACATTTCTTAGGTTTGGTTAACATCATTGGTGATAACTAGGATAGATCAAGGACAAACCCCTTCTTTCCCCTCTTCTCATTTCTCTTCGACCAGGCTTAGAATTCTTTATCCACCTGCTCCAGGCTCCTGTCTGGTCAGCTCCATCTGTTCCTCTCACCTCTCAGAAGCCCCAGCATACACAGAGTTTCTGAGTCCTCTCCCATATGTATGTTGTAGTTATCATTTGATTAGCAGAACCCTTTCCAACCCGCCATACCAAAGTCAAGGGAGGACAAATAATACTCAGTCCATCTCTCAGTCATACAGGGTCTTTCGGCCTGCAGTACAGAATGCTGGGCTGTCCGTCAGAGACTGCAGAATAAAGACACAGTCATCCTGCACAGACACATGACAGTGAGAGTATTTGTACCCTTCGATTCATATTTTTTGGGTCTTGTCACAGTTGCCCACAGTCTGATGTTTTTAGTTCTCTTTTATGGATGCCCTTGCCAGGAAGGAATAGCCACTGAATGAAGCCTTTGTGTGGTCTTCGGTGGGACCATGGCCAAACTATCCAACACATCTGAGTCTGTATTTAACCCACTTTTTGGTTGGAGTTAGTGTGGAAGCTGTGATACAGCATGTTCTCGCCCAGTACATGGCCAGTGACAAGGCACTGGTAGCAAGACACGGGATGGTCGGTCTTGTTGCTGTTTCTTCTCCAGGAGTAGAGGTTATAGGAAGAAATTTAGCAAAAGGACTTGTTCTGGAGTTAGCTGGGGTTGACAAAATACAGAACCTGGAACCAGGCATAAGCCTGATAGTCAGGGGTAGATGAAGCCAAAGGAATCAGTCTGCCCTGTGTTGTAAAGGCCAGTGCATGCCCTAGGAGCAAGCAGGGAGTTTAATGACCATGAAAGCACGTTAGCAGGAAGTCAGGTAGTCAAAGTGGCCAAGAGCTAAGCTATGTGACAGTGATTTCAAGCTAATGTTAATTATTTTGTAAAAATATTTATAAAAATACTTACTACCTACTGGGTATGTGTTCTTTGGTATTTAGTTAAGCATTATTATCCACATCCTACAGACAAGAAAGCCAATACTCATAGTAGCCAAATAACTTGTTTAATGACATGAAATTATTATGCTGTAGGTTTTTAGGATTCTTTCATAATAAATGGAACACAACAACAAATAGCTACAATACTTCTATAATTAGTTTCAGTAGCTTTCAAAGAGCTATTACTTTTAATAATAATAATAATAATAAATTTGCTTCAAGCAGATTTCTGTTACTCCAGAAGCTGTGTGCTTTCCACCGCACTGTACTTTGCACCTAGTTTCATGAGAGGCTCTGGAAGGATTGGAAAAAAAGATTACTAATACCTATCAACTGTTGAGTGAGTAAATGGTTGTGACAAATTCACATTCCTTTATAGCCATGACAGTGAATAAACTAAGGCTGCTGTGTGGATGACAAGAGGGAAAGAGCCAGTCATGCATGCTGTATGTGTCTGTTTCTATAAAGTTCAGAAACAGGTAAAACTAAGTGATGGTGTTAGAATTCAGGGTAGTGGTTACACCAGAGCAGAGGGATTAGTGACAAAAACAGGCAATAGGGGGCCTGGAAGCAGGTGACGTTTAGATTTTGGTTTTTGATCTGAGCGCTGATTACACAGGTGCGTTCAGTTGTGAACACTTCTTGAGATGTGTGCTGACTATTTTTCAGAATCTTTGTTATTGATTAAAATGTCAACAAAGAAGATTAAAATATTAATATTTCTTTATAGCATGTCTTCCAGTGAAAGTTGGGTGTGCGTGTACATCCAAAGAGACAGGGGTCGGGGGAAGCTCTGTGCGTATATTCTCCTGATAATCTTCACATACAGGCCGCCTTCCATTATTAAGACTTCCGCTCCCTTTCCCCACATGTGTGATTTTCCCAACACATTTAAACTGGACCCTGGAGCCAGACTATCTGGCTGTGCATCCTAGATCTTCAGTTTGCTAGCTGTTGAGCTTGGGAAAATCACTCAACTTCTCTGGGTCTTATTTCTCTTTATCTATATGGGATGAATAATAGTACCTACCCTATAGTACTAGGATTGAAGTGTTAATATGGGTAAAATGCTTAGAATAGTGACATATCACAGTAAGCGTTATATCCCGTCTATGAAAAAGGAACAATTATGCTTGTATTCTTCTGGTACCTTTCTTTTTCCACTCAAAATTAAATATGTGAGATACATCTGTGCTTATATATTTAACTTGAATTCTTTTATTTTTATTGCTTTATTAAATATTCTATCATGAGAATACATCATGATTTCTTTACCCATTCTCTCGTTCCTCAGTTCAGCAAATGTTTGTGTCTCTACACCGTGTGCAGGAAAAAGCAGTCACTAGTGGAAGACAGATTTGCTCTTGTAAATGGAGAGCAACTCTGCTTGATAGCAAGTGAGATCATGTAAGGTATTGGTGTACAGTAGGCCCCTTTGCTTAAGTGATCCAGGAATACACCTGCACTGGCCAATGTGCTCATGCTACTGATGAGACCTCTTTACAAAGTAAACTTCCCTCAGAAATAGGGAAGTGGCTACATTTAGTTTGAAGAGTACAGGGTTCAAAGGGAGCATCAACCCAATCGTTGATGATAGAGAATGGACCATGCCCCAGGAGGGGGTTCCATCTGTTTTTTTTTTGTCCCTTGCCATCTTTTGCTAGAATGGAGGGGAATTCGAGGACACATACCCCTTGAATTGAATTAAAATTTGTGGATTCTGTCTTTTTTTTTTCAATAAATGTCAAACGTTCTATATCTGATTTTCCAATAAAGTAGCTTCTCACCACATGAGGTTGCTGCACACTTGAAATGTGTCTAGTGTGACTGAGGGACTGATTTTTAAATTTTATTTAATTCCAATTAAATTTCAATAGGCACCTGTGGTTAGGAGGTAACATTTAGGTCTAATGAATAAAAAATAATATATCTTTTGTGGGTAGAGGAAGGTACAAACTTGCCCAGGGTCATACAGGCTTCAAAACAGAGGGCCAGGATTTAAACCTAGCTCTGCCTTGGCTTGCCAGTCTCAACATCTAATCTCTTTATCCTGTATGACGAGGGTAGAGTTTCTTGCCTGCTTCTCAGCTCCTGCAATGAACCAGAAAAGCATAAAATTGAATGCATTCTAACAGGTAATTTAAAATTCCTAATTGCTAATTTGCATTAACAAGTGGGTTTGTTGAAGCTCTGGTATATTCAAATTCCAAGGGCCTTGGTGATGATTTTCTCTAGTAAGATGTTCAGGAGGAATAATAAGTGGCCAGGAAAAAAAGTGACAGAATGAGTCAGTTGGGCTTTTTGTAAACTTGTAACCAAAAATCATTTCTAACATTATATTATATCATGTTTCTCCAGAGAAACAGAACCAATGGAACCAACAGGGTGTGTGTGTGTGTGTGTGTGTGTGTGGTGTGGTGGGGCAGGGCAGGGGAGAGATTGATTTTTTTAAAGGAATTGGCTCACATGACTCTGTCGCCAGGTAAGTCCAAAATCTTTCAGGTAGGACAGTAGGTGGGTGATCCAGTGAAGAGCTGATGTTGCAGCCCGACCTTTTCCTCTTAAGATCTTCAACAAATCTGATGAAGCTCATGCACACTATGAAATATAATTGGCTTTACTTAATGTTTACTGACTTAAACGTTAATCTCATCTCAAAATTACCTTCACAGCCAATCTAGACTGGCGTTGTACCAACTATCTGGGTACCAACTATCTGGGCGCTGTGCCTAACCAAATTGATGGGTGGAATTTCCCATCATACACAGTAAAAACATGTGCTGGTGCTTTAGGGCCTCTGGCAGTTGGCAGCTCCACGTACCAGTCACTGGCCTCTAGATATTGTCTGCGATTCTCCTGGACTTTACCTCAAGGTCATAAGGTGGCTGTCTCAGCTGGACACACCACACTGAGTCATGGGCCAGTGATTTGCAAAGAGAAATGGAAGTACCAAGATTTGCCTTTGGCCTTGTATTTCCCCTGAGAGCATTGCCACCTGCCTGAAGAAACAACAAGGAAGAAGGTGGATGGTTGTTAGTCTGGCAATCAACAATGACTGTCAGAATGGCTTTTTGAGGGTAGAGATGCCAGACTCTAACCAGGAACTTCTGCAATATGCTCAAAAGTCAGGAAAGAGAGCTATTCTGGTTACTGCCTATTGTACTTTAGTATAATAATCATAGAGGAGCGTTCACTATATCTTATCTTCCAAAGAATGAGTATATCAAAGAATGAGGCAGGGAGAGTGACTCCTGCAGGGTCTGTGCCACAGGAAGCTGGTGACAGAGCCAGGGAGAGAACCTCTATTCTTCTCACTCCGACCTTCTTGCTCTTTGGATCAAATTTGAATCTGAACTTTGTAGTCTTAAGCACTTTAAACACACGAAAATCATCCCTCCCTATATAACATAGATCTATTGTGGGCATTTTAGTTAAAACAAAAACAAAAACATAACCTAATTTGACTTCTTATTATCTGTTCACGTTGTAGGTTATATTTGGTAGCAGAAGAGATATTCAAAGCTATTAGTCTGATATGACTTTCCAGATGAGGGAACGAGGCTTAAAAGGTTAAGTGGTCGACATGGGCCAACAGCTTCTTAGCAGGGGACAGAAGAGGATTCAGGTCACTCAACCCCTAGTCAGTTGCCATCACTCTTTTCCTCAAAGATAGTCCATAATCATGGTGTTCTAGACAGGGCTCAGCCCTGCAATGTATGCCCAGGTCACTTAGACTCTTATGGGCATCCTTGAAACCTCAAGATGGGGCACACTGCTGACATAACCTGGTAGGCCTGGGGCTGTGGCCCTCACATAACCCTTCCCTGCTCCACTCATTTACCCTTTGGATGAATTCAGATACACCTCTCCATATCACAGTTTCCTTATATGGAAAAAAAGCAAAGGGAATGAGTGACATAGTTCGTCTTACTTCCAAAATTCTATGAATGATATGAGCCAGGGGAAGGTCTAGGAGCTGGGTCTGTGGATTGTGGCTCTGAAAAATCAAGAAGTACCTTGAAGTTAAGCCATTATCTATCCACATGAATAAATTAATATAACTTTTCGTTTGACATTGTAGGCAGTGAGAGGACAAAAACCTTACTTCAAACCAGAATTGGACAGCTGAAGGGAAGCTGTTGAGAATAATATTTTCCAAGCACTCACTTGACTTCCCTTGAGCTGCCAATTCCTTATCATCATCATCATCATCATCATCATCATCATCATCGTGGCCTTATTAGACATTCAGTACATTTTAGGTATTTACTGTAAATTATCTCTTGTGAATGTTGCAATTACTTAATGTTGCGGGTGCTTGTATCTTTATTTTGTAGACGAGGAAACTGAAAGTCATGGAAATGATAACGTTAACTAAGCTGGCTTTGAGTTCAAGGGTAAATTTTCATATTGGGAGAGAGTGGGATATTCTTGGTAGATGACATTGCCTGCTGATATGTGTGACAATTTAGTTTGGGCTCCAGTTTTTATTCCCTTAAGAAATTTTTCATGGCCATGAAATACTTAGAAAATTTGCATGTTAGTTAGCTATTGCATTAAGAATTCTGTATAGCAAAGCACGTCAGAAGTTGGTGAACTAAAGCATCAAGGATTTATTTCTAGTTCACACACCTGTGGGGTGGCTGGGACAGCTATGTCACCCTTGGTTAGGTTTGAATGGCTTGGCTCAGGACGAAGGTGCCATTTGGTCTCCTCCATGTGTCTCTAAATTTCAAGGATCGGGGAGGGTGCTTCTGGGTCATATTCTTCTAACGATGATGGCAGAAATGTGTGGTAGGTGATCTCAGAAATGTGAGGTCTTCTAAGGCTAGGTTCAAAACTGGAACACCATCACTGCCTCACAAATTCTGTTGCCCCAAATGAGTCATATGGCCAAGCTTAGTATCAGTTAGCAAGGAAAAGTTTCTGCCTCCAGCTGGAGGAACTGCAGAGTCACATGATAAAACACATGGATAGAGTAAGGGACGAAGGTTTGGGAACAATACTTCAGTCTTTCTTGGCTTGGCTGAAAGTTAGTGTTGACAAAGGGCCAGCAAGTGAGAGTTAGAGAAGCTATTTTGATAAAGATTGAGCGATGTGCTACTGGGAAGAGCCTTGGGGTCAGAAGATCCAGATTTGCATACTAACCTTGACATTCATTCAGTAGGACTTTGAGGAAGTCATTTGCCCTCATCATATTTTAACATTAAGGATTGATGAGATCTCTTTTAGTATTTTCATTTTCTAGATAAGGATGCTGAAGCTAGAATGCTGAAGTGATTAACCTAAGTTCAAATAGCTGAGCAGAAGCAGACTCAAGACTACAACCTAGAGTTCTATTTCTCTTCCTATGTCTTTATCACTATGGAAGAGGAGATATTTAGAATGGCATTGGGAGGGGTTTCAGCCCTCCATCTTTCTTCGTGGAATTAAAGTTGTTTTCTTGTGATTTCATTTTCCACATTGGGATGCTCATCTCTTTTCCATTTCTTCCAAGAGCTGAGCAAGGGGAAGCAGGCCAAGGTCATAATAGGATGGATTAAAGTTCAAGCTGAGGTAGTACTTCCACATTAGACAGTGGTGATCTCTTGTAACCTCATGCATGGCATTTGGAACCTGTATGTATGCTTGTTTATTTGTTAAACATTTATATAGTTCTCATCTGGTGCCCGATAATCTTCTAAATACTGTGCAGATATTCATTTGTTTAATCCTCAAAACTACCCTATGAGGCAGGAGGTCTTATTTATTCATCTTCAGAGATGAAAAGAAACACACAAAAAAGCAAACAACACCAAAGCAAGCAAAGCCCAAACGCCAGTTCTTGGAATGACTAAATAATTCCCACTGCGTGCTCTGAACAGGAACAGAAGCAGTCCTTGGATCCAGGCAGACTGGTTCCAGAAGTCTTGCCCTTAAGCAGTGCTCTCTGTGTCCTTGCTGGCCAGTGCAAGGCTCGCGGACATCGCAGTTGCACAGACCAGCTCTGCTACTTTTACTGGTTCTGTGACATGGGGACATTACTTCACCTCCCTGAGCCTCTGTTTCAACTGTAAAAGTCAGATACTGATGATACCTCCCTCAGAGTTATTATAAGTTCAAAATGAGACTATGCACAAAGCAAGGTTGGTATCAAAACATTAGTCCTGTTTCTGCGAAGAACTTCTATCAGTTTTTAAAATAACTCTGGAAGGATATTTTTCAGGCCCTCAGAAGTGGACATCGGTGGACTGATGTGCATGGCTTACTGTCTAGCATTCAGTGTTGCTGTTTCTGTGGGATGCAGGGACAGTGATGAGGCCATTTCCCTCAGGGCAGGCATGAGAAGGGGACACTGCATGTTTTGGCTGTCTGGGAGGTTGCTGCGCTGTGGCGTCTCCTTTCTCTTAATGTATCCTGGCCTTAAAAATGGTACCGAATTGGAATTTTGCATGTAGTGTTGATGGTGACTCTTACATTACACTGTGGAGTTTTCTAATTTGTTATATTCTTTACTTCTTCTTTGAACACCCAATAAGAAACTCTTAAATGTTTGCTGGTGTCCTTGTGAAGGTCTGAGTATGTTGCCACACGCCAGAATCTCCATGCCCTGTGGACAGATGTGTTACCCTCCCATACGAACAGTAATGCCCCATCCACGCATAGCTCCCAGCCCCGCATGTGCTGCATGCTGGAATCCCCAGGGACTGGAGGAGGTTACAAAAGTTCACATCTCCTTTCAGGTGGGAGGAGGGGGAAGAAGACTACAGCTGTCAACTCCACCGCTGGTCCTGCCAGCCTATCATCCCAGCTTCAGTCGGGCTGAGAAGCAGCCTCCTTGGCACAGGGGGCAAATGTGCTGAACCAGAACCAATGTTTCAACCATTGGCTATTTACGTTCAGTTCATGCATCTAGGATAAAAGGTTCTGGCTGGCTGAGTGCAGTGTTTTGTGTGTGTGTGTGTGTGTGTGTGTGTGTGTATGTGTGTGTGTGTGTGTGTGTGTGTGTGTGTGTGTGTGTGTGTATGCATGCTGAAAGGCATATCAGGCTTTTGGGAGATATCTGCTATCCTTACTGGTTTATAAGAGTCTCAAAGGCTGATTTCCATGTCAAGATTCCCCTCAGAGCTGAGCCCATGTCTGGTACAAACTCATTTACTATATTGATAACTTGCACATCTAAGATGATCTTATGACTGTAGTGCCAAAATCATGTAGAGAGGGAAAAAAAATTGTTTTTGGCCTGCAGACTTAATTCTTCTGTTGATTTGTTCTCTTCCACTCTCATATTCTTATTTTCTCTCCGGCTTAGTATTTAATAAGTACCTGCTCTGTAGCATGCCTCTGGGTGTACAGAGATAAATAAGACACAGTTTCTACTCATGAAGAACCACAGTCTTGACTAGCAAATAGATAATTACAGTACACTGGGATCGGTTCTCATTATGTACACAGCACTGATATAACACATACACACACACACACACACACACACACACACACACACACACACACATACTCGCAAAACCTAAGTAGGACATGAGACATGGGGCAAGACTTAGAAAAGATGTCTTGGAGAATATGATGTAAGAATGGAATCTCTAAGGATAAGTCAGAGTTAGCTAGGGATGTAGAACATGAGGGAAGAACATGGCTTGTGTAGGTAGAAGGCTGTCAGGACACACATCAGCTGTCTCCCAAAGGATCTTCTACATCTTCTCAAAGTGAATAAACTTACAGTCAATAGTGAAGACTTTGAGCAGGGGAATGGAGTAGATTTTGGCTAGTTTGCTTCATTTTTTACTGGTTGCATGGCCTTGGGTGAGTCATTTAATTTCTCTGAACTTTGGTTTCTTCATTTGTAATTCAGTAATCATCATGTTTATTATAAGGCAACTGATGATTGATTACATGGGAGTCATATGCCAGAATATGCAGTGTATTAGAGTTACTCAGAAATTATTTTATTCTCTTTTGTTCTCATCTTTGATTCCTTGCTTTACAAGGTAGCTTAACAGTTACATCTAGAGAACCTATTATGTAAAATTGCAATACTAGGCCCTAGAGACAGAGTTGAATAAGACACAGCCCTTAGCCTCAAGCTAGCTCAAAGGTATGTGCCTGGCTGTGATAATCAGGAGATTGTGGCTTCCTGTCTCCTTTATGCCGTTAGGCAAACGTCTGCCCATTCCTTCTCTGATCTTCTGCCAACTTCTCTCTTTCCTCTCCTGACTTACCTTCTTCCTCTCACTTTACACAATGTCCTGGTTCTTCTCCTACCCATTCTCTCTCTGCCCTGTCTTCTTTTATTCTTTCTCTTCCATATAGAAACACACTTATCTCCTCTCTAGTAAAACCAGAGCACCATCCTTGCCTTTAAGGTCTGAGAAACCATAGCATAACAACTGGTGGCAGTTAGAGTATTACAGCAGCAGGAACCAAGGAGACAGCATTATGTAGAAATGATGCAGGTGGCCTCAGGATGGTCTGTTATCATGGAGCAAAAATCCTAGTTCAGTGATAGGAGGGAGGGAGTGACGAGAGTGATCAGTATTATCCAAAATCAAATAGGATCCAGTTCCGGAGAACCTGATTACCAATGGAAGGACTAAGGCACAAGAACTTAGTCTGGGACTCAACTGGGATGCAAGGTAGGAAGTGGGTCTTATGAAGCAGACAGAAATCCCAGTGTTTCAAATAGGGCACAAAGTCAAAGTCAAGCTAGGAGCCACATTGACATGGTGGTGAGTTCAGTGTATGGGGCAACAGTTCTCAGTCCACCCTACCCCATGGCAGGCCTATGCTCAGCAACTGGAGCCAGGCCAGACCTCTCTGAGCCTATCAGGCAGCCTCCACTTGTAGAGGAGAAGCAACTGGCCAGCTAAGGTCTCTTAAGTTTCAATAATGACACGTTGGAGAAAGGGCATTCTAAATGGAGGAAATCACATGGGCAAAAAATAAAAGAAAGCACAGTATGAAAAGCATGTCATATCACATTTGGAGAACATAGAATATTCCAATATGATTAGAAGTCAGGTAGTTCATATAGGAGTGTAGGATATGAGACTGGAAAGATTAGGGTGAGACTTAAGGGCCTTGAATGCCAGGCTAAAGAATTTCTACTTGGTATCCAATTAAGTCTACTGCCACTATCTTATATCTGGTGTATTGGGATCTGGTTTGGTGGTGTGCTATGTGTCCTTAAAGCATTTACTTGATTGTGTTTTTCCTTATAAAATATACAATGGTCAGAAGATTGTCTATTTCCACATCAAGAAATTGAGAGTAAAAATTAAGTTTTTGTTTGTTTGTTTAAGGTAATGTAAGTAATAAATGGAACAGGCTGATTTGAATGTGGTGCCGTGTGCTTTCCATAATCTAGTAAATGGAAAGGTTAAATGCAAGGACATTAGAGCCACATCTGGGTTTGAATCTTGGCTCCTCCATTCTAGATGTGCAGCTGAGACAAGTTAGTTCTCTGAGCCTCAGGCTCATTCCTCATCTGGAAAATGGGATAATGATAGTTACACTCGGTGGCTTGCAAGCAGATTTAAAGAGGTAGTGCATGTAAAATGCTTCACCTAATGACTGGTGAGTAATGCTCAGTAAATGGTAGCTATCACTAATATTACGTAGAATTTATACTGAAAATGTGATTTTATTGCCCAGAATAGTAGAGTAAAAGGAGTTAATGCAATACACTCATTGGCAAGAGGTTTGTGTGTTGCTAAGTCAGCCCAGTAGTTTGATGCTGTGGTCATATTTGGACAAGAATTTAATGCTGCTTCTACAGCTAAGGTTGCAAGTCACTTCACCGATTTGTTTAACAAATATTTATTTGGTCCCACTCTAAACCAGAAACTAACTGTTCCACGTACAATAACAAGACAGAATTTCTGCCCATGCCAAGCTTACATTACAGTGTGGTGGACATCCCTCCAGGGCAATAACTATAAGTAACTGTCATAATTTTTAATGGCTTATGATATTCTATAACAAACGAGTCATAATTTAGAAAACAGGCTATTTTCAGGTTTTTTTTTGTTTTATTACTGTTAATGATGCTATAACAAACATCCTCATGATACACAAAATGAATGAAATAGATAAAACAACAATTGTATTGGATATGTTTAAGTTGTGCCTTCCAGAAACTGTTTGTAATGGAGAAAAAATAAGTGGTGATATCATAGTCTTAATAACACAATAAGTTTGAGCTATTAGATATATATAGAATACACATAACACTGTATCTAAGAAACAAAGATGATATATTCTTTTGGAGAATGCAGGGAATATTTGAAAAATAGAATATGGATTAGGCTATCCAGGAAGCCTAAAAAATTTCAAAGAATAAATTTCATATAGACTTCTCCTAGCAAAGACAATAAAACTAAAAAATAATAATGAATATTAAAACTTTCCATATTTGGGAACTAACATAATATTAAAAATTTTGGATTAATAAAAAAATACATTTTAGAATGTAATGATAATGGAGTCATTATATCTCCACGTTTGTGGGACGTACTTCAGCTGTACGTAGAAGACAGTTTATTGCTTTAAATATACTGATCAACAAACAAAAAAGACAGAAAATGTATGTGATAAGCATTTAATTCAGGAAATTGAAAACAATAGAGTGTATCCAAGTAACAGACAAACTCTTAATGTGTGGGAGTTAAGGTTAGAAATTAATTTAAGGAGAGATATGACAACAATCAAAACCATAGAGATTATTAATAAAACCAAAAATTAACTAAATACTGAAAGGATTATCAACATAGACCAATGGTAGGACATATCAAAGAAAGAGAAGATGCAAATAAAATACAGAATAGGGAATAAAATAAATGAGTATTACAGACAACAGATTTTTTAAAGAAAAATTATAAATAGCTATATGCTATTTGAAAAAAAGAGAAGAATTAAGTTACTAGAGAAATAAGAAAGGCCAAAATTTGGCATTAGAAAAAATAGAGACTCAGGAGACAAATAGGTATTAAAGGGATTGAAATAGAAGTTGAAGCCCTTCACTCCTCCACAAAAGTGGTCCCAGTGGCTTTACTGGTGAGTTATACCAGATGTTTGAGGGAATGGTTAATTTGTCTTGATACACAAATTGTTCCAGGAAACATGAAGAGAAGAAAAGCTGTCAGGACACTTTGTAACAGTACTATAAATTTGATTATGAAATGAAATAAGGAAAATAAATAATAAACAACAAAGGCCCCTTTTACTTATGAACATAGATGAACTCTGATGAATGGAATTAAAAATGAACTAAATAGATGGAGAGATATTCTGTATCCATAGATAACTCAATAATGTCAAGAAGTCAAGTTCTTCCCTGCTTGATCTACCTATTCGAAGTGATCCCAATCAAAATCCTAGCAAGTTATTTTGTGGATATCAACAAAATTAATTTATAGTTTGTACAGAGAGGCAAAAAAATACAAAACAGTTTACACAATATTGGGAGTCTAGGAGAACAGAGTTGGAAGACGGACACTACCCAACTTTGAGATTTACTATAAAACTACTGTAAATAAGACAGTGTGGCATTAAGAAAAGAATGGACAAAGAGATCAATAAAAAGCCCAGAAATAGACCCAAGTAAATGCAGTCAACAGATCTTTGACAAAGGCAAAGAAAATACAATGGAGCAAATATAGTCTTTCAACAAATGGTGCTGGAACAATTGCACATCCATATGCAAACAAAACAAAACAAAACAAAAACTTTCTAGACCTAAATGTGAAGTGCAAAGCTATGAAACTCTTAGAAGAAAACATAGGGTAGCATAGGAGAAAAGCTAGATGAACTTGGGGATGGTGATGACTTTTTAGATGCAATATCAAGGGCACAGACTGTGAAAGAAATAATTGATAAGATAGATGTCATCGAAATTAAAAAACAAAAACAAACTTCTGCCTCATAAAAGACAAATGTCAAGTGAATGAGAAGACAAGGCATAGACTGGGAGAAAACATTCACAAAAGACACATCTGATACAGGACCATTATCCAAATGATACTGAGAACTCTTAAAACTCAACAGGAACGAGACAAACAGTTCCATTAAACAACAGGCAAAAGATCTCAACAGACACCTCATCAAGAAGATACACAGATGGAAAATAAGTGTATGAAAAGATGCTTCGCATTCTATGTCATTAGGGAAAGGCAAAGTAAAACAGCAATTACACACCACCACATGCTTCATAGAATGGCCATAATCTGGAACATTGAAGACTCCAAATGCAGGTGAGCATGCAGAGCAGCAGAAATTCTCACTTGTTGGTGATGGGCATGCAAAATGGCACAGATGACACAGCCACTTTAAACAGAGTTTGGCAGCAGTTTCTTAGAAAACTAAACACATTCTTACCATATGATCCAGCAATCGCAGCCCCTGGTATTTATGCAAAGGAGGTAAAAACGTATGTGTACACAAAACCCTGTACACAGATGTTTACAGTAGCTTTATCCATAATTGCTGAAACTTGGAAGCAGCCAAGATGCCTTTTAGTAGTTGAATGACTGCATAAACTGTGATCCATCCAGACAATGAAATATTGTTCAGCACTGAAAAAAAGGAGCCATCAAGACATGAAAAGACTTTGAGGAACCTTAAATGCATATAACTAAATTAAAGAAGCAAATCTGAAAAGGCAACTAATATATGACTTCAATTTTATGACATTTTGAAAAAGGCAAAACTATGGAGACAGTAAAAGGATGAGAGGTTGGCAGAGGAAGGGATGAATAGATGGAGCACAGAGGGTTTTTAGGACAGTGAAAATACCCAGTAAGATACCATAGTGGTGGGTACATGTCATCATACATTTGTCCACACACATAGAATGTACAACACTAAAAGGAACCCTGATGTGAGCTGTGGACTTTGGGTGATTAGATTAATCAGTTGTGACAAATGTACCACTCTTTGGGATTGTTGATATTGGGGGACACATGTCATGTGTGGGTGCACAGCTACATGGGAAATCTCTGTACCTTTCTCTTAATTTTGCTATGAACCCAGACTGCTCAAAAAAATTCATAAGAAAAAAAGCAAAGACCTCCTTTACTTATCACAGATTCTAAAAGATTAGCTGATTCAAACGATTATATATCTAATCATTGTGTAAAGGGGAAAAGCGTATGCTTATCTGAATCTAGAATTGAAGAGAAATTCCTTCTCAGAATAATGGTTATATGATTCAAACCTATAGCAAAAACTGTACTTCATAGAGAAACTAAAATACATTCTTCTTAAGACGAGGTATAAGGCAAGAATTCCATTAATCTACTGCTGTTTAACCCAACACCAGAAGGCCGGGTCAGTGCTGTAAGGATAAAAATTTAACTAAGCATATAAAGAAAGATGTATGTTGTCTGCAGATGATATAAATATCTAACTGGAAAAATCAACAAATTTACAGGCTTAATAAGAAATTCAGCCGGATTGACAATTATGAGAGTAAACTACAAAAATCAATATTATTTTTAATGCATAATAATTATCCAGTAACTGTGGTAAATAAGAATACCATGCATATTAGCAACAAAAACGTATAAAAATCCAGAAGTTATTTTAAACAGGAATACATAAACCATTTTACTGAGAAAAAAATTTATAGCAAAGGGCAAGGAAGAAAACCTATAAAAAAATTGGAATAAATTTGAGACATTTAATGCTTTCAAATGTGTTTCTGTAATATTATAAAATATTTAAGTCTCAAATTACTCTATGAATGAAAACAGTTTGGTTTTTATGTTGATATGCATTCAGAAGTTTTAAGGTTCACAGTTAACTAAGTCAGGCTTCTAAGTGACAACTAAGGAAGGGAGATTTGCCCAGCCACCCACTGCAGCATCAGCTGAGTCAAAACTGTGGTACCAGCTCCAAAACAGAAGACCAGTAAAACAAAAGAGAGAACTCAGTGACAAACTCATGTAGGAATGTCACAGTAAATAAACTTAGCACTTCAAGTTACTGAGGGTAGGAAAAGTCGTTTGGCAGGTAGTTTTGGGAAACTGGGTCACCAGATAGAGAAATATAAAAGTGGCTTCCTTCCTAACTGTGCAGAGGTGGGTTCCAGGTGAATTAAAGGCCTGGAGGGAAATGGTTAAACCTTCGAAGGTGTCTTCTGTCCTGTTCCTCTTCCCCACATGATCATCTAAGTGGAAGTTCAAGGTCTCCAGGGTTCTGAAGAAACCCTTAGGAATAAAACCTTCTGAGGGCTTCTCATTTCGCTTTGTTTTGAGGCTGTGCACTCATCTTCCTTTAAGTGTCACTTAGTAAAGAGCTTTAAAAGACTAACAGAGATTTTACTCAGCATTTTCTTTCTTTCTTTTAATTTTGTGGGGAGGTAGAGGGAAGGGAGGAACATTACTTAGCCAGGAAAAGGGAAGAAGTGCTGACATGTGCTATAATGTGGATGAACCTCAAAAACACTAAGTGTTAAGAAGGCATGCAGTTATATGAAATGTCTAGAGTAGACAAACCTATAGAAATGAAAGTCAGTGGTGGGTGCTCAATGGTGGGGCGGGCAGAGGGGGAGTGGTGGAATGGCTGCTAATG
The DNA here is from genome assembly GCA_030015415.1 of Cynopterus sphinx. Classification (NCBI taxonomy): domain Eukaryota; kingdom Metazoa; phylum Chordata; class Mammalia; order Chiroptera; family Pteropodidae; genus Cynopterus; species Cynopterus sphinx. The sequence goes on from CM057388.1 coordinate 80,211,976, forward strand.
AGTATGGAGTCTCTTTTTGGGGTGATTGAAATATTGTACAATTAGATAGCATTGGTAGCTGTACAACATTGCGAATATGCTAAAAAACCCTGAATTGTCCACTTTCAAAGGGTGAATTTTATGATATGTGACTTATATCTCATCATTTTATTTTAAAAATGGAAGTGAAAGCGACCCACAGAACTTTTATCTGTTGCTAGAGGAGTTACTGATGTTTTGTGATTCCTATGCTTTCTTCAAATAGTTGCTACTTTAAATAGATTCAGCCGCTGGGAGAACAGTTTACCTGTCTCATGTGTGAAGACCCCTGTGTTTTGGCATCTGAGTTGGGCTGGTGTGCAGACCTACTTGAGTTTTATTCGCAAGGCCGCCTCACCTGTGATCATCTGGGCCCTTTTTTGACTCTGTGCAATGAATCAGATGGAGCTGTATAATATGTGACCTGGGACAAGTTAGTTCACCGTTTTTGAACCTTAATTTTCTTTCCAATATCTATTTCTTGATGCCATGAAGACTCAATGAGATAATGGATTTTAAATGCCTTGCATAATGCCTGGCCTGGAGGGCTTCACTTAATGTTAGCTTCCTGTCTGAATAAAGTACATTCCTTACAGGCCAGGGGTCACTCACCTCTGTCCTGGCTTCCTGCCCAGCAACAGATGGCTTCTAGAAATAATCCATTGGTGTGGTAGATTTTTTCTTTTTATCTGTGTGTCCCTTGCTGTGCCTTTTCTAGTGCCTGGTACACTGTAGGTGCTCAGTGAGATGACACAAACCTTTTACATGGATGTCCCACCACGTTGAGGACAGGATTGTGGAATATCCACATTAGTGTGTGACAAGGGAGCATGGTTACTGTTCCTTTGGAGGCTGTGTGACTTCCAGTCATGCTGAGAGGCAGAGAGCTTAATTAAATGTCACACTTGAGGAGAGCGATGGCTGAGCGTTCCATCCTCCATTAAATTTTTCACCTCCTGCCTTCTAGTTAAACTTTTTAGAGGATTTCCCCCCATTTATAGCATCATCTTTTAATACACAGTGTGTAATGCTTCTGCAGTGCCAAAGGTCGCGTCACCCACAGAAGCAGGCCCAGGTTTCCTTTGGCCTTGGAAATGTTGTTCTTACCATCAGACTGACAAAATGCATATATTTAGTTACTGTTGCACTTCTCCATGACTGGATTAGTCCTTGAGGTGTGGCTCCAAGAGTCTTCAGCTGTCCCAGTGGGAACTGTCCTCTGTGTAGATGAAATGATTCATTTGAGGAAGTCAAAGCTGCAGAGGTCAATGCAAAAGCAAATGTTCTCCTGCCTTTTTTTTCTTTCTGGGTAATAGAGGTAGGCCACAATAAACTGGACACTGCAGCCTTTATTCTGTGTACTGAGCAAAGCCAATTAAACTTATAGACATCTTATTTTGTGCCTTCTTTCCCATATCTAGGAGCGGAAAAAGAAATTTGAAAAGGATGGCGAGAGGTTTTATTCTTTGCTGGACCGACACTTACATCTGTCTTCCAAAAAAAAAGAATCTCAGTTACAGGAGGTACGTTCACAAAGCCGGTCCCCACCCTCCACTGCCAGGTGTGCCACGCTAATGATGGCAGCTTGCTATGGCAAGGCTTTCCTCAGGCCCTGCCTCAGCCGGAGGCCATGTATCATAGCCATGCTTGCAGGTAGATTTGTCGCTTGGGATTTGGGTCTCCAGCTGCCCCACTAACTCATGGCATGACTTTGGATGAGGTATTTCTCCCTTGGCCTGTGCTCCCCTCTCTGTGAGAGGGGCAGGGGTACCCCACAGCCTCCAGAGTCACTCTCAGTTATAGCTTTCTGATTTCAGATTCCACACGAGGGTAGATTTAAAGCAGTGTTGTGTCTGGTGGATAAGGAGCTGGTCTCCCTTTTTCCTCTGAGGTATTCTAACATTGGCTGTTTTTTTGCGGTCCTGCAATGGAACTCCAGTGTACATGGGACTTAGGTGGACTTCAGGTCACATAAACCACTTTTTTGGTGAGTGCCTACTACGTGCCAGAGTCGGTGCTGGATATGATGTGGTATGACAAAGACCATAAGACAGACTTCCTACCCTTCTGCAGCTTACTGTGCAGAGGTGAAAGTAAGAATTCCACATGCCTCTGACACACATAGGAGTTTTTACATACTAGACTATATATGTGTATGTGGTGTTCTGATAAGGATGGGAAAGTATTTGGGGATAAAAAAAAAACTCCCATTTGGATGTGGAGAATGGCCTTGTAGAAGAATGGTGCCCTTCTGATTCGGGGTGGTCATTCAACAATTGGAGTGTTTGATGGGTAGACATAGAGAAATGGACCTTCTAAGTGGAAGGCACTGGCCTTAAGGATGGAAACCATAGAGTGTGTTTGAGAAGTTATTTGACCAGCATTTGCCTTACTCCTGGAGGGTAGGAAAGACCAGCTGAGATCAGGGAAGTAGAGGCTGTGTCCTGGGGTCATAGGCCCAGGAGTCATACTGAATTCTCCTGGCCCTGGGAGGGGCATCAAAGGTTTTTGGTTGTGGAGGCAGTGTGAGTGGAATTCAATTTTGAGAATCTCAAACTGGTTGGGACTGTAGAATGAATTAGATCAGAGAGAGACCGGAAGCAGGAAAATCAATTTAAGGAACTCTTGCAGTGATGTGCTGGAGAGGGTTTGAGTCAGAATAGTGACACTGGGGAAGGAAAAGAGGGAATGAACTCAAAAAACTTTTTAAAATGGAAAAAATGGATCTGTGTGTTGGACAAAAGATCCAGGAATAGGTGTTGCTATTGAAGATTCAGGTATGAACAGAGATATCCACACTTGAAGAAGGAAGCAGACATAAGCAGTGAAGGGTGTTCAGAACCATCTTGAGCACAGTCACACAGAGTGTTGCAAAGCTGAACCTCATCTCCTGGCCCCCAATTTAGTGTGCACCCACCATATTGTGTGAGGTGCCTGAAGGTGATGAGTCAGGCACCTCCATGATGAACACAGTTAATATGAAGAAGGTAAATGACTGTCTCTCTTTCATAAACAGGAATGCAGTACTAGTCTGGGGTCTTTTGCCATTTTCTTTTGCACACTTTTGTTTTCTTCTTTTTTCATCTATTCTGTGCCAGGATTCTTGTACAGGAAAGAGTTAACATAATGGGGCTGAAACAGCTGTACTTACACAGGTCTCCTTAGGAGAGCAGCTCTTTGGCTGGTGTCTGGGAACTTGGCTGGTGTGCTTTATGCTGACGCCTTGTTTTCTTTTGGACTTTGGGAATGTGTTCAGTTGATGGTGTGTGTGTACGCCCCCCAATAAAAAAGTGGGCCATCCCATCTCAGACGAGCGTCCTTGGTAGGCATCATCTCACAGGTTTGTCTTTCTGGAGGATTTAAACATGTCCTGCAACTTTCCCCTTGGCCGATTTCGCTTTGTCTTCTTTAACCTTAGCCTTTGGACTTGTTCAATCAGAAATAAGCTGGGGGACCTTGAGTTAGTCACTTGTTTTCATATCGAGACTTTATTTTTAGAGCACTTTTAGGTTTAAAACTTGAATGGTAAGTAGAGAGAGTTCCCATATGTCCCTGACCCCCACACATATACTTTTCTGTGTAATCAATATTTGCCTTACTGTCATACGCTTGATATAGCTCATGAGCCAATGTGTCATACATTTGGTGGCTTTTGACCAAATCCACCATGACACTCTTGCACAGAATAACTTCACTACCCTAAAAATCCCTGGATACCACCTCGTCATCCCTCCCTCCTTCTACACTTTCAACTCCCTGACAATCACTGAACTTTTATGGCTCCACGTTTTTGCCTATTCTACAGTGTCATATAGTTGAAATTACACACTGTGTAGCCTTTCAGATTGGCTTCTTTCATTTACTAATATGCATTTAAGAATGTGTCTTTTCGTGGCTTGACACCTCACTTCCTCTTAGCACTGAATAATATTTCATTGTGCGGATGGACTATGGTTTTGTTTATCCATTCACTTATTCAAAGACATCTTGACTTCCTCCAAATTTTGTCAATTATTAATAAATCTGCGGTAAGCATTTGTGTTCAGGTTTTCATGCATATAATGTTTCAAATCATTTGGATAAATACCAAAGAGTGCCATTTCTGGATTTCACCATAAGAAGATATTTAGTTTTGTAAGAAACTGCCAAAATACCTTCAAAAGTGGCTGTACCATTTTTGATTCTTACACGAATGAATGAGAGTTCCTGTCACTTCATATCCTTGTCAGCATTTGGTGTTGTCCGAGGTTTGGATTTCAGCCATTCTAATAAGTGTGTAGTGATATCTCATTACTGCTCTAATTTGCATTTCCCTAATAATATACGACGTGTAACATCTTTTCATATGCTTATTTGCCATCTGTAGATCTTTGATCAGATGTCCAAATTCTTTGCCCATTTTTAATAGGGTTTTCTGTTTTCTTATTGTTATGTTTTAAGAGCTGTTTGTATATTTTGGATACCAGTGTCATATCATACTGGTCCCCAAACTTTGTGGCACCAGGGACCAGTCCTCTTATGAGAATCTAGTGCCTCATGATCTGAGGCGGAGCTGAGGCGGTGATGCTGGTGCTGGGGAGCTGCTGCAGACACAGATGAAGCTTTGCTCACTCGCCCCCCACTCACCTCCTGCTATGTGGCCCAGTTCCTAACAGACCACAGATCGTTACCAGTCTGTGGTCTGTGGGTTAGGGACCTTTGCTATATCAGATGTGTGTTTTATAAAGATTTTCTCTGAATCTGTGGCTTGCCTTTTCATTCTTTTAACAAAGCTTTTCACAGAGCAGAAGTGTTCAATTATAATGAAATCTAGCTTATGATTTTTTTTCTTCTATGGATAATGCTTTTGATTTTTTAAATGTTATTTAATTCTTTAAATATTGAAGTATAGTTTATATACCATATTATGTTAATTATATTAGTTTCATGTGTACAAGATAGGGATTTGACACTTTTATACCTTATAGTACGATCATCCTAGTAATTGTAATCATCATCTGTCACCATGCAAATTTATCACAATATTATTGACTATATTCCCCTTTAGCTTTTTTACCCATCCACTACCCCACCTCTGGTAACTGTCCCTATGGTCCCCATTTATATGGGTCCATTTTTCTTGTATTTGTTAATTTATTTTGTTTCTTTTTTATATTCTACATGTATGTGAAACCAAATGGATTTGTCTCTGTCTGACTTATGTCACTTAGCAAAATACCATCCGGGTCCATCTATGTCGTCCCAAATGGCAAGATTCATTATTTTTTATTGCTGGGAAGCCCTGTGTGTGGGTACTGCAAAGTCTTGCCAGCTCCCTGCTTTCTTGGGGGTGGGCCATCGCCACGTGTGCATGCAACAGTGTCCTCCTAGCTCCCAGCTCTCTCTGACAAGACAGCGTTGTGTGCAGGAACTGCCATGTGTTGCCAGCTCCATGCTCTCTGCAGGCAGGTGAGCCCCACATCCCTGTGCAGTCCAGGTGGTGAAGCAGCACCCTGCCATTTCTGCCAGATCTGTCTCCAGGTGGAAGCTCCCTTTGATCACAGCCTGTGGTGTCCTCCTGTTTCAGCTGGATCTGCCAGGAGGGGTGGATGAGGATGCACCATAGCACTCTGCAGGTTGGCCAGAGAGCCTGGGTGGAGTTACCACTCTCTATCCACAGGCTGAGGACATGTAAATGATGGTGCTTCCTGGTTCCCCAGTTCTGGTCATTCCCTCAGCTCCCAGAGAGCTGTTGCAGTTCCTCAGCCTTCTCTATGTGGTCTTTTCACTCCCTTGCTTGTTGTGCAGAAGCTGTTTGATTGGATTACTGTGATCTTTTAGGAGGACTTGCTGTAAATGTAGCTGTGCATTGGATGTTTTCTTGGGAGGGGTTGAACTCAGTGGTCAGCTATGCCACCAAATTGGACCTGCTAGAGATTCTTCTTAAGTAAAGTTTGGTATTGGCTATAGTAACAGACTTCTGCTTCTGGCTTTCTACTCTGATATACTCTGATTCTCCATATTTAAGTGGCTATACAATTTTAGAGGCATCAATTTTCCCTCAGCCTTCAATTCTCTGTTGGCTCTAAGAGAAATTGTTGCTTTTCACATTGGTCAGCTTTTTTCTTGTGTGGACATGGCCACGATAACATCCATGCTTCTTACTTGTAGGACCCGAAACTGAAGTCTTGCATCAGTCATTTTTTATCTCTTGGCTCCAAGTTTCCATCTGTAAAATAAACAGATAAGATCACTACTTAGTGGCTCAATTATCCTGTAGCTCCAACATTCTATTGGGTCCATAAGCATGGACTTGCAAGAATGACGAGGCAGATTTGTGACACTTGATACTCTTCTCCTACAGGCAGACCTGCAGGTGGACAAGGAGAGGCACAACTTTTTCGAGTCGTCTCTCGATTATGTTTATCAAATCCAGGAAGTTCAGGAGTCTAAGAAGTTCAACATTGTAGAGCCGGTAAGTTCTATCTGTTGATGAATGCTATAGAAATATGTACTGAATGCCTAGAAAAGGTGATCAACTTTGATCATTAAATCAGGATCTCAAAGAATGTGAAAGATAGTTGTAATGATGAGTCTCAAGGAAGTAGACACACTGGCTCATGTCGTTTCTCTTTTTTGCCTTTCCCGTGTCTTTCCTTTCTCCATTTTCTCTCTCTAGCTATGATTTTTCTGTTTCTCTTTCTTTTCTTCCTCTCTTCTACCTTCCCTCCCTCAGTTTCTCTGTTACCCTAACTTTACCTTATTCTCTTTTTCTTCCTCCTACGTCTGTGAAAATATCATATACCAGGCACTGTGTGTGAATGCATGTTCCTTGAACCCATTCTAACATTTTTACTACTATATACTTTATTTTTTTCTACTTAAATCTCTAATTTATTATAAATTATGATGCACTTTGTTTGGACAGCTCTGTTGAATTCTAATGACTTTATTATTATTATGAAAATGTATTGTTATTGCAGAAAAGCTAGAAAAAATTATAGGAAAAACAAAATAGAACAACAAATCCCCCATACGAATGAATCACTGTTAATATTGTGGCATTTTCTTTTCATAGTGCCTGTGTATCTATTATATTTACTTTTTTATCTGCGTTTACCTGTATGTTTGGTGATGCGGGTATGTGTATACCTGCGTGTATGTGTATGCACATGTATATATATTTCATGTGAGCAATGTGTATCAGTGCTCACATTTGTATGTATCTGTTTGTGTACATGTGCAAACAAGTATTTATGATGTGCCACACACTGTGTTAAACACAGAGTGTCCTGCAGTGAACAAGACAGACTCATTTTTGTCTTTATGCATGCTACATTCTCATGGGGTAGATGGAAGGGAAGGGAGGATATGCATAAATAAAAAATTTAAGTCATGTTGAGAGCTAAAACAAAGAACAAGAAATGGCAGCTCTTTTAGATTAAGCAGTCAAGGATCTCTTCTGGAAGTGTCATTTAAGTTTTAAAGAAAGAGAAGATTGAGGCAATGGGAACAATGGGGAAGGAACATTCCAGGCACAAGAAAGGAACACGTGCACAGTCTCTAAGTGAAGGGAAAGCATAGTGTGCTCAAGGAATGAAAAGGCAAGCACCTTGAGATGCTGGCAAAAGAAAACGAGAATGGCAGCAGATAATGGCGGAAAGGAAGGCATATGACCTGTAGGCAATGGTAAGGGGTTTGCATTTTACTCCGGGTGCAGTAGGAAATCTTTGGCAGGTGCTAATAAACAGGATGTGACATGAGTTACTTTTATTTTTTGGAGAATTTTTCAGAAGAGGCCAGCATCGGTAGTAAAGAAAAACAGTTAGGAGACTACTGCGGTGGTCTAGGCAAGAGACGAGGTCGGTTTGGGTTAGGGTCATGGAAGTGGAAATAGAAAAGAATGACTGAATTAGAGATCTATTTTAGAAGTGAAATGCACAGGAATTACTGATGGGTTGGATTGCTTCGTGAGTGAAAGGGAAATCAGGTATGATTCTTCACTTTGCTGTTTCCTGATTATAGTTTTTATTTGCATTTATGTATGTGTGCACATATAGATTGTGTTTATATGTGCACATGTGTGTGTGCATGGTGTGTGCATGCATATTTATATGTGCTCATCTGTTTACTTTCTAAAATAATAGAGTAGTTTTTACTACTTTTTATATTTCACTGTTGTCGGCACTGAGCAATCTTTTTTAAATGTTTGTATTTGCTAAGTGATGGTCCTATTTTCTTTTATTTATTTAGGTATACTTGATTTTTAATGAAGTTGAACATTTTGAATATTAAAACTGTTTTATTGATCATTTGTATGTCTTCTTCTGCAACTCCCTGAGAATATTCCTAATTTGAAATCAGGGTCAGGCGCCTTGGACCTTTTAGCATTATGGCAGTCTTCATAGAGAAAGGCACAAGGTCTTTGTTCATTTATCCATTTAGCTATCTAGTCATTCAGCAAATATTTACTGCAGACATACTTTGTGCCGGTTTTAAGGGTTTAGAGAGAAAAGACACAGTCTATTCTCATACTGTCCAAATTATGAATGGTTTCATAGGTTGTTGAAAAAGGATCTGAATAAATGAATTTGTTAGTAGTTTTCTAGAACTGAGTTCAGGGTAAATGTTTAACCTAATAAGAGAATAGTTATGAGTAGACATGTGTGTGTTTGCATGACTGCTTTTAGGACTATCCTTGGTGAACACTATGCGGAGTTACTTTTCTGTATTTCCGTTTCCTAGATTCAATCAATGAGCGGGTGCTCGTGATAAAGTTGTTTTTACACATTTTTCCTAGGTCTTGGCCTTTCTTCACAGCCTCTTCATTTCCAACAGCTTGACTGTGGAGCTCACACAGGATTTCCTCCCATACAAACAACAGCTCCAACTCAGCTTGCAGAATGTAAGTTTGTATGCGGGGTTCACCCCTGTCTCTGCATTATAATTGGATTTCAGCCCTGATGATTGTGACCTTGGAGTTCTAGGTTATGGCACCCCAGCCAGTTTGTCAGGACACAGTTTGTGTGGATCTCAAATATTTTCGTGTACTGGGCTCTTCTTGCTGTTCATATTAGCTCTTTTCTGCATTTCAGCCTATTGTTCAAACCCACCCTTTCACCCATTGACACCTCTGTCTATCCAATGTTTATTATGTGTGGCAAATTTTCTGAAACACTCCCAGATCGGAACCCAGCTATGGACTCTTTGAAACACATGTCTTATACTCCTTCCCTGCTTGATAGTCAAGACACCATCTTTGTGGGTTTTATCACCATAAATGGTCATTTCCCTCTTCTTTTTCTCACTACTTATTACTTGAGTTAAGTAAGAGGTGGCTCAGGGTAAAGGGGGTTAAATATATGGTGACGGAAGAAGATTTGACTTTGGGGGTGAACACACTGCGATACACAGATGTATTATCAAAGTGTACACTTGAAACTTGTCTAATTTTATTAACCAATGTTACTTTAATAAATTTTAAAAAATAGATGAGTTTTTAAAGACTTTCTCTACCTTCTCTCCCATACTGGTTCTTATCTATCAGCCTAGGCATATCCTTCTCATTCTTGTCATATGTGTTTCTTTTCTTATTCATTTAATTAACCCATGTTTAATGAATACTTATGGATATAATGAATGTAGACTCCATGCCAGGCATGTTCAATTTTTTTTTCTTCAGGAAATATATAGTCTCTTGGAGGAGAAAGACATAATATCAGATAAATCATAGTCCCTTAAGATAAGAGTTACAATAATATTAAGGCCAAAAGTTTTGAACATCACAGGGAGGTGAGCAGTTGACTACTGGTACCATTAGAGAAATCATCACTGAGGTAGTGATTTTGGACTAGTTGCATGACATGGAATTTATACATATATTTGTAGGCGAAAGAGGTTGGTAGGTTGCAATGCATAATGAGTAGACTGGGCTCAACTAGACACAGCAGCTTAGGTCACCTTTTTCACTGCCACTGCCATCGTGTGGCAGTTTTGAGACTGAACACTAAGGACCTCTAATGATTTTCAGACCCATGTGTTAAACTGCACTTGGCCATTGTGGTTTAGTTTTGTAGTTTTACAATATTACTTTTTACAATTAGCTTTTGTTCTTCATGGCTACGAAAACATATGTTCTCTGTTGATCTATCTTCAAAGAGAGCACCTTTTCACATGTTTTATCCTAATGGCCAGAATTTGATTCAGAGGCAAGTGAGTAGAGTAGTTGGTTTACTTGAAGCTGGTCTTAGAAGTCGCCATGATAATGTCATCTTTCTGAATGTTCCCTACAGTCTTCCTTATTGTGAAGCTGCAGTCAATGTCATGCTCATAATTCCAAAAGCCTTAATTTGTGGGAGTCCCAGGTGATTCCCATTAGAAACAAGTGTCCCAAATGTGGTTTTATGCGTACATGGCTGTTTACGCTTGTTTCCTATTTAGTCTTTAGTACTGTTAAACTCCATAAAACTGTTTTCTAGTCACTATGTCACTTGACGTTTGTTTTTTTCTCTGTTGTAACACATGATGTAAGCCAAGAAAACTCTGGGTCTCTGAATAAAAAATGCTTATTCTTGATGATGGTAATGGTGATGATGGTAATGGTGATGATGATGTTTTTGCAGACAAGGAATCACTTCTCCAGCACTCGAGAAGAGATGGAAGAACTTAAGGAAAGGATGAAAGAGGCTCCCCAGACGTGCAAACTCCCGGGGCAGCCCACCATTGAAGGCTATCTCTATACGCAAGAGAAATGTGTGTGCTATGCAATATAGGGACCACTGGGTTGCAGTGGGCTGGCACCTTGTGCCACTTGGCTTCCTCAAACTCCGGATACCCTTACTGTTAAAGACCCCTTACAGCCACACCTCTTTGGAGAGCACACTGAGGGTAGAAAATAGAAAGGAAGGAGAAATTAGAGGGGGAGGTTAAAGATTTATCTCACAAAGGCTCTGGGATGATAAGACCTCAGGTTTTCTCTGAGATTCAAAATGGGGATTATTAATTGTTTCATCCTTTTGATTACTCTTTGGGGCAAAAAGGCAGGGAGGGTAAAAAAAGGCAGATAGAGAAGAGGGGGTAGAAGAATAGCATTTATTATACCTATTCTCTGTAGGCATGGTGCTCAGTGCTTAATGTACTATCTCATTTAATCTTTGAATTTTATGCACAAGGCCACTAAGGCTTAGATCACTAGTGGAAAGTCAGCAAGCTTTCAGATAGCAGACCTAAGAGTAAACTCAGGTCTGTGTGTTGCCCAAGCCTACACTCTTGGCACTGTAGCCCATACCTTTCACTGCCTTAGGGGTACATGGTTGGCCTTAAAGCACTGAACGTCCCTTTTGGTTTCATTAGGCAAGGTAGTCGTTGGTTGGTGATCTAAGAAAATGGATTAATTTATCTAGTCATTGAATATTGCAGGTGATGTGAGCTTTCCTGCCTCCTAAATTATAGTATGCAAAGTTGTATGTGCTATTTGATTTTTCTTGTGAATTGTGACCCAGTTTGCCTAAAGCCTGTGTTTTCAGTCTCTACCCAGGATTATTCTAACTAGGGAGTACGCAGAAGAGGCTACCCAGAGGTCACCAGTGGCAAAAACCACTGCATTTCACAAAGCGCAATATTGCAGCAATGACTTTATCTTGCTGTTCCTCCCTTAGAGCTATTAACTTTTGATGATTTTCAAAGATGTGCACTTCACCTCGTCAGGTTGGTCCCTCCAACTCCGCGTTGCAGGATTTGTCAGTGTCAGTACTGGTGACATTTTGGGCTGGGTAATTCTTTATTTGGGGACATCCTGTGCATTATAGGGTATTTAGTAGCACTTATGGCCTCTCTTCACTTTATCCTAATAGCATTCCCCAGGTGCGACAACCTAAAATGTCTTTAGACATTGCCAAATGTCTCCTGAGAGGCAAAATTGCCCCTGGTTGAGAAGCACTGTTATATTATAAAACAGCTACAGAATAATGGGTTTGTAATCTTGGCTCTAATATCAACTAGCTTTGTGATTCTTCTCTGTCCCAATTCTCTAAGTTGTCAAATGGATTTGACATTGCTACTTGGTTGAATGTATTCTCAGTGAGCACCATTTTTTTCCAGACAATAGTCAGTGCATTGGGCATGCCAAAAAAAAGGTCAACTTTTGTTTCTGCTATTAAGAAGTCCACAGTCTGTTGATGAAGACAGACGAGTATATCAAGAATTATAATGAAATGTGTTGAGCACTGCTTTTGGGGCATATATATAAAGAGTTCATTGAGGATGAGATGTTCGAACTGGAACTTGAATTATGGGTGGGTTCTTGACAGATAAAGAAAAGGGGGATCGAAAATTCCGGGTTTTACCACTGCGTGAGTAAAGGCACAGAGGTGTGTGAGGACATAGTTTATTTGTAATTATTACTAGTGCCTCATTCATTCTTGAAATATGTCTTAAATTTGCATTATAAATTATGTGGCCACCTATTTACTTGTTAAATGAAAGTAAGTCAGTAGAGAGGAACATGGAGGTGAGAGTTGCAAAAAACAACAGCGAAAAGGTAAATATGATCTCATCATGAAGGGTTTGTGGGCCAAGCTAAGGAGTGTGGAGTTAGTGGTGGACAAGCCACGGCCAGTTTATAATAAGGGGAATGACATCAATAGAGATATATAGTTAAAAATATTCCTCTAGCCAAAGAATGGAGAATGGACTAGAAAGGAACGATTGGAGGTGGGGAGACCAGAGAGAAGGCCACTGAAGTAATTAATTGGAGAAATAGCAATTTTGTGTTTTGTTTGAAATATCTCATCAAACATTAAAAATTAAGTCTGCGATAGGGTACCAAACTAAGTTAATTCTAAAAGGGTTGGAGAAGAGAATGCAGCTGCAGGAGAGACATTTAAGGCTGTGGTCCCCAACCCTTCTGACATCAGGGACCAGTGCTCCCATGAGAATCTAAAGCCTGATGATCTGAGGCGGAGTTGAAGCGGTGATGCTAGTCCTGGGGAGTGGCCGGAAATACAGATGCAGCTTTGCCCCCTCACTTGTCACTCCCCTCCTGCTGTGCGGCCCAGTTCCTCACAGACCACAGGCTAGTACTATTCCATGGCTCAGGAATTGGGGACCCCTCTAGGGGATAGGCTGGGTAAAACCCAAATGCCATTCAAACGGAGCACATTATGGGGAGGTAGGAACAGAAGATTACAGATGTTTGTAGCTCATTCAATAGTATGTATACAGGTAGCATTCACAGGGAACACGGCTGAGTGAGTGGTCTCCAGCAGGGGGCTGCAGGTGAGGAAAGCGGGGAATGAGAGCTGGACTCTCCATATGTGCAGTGGCCAGGTGGCACTGCGGGGCTGAAGTTTGGGAAAGAGGGAGCATGACCCTTAGGAGCAAACTGTGCGGTTTCCACTTTAGGGGCGGAGCAACTGTGCAGCCGAAACTTTAATTGGTCAGCTCACTGTTGTCTGTCTTTGTAGGGGCTTTGGGAATATCCTGGGTAAAATACTACTGCCAATATGAGAAAGAGACCAGAACTCTCACCATGACACCTATGGAGCAGAAGCCAGGGGCTAAGCAGGTCAGTTCTTTTGTGTGCCACGTTTTTTTGAAATGCATCTGTGACTGTACCTCAGAAAAGAGTATAAGCTGATTTAGTGTCAAAGAATCAAGTCTGTCACCGTCACATGGAGCCATGACCTCACCTGTTCTCCTTGATTTCAGTTTGCATTGGGCCAGATACTACTCAGTCGGGTGAAAGATTTCTGTTAATAGTATCAGACCATTTACTGAATTATTATAAGTGCCTGTCACATTGTACCAAGAAAATTGGCAAAAACAAGGATGAATTGGGGGAGAAAAGCATTGCTTTTCAAAGGGCTGTACTGTAGGATTCCCTTAAAGAGCAAATGTTTAAAATATAAATCATTTTCCAAAATTCTTTTTTAAAATTGTATGTCTGTTGCCTAACGTTGGAATAACCTATATCACATAGCCTGTGTAATGCTCAGATCTTTAAGCAGTTACTGCTTCTTCCTCCCTCCAAGCCTCCCCCGATCCCCAAAATGGCAGGATGATTTTGACACACTGAGAAGATAGTTTATTCACCTGGAAGAACTTGATATGTTGATACGTTATGTTATATTGTTATGTTCATTATGCTATATTCTGCTGTACTATGCTATGTTATGGTAGACCATGCGGCCCAAAAAATGAATTCTGTCACCTCACTTTTGCCTATGTTTTTAGGAACTTTGGGAAATTTGTGAATATGTGCATGTACACGTGTGCACGCACACACACACAATGGAGGGTTTTTTAACATAAAAGCTGTTATGGGAGACTGTTCATATTCTAAAGTACTTCAGTTTGTCCTTTTAACTGTCTCTGTCTCTCAGGCAGAGTCTTGGGGCATGATTTTTAAAGGTTTTCATTCTTCACAAATCATTTGCAAAATGAAACCGTGTTCACTTATTAGCACCAAAAATTGTGATGCATGAAAATTCTTTTTAGGTAGGCAGGAATTTGCAGAAAAAGTGAGCCCATTTTTCCCCATTGCTGACATTTTCTGTGGAAGATCTCTCTCGTGTAGCTTATTCATAGGAAATTTGTGTGGACTGAGATTTAGTGGCAGGCTGTTGAAGAACCGCCTTTTGGGGTTGTTTCACCACAAGTTTGCCAGTCTGCTTTGAAATGTGGTTTGGAGACGGGATGCACCCCGAAGTGCATTGAACCCCCATCCACGCTTCTATATGGGCAGTTACTTTTCATGATTCCAAAATTCTTCTTAATTTCCAGTCTGCCAGTTACAAACACACCTTTCTAGGTGATTCCGGCAAATGCACGTTGTGTTGCTGCACAGAACCCATGCCAGTTGTGTCATAAGTGAGCTGACTCATCTGACACGCAGGTCCCTGTAGGCAAGCGTGCCCTGCAGCCTCTTCCTTTTCTTCTGAGGGACAAGTTACTTTCCAGACTGTAAAGTTCCTCTCTTAGATACCAACCCCACTTACACCCCTCTATCCTTCTCAGAGAGCCGCTTGCAAAGCACCAGGCAGAGGCAGCAGATGCCACTTTCATATCCTCCTAGCAGATGTCCCCTCTTCCCTTTTCATTGAGTGGCTGCCTGCAAAATGGCAATTGTGTCAACCTCAGCGGTTGAATACGGGATTCCTTCCAGAACAGGCAGAATTCCCTTAAGTCAGAGTGGGAATTGGCTTCTTCTCGCCAGTTCTGTGACTTAGTTCCTGTTACTGGTTTGTGTTTTGGAAAGGCACATAACATAAATAAACAAGGTAAAAATCACAACAAAATAAAAGCCACCATTTAGCGAACATCTGTCGTGTGCCAGGCAATGAGGAAAATGCTTTGCTCCATGTGCTTCAGTCACCCTACTAGTGACACTGTGGGCTGTGGTTAGCTTAAATTCCAGATGGAAAAAATACCTTCTCTTTGACTGTGGTTCTTCCCAGTGTCTCCTACTAATTCAGCCTGTTGATGTCCATCTGTGTTCTGTACTGACTTTACAAACAACCTTCATGATTTTGATAAGATTCACATCCCTCTCCTGCCAGGTGTTCGGGGTAAAAGGACAAGAGCACCCTTTAGCTTTTTGATTTGGACTAAATTACTTGTTACCCAGTATCGTTTTCCTTATCAGGAAAATAGAAAAGATGGACCTGCTGTTCGTATACATTTATTGAGAACTCAGCCGTTCCTCAGTGCTAGACATGTAAAAATAGATAAGACACTGGCCACATCCTTGAGATGTTCTAGGTTAGGAAAGGAGATCAGACATGGAAGCAGAATATGGACAGAATGTGTAGAACACGTGATGGGCAGTGGGGAGTGCTGGGGAAGGATGCGAGCTCCCTGGATTATTGCTATTTCTGTGATACCAACTGTGGTGACTCTGGGTAAGCCATCTTAGCTTCCTGAACGTCACTTTCTTCTGAGCATTGGTATGAAGAGAGCTAGATTAAAAATACTTAGTGTAATATGTGGTACCTGATAGGTGATCGATTCACAGTTTCTCTCTTTCCTGAAGTACATTACCTCTGTCGAGATAATAGAGGGAAACTGAATGATGCGAGACTGGGGGATGCCAAGGTTCCAAATGCCGCCTTAACTAATACACACATTGGCTTATTTTCCCTGATCTTGCCCTGTGTTTGGCAAGGTTGCTTTCATAAGTCCTGTTGTCCTCAAGAGTCTTCAGGTGGGGGACAGACATGTTTGTCTCTCCTCCTCCATCTGCCACTTAATGGCAGGACAGTGCAGAAAGCCACTTAGCCATTGCTGCCTCCCTACCTAGGAGTCTCATGAAAATTTTATTCTGTACACTTAATGCCATTTGGGCACCCCACTTCTCCTGCACCCCCCTTACATGGTATGCAATGAACTTCCTGTTTAATTAGCCACGCTTGGAGATGAGCAATGGGCTACAATGAGTATGTTTTTCTGGCGCCAGCCATTCATTGATTCTTGGAGCAGGGAAAAACCATCTGTCATCTTGCTGCGACTACCGTTTGAAGGGACAAGGTTCTCTGGGAGGCTACACATTGCTCCTGCCGCCCTGACAGATGCCTTCCAAATTACACTGAGTACACTACAGGAGGCAAAAGAAACTTCTATACATTTTTATTCAAACTGCCTATTAATCCTTCTCTTGTACCAGGGGACCTTGGACTTAACCCTGAAGTACTGTGTGAGAAGGAAGACGGAGTCCATTGACAAGAGGTTCTGTTTTGATATAGAAACTAATGAAAGGTAAGCTGTGCTGGGGTCACTTGGCGATGTCCCCAAGTGCCAGGTGCCGAACATGGTAGGTCTTTATTTTCCTCTGTCAACTCTTGTTGATGAAAATGAGCAAACCCGTTCATGACGTCATTGTTTTTGCTCTTCTGGCTGCCTTTCCTGGGGTCCCGGTTAGACCCTGCCCGGCGCTGGGTCTCTCTGCGAGCTTCAGTCAGCAAAAAGCCATTCCTAGCATGTAATTTGCCACCAGAGTTGTAGGAAGTCAGCATTTGATGACATTGCAACAAGGACAGGATAACGAGACTCCTTTTTTTTTTTTTTTTTGATGTCCAATATAACATACCAGAAGACATCTTTAAGAAGAGACAGATGAGATGGAGGGATGTAGTGACATTGGGGAGTCTTCCCCTCCCCCATTACAAACATCATACAGACTCATCATGCAGATGTTTTTGTCAAGTGGAAATAGTTTATAAACTTTCTGATTTCAGCCGAGGCTTACAAACTTTGAACATGGCTTTGTTTGTTTCTCTCCAGTACCTGTTTTCATTTTTTGAACCTAGGCAATTTTATCAGAGGGAATTTAACCTTTACATTTTAAAATGGCAGCATTTGGAGTTACTCTGGCATGTTATGTAGGTGGGAGGTTGATCTAAAATTCAGTGAATAAATGTGTTGCTATTACTTTATTTCAGTTGGTTTCTATCTATTAGGCACTGGGTAATAGAATAGAATTTAACAAAATGATCAGATTACTAAAAAAGGAACTTGACAGTAGAATTACAATATAACAAGAACAGACTTTCAGTGACTTGAATCATAAACCTAATTCTGAGAGATGAGGGTTTTTTTGGGATGGTCCGAGATTAAGTAACTACTAGTCAGTTTCTCTGTTTTAAACTTCTGCTTGTGAATCCATATGAAATAGTTGTTAAAAATGAATGGCCCCAGTCAAAGATGGCTGAGATTGTTGTCAAGACCTGTGAGACTGCCGCTCATGTTCCTGATAGCTGCAGGCCCAGCAGGAAGGGGAAATTGGCTGTTGTCCCCTTCATGAACCTTTAGTGTGTCTGGATCTGTTGCATCAAAGTGCTTCAAAGAAATTAAAATTTTCTGCCTCTGCATCCCTTTTCAATTTTAATTTGCAAGCTACTTGCAAATAATATTCTCAGAGACTCAAAGCAGTTGTGAATAATTTGGCCTTGAGGTGAGGAGTGGGAACCAGCTCATATCTATGAAGCTTACAGCTAGTGCTATGTATGTATATGTGGCTCCTGGTAGCTACAGAATTTGGTGTTCATTTTTTAATGTATTTTTTTACTACCCTGGAATGCTGAGGGTTTCTGAGACTGAAACCTAGAAGTCAAGGTTTTGATGTGTCGGTGATTTTACTTAGCACATGTGGGGCACTTTGAAAAAGTATGCCCTCCTTCAATTCCCTCCCCCATTTTACAGGTGAGGAGGCCGAGGCTAGAATATGTTTACTTGACTTGCCAATCAAAATCACATAATGGCAAGGCTGGAGCTCAAACCCTGCTCCGTAGGCATCTCCAAGTCCCATGTTCTTTTTAATTTTGTTCCACTGTCCATTATGAGCAGAATAAATATGCTGTGAACTTGAGGGTCTAACATAATCATGAACAGGTGCCGAGCACCTGTGTGCATGTGGAGTTTTCCAAGGGCTGTGACATCAGCTTTCCTGGCTAGTCAGTCTGGCAGAAGGAGCAGTCGGGCTCCCAGCAGGCACCAGGCACCAGGCACCTGCACTTGTGTTCCCTGCAGCAGCGAGCGAGGCCTCTGGATCTTCTTTTTCTATTTCAGGAATAGAGGATAACTTTTTAGTAGTGTTCCTACTCGCATTTCTAGAAAAATGGTAGAACCAGGGTCCAGTCCAGGCATTCCAGGGTCCAGGCTCATACTTTTTACCACTGCAGATATGCTTTTTTGTTCTAGATGGGTGACTGGCACCTCAGGGGGCGGGGCAAAGGATGTGTCAGATCATCATGGAAGACCCCAGACAGAAAATCAGTGTTCTTTCAGCTTTGCCATCCTGTTGATGACAGTATTGTTCTTTAAGTGTGACTTTCTGTAGTGCCCAAGAATCTCCAAACACTTCCTGAATAGTCACTTCTTTATTCTTTCAGCTTCTCTGTAGGGTCAAGCAAGGACACACGCTGGCTTTTTGATTTCCCGGATAGGGAAGCTAAGTTACAGAATGGTTTTAATATTTTATCTGGTGTTCAGTGTCTGTTTTTCTGTCCGCGGCCTGTTTGCTTGCCCAACTTCCTTCTGGTTTTTGGATTCAGCTGGATAGCTGTCTTTACAAAGATTTCTAGACTTTTTATAAAGCTCCATAAGATATATTCTAGAGGTTGGATGTTTCTAAGAGAAAGATCACCTTGAAAGAATCCAGCACCCGAAGCCAAGTCTTGATTTTCAGTTGATTCTGGCTTTAATGAAGTAAGAGAAAGAACGGTGGGGGGCACAGGCATCTCTGATGTCAGAACTAGAAGGGACCTTGTCGTCCATCTCATCATTTCATGACTCTGCGAGAGGTCTCATCTTAACACAATGAGAGGAATGAGCTTCTCGTAATGGTCCAGCGTGGCAGAAAATGCAAGGAGACATTAAGTTGTCAATAATATGGTTAATCGTAGATTTCCAATTTGGTTGTGAAGGTCTAAAGAGATGGTACATGAGATAGCAAGTTGGGGTATCTCTGGGTATAGGTAGCTGGCAAAGAAATAGAATAAAATTGAGTCTGAGGCCATCTGCCATGCAAAAAAAAATGCCTTATGGTGTAGTGGTTAAGAAGGGTTATGACTGCTGGACCAGAATCACTAAATTCAAAATTTGGCTCTATACTCACCCATTATATGAACTTAGGTGACTGACTGCTCTATTCCTCAGTTTCCCCTTTTGAGAAATAGGAGTTACTGTAGAACCTGCTTTATAGGTTTCCTGGGTAGATGAAAGAAGTGAATGCCTATAAAGTACTTGGCTATGACCCGGGGCCTTATAGCACTTGTAAGTATCAGTAAGTATCTGTCATAACTATTAGTCATGAGACTGCTTTGGTCTCAGCTGAGAGGCCTTTCCACTGGGGCCAAGCCAGCGTGCATATTGTTGAACCCTTTCCAGCTGGAAAGGCTCCTGGGTGTCCTAAGTGGTGAAAGCAGCACAGCCATTTTCCTGAAGAGCCAGGCCAGATGGCCAGCTTCCAGGCGATGGAGGCGGGGAGGGCCTCGGTGTGGCTAAGAATGGTGTGGCCACTTTATGTATATGTTATGGTGAGGTGTCTTGGCACCTGCCTTCCTGTTTCTTTGCCAGACCCTGGCATGAAGCCACCCAGATGCCACCTCCCCCCAGGTTCCCAGAGTCACTATTCTCTAAACATTTTGTTATTTTTCTAAGGAAAAGGGATTTGGAAAAATTAAAGTTTTGTGTGCCTGTGCCTGCTCAACATGACACCTCACAGGCCAGAGGTGGATCCCAGATCACTGTCTCGTGTGGGTTTCGTGCTTTCAGCTTGTACTATTTCTTCCTTAGACCTGGAACCATCACTCTGCAGGCCCTTTCGGAAGCTAACAGAAGGCTATGGATGGAGGCAATGGACGGGAAAGAACCGGTGAGTTACCTTAGACACTGGGGGACACAGTGGCAGCGCAACCCAGTGCGTGAGTGCCCTCTAGTGGGACCAGTGGGTCCAGGACAATGACAGGGTCCTAGGTCCTTCAGACTCAGTGGTTTTAGAGCTACAAGTTGTTGATCTAATGTCTCTTGTTTAGGACTAAGGCAACTTGAGTTCAACTGAGTGAAATAAAATTAGCTTCCTGTGTGGGAATCCCAAAAGTCTAGATTTGGATCCCGGTTCTGCCATTCAGCAGTTGTGTGACCTTGGGCGAGTTATTTCATATTTTCCTCTCTTCAGTGAAATCGTTTTAACAGTCTCTGTCCTGCCTCCCTCACACAGTTGCTTGAAAAATTAGATGACATCCTGTGTGTCAACCATCATGGGATCTATTGGTTTTAGTTTCTTCAAACTAGTGTCAAGGGTGGGTGTGAATGAATGTCTACTGTAACCCCGATCATTTTAGAAACATGACTTTTGAAGTCTTTGTAGTGAAAGGACTCACCCAGGTTTTCAGATGAGGTAGAGACAGAGTTAGAACTAGACTTCAGGAGTCAAGGACCTCCTCTTGGTCCTTCACAGAGCTATTGCACTGTTTACTTTGTTCAAAACGACTCAGAGGACTCAGATCTCTTTTCTTGGTGGACACTTACCTTTCCATAGACAAACACCTGTTAACTAGCCACTGGGGTCTGAGTGGCTGGTATCGGGAACATTTTGATTTTGCCATCAATGCCCGTTAACCAGACATGTGTGAGAGAAACATTTCTTTTCTCAAATGATCTCCTGTGCCATCAGAAAAATTCTCCAAGCGTTACATCAGTAAATGTGTGACAAGGCTACAACTTCAGCTACAGTGAACTCTCTGGAAGCCAGTGTCGTCTTAGGAATTGTTAGTCCTGCTATTTCCTGGGGACCTGGAGCAAGATTATTCCATTTCACCTACTTTTCTTTCTCGTTTAAACCTTTGAATTATGAATGGTTTTATTTTAATATTATTCACCATACTTAACCTGTAGTGATTCTCACTTTCTGCTTCTTCTTCTTCTTCTTCTTCTTTTTTTTTGTAGATCTACCACAGCCCCATAACAAAACAGGAAGAAAGTGAGTCAAATTTCTGATCCACATTATAAATGGCCAATTGTTCTAATCATAGTAAATGCTGCCATCAGTGATATGTGATATCGACACAAGTGTGTCTGGATGCTGCTGTGTGGAATGCAATTCAGACCTATTTTTAAAAAATGTGTCTGTTGATAGACCTAAGGAAGTCACCTTGTCTTAGCTTCTGGAGGGTGGGGGTAGAAGTAGTAATATAGAGAAACACATTATATTCTTCCCGTTCTAGACACATGATGGAAATCGTGTGCGTTTCCAGCCTAGGATTTCAATGTGTCATCTTGCTGGGGCCTAGCACAGGCATAATGCAAATGGCTGACAGCATTTTGTGTTATAAAGAATGGAAACTCTAACCACTCCTCCAATAAAAGGACCTTTCTGTTTAAGGCTGATTGGAGTTAAGTAGCCAAACAGTTAGTTCCCTCAGCTTGATTAGTTCAATGTTTGGTGGGCGAGGCTTGTTAAGGCAGCATTTGACTCTGTTTTCCTTTACTTGAAACAGTGGAGCTGAATGAGATGGGATTCAAGTTTGTTAGAAAGTGCATCAATGTCATTGAGACCAAAGGTAAGATCATGAGCCGTCGCCTGGGTGGTGTGTGGACCTGGTCTCTCTGGACTCATCCAGGGCAGGTTTTTCAAAGTAACAATGACATCATCTATTGGTCGGGAGCCATTTTAGGAATGAAGACTGTTTATAAACCTTGTAAACCAGACAGAATTTTTTAAAATTTCAGTGGATTTCAAACCAGTGGTACCTGTGCATACCTGCATAAATTGTGGCTTCCTGCTTTGAAAGAGAAATAGCTTCAGTGGCTTAAAAATATTGTTAAATACTACCCAACACTCCTTAAGTAGTGCTTTGATGCATCCTAAACAAACAGGAGCTCAGTTTCTGCCACAATACATATCAGTTTAAAAACTGATGGAGACAAAGCTAAACTCAGAAAAATGTGAAATCAGCATTTTTCCAGGTTGACAGTACCATCTAGTTTTGCCCTGAGAATATTGAGAATGTAGCAGGTGTAGTGTATAAACCAAGTCTCTTTTTTTCCCTTTGAAATGTTGCCTTGACCTTCTCCATGCACAAAATGGTCTTGAAGGTTGATATTCCCTTCTTTTTCAGTTAAATCCTAGTTCTTTTCCAAGATGGCAGCATGTTCTCAGCCATGTGCTGCTAGCCACCTCAGGACATTTTTCTGTTTACCATAGAGCATATTCTCTTCTCTTCAGATTAATGAGGACTTGGTACTATCCAAGTGAAAGTATAAAGAGAGTAATTCAGAGAGATGCTTTGGGCTGTGCCCCAACAGTGGGGGTGGGGGACAGCTGGAGAGTTTGGGGAGAGAGGGGAGACTTTTATGGTCTGATCTGACTCCATACTGTTTTGATTACTATAGCTTTGTCAAAGACAAATGCACCAATTAAGGGGATGATTTTATTCAGACTATTGCAACAGGAGAACCTTCATTAATGAGACACATAGAAGAGGAAGGAAATTTGGGATAGAGGAGAATGCTGGCTGTGATAACGGCATTGACCTGCTCTTCTCTCTCTAGGGATCAATACGGAGGGATTGTACCGTACTGTGGGCAGCAACATTCAAGTTCAGAAGCTGCTGAATACCTTTTTTGGTAATAATTTTAATTTTATAATTCTTATTTGGAGTTGTTTGCCTATTGGAAAGAAATGTGACTAAGAAAAAGGAGACATTGCTAAAGAAGGTTGCAGCGTTTTTAAAAAACTTTCAGAGGTAAAATGTACACGTATTTGCCTACTGTGGGTCACAGACAGTCTTGCCTTAAGGAAATGACTAGCGTCTCTCCTTCATCACATCTTACTCACTCCTCAAACCCTTTGCGAATTGGCTTATTCCACAGCCTGTCCCCTGGAAGTGCCCTGATTAGGCTTAGAAGGTGTACCCTTGTGCAGTGTCATAGACACTTTCAGCCTTTGTCTTGTTTGATTGCCTCGTCGGCTGCTACCTGCTTTTGAAACTTTCTCCCTACATGAATTCTATAACTCAACAAGTCTTCTGATGCTTTTAATATTTTGTATTCTACCTTTTAGGTGACTCTTGCCAAGTCCTTTTTATCATCTTATAAATTGTGTCTGGCTTTTCCAAGAGTCTGTCTTTACCCCTTTTGCCGCTGCTTCTATGTGTTTTCCTAATGGTTGAAGTTTATCCTAGTTATGGACCACATTTTTCTTTTTTTAATGTCTACGAACTTTTAATGGATGCTGGGCATCGTGGCTTACTGAATCTCGAAATTTCAACTTTGTTCTTTTCAGGAGTGTTGAATTTTCTTTTGTAGGCAGCTATTTGTGGATCAGCTTGATCCATTTCAGGCTTTTTAAAAAGCTTGTTAGGACAGATATAAAGCATCTTTTACTGGTTAGGTTAGCCTACTACAAAGGTCTAACTTCTTTTGTTTCTTCATTTGTATTAGTTGGAATTTTAACATCTCCCAGTTCTGTGTGAGATCTGGGAATGATTCCATTTAAAGCTTCCTTGTATTTCTTTGCTGAGCCTTGTGGATTTTTACCCTAGTCACTCTTGCCTTAGTAGTCAACAACAGACTCAAGGGACCATAGCTTGAGTTCTCATCATCTAGAAAGTGTTTTCTGGTTTCAAGATGGAGCGATGGTAGGCCTTATCTTGCTCCTTTCCCCTTTTCAGTCATACTCCTGTGCTGTCTTATCTCCCATCGGAAATGAAAGACTCATCATTCCCAGATGAGAGCCAAACCTCATCTTACCCCAAACAGTTAACCACTTCCTCTTGGCATCATTTCTATTTCTGTGTGTTTTCTGCTGTGATAATTACTTCTGGGTTTATATGATCTGCTTCACTGAGTGTCTTGAGGAGAGACTGTATTTCTTGATCAAGCGTCATGTATATATGCATATCCAAAGTGTCTAGAAGCTTACTTAATTTAATGGAATTGGACTGTGGGCCTTTAATGTCCTCCATTTCCCTCTGAATTTCCTGGGAACGTCTGAATTTTGGGACAGACACAGTTCCCAGAAAAGGACCTGAATAATATTTAAAAATGATACGGAGACAGAAGGGGTGGCAAAGCTTCTTTCGCAGGGCTTCTGCTCTCAACATCAGCTGTTCTCCCAAGAATCTCTTGGGCCAGTCT
This sequence comes from Cynopterus sphinx, assembly GCA_030015415.1. Lineage (NCBI taxonomy): Eukaryota > Metazoa > Chordata > Mammalia > Chiroptera > Pteropodidae > Cynopterus > Cynopterus sphinx. The sequence continues at coordinate 80,236,606 of CM057388.1, forward strand.
GTTGTCTGTTGCATAGTTCCAACTAGGAACTGATGTCTCTGGGTTCTCTTTGGACACCCGCTGCTCAGTGTTCCTAGATTTCTGAAAGGATAGTATGTTCTTTAGCCTCCACAGATTCTTGTTTTATTCCAGTTTTCTTCTTGTATTCAATTTCTAGTCTCAGACTATTATGGTCAAAAGATATTTGATATCTTTCTTAAATTAATTGAACCTTGCTTTGTGGCCTAACATGTGATTTGTCCTGGAGAATGTTCCATGTGTGCTTGAAAGGTATGTGTATCCTGCTGTTTGGGGAAGAAATCTTCTGGATCTATCCATTAAATCCATCTGATCTAATGTGTCTTTTAAGGCCTCTTTCCTTGATGATTTTCTCTGTGGTGCATTCGTTTCTGTAAGTCCCCACTATTATTGTTACCCTGGCAGTCTCTTCTTTTATATCTATTAACATCCACTTCATATGTTTAGGTGCTTCTGTGTCACACACATAGATGTTTATAAGTGTTACATCCTCTCATTGAATCAGTCCCTTTATCATTATAGCATGTCCTTCTTTATCTCTTACTATAGCTTTTGTTTTAAAGTCTGTTTCATCCTACAACTGCTGCAGGTGCACTGGTGTTCAGGGCTTGCTCCCTATATCGAGAGCCACTTTGGAGGGGTGCCAGTCGAGGCAGAAGGTGAGGTAGGTAGGACCTCCAAAACGCCAGTATAGGCTGAACACTGTTAGCAGGGTTAATCGAGAGTGTCAGAAGTGGCACCCACCAGTGCCAGGAAAGCTGGGTGGAAGGAGAATTTGGAGGAAATGATACTCATCAGCATTTCCATCCTCAGTTCTCACAAATGTAGGCCCCACTGTGATCCGTAGCCAGATATTATGGGGAGCTCCAAACTCCGCCTGGGTCTGCTGGGCTGGGACTGAGGCAGGGCTCAGACCCTGCGGCCCTCAGGGTGGACTCTGCACTTGTGATACTCCTCCCACTCATGCATCATCACACTGTGCTTGCGGGTCCTGATGTGACTGTGTCTCTGGCCCTCTTACCCATCCTGATGTGGCTTTTCTTTATATTCTTAGTTGTAGAAATTCTGTCCTGCTGTTTTTCAGGTCATTCTCCGTGATAGCTGTTCCATATGTAGCTGTAGGTTGGGGGTGTTGTGGAGGGGTGCTGTAAAGCTCAGATCTTCCTACTTCTCCATCTTGACCCCAATTTCCCATCTGTTCTTTCTGTTGATCAAGGAAAGACTAGACACTCTTTATTCTTTGAACAATGTAAGGCCATTTTCCATTTTGTCACCTTTTGTTTGTTAGGGACCAGCTGAACCCTCTTCTGAGACTTGTTAGTAGGGCAGCCAGCGGCAAGGAGTTCTAGGTGTTGAGCTCATAGCATCCTGAGTGGCACACACAGCAGCAACTCCAGGAGTGAATGCTGCCCATACGTGACCCGTTGCGTTGATTTCTTTGAAGTTTTAATCAAGTTGCATAGCTTCGGCTTGTGGGGCTTTGGCAGGTGAGCAGTTTTAGTCCCTAGTGATGCCAAATAGGAGGCAGGAAGAAAATTGGAAATGTTCATTTGGAGAGTTGAGGCTGGACATTGAAGGAAACTGGAAGAATTGAGAATTGGGTAGCCACTGAACAAAATGTGCTAGGTGACAGAATTCAGTCTAATTTACAGGCTGATAAAATAGAAAGTAAAATGTAGTTTACCAAGTGGGAAAAAGTAGCTCAAACACAATGAGTAGAACTAGAATCTAATGATCCATAAAGACGTGCTATACTTTTCCATTGAGACATACAACAATGTCTCTCATCAAAAGTCACCCCTGTTTTTGATTCTTGTTTACAAAGTAAGTACAGTCTCATTAGATTTGACCTGATTATTTACATAAATGTAGCAAGAATGGTAATTGACCACATAGGCCTTTTTAAGTTTGCTTTGCTGGAACTTTCTGTAAGGAATCTCAGATTATGTGGACATCCAGTTTTCCCAGTTCCATTTGTTGAAAAGACTGTTCTTCCCCCATTGAATGGTCCTGGAAAATTTGTCAAAAATCATTTCACCATGTATGGCATGATTTTTTTCTGGTCTCTCTATTCTTTTCTATTATTAGTCTATGTTTGTCTTTATGCCAGCAGCATAATGTTTTTTTCCCCTATAATTACAATTTTTTTAGCTTGTGATGAAAACTTTTAAGACCTCTTTTTTTAATTTAAAATTTTTTATTAGTTTTAAGTATACAGTAGGATGGTTAGAAATTTATATAGTTTATAAAATGATGCCCCTAATTGCCTCTTCCCTCCTCCAGTTTTCCACCTATCCAATATATTAATGCTGACTGCATTCCCTATGCCATGGTCCCCATCCCCATGACCATCTATCAACTCCTAATTTGTACTTTTTTAACCCTTCACCCCATTATCCTAGCCCCGCAAACATCTCCCCTCTGTCTGTCACCAAATTGTCCTCTATATTTGTAGTCAAGATGTAACTCTTAATACCATACTGTTTTGATTACTATAGCTTTGTCAAAGACAAATGGACCAATTAAGGGGATGATTTTATTCAGACTATTGCAACAGGAGAACCTTCATTAATGAGACACACAGAAGAGGAAGGAAATTTGGGGTTTTATAGAAGTAGATAAGCAAGAGAGGCATCATGAATTTTATATGAGTCCTCCAAAAGGATGGAGATGTGCCTTATGTGAGGGCTCCATGGTCCATTGAAGTTAGTTGTTTCTTTGGAAGCAAAAAGATGTGGAGAATTCTTAGCCATCCCTGTTTCCTTGGAGCACAGGGTTCAGGTGAAGTTCAACATTGTTGCTCTAGTTAAGTAAACTCCTTTGTTTGGCCAGGATTTGGGTTAAAATATTATCCTGGATTTTGAACAGATAATAATTCAGATTTTTTTTCCCACTTAGATATTTAAATAAGAAAAAACCTTCTTTGGTTTAAATAGTTACATTTCTTTTTTAGTCATACTAAAAATTTATTTTTTCCAACCAGGTAAATTGAACATATAATCAATTGTGTACTCAAATTACTCTCTGCCTTTGAAAATAATACTTCGTTGTGACTCAGAAGACAGGTTTTTTTTTGTGTGTGTATTCTCAGGAAGCATAATTATTAGGTTTTCAGTTCCAAATTTATTCCTAAAACTTTCTCCATTTTTTTTCTTTTTGTTGAAACTCACACATACAAATGCTTATATCTACACTAGGCAAGAAAGTAAAATTTTTAATTTTTTTATATAATTCTGAATATTATACAGTTTCTTGAGGTTTACGATGAAACCATTTCTAGAAAGACTGGCCTTAAATTTTTATCATTCTAAATATTAAAGTTTTATCTTTTCCTATTCTTGAATCATTGAAACCACTTTAGAACTATGAAAACTAGCTGACTCTTTTTTTTTCTTAAAAACATACTTTCTCAATGTGTAGTCATTTTTTTTTGTTATAGCCCTGTCATTTAAATTGTTCCTGAATTTTCCTCATGTTAAGAAGATTACTTTTGGCCTGATCTCAAAGAGTTTAGTGATTTTCTCTCAGAGCAAAGTAGACCAGCTTGTTTCTTTGGGCCATTTTTCACCCTTTTTTAAATTGAGATACAATTAATGGACAGAGAAAGAAAGAAACACAGATCATAAATGGACGTTTTTAAAACATGCATTTATGTAGTAAAGCACACAAATCTCCATGAATTTCCACAAAGCAAACAAACCCATGTAACTAGTGTTCTAATCAAGACATAGCACATTGCCTGCACACACAACTCCACTGTGACCCCTTATGGTCACAACCCTGTCTCAGCAGTCTGCTGTCATTGTGACTCCTAATGGTATAGTTTTCTTTATTATTATTGTTTTCTGTATAAATAGAATAATACATTATCCACTCCTTTGTGCCTGGCTTCTTTCACTAGCATTAAGTTTGTGAGATTCACCTGTGTCATTGTACGTGGTTATGGTTTGTTCATCCTCAGTGTCTTAGAGTATTTCTAGGTATTTATCCATTCTGCATTAATAGACATTATAGTTGTTTCCAGTTTGGGGTTATTACAACTAGTGCCACTATGAATGTTCTTTTAAAAAATTATTTATTTACTTCTTTTTATATAAATTTATTGGGGTGACATCAGATAATGACGTTATTCACATTTCAACTGTCCAATTCAATGACATATCATGTGTCTGTTGTATTGCGTTCACCAATGCCCTTCTCTACATGCTTTAGGTGAACATAGACATGCAGCGCCATGACAGATGTATCTAGGAGCAGATTTGATGGATCATGGCGTTTGTGTATGTTGTATATGTTCAGGTTTTTAACAACTTTTGAGTTATTTTTGGTATCATAAAATCTCTGATTTCAAGTGTACAAATCACTGATTTTTACTCCTTTTGTCAAGTGGTGTACCCATACCGTAATTCAACTGTAGAATATTTTCATCCCCCCAATAAAAACTCACAGGTACATTTACAGTTAATACCTGTACCCATCCTCAGCCCCAGGCAACCAATAAATTCCTTTCAGTCTCTATAAATTTGCCTTTTCTGGACATTTCATAAAAATAGGATTATATGATCCCACGTGGTCTGTGATGTCTGCTTCTTTTACTTAGCGTGGTTTTGAAATTCATGATATACCTGTGTATCATTAGTTCATCCATTTTTATTGCTGAATAATATTCTATTGAATGGATATATCACATTTTCCTTTCTTAAGCTAATGAACGTTTGAGTTATTTCTAGTTTTAGGCTAATTTGAATAGTGCTGCTATGAATATTTGTGTCCAAGTCTTTGTGTGGATATGCTTTTTCATTTCTCTTAGGTATGTAACCAGGAGATGAAGTGCTGGGCTATATAGTAAATTTACATTTAACTTTTGACAAACTACAAAACTATTTTTAAGGGCAGTGCACCATTTTACATTATCATCTGTAATGCATGATGTTTCCTGTTTTTCCACATCCTCACAATATTTTTCATGTATCCTAATTTTATTAAAGCCATCGCCGAGAGGAGCTGTCCAACTGAATTTTCTGCAGTGATGCCAGTGTTGTCTTTCTCAAATGCCCAATATGGTAGTTGCTTGATAGAGTTGGCCATTGCGGACTTGAAATGTGGTTAGCACAACTGTAGAACTATGTTTTAAATTTCAGTCAATTTAAATTTAGATTAAAATAACCAAATGTGGTTATAGTTACGGGGCAGCACAGATCCACAGTGCCTTATACCTTGCCATGGGCTCTCTTCTAGGCTTATTATTTTTATCTTCTGTTTCTATTCACATAGTTTAATTCCAGCATTCCTGGATTCTTATCATTTATCCTACACACTGTATGTGCTCTAAGCATCCTTACATAAACTGCCTTTGATTGTAATTGTTCTCAATACAGCAGGAAGGGAGCTCTGGAGAACTGTAAATGGGGTCAGGTCCTGAATTCTGCTCGATTTTCAGAAATAAGCATCTGATTGTCTCTTCAGTTGCTTCTTTCACATGAGATATTTATGTAAAATAGACATTTTTGTATATTCATTCAGTGCAATATTTTCTGCAATTAAATAAGATGAAGTACTAATATGTATAATGGCATGGATAAACCTTGGAAACTTTTTACTAATAGAAAGAAGGCCATAATAAAAGGCCATATGTTGTGTGATTGCATTTATGCAAAATTTCTGGAAATACACCAACATTTAATGAAAGTAGATTAGTGGTTGCTTAGTGGCTGTGGGCAAGGGGGAAAGAAAATGGGGAATGACTGCTAAAGGGTATGGAGTTTTATTTTGAAATTATGAAAGTATTCTATAATTAATTATAGTAATGATTGTACAACTTTCTCAATATACAAAAGCCAATGAATTGTACAGTTAAATATGTGCGCATGGGTGTGCATGCCTGGGCTTGTGTGTGTGTGTTTTCTTGATCTCTTCCCTCAGAAATTCTGATTTAGTAAAACTAAGATGGGAATCTATTTTAGGAAAGCAATCAAAGGGATTCTGATACAAGCAAGTGAGCCTTTATTGTTTGAAAAATACCTCCTCAGGCAATGATGTCATATTTTTTATTTTACTTTTGTTAAGAAATTTGTGATAAAGTAGGAGAATGAATATCCTTACTATAAGTGCATATTAATATCCTAGGCTCCTTTATATTATGGTTATAGTATGAGCTAAAGTTTTCAGATCTGGGTGATGCTGATGTTTTCTCTGTATATGACAGGCAATTGCTACTTTGAACAGATAATGACAAGTGCTGTATGCCTTTATTATTCGTATATTTTGAAAAATATAATTAGTTGCCATGATATACCCTCTGTTATAGGCTTCAAAGCAGTGGTAACAATTCTTTTTCTGCATTATCCTAGTTTTCTTGTGTGTATCTCAGAGATGGACTGGGGTTTCTAGCAAAATATTAGAATCTCAGCCTCCAGAGGGCAGTGTGGGTCCATGTTTGGTGAGCAGCTTGTGTCTGAATCATCTGCAATGTTTGTTAAACATTCTGGGACCTGAGAGTCAAAGTCTTTGAGAGTGGAGCCTGACAATCTGGGTAACTATTATGCATACTGATATTCAATAAGCACTGGCTTAGGTAGTGGTCTTTGTTTGAATTTTCTAATATACTACCTGAGAACAGTTTTAAAATTTCTTTTAATTCTTTCATTGTTTGTCATACTTGATCTTCTTGTAAAGAGTAGAATGTAGATGCCTCACTTGAAACTCTTGTTTTATTCTTCACTTTATCTTGCTGTTTTGATAAAACTACTTCTGTACACTTTGCCTGTGCTTTTGGTAATTCCCATCTCACCCCTCCCTCCACCCCAAGATTTCACTTAAGTAACATGGTCACTATAGAATTCATCTTATTCTATGGAAAAAACTTGGTAGTGTGTGTGTGTGTGTGTGTGTTTGTGTGTGTGTGTGTGTGTGTTATTGTTGCAGCTAAGTTTCTACACATCTTTAAAAAATTCTAGCTGATGTACGATATATTAGCTTTAAGAGTACAACATTGCGATCTGACAACTATATACCTTTAGAAGATATTACCATAGGAATTCTAATAACCTGTGATCTTATAAAAGTTATTATGATGTTATTGACTATCTTCTCTATAATATACGTTACATCCCACAGACTAATTTTATTACCAGAAATTTGTATTTTTCCCCTTCATCTCTCCACCTCCCCCACACCTGGCATCAATCAGTTTGTTCTCTGTATCTATGAGTCTGTTTCTGTTTTGCTTGTTCTTTTGATTTGTCCTTTTGATTCCACACATAAGTGAAATCATATGGTATTTGTCCTTCTCTGTCTGACTTATTTCACTTAGCATAATACTTTCTAAGTTTATCCATGTTGTTGCATTGGCAAGATTTCATTTCATTTTTTAGCTGAATAATATTCTGTTGTATATATGTTTACTTCCATAATTGGCTAATGTAAATAACACTGCAGTAAACATATGGGTGCACAAATCTTTTCAAATTAATGTTTTTAATTTCTTCAGATAAATACCCAGAAGTGAAAATGCTGGGTCATATGGTAGTTTTATTTTTAATTTTTTGAGGCACTTCCATACTGTTTTCCATAGTTGCTGTTCTAATTTATAATCCCTCCAGCAACGTCTGAGGGGTCTCTTCATCTTTGCCAGCACTTACTTGTTAAGTTTTTCTTTAATTATTTTTTAAAATTACTGCCAACATACAATATTATATTAGTTTCAGGTGTACAACACAGTGATTAGACATTTATATGCCTTGCAAAGTGATCACTATGACTCTAGTACCACCTGACACTATACTAAGTTATTATGATACTATTATTTGTCATCTTTTTGATTACAGCCATTCTTACAGGCATGAGGTGGTATCTCATTGTGGTTTCATTCTGCATTTTCCTGATGGTTAGTGATGTTGAGCATCTTCTCACATGTCTGCTGGCTATCTGTATGTCTTTGGAGAGATGCATATTTATATTCACTGTCTATTTTATAATCAGATTTTTTAATAATCAAATTGAGCTCTTTATAAATTTTGGATATTAACCCCTTATCAGAAATATCATTTGCGGATATCTTCTCCCTTCTGGTAGGTCGCATTTTTATTTTGTTGATGGTTTCTCTCGCTTTGCAAAAGCTGTTTAGTTTGTTATATTTCCCTTGCTTTGTTTTTGCTTTTGTTGCCTGTGATTGAGAAGACATAGCCAACAAGTTATTGCTAAGGCTGATATCAAAGAGTACACTAGTACCACCTGTTTTCTTCTGGGAGTTTTATGGTTTCAGGTCATACATTTAAGTCTTTTGTTTATTTTGAGTTTATTTTTATATATGGTACAAGAAAGTGGTCTAGTTTCGTTCTTTCTTTTTTTGTTTTTGCATATATTTGTCCAGTTTCCTAACTCCATTTATTGAAAAGACTGTCTTTTATGTGTTGTATATTCTTGTCTCCTTTGTCATGGATTAATGTGCCAAATACGTGTGGGTTTATTTCTGAGCTTTATAATCTATTCCATTGAACTATGTATCTTTTGTTCCTGGTATAAACTGTTTTGAGTACTATGGTTTTTCAGTATAGTTTAAATCAGGGAGCATGATGTCTCTAGCTTTGTTCTTCCTTCTCAATACTGCTTTGGCTATTTGGAGTCTTTTTTGGTTCTATATAAATTTTAGGATTTTTTGTCTATTTCTGTGACAAAAACCATTGGTATTTTGATAGTAGTGCAATGAACCTGTAGATTGCTTTGGGAAGTATGGACATTTTAACAATATTAATATTTCTGATTCATGAGCACAGTATATTTTTATACATATTTATATCATCTTAATATTCTTTCATCAGTGTCTTATAGTTTTCAGAGTATACATCTTTTACCTCCTTGCTTAAATTTATTTCCAGGTATTTTATGTTTTAGATACAAGGTATTGTTTTCCAAATTTCTCTGATAGTTTGCTGTTAGTGCACAGAAGCACAACATATTTCTGAATTTTAATTTTGTATCCTGCAACTTTACTGAATTAATCTATTCTAATAGTTTTAGGTCTTTCTATGTATATATCTGTAAAACAAAAATGACAGTTTTACTTCTTCCTTTCCAATTTAGATGCCTTTTATTTCTTTTTCTTGTCTGATTGTTGTGGCTGAAACTTCCAATACCATATTGCATTGAAAGTGGTAAGAGTTGGCATCCTGATTTTAGAGGAAAAGTTTTAGCTTTTTGCGATTGAGTATGATATTATTTGTGAGTTTGTCATATTTGGCCTTTATCACGTTCAGACATTTTCCTTCTATACCCAGTCTTTTGAGAGTTTTGTTCACAAATGGGTGTAGTATTTTGCCAAATGCTTTTTCTGCATCTATTCATAAAATTGATCATATGAGTTTTATTCTTTGTTTGGTTAATGTGGTGTATAACAATTAAATTTTGGACATTGAACCATCCTTCCATCCCTGTAAATGATCCCACTTGATTGTGAGATGTAATCCTTTTAATATATTGTTGAATTTGGTTTGCCAATATTTTGTTGAGAATTTTTGCATCTGTGTTCACCTGGGATATTGGCTTATAATTTTCTTTTCTTTTTTCTTTTTTGGTATTGTCTGGTTTTGGAATCAAGGTAAGGCAGGCCTTGTTTAATGACTTTGGAAGTGTTCCTCTTTGTTTTCTGGAATAATTTGAGGATGATAGGTATTAATTTTTTGTGATGTATTTGGTAAAATTCACCTGTAAAGCCATCTTGAACTGGGCTTTTGTTTGTTGGGATCACTGGGTCTTTCTTTGTCTATTGTTATAGCCTTTGTTTTAAAGTCTGTTTTGTCTGTGTAAGTATTGCTACCCCAGATTTTTTTCTTTTCTTTTCCATTTGCATGAAACATGTTTTTCTATCCCTTTATTTTCAGTCTGTCTTTCGATCTGAAGTAAGTCTCTTACAGGCAGCATATGTAAGGGTCTTGTTTTTTATCCATTCAGACACCCTATCTTTTGATGAGAGCATTTAATCAATTTACATGTAAGTAATTGTTGATAGATTTGTAGTTATTGCTATTCTCTATTTTTAGATACATATATTTATTTTTCTTAAAGAAGTTCCTCTAATATTTCTTGTAATACTGGTTTGGTGGTGAAGTCCTTTAGCTTTTTCTTGTCTTAGGAGGCTCTTTAACTATCCTTCAATTCTAAATGATAGGTTTACTGGGTAATCTTGGTTGTAGCTCCTTGCTTTTCATCTCTTTGACTATTTTGTGCCAGTCCCTCTGGCCTGAAAAGTTTCTCTTGAGAAATCAGTTGATGTTCTAATGGGAACTCCTTGTAGGTAACTGCTTTTTTCTTGCTCCTTTTAAGATTCTCTTTTTGTCATTGACCTTTCTTATTGCAATTATAGTGTGTCTTGGTGAGGGCCTCTTTGGGTTCCTCTTTTTTGGGACTCTCTGCATTTCCTGGGCTCGTATGTCTATTTCCTTTACCAGATTAGGGAAGTTTTCTGTCATTATTTCTTCAAATATACTCTCAATCCTTTGCTCTCTCTCTTCTCCTTTTGGTACCCTATGAAACAAATGTTGGTGCGTTTGATGTCATCCCAGAGGACCCTTGAGCTATCCTTATTTTTTTAAAATTATTTTTTTTCTTGTTGCTATTCTGATTGTTTTCTGCTACTTTGTCTTTTAAATCACCAATTTGATCCTCTGCTTCACCGAATCTGTTTTTGATTCCCTTTAATATATTCATTTCCTTCATTGTATTCTTCATTTCTGACTGGTTCTGTTTTATGTTTTCTATCTCCATTTTTATGTCTTAGTGAGTTGAAATTCTCACTGAGATTCTGGAACATTTTTATAACCAGTGTTTTGAACTCTGCATTTGGTAGATTGCTGGTCTCTGTTTCATTTAGTTATTTTCTGGAGATTTGTTCTGATCTTTTGTTTGGGATGTTTCTTTGTCTTCTCATTTTGGCTGCCTCCTTGTGTTTGTTTCTATGTATTAGGTAGGACTGCTGTGTCACCCAGTCTTAATGGAGTGGCCTTATGTAGTAGGTGTTTAGAATAATATTTTTGAGTTTCATCTGTGTTGTATCATGTATAAATTTTTTATGTTTTTATGGCTAAATAATATTATATTGTATGGATATACCACATTTTGTTTATCTATTCATCTGTTGACGGACATTTGGGTTCCTTTTACCTTTTAGCTCTTGTGCTACTGTGAAGATGCATTTATTTACATGTGCTTATTTGAGTACCAGTTTTCAGTTCTTATGCAGCTAGAAGTAGAATTTCTGTTTCACATGGTAATCTGTAACTTTTTGAGGAACTGATGAACTGTTCTCCACAGCAGCTAAACCATTTTCACCCCACCAATAATGTGCAAGGGTTCCAGTTTTTTACATCTTTACCAATACTTGTAATTTTCTTTTTTTAAAAAAATTATTGTGTGCATGAAGTGACATCTCATTGTGGTATTAATTTCTCTAATATCCAATGATATTTGCATCTTTTCATGTGCTTCTTAACCTATTTGTGTATCTTCTTTATGGATACATTTTTGCACGCATTTCTACTTTTCCCTCATAACGAAAAGAAACTGGTGGAAAATTGTGAGCCTTCAGGCCAGTGGCTTCATACCTGCCATGAACGATATCCCTGGAGGTTAACATCATAAATGTGGCTTAAACTTTGGTATAATTCCTCATAAATTTGTTTGTTCCATATTCATTAGTGCCTGCCACTCAAGGATGTGATAGAAGTGATTTTGGCTATTTGCAAGGGATTTGTAAAGGTCAGTGCTTGTAGTGATTTTTCATTTGGCTGAATCAATTATTTCATGGCTCAAGCTGTGGGTGCATGGGATTCTTTACCGGAGTGAGTCTGGCAGTGTCATAATCATCCAGATCTCAACTGTGGTTTTGTTAGTCTTCATAATGGTATTCCTGAATTTGGGCCATGTTGTGGTTTCCTTAGCCTTACACACTCTTGCTTTCATAGGCCACTTTTTCTATTTTATGACTGTTTTGGTATAAAGATAAATATTACACAGACCAGATTCTATAAATATTTTCTTTTGATTTTAAAATAAATTAAAACATTTCATGAGCCTCTGAAAGTATCATGGGCCATATGCATTGTGCTTCCTGTGTGTGGTGGATGCCAGCCCTAGTTAATCGGATGGATCCCTCATGATATTGGATAGCCCTTTGTGATGTTTACTGCCATTGATGTATGAATTATTCACAGGCACAGTGATTGCTGCCTCATAATTACGTGCTCTTTGCAACTACTTGGAAATATCTATCTAACAAAGAATATATTAAACTTGCCTTTCCCCTCCCAGTTTTATCATGGACTCAAAACTATTTTACAGTCTCAGATTGTTCCGTTTTATTTTCATTTTCCACTTCATACCCTGCTTGCTACCATTTGAGCTCTCGACTGTTGGAAAGCCCTTCTCAAATCAGGCTTTAGGCTTGGCATAGCCATTTTTGGCTAAACATGTTTAAGAAGGTTAAGTTTGGTGTCCATTTGATCTCTACTGGCAACACCGTGGAGACATGACTACACAGCTGGGCTGGAAAAGGAAAAAAAAAATAATACAAGTGGGGTGTTTAAATAGTGAAAAAAGGAAGAAATAAAAATGTCTATTAGAATGCTATAAATTTGCACAATGAAATACTACTCAGCGATTATAATGAATTCACTATTATGAGAGTTGGCAAACTCTATAAAGGGTCAGATAGTAAATAGTTTAGGTGTTGAGGGCCATGTGGTCTCTGTCTCAAATAATCAGCTCTGCTGCTGTGGTGAGGAAGCAGCCATACACCCTATGTCAACTAATGAAAATGTCTAAATTTCAGTAAAACTTTATTTACAAAAACAGGCAGCAGTGGCTGGTTTTGGCACAAGACTGACCATTTGCTGCTGACCCTTGAACTAAAATAGAATATATCAACGTGTATGAATGTCAGAAACATAATTCGACTAAACAGAATAAGTCGTAGAAAGAGTCATACATCATATTACCATTTGGATAATGATTAAAGCATGTTCATAGATGTGTGTGTGTGTGTGTGTGCATCAGGTACATGCGTGGGACTGATGCACGTTGTATTCATGGTAGTGGGTATCTGGAGAAGAAGGATGAGTACATGGAGCGAGTCGACTTAATTAGTGTCTTTAATTTCTTTATAAAAACAGCCTGATGGAAATATGGCATAGTAATTAAGATATAATTGGTACATGGGTGCTTGCCATATTTTTTCTCTTAGCAACTTGATGTTTGAAATATTTTACAAGTAAAAAATATATAACACTGAGCAAGCCAATCAAAACATGTCTGGTGCCATCACTTTGCCACCTCTGCTGATGATATGCATGTAGACATTCTAGGGACTATTTTCATGGCAGAAAGCAATTATTTTTTGTGTCAACAGGTTGAAATCTGCTCTCTACATATCTGGATCCTTTTACTGCAAGAGCAGTTCATGACACATGATCTGGATATTAACCAGGACGTAAGCTGGTTTCCATCAACATATAACATTTCTTAGTCTTTACAAATGTGTTGCATAACTTCTTGACAACATATACACACTATAATTACTTTTTATGACCTTGTTCTCTAGCTTACTTCATATTAGCTTTCCATTTCCTCTTTGGTTTTGTGTACTCTTAAACCAACTCAGCTTATTCCAATTAGATCTAATTATTTCAGAATCCATTCGACCACCATTCTTCATCATGGAAGCCTTTTCTTAGACTGGCCTCTGGCTACCCCAGCACTATCCTAGAAAACCTGGAGAGTATTGTGCCTCTCTAATGATGTGCTGTCTCATAACCATTGTTTTTCTTACTCCAAGATCAAGGCTGGCATGCTTTTCTGTTCACCTTGAATTCATTTCCTTACGAATCATGAAATGATCCATATATTGAGCTCCATGAGGACATCTTGTTCTATTTACTGATATATTTTTAGCACCTTAAAACAATGTTTGGCACACAATAGCTATTCAATAAGCATGTGTTGAATGAATAAATAAATGATGTTATTGCTTTTAGAAAATGTGCTTCTACATGGTTTCTGGCGGGATATAGGCATTATTCCAGAGGAAGTTTTAGATACCTCAGTGGCAGGGGGGAACTTTCAAAGTTTTGAGTTTGTCATTCATTAACTTGGAGTTTCACCCTAGTTCCCTAACTTTTTACTTCTTTTTTTTTAATGCCTACAGCACCTAGTCTTCCTAGGTGGTCTCCCATCCAAGTACTAACCAGGTCCGACCCTGCTTAGCTTATGAGATAGATGAGATCGGGCATGTTCAGTGTAGCATGGCCATAGAACAAACTTTTTACTTCTTACTCTAGTATAATTTTATTTCTAAGATCCCCAAATTTTCTTTTTACTTTTTTCCATATATAGCATGTATATGTCAGATTGTATGTAATATGCTGTGTATCACCTCACCTGGTTTCATGGGTTGAATATGTTTTATAAACCTTAACATCTAAATGCCAACTCGTGTCCCTTGTTTCTCCAATTTTTTTTATCTTTTAGCAACACCAAGTTTCCTGTTTTTAAATTTTCACTATTTATGTTTTCTGTCCCTCTTTTGGCTTTTCCTTTCCTTGCCAGAGTGTATTCCGGTTTTGGGGGGTCCTTTCTTGTCCACAAGTCTCAGCCTCTGACACTCTTTGGGAGGTCTTGTACCCCCCACCCCCAGGGTAAAAGGGCTAATCCAAGGAAACATAAACATCATATTTCATTGATTCTAATAATCACACCCTTTTCACATTTTAACATCTACTAAATTGAGATTCATCTCAAAATTGGTGGTATGTCGTAGCATAATTGGCAGTTTTTTTCCTATCTTTATAGCACGAAAATAATGATGACAATTATAATGAAAGGCATCTTAGATTTGAAATAGCAGAATTTAAGAAAGCAAAAAAAGGTTACACTGGTAAACACAAAGATTTTGTTGGCATGGAGTTCCTATTTTCTTCCCTCATCTCACCATGTTGCTTCGTGTGGGGCTGCTAAATCATCATGACAAAGGTCCTTCATGCTGGCCTCTGAGTGTTTCCTGTTAAGTAGGCCTCTCTTGAGTCCTTCAGTTAAACATTTATTGAATACCTACCATGTACCAAGGATAGCAAGAGGAGCAAAATGGTCTTTGCTTTTTTGATCTCAGGCCCTTTTAAGATTGTGTTACCCACTGGCATTATAAGTTGGCCTGGTCATATGCCACCTCAGTTGTTCCATGCTGTCTAGATTCTCTAATCTTTCCATCCTCCATAAGGAAGGTGCTATTCTGGGTGATCATTTTGAACTGTCTGCATAGAGCAAGAGTGTGGCTTAACTGCTTCAAGTGGATTCATCTCCTTCACGGCCTCATCATTTAACTTCGCTCAGGTTTCTTCCCAGCATGTGGATCTGACATGTTGCATCTGTCTTTGTCAACTTTCCACAGGAACTATAGCCAGTCCAAATGCAATTCCCTCAGCATTTAGTTTTTCTCTTTACTCGTCGTCATTATTTTATGTAGCTCCAAGGAAGAGCCCACTAAGAATGTGTCAGGCGGCACTTGCTCAGACTTACAAGGAAGCTGCTCTTTCTTCCCCTGAAATTAACTTATCCTCAAGAGGTTGGTGTCTGGATAAAGATTTCTGAGAGTGATCACTTTTCTTTTTCATGTTCTCTGCTTGAATCTCTAACTACTGTCCCTTGGGACAGCACATAGCCAACATGTGCTCTCTTGGTAGGGCTTTGCCCACAGTAAGATTTTGTTTGTCTTTTTTCTTCTTTAATGGAGATATAATTGTCCAACGGTTGCTTTGATACATTTCTATATTGCTTATTACTACAGTGGCATTAGCTGACACCTTTATCAGGTCACATAATTATCATCTCTTTTAGTGTTGAGAACAGTTAAGATTGAATCTCTTAGCAGCTTTGAAGTTTATAATATGGTATTGTTGACTTGGATCACTGTGATATGCATTAGATAACCAAGACTTATATACTAGTTGTAAGTTTATACCCGAAACAACATCTCCCCCCATCCCCACGTCAGCTCCAGTTGGCCCACATTTGCCTCTTTTTTTACAAGTTCAGTTTTTTAAGATTCCTATTAGGATAGCTTTTTAAAAATGTTTTATTAGTTTTAAGTGTACAGTTCATTGGTTAGACATTTATTTAGTTTATAAACAGTCCACCTGATTACTCTTTCTCTCCTCTGGCTCTCCACCTAGCCATCACATTACTGCTGACTGAAGTCCCCATGTTGTGCTCCCTATCCCCATTACTCTCTGTCAACTACTAATATGTACTTCTTAAACCCTTCACCCTATTCTCCCAGCCCCCAAAACCCCTCCCCTCTTTCCATCACCAGATTATCCTCTATATTTATGAGTCTGTTTTTGATTAGTTTGTTCTTTCTGTTCCTTAGATTTCTCATATAAGTGAAATCATGTGGTATTTATCTTTCTCTGACTTACTTCACTCAGCATAATAACTTCTAGGTCCATCCATGTCATTGCAAATGGTAGGATTTCATTTTTTAATGGCTGAGTAATATTCCATTGTACATATGAACCATAACTTCTTTATCCAATCATCTGTTGATGGGCACTTAGGTTGCTTCCATATCTTGGCTGTTGTGAATTGTGCAAAAAGCCAAGAGATAACAAATGTTGGTGAGGATGTGGAGGAAAGGGAATCCTTACACCCAGTTGATGAGATTGTAAATTTAGGGAAAACATTATGGTGGTTCCTCGTCAAATTAAAAATTGCACTTCTCATCTACAGCCACACCACCCTGAATGTGCCTGATCTCGTCTGATCTCAAAAGCTAAGCAGGGTCAGGCCTGATTAGTTATTGGATGGGAGACCATCTAGGAAGACCAGATGTTGTAGGTGTTAAAAAAATTGCACTTCCACATGTCCAGAAATTCCACTCGTGGGTGTATATTTAGAGGAAGTCAAATAAGTTTCTCAGAGGGGTATCATCTACATGCCTTTGTTCGCTGCAGCATTATTCACTATGCTCAATATGTAGAAGATATCCAGAAAATCCTGCCTCTTGTGACAACACAGATGGACTGTGAAGACATTATACTGAGATAGCTCAGATAGAGAAGGACAAGTACTTTATGATGTCACTTGTATGTGGAATCTAAAAAAAGCCTGAACTTGTTTATCTTTTAATTTAATTTAAATTTGTATGTGTTATACACATACTTGCTATCAAATTGAAAGAGTACAAAAGGAAAACTGTGGGAAAAAGTCTCCTTCTCACCCCATTTCCCAACCACCCAGTTTTTGTCCCAGAAAGCAATCATACTTACCCATTTATTTACCTTCCAGTTATTTGTTTAAAATAACTTTTTATTATGGAAGATTTCAAACCCACATGGAAGTAAAGGGAATGATATAATGAACCTTCCTGAGTCCAATCTTGTCTCAGCTCCCCTCTCACCTGCTTTCTTCTTTACCCATTGGGTTATTTTGAAGCAGATTTCTGATGTCATATCAGTTCATCCATAACTGTGTCTGTCTGTATCTAGAAGATAAGAACTCTTTTTTTTAATAGAGCCACAATACCGTTTTTACACCTCAAAAACAACAATAATTTCTTAATATCACATTAAAATTTTTCTCAATTGTCTGAATTATTTTTGGTAGTTTAGATCTTGGCATTAGGATCCAAACAAGGTCTACATGTTGCATAATCACATTTGGTTAAATCTCAAGTCTCTCTCAACCTACACCTCCCCCAACCCCGTTATTTTCTTCTCTTTTCCTATTTATCTGTGGAAATAGCTGGGTTGTTGATCCTGTAGAATTTCTCATGTTCTCCTGATTCCATCACCAAATACAGTCTGCCATATAGTTAAACACTCAATACTTGTTAGCTATTAAAAATAAATGGTAGGTACATATATACAATGGAATATCAGTCTTAAAAAATGAAATCTTACCATTTACAATGACATGGATGGACCTAAAGGGTATTATGTGGAGTGAAATGAGTCAGATGGAGAAAGACAAATACCATATGATCTCACTTACAAGTAGAATCTAAAAAAAAATAAACAAAATGAAAACAAACTCATAGATACAGAGAACATTTTGATGGTTGCCTGATGGGAGGACGTTTGGGGGGCTGGGTGAAAAAAGGGGGACGGGATTAAGAAGTACAAATTGGTAGTTACAAAATAGTCACAGAGTTGTAAAGTACAGCATAGGGAATATAGTCGGTAATATTATAATAATCATATATAGTGCCAGGTGGGCACTAGACTAATTGAGGGGTCTACCGATCTGACTGTTCTGACTATTCTTGAACTAAGATGACCCTGTTACTGTGGTATCATCATAAATAATTTTCCTATCGAGTAGCACAAATTCTCCCCAATTACGCTTTTAAAAAAATCATTTATATTTTTTCTAGTTTGTTGTCCCATGTAAACTTTAGAAATATTTTGTCATGTTCCAGAAAAAATAAGTTTGTTGGCATTTGGATTTTAATTGCATTAAATCTATAAATTAACTGGAGTCAAGTTGACAGATTTTCAATATTTGGTCTTTATATCTAGAATCACGGTATTTTTTCATTTATGCAAGTTTTCTTTTTCTGTTTTATACTTTTCTTTAGATAAGTTCTAAATAATTATGGACATTTATTCCCAGGTTTGATTATAAAAATAACACACACACACACACACACACACACACACAGACACACACACACACACAGAGACAGAGAGAATGCCATTTTTTTCTCTACAAAGCTTTGGAACTGATTATTGTTAGTATATAGGATGTTTATGATTTTCTATCTTTATTTTATCAGAAGGTATTTTAATAAGATTTCTTGTGGATTTTAACAAATGTTCAATTACTTATCTTTGGTAGACAGTTATGCCACAGGTAAATGTTAAGAAGATGAAATGCTCTGTGCATGTTTTTTAAAAGGCTGCTTTTCCTCTCCTCCTCTGAGAAGCATGAAAATATGAGGGAATTTTTCTCAGATCTTCACTGGGAGAACCTGCTGGGGCTTCTGGAAGTAAAACACACAGAAGTGTATGGTCCCCCCACCCCCCAGGACTGGACCCCGTTAGAATTTTTCACTCTCAATCTCATCCACATGGAGCCTCTAGCAACCATCAGTTATGGATTAGGTTTTCCTAGTCTTGTACTCATTCTCAAGGAGTTTTTGGCTCCTTGGCCTCTACTCTAGTTAGTTTTGGTTCTCTGTATCTGCCTTTCAATGTCTTCAGTTTTGGAGACAGTAGTAGTTTGCCCTATGTGTGACCTCAGTCTTCTGGTTGACCTAAGAAGAGTTGATTTTCTGTTTGTTCCCCTTTTTCTTGTGGTAAGAATGGAAGAGGTGATTTCCAAGTTCCGTGCTTATGTGCCTGACTGAAATAAGTTCGAGGGAAGTTTTAAGATGTCAAAGACATTTTTCTTATATCTTTTTCATCCCGTTAAAACTGGTTAGAGTAATGTTGTTTTAACTAATGCACTTTATTTTTCTTTTAAAGGGACTAAAGGGTAAGATCTTTTGAAATGTTCACTTTTTTCCCCTCATTTTCTTTTCTCAAATAGATCCAAAATGCCCAGGAGATGTTGATTTTCTTGATAATGATTGGGACATTAAGACAATCACCAGCTCATTGAAATTCTACCTCAGGTATGCCTGCTATGGTACAGAACTTTGCTTTTCATAAATTGATGAAATTTGCTTGTGGTGGCAATTGGAGTTGACGTGGTCCCAGTTTCAGGGGATTGGATGGGATCACTAAAGGAAAGAAAAGAATTTCTGTCAAAGAAAAATGTGCATTAGACAACATTTTTTTAAATCTGGGAATTTGAGCTAGGGAAATGATAATGTAATAGAATTGTTATTGAAAAAATAGCCTTCGGTGGGGAGGAGATTATTTTAAAAATCATGCCCTTAAAATTTGGAAGTTTTGCCATTGTGCACAGATAGTGATGTCACAGTGGGCTCACTGGTAATATCAGGAGTCATTACAATTCAAGGTTGTTAACCTGTTTTTGTGGCTAACCATTTTGAAACATTAAATTGCATTTGCACAAACAATGTATGTGTTTTTGTGTGTGTGATATCTCATATCACACACTTTAATCAATATAATGGGAAAAATACAAGAAAACACAATAATAAAAATGTTGGAGCTAAATGAAGTGGCAGTAGTAGAAAAAAAATTTATTCACCAGCAAAATTTGAGGATGTACAATGATGACCATATCATTCATTTTGTTGGCATCAGTTATATTATGTAAAATATTTGTTACATACATATGTTTAGAATTCATTCATTTCTTACCATTCTTTATGTCCCATAGTATACACCATGCTTTATGTGCTATAATGTCTTCTTTTTAATCATTATACTTTTTGGCCATTAAGATAGATACTTAAGCTCTTGGAAATATCATTAATCCAAAACAGATTGGGTCCCACATAGTGCTATTAAATGACCTCCTATAGCATCATTTCAGAACTGTCTATAAACATGAATGCTCTTTCCAGGAGTATTTTTCCTACATCTACCAAAAAAGAAAGATACTATTGTTGGAGGGTTTACTCTGTGCTAGGCAGTGTTCTAGTTGCTTGTATTGATAATATCGTTTTTTTTTCTCATGATGAGCTTATACAGGAGGTGGTATGTGCTCATTTTACAGATGAGGAATCGAAGCTCATCCTTATCCAGCAGTATCCGTGGTCACAGCTCATATTATTTGAACCTAAGTATCTATGACTTATAAGGCTACCTTCCTTGTACTGAGGCACCTTCACCTATTTCTTACCCCAGAGTCTATGGCCTTCTTGGGGTCACTTGGGTAATTTAGTAATGATGAAGAGCAATCTGCTATGCAAACTTTCAGAAGATTTACGATGATGAGAATATTAAAAATAAATGATTCTGTCTCTAGCCTCTTTCAAAGGAGTCAACTTTTTCCACGATATATATAGCTTAAGTCCCTTCTTGTTATATCGTTCCCAGCTCATCCCTTACTAAGATTCAGCCTTACGAGTGGACAGCGCCCCCAGTAGGAGATGTTAGTCCTTAAGACTCTTATCCATGGCCCTTAATATGCACTAGCCAGTCAATACTCTTTAGAGTTCTCAAAGATATTTGTATTTTCAGAGCAGGCCTCCTTCATCTCTGTTATAGGTGTGTGATTCACTCTTATCACCATGATTTACAGAAAAATCTCTAAAAACATTCCCTTCTCCTGAATGTTAAATCTTTCTCATTCAACTGGTTCTTTCTCCTTAGCATATGCATATGCTCTAGTAGGGCACATCTCGACTCTGAGCCATCTCTCATTTATTCAGTTCACCATTGGCTAAATCATTCAGTAAACATTTCCTGAGTGCCTACTCTACAGTCTAGCGTTATGCCAGGCAGTAGGCATCCAGCTGGTAGTAGATACTATCACTGACATTAAAAAGGTCATAGACCAGTGAGAGAGACAGAGAAAAGATAAATAAAAATATAACAAACTGTAATAAGTGCTCTTTTGGCAGGGTCACCAGTTTCTCCCTCAAGGCTAAACACAGTGAACTACTGTCAGTCTTTATCCTCCTTGACCTCCTTGTAGCATCTGAAGATGTTACAATGCCCTTTTTGAAACTTTTTCTTCTAATTCTGCTAGATCACCTGCTTCTGGATTTTCTCCTGCCTCTGAACATTTCCAGCAGTCCCCTTTATGGACTTCCTACTTGCCATTTCCCAGGGCTCTTCTCTTGTTTTACTGCACTGGAGAAATGGGAAATTTAAATATCCACTGGGTCTGAGACATGAGAACAAGTGTGAAATAGGCCACTTGCATATTGCACGGGGAACCTTTATTAGCATAGCAACCCTTTTGTTTCTATGTAAACAGTAATATTCTTTACTTCCATAAATTACCATTTGGGCCCAATGTAGCCAGATCTTTCAGTTTTTTAGTAGTGCAGAAATCTGGATTTTCATGTGAAATATATCAATTTTGCATATTGTGATGACTGATTCCATTCCATTTTTTAATACACTGGTTTGGGGATACAAGGAATACCAGAGGGTCTCTAGTAGCTGTTGGCTGCCAGTTTGCCATCTGTCCTTGAGCAGTAGCATCTGCTTTCATGGTTTTAACCACCATTTTAGGTTTGGGATTTCTGTACCTACTTCTCAAATCAGAAAGGGCACTCCATCATCCTAAGAGACATGTCCCTTTGACTGTCCCAGAGATCCCTGTGACTTACCATCTCCTCTTTCTTCTAAATCCATTTTTATTCTGTCCAGTCACCCAAAACAGATTACTCTCTCCCTTACCAACATACCCAGTCATTGAAGGAGTTCTCTCTTTAATGTCTTTCAAGTAAGTCTCCTTACCTTTTCTTGCTATATGCCTCATGCCACTATCTTTATTGAGGCCCTTATTCTCTCTCACCTGGATTAGTACAATGATAACAGTGGCAAGAAGTACACCACAGTGATTGAGAGCATGGATTCGAGTCTAGTTATTCACTTGCTAGCTCTGTGGTCTTGAATGAATTAACTTCATTTCTCTGAGCCTCATATTTCTCACCTATAAAATGAAGATAATAACAGTATCTGCTTTATCAGGTTGTCAGAGGATCAAATGAGTAAATGTGAAGAATTTGCTCTTATTAGTGGGTTACTTTCTTCCTCTGAGCCACCCGCCACCTACCTTTGTTTAATCATACTTGTACCATTGTATTAGATATTTTGTATATGGTACTCTTCTCAACTAGTCTGTTAGCTCCTCAGAGGTTTGTCACATTTAGCTCAGGATCCCTAATACCTGTCACGATGCCAGATACAAATAGATGGTCAGTCAATATTTTTGACTAAATAAATCTATTCGAGCCTCAATTTCTCCTTCTATAAATGGGAATTCGAATAAATGCTCCACCTCTCACGAAAGCATTTTGGAAACTAAGCAGCTGTCAGACTGCAAGGACTTCATAGAAAGCAGCATTTGGTGGAAGTCCACTTAGGGGTTTGTAGTATTGCTTTGTGCCTGTTTTCATTCTGGGGAATGAACTTGGTCTTGGCTCATACTTTTTCTTTCCTGGGTCTACTGTTGGCTTCCTAGACAATAAGATTCTTCTGACGAAGTGTCAGAAGAGAGAAATAGGAAGTATGTGTTGTCACACTAAGCTATAGGATTCAGAAGCTTCAGCCTTGCCCCCCACGGAACTGAGAACCCGAAGCCCAGTACCCCTCTTTGCAAAGGAACTTACGATCTTCATTACTTTCAGGAATCTTTCTGAACCAGTCATGACTTACAGACTCCACAAGGAGCTGGTCTCTGCTGCCAGTAAGTATTTATGTTGCTACTTAATTGTGTTGTCCTGGCGTCTTTGTAACATTTACAGCCATAAGCCTGGAGAGTTCTCCAAGGAAAGTAATCGAGGAAAAAGAAAAAAAAATAACATCATACACAGATTTTATCCTTGACCAAATGAGAGTATTCTTGCTTATTGTCTGACTCAACTGTCGTATTATTTTTTTTTTCTAAATCAGTGTCAGGTGAGTGGGTTGGAGGAGATTGGCTGATGTGACAGTTGTGACGGATGTGATGGGGGTTAGGACTTGATTGATAGAAGGTATGACTAGCATTAGAACAAGAGCCTTGGTTCACATGACCAGAGAATAGCACAATGGTTCCATGACAGTTGCTGTTTCAGCTTTTTTTCCCCCAGTACTCTGCCTCTTCAAATGCTTTTCAGTTGTGTTGTGAGTCATCACTATGATTCCTTTTGTGTTAGCATTACATTTTCTAGATGATAAAACTACAGGCAGAAGTGGAGAAGTGCGTGGGAAGTAAAGCTTATGGAATCACCCCAATAGTTGATGGCTGAGAAGCATGAAAAGTTTTGGCTGAGGCCATTCTACAAGTATTCCTGCCTACCTCAATGTAACCTTTCTCCCACATTGTGCCCTGTGCGGTGGGTAGGGGAAAGATTCTGGGGACTTGTCCTCATAATGGATCTTTGTTGAGGCGAGATATCTTTGACCTTCACTCTGAGCCTTTTAGTGGTTCTCAGGGGAGCCCAGAAGTGGGAGCAGACCCCCAGTACCACCGGGATGCTGGGTGGCCAAGGATTTACAGCTGGAAACTTACATGTGTACCTCACAACGGATTGCTGTGCCCAGAATTGTGACTGTCTCTGTGATTGTGTCTTCTTTCTTCTCTTCTATTTTCTTCATCTTTCTATGCCTGTTTCCTTGTTTTTATTGTTCTTTTTGCCTTTTGATCTCTCCATCTCTCTCTTTGTCTCAGTGTCTTCTCTGCTTGGTCTCTCTTTGCCATTGTGTCTCTGTGCCTGTTCATCTCTCTGGATCCTTCCCTCTCTCTGATAATCTCTCGGAGTCTCTGTCTGTCTCTGTGTGCACGTGTGTGTGGTGTGTGTGAGACTGCTCAATCCAGTTGCCCAAGAAGCAAAACTTTTTCTTTCTCTGTTCTCTCAGAGTCCGACAGCCTGGATTACCGGCTGGGAGCGATTCACTCCTTGGTGTATAAGCTACCAGAAAAGAACCGAGAGATGCTGGAACTCATTATAAGACACCTGGTCAAGTAAGTAACTTCTGAGGCTTTAGCAAGAATTGCTGTCTGTCTGCTCATTAAGTCTCAGCCCTCAACTGCTCCATCCTGGGCACACCGAGTGCTCTGTGATGGAGGTGATTTTACCTGGACCCTGGTATATATCCTCCCATAGTCATTCTGCAGCTCACTTGAGGCATCATCTCAGTTGAAGGCTGCTACCAGGTGGAGTGGGCTGAATACAATTTTTGTTTTTAGATAAACCAGGTTTTGAATCCCAATTCTACCACTTGTTATTTAGCTGTGTAATCTCAGGCAAAGCTCTTGTAGCCTCTGTGTGGCCATCTGTAAAATGGGAATGGTATTATCTGTGATGCAGAAGTGTTATGTGGGTTTGAATGAACACAGGTGAGCCACATGGCACATGGGAGGTTCTTAAGCAATGGGAGGTATTAAGATCAGGGCAAGCTTCTAGCTCAGCTGTGGCAGGTCAGAGCAGACAGCAGCATTTCAGGGAGTGGGCCTGGTGACAGGCTCCGGGATGGTCGGGCATGAGGGATATGTGTGCCCTGCTGTGGTACATCTTGGTCCGAGGGTTCAGTGTGAGTAAAAATGCATTTACTTGGCTCCTAAAAGGCCAGCTGCAGCCTCATGGGAAGCGGTATGGTGCTGCAGAAAGCACCATGTCTGGGAGTCGGCAAACACGGTTCTAGTTCTCTTCTGCTACCAACTTTCCTGATGACTGTGGCAGGTCACTGTCAGGGCCACTCGCTGTATATTAAAAGGTAAAGAAATGAAACAACAACCTTTGACAAATTGTTATGCATTTTAAGTGTTTGTATTCAACAAAATCAAGTTATCAGTACACTCACAAAAACGCAGCAATGATATATTTTAACCCCATTTGGAGAGGATTTCAAACACCAAAAATTCAGACCCTTAGTGAAGGGGTGGCTGTGGGCTAAATGACCCTCTAGGCCTCTCCCTGTGATCAATCCTGGTCACTGTACCTCGAAACCTCATGTTCCCTGCAGTGTAATAAGACATCACTGTGACCTGATTCAGTCCTAACATTATATGTTGTTTATTTTTTCACTTTTTATAGCAAATGAGTATTATAGACACTAATGTAGATCAATAGACAGAATTAACAAGATGGTGGCTTTTATATATATTGCTGATGATTGTGATTTGGGCTAAGAAAAACATTAAGAGGCATTTTCTTTTCAAAAAGTCTTTAGTGATCATCTCAGTAAAAGTATGAAAGTCAGCACACAAATCATTTGCATGTTAATTTGAAGTTGCCCTGGGGGAAATAGACATTGGGTTCAAGTTCCAGCTGAATCACTAATTTGTCCTGTGACTTTAAAAAAGTCTCTCCTACTCTCTGGGCCTAATCCAGTGAGGGACTGGATTAGCCATTCTTGAAGGGTACTTCCAGCTCTGACTTTAGAAGAGTCTCACTACATGACAGGAACATAAGGCTCAGTTGAGGATTCTCCCATTAATAGTGGGTGAGCAACACCTGACTCTATCCACCCAGACGTGGCCATGTGCCTTACTTCAATAATCTTGGTCTTGGAAATCCTTAGAACAAAAGGAGCAGGAGCAACATACAGGACACAGAAATAGAAAAACACCCTTAAATATGTGGAAGACTCTTCAAGTTTACTCATAATAAGAAAAGTGCAAATTAAACCTAAACCGAGATACATATAATGGCAAATCCTAAGGCTTGACTGCTTTGTCTGATTCTCAACCCCTACACATAAGTGTAGGACCAGCCTGATTTACGTCTCTGCCCCCTTTACCAGTCTTGAGGTGGCTTCTTCTATGTGTCCTTAGTTATAGGACTTCTGTTCAGCTAGTCTTCAGGAGGTTCTCTGTGATGGGGGTTTTGTAGTTGTAATTTTTATGTGTTCTTTGGAGGAGGTGAGCATGTTTACCTACTCCACCAAATCCACCCTTTGGTTGGAACTCTTTTGAAGGGTTAAGAAAAAATACACAAGGAGAGAAAGCAAATGTAGTAATTCTTGAATCTAGGTATAGATAGTATAAGTATTCATAGTACTGTTCTTTCAGAGTTTTTGTATGTTTGAAAACCTCTGTAATCATAAGTTGTAGGGAAAATGCAAATAAAAAACAGGCTTAGGTCCAATATAGAAATTTACACAGAAGAAAATCCATGTACTTTTAAAATTCAAATAATTATTCTGCCTGCCAACTGTGCTTTCACAATTTACATAATTATATCAATTCCTTTGTAATGTGTTCCCACTGCCAGCCCATTTTCTAGGAAAATAACAGTCAGATGCGAACTGACCTCAGCTAATTTGGGGTTTCCTGTTATCCAGTTCTTTTTGGCTGGTACCCATAGCTTTCATTAATTAGAGGTAGGAGAATTCTACAGGTCACCTCCCCTGTCATCTCACTACTAGTGAAATATTAGAATGGAAGCAAGCCTCAGGCCTAATTCTGCCACTCATACATGTATTTATCAGCAAGCAGACATAAGACCAGTTGTGCAACCTGTTCTGTAAACTCGATGAATTTCCAACTTTTTTTTAGATGCTCTGCCTGCATATTTCATGAAAGACTCAACTGAGGCACATAATATAGCAATACAGATGGAGTCAGGCAATAAAATCATGTGATCTGATCCCAAAATGCAGGACCCCTGTGTAATTGTAGGCCTGGACTATCATTCTAAAAGGTGTGGGTTATTAGGTTTATTGGAGTCTACATATTTCTGTAATAACACTTCTGTTATTTCAGAAGCAATATCATACATTGTAGGAATTAGAAAATACAATGCCAATAACAAAAACAGTAAAAGCTATCTATTGTCAACATCCTAAAATCATTATTATTAATGTATCAGTGTATTTTTCTGGATCTTTCTGTGAGTATTTGTGTTTATGTATACATTCACCCACATGCACATGTGCGTTTTTTACCAAAATGAGATTATGGTATTCTACAACCTATCCTTTTCAGTTCAACAATTTCTACATTTCCAGACTAATTAACATTTTCCCAGTTAACCCCTAAATGCCCTTTCTAGGTGGTTCATCCAAACTACTATTCAATATAGGGCCATACAGTCTATCTTCTTCTTATGTCATTTTCATTTTTTTTAAATCTAGCACTGTCCCTTTTGTTTTTTGTGACTTTAGCCTGTTGATGAAACTAGAGCATTTGTTCTTTAGAGTCTTACTAGTTTTGTCTGTTCTCTTCATTGTCATATTTTTAAACTTGTTCACTCATTTATTTCTTGTAAAACAGGGGCTTTATTTAGAGACTATATGGATTCACATTAACTACTTTTTTTTTTCTGGAACACATGATGATGTTGTATATCTTATGCCTCATCACATCTGAGGGTGCATAATATTGCTTGATTCACCTTCTGATTTTAAGATTGACCACTGTTTTATTCTAATCTGTCCCTGCAAGTTTGGGAATGTCTATACAATATTTCTAGTCAATCCATATATCTTGACACATCTAAGCAATGAGAAATCATTATATCATCAATCATGCTAATAAAGGTTGTGGTGCTGATTGGAGATGAAATTTGCGGAACCTTATAGTAGCTCCTCTAGACTCTGGTTAGAGTCTTTAAAATACTAATTAACCACCCCTAGAGTATGCATGAAAATGAACAAACACATGTATCAGATTCCAACCATTCTGAAGGGCATTTTTTCAAATTGTAACCTGTATTCTGGGTGCATCTTAGAATTAATGGTGTCTTAAAATCACTGTTGGCAGGCA
This sequence comes from Cynopterus sphinx, assembly GCA_030015415.1. Lineage (NCBI taxonomy): Eukaryota > Metazoa > Chordata > Mammalia > Chiroptera > Pteropodidae > Cynopterus > Cynopterus sphinx. The sequence goes on from CM057388.1 coordinate 80,264,950, forward strand.
GCAGTTTTGATATATTTATCATAATCTTAGAAGACATAAACTTGGTAATAACTGCTCATACTATAGTCATTCTGGTTAAATTATGTTCATTGTTGAGTTTATTTTCAATTTAAAATGTCTTCAATAATACTACATAATGATTGGACAATGAAATGTTTTTTTTTTCTTTTTTACTGGCACATGAAATAATGGTGTGGTTGCAATTGATGGCATTGATGAAATTCAGGGCCTAGCACTCGACTGTACTGAAGTATTTAAAGTAAATTATAGATAATATCACACCAGTAAAGGCAACCAAAGCTTTAAAAATGCCTTATTATGCAAGATTTCAAATATATACAGAAATAGAAGGAATGGTGTAAGGAAGTCTTTTATACCCATCATCCAGCTTTAACAATTATCAACCTGTGGCCAATCTTGTTTCATCTGTTGCCCACCTATTTCTCCTCTTCCCATATTATTTCAAAGCAAATTCAAAACTTCATATTATTTCACTCATAAATATTTCAGTTTGTATAGTGAAAAATATAAAAATTATGTACATAAACAATATAATTATCACGTCTAAAAATAAATCAGTAGTAATTACTTAATATCAAATATTCTATGTTCAAATTTCCAGGAGTCTCCAACATGTCATAATTTTTTTTTGAATCAGGATCCAAATAACAGCCACTCATAGCAATCACTTGAAGTATTTTTTTAAGCCTCTTTACTCTCTAGCAGAGGTCAGCAAACATTTTCCTTAAAGGATTAGATAGTGCACATATTTTAGGATTTGTGAGTTATATGGACTCTGTCACTGTCACGACTGCTCAGTTCTTCCTTTTCAGTACAAAAGCAGCCATTGTTAATATGTGAACAAATAGACATAGATGTGCTCCCGTAAAACTTTATTTACAAAAACAGATGGTAGGTTAGATTTGGCCTGCAGGTCATAGTTTGGTGACCCCTCATCTGTAGCAGTAGTTCTCGTGTGTGTGTGTGTGTGTGTGTGTGTGTGTGTGTATGGAAAAACCACTTAGAGGGACCATAAACAGCACAGAGACCAAGGCTTGATACAATATCCATAGGGCCTCTATGTTTTTACTGTGTTCCCAAGCTATAGTTTTCCCCCTTATCTCTAGTTTTTCTAGTTAAATCATTTGTTAAAGAAAACGGGTCATTTGTTATTTAAAGTTTCCCATAGTTGGGTCAAAAGATGTGCTCTAATTTCAGTTCTGTTTTGTTGTTGTTGTTGTTGTTGTTTATGTTTGTTTTGTCACACACACAAATACATACACACATATTTGTATATATATACACATGCATACATATGTGTATATATATATGTATATATTTGTATACACACACACACGCACACACACACACACACACACACACATATATATATATTTTGATTTTTGTTTATTCTTGGTGTGTAGAGTTTGAGTAGACTTTGTTTACCCATTTCCCTTTGGATGGATATTGACAAGTGACATTGGTGGATTATAAGGTAGTTCTATTTGTAGGTGTTTTAATTGATGGCCTCTGATCTAAACCTGCTCATCAGAATTTTTTTTTCTGAACTCGAGGTTTTTTACAACTTCCCTCTGATACCCATTCCTTTGTTTTAAATTTCGATGTTTAAGAAGTTGTACTCTGTGCAGTGCTGGATGGGTGCTGGAGGAATCAGAGGGGTCATTTCATAAATTATGTTAAAAAAGAGAAGTTGTACCCATTTTCTCTCATCTTCATAGACTAGAGAATTTAAGATTTCTTTGCCGTCAAATTCTATCATGAACTCCTACCTATCTCACTACTTGCATTCCCTTATTTTGGGTTTCATTCATCTTATTAACCCACAGTTTGTAGTGTGACTTATGCCTCTTAATGTTTTACAAAATGTCTAATAAAAGGAGAAGTGTCAAATGCAAAGAAATATCCAAAGAATAGGTTAACTTCCAAATCTCATAAGAAGACCAAGAAGGAAGAATGTCCTAAATAAGTACAAGGACCTCCCCTCAGAAGAACAGAAGGGGGCATTAGTTTACAGGCGCCCCCATCAGGTGTTCACATTCTTCAAAGGAACTAGACAAGCAGGCAGTGGGCTGCAATGGGAAGATCATAAGACCTGGAGCCCCACAGATATGGGTTTGAGTTCCTGTATTGCCAAACCATATGAAAACTTACCATAATGGAGTGCTTTATCCTCTGTAAATATAGGCTTCAGAGAGAAAATACTCTGCCTTTTGGAGTTGTGAGGATTGAGTGGAAAAGGAGATTCATGTATGCTAGAAGCTGTTAGTACTAGCTGTCTAGCCATTCTGGATCACGTGCTGGCAGCACAGAGTTGCTTTTTCTATCTAACACCTGTAAAACAAAAGGATTGATTGCAGAAGTATTTAAACTATTTAAAAGGACCCATCACTAGCCCCTACTATGCTACTAAGTTAGCTATGTCTCTCTTTGGCCCCTAATTATAGGCCGTCTTGTATTCTTTGCTCATTGTCAGACTTTGGGCTTCTCCTTTTCTTCTGCTTTTTTGTTTTCTCTTATCTCCCTGCCCCCATATCGACTAACAGTCTTGGTTGCAAGTGGTCTTGGAGAAAATCTTGTTCACTATCTTTTTTCTTTTCTGGCAGTGTATGTGAGCACAGCAAAGAGAATCTTATGACCCCCTCCAACATGGGTGTGATATTTGGTCCTACGCTGATGAGAGCTCAGGAGGACACTGTAGCTGCCATGATGAACATCAAATTCCAGAACATTGTGGTAGAAATCCTAATTGAGCACTATGTCAAGGTATGTATTTCCTGTCCTCGCTGTCACTCCTCCGAACCTCACCATCACTCCTCTGAACAGGTAACACTTTCCCTGAGCTACCTTTTAGAATTGTGTCTCCCTCTCTGGCTCAAGTTGTTCATTGAAGGACATTTCATTATGGCATGACACTTAATAGCATTTCTGACCTGTGCAATTCATTTGTTCAGCAAATATGTATTGAGTATTTAACCATTTGCCAGGTACTGTTTTAGACACTGGAGATAACAACCATCGTGGAGTCTATACTCCAAAGGAAGTAGAAAAATAGTATTCAAAATTAGTAAAATATATACAGTATTTTAAATGGTAATGAGAATTTAGAAAAAAAATAAAGCAGAGAAGGGGAATAAGAAGGGTTGGGAAGTGGTTTTGCAATTTTAAATGGAGTAGCCAGGAGGACCTCATTGAGAAGTAACCTCTGAGTGGAGCCCCATTGGAAATAAAAGAGCAAGTCATTCAGATACCTGGGTGGAAGCACTTGAGGCTGAGGAAATGGTACGTGCAAAATCCCTGGAGCAGAAGCGTGCCGTCATGCTTAGGGTATAGCAAGGAGGCCACATTGGCTAGCATGGATTAAGCAAAAGAAAAAAATTAGCAGACGGGTTCAAAGGGGAAATAGAGAAGGAAAGCTGAGTAGATCTTCTAGGGCCTTAGAATCCATCGGGAGTGTTGACTTTACTATTGGATGGAAGGAGGTTTTTGACCAGAGAAATGACATTATTTGCCTTATGTTTGATAGGACTGTTCTGGATACTGTGTGCAGAAAGGCTGTAGGTGATCAAGGGTAGAAGTAAGAAGACTCATTAGGAATCTGTTTCAATAATACAGTCAATAAATGGTTGTACTTTGGATGAGGATGGAAAAGTTGGAGGTGGTGAGAAGTGGTCAGATTCTAAATATATTTTGGAGGCAGAGCCAAAGATTTGCTGGCATATCATATGTGGAATGTAGGAAAAAGAGATGAGTCATGGATAACTTCAAGGTTTTTTTTTATCTGAACTAGTGGAAGGATGAAGTTGTCATTTATTGAGATGGATAAGGCTGGAGATGGAAAGTAAAGAGCAAGAGTGAAATTTGGGACAAATTAAGATAGATATGCCTATGAAGCATCTGATGTCAGAGAAGAAAACATCTAAAAAAATAGATTTGGCCTTCGATAGCATAGAGGTGGTAGTCAAAATCATGTGAGTGAATAGTATTGCCTAGGAGATACTTGTAGCAAAAGAATAAATGTAAGACCAAGGATTGAAATCCAAGGAGTGCCAGTGTTTGAAGGGCCAATAGAAGAGACATACACACTAGACTGAGAAAGAATGGACAGTGACAGGAAGATAGGGGAGCCATGGACTTCTGGAGAAGAGAGAGTTTTAGACGGGAAAGAGTAGATGGTAATGTTAATTCCCAAGATACATCTGGTAGGATATAAGCGCTGAAAAGTATCTACTGCTTGAAATGTTTTTAAATTTTAAAAATAGAAATGATGTGCACATGGTAAAAATTTCAAGCCATAGAGAAAGTATAGAATGAAAAATAATTCTACTATTTATGTATGCTCTACTTTACTTCCAATTCTCATTTTAACAAATTCTTGCTCATCATTCCAATAAAGAAAAAAGTACATATAAACACATATACCTGCATTTGGTAGGTTTTAATATGCACTTATTATTCCTCTACTGACTACAGCAAAAAAAAAAAAAACCCTAGACATTATATGGAAAAGTAACACAAGAAGACTGAAATATGGAGGGAAGAGGGTAAAATGAACATTTTTAGTGGTTTGCTCTAGGAATCACAGGCTGCAGGTATCAACATGTCACCTCTTTGGTGAAATACACAAACCTTACCTACCTTGGTGTCCTTTATGCTCTTGATTTTATATAATTGTCTAAAGTATTTCCTCCAGATAAACTGAGAACCATATCAGATATTGTAATTTTTGCTTCATCTCAATAAAGCTAGAAAAAAATCGCTTTAACCACTAAACATAATTGAGAAAACTCAAGAGGAGGAAAGTTTATCAAATTTACCCAAAGTTTTGCTCTTTCGGGTATTCTTTCTTCCTTCCTGATATTCCAGGATCCCTTCTTTTGTTGTGTCTTTTCTGTTTAGATAGCTTCCTTTAGCTATTCTTTTAGGATAGGTTGCTAGTAACATTCTCTTTGTCTTATCTTGTTTGAATTGCATAATTTTTGCTATTCTTAAAGTTCACTATTTCCTTCCCTTGTCCTTTCCAATCTATTGTTGAGCCCATCAATTGGATTTTTAAATTTCCTTATCATATTTCACAGTTTGGTAATTTTTACTTGGTTCTTCTCTAAAGCTCCTGTTTCTTTGCTGAGTCGTCATATTCCTTTGTGGAAACTTTCTATGATTTTGCTGAGATTTTCTGTTTTTATTTGTTTCAAATATACAGCTAATTGCTCGTTAAAACATATTTATGATGGCTACTTTAAAAATTCTTGTCAGATAATTAACATCTGTGTCATCATGGTGCTGACATCTGTTGATGGTCTTGTCTCATTCATGTCATGATCTTCCTGGGTCTTGGCAAGATAAATAATTTTCAGCTGGCGCCTGTACATTTGGGTTCTATGAGAGTCTTGTTCTTACTTCCATCTTCTGTAATGTCAGGCCTTCTCTGATGCTGTCACTGTAGGGGAGGGAGGAGGAGTAATATAGGAGAGTAATGCTTCATTACTGCCAGGATGGGGTTCAAGTCCAGGTTTTCCAGTTGGCCTCTGTTGATATACCAGTGAGAGGGAGGACTCCTCATTACTACTAGGAGTTTAGGCTTCTTGCTAGGCCTCTGCTGATACCTCTCTGGCTGGAGAGGCAGGGCATTGCATCTCCAAATGGTCTCCTGTCCAGTGAAACCACAACATGGTAGCCAATTACTGCTGAGTGATGACAAAAGTTCTGTATATCTTGCAGGTCTCCTCTGACACTACCCCAGTGATAAATGGGCGTGGAAGTTCATGTACTTCATAGGGCCTCCATGGACACCATACGGAGTGGGGGAGGTTATCTCTACCATGAGGTGTGGGTCAGAGTCCAGTTTCCCACTTGGCCTTTTGGATACTGCCACATGGGTGGGGGAAGGTGGGTCAGGCACCTTGCTACAGATTAGCACAGGTAGAAGTCCAGGCTCCTCACTCTGCCTTTGCTGGCAGGTGTGGGGGTGCTTCTGTGGCTTTATTTTTTGCGTTATTTTGCTGGTGTAGAGAGGTTATCATCTCACATTTTCTCATGATTTTAGGCTAGCCCTTTTCCATGCCCCCTGTCTTGAGAGAGCAGGCTTTTGTGGGGAGTTTTGTCAGCTTCCACATTACCTAATCTGGGAAGTAGGAAGCAAAAACAGATCCCAAGTAACAGAGAGATTCACACAGAAGCTCTATAGATAAATTGGAATCACTAAAAATATTCAGGAAAACATAGCAACCCCAAATGATTATGTACTGAATAACAAAACTTCAAATTACATGAAACAAAACCATACAGAGCTGAGAGGAGAAATCCATAATTATCCTTGGGGACTTTGACATCCCTCCCTCAGCAACCAGAAGAGCAACTAGACAGAAATCAGAAATTATTTAGAAGGCTTCAGGAGCCCCATAACCAACAGGATCTAATTGATATTATAAAACACTCCACCCAACAGCAGGATAATATATATTATTTTCAAGTAGCCATAGAACATATACCAGGATAGATCATATCCTGGGCCATAAAACAAACCTCAAAAAAACTAAGAGAAATTAGAAATTATATTGAGCTGAATTACAATATAAATACAGTATATCAAAATTTATGGAAAGCAGTTAAGGCAGTATCAAGAGGGAAATTCATGGGATTGAATATTTACGTTAGGAAAGAGGAGAGATCTGAAGTCAATGACCTAAAATCCCACTTCAGGAACTTAGAAAAAGAAGAGCAATATATATCCAAAGCATGTAGAAAGAAGGAAATATAAACAGTAAAGATAAGATCAGAAACTCCTAGACTGAAACCGGAGAAAACAATAGAGAAAATAAATAAAAGAGTTTTAAAAAGACCAATAAAATGAACAATCCCCTAATAGGCAAAGACAAAAAGAGAGCAGGTACAAACTGCCACTATCAGGAACAAAATGGAGGCTATCATACTAATTCCGTGGGTTTGAAAAAGATAATAAGGGCATAGTATGAACATTGCTATGTACATAAATAACTTAGATGAAGTGTACCAATCCTTTAAGAAAAATTAACACCAATTTTACATAATCTCTCCCAGGAAGCAAAATAGGAAGAAATACTTTTCAACTCATTGCATGAAGGCAGTATTTCCCCAATACTAAAATCAGGAAAAGACAGTACAGAAAAAGAAAACTATAGAAAAATATCCCTCTTAAATGTAGGTGTAAAATTAAGAAAGTGTTAGCAGACAGAATTCAAGCAAAAAATTTATATATGTATACACACACCCAGAGACACATACAGACACACCCATGACCAAGTGGGATTTATTCCAGGAAGGTAAGGTAGTTCAATTGATTTGAAAATCGAGCAATGCATTGTTTGCCTATTTTGTTCTTTAGATTCCACATATAAATGAAATCACGGTATTTGTCTTTCTCTGTCTGACTTATTTTACTCAGCATAATATCCTCTAGGTCCATCCATGTTGCCTCAAATGACAGGATTTCATTCATTTTTTGTGGCTGAGTAAACAAACTGATAGTCCCTAGTTGGGAGCGGGGTTGTGGAGTTGGGTGAAAAAGGTGAGGGATTAAGAAGTACAATTGACAGAATAGTCACAGGATGTAGGGTCCAGCATAGGGAATATAGTCAATAATACTGTAATAACTGCACATTGAGCAAGGTGGTACTAAACTTATCGGGGTGATCACTTCGTAAGGTATATTAATGTCTAATCACTGTTATACACCTGAAACAATATATATTTTGTCAGCTATAAGTGAAAAATAAAATTTAGGAAAGAAAATCAAAGAATGTAGTCTATCATATTGACAGGTTAAAAGGACAAACATCAGTTTATGCAGAATAAATACTTGAAAAAAATCAACATATTTTCGTAAAAACAAACAAAAACTCAGCAAACTAAGAATAAGGGGTAAAAACCTCAACTAGGTAAAGAACATCTACAAAAAAAGCCCTACAGTTAACATCATACTTACTGGCGAAGTGTTGAATGCTTTCCCTTTAAGGCTGAAAATAGCACAATGATGCTGTCACCACTGCTATTCAACCCGGTAATGAAATTTCTACCCTGTGCAATTGGTAAGAAAAGGAAATAAAACACAGGTTGAAAGGAAGAAACATAACTTTTTTTCATTTGCTGATGACAATATTGTCTTTATAGAAAATCCCAAGGAGGCTATAAAAAAATACTTCTCGAACTAAAAAGGGAGTTTATCAGCATTACAGGATACAAGGTCAACATGCAAAAATCAATTGTATTTTTATATTCAAGCAATGAATGTGTAGAAAATGAAATTAAGAATATACTACTGTTTACAGTCTCTCAAAACAAGTGACATGCTAAGGTATAAGTCTAATAAAACATTTCTAGGATTTATATGCTGAAAATTACAGAAAGCTGATGAAAGAAGTCAGAAAATATAGGCAGATTAAGAGACATTTTGTGGTCATGAAGTGGAGGATGTCATAGTAAAAATGATTCATTCTTTCCAACTTGATATCTAAGTTTAAGGCAATTAATATCAAAATCCCAACAAGATTTTTTAGAGAGACTAGATTATACTAAAACGTACATGGAAACACAAAGGAAGTAGTAGGGCCAACACGATTTTGAAAATGGCAGAATAAACTGGGAGAATCTTTAATATCAAAGTTTACTGCAACTCTTTAGTGATCAAGACAGTGTTTGATTGGCAGATGGATAGATCAGTGGAAGAGAATTGAAAATTTATGAGTCCCTCACAAAATGCGGCCATATTGTTTTGACAAGGGCAAAAAGGCATCTCCAGGGAGGAAGGACAGGCTTTTCAATGAATGGTGCTGGGGCAATTGCATACCTACAAGCAGCAAAAGTGAACTTTGACCTAAACCTCACATCTTATACAAAAAATAACTCAAATTGGTCCTACATTTACATGTAAAACTATAAAACTTTTAGAAGATAACATAGGAGACACCATTATCTGTTACTCCACAATCCAATAGGAGTTTATGTCTATTAATCAATGATCAGTGGTCATTAAACCTTTGTATAAACAACTGTAACATGTTGAATTATTCAATTTCTGACCTTCGTGTAATACCAGATACATACTCTCACCATGTTTTCCAAACACAGACGTGGTACCCAAGGATCTTCTCTGACTTATGAATTTATTCACATGACACATCTTATATGGAGATAAGAAGTGAAACCCCCATTTGTTATACATCTATCAAATGACCATTATTGAAAGATAACAAAATAGTATGTTCTAGAAATGCTGCACCTTATATAGGATAGGTGTAACCTCATAAAATGGTTGTGGGGATTAAAAGATGGAATATATGTGAGTGCTGATTATGCTTTGTGGGTATCAGGGATTATATGTTCCTGCCAAGTCGTTCGGTTAATGGGATACAATTTCTCAGTTAACAGTATAATTTCTGTAATGTGTGTTTTTTTCCCATTTACACTCATCCCTTAAATAGGAAAAGGCTTAAACACATTGGTTTAAGTTGCTCTGTCATCCCCTTTCTTCAGCCTCTCTTTTACGAATAACCAGGGTCTGTAAATAAAATTTAAATGCATTTAGAAGAATGAACACTTAAAGAAGTCCATTTCTGAGTCTTTTTAAAGGAATGTTTAAAAACAATCTGAATCATCTTTCCTAAATTTTTTTATTTTCTAAGCTGGTAGGTAGGTAAGTGATGGGGAAGAAGATCTAGTGCTACATAGGTCCTTAGAACAGTGTCATTCTTAAGTTGTCCCTCTTCCCATCGCACGGGGGGTATGTACCTGATGCTGCTACCTTGAGATACTGAGATAATTTGGACGAACAGAGGAAAGTTGACTTATGTTTTCTGAACTTTTTTATGGGGCAGGAACTGTCAGGAATTACAGGAGAAAAGAGAGGTCAGCTGCGAAGGCAGTTCTTAGTAATTTAGTATTGAGGACAGCAAGTTATTTCACTTATGGGGACAAAAGTACAGGGTGGATGCGTTTGACCATTAGAACTGGAAAGTGAGCTGAAAGGACCTCTGGTCCAAGCTCTTCACTTTCCCTGAAGTCCCTTTTCACATCACGCAGTGGTGGTAACGAATTAGCATTTTTCCCACTCTGTTCCTCCTTGTTTACTCTTCAGAACTCTAGCCCACCCACTCCCCTTCCCCCACAGTCCTTCCCAACTAGCTTATAAGAGAACTCACGTACCAGCCCCAAAGGTCTCACCAGTTGTGTCACTTGTGCTTTGCAGACTCATCTCAGTTCACAGTTTAGCATTGACCATTTTTCTCCTTTTCTACTGAAGAGATTTATGGGGACCAGCAGGTCAGCCTCTGTAGATGTAGATTGTGTACAAGGAACATGGAATCAAGCTATATACCCAGTGATTGCAATGTACTGTTATCTCATTTAGTCCTTATTCTAACTCTGTGAATGTGGGCTGCTATTATTTATCATCATCATCATCATCATCATCATCATCATCATCATCATCATCATCATTTGGAAACGGAGGCACTGAGTGTGATAAATGGCAAAGCCAAGACTTAAATCTCAGACTGCCTGGTTAAGCCCACACCTCAGAGAGTGGCGACCGGTTTTATATGAGATGTTAAAAGACAGCAGCGTATTGTCTGTACATCACTGATGTTGCCTTGCCTCTTCCCATGTCCCTTGAGTCCCCTGCTCCTTGCCAGTCTTTCTCTATTACTGGGTGAAAAACTGATTTTTAATCCTATGGGATCTTGCTTTACTGTCTTAAGTATAGTTTTCTGGGAGAATAATGAATTATTTTCTAGATAATTAGAAAATCTATTATCAATGTATGGGAAAACGGATATTATTATCCCTGAAAATATATGGTACAGTCTTTGTTGCAGATGTAGATGGTTGAGGGCAGCGCCTGTATATCGGCCAGAGAAAGCTGAGCTGTCAGCATGGAGTTTATGTAGCTCAGATGCTACCTATGTTCCCACATGGCTAAATGGGACCTAGTCCGGGAAAAGCCCAACATCGTAGCTCTGTAGTGGATTTGGGTAGGCGAACAAGAGCCCTTTAAAGAGAACAATTCTGACTTCTATACTTTTCAGATGGCTAGTCTAGCAATGCAGAAGAAACCGTCCCTTCTAGTCCTGATCTGTTTTTCTTTTCTTTCTAAAAAGTGGCTTATGTGAATTCTCCGTCTGCCACCAGAGAGCAGCAAAAGAATAAATAAATGTTGCCTTCTACTTCTGGTTTTTGGAATTATAGGTATGTACATAGGTAGGTGGATAAGTAGATAGATAATTTAGAAATATTAGAACATGTAAATATAGATTTATACTTTACAGATTTGAATTTATATATTTTAAAATATGTCTGTATGTATCTCCATGTATACATATATGTATATACACACGTGCACATGTATACGGAGGGCCGGAGGGAGCGGGGGGGTAGAGAGAGAGAAACAGACAGAGAGAATCTCATTAAGCCAGATCTCTACTTCATTACCTTTAATTTCTGAAATGATAAATTTAAGTCAAAAGTTATTAGAATAACATATTTATTAGCCTGTACATGTGATGACATTTTCTGATTCAAATATGCAGTTAGCCAGGGACTTGGAAGACACTTTCAAGTAAATTTTCAGGAAGAAATATCTTTTAAGTAGTCAATGTTAAGAGCAGAGTGTAAGCTGACAAAAAAATATCTTTGAGCAGAGAATTATTAAGATTGAGAAATTTCAGATGTGTTTATTAGTCATAGTGAATCTTTGTAAACAAAGCTTCGAGTTTTGAATTCTGTTTAAATCAAGAAGATCTTCACAAACAAATTTTCCGAAAGCCTACTTCTCTTAGCTTTGAAGTGAGGTCAGGACCTGTTGAAAAAAATAAGTGTGTGCAAGGCTGATGAGATGGTGTGATAAGCATAGGATGCAGCTGTGAGCTAGGGCTTCCCCTTAGAGTGCAAAGAGCTGAAACACTCTCTATGAATCATGCTTTTGATTCTCACCACTGTAAGGTTTATCCTCAAGCAAAATGTGCAACTAACCATCTGCTTCCTTTTCTGGTACTGGAATAATAATTGTAACAGTAAAAGCGACAGTTGGCATTTATTGAGAGCTTGCTGTGTGCCATGCACCATGCTAAACATTTGGCATTCAGCATCTCATTGAATCTTCACAGGTTCTGTGAGGGAATCCATAATTTTACTTTAAGGTGAACTGAGGCCTAGAGGGATGAAATTTGTTATAGACTATTGAAATTAAATGTTTTAATTTTTTTGGAGGCTTCTAGTGTGTGTGTGTGTGTGTGTGTGTGTGTGTGTGTGGTGTGTGTGTGTGTGTGTGTGTGTGTGTGTGAGAAAGAGAGAGAGAGAGAGAGAGAGAGAGAGAGAGAGAGAGAGAGAGAGAGAGAGATGTATCAAATCAGATTTCTGAGAATTTAAAAAGATCTCCAAGATCATATAGTCCATTTCTCCCGCTGACCAGTGATTGCCTCATATTGTATACTTTTTTCTTTCCTATTCCCCTTTAAAGGTCTGAGCCTCAAGTTTGAACATCAGTGTCTGGGTAGCACAGAGACTAGAGCCAGTGTGCTAAAGGGCCAGGTAGGAGTACTTTGGCAGCCAGACTTGAAGCAAAACGAGTTATTTCTGTCTGGTGGCACTGCCTGTGAGAAATTCCCAACCCAGAAATCAATGGAAATGCATTGAGATTGGGAGGACTTTTTCTTTGCCAGAGATTTTGGGAATGATGGCTGAGTCACCGCCACTCTCTCAGATTTGGACTTCTTAAAATAACTTCAGATTTTGACTTTTTAAAATAACCAAACCACCTCTGTAGGTTTTCCAAATATCTCTAGAGGTGAGAATATTATGGAAACAATGGGAAAATAGCTTTGGAACCAGATAGCAGTGCTGAGGTTAAATCCCAGTTCCATCTTTTTTGAGCTAGGTTGTCTTCAACAAGCAGGTCTACTTCCAGGAGCCTTTCCCCTTCATTTAAAAAATAGAGCTAATAATTAGACCTACATCATTCAATTATTGGAAAGATTCATTGAGATATATATGTCAAGCACCACCAAATTTTAATGCCTCGCCATGCCTCTGCTACCACTCAGTTACTGCAGCGACAGATTGACTTGTCACAGTGATGATGTTCCTTCACCATCCTTTTACCTTGGTGTCTATTGTGCCTTTATAGTCAAGGGGGCTTTTCTTAGAAGTCCTTAGATATTGTTAATTCGTGGTTCTTAAATGATACAAACTCTTCACTTCTCCAGCCTAAAAGCATCCCTCTAAAAGGAAAACTCCACTTGAATTCTGCCATACCCTTCTTACTAGACAACACATAGTCAATGCCAAGTGGATAGAGTTGTCCTTGGCAGAATTTGACTTCTTTCTTTACCTCAGCATTCTCTTCCCAAGGCAACCTGCCCAGGGGAATGGATTAGCAGAGCATGGGTGATGGATGTATTCGATGTAATCAGTGGGGGTGGAAAACTGTGTCATATAGGAGGGGTTGCATTTTAAGGAGATGGGACGCCAGATTTGGCATAAGAATTCTTAGGTTCTAGTCTGAGTTCTACCACCTATTGGCTTTGGAGCCTTGTGTAAATCACTTCCTCTCTTTGGACATCAGTATTACCATAATGTATAGGTAGTCAAGCTAGGATTCTAGGATGCTATATCTAGAAGGGCCTTAAAGACTCTTATGGAGACCAAAGAGAGACCTGGTGACAGCCCTCTTTAAAAAAAAAAAGTTGGCTGTTGGTAACAACAGACATGACATTTTCAAAGTTTTCTGCATACTCTAAGAAAACTTGATGACACACTTGATGTTTGAAACGGTCTCTGCCAAATGCTAAGAGCTCATTATTTTTCACCCTATCACCACTTCTGTTGCTAACAGAGTTCAGAGTATAGGTTTTGACAATACAACCAGACCCCAGAAAGTGCAACAGAGCCTCAGCCAGAGTGTAAATGGAAACTCAGGAAATCTGGTATTCATCAGGGCCAAGTCCTGTAACTTTGATTTATAGAAAGGCTTTTTCATAGTATGATACTTGCAGCATCTGGGGAGAATGTGGATAGTCGCTCAGTTCTGCCGAAATTTCCAAGTGTTTGAATGAGTCTGGATGATATGGCTTTTGATAATTGAAAAACAACCATCTTATGTTAAATTCTTCCTCTTTTAACACCTGAGGATGTGGCCGTGAGGAAGCCATAAGGGAGTTAATGCATGACTAAACTCAGGTGAGCAGTTCACAACCCCCTTCCCAGTGAAGGCGATACTTGTTCTGGTGATGCCTCGCAGCCCAACAGGTGTTATTGTCCAAATTTAGTCTTCGGGCACCTTTAGTAAAAGGATTCCCAGGAGTTGGAGCCCTGACTACAGCCAGGGCCTAGCCAGGCCATGGCCATGGCCAGGGTCCAGCAGGCTGAGGTCATTTTCCTTGGGTTTCACATTCTCTAAGACCAAGACTTTAGAATTCAGCTTGGTCAACATTCACTCAGTGCCACCACATGCCCAGGAAACTAGCAGCACTGGATCACCTGTCTTCACTCTGTATACACTGGGATTTTTCTCAAAGTCACTATCAAAGACCACGAAACCCTTTGTTTTAACCAGTCAGCAGAAAGCCAACTCAGTGTCTTCTTTCTGCAGTTTTGAAGGGTGGGAAAATAAGTTTTACCTGATACTGTTTTCACCCAAGGAATGTTTTTAACTTAAAATGTTTCTTTCTCTGTTAAAGTAGAAAGAATGTTAACCTTGAAGTCAGATATATCTGAGTTCATATCAGAACCCCGCTACTTATTATCACATGACCTTGGCCAATGCTCACTTTTTATTCCTAGCCAACCCTTTGGCCTTGAGTCCCTCCCTAGTCTTATTCCTAGTGAACTGACCTAATTTTTCTCTGAGTTAAGAATCCTTGTTTGGTTTTTCAGCTGTAGGAAATTCACTCCTATGTCCAGAGGAGGGAAAATGAGGGCTTATACCTGATTGAGTTTTAATGATAATTTCTTCAATTTTTTTCTTTTCTGTTTCTTCTAATTATTTTCTTCTCTTTTAATCGTATGGAAAAGGTAGAAAGAAGGAGTTATTTTGTGGTGAAATTTAGGAAATGTGCTGATTGGTCAACCACGTCCTTCATTCCCAACTTCTCTTTGGGAGTTCAGAGAAAGAAATTTGTGATCAATACATGAGTTTATATATATAAACTTAGAACTGTGACTGACACATAATAAACATTGTATAGGAAGAAATCCGCTATTCAAAACATCTTTGACCCATGGCTTGAACTTGGAAAAAGTTTGTTTTACTGATGCCATGTTTTCATCCATCTTCAAAGACAGCAGGTGGTGTTGCCATTTATGCCTTCCCCTGTCAGTGGAATCACTTCCCTTTGATGGTGATTGCATGAGATGCAGAGAAGCTAGTTTTTGTATCCAATGCCGCTTGGCATTTGGCCCCATCCTGCCTATGAGAAAGCCCTACACACATGAGTTTCCCATTTTTCTGTGATCTTTTTTCTATCTTCAAAGGGTATATTATTATTAATTTCTCAGAACATGTTTAGAATAAGACTTCACAACTATTCAGGAAGTCAACAGGGAATTATGTAGACCAGGCTGGATCTCTTTTCTTGGGTCTCTCTTAATTCCCTTTTCATCTCTGAAAATTTTCTACCTATTAAAATTGAACTGTCAAAAATAAGTCCAGACATCCTGGACCCATCATCTCTCTTTCTTCTTATATTAAGAGAAACTATGGAGATTTTCCTTCCCAAGCCCACTAATTATATCTGTAGTCTGTAATCCTGTTTTCAAAGAACTAATCATACCTATCAATTTCATAAATTTTATTACATACTAGATAAAGTTCTAGTTTCTGGGGATATATCTGTAAATGAAACAGAGGCCCTTATTTCATGGATCCTATATTCTACTGGGGACAGATAGATGATAAACAATTTGAGACATTTGTCAAGGGGTGATAACTGCTCTGAAGAAAAATAAGACAAGATATGGGCCTATTATCTATGACGTTAGTGATGTTTAGGCAACACACTGAATACAGTAAGGGTAAAATCTATGGGAGATATCTTAGGGGAGAGCCGGTCCAGGAACAGTGAACAGTGAGTGCAGAGTCCCTGAGGCAGAAATGTGCTTGGCATGTTGAACAGGAAAGAGGCCAAAGTGGCAAGGGCTGAATGAACAAGGAGGACCATTTACTTTAGTATTCTCAAAGGGAAGGCAGTAACACATAGGTTAAAGCTCATAATTTAAAAGAGATGTGAAGTGAGGCCTTTGGAGGGCCCACATAGTAGAGAGAGAGGTAAGTGGATTCTTTCTACCACAGTTATTGCCAATATTTCCACATTAAATCTTGGCACCAAGCTTTACATCTGTAGGCCAGCTTTAGGGAGGATGTTGCAATCCATGTTGATGGTAGGGTTATCCAGGCCATGTTTTACATTTAGAGAGAGTATACAATAGGAATCATCTCTTCTGCTTTTCTGGACTTTTCTCATTTAGAGAGAGTGTGATTTATAAGCCTACTGAGCATCTTCTCTGAGCCCTACCTACTGCAGCATTAGCAGATCTTGTCTCAAAAGATTCCCAACCAATGTCCCAGTCTACTTAGAGGAGGCGAAGCCTCTAGACAGCACCCTTTACGAGTGGAATTGGCAGCTAGCTCTCATTACAAACCCTAGAATTTGGTGAGCTCCCATCTATCTTGGGTCCTGGGTAGCTCCTTGAGAAAGAACTGGCTCTAAGAAAAGAGTTTTGTCAATGACAAGTGAATAATTTGTGTAACTAGAAGAGAGAAATAAATTTAATCTGGAAGAGACCTTGAAGAGCCAGCAGGTATCAAGTCTACAATCCCTGATTTGCATAATACATAACCACCTCACCTCATTGCTCCAATCTCAATCTTGATCTCTCCCTCCCCCACTTCCTCTGCCTTCTTCTTCCATCTCTCTCCCTCCCACTCTCTCTAAGGAAATATTGGTCTAAGTCCTTGTTAAGGTTGCTAATAGTTAGAATAATTATCATTTATTAAGCACTTAATGTGTTCAAGACTTGGCTCTTTATATTTATTTTCTTATCCATTCATCACAACCCCATGAGTTAAATGGTATCATTATCCTCATTTTGCAACTGAGGTTTGCAAAATATAGATTGAACCTCAAGTTTGAGGCTCATATAGTTTACTAAGTACCTTGCTCAAGACTGTTTAGCTAGTGAGTGGCAAAGCGTCAACACAGCCAATTCTGACTCAAAGCTGACTTCTTAATCTTTATGTCACACTCTCTTCTCCCAATTCTAGTTGGAGGAGGAAGAAGCCAGAAAGCCTTTATTATTTAACAGGCCTTGAAGGGCATGGCAGCCAGAATTCATCTCTGAATTCTAAAAATTGTCACTGAGCTGTTACTGTTTGCCTGGTGCCCCCGTAGGACCCTACCTTCTAGAGATCAATGGGACAAAAAAATCGCTGTCAGGAAGTGCATGATACTGGCAGGGAATTTGAACCAATTAATACTCAGAATATGGTTTGGTAACTGCTCTGATGAAGATGTACATTGGGTGCTATGGGAGAACATGTAAGGGGAGTATATCTCTGTCTTGAGAGTCAGTGAAGGTGTCATGCAGTGGGTAATGCACAAGTCGAGTCCTGAAAGTTAGAGAAGTGGGTCAATTAAGGCATGGGCTAAACCCCTATGACAAAGAGTACTTATTGTGTTCAGTGCCTTAAATAATATAGAGAGAAGTTCATTTCTCTCTTATGTATAAATCCAGAAGTGAACAGTCCAAAATTCGTTGGGTAGCTCTGTCATCCTCACCACATGGCCTCGATCTCAGTATTCTAGATACTTATTCCCTTGGTTCCCCATTTATAATCCAAGAGAAGAAGAAGAAAAAAAAACAGAATGAAAAGCAGACAATTTCCTTATAAAAACACATTTCTAAAGTTGGCAGACATAATTTCCACTTGTATTCTATTGTCTAAAACTTAAGTATGTGGCCTTACCTAGCTGTAAGGGAGACTAGGGAATGTATGCATGATATAAAGCTAAAACTCAGTGACTTCTATTGGTAAAAGGAAGGATGGATGATGGACACTGGAAAGCAATTAGCAGCCTCTTCCCTAAGAGGGAAAGGTGTTGTGAGCACAGAGAACTCTATAAATACATGGGGATGAGAAAAATACAGCATGTAAAATAACTATAAAAATTCAGTATGGCTGTAGTATACGTTGGATATAGGAATAGTAGACAATGAGACTAGAGATTGCAGGCAGTGGCCACATTATGGGGCGCCTTATATGCTAACTAAGGAATTTGGACTTTGTCCCAAAGATAGTGAGATATCACTGAAATATTTTAAGCAGAGGAGCAATACAATTATGTTTTGAGTTTAAATAGGTCACTCTATCCATACTTTGGTAGACAGAGCAAAGGAAGGAGTGACAAGAGGCACAGAGAAAAGTTAAGAGACTATCATAATAATATTAGACATTCTGAACAAAGATGAGATTCTGAACAAAGGTAGTGGCAATGAGCAGAGAGAAGAGATTAGAGAGATAGTAAGTAATTATAATTGATAGAACTTGGTAACTAATGGATGTGGGATTTGAGAGAAAGGGAGATGCTAGGATAATAGTGTCCAGATTTCTGGCTTGGACATTAACATTGTTTTAATTAGTAAACAGTTATAAGGAAAGAATTAAGTGAGTTTAATTTTAGAAATGTAGAGTTCGAGATAACTCTGGGATATCCAGATGGCACTACTGAGCAGTGAGTGAGATATATTGGCATAGAAATTATTAGAGAAAGCTGATAACGCAAGCCATGAGAGTGGATAAAACTGTTTGGAGAGAGAATAAGTCTAAATGAGTGTGGTCAGTAGAGGACTGGGAACATAATCCCGGGTAAGAGCAACATTTAGGATGAGCCAGTGAAAGACTCTGGGCAGTCTTTAGAGAGGTAGAAATATGGTCATTCAGAAAAGTAAAAGGTAAAGGCTTTTTTAGAGCAAAAATATCATCTGTGTCAAGTGCTAGGGCCAAGTCAAAATAAGGATTGAAAAGTACCCATTGGATTTGACAATGAGGAAGCTCAGTGGTGATCATTGGAACAGTTACAGAAGGGTTGTATAGGTGGAGACCAGGTTGATGAGCAAATGGAATATGAAGAAATGGAGGCCAGGGGATTGGGGAGTGTACTCACCAAGATGGCCGTAAAGGAATTTCTAGCACTGGTATCCTCCCCAAAACATCAATTTGAATTACTCTGTCTATGCAAAAATATCTTCACAAGAGCTAAGGAATCCAGGTGAAGGATTACCACACCTGGGTGAAGAATAGGATTAAGATACTTGGAGGAGGAAAGATAGAATCACATTTCCCCTCCCCCAAGCCCTGACAGCCCAGAGAGAAAGATTTTACCAAATGTGGGAGTTCACCGACACCAGACTTCCCTTGTAAGAAATACTGAAAGACGTTCTTCAACCGAAAATCAAAGGACACTAATAAGTAATAAGAAAGCATATGGAAATATAAAAGCTGTTAAAAGTAAGCATATTGTCAATTTTAGAGTACTCTAATACAATAATGGGGGTGTGTTAATCATGTAAATTTAATATGAAGGTAAAAGGGCAAAAGTATTAAAGATAACTTTAGCTACAATAATGTTAGTGGGTACATGATATAAAAAGAGGTAAATTATGACTTCAAAAACAAAATATTGGGGAGGTGCAAAATGGTAGATGTTTTGTATGTGATCGAAGATAAGTTGTTATCAGCTTGAAATATACTGTTGTCTCTATATTTTTGTTTATGTAAGCTTCATGATAACCACAAAGCAAAAATCTACACAGAAGATAAAGAGACAGGGAATCAAAACATACCATTGCATAAAATGATCAATTCACAAGAAAAAAGACAGGAAGAGTAGAAGAAGGGAACAAGGGAATTACAAAACAGCCAGAAAACAATTATTAAGGTGGAATTGGTAAATTCTTACCTATCGGTAATTACTTTAAATGATTAAATTCTGCAATCAAAAGGCGTAGAGTGGCTGACTGGATTAAAAGCAAGACCCAAACATACTAGATTTATCAGTATGATCATTTAAGTTATATAAATGTCTAATCACTATATTGCACACTTGAAACCTATATATTATTGTAGGTAAGCTTTAATAGAAAAATTAATAAAAATCAAATAAGATTCAACAAACTGCTGCCAAAAAGAGACTCACCGCAACTTTAAGGACACAGATAGTTTTAAGTGGAGGTATAGGAAGTTATTCCACGCAGATGGAACAAGAAAAGAGAAGAGATAGCTGGACTTAACATCAAAGTAAACTTTAAGCCGAAGATTGTAACAAGAGACAAAGAAGTACCATTATGTAAAGTGGTCTAATCATCAAGAGGAATAGCAATTGTCATTACATATGCACACAACATTAGCACACCTAAATATATTAAGCAAATATTAATATATCTGTAAGGAGAAATATAGAACAGTAGAATAATAGTAGGGGACTTCAATCCCACTTTCAATGATGCATAGATCATCTAGACAGAAAATCAGTAAACGTTGGACTTGAACTATACCTACACCAAAGGAAACTAACAGACATGTAGAAAGTACTGCACCCAATGGCAGCAAAGTACATATTTCTCTCGAGTACACATGGAACAGTCTCAAGGATAGATGATATGTTCACAAAAAAGCCTTAGCATGTGTAAGAAGATCAAAATTATACCAAGTATCTTTTATGACCACAAAGGTATGAAACTAGAATTCGATAACAGGTGGAAAAGTAGAAAATTCACAATAGGTGGTAATTAAGTAATACACTCCTAGACAACTAATGTGTCAAGGAAGGAATTAAAAGGGAAATAAAAAAAATATTTAGAAACAATGATGGAAAAACAATGTATCAAAATTTATGGGATGTAGCAAAAGCAGTTCTAAGAAGGAATTTTATAGAGATAAACACCTACATTAAGGAAAAAGAAAGGTCACAATTTGATTTACATCTCAAGAAACTAGATAAAGGAGAATAAACTTGGCTAAAAGTTTGCAGAAGGAAAGAAATAACAAAGATCACAGCAGAAATAAATGAAATAGAGACCAGAAAATGAAGAAAAGATTAATGAAACTAAGAGCTGTTTTTTTAAAATATTAAAAAACTGACAAACCTTTAGCTATATTAAGAAAAGGCTCAAATATATGAAATCAAAAATGAAAGAGGAGATACCAGAGAAATACAAAGGATAATAAGGGACTACTATGAATAATTGTATGTCAACAAATTGGATAATCAAGCAAAAAAGAATATATTCCTAGAAACAAACAACCTACCAATAGTGGATCATGATGAGATAAGAAATCTAAACAAACTAATAGCAACAAATGAGGAGATTAAATTAATAATTTCCCAACAATGAAAACCCCAGGACCAGATGGTTACACCAGTGAATTCTACCAAACAAAAGAATAATTAATGCCACTCCTTTTGAAACTTCAAAAAAATTGAAAAGGAAGGAATGTTCCTAAACTCATTTTATGAGGCCAACATCACCCTTCTACCAAAGCCAGATAAGGACTTACATAAACAAAGCAAAGCAAGCAAACAAAAACTACAGGCTAGTATCCTTGATGAGTATAGATGCAAAATTTCTCAACAAAATACTAGCAAACTAAATTCAACAGCACATTAAAAAGGATCATACACCATGATCAAGTGGGATTTACTCAAGTGGTTCAACATGTGTGAAGCAATAAATGTCAGATCCCACATTAATAGAATTAAAAATAAAAACCATATGAACATCTCATTAGATGCAGAAAATGTGTTTTCTAAATTCAATATCCTTCCATGATAAAAACATTTTTAATTGTTTATGAAGGAATTTACAAGCCCACAGCCAATATCATTCTCAATGGTCAGAGGTGGATAGCTTTCTCACTAAGGTGAGGAGCAATATAAGAGTGCTCAATCCCACCACCTTATTCAATATAGTATTGAATTCCTAGCCAGAGCAGTTAGGCAAAAAAAAAGAAATAAAATATATCAAAATTAGAAAGGGCTATGTATAAATTATTTCTGATAGTGTTTTTATTGGACTCCAGACATTATGAATGTTACCTTCTTGGATCTTGGCCATTTTTGTATTCCTACAAATAATATTCTTGAGGTTTTTTTTTTTTTCTGAGATGCAGTTACATTACTAGAAAACAATGTGACATTTTCAAGTATTTCTTTTAGTCTTCGTTAGGCAGGAAAAAAGAATCATGTTTAAGGCTATTTTTCTTTACTGATGAGGTAAAACTTGTCTGTATATTCTATCCAGAGTCCTATGAATTACTTTATTTTCCACTGTGGCTACTGAGAACAGGAACTCTGTATAGCTATCTTCTCCCTGTTACCCTGCCCTGAAAACTCTCACTTCTTTGCCCTCCCCATACCTGCAACTCAATATCCTCAACTTAGGGACACCGCTGGGCTCCCCCAGAGTTCCTCTCCCTACATTATTCCTTGTAGAATCTCTCAAGGCAGTAAGCTGGGGAGATCATGGCGACTCATCTCATTTGTTTTTCCTGTCTCTTGTGGATCACTGTCCTTTATTGCCATATTTCAAACGCCTTGGAAACCATTGCTATATATGTTTTTTTTTAGCTTTTTATTTTTTCAAGCTGAAAATTTTAATCTACTTCCTTTTTCTCTAACTTAGCTGGATATCGAAGTAATTATTATGGTATTTTCAGAGTACAGTTGGGCCTTTTACATAAAAAATTTAAATGTATTTGTCTTTGGACAAATTCCAGTCACTCTTCTAGTTCCTTGAGGTAGCAGTGAACATGGTATCCTCCCACATAGCTTATAATCGAATGGGGAGACAGACAACAACAAAAATAACTAACTATAATACACTATGTTATAAAGTGATAAAGAATGCTAAGAAGGACCAAACTTAGACAAGAAAGGGGGAAAAGAAGCATTGGGTAGGGGGAAGTATCTCAAAGTTTTGAATACATTCACCTGAAAGGAGTATGTCTGATCATAATCCTACTGCAATTGAGAGAACAAGCTGTATGGATGTTTGGAGGTAGATGAAATGCTCAGTGCAAAGGCCCTAGTGTGTCTGGTGAATGACAAGGAATGTTTTTAGCAACTACTACAGTGTCTAAGCAAACACACATAAAATGGTAGCTATTTGTAATACTGTTACTATTGGTGGTTGGAGCAGAAATAGGACCTAAAACTGTATGGATTCCAAGCTCATCTGTTTCCTACTATGTCATATTATCTCCCTTGTGCCCCTAGACATTGAGACATGGGCTGCCTTGTGATTGTTCTCTGTCATTGTCCCGCTTTTCACAAACTTACCTCGTGTCCACAGTCATACAAGTCCTGCAACTCTGCAGCCTGTGTTGACTCTTGTCTCATAGAGTGTAGGGCTCTGACATTTCTCTTTGCACTAATCATTGGGGTTGAATTCATTAGTGCACAAGATGAGGGTTCCCTTCCTGCCTCACCACATATATGTCTCCCTGCAAAGTGTGTGAACTCTGGCCAGGAGGTCACTCTCTCCAGGGACAGGAAGAACCTCAATGACATGTGAGACACTATGTAAAAAGTATAATCACAGCTAATCTCTCATTAATCCAGAACATTTTACACCTTCCAAGGCACTTTGTTTAAGCCCCCCCCCCTTTTTGAATAATACACACATGGGATGAAGTTTTAAAACATCAAAATGATACAGGAATGAAAAATAAATTTATCTCCATTCTTTCCTCAGCCACTCCTATCTTGAAGCCAACAATGTCACCAGCTTCTTTGGTGTCCTTTCAGAAATCTTTAGTGTATCTCGGTATTTTCAGCCACCTTCCACACCCCACCACTACCCATACAGTATACCTTGAGAACTCTTTTCACCTGAGTCTCCACACCCTACGAGGTAGCTGGTATCCTCCCCACATCACAGATTAGGAAACTGAGGCTCAGAGATGGGACGTGACTTACCGAAGTTTTCCCAGGCAAACAGTGTTATGACCGATGTTGCCATTTTTGTTTGTATTCTGTCCTCCACTCTGAGAAGTGCCAGGCCCTGTGCCTTGAATATTTTAAGACATTTCTAAACACTCGCCGGTAGCTAGAGTGACTAAAAAGCTCCCCCACCCCCATTCTTTAAGTCATCTTCCCATCCCTATTGGCAGACTACATGTGATGCCGGCTAGTCTCAAGTCCCAGTTAGCATTAGGGAGACAGGAACTTGACCTTCCTAACTGATTCCTGGCGATATTCCCTCTTCACAGATCTATTCAGGTCCTCCTGAAGAAAGTGCCGCACCCCCGGTGCCTCCACCTCGAGTGACAGTCAGGAGACACAAACCAATCACAATTTCCAAGCGCTTGCTGCGAGAAAGGACAGTCTTCTGTGCTTCTTCTGCAGGGGAAGGTAAAGATCACTACCAAGGCTCACCCTCAAAAGAGGGCAGAAGGTGGGCTTCCCCTTGCTCCTGGGTCTGGCAGAGCAAGCTTTTGACAACTCATGTCCAGAGAGCTAGTTTGGCTTTTGGCAGGGCACAGGATGTGTCCACAGCATGTGACCTAGTGACATTACACTCCTGTGTTTATGTCTGTATTATGATCTGCAACCCTTCGGTAATTTTTTCCTGTTTGTCTGCTCTAGTCCAATGGCAGTTGTGTCAGGGTTAAGAAAAGCAGGGCCATATGTCTATCATAGGACCAGAGCAGGGAGCTATAGAGAAGCCACTGAGCCCTATGGTGGTGGCAGCAGTGATTGGTGACAGGTTCCCAAGGAGAAGAAAACTCTCTGGGGAGAAAGGTCTTTGCAACAAGACTTAGGCCAACCTATACCCACTTGGAACATAATAGTGTCATTGATAACTAACAATCATCAAGTGTTAATCATTCCCCAGGCACTAAAATGACAGTGCCATCTCATGGGATCCTTGCCACCACCTCAGGACATAGGTAATCTTATTACTCCCATCTCACTGGGGAAGACATCTGAACGCTCAGGGGCTCGCTCCAGCCCCCAGTTGGTAAGAAGGAGAACTAAGATTTAGACCTGGCCGCCGGGCTCCAGAACCTGCATTTCTTTTAACATTTTATTTTAGAGGATTTCAAACATAAACAGAAGGTAGAAAACTTACATAAAACATACCCACCCCCTGTGTTCTTATCTCCCAGATAAGAACTGCCCCTCCCCCTACCCAGACTGCATGCTTTTTCATCCAGAAATGATTCAGTGTGTATCTCTAGAAGATTAGCACTCTTTTTAAACCAGAATCACAATGCCATCATCATACCTAAAAGAAAAGAAAACAGTAATTCCTTAATATCACTATCTAGGTAGTAAATATTCACATTTTCCTATGATTTCATTTTAAGAAGTCAGGATCCAAATAGGATCCACATATTGCAATCGGTTGCCATGTCTCTCAGGTGTCATCTAGCTGACTAGAACTTCTGTCCTTAACTACTAAACTCTCATCTAGAGCATCCATGATGAAGGAAGGGGACAGTTTACAGAAGGATTTGACAACTAGAGAGTCATTAAGTATTTTAGGGAACTCCATTAATCTCTTAACATTGGTTTTCAAAATTTTCCATGTATTTGTGCAGGTGAATTTTTCCAGAGAGAGTATCCCTGGCTCTCATTAGAGTCTCAAAGCTTTAAGACTCAGAACAACTGAAAATCATGTACTCTTGTCACAGGAAGTCACAGACCGCAAAAGCTAAGAGACCGGAAAGTGGCTAGTTGGGGGTTTCTTTATGAGGATGAAGAAAGAAGATGATCTTTACAAATTCCTTTAGATGGAAATAGGAATAGTTAAATATTAATTGATATCTTTATTTCAAAGATAATAGAATACTCAATTGATTAGGGATTCTTAAATCCCTTTTGAATTACATATCCTTTCAAAAAAAGCAACTTGGTATATCATGACCTTACTGAATTGTGGTGGTGAAAATTATACTCACATCTTGAATTCAATTCTCTATTTGATGGGACGTGTGACTCTACATGAATTGGGTTAGGCAGAGACCAATTTGGGGGATATTATTGATTTGATCCACAACAGCAGCTCTTTTGAAAATGCATACAATCTTTTGGTACTGTGCATGCATGTACAAAAGGAAAAGGTGATAAAGGTTATCATTAATATTCCCTCTTTACCTAGATGAAACCCAACAGCAGACACCCAATGGTACTATTGCCAGCAGTATCGAACCCCCCAAACTGCCGCAGTACCCCAAACTGCCTATTCAGAAGAGTGGGGACAGTGATCCTTGGGGGAAGTCCCTAAACAAGCCTGTTTCAGATGGCAAGTCGGAGCCCTTCCCTGACGTGGACATGGGGAAGTTGGTGATTAAGCTGCAGGATGGACCAACCAGGATCATGGCAAAGGCCACCAACGGACCTGTGCAGGGCTCTGTGCCCGCCAGGGCCCCCTCTTTCTACGTAAAGAGACCAGCTCCACGGCCTGTGGCTTCCCAAAAGGAGGGTAAGTGATTGGGAATCCTGTGGAAACAGAACCAACCCCACCTACTTTGAGATCTTTCTGAAGTTGGAGATACTTAAGTAGAAATCTGTCCTAGTTTACTGCCACTAATGTTGGGATTGTGGATAAGAATGTACAGATTGCTCACAGCATCACTAGAGTTTCACTTACCTTTCTACCCTGAGTGCTTAGAATGATGCCTGCCAGTCACCTGGTCAGCAATCGTTATTTGTGGAATAAACTAATAATAGTGATATTATTTATTATTATTATTGCTGCCATTGCCATTTATTAAGTACGTGCACTGTGCCTGGTATTGCACGAGGTGCGACATGCTAGTTTTGTTCCTCACGACCTCACCATGCAGAATGTATTTTTTTTTTCTATTAGAAATCTGGGGCTCCTCGTGGTAAGTGACTTGCCAAAGGCTAGTAACTGGCAGAGCTGTGTTTTAAATCCCACTGTGTCTGGTACACCCCAAACTTATGTCATCTTCAACAAGGCAGAACTGTCACTTTACCTTTTTATAAGCAGCTCTGACTCTGTGAACTACTGTTTCCTTGGTCTCACTTTCTAGTTTAGCAGAAATAGGGACAAAGGGGCATACTTCTGGAAAACTCTGGACTTTTTAAATTACGAATTATAAATCAAAAAATATGACTGACTTCTGCAGGTGTAAATGGCTATAAATGGTGTGCAGAGACTTGTGTATGCACAGGAAATCGAAGCAGGGCAGATGTAAGTCTATGAAGATAGAATGGGACAATGGTTGGGAAAAATCAAAAGAAACATAATATGTCACAACACATGAAAATCCTATGAAATTCAAAGTTCTGTGCCCACAAACAGATGCATGCCCTTTCACTTACATAATAGGATCAAACTGTGGCAACACAGACCTTATAGCCTGCAAAGCCTAAAATATTAACTGTAGGACACTTTATAGGAAAAGTTTGCTGACCTCTGCCTTAGATTTGAGAGTATAGGTAATAACAAGTGAGGCCAAGAGGGGCACAAAAGTAGGATAGTGGGGAGATTGGAAAAGAATGGTGCTAGTACATAAAATGATTGCCCTGAGGCCTTACACACTTGCTGGAGTGTTTCACTCCAAAATTTGTAAAAAAAAAGAAAGAAAGAAAGAAAGAAAGAAAGAAAGAAAGAAAGGAAGGAAGGAAGGAAGGAAGGAAGGAAGGAAGGAAGGAAGGAAGGAAGGAAGGAAGGAAGGAAAGAAAGAAGGAAGAAAAAGTGAAAAGAATTTGGTGTTTATGTAATTCCAAGTTCTTACAGGAACAACTAGCCAGTTGTTTGGGTAAAGGGTAATAACTCTTCTGTTTTTGAGGTCACATCCTTCTAAGAATCATCTTGTCCCATAGATTGTCGCATATCACAGCCTCAGCATGGGTTGACGACATTGTGTCAGGGCACAGTCCAGTGAGAGCTATTCTGTGCAGGTCCAATAAGATTTTCACTAAGTAGCCGACCGTTCTCTGGCTTGATGCAGTGAAGTGTCTGTATGGTTATAGTTATTTAACTTCTTCGGACACCTTGGTTTCCTTGTCTAAATGGGTGAAGCAGCTCCACAGAATTATTGCCAGGGTTAAAAATGAATAACCAATAAAATATCTGACATAGAATTCATATTCAAAATGTTGTTCATCTCCTCCTCTCCCCCTTCCCCTCTGTGACATGTGCCTCTTCTGGAAAGTAGTCAAGCCAGGCGGGCCTCTGTGTAGACATCTGCTTTAACTTATAAGTTGTATGCTGACCTTCATGTCACTGGCAGAGAGCTGGGTAACCCAGCTCCCATTCATCACCGCCAACTCTGCCTTGCCTGCTACCAAGCCTTCAGGTCAGTCCGATCCTATTGGCTTGGCACAAACAATCAGTCGCTCAGCCCTCTCTAGCAGTTCGAAGGTCAGTCCCTGTCTTCTGCTGCAGAGTGAAATCCCAGCGGCATTCCCCTTATCCCCTTCCTCCATAGACAGCTCTGCTGTAGGCTGCTGGTGGCAGCTGCTCTGATCTAATGGTTTCAGTTAATGTAAGTGCTGGTCCAACCGTCCAGTGTTAGGTAGACTATGTAAATTTGTACCACAGCATTGCCTGTCTTCGCTTGCTGCCTTAAATGAGTTAGCAACAGGCCAGTGGGATGCAGTTTTTTTAAAGCTCTAGCCTTGGCTATGGAAAGCATTGCTGAAAAAGTTAGTAGTTGTGGCCTTGGTGGAGAATTAAGCAATTAAGTTGCATTTTGAACCTTGCTCACTCCTACCCCCCATGTGCTCTGCCTTCCCACTTTGGCTGCCACTCCACCGATAGATTTGATTCCAGGCATCAGGACAGATGTCAGTTAAGCCAAAGCTGCAGACAGCTCTGACTTGGGCTATAGAAGATAGTTCCCAGCCCCCAGGGAGGGAGCTGTCACCCCAGCAGACCCACTCTGCACCTTGCACTTGTCATTCCATTTCAGCTGTGTCGTTCAGAGCTTCACCTGCCAACCTGAGGGCCAGTGCCCAGGCCTCATTACTTTAGCCATTCACCTCTGCCACTGGCCTGTCCCCCGTCCTCATCCCTTGCATGGATCCAGCCTTCAGTTGGACTTGGTATTCTCCACGTTTTTTTCTTACCTATTAAAAATAGCACCTTTCTTAGCAAGGCACATCTTAAATTGCTTTATTCCTTGCAGTCAACACAACAGTAAAAACAATATTATTTGCTAATGCCATTTTGTCAAGGGTCCCTGCCCATTAACCCATGGAACTGAGTACTTCCTCTTCTTGTAATCATTATGATAGGCCTATGATATAAGGTTTTAGTCTCCCTATTTCAAAAATGAGGAAACTGAGGCTCAGAGAAGTGATAAAAATCACAGTCAGCCAGGTTATAAGGTATAGAGATGGGGCTTGAACCTTGACTTCCTAGGTACCACATCTTATTTCTTCAGCAGCTCTAGCTAGCTCTAGCTGCTCTTTCTCTTTTCTAAGAAGCATTCACATTGTGGGGAATAAAATCCTATAAGCCCTTCGATGCTACTGCTTCTTATGAGGCCTGCCTTTGGAAAGGGCATTTGTGTAGCTTCTATGAAGTACTTTAGGGCTTTCCTTTGGGGAAGATATAGACTTCGATGTATTTATTTATTCAGACGATGGGAGAGACAAAGATGAAAGGCTTTGGGCCCTGCCTTCTGAAGGTTCCCGTTGAGGCCGGCATGTACGCAGCCAGTCCCAGTGCTCTGTGATCCACTTCTTAGTGGGGACGAAAATGAATTCTGGTAGGACCATGGGGCAAGAAGTCAGTGACGTGTGGGTTCAGCGGCCCCCCATTAGCTCTTTCCCTCTATCTTCTGGGGAAGAAGAAGCTGCGTTCTGGTGGCGTGCTCTTGGGCTTTCTGAAATAGTGCTTATTAGGCCTTGCTCAGCAACGGGGCCATTAGTTCTCCACCGGGGTGACTAATGCTATGAGTGGCATTTACATCTGCTCTAAATGTATTAGGAACAGACTTGCTCTTGCAGTAATGGGTTGTGCTGGCCATTGCCCAGATTTTCTTGTTTAGACTCATTACGCTTTAATCTACTTGTTTGGTTTTCATTCTCTGCCTTTCCTGGAGCCTAACTCCAGATTGGTAATTAGCGGCTAAAGGAAATAGAAGCTTTAAGATAAGTCTGGGGGAGTATCATAGAAAGAAAGATAATTCCAGAAGACTGGAGGTATCTGTAGTAGGAAACAGCCCCCTCCACTGACCCTGTGCCCTCAGGTTGGGTGTAAATGGGTATAAGGAAAGGTGGAAGAGTTGCTCAAGGCCAAAGACAGCTAGATAGCCATCGTGTCCTAAGAAATCCAGATGCTAAGGTTCTTGGGTTTTGGTCACCAGACAGAGAATGGGAGGGAAGGCACAGGTTGGGCTGGAGAGGGAGGTCTGATTTGTAGTAAAATTCGGCTGTGGGCCAAGGCTTAAAAGAAATTAAGAGGAAGTACAGTTTGGTAGAAAGAGCGTAGGCTCAAAAGGCTTAGAGGAATCTTGGATGTGACTCAGGCTCCAGAGTCTCCCAGATGTGAATTTGAACCCTTCATCCTCACTGTGGGGCCTTTTATAGGAAGCTCATTACCAGCTCCCTGATCTTAGGTAAACTTCACTTCTTCAAGCCTGTTTTCTCAACTCTAAGTGATGACATAAGATTAGGTATACAAAGCATCTAGTGATATCATAGAAGTTCAAAAAAAAATAATAGTGGTCCTGAGTGGTTCACAGCGTCACAGGAAATGGAAGGCAGTAGATGTCTCCTCTTCTGTATTCTGGAGCCTGTGAGAAGCCTCAGGCCTCAAATATGGATGTCAGAAAGAGCTCAGAGCTACTCGTCCCTTTATCTGGATGTCTTTGACCCTGCCAGACACCCAGCAAGAGGAAGGAAGGGAGCCAGGCATGTTTCTCATCTGTCCCTCCAGATGCAACCCAAGTCTTGTGCCCTCCACGAAGCCTCCTGACAGTCCTGCCCTTTCTTACTGGTTTTGGCACCCACATTTGCCCTCTCATGTGGCTGCTGACTTATAGTATTCAAACTTACTTCCCGTGAGTGTGACTTCATTCTCCAACTCAGTTTTAAGCCCCTGGTAGGTGAAGTCTGTGTTTGGTCATCTGTGTGCATTCCTTAGGAAAGCAGAGGCTGGGTACAAGAGCCCTCCAGGAATAGCCAGTCTGTTGAACATCTTTCAATGTAGGTTTCAGAATAGGCCTGAAATCTGGGCACATGACAAGTTTGTCATGGATGGCATAACTGGAGACTTAAAAAGGGAAAGCTTTTTTTGTTGTTCTTCTAAATGACTGAACTACATTTTTCTCTACTCAATAAATACTTCTTAAATACCAGTTACTGCAAAGCAATTTACTTGGGTCTCTGGTAATTGCAGAGACGAATCCTACCTGCATCTTGCTCTCAAGTTGTTCCCATCTTAATAAGAGAGATCAAGCCAGCAAAACAAAGAGCCCTGATTCAGAGCACAAGATGATGAGTGCCTTAAGAGTCAGACAGGAACTTGGAGCATTTGATGCTAACTAATTGATATGGTGCTTTAGCTGAGGCTTGATGGATGATGCAAATTTGGGCAAGTGGAAATAAGGTAAAGGGCAGCTGGGAAAGAGATGATCAATTGTAAGACATGTATGTGGGGCAACAAATAATACTGTTTGTGTGGACTGTAGGGCACGGGAAGAGGATGGTGGCAAGGTAGATCAGAAAGACCAGCTGAAACCAAGTGGAGGAGGGTAGTGAATTCTAGTTTAAAGATGGTTCAGCTTGTGCTGCAGGAAACAGAGAGCTAGGAAATCTAAATCTCTATCTATCCATCCATCCATCCATCCATCCATCCATCAATATATGATCTATCAATCTGTATCTATCATCTATTTATCTAGAGATTTTTTCAAGCTGGTTAAGTATATGAGTAGAACTGGTTTCTAGAGTACTCAGAAGTACCATATGAAAGTATGCGGGGAGAGATACAGGCCTACAGACTCATACCGTGGATGCATTAATCTGAAGAATAGTAGAGGTCTGCAATGTCCAGGTAGTCAAGGGACCACCTCAAGGTCATGCAGCAAGCCAGGGTTAGTATTAAGACTAGAACCTGTGTCTCCTGACCCTGACTATATTAGTCTTCCATTCCTGCCTTTTCAGTTTGATACTGTGGCTTTTTGGTAGCGAGTTAGAATCAGGAGATAACATTGGAGTCTTTCAACCAAGAAAACCCCTTGCCTCTAACCTCAAAGATTGGTAATGCATCATTAAATTGCAGCTCTCAATAAAGAGCCAGGAGGACACGGGGCCATTTAGATGTGGCTGTGACTTGGGAAGAATGGGGTTCAGATCTTGGGTGATACCATCTGGCTCTCTCGTCAACAGAAGTGATAGCCCTAGGATGGACATGGTTTCAAGTAGAAGTGCTTTTTTTTGCCTCCGACTGCATCATATGTTTCCTGTCTGGCACCCTCTCCGGTAACCAGTAGAAATGGGACAGAATTGTCAGCACCAGTAATCGGTGATCTGCCATGAGCAAGCAGCATCATGTAGCCTAGTGGTTACACATAGCATCACCTGGGGATCTTTTAGAAATACCTAAACCCAGGTCCCACCCAGTCTGTTAAACAGGAACCCCTGGGGCTGGGGCCCAGGTATTGAACGATTTACACGTCCCCAGTGTGTAGCCAGGGTTGAAATCCACTGGTACTTGGGACCGCATGGGCTTCAGAAAGCAGATGGACCTGCACATATTGCCAGCTGACTGTGAGCTTCCTTACCTTTGCATGCCTGTTTCCCCAACTGCAGAACAGGGATTATTACACTTTATACTTCTCAGGGTTATAACCAGTGTTAAATGAGAATCAATGAGTAAAATACTGAGTATAGTACCTGGAGCAGAACAGGTGTTCAATAAGGAAAAGGTAGCTAACCTTTTTACCAGTTAGTTATCTTATTACCATTACCACTGTTATTATTTATACTTTTAATATTACTAATAATATCAGCAAAATGACAGACACGGGAAGAACTCCAGGATGCAGAAATGCAAGACCAGGGTTTCAGTCATCACTCTGCTGCTTCTCTAACTGTGGTTGTGGCTGAGTCATTTCACCCTGCTGAACCTCAGTTTCCTTCTCTGCAAAATGGAGAAAGTGAGATTCATGTCCTTTCCCCCCAAGCTCATTGCTCATATCAGATAGTTGTCTGTGAAAGTGCTTTGAATGGTATAAACCATGTTAGAAAAATCAGGTTATTATGATTGTGGTTTTTGTTTGAGCTGCAGTTCTGTTGTAACCAGCCTGGTGCTAAGGGGAATGGCTTGTCCAGAAATGGAAGGTACAGTCTAGATGGGGATACAGAATTGATACGTGTCTACATGGACAGCACTTGGCACATTCCTCTGTTAGAGCATCAGTCACAGTGTGTGATCGTCATTTCTCTTCACATCTGTCTCTGTCACTAGAATGGCTAGCTGGAGCAACTAAAAACCCACATGGCACTGTGTAAGCACTTCACGAGCAGTTCACATGCATGGCAGTTACCTGTGTCAACTAGCGTATTCAGAGAGGTGAGATCTGAGCTGAGTGTTGAGGATTGGTTACAATATAGATAAGACACAAGAATAGCAGCATGTGTCAGGCAAGAAGCAGGACTGACACCAACACTATGCTAGGCAGTCTCCATAAGCTGTCTAATTTACTTCTGACAACCATTTTGTGGAGCGTGGTCATTGTACCCATTTCCCAGATGAATAAATTGAATAAAAGACGTAAAATAATTGCCCAGGGTCCCACAGCCTGGGGATAGCAGAATCAGCCTCATTGCCAGGTCTAGCCAACTCCATGCTCTGTACTTTTCACTATGACAGAGATGTAAGCATCAACAGCCTACTTTGATAGGGTAGACAGAAGACCAGTTCAACTTGAGTAGAGCTGATAGTTAATTCCAGAGTTAGTGCCTGGGATGATAATTTGGGGCCAGTTCCTAGAGGGCCTCAAATTTACATTTGGGAGTTGGGAAGATATTTAAGGAGAAGATAAACAGTGTAAAACTACTTAGGGTAACTCTTACATAATTATATGGATTAAACTCCATATTTTTTACAGTTACCTTAAAATTTTTAAATAAGAAAGCTTAATGAATATCAAGATTTACTAACAAATTGAATGAATACCAACATTAACTGACTCCCACACATGGTTGAACATGTGTCTATTCGCATATGGTGTTCATCAAGCCTGCAGCAATTTTTGTGGCCTTTTCCTCACTTACTTTATATGCATGTATTTTTTTTTGACCCAGCCCAAGTCGTTTTCAGTTTGTGCATGATGTGTACTGTTTAAATGCTTTTAAGAATTGACTCGTTTGCTTAGCCTTTGTGGTAGGATTTTGCCATAAAGAAGCATGTTTTTGTGCCAGTTGCTTTATTTATTTTTTATTGTTTTCTTTGGGGTTAAATTCCTTTGCCTGATCCTCAAAGTATATCAGCTGGATAGAGTATGAACTATCACATGTATGATTTGTATGTCATCCACATTGTTCCAGAATTATTGATAGCTGTCAATATAGAATAAGCCCAGTAGACAATGCCACCAGCAATGTGTGAGTGCATCCGTTTCACCTTACTCCAACCAGAAATGTTTTATAAAAAATTATGTGTAATTTATTTTATGCTGACTGACCTGGAAACTAGACAGAGAAGCAGGAAGGCACATTTGGAGACTGCTATAAAACTGAAGGGATAAGGGGCCTGCGTTTTGGCAATGATGACTATAACGAATTCAAACTTATCATCAAACATTGACTAAGCACCTACTATGTGCCAGGCACTGTATTAAATGTATTGGTACCTAATTCAATTCTCTTGATATCTCTGTAAGATAATGTATTATTGATCTTGATTTTATAGATGAGGAAAATGAGAGTTAGCCAATTAATGTGACATATCCTAGGTCACATGAATATGAACTTCAGAGCTGGAGTTCAAGCATAAACTTTCTTAAGGGATAGCTGATTCAAAAATTGTGACAATGACAAAAACTCCAGAGTTGGTAGTGACCAGAAAGAAATGGGCACCGAGGGAGGTAGCCTAGATACTTGTCATTTTGCATGTCTGCTCACAAGGAGTGTTCCATATGGCGAACCATCCCAGTTCTCACCATCCTCTTCTCTTCCAGGGGACTTGGAAAGTTTCAACAAAGTGCGGCCTCCAGGTGAAAAGCCAGTCATCATCCGTCCCCCAGTGAGGCCTCCAGACCCTCCCTGCCGGGCCGCTGCTCCCCAGAAAGCAGAGCCAAAGTTAGATGTTGCAGCTGGTGGCGCGGGGGAGATCCCCGCATCCGTGTAAGTGGGGTTAGCCCTCATCCTTGACTGAAGGCCCATCTTGGGCTTTCACGGTTCTTACTGTGTGTGTGGTGGGCGTGCAGTGCATTATGCTGGTGCATCGCCTGCTTCACAGTCAAAGGGAATGTCACAGACCAGCCCTGTTGGAGTGTTCCACTCAACACTCAAGGCTGAGAGATTTCCCCAGAGCTGGAGACTTTGAACTTCAGTGCCTAATACTAGGAGAGCCATTTTTCTCTCTGTACCTATCTCAGTAGGGCAAGAAGATTACCTTCTATTTTCACGCTCCCTTGGCTGTGGCTATCTTTATTTTCTTGTGATTGCCATGGTTTAAAAAGTAATCGAATGAAGAGATTTATTCATTGTATTTGTTCCTTGAGGCTTTTTTCTTAAAGCAAGGGTAGATTTTTTTTTTTTAATCTTCCACATGACTCAGATTCTCTAGAGAGCCTCTTGCAATGCAAGGAACCAGGGGTAGAGCTGCTTCAGTGGCCAAGCTGGCCTGTCCTCAGCAAGCACCTGGGACCCCCATCAATATGCTTCTTCTTGGCATTCTTTTGTCTTATCTCTCTTGTTTTCCATAACTGTAAAATGTGGGAAATTTTTCAAAAGCTTCCACCATTTAGACTGATCAGCTCAAATTATGCTTTGAAACCTCCAACTTGTTGCACTTATTCCTCCCAAGAATAGTCTCCAAGGGAAACATGCTTACATCATTCAGAACCAGAGGTATCAGCCATAGCCTTGGGGGGTGCCTACAATCTCTGAACCGTTTCCCAGTCTGATACTTGGGTTTCCCCTCAGACCCAGGTCCTCTGCCAGCTAAGTCAGGGCCTGACATTGGTGGCCCATCTGCTTTCTATTGTCTTGTCCTTTCCATTGGCGCTCATGCATGTTCCAGAGCAACTCATGGTACTTGGCTGGCTTCTGTTTGCAGGGTGGCTTCCAGAACCAGGTTCTTTGAAACAGCCTCCCGGAAAACTGGAAGGTAAGGGACATGGGTGACAAAAGAGACACAAAATCATTTTTTAATAAATGCATCCTAATCATCTCATTTGCTCTTTTACATTCTATCATTTTGCTATGTCTCTGTCTCTCTGTTTGTCCCATTCTTTCCCTTAATTCTCTCACCCTGTGTTTCTATACCTCTGTGTCTGTCTTTGTCACTCTGTCTATTTGTTTCTCAGTTTTTTCCTGTCTGTCATTCTCAATCTCTTTCTGTCTCTTTTTCTATTTATGTCTGTTTCTTGATCTGTTTCTCTTTTCTGCCTCTCTCCCCATGTTTCTCTTTATCTATCTCTGTATGTTGCCTCTTTGCCTCCCTGACTCTTGTTTTTCCATCCCCTTCTCTGCTTCCTTTGGCTAGAATGTGGGGTGAGGGGAGAAGCTTGACTGGAGATGAGGCTGGGGAGATGGTTTGGGGCCAGATTCTAAAGGCTATATATAACACACTAAGGAGTTTGGTCTTAATACTATAGCCCATTGGGAGTCATGGAAGTCTTTTAAGCATGACAGTGCATATTTCTGAGTTGACTAAGATATAAAAATCATTACCTTGGTGATAGGGAAGATAGATGGGAAAGTAAACATTGCGGGTCCACAGCCCATGTGCTTTCAAAGGCCAAAACTCAAAGCAGCTTGTAAGATGGAATCAAATGTGTCTGCCCATCATGCCCACTCCACCACATGGCTCTTGCAATCTTGCATACCCACCCCTTCTGTGATGGTCCCTGAGTCTTAGAAGGGGCATCATGGGCATCCAGGCTTACAGACAGAGACTGCAGCAATGGCAGATGGAACAGCAGGCTGTGATACCTGTA
Source organism: Cynopterus sphinx (assembly GCA_030015415.1). NCBI lineage: Eukaryota > Metazoa > Chordata > Mammalia > Chiroptera > Pteropodidae > Cynopterus > Cynopterus sphinx. The sequence goes on from CM057388.1 coordinate 80,302,151, forward strand.
CCCTCATATGAGACAAATAACAAAGAGTAACTTTCCTTATGTCCCCCAGGACCCAAACTATACTGAGTTGGCCACTGTGCAAACACCTCTTTGTTCAGCTAGCAGGGGATCTATGGCAATCCTGGTGTCTAAGGACCCCAGACTAATGACTCCAAGGGGGTCTGGCAGAGTCTTAGGGGCTTGAGCGCTAGCATGGGCTAAATGGCTGGCTATACAGGTTGAATTTCATAATGTCAGGATTTGGCAAGATTTATGAAAACAAAAGAAAAAGTTTAGTGATCAGAGCAAAGCATAAAGCGTTCTCTGAGTCTGTAGGGCTGACTGTTGAGAAGACCTTCAGACAGATGGCTTGGAGCATCACTTTTGCTGGAATGAAGGCAGGCAGTGACAACTCACAGGTTCTCCTAGTCTGCAGTCTCACTGTGTCTGATGACATCATCAGGCACTCAGTCAAACTCAACATGGCATTCACAGAACCAATCACCAAAACTGCAAGCATAAGCTGTTGTGATGATGTCTCCCAGGTTTATATGATGTCGTCTAGCTGCAGTCTGCAATTGCAAGGCTCAGAAAAACAAACAAACAATTTTAGTTCTCAGTAATTCCAAGGCAAAGGACAGGAGAAAAATGAAACAACCAGTTCAGAGGGTTGCAGCCAAACACTTTCGCTAGAAAAATTCAGGATTTGGACCAGTCCACAGGTGAAAAATAAAACTTTAAAAAAGACAGTTAACTGAACTAGAATCTAATGTCCATAACTGTGTGCTATAGTTTCTATTGAAATATTTTTTTCTCCCTAAAATCACCCTCATTTTTATCAGAGACAGCCAAATTAAGACTAATTTACTACATGAATAGTTTCAATAAATTTGGCCTGATTAGTTGTATAAAAACAGTAAGAATAACAATTGATCATACACATTCTTTTAAATCTGCTTTTCTGGAATTCTGTAGGAAATCTCTAGCTCAAGCCTTAAGGAGCCTCTCAGGGCTACAAAGCTAAGCCACCTCCTTGGCATCACACTATGCATTTGGGTGAATCTCAGGTCCAATGGTTCCTCCAAAATGTATTGAGGTTCTTCCTCTATATCTCCTAAGAAGCAGCTTTGTTTTTCACCTGCAAAGACTGCTGTGAGCCTTGTAAGCAAGGTACCAGGCTGTTTTTACAAGAGGCTTTTTTTATTGGCCTCCAAAGTTCATCTTAATTCCTTAGAGCAGGAGTCCCCAAACCCCGGGCTGTGGACCTGTACCAGTCTGTGGCCCATTAGGAACTGGGCCGCTCCCCAGTGCCAGCATCACTGCCTCAACTCCACTTCAGATAATCGAGCATTAGATTCTCATATGAACATCAGTCTCTGGGGCCAAAAACATTGGGGACCGCTGCCATACAGCTTTCTGGTCACATTCAAGTCTATAGATCTCTCTCAAACATGACATTCCTGTCAAAGCCCTAGTAATAACCCCACTTTCCAATTGTGCCCTATTATAAAGAGAGCAAATTCCTTTTGAATTTATGCAAATAACCATAATTACCATGGAAATAATGGTACTCAAAGTCTCTAAATTTTGGAGGGATCAGGTAGGAAGAAAAATATAAATATTTCAATACTGCTTACTTACAAAGGCATAATTTACCAAATTGCTCTAAGTTATAGGTAGTTTAGGAGAAAAAAAGTTTCCTTAAATCAGGAAAACAACAAGATTAGAAAATTGGCAATTTTTCAAACAATAAAAAGACAGTCATACTTAGTTCATTTAGTTCTATAACACTAATTCTTGTTTGCACTGATCACTTACCGTAGAATTCTGTAAATCTTCATCCATTTTAAAGGTGGGATCTGAAAATGTATCCTCAGAAAGCTGTATTTTAAAATATTGCAGTTGACAGAGGAGTTTGCTTTCCTCTGTAACATAACATTTTAAGATACAAAATGAAAACTTTAGATCAGGACATTGTAGACCCTTGGAGATTATAAAATCTAGAACATTCATTTAGTAATTAGAAAATATGCATACAAATACAACATAATCAGTTCTTTATTTGGCAAAGATTCTCATGTAATTTTAGTATATCAAATAGGCTTAGTTAGTTTACATTTTCTCTTTTTTAAAGAGAGAATGAATCTTCGAGGCATTCCAGGGGCCCCCTGGAATAACCCAAAGCTATTTCTGGGCTAAGAAACGTCTCCTTTTAAACCCTGAACCCTGGGTAGTTGGTCAAAATATATCAGAAAGTGTGGATTTGACTAAATAGGATCATAAGTCATTACGAAGCAATACTTCATTATCCATTTAACCAAAGTTACAGTGAAAGACAAATACAGAGGTTTACATAATTGTTGGCAAAACTTAGTTCTTACTATTGAGGAGATTCGATTTCTTAAGTAATCAACCTGTTTAAGTCAACATAAAGCACAGAAACTTGTTTTGATAAAATAAAGCAGCTAAGTTTTCTAGGCAGAAAACCTTTCCACATACCAGTAGCAGACCAGTCATCCTTATTAGCAGAGGGAGAAAACCGAACTAATTTTATTATCAGCTTACTTTTAACATTTAAATTCATTTACTTGATGAAATTTATTTTAATCTTATTCAGCTTGATCTCACATAACATTTCTTTTCTCAGGATTCCTTTTCCGTAAACCTTCTACAACTTTATTTTTATGTAAAGATTTCCGTTCTTCTCCTTTTCCATTCTAAAAAACCAGCCTCATGTGAGAACAAAATTCCTTTCTTTCAAAAAAATTTCTCTATGCCTTATACCTTCTTTACTGAAAAAAATATTGTTTACTTTCATTCTAATTGGAATTTAAACCCTTAGAAACCTTAATTTCTAATGACAGCTAAAAAATAAACAACTAGCATTCTTTAGATTGGCAAATATATGAATATATTTCATAACCTCTGGAAACATAGGACTTTGTTGGCAATTTACCATTTTTTAAGAAATGTGTGTTTTTAAATAAAGTACAAGACATTTATTAATAGATCCAGATTTATCGTTCAGTTTCTCAGTACTAAGAAGCCAAAAGGAGGAAAAATTAGATTTACTTAGCAATTAAGGTTTCAGGTTTTTATATTATTTGGAGATACCTAGATGTTCAAACATTTTTATTATTTAACTTAGTAAAAGTTTCAAATTACCAAAGAGATTTAGAAAACCATTTGAGTATGTGTACAATATAATTATTTCCAAAAGGTAACCTAAAAGAAACTTTTTTTGAGTCAAAAGGAAAGTTTATTAGAAAAGGATAACATTCTACACAGAGAATGTGGTGTCCCCTCAGAGACAGAAAGTGCAAAGGACAGTGAGAGAGACAGTTTAGGGACCAGACACTTTTTATCCCATTTATATTTCTTTAATTTACTTGCACCTAAAAATTCAGTTTATATTGTTTATGAAAATATTATTGTATCATGTTATTTTCTTGCTGACAAATTTTGCAGCAGAGGTAACATGGACTTATTTGATTAATAAACCCAGGTAGAATAAGAGTGTTGTTTAATGCTAATGATTCTAAAGATAGGCCTGTTTAACCAAGCCCAACTCAAAATCAGCTTTAATATCAAACATTTTCCCAGATCATGTGATTCTGAAAAGCATTTGAGTTAGTTTGTTAAATTTTTGATAATTCTCCTGTAATTGTCGGGGTAGTCCGTCACAAGCACTACCTCCTGGCTGACCTCACCAGACTGTTACCCATCCAGAACTCAGAACATCAGAGTTTGGAGTAAGGAAAACATTTATTGATCGAGAAAGTGCCACTGGAGAAGATGGGAGACCTAATCCTGAAATCCTCCTTAGAAAGGACAGAGTTCAGGCTCCCTTTCAGACAAGGGAAGGGAGCATGGCAGGGGCTGTGTTTGTAGAAACTCAAGCCCCAAGCAGAATCCCTCAACTAACGTGTCTATAGTGAGAGTTATTGGCTTGAACACGATGGCAACCCAGTGGGAACATTTGACTCTCTTACCAAAGACTGGAGGCAGGGAGGCTAACAAGGACACCAATCCTCCTGGCGAGAGGCAATGAAGTCCTGAGGCCTTGACCTATGTCATGGCCACTAGGAATGAAATGTGAGGAAAGGTTTGACCTTGGCTGACATTTCAAAAATGGAACACTGGAGAAAGATTAAGAGTGGAAAATCTAACTTGGGTAATTAAGTAGATGGTAAGAATAATTAATCATGAAGGAAAAGGTTTTGTGGAAAAGTCACTCTCCTCAATTTTGGACACAATGATTTTGCAATGTTTTTGCAATAAAGATGTCCAGTAGGTTGCTGCAACTTAGACTCGTAGTTGGGGCTGGACCTACATAGATTTACAGGTAAAACTGTTGAGTATAGCCATGATACTTCATGGGGCATTCACATATACCAAAATATGAATAGGAGCTCTTCGTAGGGGTTCTCAGTATCTGGTGGTGACCAAAATCATAGATGTAAATATGATCACTCAGGGAGAAGCTGCAAACAGACTTAAAAGAGAAGAGCAAATCAATGCTGAGGATATGGCCCTGGGACCAGCTGTATTCTAAGATGTTCTGGCTACACTATATGTTCGTCTTTCCTCCAGCCATCCCCTGACAAGGCTCATTTAGGACTGATCTAAGCATATTGAGAGGCCAGGCAAGGCTGGCTTGGTTTACAAGGCAAAGGAGGATTTGTATTGCACATGGCATTCGCCCTCTCTGGGCTCCCCTAGCCTCCCCTTGTCTGACACCCAGTCTGGCACCTAAAAGATATCTTCGTGTCTGGGAGACTGGGCTCTCTTAATCTGCCACATACGTAGCTCAACCTATAAGCATGGAGCTAGATGCTTTGAAATATCTGGATAGAATCACTTCCCCATTTTTCAAATGACCACTTTGACATTGGCCTGGGAGGACTGCCCATACCCTTGCTTTGCCTTTCCAGTTCTGATCTCGAGAGTATTAGTGAAATGTTTTTCCTCTTTTACCCACAGTTCTCAAGGCAAACTTCCTGGAGATGAATGTTGAGGCCTCAGGTATGTAGTCTCCCACCCAATTACAGAACCTTGTTACACATGAGCCTTTTCGATGGGCTCCAAGCTTTCAAAAACCAGGGTGCCGTGTCGGAGCAGAGGGTGGAAACTCACTTTCATGCCTGTGATTATGTGGCCCTTACACTTTACTGCCTTCTAGTTCTGAGCTTCTCTGTGCTTTTGAGCCTCTTTCTTCTTTCCTTTCTCCCCCTGCCAAACTGCAGTGTAGTTTTACGAATTGCCTCTGAATCAAGTTTATTAATTAGGATTCCTTGGCTATGACATTTGGGGCAAGTACGTTTCCTTCTCTGAGCCTCGGTTTCTCAATCTGTGAAATGACAAGGCTGGAACCATCTAACTCTGATATCCTTGGTTCTAGAAGAAGATGAGTAACCTCTCTTTTGGTATTCATAGCGGGTGCCGAGAATCTACCTTAGTATCTGTAGAAGGACTTCATTCCTTCAGGGCAAATCACTATTTTGGTCTTTCCCCCTGACACTTCATCCTTAGTCATTTATATTTGTCTGACATAAAGTGATTTCACACTTATTAGCTCATTTGATCCAGATCGAATGCCAGAAATAGCAAGGCTATCATATGTTTTAACTCAACAAATAAAGCAGCCAAGGTTCAGAGGGGATAAGTAACTTGCTAAGGTCTCAGGAGTCACAGACCCTTGGAAATGTTTTCTCTCTCTTGGTGTTCAGATTGTTTGCCCATTGGGTCACTGGCCTGGCATGAAGCAGTATACATAGAAGTGAGGTCCAGCTTTCCACGTGCTCTGCAGGCTCCCTTTCCTTACTTGTCACTGCCAGTCCTCAGAAGCCCATGGGAAGCTTTTTCCTTATTGGTCCTCACAGAGGTGAAGTCCCAGTAAAAGGAAGCTCAGAATTCTCATAGTACCATAAAGGCAGGGCCCATGTTGCAGTGGAGGGGGGTGGTCATCTCAGAGGTATCAGGCTTCCACATTCCTCGTAGACTTTGAGGGGACTGGAGTTGAGGCCAAGGGCTCACATTACTATTCCTGATTATAGCACCATCATAGACCTATTTCATGGGATCTGAGTTAGAATGGCCATTGGCTGCACAACCCCTTGTTGATTGAAAGATCAGCCATCAAGCGTGTGGCTAGGTTGCTACCAGGAGTGGCCCAGGGCTTGGTGCTGTTATGTGCTTGCTCAGTCCTAGTTAATTCCCCACTCTCTTCTTTCTCTTTCAGGTTTTTTAAAGCCTTGGCCTCAGGAGACCCTTTCAAGGCTTCAGAGGGGTCTTCTTCCATCCTTTGTGTGCCGAGTCATTTTTGCTGAAGAGCAGCTATTTCCTGGTCCTGTGCCTCCTGGCTCTGGGTTCTAGAACAGGTTTATGTCTCCTCTCTATTCTATCTTCATTCCTTCGGAAGTTCTATCCTGAGTTCCCATTAGACTGTGAATGGCCAATCTTCCTCAAGCCAGACTTTGTGGAAATCCAGTCATCTATCGACCTGAGTCGAAGAGCCAGGCCCCGTGTTCACGCCTCCTCTGAAACTCCTGCCTCCTCAAAAGGACATCGAACTCCAGAAGACCAGAGGCCAAGCTACAAGATGCTTGAGTTGGGGCCATCGCTTGCTTTGGAAGTGGGGGAGTAGGAATATTTGCAAGCATTGGAGAATGCTAACATATCTCTTGCTGAGGATATGGACCCGGGTGCCAGGTTGGAGGCCTGGCGCTGCCGTATGTCACCAAGAAACTGTTGGCTTTTGGGGGGGCAGACAGCACGGGTAATGTCCTGTCAGCCCCTCTCTGTGGACTCAGGATGGTGGACTTCCTGCTCTTGCGTACAGCCGCTTAGGACAAATCTGTAAAGCATGTTTTTTTTATTTTTGCATGTCAAATCTTACGCCTGTTTGAATTGTTCTTCTTCCTATTTTTTTCCTGACAGCTTCCTTTCCAATCAATCAAGAAAGACGCAAAAGTTGAAAATTATTCTTTTTAAAAGGCGGGCTCTCTTTCTCCTGCAGGGGTTCTATTTTGGGGTCAAATATTAGAAAATAAAAGCTAAGAAGTATTGAGGTTAGGCAGCTGTCATTGTCGCTTAATGTTTGCCTTCTGCAGATAAGCTCTTTAATCTCCTGAAACAATCCCTAACACACTGCCCATGGATTTGGGAAAGTTCACGAAGCCTCTGAAATAGCATGCGGATTCTACGACGATGTGCCTTTTCTGGGGAGGTGTTCATGATATTCTACTGAATTTCAAATGGGCCTGTGACCCAATCAAGGTTAAGAACCACAGCTCTGAGAGAAACAACTCTCTTTATAACCCGTAAAGTAGTTGATTGGAAGGGCTTTTCAAAACAATTTGGTCTAACTACTTAGTTTACCATTGGGGAAACCAAGGCAGAACAAGTTAGCCACCATGTCTGAAAAAGATCCCAGGTCTTTGGGCTACTCAAGGTTTTTTTTTCCATCACCCGACACTTATCTTGCTAGGGACAATATGATGGGTGGCTCTAAGGGTCATCATTTTGCAGGTTTGGATCTTACCCTCTCTGTTGAGCCCCATGTATTTGCACCAAATGAAAAGCTTGCAGGCACACACTCCTAGTCTGCCTTATTTGCCATCTCAATCCCTGCAAAGGAACAAAAATACGATCGGTGTAGTGAGAAATCCAAGGAGCAGATGTTTCTGATTCTTGTTCGTTGAAGGGAAGCTGCTAGATAAGGTGGCCTTCCTTGTGTTCCCAGGCAGATTCCTGGGCTGTAGCCCATCTGTGTAGGTAGAATTTGGCCCAGTGTGAAAGACAGGGCTTTCCACCTGGACCCTTCTAGAGAGGTCTTGCTTGTACTGACTACGGTACTGAGAGAGGAGTGTAGGCATGAGTGTGGGGACGCATGAGAGATGGAGGAAGGTGAATAGAGAGAGAGATGGATGAGTGAATGAATGAATGAATGAATGAGAATGCACACATATGCCTGAACCAACTGAGATGCCTTCAGTATTACTGAGAGGCAGTACTTGCTTGCAAGACTGAAGTCTAAACATGGTTCCTGGGTGAGTCATAACATGCTGGCTAAACACACTGATAGCCTGTTTGGAAGTCATTCTCAGTGAAGACACACCTAGGTGGCCACCATTCAGCTGGCTGCTCACCCCCACAGGGAATCTCTGCAATGCCTGCTGTGCTTGTTGAACCCTGGTCTTCACAGCTGTGGCCTCTCTGGTCCATCCCATTACATGACTGAAGCAAGGTGTGTAGTGGTAACATTTACGGAGCACCTATTAAGTACCAGGTGCTTCATGTACATTATCTCATTTAGTCCTTAAGCGATCATGCAGGTGGATGCTATTCTCTTCATTTTGTGGATAAAGGATTGATGAGGGGGGGGTGGAGTTAAAGCAATTTGCTCAAGGTCATGCAGAAAATAAATAACTTTGACTTGAATCCAGGCCTCTCTCATTCTGTCCTCCAGGCTGTTTTCCCTTGGTCATACACACAGGCCATGTTATTGGAGCTGTCATGACTCTGACTCGTGCCTGCCTAAGAAAATATGGAGGTGCAAGTCCAGTTTATGGGGATACAAAAACGGCTGGATGAAGTTTCTGAGTTATGCTTCCTCCTCACCTTCGATGTGCCCTGTTGATAGTGTTTTTAAAAAGATCACTTATTTTACCTTGTGAGATGAAAGATCTTTTTTTTTCAGTTGGTAGTGCTTAACTCTTTGGCTTAACTATTTTTCAAAGAAAATAAAAGCTCCTGGTATGTATGTGTCCAAGTTTATAACATGTGTAGTTTCAACCTAAAAGACAGGCATCATCCACGCATGTACTTCAAGAACCGAAAAAGGTCTCAGCACCTCTGCGGTACTTGATGCCTTGGGGTCAAATTCCTAAAAGATATTTCTGTAGGAATAGCAAAAGCGAAGAGGTAATTCAGAATAAGAAATATTATTGAAGGTTTTGTTTATAAAAAGGTGTGGGGGGGGAGGGGGTGTTGTCCAACTCCTGAGGGGTGAAGTTCAAGATTCTAAAGTAATTGGCTGTCGTGGGGAGGTTTCCTCCCCTTTTCAAGCAATTCCTTGATTCTGTAATAACTAGAAAAAAAAATGAAGTAGTAGAGAAAGAGGTATTCCTGTAACTAGAAAAAAATCACCTTTGAGAGAATGTAGATCAAGGATACTATTTTTAACGTAGCTGCAGACAAATGGCCTTGACACATTACAAACCTAGAAAATGGTTAAGCATTTAAAAATCACAAGGGAAGTCTATGGCCATGCCATCCTGAACAAACCCGATTGCATCAGGCCTGATTAGTTCTTGGATGGGAGACCACCTAGGAAGACCAGGTGCCGTAGGCATAAAAAATAAAAACTAAGGGATTGTAAGCTGACAAGGTCCTTGCAATCTGTGAGGTCAACCAAGTGTTGCCTTACACCCCCCACCCCGCAAAAAAAAAAATTGCAGCGAGAAAGAAGCAAGATCTCTTGAGATTCTTGATGAAGCCTTCACTTTCATAAGAAAAGCGCTTGGTACCAAGGACATTCGTAGATGTTAGAAAGACTGCCCATGTGAAATACTTCTGTGAAATCAGAGAAAAGAGTGAGATCCGGGACCCATGCACGTGACTTTCAATAAGGCATGCAGAGTGTGTAGTATTAATGACTTCTGTGTGCAGTTTTGTCATGGAGATGATCTGGGCACATGAAGCATATTGGTGCAACTAGCACGCACCACTTGTGATGTCATTTTCAATTCTAAGGAAAGCTAGGCACAGAGGCTTTTTGTACTTGGAGATCCCAATCTATGGTCTGCTTTGCATCAAGCCCTCGTCACTTCCTCAGGCCTCCCAACATCACTGTATAATAGGTGATGCCCCATTGTACAAATAAACAAACTTGAGACTCAGGGAATTGAGAAATGATTTGCCCGAGATAACACAGCTAGAGGTAGATAACAATTTAGGACTGTACTCTACAGAGGCCTCCCTGTGTGTTGTACACCACGCTGCCTCGAGCAGTGAAAGAATCCTGACAGTAAATGAAAAAGATGCTTAGAAATGAGAAATGAGTAAATGGATAAGATGCTTAGAAATTAAGGATAGAAACGATATGTATGAGTCTTGCTACTCCTAACATGCTCCATCATCAGCCTCGGCATTAGCATTACCCAGGAGCTTTTTAGAAGTGCAGACCTTTGGCCCCATCCCAAGGCACCTGGAATCAGAATCTATTTTAATAAGGTCTCTGGGAGATTTTCTGCACGTTAAAGTTTGAGACACACTGATATAAGGCATTTGAGATGACAAAGCAGGTTGAGAAAGGAGATCTCAGGAGAAAGAAGACCAAAAATGGTTGGGAAGGCCACTGTGGTATGTCGAGGGTGTTTACAAATGGCGTGCCCATAGCCACCTTCATCATCCACTGCTTTGTCCATAATCTTGTGCTTTGAGGACATAGAGATGAAGTATCTCCATTTTAAAGAACAGTGAAACCAGCCTAAGGAATAAGAAAACTGAATGTTAATTGACTTTCAGATCTCTGAGCATGAAAGGCAGTGACAAGGAAGCAAGGGGCAGTGGAAAGAGCTTCCTTGAGTTGGGTGCGCAGGTTCACCTGTCACTATATCTTTGTGATGTAAGCGAGTTCTTCCACCTCCTCCAGGCCTCAAATCACCTGGCTGGAAACCAGGCTGTCTCAAAGGGCCTTTTCAGCTTTGATATTCTGTTATTCTCTGCTATGCATTTTACTACTGCCTATATTGTTGGGAGAACTTGGAAATCTGTACTGAGTTTTGGCCATTGGTTAGCATCTTCAGTTCACGTAAGAAAGGTTCTGGGAAGAGATGTCAATCATCACACAATGTTAATGGAAACTGTAAGGAAGTGGGATGGGCATAACTCCAGTGAACCTGCTTGAAATTAGTCAGTATTTTAATTAGAATAGAACAAGGCACCCAGACTGCTTTGATAACCACCTGCTTCAAATCACATACTCAGCAAACAACTGTCCTGACCTTGGCTTTTGAAGGATGGTTTTTTGGAGGTAGAAGGAGCTTATAAACACGAGAAAAATCTTGCTCATCCCCCATCTGCCACTCATCTCTCTTGGTGATTCTGATGTCCATTAGTTAAGACAACTGGCAATCATCTAACCCTTTAAAATGGAGAAACAGACCTACACAGAAGTGATATGTCTAAAGCCACGCACCAGAGCCAATGGCAACAAAGAGATGCTCAGAGTACCTCTCCAAGGACCTTTCGAGTCTACTTTCTTTGGGTGACTAGTTTACCGGAATTGAGACATCTGTTTCCAGTAGCAGAGCACACTCTGGGGAGGACTTACCGGGCCTTTTATCTGTCTACTACTCTGTTTCTGTCACACATACACCCATATTGCTTCAGAGAAGTGACATAACTTGCCCAAGGTCACATGGGTAGGAAATAAATTTGGACCTTGGAGTTTCGATTTTACCTGTGTGGTAGGGCCTCTGAGCTCTTAATTGCTTCAATCCGATTACTTCAAAACACATTGATTTTTTCCCCCTGTTGAAATTTATCCTAACAGTTTATGACTTGAGACTCTGTAGAGCACTCTTAGGTCCATCATTTTGTCCCCATAACACCCTCCTAAGGTAGGTAAGACCTGGTATTTTGCACCCATTTAACAGATGTCCACAGTGAGGCCCAGCAAGAAATCACATTATTTTCACTGATGTGAATAAGACATCAAAAGGTACTTTAAGAAATGGGCCTAAAGATCATTTATGTTAATTTGAAGAGCTCTGGGAAAGAAGCACTGGCAGCCAGATCACCAGACTGGTCTCACTGTGACAAAAGGGAAAAGCAATTCAGCCCTGACCACAAGTGGACAGGTTATAAGAATCAGATCTGGAGCATTGGCATGATGTGTGCTTCTAGGATTCAGGGCCTTGGGAATTGAAACAAGGCCCGCGATGGAGCTAGGGGTCCTCTGAGACCAAGGGAAAGGACAAACATTGATGAGCATCTCTAGTGTGCCTAGCAGGGACTGGGAGGGGCCTGAATCCTCGAGCTTTCCTCGGAGATCTGGCATAAGAAAGTGGCATTTGAGGGGGAAAAAAGAAAGGAAAAGAAAAAAAGGAAAAACAAAAAGGAGGATCACCTGGCAGGCACCCTTTGCTCAAGATACTTTAAGGCTGTCTGCCAGAAAATCGCAGTAAATATGCAAATCTCTGATTGAAATAGCAGAGGTGCCCCTGGGCAGGGCCATCAAAACTGCATTCAAAGCCCCTGGGACCTGCCCAGAAGCACAAAGGTGGTGAACTAATCAGAGAACTGACTGAGACATTAATGAGTGGACCTCAGATCCATTCCACAGATCAAGGCCTGCATGAGTTTAAGGGAGAAGGAATTATGGGTCTTAATGGGATGAGAGGGTTTTGAACTTGTAATATTAACTTACATTTTCACAGCTCTGAAAGCTTTAGGAAGCTGGCTGGCAGCTGAGAGAAAGCATTAGGCAATGGAGGAAGGAAAGGCCCTCTGCTAGGCACTTTTACACTGTATTTCTCATGTATTCCTCACATCAGCCCTGGCAGACAGAGTATTACCTACATTTTAGATATAAGGAAACCAAAGCTCTATGAGGTTAAGTGACTTACTTCACGTCTCACAGACATTTACTGGCGGTGCTGGGATTTGACCCCAGATATGTCTAACACCAAGAATAGTGGGATTTTTCCCTTTACAACATAACATAACTGCTGGGCATTTGGGTGTGTGTGTTCGACTGGTAGGTTAAAAGCTGGTGGCAGTCTTGGAGAATAAAGAAGCTGTACAAATTATGCTCAAAGGCCCATGACCCCTGGCTGGGCAAAGGGTAATAACAGCCAATAAAAAGGCTATGGCGATTGAGGACATACCTGTACAGCCAGGGTCTCCCTGGTGATCATCAGCTTTTCCCTGTCATAGACTTCCAGGAAATGCTGAGGCATCTAGAGACATACACACATCTACATACTATGTGTAGCTTCTTTGGTTCTGGCTGAGGGGGGTGTGGTCATGGAGTCACGACCTTGCTCCTGATTACTTGGTACCAATGTGAAGGCATCTGAAACCCATATGTAAACTTTCCGTTTGTTTGTTTTTCAACCACACAGGGCTATGATGCTAAAGTCCAGCTTTCATTACCCATGCTCATCCAGGTCTCCAGATGACTGCCTTCATTCTGCTTTCATCTTGGCAGCCATCGCCAGATCTGAAAATTGAAGGGAGGTCAATGAGAGCTGAGCAAGCAACATTCAACTGCAGGGAGGGAGCCAAGGTGGGTGGACACAGGAGTTCACCATGACATTTGATACCATGTACTTTCTCTATCAGCCCTTTCAAGCTCTGTAGGTTGGGGCTATCCAGGTCAGGCAATAGCCATAGTCTTTCTCCAGTTTCAGATAAAGCCAATTGCTTTCTAGGAGAGTTTTCCTCCTGAGCTAATTCGCTTCTTTTCCTCCCCAGGTCTGAGAATGGACAAATTAAGAGATTTTGAAGGGATAGAAGGGGCTCTATATTTATCTAAGAAATGTGGTATTGACTCTGTCAGGCACTTTTCTCAGTGCTTTGCACGTATGAATGTACTGAGTCCTCACAACACCCTATAATGTAATTATTATTGTTCTCACTTCGAAGACAAATAAACTGAGACACAGAGAGGTTAAGGGGCTTGCTATAACCATAGTCACGTTGCTGAGGTTTTACTACCGTGTTTTGCTGCCCACATGATACAATACAGCAAAGAGACAGCAAAGATGGGCTTTAGGGGTCAGGAGGAGCCAGGATTTCAATGCCTGTTCTGACACTTACCCCTTGCAAGTAACTTCTTTGTTCTAAGCGGTAGTTTCCTCACCTATGACATGAGGGTGACAACGCATGCCTCTCAGGGCTGTAGTGAAGAATCCAATGGAAAGTGCCTAGCCTGGAGTAAGCATTCAAAGTTGGCTCTTCTTGTCAATTTGGCTTGGTACCAAACTGGTCTGGTATCCACACTCACTAGGCAAGTCAACTCAGCCTGTGCCAGTGCTAGGCAAGCACTGGCTGGCACTATGGCTGGCATTCACTCCTACTGGGAGGCTGGATTATTGCCAGAGGAGCTCATGTGATTGGCATTTCCAAAGACAGACTTCTTCCAGAATTAATTAGCCATATGGTTCTCTTTCTGCCCAGACATTGGGTCAACATGGCCAGCCGGAGGGACAATTGCAGGAACCAAAGAAATCTGATTCGTATCCCCGTATATACCTCTCAAAGCTGCCACCAGTACCTTTTGCCATTTTATCATTCATATTTATGTTCTTTTTTCTCCCCTTTTTCTTAAAGAAGTCCCTTTACCATCTCTTGTAATACTGGCTTGGTGACGATGAACACCCTTAGGTCTTTTCTGTTTAGGAAGCTCTTTATTTCTCCTTCCATTTTAAATGATAGCTTTGCTGGGTGGAGTCGTCTTGGTTGCAGGTCCTGCATCTTCATCCCTTCGACTCCTGTTTCCTGCAAATCACTCTGGACCGCAACGTTCCTGTTGAAAACTAAGCTGACTTCCTTAGGGGAGCACCCTTTTAAGTCGTTAGTGCCGTTCTGTTGCTGCTTCTAGGATTCAGCCCTCATCTTTCCCCTTCGGTATTTTCATGGTGACACATCTTGGTTCGGGTCTTTTGGGGTTCCTCTTCTTTGGGACTCTGTGCAGCCTGGACTCGGGTGTCTAATGCCTACTCCGAGTTGGGGAGGTTTTTCGTCGTTATTTCTGGAAACAGGCTTTCAATATCTCCTGCTCTCGCTCTCCGTCTCGCGCTCTCTCTCTCCTTCGGGTACCCCAAGGATGCGGAGGTGGGCACGCTTGATGGAGTCCCCGAGGGCCCTCAAAGTGTTCTCATTCTTTCGGATTCTTCTTTTCTCGTTGCAGTTCTGAGTGGATGTCTTCTGCTGCCTTACCTTTCCAGTCGCCCGTTCGATCCTCTGCTTCGTCCACTCGACCGTGGATTCCCTCTCACGTAGTCCTCCTTCCCATTGCTGTGCACTTCACTTCTGACTGGTTCTTTTTATGGGTTCGGCGTCCTGTTCTGTGCTTGCCCTGTCCGTGTCAAAGCCCCCGCTGAGCTCCTCTGTTCTCCCTCCGGGTTCGTTGAGCCTCCTTCTCTCCAGCGTTTGGAACTCTGCCTGTGGCAGGTTGCTTGTCCCCACGGCGGGCGTCTAGGTTTTTCCTGGAGTTTCCTCCTGTTACTTCCCTTGTGGCGTGCTTCTCTGTTTTCCCGCTTCCGTCGCCCGTGTGCCCGTTTCCATGTGTGGAGAGGACGCGCTGCATCTTCCAGCCTTGGCCAGGCGGCCTCGCGTCGTCGGTGTCCGTCCGGCGGGGCCCAGTGGCAGAGTCTCCGAGGTCACCCGCGCGGGGAGCTCCGGGTGTGTTTCTCGTGTGGTGGCGAGGGCTCCCCTGCCGTGGGCGAGCGTTGTTTGCTGCTAGCGTGTCAGAGCACGGCAGCAACTCTCCGGCTGACCGGCCGTGAGGCCTGGCCATGTGCATGTGCACGGCGTGTGCGTGGGCTGCTGGGCAGGGCTGCTGACCCCACCGAGTGGGGCTCATCCCCGAGGGTCTGTGTCCCTGCTGAGGCCGCCTGTGGGGTGTGCCGCTCGGGGGGCCCGGCAGGGGGGTGCTCTGCCGCGGTTTCCCACCAGCCTCTGGGAGCGGTGGCTCCGGGGGCCCCTCGGAGCGAGTCCGGTGCAGGCCGCGGCCGGCCGCTGCCTTCGCGTGTCCGGGCCTACCCGGTGGGAGCTGCAGAGCGATCCGCAGGGGGCAGGCGGGCGCCGGCCGCGGGCGCGGGAAGGACAGGGCGGCCAACCCGCCGGCCCCGCCCGAGGCCACGCGGCTCGCTGGCCCCGGCCCGCGCCCGCGCCCACGCGCGTCTGCGTTTCCGCGGAGCAGGCGTCTCTCTCACCCGGTGCCGAAGCCGCGCTCGGCCTCGGTCAGACGGGGTGCAAGCCCCTCCCCCCACCCCCGGGGCTGCGGAGCCCCTGCGTGAGGGTGGCGGGCGGGGGGACACCCCTCTCCACCGGGGCCTCTGCAGCCGCGCCCCCCCTCCCGCCTCCCGCGCTAGGCCGCCGGCGCGGCTGAGGCACCGGCCGGCTCGCGTCCGCCCCTCCCGCCACTCTCCAAGTGGCCGAGTCCTGTGTCCTCGATGCCAGGGTCGAGGTCGGCTGCACTGCAGGCGGCTGTCCACGTGGCTTCTTCGCCCGTGGTCGTCAGGAAGGGAGTGCCGCCCTGCAGGGAGGCAGTCCCCGCTTTCACCTACCCAGCCCGCCGTCTTGTCCTCCCCACTTCTCTCTTTCTCTCAATCTCAGTTTTTTTATTTGCAAAAATTGGGGAAATGGCAGTTGTGAATTCAACGTCATAAAATGCATTAGCGAAAGTAAGAAGAAATCAATATATCTGCCAAGCAGGAATCACATCTCCAGAGACAATGTGATGTTTGACTTAGGCTAAATGTCTGAGGAATAGAGGGGAGAATGGGCATAGCAGGTTGAAGGACTAGCAAGTTTCCTGACGCAGGTGCAGCCAATGTGTACAGATGGCAGTCACAGGGGATGAGACTTGAAAGGAAGTTTTGGACATGCTTGTAAGAAACCAGGAAAATGATGTCATTAGTGGAGAAACTACTAAAATATTTTGGTCTCAGGACCTCTTTATACTCTTAAAAATTATTGATGTTTTAAAAGAGGCTTTATTTTTGTGGTCAATATTGATGTTTACCATACAGTAGAGAAAACTGGGGAATGTTTAAAGGTTAATTTTTTTTAAGAAACTAATAAATCAATCACATACGCACATAAATAACACATTTTATGGAATATATATTCTACATCCGTATAAATATGTGTGTGTGTGTGTATACACATACATACATACATACATACATACATACATACACAAAACGTACTGAGAGTATCATTTTAGATTTTTCCAAAACTCTATTGTCTGATTTAATAGAAGACAGCAAATTCTTTTGGCTGTTTCTACATTCTCTCTATTAAGGTGTGTTCTTTTGTTTGAAGGAAATGAAGGCAATCTAGCCGTACTCAAGTATGTGCGTTGTCTTCTTGAAGACTATACCAAAAATCAACAAGTGTGTTTTTCTTTTTTAACTTAGCTGCAATGCGGGACCAGAAACTATATCAATGAACTTTATAATAAAATCTATTGATGTCTCTTACACTTTGAATGAATCATTTACCTAGGCATGATTTTGTAACATTATGTATTAGTCATGTGGAAAATGTTGGTGCACTTACTCATACAAATCTGAATGGACATTTCATTATACAATAGCTTTAAAATCATGCATTAATATTATTATTGACATTATCCAAAAAGTTATCAGAAACTGTCAAGCTCATGGTGGCAGGTACAGGTTTTCTAAAATTCTAATTTTCAATTGAAAATTTCCATTCTATCATTAACAACGAATACTATCAGTTGTTTTCCTTGAAGTGGCAGGCTCACAGTATTCATTTTCAAGAAAATGTCTGCCAATACTCAAGTCTAAATAACCAAAGTGTATCTGTCACTTGCTCAGTCAATTTAAAATGTCGTTCCATGAGAAAAGCAGCTAGTTCAGCCCACAAGTCATAATCAATTTTCCCTGGTTCAAACATACCTTGCTGTGAAGCTGTGAGGTGTTGTATCAGTACTTTTAATTTTGTCGCATAGAATATTAGAAAGGTATATACTCGAGGACCAAGATTTAACAAAAGTAATAAATTCTGCTGTTTATCAAGGACTTTTTAAAGGCGAAACTGTCATCAGTAAATCAACAAACAGTAAGTTTTGGCAAGAATGTGGCAAAAAGGGAACCCTCATGCATTTTTGGTGACCTTGTAAACCAGTGCAGCCACTATGGAAAATAGTTTGGAGGTTCCTCAAAAAATTAAAAGTAGAACTACCGCATAAACAAGCAATTCCACTTCTGGGTATTTATTCAAAGAAATCTAAAACACTAATTCGAAAAGATATATGAACATCTATGTTTATTGCAGCATTATTTACAATAGCCAAGACATTGAAACAACCTAAGTGCCCATCGATAGATGATTGGATAGAAGAGGAGATTCATATGTACAATGGACTATCACTCAGCCATAAAAGTAATGTAATCCTACCTTTTGCGACAAGTGGATGGACCTAGAGGGTGTTAAAGTGAAATAAGACACAGAAAGACATGCCATATGATTTCACTTATATGCAGAATCTAAAGAAAATAAATAAACGAAACATAAACAGACTCATAGATACAGAGAACAAACTGATGGTACCAGATGGGAGGGGGCTTGGGGGGCTAGGTGAAAAAGGTAAAGGGGTTAAGAAGTACAAATTGGTATTTATGAAATAGTTATGGGGAGGTAATGCACAGCATATAGAACATAGTCAATAATATTGTGATAACTCTGTATGGTTCCAGGTGGGGACTAGACTTCTCGGAGAGACCACTTCATAAATTCTATAAACATGTAAAGACTGTGATGCACACCTGAAACTAATGTAAAATAATGTTGAATGTCAACTGTAACTGGAAAAGACAAAATAAAGTGAAACTTGCATTTACTTGTTATGAGTTAGTGGTGGAGAAGAATGCAGTGATTACTACAATTTGGTTTTGCCTCCTTGAGTCATGCTTCACTGCCATCCATGAAAATGTCTACACAGTGACAGAAGCAAATGACTTTAATACTAAAATATTAAATTTTTTATGAAAACAGTTTTATGAAGAATATGAAAGAATATGAGAGAGACCTCCAGGAGACCACAGAACTTTCTTTGAGGACCGCTGATACAGAGCTATTTGGAATTGAGGGATGATCAGAGACAAGGAGAGCAGTCAGAAGACAATTTGTTACAGGTCACACAGGTGGAGGAATGATGAAGACTTGAAGTAAGGCAATGCCACTGTGAAAGGGTGGTGGGTACTGACTCAAAAAAAAAAATTCAAGCAATGAGCCCTTGGTCCTCATGTTGTATTTTCAGTAACTCCTTCTAAACCGACCACTTCCCTAAAGGCCTGGAAACACGCTCAGATATCTTCTGTCTTAAATAAAAGTTCTTCCTCAGCTTCCTATGTACTCATGACTTTGAGAGAGTTAGCTGTTCTCAAGATCTCCAGTTCCCCACCTTCCTCTCAGAAGGCTTCAATTCCTTCACACCATTGCACAAAAACTGCTTTCACCAAGGTCACCAAGCACCTCTGCGATGTTGAATCCAACAACACTTCAATGCTGATTCTGGTTGTCCTCGCTGCTACCTTTGATACCAGAGCCTACTCTTACCTTCTGAAATTCTTCCCGGACAGTATCCAAGTTCTCTTGCCTCTTGGCTACTTTTTCTTGGTCTTTGATCTGGGTTCTTGCTGAACTTTCTTCAGGCTCAATCCTGGGCCCTTTCTATCTTTTCTGTAAACCCTCTGCCCAGGGACTTCACACACTCATGGACTTAAATATCATTGTTTTGCCAACATCCCTCAAAGCCCTCTTTCCAGCCTATACGTATCTTCTGAGCTGCAGATTTATGGATTCAACTACCCACTTAACATCTCCATCTAAATGTCTCTTTGGCATTTCAAACTTAACATGTTCAAAAACAAGCTCTTGACTTATTCCTCTCTCTTCCAGTCCAAATCTACTTTTATTTCATTTTTCTGGTATTAGTAAACGGTGGTTTCGTCTACCCAATTCTTCATGCCAAAGACCTGGGCATCATGTAGATGCCTCCTCTCTTTTCGTTCACCACTCCAGTGCATCCATCAGTAAGCCCTAACAATTCTTCACACAAAATGGATCCCCAAAATGTGCACTCTGTCCTTCTCAAAGGCAATCACTTAAGTCTAAGCCACCACCATCTATCACCTGTAATAATTTAATAGACTCCTAACTGGCCTCATTTCCTCTCATCTCAGCCTGTAATAAATTCACCACAGGGCAGGCAGACTGATCTTTAAAAAATGTAAATCAGATCATGCTACACCCTGGCTTGGAATAGTTTACCTTTGCACTTGAAATCCAAAACCCTTTTGCACCCTACAAGGCTCTGCATTATCTCCTAGGCTTACTTCTTCAGCTTCCTCTCACAGCATTCTTTTCCCATGTTCACACTCCTCCAGCTAAATTGGCCTACTTCCAAGCATGCTATTCTCTCTGTCTGAGGGCTTTAGCACCTGACACTTTTCTTTTGATTTAGATGCTTTCTCTCCATTCCTTTGTATGGTTGACTTCTTACTTTCAGCTCTAGCTCACTGGCTGAAATGTCAGTTTCTCAGAAAATCTCACCTTGAGGCCCCAGACTAGACCAGGCAATTCACTCCTTGAGATCTATCATTCTTTACTCTTCTTTGATATCACTTTTCATAATGTACGATTATGTGTTTATTTCTGTCATTATTTAAGAGCTGTCTCCCCCAAGTGTTATGGGGAAGGTATACCCACCAAGGGAGATGACTTTAAGGGACGTTTCTCTAGGCCCTCCTTCAAGTCCATCTGCTTTTTAGAGAATCTCCAAAATCTTCGCTTTTTATTTCTAGAGAAAACCACATCTAGCTCAGAGTACCCCCACCCCTGCCAACACACACACACCCCTGCCAAGTAATTCTCAGTTGGATCAGAATATTTGCATCAGTTACCAGATGGCTAGACCAGGATTTCTTGGATTTTGAAAATTTAACAATTAGAACTTCAAATATTTGCATGTGATCCCATGAAAGCATTGCATGCAGTCACTTGTCAATTTTCTGGAAAGGAATTAAATCAAATGTGGTCTGTTGTCATGAACATGCTCAGCATCCATACCTTGGCTTGACTCTGTAGTTTTCTCCTTATTGGCAGCATGACGTCATGATTAGGTGTGTGGTATCTGGAGGCAGACCACATTTTTGTTGTTTTTTTTCCTGGACTATAACATATATACAGAAAAGTGTGTAAATCATGTGTACAAATTACAGAATTTCACAGAATGAACACGCCCATGTGATAGCACTTTGATTAAGAGACAGAACATTACCAGCTTCCCAGAAGGCACCCCCCTCCAATTCTCCCTTCTGGTAACTTCCCCCTTTAGTGGAAGCTATTATCTTCTAACAACATAGATTAAGTTTGCCTGTTTTGTAATTTATATAAGTGGAATCATACCGTATCTACTCTTGTCTCCAGCTTCTTTTGCTCAAAGTTACACCTGCACTACTCAACCATGTTATTCTAACATTTGTGGCTGGTTCATGTTCAGTGCTGTATAGTATTCCATTGTGTGAATGTATCACAATATACATCCAGTCTGTTTGACTGCTGACAACCATAAAGTAGTTTTAATTATTGACGATTATGAATAGTGCTGTTATGAACATATCTTCACGTGTCTTGTAGTAAAATTGTATGCATTTTTGTTGGGTATATTCCTAGGAACGGAAAAACCGAGTCATTGTGTGTGCATATATTCAGCTTTAACAGATGTTGCCAAACATTTTTTCAAAGAGGTTGTACCATTTTGTGTGTCTATGTACAGTGTGTGAGTTCTAGTTGCACTAAATCCTCACTAACACTTGAGATTTTTACATTTTCTATTTTAGCTATCCTGGTTTTTGTGGAATGGCATCTTTTTGTGGTTTCATTTTGCATTTGTCTGATGACTAATGAAGTTGAGCACCTTTTATATACGTTTATTAGACATTTAGAAATCTTTGATAAGGTGTTTGTGCAAGACTTGCTCATTTTTTTTTCTATTTGTCTGTCTTTTGTCACTGATTTGTAAGGGTACTATATATATTCTGGATATATTTGTCAAAAATATGCATTATGAACATCTTTCTCCAATCTAACTAGAGTGTTTTTTTTCCTTCTTGTTGATATCTTTTGATGAACAGAGTTATTAATCTTAATATAATTTATCTATTTTTAAATGTCTGTAATGCTTTTTTTTTGCCTCCTACAAGACCACCTGGGTTTGAATACTGCCTCTACTGCTTTTTACCTGTATAACTGTGGGTAAGTTACTTAACCTCTCTAGCCTTTAATTTTTCATTAGAATATTGCTTCAGTGGGTTGTTATGGAGATTAAATGAGATGATGCATATTAGGTAGTTTAATATCACACCAGGCACATAGCAAGTAATCAATGAATGGTTATTCCTTTTATTTTGTATTGTATTCTTTATTAGTATTTGTAATTTGAAAGTTCCTAAATGTTTTGAGGCATTTCTCTCTTACATATCAAGGTCTACTTTCCTTATGTTACAGAAGAGTTTAGAAATCAGACGGTTACTGCTACAGGTAATATTTGCCTTTCAGCATTCTGAGTTTTCAGAATTAAGATAAAAATGGAAATCTTGAGCCAAAATAATTTTTAGATTCTAGCACAACATGTTTTAGATGGTAACTAACAATATCTCACTGATCTGAATTGGAAGACATGGAGGCATGGGTTCCTAAGCAAAGAGTCTAAATAGGGTAGAAGGTAATGGCGTGGCAATTGTTAATTTAATACATCCAGGTGAAATTGGTGGCAGGCAGGAGAAAAATCTTGGTAGGAAATAGGAATTTTGAAATTGCTCGCATATCATTGTTAGTTAAAGCCCTAGTAAATGAAATCTCTCAGAGACAGTGTGGAATCTTATGAATCTCCAATATTTAAGAATAGACTGAAAGTAGAAGGCAGTGAAAAAATTGGGAAGGGAGCAGGAGAACCAAGAGAGGCTACATTCAATATTGGTCAGTTGTGTGAAAGGCTATAATCAGTTGAAGAGAATTTAATCTGAGAAAAGCCAGTGGATTTGGTAATTCCAAGGTCATCTTGTATGGAGCAAGTGGGAAAAGAAAGCAGATGATATGAGTCATTCATTTAACAAATATTCATTGAGCACCTACTAAGTAATATTAATGATCTTTAGCCAGTGGCAACTAGGAAGGAACACACCTGTAGTTAAATAAGTCGGGCTTTATTACTTCCTGGAGTTAGGGAGGATGCACACTGTGAAGGTTCCTCTCAGTCAGGTGCTGCTACATAAAATCTATTAGAAGATTTAAGTTTCATGGGTGATTTGGGGAAGTGGAGTAGGGTGGGGTTTGCTCTAGATTAGAGGTATCAAAAAGTAGGAGCAATTTTATGACCTTGTTTTAGTCTGTGCTTAGACACAATTATGTGGGTTTGTCATAAATGGCCTTCATTATGTTGAGGTATGTTCCCTGTATTTCTGCTTTGCTGAGAATATTTTTTAATGTCAGAAATGGCTGCTAAATTTTGTCAAATGCTTTTTCTACATCTATTCATATGATTGTGTGATTTGTATACTTCATTTTGTTTATGTGGTTTATCACTTTAATTGATTTGCAGATAGTGAACTAAACTTGCATACCAGGAATAAATCCCACTTGATCATGGTATATGAACGTTCTAATGTATTGCTGAATTCTGTTTGCTGATATTTTGTTAAGGATTTTTGCATCAATGTTCATCAGGGATATCAGTTTCTAATTTTCCTTTTTTTTTTTTTTTTAATGTCTTCGTCTGCTTTTGGAATCAAAATGAGCTTGGAAGCCTTCCATCCTCTTGAATTTTTTGAAATAGTTTTGAGAAGGATAGTTGTTAATTCTTCTTTGAATCTTAGGTAAAATTCACCAGTGGAGCCATCCAGTCCAAGACTTTTGTTTGTGGAGAGTTTTATGATTATTGATTCAATTTAATTAGTACTGACTGGCCTGTTTAGATTTGCATCTTTTTGATTCAGTCTTGGAAGATTGTATGTTTCTAGAAATGTATCATTTTCTTCCAGATTGTTCAATTTGTTGGCATATAATTTTTCATAGTGCTTTCTTACAATCCTTTGTATTTCTGTCATGTCAGTTGTCACATCTCCTCTTTCATTTCTGATTTTATTTATTTGGGTCTTCTCTCATTTTTTCTTGATGAGTCTGGTTAAAGGTTTATCAATTTTGTTTATCCTTTCACAGGACTAGCTCTTGGTTTTCATTGATCTTTTGTATTGTTTTATTTAGTTTCTATTTTATTTATTTCCACTCTGATCTTTATTTCCTTCCTTCTACTAATTTTGGGCTTTGTTCTTTTTCTAGTTCCTTTAGGTGTAGATTAGATTGTTTGAAATTATTCTTAGTTCTTGAGATAGGCCAGTATTGCTATGAATTTCCCTCTTAGGACTGCTTTCACTGTGATTTTGTCATTTTTTTTCATTTTCATTTATCTCAAAGTATCTTTTAATTTCTTCCTTGATCTCATTGTGAACCTGTTCATTGTTTGGTAGCATGCTAGTTATTCTCCATGAGTTTGTGTGTTTTTCAGTTTTTTTTCTTGTAATTGACTTCTAGTTTCACATTATGGTGGCATTGGTTAATAAAATTATATAGCCTTCATTTTAAAGTATACTTTGTCTGATATAAGTATAGCTACCCAAGCTTTTCTTTTAATTTCTATTTGCATGAAATATATTTTTCTACCCCTTTACTTTGTATGTGTCTTTTGATCTGAAGAGGATCTCTGGTAAGCAGCCTATGTATGGGTCTTGTTTTCTTATCCATTCATTTACCCAATGTCTTTAGATTGGAGAATTTATTTACATTTAAAGTGATTAGTGATAGGTACGTAGTTATTGCCATTTTATCATATATATATATATATATATATATATATATATATATATATATATATATATATATACTCTTTTTTTCTCCCTTCTTCTTAAAGAAGATTTTTTACCATATTTTGTAATACTGCTTGGGTGGTAATGAACTCCCTTAGTATTTTCTTGTCTGGGAAGCTCTTTATTTCTTCTTCAATTTTAAATGATAGCTTTGCTGGGTAGAGTAATCTTATTCCTGGGTTTTCATCACTTTGAATATGTGCCATTTCCTTCTGGCCTGCAAGTTTTATGTTGAGAACTGAGCCAACAGTCTTATGGGAGCTCCCTTATAGGTAACTAAATGCATTTTTCTTACTGCTTTTAAGATTCTCTGCATTTAACCTTTGCCATTTTGATTATGATGTGTCTTGGCATGGGCCTCTTTGGGTTCATCTTGTTTGGGACTCCCTGTGCTTCCTGTACTTGTATGTCTATTTTCTTCTCCAGGTAAGAAAAGTTTTCTGTCATTATTTCTTCAAATACATTATCAATCCCTTGCTTTCTCTCTTCTCCTTCTGGTACCCCTATGATGTGAATATTGTTACACTTGATGTTGTCCCACAGATCCCTTAAAGTGTCCTCATTTTTTTTAAATTCTTTTTTTCTTTCTGCTTCTCCAATTGGGTATTTTATGCTACTTTATTTTAGCTTTATCTTCCAAATTTTTGTTTTACGCACAAGAATAAATATTTACATACACATAAACTTGTACATAAATGTTTACAGCAGCTTTATTTATAAAAGCCAAAAACTAAAAAACAAAAACTTCTTTTATAAGTGAAAGAAATGGTGGTACATTCATATCATGAAATACTAGTTAGCAACAAAAAGAAAAGAACTATTGGTACATACAGTAACTTAGATGAATCTCTAGGGAATTACTCTCAGTGAAATAACACATTCTAAATGTGACATGCTATGTAATTTCATATATACAACACTCTTGAAATAATGGAGTTATAGAAATGGAGAACAGGGTCATGGTTTTGGAAATATTGACCTCGTAAAATAAATTGGTAAGTGTTCCCTCCTTTCTTAATTTCTGAAAAGGATTGTGGGCCTGTAGATTCTTTTTTGGGAATGTAAAAATTATGAATTCAGCTTTCAATACTTATAAAACTAAACTATTTCATATTGGTTGAGTCATAGTGGTTTGTGGTTTAGAATGAATTGGTCCATTTCATTTAAGGTTCAAATTTACATGCAGAGCACTTTGTACTATTCCCCTATTATGCTTTTCAGGCCCAATAGTGATATCCTGTTTCATTTCTGATATTGATAATTTGTATCTTTTATTTCTTTGTCAGTCTTGCCTGATTTTTATCAATTTTGTTGATCTCAAAGAACAAGTATTCTGTTTCATTGGATTTTTATATTTTTCAGTTTTCAATATTAGTGATTTGTTCTTTATTTAGTCTTTTTCTTACCATGCTTATTTTCTCTCATTTTTATATTTTTAAAAATATGTAGCTAAGATTATTGATTTGACACTTATCCTCTTTTGAAATGCTTATAACGTTGAGTTTTATAAATTCCCCTCTGAGCCCAGCTTTAGCTGTGCACCATGAATTTTGATATGTTGTATTTTTATTTTCATTAACTTTAAAGTACCTTTTAAATTTTCTTTGAAACTTCTTTGATCCATCATTTATGAGTATGTTTGCTTACAAAGTGGAGGTGTATCTGTTATGTGTCAGTAATTAAACTACCCTGATTCCATTTTGTCCAGAGAATAATCTGTATGGTTTTGATTCTTTTGAGTGTATTGATGTTTTATGGCTCACATTATGGTATGTTTTGGAAATTATTCCAAGGATATTTGAAAAGGATATTTATTCTACTTTTGTTTTGTAGAGTGTTCTAGATATGTTGATTAGGATCTGTTGTTTGTTGGTGGTGTTGAGTCATACTATATCCTTGATGATTTTAATTTTAGTTCTAAAATTTTGTGAGAGGAGTATTGAAGTCTCCAAATATAATTGTGGGTTTATCTAATTCTGTACAGTTTTATTAGGTTTTGTTTTACATATTTTTCTTCTCTGTCATTTGGTGCATATACTCTTATGATTGCTATGTATTTGTAGTGAATTGACCATTTTATGGCTTTCTAATATCTCACTATGTTTCTGGTGATTTTCTTTGCTCTAAAGTCTAGTTTATTTGATATTAATATAATCAATCCTGTTTTCTTTTGATCAACAATCTAATAATGTGTGTTTTCCATTTCTTTGCTTTCAAGTTACATATTTTCAACAATGTATACTTGAATAATTAAAAAAACAATCAGACAATCAAATCTATCAATATCTGCCTTTTAATTTTGGTATCTTAGGGTTGAAGATTGTAATTTTATTTTTTTGTTTTCCTCTTGCCCTTACTGATTTTTGTTTCTTTGTTTTATTTTTTCCTACCTTCCTATATTACTTGAACATTTGTTAGAATTCCATTTTTATTTATCTAATTTTAAAAAAATTAATTAAAACTATTCAGGTGATATGGTTAATAAAATCATATAGGTTTTATTGAAGTGTACAGTTCAGTAATATCTCATATGTGTATTGCATTGTGTGTTCACCACCCAAATTTAAATTTCCTTCTGTCACCAAATATTTGACCCTCTCTACCGCTATCTACTTTCCCCTAACCCCTTTTTCTCTGGTAACCACTATTCTGCTGTCTGTGTCCATGAGGCTCTGTTTGTCACGTTTGTTTGATGCTTTTAGTTTTATATCCCACATATAAGTGAAATCATATGGTTCTCATTTTTTTCTGTCTGACTTATTTTGCTTAGCATGATAATATCAAAATCCACCCATGTTGCCACAAATGGCAGTATTTCATCTTTTGTTGTGGCTCAGTAATATTCCATTGTATATATGTACTGCATCTTCTTTATCCAATTATCTGTCAAAGGACACTTTGGTTATTTTCATGTCTTGGTCACCATGAATAATGCTGCTATGAACAAAGGGGTGCATATATCTTTGTGGATAAATGTTTCAAGTTTTTTGGGTAAATATCCAAGAGGATCACTTTGTCTAAAGGATCCTCTCCAACACTTGTTATAATTTTTCCTGTTGATGATGGCCATTCTAACAGGTGTGAGGTAGTATCTCATTGTGATTTTGATTTTCATTTCCCTAATAGTTAGTGAGGTTGAGAATCTTTTCATATGCCTGTTGGTCATTTGTATGTCTTCTTGGGACAAATGTGGTGTATTACACTAATCGATTTGTGTATGTTAGACCATCTCTATGCCCCTGTAATGAAGCCTATTTGATCGTGATATATACTCTTTTTGAATGTATTCTTGTATTTGATTTGGTAGTATTTTATTTAGGATTTTTGCATCTGTATTCATCAGAAATATTGATCTGTAGCATTTTTTATATTGTGTTATCCTTACCAGGTTTTGGTATTGTGATAACATTGGCCTCATAAAGAGTTAGAAAGTGTTGCTTCTTCTTCAATGTTTTGGAAAAATTTGGGAAAAATAAGTATTAAATCATCTTTGAACATTTGTTAGAATTCACTGGTGAAGCCATCTGGTCCCCTTTTGGGGAGTTTTTTGATTATTGTTTCAATTTCCTTAGCTTTGATCAGCCTATTTAGATTTTCCAGTTTTTCGTGATACAGTCTAGGAAGGTTGTATATTTCTAAGAACTTGTCCATTTCTCTTAGGTTGTTAAATTTGGTGGCATATAATCATTCATAGTATTCTTGTACGATCCTTTGTACTTCAATGGTATCTGTCGTAACTTCTCTTTCATTTCTGATTTTGTTTATTTGCATCCTTTCTCTTTTTTTCTAGCCAGGAATTTGTCAATTTTATTAATCTTCACAAAGAACAAGCTCTTTGTTGCATTTATTTTATCTATTGTGTTGTTGTTGTTATTGTTCTCAATTTCATTTAATTTTACTGTAATTTTTATTATTTTCTTCCTTCTACTGACTTTGAGTGACATTTGTTCTTCTTTTTCTACTGTTTAAAGATGTAATGTTAGGTTGTTTGGGATTTTTCTTGGTTCTTAAAATAGGCCTGTAATGATATGAACTTTCCCCTTATTACCACTTTTGTCATATTCCAAAAGTTTTGATAGGTTACACTTTCACTGTTTGTTTCTATATATCTCTCAATCTCTTCTTTTATTTCTTCTATGGTCCAGTCATTTGTTACTAGCATGTTATTCACTCTCCACATATTTGTGGGTTTTCCCACTCTATGCAATTGATCTCCAGTTTCAATGCATTGTGGTCAGATAATATGCTTGGTATGCTTTCAGTTTTCTTAAAATTTTGAATGTTGTGTCCCAACATAGGGTCTATCCTTAAGAATATTCCATGTGCACTATGGAAGAATGTATAAGCTGCTGTTTGGGGATGAAAGGCTCTGTAAATGTCAATTATGTCCAGTTGGACTAATGAGTCTTTTAAGGTTGATATTTCCTTATTGATTTTTTGTTTGGATGATCTATTCATAGCTGCCAGTGGGGTATTAAGGTCCCCTACTCTAATTATGTTTGTGTCAGTTTCTCCATTTAGTTCTGTTAGTAGTTAATTTATATATTTTGGTGTTCCCTGTTTGAGAGCATATATGTTGACAAGTGTATGTCTTCCTGATGCCTTGTGCCTTTTAAAAGTGCCTGTCATTATAAAGTGCCTGTCATTGTTTCTTGTTACCTTTTTTATCTTGAAGTCTGTTTCGTCAGATGTAATATCGGCTACACCCGCTTTTCTCTGGATGCCAGTTGCTTGGAGTATCATTTTCCACACTTTCACTTTGAGTCTATATTTGTCCTTGCAGCTGAGATATGTCTCTTGAAGGCAGCATATGATTGAGTTTTGTTTTTTTCATCCATTCTGCTACTCCATGCATTTTTATTAGTGAATTCAGTTTATTTACATGTAGGGTAATTATTGAAATATGAAGTATTCCTATGACTATTTAATCTTTTGTTTTCTGGTAGTTCAGAAATTCCATTGTTTCTTTGTCCTTGTGTTTCTGTTTGTTATTTTAATTTGATGGTGTTTTATTTTTTCTCCTTTGTTCCCTTTTGTTTTATGTTATGTGTCTCTGCTGAATTTGTGTGTGTGTGTGTGTGTGTGTGTGTGTAGTTATCATTAAGTTTATGTAAAGCAAAGTTTCATATTACAGTAGTGCTTTTTCTTCTGTGTGTGCTTTATCTCCATTCCTTTTCAAAGATTCCAATTTTTACTCCGTCCCATTTTCTGTTTTAGTTGTCTCAAATTATCACTATTTATGCTGTGAACTCATTTCTAGGTTACAGTAGCTGTTGTCTTCTTTTTTAAAGTGTTTTTTGATCTTTAACCATTATGTAATATTTAAGTTTATAATACCCTGTTCTTAATAAGGGGTGCGCTATTCTGTTTCTCTATGTTAGTCATCCTACATA
Source organism: Cynopterus sphinx (assembly GCA_030015415.1). Classification (NCBI taxonomy): domain Eukaryota; kingdom Metazoa; phylum Chordata; class Mammalia; order Chiroptera; family Pteropodidae; genus Cynopterus; species Cynopterus sphinx. The sequence goes on from CM057388.1 coordinate 80,332,218, forward strand.
TAGTTTTGTATATTTTTGTCCTTTTGTTTCAGGTAGAATGACTTCCTTCTATATTTCCTGTAATGCAGGGCTTGTGGAAAATTCCTCCAGCTGTTGCATGTCTAAAAAGGTCTCTATTTTTCCTTCATATGTAAAGGAGAATGTGCTGAATATATTTTTCTTGGCTGATAGTTTCTCTCTTTCAATAGTTTGAGTATTTGGTTTCACTCTCTCATAACTTATAAAGTTTGTGATGAAAAGTTCAATGATTATCTAATGGGTTTTCTTTTATAAGTTACCATTTTCTTTTCCCTGGCTGCCTTGAGAATTTTTTCTCCATCATTAATTTGCGATAGTTTTAATATAATGTGTCTTGGAGAAGGCCTTTTTAGGTTGAGATAATTAGGTGTCTGTTTTGCTTTTTGGATTTGAGGATCCAGTTCTTTCCATAGGTTTGGGAAATTCTTGTCCACTGTTAGTTTAATAGAATCTCTGTTCCCTTCTTCTCTCCTTCTGGTATATCAATTATTCTTATATTGCTTTTTCTGATGGTGTCAGATAGTTCTTGTAGAGTTCTTTAATTGTTTTTCATTCTTAAATCTCTCTTTATCTGCAACATTTCTAGATTTCTGTTTTCAATATCACTAGTTCTTTCCTCCATCTGGTCAGCTCTATTTCCTAAGCTTGCTATTTCATTCTTCATTTCTTTTATTGAGTTCTTCAGCTCCAGAAGTTCTATTTGGTTATTTTTTAGCTTCAATCTCCTTAATAAAGTATACCTCTTGTTCACTGATTTTATTTCTGAGTTCATTGAACTGTCGATCAGAATTTTCTTGCAATTTATTGAGTTTTTTTCAGAACTACAATCTTGAATTCTCTGTCATTTAAATCACATATTTCTACATGTTGAAGTTAATTTTCTGGAGATTTTTAATTTTTTTCCGGGCTGCCTTGTCACCTTGGTTGTTCGTGGTGTTTGATGGATTATTTTCTACCTAGGCATTAATGGTAATGTACTCTGCTTTAAATGTCTTTTTATTAAGTTTCAGAGTGATTTCTCTGTAAGAGGTTGTTAAGATAAGGTTTTTCCTTTGTTTTCCAGTAGGTGGCACCCAAGCCTCCTACACTGCGCAGGTCTTCTGGATCTCTACTTTGGGGCTCAAAATGCCCTTTATTCCCTGGGGAGGTGTGTGTCTTTTCTGTGATCAGGTCTCCGCATTCCCAAGGCTCCAGATGCAGTGCTGGGGCCCACTGCAAGCTTTGGGAGCAGGGCGGGGATGCAGCCAGGTTCCATGATTCAGCCTTCTGCCTGACGATGACACATGTTGACACACACAGCTGTTGCCCCTCTGTACTTGGTCTCTGCCCTGTTCTTTGCCCTGTTCCCTGGGCTCTGCTGTGTGAGATATGCTGATCGCTCAGGCAGGACTGCTCAGGGCTTCAAAGAATCAAAAAAAAAAATGCCACATCATTACCCTTCCCCCTCATCCTGCATGGAGCTCCAGGCTTCCCTCTGCAGTACGGGTCTCCTTTTCTCCTCTGTGCCCTTGCGATTGGCCTACCTTCCAATGCTCTGATGCACAGAGCTCTCGGACATGCTTGTGTGCTAGGCTTGGTGTTGTTTTCTGGGTTGTAGCTGTTCAGCTTGTTGTAGAGGAACAGTCAGGGGAGATCCCTTATGCTCTCATACTTCTGACGTCATTATGTTGTTTTTGAGTGAATCTTTTTATATAGATTTTTAGTAGTTTGTAAAGGTATTACATTTTACATACATAACTGATCACAGGCTCCTGGTGTCAACATTTTACCTGTTCAAGTGAAATCTACAAATCGTATCTCCCTTTATTATCTCCTTTGATAATAAAATCATAACTACTTTCTTAACATACATTGAGAAGCATATCATATTGTGTTCAATATTTTCTTTAATCATCAAACAAAATAAAAAACTCAAGAGAAGGAAAGCCTATTGTGTTTACATGCGTATTTCCTCTTTGCATTCTTCTTTCTTCCTTCTTGATCTTCCAAAATTCTGTATTTTATTGGTTTTTTTTTTTATGTTTTGAATTTTTTTAGCCATTACATTAGATTAGTACTATTGGAGGCAAATTATTTTAATTTTTCTTCATCTTAAAAATATTTTTTTCCTTGTCAGTTCCTGAATATATTTTCACTGGGTTAACAGTTTTTTTTCAGCACTTAAAAAAATGTGTTCCGTATTTTCTGATGAGAAATTATTGTCTTTTATATTGACTTGCCCCCAAAATAAAGTGTCATTTCTCTCACTGCTTAAAAAATTTTTTCTTTAGTGTTCAGAAGTATAATTATTATATGTATTGCCACGGATTTCTTGGGGTTTATCCTGTTATGGATATGCTCACTTTGTTTAATCTGTAGGTTTCTGTCTTTTGCCAAAGTAAAAAAAAAAAAAAATTTCAGCTACTGTTTTTTGAATACGTTTTAGTCCTAAACTCTTTCTCCTCTCCTTCTGGGGATCAGATGACACACTTTTTGAAAAATAGTTCTACAAGTTCCTTAAATTCTGTTTATTTTTTTTCCAGCCTAACATCTTTCTGCTCCTCAGATTGGGTGACTTCTGTTGCTTCGTCTATGAATTCTCTGATTCCTCTGTCTTCTTCATTCAGCTTTAAAACCCATACAATGAATTTCTTACTTGTTATTTTATTTTTCAATCCTTAAATTCTCTTTTCATGAATTTTTATATCTTCTGTTTCTTTGCCGAAATGTTCTTTTCTCCCTCTATTTATTTCAAGCTTGTTCACAATTACTCATTGGAGCATTTTTACAATATCTGTTACAAAACCCTGTTATATAACTCCAACATTGTGTCATCTCAGGTATCTATTGTATTTTCACATTCAAGTTGAGATTTTCATGGTTCTTAGCATGACGAATTATTTTCTATTGTATACTTGTCACTTTGAGCATTATGTTATAACTCTCTGGATCTAATTTAAAACCCATATTTTAACAAGGCTCCTCAGATACCACTTCAGTCAGAGATATGGGTGACCCTTGTTACTGTCAGGTGCATATGAAATACCAGTATCCCCACTCAGCCTCCACTGACATTTAATTTTTGTTACAGGAGTTCCTTGCTACTTTTTGATGGGTATGGCAGTTTAGGTTCATCTCTAGGCCTCCAATGCAATCACTGTGGCTGAGGGGTGGGGGGCAGTATCTCATAAGCGCTCCCCATGTGGCCTCCACAGATATTGTGGTGGATCAGGGACTCTCTGAACAACTAGATAATATTGGAAGTTACCATTAGGGAGCAGTGAACTGGCGCTTCACTAGGTCCCATTCCAGCAGAGAATGAGTGGCGCACCTCGTTATTCCTAGGTAGGGGTGGAATTATAGGTTCCCTGTGCCATCTTCACTGACACTGGAGTGTGGGAACTGTTGCTAAAAGATGGTGCTCAAAGTCACAGCTTCCCATGCAGTGTTCTCTGATGTCACCACTGTGGGGCAAGGAGGGGGGACCTCATTAAAACTAGGTGAGAGCAGATGTCCTAATGTCCCACTTAGCCTTTCAGGGGAAGATGGCGTGAAGGCCATATGTTTTCCCATACTGTTTGGCTGTGGTAGGAGGCTATCTTCTAGAAGTTTTCTGTCTTGAGTGGCTGCCCTCATTTCATGGTCCTTTCAGTAGAGAGAACTGGCTTTTCTTTCAGCTTCTTTTTGTCTGCTTCCATTGACATTTCTGATTTACTGGTTTCTCCAGCACCCAGTTCTGGGTACACGAAGCGAAAGGAAACCCAAGAGATGTACTATCGTCTCAACCAGAGGGTCCTGAGTGCCTTATCTTATCTTTCTTCTTTGCATCTTTCAGAGCATTCTATGCTTAATAGATGTGCTCATATTTTAAGCTGAAATTGCATGAGGACTGGAGACAAGAGGATATATTCTATCCTGTTTAAAATGGGAATTCATGACAGTGTGTATTTTGCAAACAAAGAGACTAATTGACCAATGGAAGAGAATAAATCTAAAAACAAGCCTACATGTATACAGACCCTTGATTTATGACAAAGATAATATTACAGAGCAGTAGGATAAAACTTTTTCAATTAATTTAATTAGTATTAAGTTAATTAGTATGCATATGGAAAAATTAAATTTTACCATACTTTACACCATATATAAAAATAAATTCAAGGTGCATTGTATATCTAAATGTGAAAAGTAAAATAATAACTTTTGTAGAAGAAAATATAGGAAAATATCTTCATGATTTCTCTATAGGGCATAAAGAGTGCTAGACATAAAAATTGATAAATTGGACTGCATTGCAATTAGGACACCAATAAGAGGGCGAAAAAACAAGTTACAGAATGGGAAAAGACATTGATGACAAATGTAATTGACAATGATATATTCAGAATACATAAAAATATCATATCAATAAAGAAGATTGAAAACCCAGTAAAAAAATAGGCAAAAGGCTTGAGGAACTTCAGATGATGGAATATCTCAGTGACAAATAACATATGAAAACTGTTCAACTTCCTTGATTGTGAGGTAAATGTAACCTGAAAGTGTAAAGTGGTCTCTGACCATAATATAATCAAACTAAAATCATAGCAAGAAAAAAAAAAACCCGGAAAGTCACCAAATAGTTGGAAATTAACAACATACTTCTAAATAATCCATGGGTGAAAAAGGAAGTCTCAAAGGAAATAAAAAAAAAAAAAACTTAGGACTGAGTGAAAATGAAACAACATCAAAATTTGTAGCATGCAGCTAAAACAGTGCTGAGAGGGAAATTTATGACATAAAATGCTTATACTGGAAAGAAGTCAGTAACATAAGTTCCTATCTAAAGGAAATTGAAAGCAAAGAGCAAAATAAACCCAAAGCTAGCAGAAGAAGAAAATAATAAAGACCAGAAGAAAAAATCAATAAAATAGAGGCAATGTCAGCCTCACAGTAGCATAAGACATCTCTTCTTCCCACCACCCCTGCCTCCCCAATTAACAACTAAGATTCACAAACATCCATGAGCCAAAATGCCTCTGTGAGAGTTGCAGAATCCAACACCATATGCCAAGGGACCCAGGAAGTGTCTCCCCCACCTGTGCATCAGGTAATAAGAAGATAGATCTCAGCATGGGCTGCGGAACCAGTTCCTGACCCTCTCAGCCACATCTGGGATGAACTTGGACAATGCTGACTTGAGCAGATACCCAGAATCAAGAGAACCACTGTTTCAGTCTAGCCTTAGTGATGAGAAATCCCAGCACTCCGTTGGATCAAAAATAATGAGTTTGGACATACTGGAGGGGGTTAGAGAAAGTTTGCCAGCACTGCCCCTCCCCCAAGGCAGCACAGTGAGAGACTGACCTAGCCAGTAAGTATCACTCCTAGTGGAAAAGTGAGGGCCCGGATTCCTCCACTGTGCCCTACACTGTTGGTGAAACCTGTTTCTTGACCGCAGCACCCAGAGAATTAAGGTGGTGACCTTTCTGACTGATGGGATGGCAGAGACTGGGAAAGAGGCAGAGAAGAATACTGACATGAAAGGGATCTGCTTCCTGTTGACTGAATTCAGGACTCCAACAGGTAGCCTACCCATGAGCCACTGGGAAAACCTCGCCTGAGGATTCTATGATGCCCAGAGTGGCTCTACAGATTTCCATTCTCACAGCAATGTATGAGTGTTCCATTAGCTTCTATTTTTCAGCACATGGCATTGCTGCTTTTTTTTTATTATTCACAATTCTAGTAGGTGTATAGTAGTATTTCACTGTGGTTTTAATTGCATTTCTCTAATAACTCATGATGTTTAATATATTTTTTAATAGTTAAGAAACTCAAATATGAAATAGTGAAAGTTAATATTGACAGGTCTTGAAAAAATAGATTTATTGAGATATAATTCACCTACAACAAAGTGCATATATTTAAAGTATAAAATGTAATATGTTTGTACCTGCATATTTATAAATTTTTATCTTTCACCAAACTTAGGCAGTTTTGGATATTCTTTCTTTAAATATGTTTCTGCACACATATCTTCTTGGACTCCAATAACCTCAGTGTTACATATTCTGATATTATTCCATAGGCCTCTGAAGTTTAGTTCAGTTTTAAAATCTTTTTTTCCTCTGTTCTGCTGATTGCATCATTTTTGCGGTTATCTAAAAAGCTGATTTCTAAAAATTTATGTATAGTTGACATACAATATTATATTAGTTTGAGGCGTGTTTTTTATGTCACGTTTTATATATTTTTATTTTGAGTATAATGTGACTATTCATTGTAGTTATAGTTAACTTTGGTACTTTTATGTTTTAACCTTTATATTAGCTTTTAATTAAGTGATTGGTTCACCATATTTATTATGAATTTGCCTTTATCAGTGAGATTTTTTTTTTTACCCCCTGGATTTTTTTATTTCTGGTTATGGCCTTTCTTTTCCCTGTGTAAAGCAGACCCTTTAACATTTCTTGTGAAGTTGATTGGTGGTGGTGAATTCTTTTTAGTTTTTGCTTGTCTGTGAAACTCATTTCTCCTTCAATTCTGAATGATAACCTTGCAGTGTATAGTATTCTAGGTTGTAGGTTTCTTTTTTATTTATTTTTATTTTTCAATTACAGTTGACTTGAAATATATTAGTTTCAGGTGTACAACATAGTGGTTAGGCATTTATATTTACATAACTTAAGAAGTTCTCACCTTGATAAATCTAGTACCCACCTGCCACCATGCAGTTATTACAATATGATTGACTGCATTCCCTATGCTGTACTTTACATCCCCATGACTATTTTTATAACCAGAAATTTTCATAAGTTCCTTTCTTACAGTACTTTAAATATTCTCTACCACTCCCTCCTGACCCCAAGAGTTGTTTGACAGCCTAGAGCTGACAGCCTTATGGAGTTTCTCTTTATGTGACTTGCTGCTTCCCTCTGGCTGCCTTCAAGTTTGTCTCTTTAACCATAACTTTTGCCATTTTAGTTACAGCGTGTTTTGTTGTGAGCCTCTTTGGGTTCACCTTGTTTGGAACTCTCTGTGCTTCTTAGACTAGATGTCTCTTTCCTCCCCCAGATTAGGAAAGTATTCAGCCATTGTTTTTTTAAGTATACTTTCTGCCCCTTCCTCTGTCTCTTCATATTCTGGAATCTCTTTAATGTAAATATTAGTGGACTTGATGTTGTCCCATATGTCCCTGCTTATTCTATCATTTTTTAAAGTTCTTTTTTCTTTTTACTGTTCTGATTTCCACTATTGAGTGATTTCCACTATTTTATCTTCTAGGAAAATAATCCATTCTTCTGTGTTAACCAATATGCTGTCAATTCTTTGTCATTTTTCATTTCAGTTATTATATTCTTCATCTCTGATTGGTTCATTGTTATATTTTCTAACTCCTTGTTGAAGTGCTCTCTGAGTTTCTCCATTTTACTCTCAAGTTCGTTGAGCATCCTTATTACCATTTTTTGAATGCTTTATCAGTCAAATTATCTCTGTTTCATTAGTTATTTTCTGGGGTTTTTCTCATTCTATCATTTGGAACATATTCTTCTGTCTCCTCATGTTTGTAAGAACACTTCTCAGTTTTTTTTTTTGTTGTTGTTGTTTGTTTTTTATCTTCGGGTTAGATGACATAGCTATATCTCCAAATCTTGAAAAAGTTGTCTTGTGTAGGCATAGCCTCTGTGCAGTCTGCGTGAAGGGTAGTTTTGGCAGGCCGATTGGAGTTTGTGTGGGTGTATGTGGTGTGTGGGGTGCTGCCTGGCCAGAGGAATTAGTTTTGGGTGGGACAGTACAGTGGGGATGCTTGTGCAGTACCTATGCATCCCAGTTGTTCCTGGCTAGACCCGAGTTAGAATGGGGTAGCCTGTGTAGCCTGTGTGTGTGTGCTTTCCCAGTGGGCTGGCCAGGGTGGGGAAGCTGTGTGGGCACTCATTGAAGAGCCTGCTGATTCAACTCTGCATCTGGGCAGGGCTGCCTGGTGTACATGCACAGGACACACAGTTTTGATTTACTGCTGCTGGAGCCCAGTCTGAGCTGGGAGCCCTGTGGACACATGCTGCCACACTCTGCTGGTTCTTTCTTCCTGTGGGTGGGGCCTCCTGCTGTGTGAGTGCTAGGCATGCCCTGTTGCTTTCGTCAACGGCGGTGGGAGCCTTGCCTGAGGGAGAATGTGCCGTGGTCAGGGAGGTGCAGTGCCCCTGCAGTGTCCTCTTGCTTTGGGCAGGGCAGTCTGGCATATTTGCGTGGCATCGGCCTAGTACTGGAAAGGCCAGGGCCCTGGTGCATCTGTGGTGTCTGGCACCAGATTGATGGAGCCCATGCATACCCTCTACAGTGCCCTGTTTTCCCCGATGGGGTTAGCTTCAGGAGGGGTGGCTGGGAATGTGCCCCTGTGACCTAGCAGGTGGGCCAGGACACCTGGGTAGAGCGCCAGCCCGCAGCATCCAACCGCAATGAGAGTGCAAACACCGGTGCTGCTGCTGCCTCAGACCCGGCGGGTTCTGGATCCCGGACATCTCCTGACACTCCCCAGTGTCCTCCTTACATCTCTCTCTGCCTCCTTTGTTGCAGAAACTGTTAAGTTGTCCCTCCCCTTTCTCTCAGAAGGAACTGCTCTAAATATAGCTGAGCATTTTATGTGTTCATTGGAGGGGCCAAGTTTCATGTTGCCTTACACTTCCATCTCGGAATGCCCCTGGATAAGTTTTTGACTCATTCGTCTGTCATCTCAATAATGATATGGATCCTATTAAACGATACCCTGGGGGTAAAGCAGTTTAAATGTCCAGTAACAGAGAACTGTTTAAATAAATATGGAACATCTCCACAATGAGATACTCCAGAATCAGTTCAAATGATGATGTAGAAATGTAGTTATTGACATGGATCTTTATTATTAAATATCAGAATGCCATTTGTCTTTTCTGTGTCTCCAAATTTCTAACAGATGAAAAACACACATAGAGATCACTCGTCATATGGGAAACAACTGCCAATCATACTCAGTTGGGCAAGATTGTTGTAACACCCAGTGTAGAGCCACATTTAGAGAAAGTAATACAAGTTGGAGGCAGAAGTGCTGCAGTCCCTCTCTCTTTAATCTGAAAAAATAGACTTGGGTAGCTTTGCTAACCAGTTCTATGGATGAGGATGAGTCTTCCACATACATCAACTGCAGGCAGAAGAACGAGTTAGGAAGAGAATTGAAAGGTAGGTTTGATGTTCTTATGTACTGTCCTTACCTTATAGGGAGAGGATGTGGAGGAAAACCAGAAATACCTAGACACAGGAAAGAAAAGAAAAGAGAGATATTTCTTTTTAAATATTATAACCTTGTATGTACACACACACAGACACAGACACACACACACACACACACACACACACACACACACACACACACACACACATTGCTCCCAAAATTTTTCTGTTAACTATACTATCAGGAAGGAACAAAGAGGACTCAGTGAAATTGTAAAGGATGAGTGAAAAGTCTCTCTAATATGAACCCATAAGGGGAGAAAGAACAGAGATCTGTGATTCAAATCCACAACGTGAGGAGAGAGGCATGTATTTTCCCCTTCTGCACAACATGCATGATGCATTATGAAGTAAAAAAAAAGTAGATTATAAAATGGTCTGTATGTTATGATTCTATCTTAAAAATAAAAATTATACACAATATGCAAGCATAGATAAGTTTGCATAGACATGGTTAAGTCTAAGGGGTAAAATTCTCATCAATCTTTATTTTATTTTATTATTTACATTTTCTTACTGTTGTACACTGGCCTTGTGATACTTGTAGATACTTTTGAATTAAAGTGTTTCAAAAATTCTATATGAGGTTACAATGGTGGTCCAAAGGAACCCATGAAAAGTAGAAAGGCCTCTAGGTACAAGTTAATCCACCTCTTCATGTCCTATTGTGGAAAGCAAGTCCCAGAGAAGAGACTTAGATAAGATGAGAATTTTGCTGTCTTTACTCCTAGCCCACTAAACTGTTACTACCACATTTAATCAATCAACTGAGTGTAAACTTAGTCACGAGGGATCAGCAACTACCTGGGATGTCTATATTCACTAGTTCCAAGGAACAGGCTATACATTTATGTTGCACTGCAAAATCAAATGTGAACTGTTTTTTAAAGATTGTTAATCTATATTTGAAAGGTAAAAAATAAATAAATAAAGCTTCTAAACAAAACATGAGAAATATTTTTATGGTCTTGGGGTAAGAAATGTATATTTAAAATAGAATCCAAAAGCTTTAACCATAGAGAAAAAAAATAATACAGTTGATCCTCAAACACTATGAGTTTGAACTGCATGGGTCCACTTATATGCTTATTTTTAAAAATTAAAGTATAGTTGGTATACAGTATTATATTGGTAATACTCGGGGTACAATATAGTGATTCAACATTTTTATACCTTATGATGTGATCACCTCAGTAATTCTGGTCATCATTTGTCACCATGCAAACTTATCACAATATTATTGACTATATTTCCCTCCCCTTTCACCTGTCCCCACCCCCTCCCTTCTAGCAACCGTCCCTTTGGTCTCTGTTTTTATTAGTCTGTTTTTGTATTGTTTTGCTTCTTCATTTTTTTTTTGTTCTGCTTGTTCATTTGTTTTGTTTTGTTTTGTTTTAGATTCCACATATAAATGAAACCATATGGTATTTATTTTCTTCTGCCTTACTTATTTCACTTAGCATTAATACTCTCAAGTTCCATTCATGTTGTTTCAAATGGCAAGATTTCATTTTTAGGGCTGCATAATATTCCATTGTGTATTCATGTGTGTATGTGATTATATAAATATATATATGTGTGTGTGTGTGTGTGTGTGTATAATCATGTTTTCTTTTTAAAATTAATTTAATTTAATTTTATATTAGTTTTAGGTATACAGCACAAAGGTTAGACATTTATATAATTTATTAAGTGATCCCCCTGATTATTCCAGCACACATCTGGCACCATACAGAGCCATTGATTATATTCTCATTGCTGTACTCTATGTTCCTGTGACAGCTTTTGAACTACTAATTTGTACTTCTTAATCCCTTCCCCTTTTTATTGCATCTTCTTTATCCATTCATCTATCAATAGATATGTAAGTTGCTTTCATTTCTTGTGTATTGCAAGTAATTGTGCAGTGAACATAGGGTGCATATATCTTTTCAAATTAGTATTCTCTCTTTTTTTGATAAATACCCAAAGCTGTGATAATCAAAACAGTATGATGCTGGCACAAAAACAGACACAAAGACCAATGGAACAGAATAGAGAGCTCAGAAATAAATCCTCACTTATACGATTAACTAATCTATGACAAAGGAAGTGAAAATACACAATGGAGTAACAACAGTTTCTTTAACAAATGGTGTTAGGAAAATTGGACAGATACATGCAAAAAGTGAAACTGAACAAACAACTCTCTTACACCATATACAAAAATAAACTCAAAATTCATTAAAGACTTAAATGTAAGACTTGAAACCATAAAACTCCTAGAAGAAAACATAGGATGTAAACTATGTGACATCAGTCTGAGTAATATCTTTTTGGAAACATTTCCTCAAGCAAGGGAAACAAAAATAAAAATAAACAAGTGGGATTACATTAAACTAAAAAGCATCTGCACAGTGAAGGAAGCCCTCAACAAAACAAAAAGACACCCTGGTGAATGGGAAAAGATATTCACAAATGATATATCCCATAAGGGGTTGATATCCAGAATGTATAAGAAATTCATACAACTCAATAACAACAACAGCAACAACATAAAAACAACAACAATCCAATGGAAATTGGGTAGAGGACTTAAAAAGACATTTCTCCCAAGAGGACATACAGATGGCCAACAGACACATGAAAAGATGTTCAGCATCACTAACCATCAGAGAAATACAAATCTAAACCACAATGAGATACCACCTCACGCCTGTCAGGATGGCTATTACCAAAATGTCAACAAATAACATGTGTTGACTAGAAAGTGGAGAAAAGGGAAGCCTCATGAACCATGGGTGGGACTGGTGCAGCTGCTGTGGAAACCAGTGCAGAGGTTCCTTAAACAGTGAAATGTAGATAAATGTGAACTAATTCCGTTCCTTCATAGCCCTGCTCTGGAAAAATGGGCAGCATCCTCCTCGAAACCAACAGAGACTTTAGGGACTCCAAAATTTACACAGCAGGCAGGAGGCCCAGGCAAGGTTTGCACGTGGCCAGAGCAGCGTCCTGCAGACAAGCAGTCATGGTGTCTCTATCTTAAGCCTCAGGCATGAACCTGCCAATACTAGGTTATTTACTTTACTTTCAAAGTCAAGTTGTTGGAATCCTCTTCCTTTGGGTGTCCGTGTCAGGGACATTATCAATCACTAATTATGAATTGTGACATGATTTTAGGGTGATATAAAATAATCCAGCCCAGAAGCCAGCAGGAACTGTTTCTCTTCTGAGCATTCTGGATGCTTGAACCATCACCTTCTCTCATTATATGTACAGGGCAAGCCACCATCATTTGTCACTGCTCCCTATTCTTGTTCACCAAGTTTCTCTTGGGGACTTAAAAGTTGAGCACCATAGGCCTTGATTCAAGGGAAGGAAAGACGGAATGAGAACAGAAACCTTTCCTTCGAGGTCTCCTATGATGGCAGTGGAGAGAGTGCCAGGTTTGTGGACACTCAGACTGAGCTCCACTGCCACCTCTGTCAAGTGTAGTTAGTAGGATCTCAACTGTCAGTAGGTCCTTAATTTTTCGGAGGTGCAGTGTTTTCTCATCTGAAAAATGGTGTGCAGTGTGTCTCAGCGACCTGTTTGCACTTGCTCCCATCACTTTAGTTTCTGTTTTAAATGCATCTCCCCAGACCTCTTCTATGAATCTGGCAGTGGGAGCATTGCCCTTTCCTTGGAGGGTGGGCACGCTCAAGCATCCTCATGCCTCTTGAGCCCAGACCAGCGCTTTGGGGTTTTCAGTCTGCAAACTGCAAATGCAAAGCAGACTTCTGCATGTTTAGATGGCAAAGAGCTTTGCGTGCCTCCAGCAGTTCAGGCAGAAGGCTCCTGATGGAGCGCGTTGGAGGGTGGGGCCTGTCGCCAATCACTGAAAGCTTTATCCACTGGAGACCAGATGGGCTCTGAGGCCGCCAGCTTGTTGGCCCTGGAAAATGGGGCTTCCAGGAAAAGGCTTATTCCATTGTGGGTGTAAGGTACCCTGATCCAGAGGCCCATGACAAAATCAAAAAAATGTTAAAGTGGGGATCACACAGTTGTACAATGTGGCCTTGCACAAGTTTTAACCCTCCTGGAATAGTGTTTTTCCCTTTCAAAAACAGGGAGAGTAACCTCTGATCCACTTATTTCCCAGGGAAGGATAAAAACAAATCATGGGCAGGCATAACTTAAAAGCTTTACTGTTCTATTTAGACATCTGTTTACCATCATCATCATCATCATCATCATCATCATCATCATAATCACCATCATCATCAATCATTGCAGAGGGCTTAATCTACATATCCACCTCTGGAATCGAGAGCTAGCAGAGCCTAAGACCAGGAGAACTGGCTCAACAAGCGTTCCTCTGGGAAATACAATCCATGCAACTTTGCACTTGCTAGTAAACACTAGATTCTAGAACAGAAAGAGGACGGCAACGGGACAACAATTGCTCTAGTAGAGTAGGATGCTCACCCTAAGCAAGTAGAAAAGCAAATGGACATGTACCCGATGTGAGAGCCACGGGTTGCACGTGTCATAAGTGATGTTTTCAGGCACAACAAAAGATAGCGCTCTGTCTCTAAAGAGTTTTTGACAAACTTCTGAAAAATCTTGCATGCTTTTGGGAGCCGCCAAATAATTGATCTGTTATGGAAGAACTTTCCCAACTGCTGGCCCTGAGAACTAAGTCCCTTTAGAAAGGATCTTCTTTCTGAAGGGTAGTTGATCTGATGTCGTTTTGAAGAATCAGCCTCAGGGTTGAGAAGTCAACATCAGTAGGCTCCAAAAAATGAGAGGAACAAAACACAATACAGCCTTAGAGCAAGGGCCCAAGCATACAGGACCCAGTTCAAAGAGGTAGTGAGGAAAGAAGCAAAAGATGATGTGATAAAGCAGAGTCCAGCACAGGCAGACTAGAAGCAGGGAGGGGATGTTTCAGCTTCTAGAAGCTGGACCAGACACAGGCTGGGCACTGCAGTTCTCTCCCGGTGGTTTCTTTCTCCTTCCTGTAGTCCCAAGACCAACATTCCATGTCTTGACCTTCATCTCCCATTTCCTGGGAGCCTGATCTCCAGAAATTTCCTGCTAGGCTGGGCCAGCAAGCCTAGCACTTTCCTCTTCGCCCCTGACTAATCTTCCTTACCTTCTACTGAGTTTCTGTGTCTACCATTGCTGGCCCGGGTGAGTCCTGGAAGCTCTACTTCTGTACTCCAATTTCAATCCTTTTACTTCTCTCTTGATCCACATTTACCCACCACCTCACATCCACACTCTCTTTCTGCCCAGTCCCAGAGTGACTCATAGGTAATGTCGCATGTACTAACAAGTGAATTCCTTACAACTGTTTGGTGTGCCTCATGGGAAAGTATTACATGACTGTAAGTGGGTTGGGTGGGGGAGAGCCCCATGACTAAGCAACACGGTACAAGACAAGGGTGTATATTGTGGGGATTGTTAGTTGCTGTGTGGGATCTCTATATTTGTCCAATGGGCTGAACACCTTTGGGTAAATGCTTTGAGAATGTGCTAGGCTTTGATTTGAGCTTATGTGAAATACAGACTTTCGGATCATTCCCAACTGTCACCCTCATCCTTCCTTGTCCCACTCACTTTAGAATAGCCTATAAGAACATGCACTTGAATATTAAATAAGCCCTCAGGACTCCAGGACCAGTGGACACCAGGACTTTGGACTTCTGTCTAGCAGGCGTGTGTTGGGAGAACATGGGGAAAATCCAAGGTGCAGAGGACAGAAAAGTGACAACCACTGTATATTTTATGTGCCCAGTCCAGTGTCAGGACAGGACTGATAAGATAAAGAGAACACAAAGTTGCCATCTCCTGCCAACTCACATTCTCCATTCCCACACTCAAATACCTGTCAGGCCATTCTCAGAACTCATTTATACAGTAATATGTGTTTTTCTTTCTGGGCATCCTGGAGGGAAATAAACTCCTAAAAAATATAGAGTATATTTTAATTTTTTTTTTTTTTACAACTAGGCCTGACAATGCCTCCCTCTAATTTTCAAACAGGCCCTTCACATTCCTCAGGAAAGTCTATTTTTACCAAGTGCCCAGAAATTCCCAAGGAGTCTTTTCCATAGCTGTATAAGTTAAACACTGTATTTACCTATGAATACATGGTTTTCATTAAAGATTTCGCTTTCTCACATTATATGTCCAGAGGTCAGTGACTCCTTGATTCTCTGAGAAGTCTAAGCTGGTCTTCTATTCAGCCAGGACTGCCACGTGTGGTTGTGACAATTTTCACTGTCCAGCAGCGCCCAGTGAGCGGGGAAAGTGAAAGCTGACATTGATCCTATGTTTGGAAGTAACACCTTCTCGTTCTCACAAAGGAGCTCTGTGGTTTGGCTGTGGTTAGTTGTATCTTCTCCAGAATATGAGGTGGCTGTTCTGCTTCCTGCTTCACATGCATTTGCTAGGTAAGGAGAGAGAGGGCAGAGAGTAAGGAAATAAGCGAGATGAGTCATCCCACTTAAAGAGCTCTTGTAGAGGCCCTATTGAGAGACTTCTATTTGCATCACATTGACCCAAACTTTGTCATCACATTGACCCAAACTTTGTCGCATACCTGCTCTCAGCAGCATAGAAAGCTGAGAAATGTGTATCTTTTTTAAACTGAGAAAATTGTCAGACACCTCCCCCCACCAAAAAAATCAGAACATTCTTACTAAGAAGGAAAGATTGAAGAATGCACAGATGAAATATATCTTTCACAGTAATTGTAAGAGTCAATCATTCAGGAATATTTGTGGGTATCTATATGCGCTAGGCTCAGACAATATCTTCATTATTAAGCAGTGCATGACTGCATATGCAAACACCGAATAAATTGTCTTCGTATCATTTGTTCAGTAATCTATACTTTCCCTATTGATTTGAAAAGCTGCCTTAATTCCACAATAAATTGCAATATATTCTTTAGTTCCAATTTTATTGATATATAACTGGCATATAACAATGTATAAGTCTAATGCCTACAACAGAATGATTTGATATATAAACATATTGCAAAATGATTACCATAATAACTTTGGTTAATATCAGTCACCTCACAGAGTCGTATTTTTTTTTCTTGTGATGAGGATTTTTAACCTACCTTTTTAGAAACTTGAAAAACATATAATATATTGTTGTTAACTGTCGTCACTGTGCTGTATCATACATCCCATAACTTCTTTTTTAAAATTCATTTATTTATTTTAATTAGTTTCACTTATATAGTACATTGGTTAGACATCTATATAGTTCACAAACGATCCCCCCAATTGCTCCCTCCCTCCCTTGACCCTCCACCTAGCATCATATTAATGCTAACTGCATTCCCTATGCCATGCACCCCATCCCCCTGCTCAACTATAAGCTATTAATTTGCTCTTCTTTAACCCTTCATCTCATTCTCCCAGTCCTAAAACCACACTCCCCTCTGTCCATCACCAAATTGTCCACTATATTCGTGAGTCTGTTTTTGATTAATTTGTTCTTTTATTTCCTTAGATTCTGCATATAAGTGAAACCATATGATATTTATCTTTCTCTGTCTGATTTACTTCACTCAGCATAATAACCTCTAGGTCCGTCCATGTAGTTGCAAATGGTAGGATTTCATATTTTTTAATGGCTAAGTAATATTCCATTGTATATACATCATATAACTTCTTAATCTTATAACAAAATATTTCTATCTGTTTACCACCTCCACCCATTTCCTTCACCCCCACCCCCTGACATTGATGACCACCAATCTGTTCTCTGTTTCTGTGAGTTCAGTTTTTTCAGTTGCACAAATCAGTGAGGTCATAAAGAATTTGACTTTCTCTGTACATCACATATTCTTAATTGATCTGTTGATGGACATTTAGGTTGTTTCTATGTCTTGGCTATCATAAATAATGCTGCAGTGGTCATGGATGCAGATATATTTTTTATGAAAGTGATTTTACTTCCTTCAGATATATGTACTTGGCAGTGGGATCACTGGGTCATATGGTAGTTCTATTTTTTTTTTTTGAAGAACCTCTACACCACTTTCCATAGTGACTGTTTCAATTGACATTTCTACCAGCAGTGCACGTTCCCTTTTTCCTACCTCCTCACCAGAATTTATTATCTGTTTCCTTTTTTATAATAACCATTATAACATGTGTGAGGTGGTATCTCGTGGTTTTGCTTTGCATTTCCCTGATGATTAGTAAAAAACTTTTCATGTACTTTTTGGCCATTTTTATGTCTTATTTGGATAAATGACTATTCAGGACCTTTGTCCATTTTATAATCATATTTTTTTGTTGTTTTTTGATATTGAGTTTTGGGCTATTAATCCCTTTTCACATATATGGTTTGAAAATATTCTCTGCCGTTTCATAGGTTACCTTTTAATTTTTAAAATTATTTCCTTTACTGCATATAAGATGTTTCATTTGGTGTAGTGCCAGGTGTTCATTTTTACTTCTGTTAATTATGCTGTTGGTGTCATATCCAAAAACTCAGTGCCAAGACCAGTGTCAAGAAGGTTTTCCCCTATGTTTTCTTCCAGGAGTTGTATGGCTCCAGGTGTTACATTTAAGTCTTTAACCCATTTTAAGTGAATTTTTGTAAATGTTGTGGGATAGGGAGGGGTCTCAATTTTATTCTTTTGAATCTAGTTTTCCCAGTGCAATTTATTGAATAATTAATTATACTTTCCCAATTGAGTGCTTTTGGCCCCTGTGTCAAATAATAGTTGGTTGTGTATGAATAGGTTAATTTCTGGGGTCTCAGTTCCACTCAGTTTTTCTATGTATCTGTCTCTTTGCCATTATCTAACTGTTTTGATTACTATACCTTTGTAATATAGTGATCAAATAGTCAAAAATCAGGGAGTGTGGTGCCTGTAGCATTGTTCTTATTTATCAAGATTACTTTGGTTCTTTGGGGTCTTTCATGGTTTCATACAAATTATTTACAATTATTTTTTCTATTTTCGTGAACAATGCCATTATACTTTAGACAGGGATTGTATTGAATCTATGGGTGGCTCTGTGTAGTATGGACATTTTAACAACATTACCTCTTTCAATTCATGAACAGGAAATATCTTTCCATTTAGCCATGCCTTCTACAACTTCTTTCATTAATAGTTTAGTTTTTGGTGTGTGAATCTTTTATTTTCTTGGTTACATTTATTTTGAAGTATTTTATTGATTTCAATGTGAGATTATTTATTTATTTAGATAGTTTATTATGTGTATACAGAAATGCAATTGTTTTTTATGTTGATATTTTTTATTCTGAAACCTTACTGAATTCATTTATTATTTCTAGCAGGCTGTGTATGTGTATTTGTGTAGTCTTTAGATTTTCTATGTACAATATTATATCACTTCTAACAGAGAAAGTTTCCTTCTTCCTATCAACTTGGATGCCTTTTATTTATTTTTCTTAATTGCCCTTGCTAGGACTTTTAGTGCTATTTTGAGCAGGAGTGCTGGGAGTGGGCCTCCTTGACTCATTCCTGATCATAGAAAAAAAAGCTTTTAAACATTCACCACTGAGTATGATATTAGCTGTATGTGCTTGTTATATGTGGCATTTACTATATTGTGGCATTTACTAGCTTCTTTTTCCAATAAATTTGTTGAGAGATTTTATTATGAAAGAATATTGGATTTTTTAATGCTTTTGCTGTATCTCTTAAGAGGAGCATGTTTTATTTTTATTTTTTATTTTTCATCCTATGAATGTTGCACATCACATTTATTGACTTGCGTATGTGTAACTGTCCTTGCGTCCCAGGGGTAAATCACCCTTGATCAGGTCATGTGGTCCTTTCAATGTGTTTTTGCATTTAGTTCACTATTTTGTTGAAAATTTTTACATTTATATTTTCAGGTATGTTCACCTATAGTTATATTTTCTGATAGTATTCTTATCCAATCTTAGTATCAGAGTAATGTTGGCCTCTTTAAAGGACTTTGGGTGTGTTTTCCTTTTTTGATTTTTTGTAAGAGTTTAAGAAGAATTTTTGCTAATTCTTTAAATGCTTTGTAAAATTCGCCTTCAAAACCATCTGTTTCTAGGATCTGATTTGTTTTACCATTTGCATAGAATATATTATTCCAGCCCTTTATTCTGAGCCTATACATGTTCTTAAAGCTCAAGTAAATCTCTTGTAGGCAACATGTATTTGGTTCTTGTTTTTTTATTATTATTATTATTTTTTATTCATTGAGCCACTCTATGTCTTTTGATGGAGAATTTAATTCATTTACATTTTAGGTGATTATTATTAATAGGTGAGGGCTTTCTTATGTCATCTCATTGTTTTCTGCCTTACCTTTATGTTTCCTTTTTAAAAAATTCCTCTCATTCTATCTGTCTTTATTATTTGATATTTTTCATGGTGGTACACTGATTCACTTATTTTTATCTTATATAAATGTACTGTAGGTTTTAGCTTCATGGACACCCTGACACTTTCATAAAATATCTGATAGATTTAATAGTTTATTTTGTACCAATAACTATAACTACATATAAAAACTCTACCCTTTTATGCCCCCCTGAATTTTATGTTTTTGATGTCATAATTAATATTTTATATTGTGTATCCATTAACAAAGTATTATAACTATAGCTATTTTAATACTTCTGGCTATTTTTACCTTTACACTAGAATCAAGTGATTACCACACCATCATATTACAGGTGGAGTATTCTAAATTTGACTCTATACTTAGCCAGTGTGTTTTATATTTTTATACATTTTCATGTTATTAGTAACCTTTTATTTCAGCTTGAAGCATTACTCATAAGGCAGGTTTAGTGGTAATTAACTCAGCTTTTGTTTTCCTGTGAAAACCTTTATTTTTCCTTAATTTCTGAGAGATACCTTGCTGAATAAAGCATTCTTGATTGGCAGATTTTCTTCTTTGAGCAATTTGAATACACCATCTTACTCTTCCTGGCCTGTAGGGTTTCTGGTGAAAAATCTCCTAATAGCCTTTTGGGGATTCCCTTGTAAGTACCAAGTTTCTTTTCTCTTGCTGATTTTAAGATTCTCTCTTTGTCTTTGATTTTTTACAGTTTTAATATTAATGTGTTTTGGAGAAGATCTCTTTGAGTTTAACTGGATTGTGTATCTATGAGTTTCATGAACTTGAAACATAACCAGTATGCTAGATGTAGTTTCATTGCTTGTGCAAATAACACATCCTCTGGTACCTGGTGTGCAGGTATTGGTTTGGCCGATGCTTTTTTATCTATCCCTGCTAGTAAAGACCACTGGAAACATTTTGTGTTTACTTGGAAAGGCCAGAAATTCACCTTTCCTTTTCTACCTCAGGGATGTATCAAGTCTTTTTAACTTCATGTCATAATTTGGTTCATAGGGATCGTGACTATCCTTTGTTGGCATTATGCTGATTGGATCTAGCAAGCACATTGTAACCACTGCATTAGGTTTATTGATAAGACATTTGTGTGTCAGTGTTCATTTGAGGAAAATCAAAGTGCTCCTTGTATGATGAAAGTGGTTCAGTGTACTCGCCCTGACATTAGGCTGGTCGCCCAAGGAACGGTGCCATATTGGAGACCCAGTGTTCACTTCTGTTGTTGGCAGACTATGTACTCAGCAGTGGCTGTGACCAGGTTCAGCCTTGGTGAATGCAAGTTGCTAACTCCATACATAAGTTCCATCCCTGACATCATGGCCACTTTTTTCACGAGCTCAGTGGACAATAACAAGAGTGGATGGGGAAAGAGGCTAACTGTTGTCCACAAAATGGGTCATCCTACCACTTGATTATTATTTTCTCTGTTGAGGTTACCCTGTTGTGAGCATTCACATGGGACATGGATATCTTTGTGCTTTTGGCCCATTCAGAAAGGCCTATCCATGTCTTCCTTCTCCAGACCTCCTTTGTCTAAATTATCCATTCACAATCCTTCCAGTTGCTTAAACGTACTGGCAAACCAATGGCCACAGCCCACGAATGGTATACAGGTGCACATCTGCATGGTTATCCTTCTCAACAGAATGAACAACTCAGTGCTAAAAATTTGCCAACTGGCAGGATTAACCTTTAACACTGTCTTTCAGGGATGTCCCAGGGGTTGTAGTCCTGGAGCTGTCACTTCTGGATGGCCCTGAATATCATACAGAACTGTGCAGAAGCCAGGCCCTTATTTCCTCTTTCTCTGTCCCCTGAGCATAGGAAACTCACTGCAAGGCTCAGGTCCAGGCAAGCCGAGAGAATGTAATGGAGCAGAAATGGGAACTGTGGCTATTTGGCAACTTCTCCATATAACTTACTTGTGCCTTCAAGTCCTGCTTGAGCCCACTTCCATATGCTACATGCACTGAAGACACAGCGATGGTGTAAATACTCAACTTCACAGTGTGGTGGGTCAGAAAATACTGAGTTCAGAGTGGAAAGCTTGTAAACTTGGGAGCCCATGGTTGTGTTCAGTCTCTACTAAGAGACCTAGTAGCAAACCAAAGCTGTTCCTCAGAGACACGTTATCTACAGAGAATGGTAAATTCCATGATCATGGGCCCATTGCAGTACTTTATTCATGGTGAAGTAAATTCCTTGATTAGAAGCAATGCTGTGTGGAATAATGTTATGCACAGAATTGTGTCCCTCTCAAGCTTCTTATGTTGAAGTCCTAACCCCAAAGCGATGGTCTTTGGAATGAGGAAGTGATTAAGTTTAGTCTGATTTTTTCAAATTTCATCTTTTAGAATCTTGTTATGTCTGTTTTATATAGAACATCCATGGTTTTTAGTTGTACATCACATAAGGAGTAGGGGAAATTACCTCTGCGCCATCTTTCCAGAAGCAAAGATCTATATAAAATTTTTAAGATTTTCCTTTCTTCACTTGTTATACCATAAGTCTTGTGACTCCTCCAAGGTAAGCACACCTCACTTTTGACAATTCTAGTCTAAAGAATGACTTCTTAGGAAATAAAAATTAAAGTAGAAAACACAGGGCTAGAAGTCAAGAAAACTGGGTTCTAGTCCTTGTTTGACTACTGTGTGACTTTATACCAATCATTCCTTTCTCTGGGTCTCTGTTACTTTGTCTCAGATATGAAGATAAGAGCTACCTTGACCACTTCTCAGGGCCATGGGATAAATTTTTTAAAATAAGTTTGAAAATTATGTACAAATATTGTTAATAATTACTAGAAATCCAAGACTTGGGTAACAGCTTTATGCATCTAAGCAAATAGGAACACACATGATATTCTGCATAGGAGCTCCTGGGAGTGTGGAAAGGATTAATAGAGAGGAGCACTTTAAGAAAAGCATAAACTTCTAAGGAAATCTACAGGGGAGGGGAAGAAAAAGTCAGGATTTTTGTATGGAGCCTTTCTATGGTTCTTTTGGTTTTAAAAAAACTCACTGTTTCTTTAAGTATGGCAGATTTATTTTAAAGACATGTGCCCAGGAACACAGGAAAGGGAAATCATCTGATATTCAATAAAAGAGGGACCTATAGACTGTGTCAAAGAAGGCCCAAGGATTTCGGCAGCTGGAGTTGTAGCTCCTCACTCCAGTAGCCATTTATAAATGAGACTCTATTGCTGTGTCATTTCTCTTTTCAATTATGGCCAGTTTGATCACAGTTACTCTGCCTCCTGATGTCTGCTTACTCGGGGTTCTGTTTCTATAGGACTTAGACTTCAAATTGGCCCATTATTGCTGCCCCTGTCTCTGTTTACCTCACAACATTTTAGATTCTCATCCTAATGCTAACTGTGTCCTTCTCAATGTATTTCTTTGTGCAGCTTCTCAACAAGTAGAAAATTACCTCAACCAATCTTTCTGTGGCAGACAATGTCATAAGTCTCAGGCAAGTCTGTGGCTAGGCTAATATTTCATTAAGCTTGCAACCCGAATTTAATAGCCATGGCTGTACGTGGAAGCAAAATTGCATGTTCGTTTAGCAGAGGCTGAAGGAGTGCTCAGCTCCTGATATGAAACCCATGGAGAGGGCAGGCCTCAGTGCTGGTGTCCAGTACATGATGAATAATGCATGGGTTATGGTATGTAAAGAACCCATTAGCATTTCTTAGTTTAAAATGAAAGGACATTGAGGAAGAGAAGACCATGGCTCAGTGGTTTAAGTTATTCAGAAACCAAAGAGAGAATAATTCTCTCCCCTTCTTTATACTGAAAAACAAATAGTCCTGAATTCTCTCTCTTTTTTTCCCCAGGCTTCTTTTTGTGCTTAAGTCTTTGGAGCTGAATCCACAGGTTCTGGGATTTGTGCCCTCCCAATCGTCATCCTGCTGGCTCAGTGAGTGACTCCTTTATGTACATTCTCGATGTTTTACTGTGTCTTTATTATCCAAGTGTCACCTTTTTTTCTCATTGTTAATGATCAAGCTGAGTAATAAGCCTTGTATCTCAAGCAGTTTAGAGCTAACATTAATTTCATGCTCCGTTATTAATGGGTTGGTTTCGTCCAGAGCCATTTTGCACTTGAGCTATCAGGAGAAAGCTATTAACCCCTGCCCTTCCCTTGTGCTTGTCACCAACTTGCCTTCTGCTTCTATCTGCATGGGTAGCATATCGGATCTTATGTCTTAGCACTCTTCTTTCTTCATCCTTGTCTCTGTGCATGAGCACCTGGTGGAAAAGTCTAATGGACAAAATAATAGCTAGCCAGCCAGCCATTGCCCCAGCCAGTGGGCTCTGTCAGTCCATCTGTCAGCCCAAAAACTCATCAGTTGATAAGAGAGCAGATAGATTGTCTATCAGCCAGGGTGACAAGCAGGCAGTATGCCAGTCAGTCACCGAGCCTGTATTATATCAGTGACACAGTCTATCAGAAGATAGCACATCAGAATAGCACTCAATAATGCAGAACACAGAAAACAGTAATGAAATAATCACGCTGCCATACAGCTCAATCACACAAGAAGAAGTTCGTCTGATAGACAAACAAGAAGTCATTCAGCCAGTCATGACATGAGCCATACTGTCAATGACTTGTCCTAGCTGCCGAGTCAGTTTGCACCTCATTCTGCCAGTTCATAAAACAGCCAGCCGGAAATTTAGTTCATTTGCCGGATGTCAGTCACCTGGTAAGCATGGCAGTTAGTGGGCTGCTGAAGTACTGCAGGTGAGAGCTGATGTGTGGACCTTTCTTTGAACTTTAGGTGCTTGCAACAGGCAGCATGAAACAGAGCCGCTCCATAATGGCTCAGGTCACACGTCATTTCCTTAGTCACCATCTAAGGGAGCAGGACCATTGCTGGGATGTACAATGCCTTGGCGTAAATTATAAAAAGATACTTCCCCACTCAAAATGAACTGCAAAGAAGGAGCAGCTTCACGGAATGATGAGGAAAAGGTACTCCCTTTTCCTGACACAAGCCAAAACAAGGGCTCAAGTCCAGGCTGGCAGAGCGTCGGCCGGATTTAGCGCCTCTGTGCAAAACACCTTGGACGCCACCTGCGAAGGTCCTGTCTGCAGGACTTTTCCTGACACAGCCTAGAGTTGCTTCAGGTATTCTGGATTGTCTCTGTCAACTTGGCATCACTAAATTCAGAGTTACGCTTTTCTGAGTTGCCTTCCTCTTATGGCTTCAGGTTAGTTTTCCACTGGGGGCACCTGCATGACGTTGGGAAGAATGAGAAGACTTTGCATGGGGGCAGCTGTGGCCAGGTGTGTGAGCAGGTGTGACATTTGCCATAGCCTCCTCATGCGCTCTTTAGATCAGCTTTCGTCTTGGTGTCTAAGGCTGTAGGGGGAACTTCCCCAGGATTCTGAAAGACTCCAGCTGCTTCTTCACCAGCCCCTAAAAAAAACTCAGTCTGATACTTTGGAATAAACTAATTATTGCTCCCCAAGGTCACATAAGAGTTGTATGAGGCCCTCTATTCGTATATGGAAACACTGCATGCATAGAATCCACAGAGCAACTGGTCTTTTCCTGACAAAACTCTGTTTACCCTGTTTAGTTCAGTAACAGCACTTACTTACTACTATTTGAGATTGTCTTGTTTATTTTCTAGCTCTTCCCAGAACTGAAATTCTAAGAATCTCTGGACCTCTTTGGTTTTCTCCCATGCAGTATCCCTTATGCTAGAACAGCCCACAGCATAGTGAACTTTCAATATGTGTTATTGGATGAGCCAATAAGTCATAGATGAACCCTGCAGATAATTTCTTATAAGTTTACAATACATCAAGCATTATTTGTTTGTAGCATACAATTACCTGATTTCATCCACATAGCTGTTGTGTGAGGTGGGTGGGGATTCTGACCCTCATTTGATAGATGTGAAGAGTCAAACCACAATATGTGTTCCCTGTGTTCCCACCAAGAGGCTGTCAAAGTCGGACATTGATCACAGACCTCCTGAGTCATGGTCTGGCCTCCTTCATCCTAAAGAAATTACAACCACCATAATAGGAAAATAGAATGAAGTCAAGCTTCATTGAGGGACTGGAGGACAGGGTCACAGACCAGAGTCTGATAGACTTGTTGGCGGTAGTTGTGCCCCACAGTTGGCTTAAACACAAAGACACGAAGACGAAACAGATGCATCCCCGAAGGAAACAGTCATTTGGGCTGGAGCTTATGTCTTCCCTGCGGGCTCCTTGTGCCCACCCTCTGCTAGGTCTTGTGCTCACCCTGGTTTAGACTCCCTTAAAACCCTCACCCACCATTCCATAAGTGCTCACCCCACTATTCTTTAAGGGAATGCCCAGAAGCTCACAATTTTAGTTGTGCCAATAAGCAGAGGGCTTGAGAGGCCAATGTATTACTTGCTCCAAGGTAACATGTTAGTATTTTAACCTGGAGATGATGCCTTAGCTCAAAAGAGTAAGCTGGTAATACAGTTTTGGGAAGTGTTTGAGGCTAGTGGGCACGATCTTGCTGTGCATGGTTTCATTATATTTTGTTGTTTGCATTTAATGATTTTCCAGCATTTAGACAATTCCTTAATAAATGAGCTATAAACAGACAGCTAGGTGGCTCTGACTGCCACCAGAATGGGCTAGAATGAATGCATCTTCATTTCCACCTGAACTTTTCTCACATTTGGAGATCACTGGCTCATATTGTGCTGGCTGGAAAATTACTGCTTGGCTATTGCCCACGGGAACATAGGCTATCACCTATAGGAACATAATATTCTAACAATAAGCTTGCTGCTTCTGTACCCCCGCTTGCACAATTGACCTGTGGGTTGACAGTTAATAAATAGAAGAAAAATAGATCTTTGTGTTCAGACAGAATGAAGAATGGGATTTAGGGCTTAAAATCCCTGTCCCTATACATTTTGGAGTTGCTTAACTTGGGGTCTGCGTACCCTTGGCAGACCCAGATGGCTGAATAAAGAGTGTGTTTTCTATAACTCACTGAGAGTTCTGGTGGTCCGTGTGTCTATTGGGGGCTGGTAGCTACAACAATATTTTTCAAACATCTTCTATGTGCCAGACATTCACATACCACATTATGACGGACTGCAGGTCACTTCCCCTCCGTCCTTGCTCCCCTTTCTTCTTCCAGAATCATGATTTGGCTTGGGTTAATGATGTGCCCATTTAAAATGCTCTCCTACCAGATTCCCTGTAGCCAGAAATGGCCACATGACCTGGCTGTGGCCAATGACATATAAACAAAAGTCCCCTTGTTGGGGATTCAAGGAAAGAGCTTTTTTCTAACAAAGAGAGGCAGACTCCATTGGCTTATGCCCCTTTCCCTTTGTCCTTCTCCTTTTCATGCTTAAAAAGTGATGATGACTTGAGCACGTAAGAAAGATATATGCTGGATGATAGAGCTAAAATGCACAAGAATTTCATTCTTGATTACTGGATGGCACCATGCTCAACTACTCTGGTCTTTATCCAGGCCTCAGGTTAGTGACACAAATAAAGTTTCTATTTAAGCCACTTTAGTTGAATTTCTGTCATAGCAACTGAGCATAATTCTAACTGTTGAAATCATCTCATTTAATTTTCCCAACAACACTGTGAGGAAGGTTTTACTATTCCTTTTGGACTTATGAAGAAACAGGCTCAGAGATGTTAAGAGATTTGTCTATCACACAGCTCGAAGGTAGCAGAGCTTGAATCTCAATATTGATTTAACTGACTTGAATTCCTCTACTCTTTATTCTATTCCATTATGTACCAGCTTCCTTACATAATATCTGCTTCCTGGGAAGGGGGAGATTGTGTGTGTGACAGAGAAAGACACATACATGCATACATGCACACAAACAGAGAGACCTTTTATGAGGAGACTCACTCATTGTTTTCATCATGAATTTTCTAGGTTCCTGATGATACTTAACCATGTCATATTCAAATACGATATGCAATGGGAAGAGCCCAGGAAACCTTGCTTTTGCGTTTTTAGAAAGGAAGACATAAAATTGCCTTTATTTGTAGATCCTAAATATACCACCCCAAAATGGTTAGATCTAATAAGAAAGTTTAGGAAAGTGGCATGACACAATATCAACATGTAAAAATCAGTAACGTTTTCTTTTTCTTCTGTTTTTTTTTTTTGAGGTATAGTTAACATAAACACAGTAGAAGTTTATGTTATATAGCACAATGACTTGACTTACATTTATTGTAAAATGATGACCACAGTAAGTTTAGTTAACATCCATCATTATATAGATACTAAAGAAGAATAAAATGGTTTTCTCTTGTGATGAGAACTTTTATGATTTACTCTCTTAGTAACTTTCAAATACACTATGCAGCACCATTAACTATAGTCAAAATGTTTTAAATTACATCATTAGTGTTTAGTCACCTTACAATTGGAAGTTTATGCCTTTTGACTAACTTTGTTTAATCCTCAAACCCAACCCCCATCTCTGAAAACCATGAATATGATCTTGTTTCTATAAAAATTTTTTAGATTTCACATGTAAGTGAGATCACACGGTACTTGTCTCTGTTTGACTTCTTTCACTTAACATAATGTCCTCGAGGTCCACCCACATTGGTAATAGGGCATGATTTCTTCTTTTTATGGCTGAATAATATTTTATTTCATATATATACCACAACTTTTTTTTTATCCCTTTATCCATTGATGGACACTTAGTTTGTTTCCATGTCTTAGCTCTTGCAGTTTATGTCACAATGAACTTGGGGTGCGGATATAATTTTGAGTTACTGTTTTCATTCAGATGTATATCCAGAAGGAGAATTATTAAATCATATGTTAGTTTTATTTTTAATTTTTTGAGGAACCTCCATATTGTTTTTCATAGTACCTGTACCAATTTCCATTCCCGCCAACAGTCAACAAGGGTTCCCTTTTCTCTACATCCTCGCCAGTAATTGTTACCTCTTATATTTTTGTAGTTAGCTATTCTAATAGGTCTAAGGTAATATGTCATTGTGGTTTTGATTTGCACTTCCATGATGATTAGTGACATTGAGTACCTTTCCATTTACCTATTTGCCACTTGTATATCTTCTTTGGAAAAATGTCTATTTTGGTCCTTTGTCCATTATTTAATTGGATTACTTGGTTAATTTTGCTTTTGAGTTGTATGAATTCTTTATATGTTTTAGATATTATTCCCTCATCAGATATATGATTTCAAATGGTTTTACCATTTTTTAGGTTGTCTTTTCTTTTTGTTGATCATTTCTTTTGCTGTGCAGAACTGTTTTAGTTTGATACAATTTCGCTTGTTTATTTTTGGTTTGTTGCTTGTGCTTTAGGTGTCATACTCCCTAAAAATCATTGCCAAATCCCATGTTGAGGAGCTTCTTTCCTATATTTTCTTCTAGAAGTTTAATTTTTTCAGATTTTATATTTAAACCTTTAATCCATTTAAGTTAATTTTTGTGAATGGTGTAAGATAAGAGGCTAGTTTCCCTCTTTTACATGTGAATATCCAATTTTCCCAGCACCATTTTTTGAAGAAACTGTCTTTTTTCCTTTGAGTATTCTTGGCTCCCTTTCAAATGTTAGCTGACCATATATGGTTTATTTCTAGGCTCTTGAGCCTGTTTCATTGGTCTATGTGTCTGTTTTTAGCCCAGTATCATACTGTTTTGTTTACTATAGCTTTATAATGCATCTGGAAATCAGGAATGGTGATGCCTTCTGCTTTTTTCTTCTTTCTCAGGAGCTTTAGCTATTCAGTATTTTTGATATAAATTTTATAATTGTTTTTTCTATTTTTATAAAAATGATGTTTCTATACACTAACAAAATTATATTATAGAGAACTAAACAAAGTGATCCTATTTACAATAGCATCAAAAACAAAAACAAAAATATATGTTAGAAATAGATTTAACTAAGGAGGTGAAAGATCTCTACACTGAAAAACGTAAGACCTTGGTGAAATAAATTGAAGAAGGTACAAATAAATAGAAAAGTATCCTATGTTCATGAATAGAAAGAATTAATATTGTTAAAATGTCCATGGTATCCATAGCCATCAATAAATTCAACACAATCCTTCTCAGAATTTCAATGGCATTTTATACAGATTAGTCATGAAAGAGGTGGACTGACAAAGGCTGGAGAACTGGATAGTGATGCCGGGAATGACAAGACAAATGGCCCTGCAGGAGTTATTTCTTCCATTTCTTCTTGTTCGCCTTGTCCCAGTAGTTGGGTCCAGTCTCCTCATGCTCATTTTCCTCACCTTGCCAGGACTGTGAGTGAAACCAGAAACAGTCCTAGTGGTAATTACCAACCTTTTTTTTTTGTCAACATACCTCAAAAATCATTAGTGAATGGGTTATCAGCAATTTCAACTGGCTGACACCTAAAACTATTAAGGGCAAAAATATATTAAACCTTTGATTTATATAGATAACTTTATAAATGTTAATACATGTGACTAAGGGTCCAAATTGCCTTTCTTTGTAGTGACATTAAATTTGACTATAAAAGATGGAGTAGGTGTGACAGTCATAAGTATGTTCATTGAAAAGAAAGATTGTTTCTCTAAAGAACTGGTTTCTGTGGAGAGGAGCAGTATATTTTCTGTGTGAAATTGTTTCTATTAGCATCGTTTGGATGTGGAAATTTTTTGCAGTGGATTCTGGGCCCGAGTTTGTTAACTTCAGCTAACACCTACTTTACATTCTCTTGGACTGTGCTTATTATTATGCTATTTTATGAGCCCATTGAAAAGAAGTTCTTTTTATATTGAAATTCAAAAAAAGAAAACAATATGCATAGAATGATGCATAGAATATGCATAGAATGTCACCATTTGACTGTTAGTGGCTATTTCTTGTGTATCTATCCATTTTGATTTCTTTAATTTGTATTTGCACAGAACCAATCATAAGAAAGTAAACTGTAATTTTAAAATTTGCATGCCTAAAATTGTTCAGTACTCTATTTTACTGACTTTTTTACATGAGTCTTTGTGAGATTTAGATGGAATTCTGCTGGTTGTGCATGTTGTATTAGTACAGAAAACAGCATTGTATTATATATTTATAAATATATGAAAATGTTGTTTAATGTAGTTGGAAATGGTTGTTAAAGTTCTTTAAATTAGTTTCATCTCTGCAGATAGCTTGTACTTGAGTCTTGCTTATCATCATATAATATTTCTGCTGTGGATATATAATTATAAATTCTGTTCCATTGGGAACAAAAAGCCAATTATTATAATTTTGATATTTTTTCACTAAATCGTTTTTACTTTTTAATTTAATTCCTACAATAAAGGAAAAATTTTAATTGAGAGATATGGAAATAATATTTTATTTTCCCAAAATTTGTCTATTGGTTATGATTGAAATAAGGCACTTTTAAACTGTACATCAATAACTAGTATTCTAAAGTAATTTTTAAAATGTTTAAATTTTAAAATAAATTATTAAGTTTTTTAAACTTTAATATGCAGTATTTTCTAATTTGAGTTATTTTAATGGTTATTAACAATGTGCTATACCTTTTCTGTACTGTCTGAAAATATAAACAATTTATTGCGATCTTCTACAGGTATTCATTTTTAAATACAGCAAACATGTTGAATTTAAAATATGAATAACTCCAACAATTTCTAATTTACATTTTGCTTTGGTCAAACTTTGTGTATGTTCATCACCCATGAGTTTTTGTCAGGACGTTTATTCAATGTGAATAGTGTTTCAAGTTGCTATGGGAAAATTGAAGCTAAACATCTCATTGTCACCAGTGTTAAAGAAGTAGGACTCTATCACTTCATCTTGCTTATAATCTAAATTATTATAGATGCATGTTTAAAAAAAACAGAACAGAGAACATTCTAGAATTTGTCAGAAAAGAGCTCTAAAAGACAGCAATGTAGGTGGGAAGGTACAGTTAGTATCAGATGCCTATATTTTATCTCCTGGCCTTTGCTTTCCCTCGAAGGCCCTGGTTCACACTGTTATCCCTTTTAAGAAAACAGCCTTCCTTGTATAATCAGAACAGAGAAATTTTCAGGTTTGGACAGAGGAGCTTGGGAAGAAAGGCCTGCAGGAGCCAAGTTGTGGATGCTCACAGCTTACCCCTCAGAAACATCTTGTCCTCCATGTCCTGCTGTTCTTCAAATTCCAGCACAAGAAGGTATGTAAACTGCACCCATTTGGGTTTGCTTTCGACCATAAATCATCAACGCAAGCAAACATGCAAACAGACCCAGAGGTTTCAACAAATAAGGTGGTTATGTTTATATAACAAAAAACCAAGAGTTAGAGTACAGGATGCGCTGGACATCCCTGCCCTGTGTCCTTGTGCCCTGCTGGTCTTCCCTGCGCTGTTGTCCCCAGGATGCAGGAGTGCAGCCACAAGATAGGTGGCACCCAGAGCAACAGACACCGTGTCTGCACTATGTTAAGAAAGGACTGGAAAAGGCCAAAGTTATGTGTCCACTGAGTCTACCCCCTTTATAAAAATCTTTACTAGAATCTCTGCACATGACTAAGTCATCTGGTCAGTCCTCTGAGAGGCGAGGGAAGCTGACAAGTGGAGATATATTTTCAGTCTGGGCTCACTTTGGCCCCAAAGAAAATCATTCTGTCAGACAGGAAGATGAGGACAGCGATACTGGGGAAGGATGAGTGGTGTCTGTCACACACATTTGCAGCACAACTGCTTCACACACCAAAAAACAGTAACCACTAAACTAGATTGAAGAAAGAAAGGTTGATGAGAAAAGGAGGCCTTAGTAATGTGGTCAAATCTCCCAAACATGGTTTTGAAGCCAGAAGACAGATATCTTCACTGAGGCTACTCATTGGCGCCTCACTAGTGCCACCTCTGCAGGGCTACATCTCCTCCCCCAGCTTCTTTTCAGCTCTCAGATGCCACCTCTCCTGGACAGCACAAGTTCTTTCCAAATCAAGGCCAGAGACAAGTTACCTGGGGCTCAGCCTCCTTAGCCAGTTTCCAACTGCCTCCATCAGAGCCTGTTGGCTATACTCAGATAAAGAGATTATCAGTAGTGGCCTTGAGAAACTGGACATTGCAGGCCTTTCTCCCATTTTTTGTTTTTCTGGATGCTGCATGAGCCTTTTGGATTCTGGTGCCACCTGGAAGCTGACGATAAGGTTTTCCATAGGGATGAGCAAATAAAGGGTCTGCGTAGACCTGAATCTGTGCCAGAGTCCTTCCTAATGCAAGTGGCTACTCTGCTTCTTCACACGGCCCTTTGATCATAATCTCTACAACCCCTTTTGCCCCGACCCCTCAGCCTTATGTGCCATCAAGATATTTTCCACTGGCATCTGAAAGAGGCAGTACCATGTGCTTGCTAGTTAAGATCTTTGGCTCCAAGTCCAACTGCACTTCCCACTTTCTAGTTGAAATGGCCTTGAGAAAGTTGTTTTACCTCTGTGCCCCAGTTACCCTTTTGTAAATGGGGTGGTAATATTACCTACTCCATAGGGTTATTGTCAGGATTAAATGAGTTAGTTCATAAAGTGCCTGTCACGTAGTAGGTGCGCAATCAGTGTTAGCTATTATAATTTAGCACGGCCTTTTGACACAGAGTCCCTCTGCATGGGGCCCCCTCCCCCACTTCTGCAGGCACATTCATTGGCCTTCCGAAATCACTCCAATAGCACCTCTTTGGTGAAGTGTTGCTTGAGTCCTCCAAGCAAAAGTAGAGAATCACATATGTTTACTCAACACTTTGTGCGTAACCCTGAGCTGACACAGATTACGGTCACACCTGCTCCCACTCATCTGTAAACTTGGAGGCCAGTCTGTGCCTTATTTCTTTATCCCCAGCATATTGCACACAGCCCCATCCACAATACACACTTAGTGACTGTTTAGGAAATAATGAATGAATAAGTGAGAAATGCATGGGTAAGGAATGCAGCAATAGAAATCACGTTCACTGTACCTTGGCCTTCGCAATGACAGAGAATATAAGATTCTCTTCCACGTCATTCTACTTCCAGGCCTGTTCTGTTTATGACAGTGGATGGCGCTGGAGTTCACTGGGCTAGCTGTCAGCAGAGGGAACTGGTAGTGAGGATGGCTGAGGGGGAGGACAGAAGTTAGGGTGGAAGTGGGCTATGTCATCAAGGTTTCCATGCAGGACACATTCTATCCCCTTCCTTTCCATGGGGTGTGTGTGCTCTTGGAGGTGTTTCTCTGGGAGGGGTGGAGCTTTCAGGAACTATAGTTCCTTCTGAGGAAAAGATGGGGCTGCTATCTGTGAAGGAGGAAGCTGAGAACTGTGAGCATTATAAAAATTGCTGGGGCCTTGTATTAGGGTTAGGCTGACAGACCAGCAAGCTTTCAAGCAGAGTGTTGTGTGGCTGGTGAGCTGAACTAGACTGAAGGAAGGGGTGGGTCCCTCTCTGATAGTTCTGCTCATATCCAAAACTGAAATGCTCACACAAAACCCCAAATTTTGACACAAAATGACTTAGCCTACAGCTCTGAGGTCTAGAGGGCAAAGAACGAGGGAGGGACAACCTGCAGAATTCAACTGCGGTGTGGTCATTGATCTTTTGCAGGCTGGGAAGGCTCTGGCTTTGTCACTGACTCACCGTGTGACCTTGGGTAAGTCCTTTTTCTTCTCTTGGCCTCAGTCTTCTCATGCCTTCAACAAGATTGATGACCTTTAAGTACCCTTACAAATGTTTAAATTCTGGTATAAAAAACGGAATGAGATATTTGAAGACCTTTATGAACAGAAGAAATCTCATGTGTCAGACTTGTCAGAGCCTCTGATCAAGGTGGTGGCAGGGAGCTGTCTAGGATGGTCTCTGAATGTCTGTGCCCTCTAGGCGTCCTGGAGCTTATTGGGAGCTCTCTCTGCTGCATTTCTCTGAGTTCCACCCCAGGGTGTGGTCCTCGCCTTACAAAGCCTGGGAGAAGCCCTGGTTAATGAAGGCATGTCTTCCCTAGAGAGACCGAAGCGGTTTACTCAGCATGAAGAGGTGATAATTTTCTCACTTAAACCACATTTATTATAAACCTAAGTGGAGTTTATGTGGAGAATAATTTAGTTTCTCAAGACAACTGGGGAAAAAAAACGATTAGCAGTGGGAGCCATGGCTCCAAGCAGCTGGCATTTTTATAGTTCTCTGGAGCTGACAGTAGTGTGGCCAGAAAGGAAATTGGCTCCTTAGCTCCGGGGCAGGGCCTGGAAATCTTTATGTTTCTTTTTGGGATTTGCAAGAGGAGAAGCATCCTTGGGCTACAGGGAAAATGGATAAGTGAATAATACAGATACACACACCAGTGAAAGATATGAGAAGCAGCTCTAGGTTCTGGCTCAATGAAAAGGTCATCTGGACTGCAGAATTGTGTGATTGTGACATTTAAAAACAAGTAGGGCCTTAAAAAATTATCTAGATCAACTATCCTCATTGTATACATTAACTGGAGCCCAAGGGACAGGAATGTGCTCCAATTCCTGTGCATACACAGACACTCACACTCACAGATGCACCTTATAATCAGGGAATCACAGATGCAGTGTCTTCAAGATGAACCCTGATGAAACATCTCTCAGTGCCCCACCTTGTGCCCTGAATGGGGACCTGTTGTACGGCGTTTTGAGACCCCCACGAAGGACAGAGACCTCCAGATAAGGTGTTAACAGCAAGCGCTTTATTCACGGATTCGAACCCAGGCTCCCACCAAGGGCGAGAGCCCTGAGACCCCCTTTCCTTTGAGTTTTATACCCTCTCGGGGGGTGGTTGCGTGACCTTCTCCCTGATTGGTGGGACTCAAGTCCATCATTGCAGTTACATGCGTAAGCCAAGCGGAACGTGTGGGAGCTATTTACCGTTAACATTTTCTTCTATTACTGTTACTGGCATTGTTGGATAACTTTTTCTATTGTCCCTTGTGGGCTGCTGGCTAGGCCAGGGGCTAGGCCAGGTGTTAGCTGCAGGGTTAAATGGAAAATTCCTATAGGGGGATTATCTTAAAGGCCTAGGGACAAGGTTTAAAACAGCCTTTTACAGGACCCAGTGGCTATAGTACAGAAAATATCAATGCAAGGCCACACAGGGAATTAGCAGTGCGGGATTGGACTGAGACCAGAGCACAGGGTGTTTGGAAAGTCCTCGAAGTGGAAAGCTGGGGCTGAAGCAAAGGCTTGGGATACTTGGCATCGGGGCTTAGTACGCAGACCATCCACAGAGTGTGTGATTGCCCTCTGAGGCCATCCTGTCCTGATGCATGGCCTTCATGTGCTAAGACTGCTGCAGAATAAAGGCTGCTAGACTAGATGCCCATAGAAGAAGCACTATGGCCTCCGGCCCTGGGTTTCGATCTCTTCTCTCTTCTCATCTGTTTTCATTTCTCCTCTCCTCTCTTGGCCTCTGCAGTAGTCCCTTGTTTCTCTTTCCTGCTCCCTTGGTATAGGTACTATTTCTAGCCTCCACCCGGCCCCAGGCTATGTGAGCAGCTCGTTAGAACTGCAGTGTCCATCCCCTATCTCTCTATGCAGCATCCTCGCTCTGCTGTTATTCACAGCAAAATGCCTAATATTGTAACTCAGGTACATATATGGGAGCAGACACCTAGACTACACGCAAATGAGCCCTCCCGTTCACTGGGGTTATGTGATTTCAAAGGCAGAGCTCATTATTCTTAATGACTTCCTTACCGAGGAGCGATTATGGTTGGAAATGCAAAGGCAGGGAAGGGAGGATGATTTGGGGTGTATAACTGCCTCTAATATAACACCTTATAGATAATGTCATTAAGTATTTAAGATTAGAGAATTCTTTCTCTGCAGCACACATTACTGGGCACTGACTTTGTTCCTGGTTCTGTGATGGGAATGGGAGGGAGAAAGGGGGTTGGAAAAAATAACACAAAAAAGCTCCTATTGCGAGACAGGAGACTGCTTAAGGAACTAATTATGACCTAAGGCTAAAGGCAGTGTGAGCTCAGTGGCTCTTTGGGAAGAAGGGCATGATATCTTCAGTCCAGGGGACAGTGAGGGGACTCAAGGAAGGCCGAGCAGAAGAACTGGTATTTGAGTGCCAGTTAGAATGCCAGAAAAGGATTTTACCCAGATGATGGGAGGAAAAGGAGCAGGGGAGAGATTCAAGCTCTAGAGGCTTGAAAGTATGGAGGATATTTGGGCATTGTGATCAGAGTTTGCCATGGCAGACGGGGTAGCTGAAGGTTTAAAGGTGAAAGTGGCCCAGCTCCTGTCCCGGAGGCAGTGACAGCCATCAGTGAATATGAAGCTGTGAAGAAACACCATCACTGGTTAGGTTTGGTTAGGTTTGGTTTTATTTGGTTTGGGATGGTAATTATGGAAGCAGTATGAATGGTGGGCTGGAGGAAGAGAGACCTAGAAACAAGGAGACCAGTTAGAATGTTTTTAAGGTCAGAACTGAGTCAGTGGAACAGAAAGGAAAGCTATTTAGGCACAACGAACAGCATCCGGGTAATAGTGGATGGAGGTGTTTATTGGTCAGTTTCCATGACACTAATAATGCTACAGGATGATCACAGAATCTCTATGCTGTAAACAATATGGATTTATTTCTCACTTGGGTGTCCACAAGTCATCTGCGCTCAGTCCATCTAGTCTGGGCCTATTTTGGATTGGCTACAGGAGTGAGAACTGCGCACAATGTTTCTTAATGTCCAGCTTCAGAACTGGCCCACTGTCACTTATGCTAACCTTTCGTTGGCTGAAACAAATCACATAGCCAGGCCTAGCATGAGAGTAGATGGCAGACTATAGCACATTCGAGAAACTAAAACAAAAGGCTGCAACACAGATGGTGAGGAGGGAGAGGGTGTGATATGGAGCAGGTGGTTCACTCAGGTCCCATTAAGATATTTCTCATCTGGAGGACAAGGAGAAGCCACTGTCGAGTGTTAATCAGAGGATAGTGCCCAGAAGTTTGATCTGCGCAGCTGGCTAGATTATGGCAGCATCTGGTGATGACATAAGGAGGTCTGGGGCTGCCTGGGCCCTCCTCCAGCCCAAGAGCCAGAGGTGGCACGTGGCAGGGCTTCATAAGTCTAAGCCAAGGTTCTTCAACCTCTAGTCTTGTTCACATGTTAGGCAGTACCATTCTGTGTGGCCCGTCCTGTGTGATGTAGGGTGTTCAGCAGTGTCCTGGGCCTCTGCCCACCAGGTGTTAGTAACGATACTTCCCCGAGTTGTGATAAGCTCACAATGTCTCCAGACATCCTTGGATGTTGCCTGGAGGGCAGGTGCTGCTGGCTGGAAACCACTGGTCTAAACTCACCTTGGTGGTTTTATTTCCTTTGTCAGCAATGAGTAGGAAGTGGCATGCTTCTCAGAGGGCTGGTACGCCACCAATATCCATTCTCCACTTCCTCCTTAGCAGTGGACTGTCAATTTTTAGCTGGGAACATCGCTGCCAGATTTTCTTGCAGCTGGTTGTAGCTATGACATTAACTTTCAGCCAATGTTATTTAAGTGGCAGTGTCATATGGTGCTTCTGGAGACACTTTTTAAAATGGAGAGGATGTATCTTCTCATTTAGTTCTTCCATCTTCCTTCCTGAACAAACATGGTAACTAGACCTCCAACAACCATCCAGGAGTATGTAGATATAGGGAATTCCCTAAGGATGGCAGAACAGAGGCTGAAAGTGTCCTGGACCTTGGTGACTTCGTGAACCTGCCATACCAACCCTGGAATCCTGGCCTCTGCTCTTCCATCTCGAAATAAAATATTATCATGTTTAGGTCATCCATTTTGTTTGGTTTGTCTGTATTTCTGCTGTGTTGCTACTGGTTCCAATCCTGACTTGTAAAGTATACAGCATATGGCGCGGCTGTTACCGTACCATGTGAGAGGTCTGTTTTGCAGCATCTAGAAAAGATGTTCTCTCTTTAAAAAGGGTCAAAAGGAAGGGTGGCCCACATTTCAGTCTGCACATTCTCCTATGAAAACTGGATGGTGTGTGCCACCATAGCCATCGAGAGGCATAGCTGACCGAGCAAAACTGTTAGGTAGAGATGCTCCGGATCCTCGGTTACTGAGCCCTTAGTCAGCCAACATTGCCATGGCCATCTCCACAGTATTTGTTATAGATCATAAATGCTTCTATGTTAAATTGTAGTTCAGTTCATTTTACTTATGTTTTTGTTACTTGTACCCCAAAGCCTCATACGTGATACAAATAGCTTAGGAAAGGAACGCAAAAAGTTAAATTGAGATATGTTGAGTTTGGAAAAAAAATCTGTGACCCATCTAGGTTTGTGATACCTGATAAGTGGTTGACTATCTAGCTTTGAGCCCAAAAGAATACACGAGGTTGGTCTCAATTCTGGGGATGGACCCTGGCTGTCCAAGTGACCACTCTGTCCTTTCTCACGCCCAGCACACTGACAGGATTATCACATGGGGAATCTACAGGCCCCCAGGGAAAGACTAGCAAGGAGTCACAATACATGGGGCTCACTGGAATCAGTGATGGCGTCTTCAAGGCTTCCAGTTGCTATTTGCCCAAGCTAACAGCACGCACTGGCAGTTCGGTCCCCATTGTTCACTCACCACAGCCCATATTCCGAGCTTACATCATAGCAGTAGCTCTGGACCCAAATCCAAGCTCCTCGTGGGACTGCCCTTGGATTTGTTAATGGCTGGTCCTTGTCCCTACACTGCCATTAAAGCTTGAGGCCTCCAGCTCAGGCCCTATACATGTTCACAGTCACCAGAGGACGGTACAGTCCGGACAAGCCTTGGCAGCCAGCAATGCACGCCTGTCTTCCTGAAGTCACTTATTGCCTGGGCCAGAGGTCATCCTATTGCTGCCTTCAATTTTAAGCCATGACCTAAGAGGCTCCAGGAAGGAAGTTCAGAGTCACTGGGTTTTGAAGGGAGCTCTAGTATCTTGCCTTTTCTTTGTTACTCCGTTTCAGGCCTTGCAGAGGAAGCGAGAACTCCCCAGAGACCAGAATATCATGTATTAAAGCCAAAAGCGGCTGGAAGCGTAGGCCAAGGGATATATTTGGAAGGTGGATTCCTCCTCCACTTCCTCCGGAAGCAGCAAGCACACCTTGGCTTCCTGCCCGGATTACAGAACCCGGGATGCAGAGCTGAAAGAGCTCTTGGCCATTCTCAGCCTAGGGGTCCATGACTCTCCTGAAAGTATGTGAACAATCATGGCCTCTGCAATTCAGCAATTTCATCTAATTCTCAGAAGTCTGGCATCCGACAAAAGGTTAAGAAGTTTCCAAATCCTTGAAGTTACAAATGAGTTTCAGAAGAGGGGTAGGACCTTCCCAGCCCCAGAGTTCCTTGGGGACTGAGATGGGACTGAAACTCAGGCCTCTTAACACCAAAGCAGGTGCTGTTTGTACCATGCAAACTTCTGTTAAACCTCTCTCTTCAAGCACGTGGAGGAAGGGAAGAAGATGATGATGGTGCTGAGCTACAGCTGGGCAGCAGCTGCAGCCAAGACCGCTTCTGTAGGTCACAGGATGAACTGGCAGGGATGGCACAGGGACAATATGCTCAGAGAAGCCAGGCCTCTGCTGAGGAAGTTACCACAGTGCATGATCCGTGTGCAGCCGAGGCCCACCTCCCATCCTTTCCTGCACCTCCAGGATGGACTCCACTCACTTCTCCTGACAGCCTCAGTTTCCTTGGGCTCTACTGCCACATGCCCAGGTGGAGGTTAACTGTGGATTTGAACTCAATCTTTTTAGCTTCTTCCTTTTTATTTCCCCTCCCCAAAAGCGAGTGTCCAGGATCTCTGGGCACTGGTGCCACTACTTCAGGGCTGTGGGACATGCACAGTAACTAAGTGAGGGATGTCACAGTGTTTTCTGAGTAACTGTCTCAGTTCTGTCACTAACCTCAGTGACCCGTAGAATGTCAGAGGTCAAAGAGATCTTAGAAAGTTCCAGTCCAACTCCTTGATTACACAAATGGGTAGCTGTGGCCCAGAGAGTGAAAGGGATGGGCTCTCTATCACAAGAGTTAAGGGAGCAAGAAGTCATCCCAAACATACATGAATCCCAGCTCTGTGTGGTGTGCTGCGTGCTTCCTCATTGCATTTTGGCCTCTCCAGGGTGGCACTGGGGGGTCTCACTGCATAGCCTGGGGAAGCAGGCACAGCCTTTAGCTTGCTGGGGTTCCAAGGCCCCAAAGATGTTCTTCCTAATCTTGTGCCAAATACAGGTCACTCCCTGCTCCCCACCACCCGGGACAACACTGCCATACAGTGCCTTGGTTCTGTGCCCTTGGAAGCAGCATGACACAAGGGACAGATTCCCCCAGGCTGGGTTTCTGAAACAGATGCAACAGATGCCAGATTGGTGACCCTCTGCAGGTCACTTCTCTTATGAAACTCAGGTGTTTTATCTGCAAAATGGAGGCAGTACTTCACTGGGTGTTCTGCTTTTTAAATTCATTTTTAAATGACAGTGGCATACAATTATATCAGTTTCAGGTATACAACATGGTGATTAGACAGCTATAAACTTTATACAGTACTCACCCCAATAAATCTTACATAGTTATTTCTATATTATTGTATAGTATTCCCTGTGCTGTACTTCATACTCCTGTGACTATAATTGGCAATCTGTGCTTCTTAATCCCTATCACCTTTTAGACCCAACCCCCAACCCCTTCCCATCTGCTGACATTTCTTCTCTGTATCTATGAGTATGTTCTATTTCATTTGTTTCTTCATTTTGTTTTTTAGATACCACACATAAAATAAATGATATAGTATTTCTCTTTCTCTATCTGACTTATTTCACTCAGCATAATACCCTCTAGGTCCATCCATGTCATCACAAATGCCAAGATTTTATTATTTTTTATGGCTAAGTAATATTCAATTCTATACCTGTATCGATTCTTCTTTATCCAGTCATCTATTGATGGTCACTTAGGTTGCTTTCATATCTTGGCTCTTGCTAATAGTGCTGCATCAGACATAGGGGTACATATATATTTTCGAACTAGTGTTTTAAATTTCTTCAAATAAATACCCATAAATAGGATTTCAAGGTCTGAGGTAGTTCTACTTTTAATTTTTTGAGGAACCTCCAAACTGTTTTCCACAGTGGCTGCTCCCATTTGCGGCCCCACCAACACTGCACGAGAGTCCCTTTTTCTCTGCATTTGCCAAAACTTATTGTTTCTTGATTTATTGATGATGGCCATTCTGACAGGTGTGAGATGATATCTCATTGTGGTTTTGATTTGCATTCCCCTGAGAAATAGTGTTGTTGAACATCTTTCATTTGTCTTTTGGCCACCTGTATGTCCTCTTTGGAGAAACGCCTATTCAGGTCGATTTTTAAATTGGATTGTTTTATGTTGTTGTTGTTGTTCTTGTTGTTGAATTGTATGAGTTCTTTATAAATTTTGGATATTAACTCCTTATCAGACATGTCATTGGTGAATATCTACTCCCATTCAATAGGTTGTCTTTTGATTTTGGAGATGGTTTCATTTGCTGTGCAAAAACTTTTTAGTGTGATGTAGTGTCATTTGTCTATTTTTTCATTTGTTTCCTTTGCCCGAAAAGATGCATCAGAAAAAATATTACTAAGAGCAATGTCCAAGAGTTTACTGCCCATGCTTTCTTCTAAGAGTTTTATGGATAGGGTGGTCTTACATTTAAATCTTTAATACATTTTGAGTTTATTATGGAATATGGGGTAAGAAAGTGGTCCAGTTTCTTTCTTTTTTTTTTTTTTTGCACAAGTCTGTACAATTTTCTCAGTACCAATTTTTGAATAGAATGTCTTTAATCCATTGTATATTCTTGCTTCCTTTGTCATAGATTAAATGACCATATAGTTGTAGGCTTATTTCTGGGCTCTCTATGCTGTTCTATTAACCTGTGTCTGTTTTTAAATCATATTGTTTTGACTAATACGGCCTTGTAGTATATAGTTTAATATCAGCTAGTTTGATAGCTCCAACTTTGTTCTTTTTTTTTTTTTCAAGATTACTTTGGCTATTTGAAGTCTTTTGTGGTTCAATATAAATTTTAGGATTATTAGTTCTAGTTCTGTGAAAATCAGTATTTTGATAGGGATTCCATTAAATCTATAGATTACTTTCAGTAGAATGGGCATTTTTAACAATGTTAATTCTTCCTGTCCACAAGATCAGTATATCCTTTCATTTAT
Organism: Cynopterus sphinx; assembly: GCA_030015415.1. Classification (NCBI taxonomy): domain Eukaryota; kingdom Metazoa; phylum Chordata; class Mammalia; order Chiroptera; family Pteropodidae; genus Cynopterus; species Cynopterus sphinx. The sequence goes on from CM057388.1 coordinate 80,375,013, forward strand.
TTGTGTGTTCTTCAACATCTTGTAGTTTTCAAAATAGTTTTCAAAGTACAGTTTCTTCAGCTCTGTGGTTAAAATCATTCCTAGGTATTTTACCCTTTTTAATGCCTTTGTGAATGAGATTGTTTTCTTAATTTATACTTCTGCTTGTTCATTATTGGTGTTTAAAAATGCAACCAATTTCTGAACATTAATTTTGCATACTGCTACTTTACTGAATTCGTTGAATAGTTTTAATAGTTTTCTTTTGGATCTTTAGGATTATCTACATATAGTATTATGTCATTTACAAATAATGACAGTTTTACTTCTCCCTTTCAAATTTGGATGGCTTTTATTTCTCTTTATTGTCTGATTACTGTGTAAGACTTCCAATACTACATTGAATAAAAGTAATAAGAATGCACATCTTTGTCTTATTCCTCTCTTAAATAAAAAGCTTTCAACTTTTTACCATCCAGTATGATGTTATCTGTGAGTTTGTCATAGATGGCCTTTATTATGTTGAGGTATTTTGCCTCTACCCTCCCTTGCTGAGAGATTTTATTATAAATGAATGCTGAATTTTGTCACATGGTTTTTCTGCATCTGTTGAGATAATATGATATATATCCTTTATTTCATTTTTGTGGTATATCACATTAATGATTTGCAGATACTAAATCATCCTTGCATCCCAGGAATAAATCCCTCTTGATAATGGTGTATGAAAGGTATTGTTGAATTTGGTTGGCTAATATTTTGTTGGGGGTTGTCACATTTGCGTTCATGAGGATATCAGTCTAGACCTGTGCCTAGCTTCCCTGAATGGTGAGATCCTTGCACGGGTGGAGGTGAGGTGTGCTCTTCTCTGTCTTTGTGTAAAGCAAAGACTTGATCCTCAATAAGCATACATGCCATGTTTACTGGAAGTCTAGCCCCTGTTGGTGGAAAGAATTTAGAAGTAATTGGTACTTACAAAGGTCTTAGAAATGCAGAGGTTAGCTACCAGCACAGGATGGTGAGAGCCTAGTCCTTGCAATGGGAATCCCATGAATATACAATTGAAGCAGCTTGGCTTCTTCTGTTCACATCCACCCTGTCCTCTTCTGCCTTACCCTCCCTGCAAGTTGTGTGTGTCTTGTTTTTCAGTCTGCCTATCTCCCAGACTACTCCATATGTCTCCTCTGAGCCTGCCCTTTCTGGTCTGGTCATAACATCTGTCTATATTTTTCTGTTTTTCTGGTTCTAAGCTCTCATCTTAAATGGTTTGTAGGAGATACTTCTGGTAATTGAGAATGGCAGAGCAGCTTTACCAGTTAGTGAGTCAGCATGTAAGCTTAAGAATTCCCAGAGAAAAGGCTGTGGACCATCTTTTGGGTGGAAAGGGATTGGTACTTCCTTCTACCTGGACACAATACTTATCATAATGCAGCCTAAATTCCCATTAGATTTTTTTTGGTCTTATATCCCATTGGTGATGCCTGTTAGGCAAAGTCTCAAGTCTCTTTCTTATAAAATGTGTACAGGTGTCTCTTCCATCCTGCGTATAGGCAGTTGCTTTCCTGTATCCAGGTGCAGGACTCTCTATTTGTTAATTGTCAGTCATGTGGTTAGGCTCCATCACTTATTTCAGCCCATGAACATCTAGTGTGGAATATACTCCCTCTTCCTTTTAGCTTTCAGATTTTTTTAGCAGTAATCTCTTCTTTCTCTGCATAAGCCTGTTTTGCTATTTTGTCAAGACTTCATTCATACTTTCAACAGGGCGAGGTCAGCCTTTCCAACTGCTCCAGCACACAGTTCTCAAGGCCTGTGGTGCAGGAATGCTTTTGATCAGTGAACACCAGTACAACCACAGTTGAGACAGCAGCTCCATGACAGTCTCTCCCTCAGTGGAGCTGGGTTTCTGTCAGGGAGAACCTTATGCATTTGCTGGCTCATTCATCAGTGGGTAGAGTAAGACTTCCAGTTGGCTGCCAGGGATCAGGCCTGGGATTTGGGGGCAGGCCAGGTAAGACCAACGCACCAAAAAAAAGTTGTCAGGTTCAGTAGGCCTCCAGTCAGCTACATCTAGGGCCCCTTCTCTACCTGAGAAGGGTTGGACTGGCTTTGGTTGTGGCCTCAAGCACTCTGCTTGTTTTATTTCTCTTTTAAACCAGCCCCATCTGTGACATCATTGAACACAAGCCTGATTACAATAAGGAATGTGGTATTACCACCACCTTCTTAGCAGCTCCCTAAACAGCTTATTTTATTTTATTAATACCTGATTTTATTTTGAATTTTTTCAAAATATATTTGAAATATATCATTGTGTACATTTAATGTATACAACATTTTAATGTAATACATTTGTATATTAAAATATGATTGTACCTCTATCACATTACATAACTATTACTTCTTGTCATTAGTAGGAATAATTAAGTTCTAGTCTCTTAGCAAGTTTGATGATTATAATACAATATTGTTGTCAATATTCACTATATTGTACATTATTAGATCACTAGGACTTATTTACTACTTGTTGCAAGTTTGTACCCCTAAACATCTGTCCTATTTCCTTACTGCCCCCTCATCCCCTGGTAACCATAATTTTACTGTCTTTATGAGTTTGACCTTTTTTGGATTACACATTTAAGTGATTTACAGTACTTGTCTTTCTCTTTCTGACTCATTTCACTTAGAATCATGTGCTCATGGTCCATCCATTTCATTACAAATGGCAAGATGTCTTTTCCTGTGGCTAAATGGTATCTATATACTTATGTATATAGATATGCACATCTTCTTTATCAACTTATTCATTGATGGGCAATTAGGTTGTTTCCATATTTTGACTATTATAAATGATGCCACAATAAACAAGGGAGGGAAGCTGTCTCTTTGATATCCTGTTTTTACTTCCTTTGCTATATGCCCCAAAGTGAGATTGCTAGATCATATGGCAGATCTATTTTTACTTTTTTGAGGAAACATCATGCTGTTTTCCGTAGCAGCTGCACCAGTTTATGTTTCCATCAACAGTGCACGAGGCTCCCTTCTTTCCATATCCTTCTGAACACATGTTATCTCTTTTCTTCTCGATGATAGCCATTCTGACAGGTGTAAGGTGATATCTCCTTATAGTCTTGATTTGCATTTTCTTGATGATTAGTGATGTTGAGCATTGTTTAATGTACCTATTGACCTTTGAATGTTTTCTTGGGAAAAATGTCTATTTGGTTTTTCTGCCCATATTTTAGTCGAGTTATTTGCTTTTATGTTATTGAGTTATATGAGCTCTTTATATTTTTGAATATTAACTCCTTATACAATATATGGTTTAAATTTTTTTTTCTCTCATTCTGTAGGTCACGTTTTCATTTTGTTAATTGTTTCCATTGTGGCACAGAAGCTTTTAGTTTGCTTTAGTTCTACTTTGAGTGGCATATCCAGAAAATCATTGGCAAGACCAATGTCAGTGAACTTCTTCCCTAAATATTCTTCTAGGTGTTTTATCATTTTAGGTCTTATATATAAGTCCTCGATCCATTTAGAGTTAATTTTTGCAAGTGCTGTAAGATAACGGTCCAATTACTTTGCTCAGTATGTGTTTATTCAGTTGTCCCAGCACTATTTGTTGAAGAGGCTATCTTTTCCCGACTGGGTGTTCCTGACTCCCTTGTCAAACATTAGTTGACCTTACCTGCAGGGGTTTAATTTTGGGCTCTCTCTTCTGTTCCATTGGTCTGTGTGTCTATGTTTATACCAATGCCATACTGTTTTTGTTACTATAGCTTAGTAGTATAGTTTGAAATCAGGAAATTAATTACCTCTGGCTTTGTTCATTTTCTTCAGAATCACTTCCACTCTTTGTGTTTTTTTTGTGTGTTTCCATACAACTTTTAGCAGTGTTTTCTTCTATTTCTGTGAAGAACAACATTGGTATTTTGTTGAGGAATGTTTTGAATCTCTAGATGAATTGAGGTAGTATGGACATTGAAGAATTTTAGTTCTTTCAATCTGTGAATATGGGATGTTTTCCCATTTGTTTGTACTTTCCTTGATTGTTTTCAACAGTCTTGTAGTTTTACTGCACAGATCCTTTACTGCCCTGGTTAAATTTATCCTAAATATATTATTGTTTTTGATGCTATTGTGAAAGGGATAGTTTATTTTTATTTTTTCCCTAAATATTTCATTATTAGTGTGTATAAATACAACAGATTTTTGTTGTGATTTTATATCCTGCAGCTTTACTGGAATTTGTTGATTAGTTGCAAAAGTGTTTTGGTTTAGTCTTTGGGATTTTATATACACAAAATTATATTAACAACTAGTGACAATTTTACTTCTTACTTTCTGATTTAAATGCCTTTTATGTCTCTGTCTTATCTAACTGCTCTAGTTAGGACTTCCAGTACTTTATTGAGTAAGAGTAGTGAGAGTAAGCATTCATATATTAGAGGAAAAGCTTTCAGTGTTTCACCATTGAATATAATGTTAGCTGTGGGTTAATATCTTATTTTAAAACAATGCATATACATTAAAAAACATTTTAAAAGAATATTAAAAGTTCTTAGAGTTCCACCATCCAGATATAACTCATTATTTGACAGTTTGTTGAAAATCTCTTCAGACAGACACACACACACAATTTGACACAAAATGGATCACATTATGCATGCTTATTTATTTGTTTATTTATTTATTTATTTATTTTTAGATGAAGGAACACTTGGGTGACCTCACAGATTGCAAGGACCTTGTCAGCTTATGATCCCATATTTTTTTTATTTTTTATGCCTACAGCACCTGGTCTTTCTAGGTGGTCTCCCATCTAACTACTAACTAGGCCCAACCCTGCTTAATTTCTGAGATCATATGGGATTGGGTTTGTTCAGAGTGGCATGACCATAGATGCATACTTTTCTTTAGTCTACTGTTTTCCAGAAATATTACATAATTGAGTATTTCTCTATATTCAACTTATATGTTCTGTGTGTATGTGTATATATGAATGTATGTATATATACCTATATCTATATAAACACATAGACCTAAGGTGCCATTGTAAATGACTACATAGTATTTCATAGGCACCAGGCTTGGAGGGTACTTAGGTTGCTCCTATTTTTTGAATAGTATAAACATCATAATGAATATGCTTTATATACAATATATATTTTTAAACTTTAATTCATTCAATATATATGGTTGAATGCTTACAGGTACTTGTCATGCTAAGCTCTAGGGAAATATGATAGACAAAACAAATCTAGTTCCTGCCATTTTTAGCTTGTAACCTTTTATTTTTTATGCCTACAGCACCTGGTCTTCCTAGGTGGTCTCCCATCCAAGTACTAACCAGGCCTGACCCTGCTGAGCTTCTGAGATCAGATGGATTGGGCACATTCAAGGTGGCATGGCCATAGACACTTATTGTCTGATAGTCTGTTTGTCTCCTTAGTTCAGTTTCTAGAGATAGAACTGCTGAGACAAGACCACTTTTCAGAAAGAATGTACCAACTTACATTCACCCCAATAGAATCCAAGTGTGCTAATTTTCCTATTTTCTCACCAACACTGGGTTTGCTTTCAACGTCTGAGTGATCTCTTGGTTATTTTGTCAAGACAGTGAAGTGGATATCTAAGAAAACAGGAGTGAGAAAGGCACATGGTCTCTAGACTCTTAACTGTGATTTTCTAGTTTAGGTCCTTGGCTTCTGGCTTCTAGTTTGTTTTGCCAGATGATCCTAATAGTCTCTTTTCCTCTCTGTGTTCTAGACTGGGAGCATCTTTGTTTTTTGGTTCATTCATTTATTTACCAATTCCTCAGTCATCACTTGATAAGTGGCTATTCAGGGCCAAGCCCATGCTAGGTTTCGGGGATTCAGAAATGGATAAGATATGGTATTTCCCCTCAAAAGCACCTGGGCCACTTTTCATGGGTCTCAGGACATGGTCAGTCTCTGACACCATATGATGAACTTTAGTTCCTTGCTGTCACAGCTTCTTAGGTCCCCGAGCCTTCTGTGGGATTGATATAGCAGTGTTGAAACCCAGAAGGTGTGTTTGGGGGGATGGTTCAAGGCTCTTTACTTCCCTGTGGACAATCCAAGAAAAGGTCAAAGGTCAATGTTAAGAACAACTCAGGCAGGTGTGTCTGTAGCTGCCTAATAAGCACACTCATGCAGTATTTGGGGACACAGTGCAGTCCTCCCAGCTGATATGCTTCTTAGTCTGCCACCACTCATTCCCGCCCCAGCCATATTCTATATCCTGTCCAATAATTTTACCAATTGCCTTGGTGAGGAACTAGAGAACATGTCAGTCAAAGTCACAAATGCCAAGAAATAGAGAAAGGGTGGGGTCAAGGTACTAGAGCCCAGGAGGGTGTCCTCAGTCCAATGTGGGAGTGTGTGGACTGGGGCCTCTGTCTACAGCTAGTGAAATGCCTCATTCAAGTGCGAAGTCCTGCACCTCATCTACCAAACCCACCTGTAAAAGTCAGTTAGAAAAATCAATAGACATTGATGCAATGCAAACCTTGCAAGGCGGCATATAACTAGTGAAGGACACAAGCAAGTAGGGAGACATGTAGTCCAGTGTGCTAAGTGTCATCACAGGGATAAATACAGGGCACTATGTTGAGATGTGGCGAAGACCAAAGGAGTATTAGGGATACAGCAGTGAACAAGACAGAAATCACTGCCTTTATGTAGCTTATGTTCCAGCAGAGGGAGACAGATAATACACACAAAATAGTATATATTAAATGATACAGTGTAAAACAAAGCATGGAAAAGGATGCGTCTGTGGGGATGGGAGTGTCATTTAAAATCAGGTGTAATCACTGAGAAGGTGATATCTGAATAAAGACCTAAAAAAAGTTAGTAAGGGAGTGAAGCAGGTAGGGCGTTCCAGGCAGAGGGAGTCAGGTGAGGACATACTTACTATGTTCAAGGAAAAAGTGGGGAGACTGGTATGCCTGAAGCCGAATGAGGGTGGGCAAAGCATTGAGCACGAGGTCGGAGAGGTTGGGGCCCTGAGGCAGGAGCGGGCAGAGCGGGTGCTGTCTTACAGGTTGCCTGGCTCTCATACTGAAGGACGGGGATGCCACTGGAGGGTGTGACCAGATCCTAGAGGGACTTGAATAATGGTTTCATGAATCTGACTTTATTCTGAGGGCTAAGGGGAGTCTCTCAGGGGTTTTGGAATGAGAGTGACCTGTGGGTCTGTGGCTGCTGCCAGAAGCAGAAAAGCCAGGCAGGAGTACCTGTCCCTTTTCTGTAAGAAGCCCAGGCTGGAGGAATGATCATCTCTCAGCTCAGCCCATTGCTGTCATTCCTGCCTATTTCGGATCCTTGAGAGAGCTGGAGCAAAGTCGGCCCTTCTCAGAGTCTGGAAACCTCCAGGCCGGTAGTGTGGAGGGCATCTGAGATGGCGGCCCCAAGACCTGTTAGGGCACTATGCCATCATCACAGCATGAGATGATGAAGACCTGAGCGAGCAAAGATAAAAGTGCAGGAAAAATCACCAGATGTCAAGTCACTTGTGAAAATGACAAGAAGGCTTTATTTGGCCGTAAGTTTGCTGACTCAGCGATAGGACGTGATTGCCACAGAAGCTAAGGTGGCGATGGCTGCACTAATGAAAGCCTGATGCCTGGAGCAATGAAGGTGTCAGCCTGCCCCCACTGCATTCCAGGCACTATGCTTAGAGCTCTGCCTGGGGTTATCTCATCTAATACTCAAGACAGTCCAGTGTGAAAGTTTCTTATCTCTATTTTGCAGAGGGCGAAGCTGAAGCTCAGAGAGGTTAGTGACATGCCATGATCACTGCAACTTTTTCATATCCCATCCTGCCGGCCAGAGCCTTAAGTGGTTGGGGAATAATGCAAAAAGTCTGAAGATGACCACGCAGGGGTTCTCTTTAAGTCACAATTTGTTGTTGTTGTTGTTGTTGTTAAAAATGCATTCTGAAATATTTTCAGATTAAGCAATAGGATGTTTCAGATTTTCTTTAAAATACTCCTGGATGTAAATGCATGGAGAGGGGTCAGGGTATGGAAAATGAAACAAGTAGAGCAGAACACTGATGTGTCTACAAGAGCTTTTTATTTTCTCTTTGTATATGTTAGAAAGTTTTCATAATAGCAAGTTAAAAATAAAAGTAAAAATAAATTATAAAAGTTCCTTAACAGCGAGATATGTAATTTTGGGGAGAGAAAGGAATCATTTTAACAAGCTAGGTGAAGTGAGTGCAGAAGGCAGCCTTGCTGGCACCTGACGGTGAGGGGAGGAGGAAAGGAGGCCTTGGGTTGCCCTACTTTCCATTGAGGTCTAGCCATTGGTCATGAGGGGCTACTGAGCGCTTGCAATGTGGCTGCTACAAATGGAGATGCATCGGAAGCATAAAATACATACTGTATTTCCAAGGACTCAGTATGAAAAAAAGAAATAAATGATCTCACTTATTAATTTTATTTTGAAATTGACTATATGTTGAAAGAATACAATTTTGGATAAAGTAGATAAAATAAATCTCTGAAAATTAATTGTACTTTTTTAAAACCTCAAAACTGGGGTCACTGGAAATTTTAAAATGATATGAAGCTCTCATATAATTCTATTGGAGGACAATGAAATATCATCGAACACTTTATTTAAAAGGCTGATATTTACTGTTACTCCTTTATTCATTCATTCATTCATTTATTCTAATTCTCAAAATGATATGGAGTACCTATACAATTTTTGAGGAGTTACAGGGAACACAGCAAATGAACATGAGTCTTCAAGTTGCAGTGACCTGCTACTTGCCAGTTGTGTGACTTTGAGTGAATTCCCTAACCTTGCCAAACCCCAGTTTTCTCATAAACAAGACCCCACAGCTTAAGGTGGTTAAAGGCCCTGGGCGTAATCTATTGCCATAGTTCATCATATCTAAGATAATGTCGATTGAAATCACACCATTGTTTCCCGTAACTCAGTAAAAAACAAACGAACAAACAAACAAACACAAACAAAAAACAAAATAAACATTCTGTCAGTTAAGCACACTGCTAAGATACTGTAGACTTAAGATGCTGCCCACTTGGAAAGGTGTCAAAATGTAAAAAAACCCACAGTATTCTTTTCATTATTGATTTCCAGATAAATATTTGTTGAAAGAATGGAAGTCCACCTGCATTTGACTGTGAGCTACTCAAGGGCTGAATCCGGATCCAAATCAGTTATCTCTTCCCCAAACAAGGCCTGGTACAGAGGAGGCATTTATCCACTTTCTGTGAATGATTTGACCTCTTTCCTTCTTCACTAGCTCTGTGCTGGGTACTGGGGAAGCAGAGATGAGGCAGATTAGGCCACAGCTCCAATAGACTCCATGTCCAGTAACGTGAAGAACAGCAAAATAACCACATCTACCATTCATTGAGCTATTACTATGTGAAAGTGTTTTATCATTACATTCACAAATCTCTTTCTCCATCCGTCCCTTTACTTTTTATTCCATCCCTTTACTTTTAACATGAGTCTTTATATTTAAGCTGTTTTTTTATTATCCATTCTGACCATTTCTGTCTTTTAATTGTTATATTTAAACCATTCACATTGAAAGTGATTATTGATATAATTGAATATCTATAATGTGTAAACCTGTTTTCTATTTGTCACATTTGTTCTTTATTGCTTTTTTATTCCCTTTTTTTCCTAAAATTTCTGTAACTGAGCATTTTACATTGAACATTTTATGATTTAATTTTTCCCTCTCTTAATACAATCACACTATTTTAAAAAAAATTATTGGTTCGGAGCTTGAACAATTGCTCCAAGTCCACTTTTAACTGATCTAAATTGAATTAATTTACAATTAATCTTAGTCTAGAGCTGGGGTGGCTTTTATGACTAATTTACAACTAATCTAAGTCCACTTTCAAATAGCACTCAACCACTGTCACGTGTAGTACAAGATACATTTGCTTATTCCTGATTCCTCCCTCCCATCCCTTAAACATCGCTATCATTAATTTCATTTATCCATATGCTGTAATTGCAGGAGATATTATTGGTTCAACCTAAACTAACAGTTTTAAATCAATTGAGAGTAATAAAATATTTTTTTAACCTTCAATTATTCCTCCTGCAATGGCCTTCCTTTCTTTATGTGCATCTATGTTTCTGACCTGTATTATTTTACTTATCTCTGAATAACTTCTTTCAAAATTTCTTGCAAAGCAGGTCTGCTGGCAATGAATTTACTCAGTTCTTGTTTGTCTGAGAAAGTATTTATTCCTCCTTTACTTTCAAAGGATAATTCTGCTGCATATAGAAATCTGGGTTCATGGATTTTTTCTTTTCCAACACTGAATTATTCGCTCCACTGTCTTCTTGCTTCCATTTTCCAATGAGAAGTCTGCTGTAATTCTGATCCCTGGTCCTCTGTAAGGTGCCCTCCTTATCTCATTCCCCCACCCTCAACCTGGCTTCTCTTGAGATTTCTCTCTGTCTTTGGTTTTCTGCATTTTGAATATAATATGTATGGTTATGCCTTTTGGGGTATACTCATCCCAGTGAAATAAGATGTCTGTGCTTCCTGGATCATTGGTTTGGTCTTCGATATTAATTTGGGAAAGTTCTTAGCAATTAATATTTTAAATATTTCTTCTGCCCTGTGTGCTTGCTTTCTTTTCCTTCTGGTACTCTAAGTAGGCATACTATACACCTGTTGATATTGTCTCATAGTTTTTGCATACTGTTTTCCTTTTTCTCTTTTCATTTCAATCTGAGAAGTTGCTGCTGAAATATTTTCAAGCTTACTGATTTCCTCCCTTGACTATGACCATTCTACTGAATCTTGATTACTGTAACAGTATTTATGATTTCTAGGATTTCATTTTATTACTTAGAGTTTTTATTATTTGACCTCCAACATTGATTTGTGTTTGATTTTTGTCTACGTTTTCCATTAGAATCTTTTACATGTTAGTCATGGTTACTAAACCTGATATTTACTTTGTCTCTTTAAGCCATGATTTTTTTCTCCTGCTTTTTATTAGCGCACCTCATAATATTTAGTTGAAAGCTGTATTGTGCAGCAGCCACCGGGGTGGACAGGCATTTGGTATAAGGTTTCACTCGTCTGGCCACAAGTTGGGGTCTGTTCAATGTGTGCTATGGCATGAGGTTCCAGAGACTTCGACATTCTTTAGCCCTTATTCATGCCTCCCCTGCTGTCTTTAGGTTTGTATAAGGCCCCTCCTTAAATAGTTTCTGTGCTTCGCAACCCCTTCTGCTGTAATCCTTGGTATATGGAAACCCTGCCCACGCAGTGGCATAGCGTGCATGAGGGAGAGACTTTTACGGTCTTGTGCTTAGATTTGTGTCTTTTAGTGGGCCTGGGATATTGGACTATGACCTTCACATGTGCTTTTTTAGCTTTTTCACTCGCTCATGTGAAACAGGAAGGCTCAGGGGCAAGGGGCTGCTGGTGAGTGAATGCCCTTTCCTGTCGGTGGGGTGAGGCTCTGATTGGGTCTTGTACCCCAAACTGTAGGCTTTTGTTATGGAAAAAACACTTTAAGGGCATTTAAAAATGTTTTTTTTCTATGCCTGGCCAGAGCCATGAGGGGATATTTATTGACTCTTTACTATGGGAAAATGACAGATTGCTGGAAGTAAATTCTATGAAATCGTGGGCCTCCCACTAGAACCAAGGCCTCAACTCAGACTATAGAACACTTGATCTCTGGCAACATGTCGAAATGACCATTTGAGTGTCTTCCCAGTTTATGGCTCCGGTGACTTCTGTCCTAGATCTAGGCTGGCATTCTGTGGATTGCCTGGTTCTCTGGATTTTGCTGTAGTGGTTTGCCCTGCAGTGCTTCAATGGGTCAAAGAAATGTCATTGCTATTGAGTCTGTTAAGCTTTTATCTTGCTCTTAGGATGGCAGTGATGTTAGTTCTAAAACCAGAAGTTAGGGAAAGAACTTTAAGAGAGAGAGAGAGTGTGTGTGTGTTACTGTATACGACAGCCTTATGACATAGATATTATTGCCATGCCAATTTTCCAGATGAAGAAATTAAGGCTGTTAATAATTGACCCAAGATCATTCAGTAAGTGGTGGACCTTGTCTGACCTGATGTCTGGAACTTGGACATATATAGCTAATATGTGAGTCAGAAAGTGACGAGAATCATAAGGGGGTAGAGAAAGTATATCATGGCATTGTAGATAACAGTGATGTCACTTTAGGATGATGGAGGAAATTTTTATCAAAAGAGGTAGCATGTAGGTGGGTCTTGAAGGATTTAAACACACGGTAGACCAGGACAAAAGGTTAGAATCCTGGAGGCAGGGAATGAATGTATCTAGACATTAATATTCCTTAAATGAATGTCCCATGATTCTTACCGCATACATTGCTTACCCTTCTCTACTGTGATGAGAAACAAGTAAGGTCATTTAGAGCCCGACAGAAATGAGAGCCTCTCGGCCATTGTCTTTCACTGGCCTACCTTACAGTTTAGGCATCTGGGATTTGATTATTCTCTTCAGGGCTCCATCTTGGTAAATAGGGAGGATGGCAGGCTTGGTGCCAGAAAGGCTCTGTCCTCCTAACAATGGCCAATATGTTCCCTACACGGAAAGTAAAAGAGGGGATGTGGCTGCCAGTGAAAAAGGTCTTATGAGGGTCAGGAACTGCAACAAGTGGCCAGTCATTTCACTCACCCCACTCAGGATAGCCCCACATGCCGTAATATCCTTTATTCTGCTTTCTAACCATCCTTGGAACTCCTCAACCTGCAGAGGAACTGATCACAACCCCATTGCATATAATCCTGGGAAAAGAGTTGATGCTTTATCTTTTCCTAGAACTATAAGATCCCCTCTTCCTTTCCAAAAAAATAATTCATGAAGAACCTTTAGACTGAGAACTATAAAACTGATGAAAGAAATTGAAGAAGACACAAATAAATGAAATACACATTTTGTGCTCATGGATTAGAGAATGTCCATACTCAAATGTCCACACTATTCATAGCAATCTATAGGTTCAATGAAATTCATCAAAATTCCAATGGCATTTTTCACAGAAATAGAAAAATGATTCTAAAATGTTTGGAACCACAACAGGCCTTGAACCGTCAAAGCAATCTGAAAAAAGAACAAAGCTGGAGGCATCACACTCCCTGACTTCAAGCCATCTTACAAAGTCATAGTAATTAAAATAGCATGGTATTGGAATGAAAAAACATATAGATCAGTGGAAAAGAATTCAGAGTCCAGAAACAAATCAATGCCTACATGGGCAATTAATTGACAAGAATATACAGTGGGGAAAAAACAGTCTCTTCAGTAAATGGTGTTGAAAAAGTTAGGCAACCCCCTTCAAAAAGAATGAAACTGGACCACTCTCTACACCATACACAACAATTAATTTGAAATGGATTAAAGACTTGAATGTAAGACCTGAAACCATAAAACTCCTAGAAGAAAACACAGGTTTAGTAAGCTACTTGACATCAGTCTTGGTGATTTTTTGGATCAGACTCCAAAAGCAAAGGCAGCAAAAGCAACAATAAACAGGTGGGATTCCATCAAACTAAAAAGCTTCTGCTCAGCAAAGGACATTAAGAACAAAATGAAAAGTCAACCTACTGAATGGGAGAAAATAGTTGCAAATCATGTATCTGATAGGGGTTAATATTCAACATATATAAAGAATTCATACTGCTCAATAGCAAGAAAGTCAAACAATCTGAATAGATATTTATTCAAAGACGGCATACTGTCAGCTAACAGTTGCTTGAAAAGGTACTCAGCATCACAAATCGTTAGGAAAATGCAAATCAAAACCATAATGAAATATCTCTTTACATTTGTTAGAATAGCTAATAACAAGTGCTGATGAGGATGTGGAAAAAAGAGAACCCTTGTGCACTATTGGTGGGATTGTAAATCAGAGCAGCCACTATCAAAAACAGTGTGGAGTTTCCTCAAAAAATTAAAACTAGTACTACCATATGATTCAGCAATTCCACTTCTATGTATTTATCTGAGGAAAATGAAGACATTAATTCATAAAGATATATGTGCCCCTGTGTTCACTGCAGCATTATTGCATTATTTACAACAACTAAGATATAGAAACAACTGAAGTGTCCATTGGTGGATGAGTGAATAAAGAAAATGGGATACACACACACACACACACATATATAATATATATACATATATATAATATATATTATATATACATATGTGATGTATATGTGTGTATGTGTATACATATACATACACACACATACATACACATATATGTATTTGGGCCTTTGTACAAATCACAGATTGATTATCTCACTTTCTTCCACAGAACTTAAATACTGTCACAGAATCATCCTGCGACAATGGGAAAGCACTGGAATAAAAATTATATATATATATATATATAAAATATCTGTTTGCAACCATGCTTAGACCTATCAGATCATACTAAGCAACAACTGTCTGCTTTCTGTATGCAAAATCCTGTGGATGAAAGCTGCATTCAGTTGAAAGAGGTTTATTCAGTGTATGATCTTTTATCTATACTGAGCACTATCTTGAAAAGAACCAGAAAAGAAGGCCTTGAAAGGGTCCTTATGTATCATCTAGGGTAACTGAGGAGCATATACTACTTGAAATGAGGAGTTTAGTGCATGAGTTTCCTAGATGCTAGAGGAAAAAGAGAAAGATGCTGGGCTGTATAATTCTGTTTTTGAGATAGGAAAATGAGTTGTTTAGGAGAAGCAAAGTTTTCCCCGGATTAAATGGAAAGGGAATTTATGCAGGAAAAGGTTTACTGCATGCTTCTTATGCTTCAGCATTATGTTAGGCATCTCAACATGAATTATTTCCTTTCAGTTTTATGACAATTCTATAAGATAGAATTAATAGCTTTATTTCAAAGATGATGAAGTTAAGGATTGGAGAGGTAAAGAATCTCACCTGAGGTCAATAGCTAGTAAGTAATAGAATCAAGATTTGACCAAGGTTTAGTCAATTTGATTCTAAAGAACCTTTCTAACATATCACAGTGCCTCTGAGAGTAACCCAGAATGGCATAGTGTAATTGTATTTCATTTATTCTATAACTATGTATTGATGGTGTCCTATGTGCCAGGCATGGTTCTAAGCAATTTAAGGAACAAGATAGATGGGGGTTCTTGTACTAATAAAGTGTATAGTCTGGAGGCCAAGGGCTTAAGGGAGGACACAGGTAGTACTCAAATTAAGTTCTAAAACATATTATTGTAAATTATAAAAAGGTTAATAAGGGAAAATAGAGGGAGCTGTGGAAGCATGTCACCGAGGGGTTTAATGTACTCTGGGAGGTATGCACTGTATCTGTAGGTATAGGAACAGTGCCCACACCTTCTAAGCTGATGGAAAAGTTTGTGCAAAAATCACGTGGTGGGAAGACATGAAAAAAGTCTAGTATGTCAGGGGTATAGAACACGAGGAGAGGATGACTTCTGAAGAAGGCCTGTGGGCCTTGGTGAAGGGTTTGAGTGGCGAGCACATAGTAGAGTATGCAGATGTCGTATTATCAGATCATGCACCTGAAATTTATACTATGTTATTAACAAGCGTTACCCCAATAAACTTAGTTTTGATAAGTGTTTGAATTTTATCTCATTAACAAAGGAAGCCATTGGAGAATTTTAAGCTGAGGAATGAAATGATCCAATGTACATTTTCAAAGTAATTTTTTCATTCTGATGTATGACTATATGCAGAAAGCTGCATAAACCTTATTTGTACAATTCAATGGATATTTATAATGTGAAATGCATGTAACAATAACCCAGGACACACTTCCATGTGTCCTGTGGTCATACACCTTGCCCTTACCCAAGAGATAATAGGTTTTCTGACTTTTGTGAGACCCGTGTCTTTTTTGTTGTTGTTGCTAAAATTAAACTTTCAATTTATGGTAATGGTAGAGTCATGTGCAGTTGTTAGAAATGACATAGAAAAATCCCCATACCAAGTTTCCTTCAATAATCACAACTTGCAAAACCCTGGTTCAGAATCCCAGCCAGGATATTGATATCAATACAGTCAAGACAGAGAAGAGTTTTGTTACTGCAATGTTTCTCCTATTGCCTTCTTATAGGACACTCATCTCTTTGTCCCCTGAAATATCCATTCCTGAAATACCCTGGCAGTCACTCATCCATTCTCTGTGTTCTCCATTTCTACAATGTTTTCCCATTCAAGGATGTTATAAATGAAATCGTACAGTAGGCAATCTTTTTTGGAATGACTGGTTCACTCAGCATAATTCTTCAGAGCTTCATCTAGTTTGCCATATCATCCACTTCGAGTGTATCAGTAGTTCCTTTTAGTTGTGTTGTGTGGTGCAGCTCTCTGTTGTCTTTTCTTACATGCATCTGGGTTATTTGAACATTTTTTTTAGGATTACATCTCAATTTATTGATAATGTTTTTTAGTATATTGCTTTGTATCATAATCCTAGCAGTTGCTCTAGATATCACAATATACCTACATAACTTATCACAGTTTTCTGGTATTGTCATTTTACTGTTTTGATTTAAGTGCAGAAATCTTACTTTCTTTAGGTCTCTTTACACTCCCAACTTTTAAAATGTAATTTATTAAGTATTTCTTCTGCACACATTTGGCACTATTAGATTTTATAGTTTTGGTTCACTTATCAAATGTTGACTTAAGAAACTCATGAGGAGATTGTCTATTATAGTCACCTCTATGTTTACACATTTCAATGTTCTTCATCTCTTGCTATGGCTTTAAGCTTTCTGCTGTTATCATTTACTTTCTATTTAGAGAACTTTTAGCCGTTCTTTTCACATAGGTCTGCTGATGATAAATTCTCTTAATTTTCCTCTATCTGAGAATGTCTTTACTTTCCCTACCTTATAAAGCATAATTTAGCTGAATATAGAAATCTACATTGACAGTTTTTTTTCTTTCAGTAGTTGAAAAATATATCATTTTCTGTTCTCCATTTCTAGCACTCCAGTGATACAAATGTTAGTTCTTTTGCTATTGTTCCACAGGTCAATAAAAATGTTCTGTCCATTTTTTAGTCTGTTTTCTCTCTGTTGTATTTATATTGTGTGGATTTTATTGTTCCGTCCTCAAGTTTACCGATTCCATCCTCTGTCATCTCTACTACCGAGTTCAACTAGTGAGGTTTTATTTTTTTCAGTCTTATATTTCTTTAATTCTATAATTTCTAATTAGTTCTCTTTATAACTTACTTTCATTTGCTGCGATTTTGTAATTTGTTTCTTTTGAATCAATGAAAATTTTAATTGATTATTGAATCACTTTTTGATGGCTGCTATAAAATACTTGTGAGATAATCTCAACATCTGAGTCAATGTTGATGTCACCTGATTTTTTTTTCATTCAAGTCGTGATTTTCTTGGTGTGATATGTGATTTTTCTAAATTGGATTCTGGGCATTATGGACATTGTATGATGATATTCAGAGCCCTATTTAAATATTTGGTTTTATTTTATCTTTTATTTTCTAAGGTAGGCAGTCATCATACTGAGGTGTAATGCAATGACCAGGAGGGTGTGTATATTCAACTTCTCACCAGGCCTTTGTGACACCACTTCTGCAGAAGTTTTGCACTGACTCATACTGCTCTATTGTATATGGATGGGGTAGGAATCTAGCTCCCTCCTTCATGCCTCTATAAGTGAAAGTGGGGTGTCTTATTGTTGCCTCCAAGTGAAGTGCAAGGTCAGCACCTCATTGGTTCCACTGACATCAGTGCTGATTTAAATTGCTGTGTTGCTGCATAGTGGAGGTGGAAAGAAGCTCAGCTTCCGCTAGAACCTGGGGACACAGGAGAAGGTGGGTGAGGAGGAAGGAGTTTCACCTCCCTCTGCTTTGCAGTGACCCTTATGCAATTGCTGCTGCTAGGTGTGCGTAGAGGCTCAGCCTCAGCACCACTGGGGACACTCTTATCTTGGCAGAAACAGAAGTATGTCTTTTAAAAATGCAATTTGACCATTTATATATACAATCATTAAATTATACATAGGTTTGCTTTTTGACCAATTATATTAATGGAATCATATAGTGTATTTTTTCTTTGGTTTCTTTTGCTCCACATAATGCTTGTGAAATCAATACATGTTGTTGCATATAACTATAGTTTATTTTTCTTCATTACCATTTAGTATTCTGTCATAAAAATACACTACAGTCTATGTACTATACTCTACATCAACATTTACATTGCCTCAAAATTGGTGCCATTATGAACAATACTATTATGGCCATTCTGGGATATGTACCGTGGTGCACAGGTACATGAGTTTTCAGGTCCTACCAGTTGTTTTGGACATTATGGGTCATAGGATATGCATATATCCATCTTTAGGCAATAATTTAAAACTTCTTTACAAATCAGTTTTACCAATTTACACTGATAACAGCAATGCATTATTTCACATGTTCACCACCACTTTCTGTTGTCAGGCTTCTAAACATTTTCGAATCCAGTGTGTACATCAGATGCGAACTTTTCAGAAGATCATCCCAGCTGCAATGGGAAGCACACACTGTAAGGGGTAAGTAGAGCACATACTCAGCAGTGATTTTATGGGTAATGTAGATATCCTCTCTACTGTGACAAAACAAACAAACAAACAAACATGTGTTGGGGATAATAGAACTAAGGGAAGATATTTCAGGCAATGGAGGGAAAAAGGAGGAAGGTATGACCAAGAATGGTCAGGAATTTGTAACTGTGGGGTTTCTAAATTGCGAGCTGAGGTTCTTCAGGGTACCATGGTAAACTCACAAGTACATTGCGGCATATTTTAAATTTTTGGAAAGAAACAATGTAGCACTTGACATCTATAGACATCTTGTAAGAGACCAGAGTTAGGTAGTTCACAATTTCAACATTAGATTATGCTATATTCCTTTTGGTGGCTGCCATGATAAAAATCAGTTACTGTGTGAAAATACATATGTAACAGGAAATGAGGGTGGTGATGTCCGATCCGATTCAAAAATTTGAGAACTTTTGCATTGCCTGAAATGTGGCTGTTTGAGAGGAAAGAAAGTACTATTTTATGTATATTAATGTGTATTCATATTTTTTTAAATTTGTGTGCATGAATTTTTAAGCAGCTACTAAGTTATTAGGGCATAAATACTTATCGAGTCATTTGTTCTTAGCTACCTAAATAAATGGAATTGTTAGATATTCCTTTTGGCTTAGAGATGCTGTGAAAAAATTAATGGTATGTTAAGGGCATTGGCAATAAAGAATGTTTGGGAACTTCTGATATAATGTGATAAATCAGGGAAATAAGTAGAAAGGAGACCTAAATGCTTCCTCTCTTGCCCATCTTCCTGTTCTGAGATAAAGGACCCGAGTCTGCCCAAAGCATCCTTCTCCTTCTTCCTTCCCTGTCTCTAACTCCTCAAACTTGGGGATAGCAGAGGGGGCTTTGCTATATTTGACCTGTCTGCAGAGTTAATGCTGCCTTTGACTGGATCTCCAAATATCCATTATAGTTTCTGAATTGGGAGTGGTTTTTTCTTCATAAGTCATAATAAGATAGCTTTATGTACTTTATACTAATAATAGTTCCTCATTTGAAGGAAATAGATGTTATTTATATGTTTCCATTTCCAATGGACAAAATAAACTCATTAACTTACATTTTTGAGTTCGTTTTATGAAAAAAAAGCCCTACAAAAAAAGAGATTACCATCAGATGAGGAATTGCCATCTATTTAATTATCTTATTTCTTACTGGAATAAGGAACTCATGTTCTAAATGCTATGCTTAGCACAGGTAGATAGGTAGGTAGGTAGGTAGTTAGGTAGGTAGGTAGATAAGTGCATGTATATAGGTAGATACACAGGTAGAGATAGACATGATATATACACATATATATTCATAATTATCCGCAGAGGAACATATTAAAGTTTTAAATATTGTCAATAGGAAGGGCGGGGGAGGAAGCTCAGAGGCTAGCTAATAACAGAATTTTAGGATGGTAAGGCTTCCAGACACCATATGACTACATTACAGATGGGGACACCAGACTTAGACTTTAATGGGCAGTGGGCAACATCAGGGCCTGAGCCCTTGTTTGCTAAGGGAACAAGCACATAACAAAAGTTCTAGAATTCCCTTCTCTTCATCACATGATCTTGCTTTACATTGCTACCTCTCATATCTCTCCATCGAAATCTTAGCAAACAAAATGCCAGCATGTTATTTGTTTTAAAAACTTAGGAAGACTGCACTTTGGAACAGTATGTTCAAGGGGAGTGGCCGTGTTTCTGGGAGGTTCTGAGACTCCAGAGTCGCACCTTCAGGACTAGAAGCCACAACTCCCAGTCGAAAGGCTTGGGCTCGGCCCAGTCAGTCCTGGCTCCCACCCCCACACCCCAGTGCTGGAAGCCTGGATTGCTTTTCTGCATTTGTCAAGGCTGGGGAATTCCTTTTCGCTCAGGCTGCCTGGCTCCACCCCCCCTACCCCATGTGCTTTGGGCACAGTGCTGAGTTTGCGGCACTGGGCAACATCACAGGCCTGGCCGAAGCTGCTGGCTCCCCTGCCTAAGCGTTCAAGAGAAGAGACAAGTGAATTCCGTGGGGTGGCTGGGATTTGCAGCCCATATGGGAGGCCCATTGGAATGCTTGTTCCTAATTTTCCCTGGAAAAAAAATAAGAAAGGAAAGAGGAAGAAAACAGAGGCAGAGAGGCAGGGTCCGGCTTCTCCCACTGTCCCTCCCAGCAGCCGCTGGCTGGGACTGCAAGGCCCAGTTCTCGTGGCCTCGTGGAGGCAGGGATCTGAGAATTGCTTGCTGGCTGGGTTTTTTTTCTTCCCTCCCTTTTCCCCTCCTTCTGCTCCTTGGGTTATGATGACCTGAAACATCTCTCACAGTGAGTTCTGAAGCAGCAGCTTCTGAGAATAGCTCACAGCAGCAGCAGCTCTCCCCACCGCTTTGACAAGACAGGCAGAGGAGTAGCTGGCGGAGTCCACCCTCCCCACGTCTGACTGGGTTGGGGGCTGAGCACTGGGGGTTGGAGGGATCATGACCTTGTGTTCCTTGATGTTATTTGATGTTGGTTTTGGCCACAGTCGGGGAGTTAAAAGGCACATAAAAATGAAGCTAATAAAACTGCAGGGTTAGGGACGGGGCCAGGCACAGACTGCGGGTTCCCAGACCAGCTGCAGCTGAGCTTTCAGGCTGGCCTGGCTCATGAGCCGTCCAAGGTGTGGGTTGAGGCCAGGCCACAGCCCAATGGCCGAAACAAGTCAACTTTGGTGGCCTATGTTGTTAGAGACCCTGACGAGCTTCTCAGGGAGAACAATGAGGGCCATGGAGGTGCTTTTTTAGGTCCCATTTCTTGCATCCAGGCCAGAACAATCAGGGTGCTTCTGCCAGGTTTCTGAGCAGGGGACTTTAGTCTAAGAATGTTGACACCTGGCCTTGCCAGGGTCTGGCGGCATCAGGATGGGAATGGGAATAAGGAGGATTAAGGTCCAGTCGCTGGTCCCCGGTCTTGGCCAGGACGGTACCTTATTTATGCAGATGCTGAGAGCCTAGGGCACCCATAGTATGTCAATGATGACAGGAGTCACCAGTATCTGCTCCCTGATTACCTAGGGTGAGATATGATAACTGAAAAAATGCCAAGTGTGAATGTGAGTACAAGTTACCTGTGAACATCTCCTCACTCTGCCCCATGTAGCTGTCTGCGTGTGGAACCAGAGGCTAGTCTTTGCCACACAGACCTGCTCAAGGTAGGGGCAGAGGGCTAGCTAGGCCTTGTCAGGGCTGCTCATAGTGGCCAGGGCATCAGATCTGGAACCATGAGTCCAAAGTTCTGACTCTGCTACTTCTTAACCGTGTGACTTTGCACGAGTGCATCACCTTCCCCTCAGCATTAATTTTCTCATCTGTAAAATGGTTATAGGCCCTTGGCATTGATTCCATGAGATGCCAAATGTAATATATTTGGCTGTGTGTCCAACTTATGCTCAGTACTCAACAAATTCCATTGTGCCCCCCCCCACTCCGTGCCTTTACTAGAGTCTAAGCTAAAAGGACAAGGGTGGAGGTTTGAAGCCATGCATCCTCCCTAGCATAGTCATAAATAACGTTGCAGAGTATGAAAAATGGGAAGCCTGGCAGACCCCACAGTGCATGGTTCCTATAGCTTTTCCAGTGAGTGGGAGCACAGGAAGGGAAGAGGGAGGGAGGGAGAGAGGGAGACAGGAACAGTGAAGGGATTTGAGCCAAGTGTCAGGAAACCTAGATGACTCAAAGACGGACAGCTCCCACCTGATGGAGGTCAAAGACACTTTGTAGTTCAGTGTACAAGGTGTTGAAGATGAAGTGCTAGGTAACCTCTCAGCTGCAGTGAGCATTCCTGTCTTGCCATCTCCTCTCCACCTTAATTCGAGAATGGCCTTTACTATGCTGGTTTTTCCATTGCCCCCAAATCCAACCCGTCCTCCTCAACCTGGCAGGGGTGACCAGACCCTTCTTTCCCTCATCTAGGAGAGCCATCAGCTAGCCTGAGGCTCAGAGGACCTGACAGCAAAGGGCCAGTGGTGTGACAATCGTGGGATTTACTGCATCTGCCCTCTTGTGGACGGCAGGAGAGTTTGAACTTCATTAAATTCACTTATAGATGTCTTGAAAAACCTCAAGGACAAATGTTTGATTTTATCTTAAGTTTGTATAAGGGGACACTGAGACTTGTAGAGATAAAATGACTCATCCACAGTCTTCTGGTGATGGAACCAGGATTGCAACCTGCATATGCCTGACTATGACCAAGACTTCTGGGAGAGTCCCCAAAGAGAAGGCTCTACATGGAATTAAAAGGTAGAAAAGGACTTTCCACTCCTGTTCTCTCCCACACCTGTCAATAACCTTCCATTGGGTCAGAGTTTCAGTGGGCAGAGCCAGGCCTCTTGCACTGAGAAGAACAAGCTCTCCTCATAGTGACCTGCGTGTACAAACTCTAATAGAGAGTTTAAACAAGCTTCTGGCTGTAAAGACTCAGAAGCAAGTCTGCCTTGTCATTTCCCCTGTCTTTAGTTCACTCTTGAGGTCGGCTCACTCTCGCCCTTTCATCTTCAGAGAAGCATGGTTCCTTCTGAGAGGTTTGGATGCCACCACTTGAGTTCTGGCTCCACTTGCTCCTGAGGCAACTCTTCCACCTCTGATTTGTACACTGTCCTTTCCAGTCCCCTCACTTGGCGTTTCTTCCAACTCCCATTCTTCCAAGACACCTGCCCGCTAGTACCCCTTCTGTACTTGCCTCCCTCCTGCTGTAAACAGCCGTCTCTTCCCCTTGCCATTCAGCCTTTCTCATCAGAACTCCACCCAGTGTCCCCTATGACATTCCCAGTTCCCTCCCCTCAGCCCGCTGGGTACCAAACTCTGTGTGTATCCCCTGCTTGTTGATTTCTCTTCCTCCTGAGTAACGTTTACATCATCTAGGCTGCAGTGATCAGGGCGCTTCTTCCAGGAAACTCTAGGCTAAAACAAGGCTCAATGTCTCCATTATATGTGCAAGAATACTCCTGTGTTGACAGAGAATACACTGAAATGCTAACTTACCTCCACAAAAGCTCCCTCCAGTCTGTGTGTACACAGGGAAGATGATATTCTTCAAACCACCAAGGAAGAAGAGGAAAAGCACTTTCACCGCCATGGGACACTGAAAATAGCAGGGAGCTGGGGTCCTCTGTGACCAACTCTCAAATCATGGTGCTGGGGGTAGGTGGGTGGCAATTAATGACTACAGTAAGAAGTGTTTGTTGGAATCATCATGCTTCAAAATGAAATATTTGTATGACATTTTTGTCCTACTTCCAATAAAATTAAGAGCTTTGGGGTCTAAATGCTATAACCTTCAAAAGATACAGTCTGAGCATGACAGTGTTTGTCTATGCACTGGAATAAAGCTTATAAATTAGAATCTGTCAGTCAGAGCTCTGTGCGGAAAGGTTACACTGTACCTGGAAACTGTGCACTAATTAATTACAGTCTGCTCCGATGCTGTGGGAACAAGTGAGTGTGGTGGCGCAGCGGACCAGTCTCAGGTCTTCATTTAAGGATAGACTCTGATTTCTTCATGACTCAGTTATAAGCACTCCAACTCCCCGGGACCTTGTGACATGGGCCTGGCGGAGAGAAAACAGTGTGTGGGAGACCGTCTTGACTGCAGTATTAGGACCTGGTAGATGCAGGTGGCCTGGTTAGGGAGGGACAAGGCAGGAAGGACCTGGGCGTTACTGTGCCACTTGCAGGGAGGGTAATGCAGGATTGGCCGTGGCTTGCAGATCAGGGGAGTGAGAGGTGCAGGGGTGAAACCTGTCCTCAGAAGAGGAAGACTGAGGAAGAAGGTGGCTGTGGGCACGTGTTCACAGCCCCGGGCCTAGAGCTGCAAGAGGCAGGAAAACCAAGCAGGAGGCCAAGTTTACACAATGGGCAAGCATGTGGTGAGAGGACAAAATATTGAAATGCCAGGGCTGCGTGGTTGCCTGTATTTCAGTGTCAGACACCACCAGGTGTCAGAAAAGAGGTAGACGCCGTGTGGTAGACATGCTATATCTAGGTAGACCTATGTCAGGTCTCAGCTCTGAGGAATGTAACTTCTTTCCAGGCTGCATTGACTGGAGGAGATCCAAATTCTAAAATTTCCTCCATCTTGATCCAGACTGACTCAAGACCTGGGGCAGGAAGAAGTTTGGGAATGAAGTCAACTCATTGGCAAATTTGGGTTGGATCACTGAGCCAGGGGCACAGCACCTGACTGGTCCTTTCCCTTCTGGCCTGTCTTCACAGCCACCCTTCGCTTATTTCCATTTCAGCTCTAGGAGTAGGTATTAATCATTCTCAGCCTGGGAGACTAAGAATAGCATGGACTTTGGAACTAGTCACATCTTAATTCCACATTTCCCTACTATGTACTTTTAGTCATGCCCTTTTTCCTTCCTGAACTTCAACAATCAGTTCAGTTTCTTTTTCTGTAAAACAGAAATAATAGCTCTTCCCCTCCTGTTTTTTTTTTTTTTTTGGAAGGTTGTTGTGAAGAATCAATGAAATTATGTGTAATAAAAGCAAGCATAATGTTTGATCTATGTGGTTCTATAAATATGTGTTAACTTAGAATATTTGAGGCAAACTTTGGGATTTATATGAGATAAATATTGGATTTAGCAAAATTCAAGGCTAACTGCATTCTTTAGATGGTTTTGTACAGGCACCAAGCATGAATTAACCAGTGCTAAAACATAGGACCTAGGAAAGCCCAGAGCAGAAGATTAGAGGAAGGGAGACATAGAAACAGAGACAGGGACAGAGACAGAGAAAGACAAAGGGTGAGAGAAAGAAAGTGACAGAGAGAGAGAGAGAGAGAGAGAGAGAGAGAGAGAGAGAGAGAGAGAGAGAGAGATTCAGAGAAGTGAAGGAAACTGAACTGGGAGAGAAAATGGAGCAGTAGAAAGAAAGAACAAGGGCCTTACGAGAAGGGAAAACAATGAGACATAAAGGAAGAATGAAAGGAGAACAAGGAAACAAGATGACAAAGACAGAAAGAGCAAATAGGAATGAGGTGCAAAGACAGAATGAGAGGAAAAATAAGAGAGTAAGAAAAAACAGTGAAAGCTTGAAATCAACCAAATTCAATTGTCATTTAGACATCTTACCCTTAGAACTGGAGAAGTGCTGGGTAGAAAGCGAGTCATAAAAGGGATTTTTTTTGATATCTGATCTTATTTATTTATTACTCTTACAAAAATCTCATTTTTGACTGGACTCAGACTTAGAGGTAGACTACCTCAGAAGAAAGTCTGCGTCTCTTGGCAATCTGTTCCTGGCATTTCTCTTTGGCCTCGCTGATTCCCTTGGCCAAAAGCTCAGCGTATTCTGCAGCCTCTTCCTTATTTTTCTCAGTATGCTGTTCTTCAGAGAAATGCACTGATGTTTACATAGCAGGACACATGGAGTCACAAGACACTGATTCTTGGGGGCTTTGATTCTCTGTTTCTTACCTTCTTTGTTTAGGAGCTTGCTCACAGCATGGGTGGATGTCATTTTCTTTAGAGAGATTGGAGATTTGCAGATTCCACTTACTCTTTTGGGCCCCAGACAATGAGGCACAGTAGTGTCAGTGAAGCAGGAATATCTTTCTGTCTTTTTTCCCCCAATGACCACATAGAGAACACTCAGATCAGTAACCACAATGTGTCCTCCTTGGTGTATAACAGCAATGCCCCTTAGTAGCAGGTGACACAGCCATGGGTCAAGACACCCTGTTCCATGGAGAGACTTTTTTTGTCATCCCCACCACTGATTTGAACCACATAACCCTTCCATACTTCACCCAGAGCATCAGAAGCAGCATCTGTGACTGTCCACTTCTCACAAAAGGTACGTAGTTTATGTTCATTATCCACTTCAATGAGCTTCTGGTGCCAGTAGCTAGGAAAGAGACGTTTAGCTTCATCCTGACCACCTCCGAGGCACCACAAAAAAGACAGTTTGCAGCACTTGCAAGTATTCGGTCACTAACCTCTTGGACAACACGCTCAATAAGACATCCCCGCCCTAGAGCACGCCATCTTACCCACCAATCATACGCACCTATCAATCTTGCTGTGAGCATATTCCTACTGATGTAAAGTTCTGGTGTAAAGGGGACTTTGCAGCAGGTGTATTGAGGGTTCTTGTCCATCTGATACTCTCATGGGATGGTGACAATCAAGACAGTGTGACACTGGCATAAGGACAGACATATAGAGCAATGGGCTAGAATTTACAGTGCAGGAATAAAGCTTTATGTGGAGTGGCAATTGATTTTTGACAAAGCTGCTAATAAAATCTAATTAAGAAAATTATTTTTTCAGAAAATGGTCCTGGGACAATCAAACATCCACGTGCAAAATAATGAAGTTGGACCTCTGTCTCATGCCATATATAAAAGTTAAAGCAAAATGGATCAAAGACCTACATGTAACTGTGAAAACTGTAAAATTCTTAGAAAAAAATATAGGAATGAATCTATGCGACTTTGGACTAGGCAGTGGTTTCTTAGATATGACTCCAAAGGCAAAAGCAGCAAAAGAAGTAACTGACAAAGTGAACGGCATCAAAATGAAGACTTTTGCACTTCAGGGGACATCATCAAGAAAGTGAAAAGATATCCTACAGAATGGGGGATAATTTTGTTAATTATATATTTGATAAGGGCCTTATCTAGAATGTATAGAGAATATTACAGCACAGTAATAAAAAGACAAGCCTTGGGTGTGGGTAAGGGAGCAGATTTCAGGAGTTCGCATCACAAGGAAAAAACATTTTCTCTTCTTTTGGTATCTACGTGAGATGATAAATGTTCACTAAACTTATAGTGATAATCATTTCATAATATATGAAGTCAAGTCATTATGCTGTAGACTAAACTTATACGGTGCTGTATGTCAATCCATATATCTCAATAAAACTAGTTAAATTAAAATGACTGGATAAAGAATAAAATTAATGAATATCTATGTATTTCTTCCTGAACTTAACGACTTTAATTTTTTGAACTTTAATGACCCCTAGCAATATACAAGCTGTGGTAAATTCTTTGATTCTGTCTATTTTCTCACATATTAGACATGACTATTTTTTTTGCATGCAGTCAATGTTTGTTTAGATTTGCCTACAGTATCGGTCTCTTTATCAGTATTGTGGCTCCCTATTACCTCTTACATCTCAACCTTCCATCCAAGATCTTCACTCATCTATCTGAAGTATATCAGTTAGAATTTCCTGTATTGGAGGTCATGTTAAAAATATCTTTATTTTAACCTGAAAGATAATTCAGAAGTGGCGGGTGGGCAGAGTATTCTCTCTGTACATTGAAGTTAATTTTCTGCTATATTCTGCTGTGATTATTGTTATCGATATGTTAATCCTAAGTGTAGTGGCCATTTCTTTGTAGATGATCTGTTTTGCTTTTGTTTTCCCCTCTTCATTGATAACTTTTATAATATTTCTCTTTTCTGGTATTCTGGTGTCCAGTGTGGATTTATTTTATTAGTCTAGCTTGGGATTTGTCAGGATTCTGTGTCTTAAAGTTGAATGAATACCTTTTGATGATGTTGAAAAATGCTCAGTTATTTTTTTTTGCATGTTGCCTCTTTGCTACTCCATGGTTGTATTCTAGAAGTCTAGGTAGGTATATATTAGATTTATCTGTTCAACTTCTTCCCTAATATTTTTCATTTTTTGTCTTTCTGTGCTATATTATGAATGATTCATATCTACCTTCAATTTCCCTGATTCTCTCTTCAGTGGTGTATTTTATGTTCTTTAATTTATAAATATATTTAATTATAGTATTCTACTTTTTAGTTTCAGAGATTCTATTTTACTCTTTTGAATGTCTTGTTCTTTGCTTATATTTCAAATATTTTTATAATTCTCTTTAACCACTTTTGCTAAAGTTAACCTTATATTTGATGCCAGGTGGTTCTACATCCTATAATCTGTGGGTCTGATTCTGATGTTTACTGTTTCCATGGGCTTTTACTTGGGGTGTCTTGTTCCTTTATGTGTTTTGTAACTTTTCACTGTGAGATGTTCATTTCCTTGGGCCTTTATATATAGGAA
The DNA here is from genome assembly GCA_030015415.1 of Cynopterus sphinx. NCBI lineage: Eukaryota > Metazoa > Chordata > Mammalia > Chiroptera > Pteropodidae > Cynopterus > Cynopterus sphinx. Next base: position 80,403,677 of record CM057388.1, read on the forward strand.
TGTGGGAACTGGTGATGTGAGATCTTCAGCTTTTAGCTTTTCAGATGATAAGTATCTTTAGGACTTCAAAATTACATGAAGACCACCTGGGTTATAAATTCTCATGAGAAGTTTATCTTACCAATCCACCTAGTGCTAAAGTCATGTCGGGCAGGTTTCCTTGTTCTCTCCTTTTGTGAGATGAATCTAATTCTTCTTCAACCTCATATGGAGCATGTAGTCCTTCAGGGTCCAGCCTTATGTGGAAGTCTCCTATAAGACTCCTCATCTTCAGTCAGCCCTAGTCTTTATCTCCTTCTTTCCTCATCTATGATGATGTTCGATGTAGAAATCCAGTCTCTTAGGGTCTGGTAAAGTCCACAGAGCAGAATTTGACTCTGTCACATAGTAACTTGCAGAATTCTTGCTTTCATTACCTTTTTGGCTATGAATTCTTTACCATCATACTAGTTCAGCAATAACTTTTAAAAACATTATTTTTAATGTTTTGCTCTACGTTGCATAATTGTTTTCATCGGGAGGGTCATTCAGGGGATCTAGTAAGACAAACTGCTAAAAATAGAAGTCTCTAGCCAACTTCTAAAATGACAATGCTTTCCTCCTGTCATGTATAAATGATTCCTGCTCTGCCTTTCTTGTAGGATTCCTCCAAATCTTCAATGAGATAGTGGATATTAAAGTGTTGTAAGGTGTCAAACACTATTTAAATGGTTAAATGGTTGTGGTTGCTATTGAAAGCAGCTGCAAGCTGAGCTAGTGGTTTGGGCTTAGGGGAAAGAAATTCACCATTTAAAGAAGGGAGAGCTCACTTCCAGCTAAGGCTATCAGGGGAAACATCTTGGCATTGGCTTTTAAGCCGGACCTTCATGGGTAGGAAGGATTTGCCTAGGCCAAAACAGAGGCAGGCATGTCATATGAAGGTCAACATGTGAACAAAGGTGCTTAGGGTGAATTGCCTTATTTCCAAAGGGAGGCCTTTGGTCTCTTGTCCATTCATACCAATAATAAAGTTTATTCCGCCCCCACCTCAGGGACTCTCCAAGCAGCCACAGTTGCCCACACTTACTCTGGATAGGAGATATATCTAGCAGGGTCTTGGACTCATATCAAAATCATCCAGGCACAGAATGGCCCAAGAAACATCAGTAGGAATATGCTCACAGCAAGATTGATAGGTGCGTATGATTGGTGGGTAAGATGGCGTGCTGTAGGGCGGGGATGTCTTATTGAGCGTGTTGTCCTGGAGGCTAGTGACCGAATATTTGCAAGTGCAGCAAACTGTCATTAATCTTTTTTTTTTTTTTAATGATACAGATTCTAAAATGTAGAACTAAGGTTTATAGGCATAGATCAAGCTGGAAGGTCTCAGACTGACAAAATTCTGGTTTTAGCAAAAAGTTTTATAGAATCTTAGAGGACATGTTAGAACCAGAAGACACTAGCCTAGTCCTGATCTCCCTTGCCCAATAGTTGGGAAGACTGAGGCCCAGAAAGGAGCATGCACATGATAACGCTTACCTGCTAGTCAGTGGCAGAAGCTGGTACCCTGATTCCCAATGCTTTTTCTCCCTGCCTGCCTTTACAGACATCTGTGCTTATAAGTTCTCTGCACACCCACTGAACTGCTGTACCCTAGGTACTTTGAACCAGAGACAGGAAGGGAGAGCAAGAAGCTGAGCGAGATGCTAGGGAGACCTTTTCTTTTTCCCCAACAAGACTCGTCTGAAGTTTGGGGAGCAGGAGGCCACACTGTGGAAATCATGGCCTCAGGTAAAGCTGACATCACTGTCATTCCTGGAGCAGATGTTTGTGAGTATAATTCCTACTTATAATGCTGCTTCTTTGTGAGTTCCTTGGGCCTCTTTGCAAAGACCAAGAAGCTCAACCAGCCTATCAAAGACAAAAATATACTATAGTGATCAAACATTCTTTAGTTTGAGTTTGGGCTTTATTACTTAGAAGTAACCTTGGGTCTGAGCCAAAAATAATGTTGAGTCTGACCTTCAGTTTCTTTAACTATACAGTGGTGACCTGCTAAAATCATAGGGTCGCTGTGAGGATCATGTAAGATACAATATAAAGAGCTTAACTTTAGCATTTCCTGGCACATAGCAAATGCTTAATACATTTTATGATGATGAGGATGATGATGATGCCCTTGAGTCAACTTCTGTGTCACCCTCTATTCTTTTTTAAATATTATTTTCAGTTACAGTTGACATACAATATTATATTAGTTTTATGTGTGAAACATAGTGTTTAGACATTTCTATAATCCACAGGGTGATCCCCCTGACTTGCCTAGTCCCCACCTGACACCATGTGTAGTTGCTACAGTACTATTGACTACGTTCCCTATGCTGTAATTCATATCCCTGTGACTATTTTGTAACCACAATTTGCACTTCTTAATCCCTTTCCCTTTTTCACCCATCCCTTAACCCTCTCCTATCTGGTGACCACGAAAATGTTCTTGGTATCTATGAATTTGTTTCTGTTTATGTATTTTGTTCTTTAGCTTCCACATGTAAGTAAAATTGAATGGTATTTGTCTTTCTCTGACTCACTGCACTCAGCATGATGCCCTCTAGGTCCATCCATGTTGTGGTGGCAATATTTCATTATTTTTTTTTTAATTTATGGCTGAGTAATATTCTTTTCTATATATGCACCACCTCTTCTTTATCCATTCACCCATTGATGGACACCCAGGTTGTCTCCATATCTTGGCTACTGTAAATCATGTTGCAATGAACATATGGATGCACATGTCCCTTCAAAGTAGTGTTTAGGATTTCTTTGGATAAATACGTAGAACTGGGATCATTGGGTCCTTATTTGTCTCTTGTTATAGCTTTTGTTTTAAAATACATTTTATCTGGTATAAGGATTGCTACCCAGCTTTTTTAAAATTTTCATTTTCATGAAATATCTTTCCCATCCCTTTACTTTCAATCTGTATCTGTCTTTTGATCTGAAGTGGGTCTCTTGTAGGCAGCATATATGTGGCTATTGTTTTCTTATCCATTCAGCCACCCTATGCCTTTTAATTGTTGCATTTAATCCATTAAAAATGATTACTGATTGGTATATAGTTATTGCCATTTTATTATTCATATTTATGTTCTCCTATTCCCTTATTCTTCTTAAAGAAGTCCCTTTAACGTTTTCTCTAATACTAGCTTCATAGTGATGAACTCCTTTAGGTTTTTCTTGTCTTGGAAGCTCTTTATCTGTCCTTCAATTTTAAATGACAGCTTTGCTGAGTAGAGTCATTTTGGTTGTAGCTCCTTGCTTTTCATCATTTTCAATATTTCATGCCAGTCCCTCTGGCCTCCAAAGTTTCTTTTGAGAAATCAGCTGATGGTCTTATGGGAACTCCTTTGTATGTAACTTGCTGCCTTTCTGTATTGCTTTTAATATTCTGTTTAACTTCACCTTTTGGCATTTTAATCATGATGTGTTCTGGTGTGGGTCTTTTTCGGTTCATCTTGAGACTCTGTGCTTCTTGGGCTTGTATGTCTATTTCCTTGGCCAGGTTAGGGAAATTTTTGTCATTATTTCTTGAAATAAATAGGTTTTCAATTCCTTGCTCTCTCCTTGTTCTGGTGCCCATATGATGCAAATGTTGGTATGCATCATGTTGTCCCAGAGGCCCCTTAAACCATCCTATTTTATTTCTATTCTTTTTTCTTGTTGCTGTTCTGATTGGGAGTTTTCTGCTACCTTATCTTCTAAATTGCTGATTTGATCCTCTGCTTCATCTCATCTACTGTTGATTCCTTCTAAAATATTCTTCATTTCCATTATTGTAATCTTCATTTCTGACTGATTCCCTTTTGTTTTCCATCTCTATTTTTATGTTTTTGATCTCTTTAAAGTTCTCACTGAGTTCATCTACTCTTCCCGTAAGTTCATTGAGCATGTTTATAACCTGTGCTTTGAACTCTGCATCTGGTCGATTGCTTGTCTTCATTTTGTTTAGTTCTTCCTCTGGAGTTTTGTTCTGCTCTTTCATTTGGGACATGTTTGTCTACCCATTTTGGCTGCATCTCCATGTTTGTTTCTATATATTAAGTAGAGCTGCTATGTCTCCCGGTCTTAGTAAAGTGGCCTTATGTAGTCGGTGTCCTCTGGGGCCCAGTAGCAGTCTCGTTGGTCACCTGAGCCGGGTGCTCCAGGTGTGTCCTTTGTATGGGTCGCGTGTGTCCTCCTGTCGTAGTTGAGCCTTGAATGCTGTTTGCACAGCAGTGGGAGGGATTGACCCTCGGGCCGATTGGTGGTCAGGACTGCCCGGTGTGGGGCTGGCCCCAAGAGCAGGATTCGTCTAGCAGGGCTCTGCTGCCTGCCCGGTCCACCCTTCAGTTGTATGTTCCTCGGATGTGGCCCAGTGGTGCTTCAGTTCGATCCAAAGCTGGCCACTGGGCGTGCAGGCCAGAGCCTCCTGGGTGAGACCCTGCCCCATGCCAAGTTCAACCGCAGCCTGTGCCCTGCCTGGGGCCACCAGGTATGAGCCACCTAGCAATCCACAGATGCCCGCCACCTGGCGCTAGGCTTGGAGGTGCCTTGAGAGGCCAAGCCGCAAACTGAGGCCACTGTTGCCCGTGGCTTGGGGCTGCTCAGCAGGAGGTCCTGGGCACCCTACGGCCAAGTGCTGCTTGTTTGGGGTTTGTGAGCCTTTGAGAGATTTCAGGAAAGTCTGCTTCAGGAGCCAGGAGGCCGTGCACGTGGAAAAGCTGCTGGAGCAGCTGCTGCTGCCGCACGTGGGGGACAGGCTCTCAGGGAATCATGGGGGCAGGGCGCACGTGTCAGCCAGGTGCTGGGGACTGAGCTGATGGGGCCCACCAGCGTCTGCACGTGGAGGGGGTAGGGCTCAGGGGAGGACCAATGGCCTCTGCCCGCACTTTAACCTGCGAGGAAGCCACCCTTTGGCCCTCGCCCTCTCCCCGCATGTCCCTGGCACCGTTAGAGCAGCTGCCCCAGCGCTGGAGTGCAGAGCCTGCGAATCCGTCCGCCGTGAGTCCATCCTTGGGCCCTTTAAGAGGAGCATCTGCAACTCCCGCAGCCTCCCCTCGCTCAGCCACAGTGTCTGGTGGTCTCAAAGCCAGAGGTGGTGGGGACCTCTCCCCCTGGACCTGGAACCCCGAGTTGGGACCCCTTGCTCCTCCAGGTGGTGGGCTTTGCAATGGAGACATCCCTCCGGATTGTCAACCACCACATGCGTGAGTGGGACCAGCCTGTTCCAAATCGCAGGCCCCCCTGCAGTCTCAAGGCAGCCTCTCCTCTGTGTCCTTAGATACAGGACTGCTGTTTCGCAGGCCCAGGTGGCTGTCATTGATGGTCTTTCTGTAGTTTCAATGTGGTTGTGAGAGGAGGCAAGTGCGGCATTTACCAGCTCTGCCACCAGAAGGTCTACTGTGATATAGAACATTTTCATGCACCTTTCATCTCCTAACTAGTCTGTTAGAGCTTTGTTCAAAAATCCTTAATTACGTCAATGAGTGTGCTGTAATGTGTGAGGTGTGGCAAGTAATTCATTGATAACTTCTTAAACAGTGAAGTCAGTGGATAATTTTCTTAAAATTATACTATAGGAGGCTCAGATGTGTCCTTCCATCACTGTTGGTCTCGCTGGTACTTGTATTTGTTTTCTGAAGTGGGTGATAAATGGGTAAAGCTATAGCTGTGTGTCAGGAATTGCATTTAACCTGGAAGGCTCCCTTGAGAAATTATGTCACACATATGGCCATTATTTTTCACATGTGGCAAGTGAGGATGAGTGGCCAACAGAAGAACTTTTTAGCAGGAAACACAGGCTTTTCATAGTGGGCCCGAGTGCGGCCATATTGCCTGCTCTCTCTCCCTCCTAGTTCCTATTTACTTTGGACTCTTTCTTGCCTCTGTGCTTTTATTCATGATGCCCCCTTGTCCCTGGTTGCTCAGCTACCTTTCGCCCCTGCCGACTTTTATCTCATGGCTCTGAGTCTGATATCCTCTCCAGGAAGGTGGGTCATTGTCTCCAGCACTTTTTTGGACTCCCCACTTGCATGAATGACTGAGGCGCCACACCCATCATGCACCAGTGTGGCCAGCTTCTCACACTGTAGTCCCCCTTATGGTAGTGCTACCACTACTCTCTGGGATGCCCTGCTTGCCATCCAGGAACCCCATGCTACTGAGTCACCTCAAGGTCATGGCAGGTTCAGGTGGGATAGTGGACAATACATGCTGTCACCAGAGACCCTTGAACACATTCGCCAAATTCTGAAGTCTTTGACAGATTGGTGTAATGTGACAAGCCTGAGACTGGACATTAGGACATTCAGGGCTTCTGGTGTAGACTGAGGACCGTTCATTATTCAGGAGCAGCCTTTGGGCCATTCACATCACCATACTGAGTCTCAGTTTTCCTAACTGCAAAATTGGCTCCCTCCCTCACCTGTCTGCCACTTTGGGGTGTTATGAGGTTCAGCTGAGATCATGTGTTCTGGGAATTGAAATGCTGGCAAAGATTTCTGTGGGTCCCCTTCAACACTGGGGTAGAGGCCGAATGCTGCAGTGCCATATATAGGCTGTCACTGGCTCTGCTCATGCCTCCTTCTCCGATTTTCTCTCCCTCAGCCACACTCTTGTTCAAATGCTTCAGTTAGGCTAAATTATTTGGCGTTTCTACCAGGCTGCTCTCTCTTGCCTGAGAATATCTGTGTCCCCAGCACAGCTCCATCTTCATCGCTGTGAGTCACAGCTGGACTTCTCTCAGAAGCTGTCCTTGACCTTCCCCCTGGACAGGGCATCCTCCTCTTACTCCCTGACAAAGTCCTAAACTTCCTTTACCACAGCACCCATTACATGGCAGTCATCTGTCTGTGTCTCTCACTAGACTTAAAGCACCATGTGGAAAGAGACCATGTCTGTTGTGATCCTGTGTGGGCTACACGGTGCTCACAGGAATAGACAGTTGTTGAATAAGTGAATGTACAAATGGTTGGACGCTGGGCCCATGTGGACAGTCCCTGCCACAAGGTTATCCAACCTGAACATTATCCACTTTAGGCACTGCATATAAGCATCAAAAGGGCCTGCTTCTTTTGGGGACTAGTGTCACTGCCCAGGTGGCAGGTGATGTGCCTCTCAGAGCATCCGCCTGCTCTGCCAGCCTCTCTTTTGGTCTGAGATATGAAATGACCTGTTAGGGACTGAGGGGGGATGTCTACATGTGGTCTGCTTACGTCGGCTTGGTGGCTATAGTCTTGTACGTGGCAGACAGAATTCCCAAACAGCCACCTTGATTGAGGTACCCTGGGAAGAAGTCAAGGGACACTGGGAAATGGTGGCCCAGGTGCTGGAGACCCCAAGGATGTGAGTCATTTGTACCTGCCCATTAACGTGGGTTTTTATACTTCAGTGTGTCCCTTAAATGCTTCTTATCGCTTCTGCAGTTGCCACTCTATCTGCCCCAATAAATCTGTTGCTGTCTCCACAGTGAAACAAACCCTCTGCCAGTGGTGAGGGGTAAAATACGTGCCATGTTTTGAGTGGAGATAATTGTGCTGCATGGGAACCGGATGAGTGATGGGGGTTCTCAGTGGGGTTCGGAAACCACACGAGGGGACAGGGCAGGTCTTCATGCTCTGCCACCGTAGCAGACGTGAAGAGGGCCACGAGCTGGTGTTTGGGCTAGAGGCTGAGATTCCTCCCAGCTCTCAAGGTAGATTGTAAAACAATACTGTGTGAGGGGTCAGGTGGGCATCTGGGGCTGGCATGGCCAATGGAGTTGAACTGCCAGCCGGCCTGGCCTAAGGCACTTAATGAACTGTAAACTCCGTGAAAGTATGGACTGTGACTTGTTAAATTCCTATTTATTTCTTCTATTAATGAGATCCTCTAAGTGCTAAACACATTATTTCACTTTTGAGGCTTCGCCCCATTCATCAAGGAGCTGACAGCATCTATTATGTGGGGCCCAATTATCACTTTGATCCCCTGCCCCCCCAGGTGTCCAGTAAATTTTTGTTGAGTACAAAAAGGGTGATTCTAGTTTCAAAACTAGATGTTCCAGGGATAAGGAAGGCCCCCTTCTTTCCCTTCACATCAGGATTAACAAAAGTGTCGCTGTTTGCAGCCACTCTGGTGCCCACATCTTCAGATATTCAGTCACAAAGCAAGTATGGCCCAGAAAAGGGCAGAGGTGGCCTAGTGTCCTGTGGGCAGGCCACACCATCTACGTGCCAGTCACATGGCAGGCTCCTGCCCCCAGGCCCCTCCTGATCCACTAGGCATCCTTCTTACCCTGACCTGTGTGCTTTGCTGCTCCTTAGAAAATTTATGGTGGGGACTAAGTCCCTTGTCACTTTAGGCAGGAGCCGAGTGGGAAATGAAGCCACACACGGTGGCTATTAGCTGGCTCTCTGTAGGCCCAAGAAGAGAGCCCACAGCGGTGTCCCCACCCCACACATATCCCCTCTCTCTCTGAGGCACAGACACACATCCCAAGCATCTCGTTTCTTCTGTCCTTCAAGCACTGATCCCAGGAAACTTCGGAGACCCAGGCACTCTAAAGGGGTCGGTGGCAAACATGGGTCAATGCAGGATCCTACCAGCTGGGTCACACGCATTCTTCACAAATCCCCAAGCTAGTGGAGTAGTGACACTGTGACAACCTCTATTGTAGGTGAGGGCCCTGAGGCAGAGAGAGCACTTACGTTCCTCCTTGATACACATCGAGGGCCAGAACCCCACAAAGTCATGTTGGGATCTCCTAAGCTTTCATGGAGCAAGAAGACAGGACGGGACTTCGCTGGACCCTTTGAAACCCAGAGGCAGACTGTCCTGCACACTCCCTGGGTGGTTGGGGAGACCCAAACCCTGAAAGCTGGTGAGGATGCTGATGTGCCCTTTCCCTCCCTGTTTTGGTGTGAGCCAGGCAATGCGCTTTCCCTGGGACCAGGGTGAAGAGCTGGCTGTGTGTGGCTTCCTCCCGCTCAGAAATTTTGATGAGAGCCATAGGGGTTTCTGGTGTCCACCTGCACCTCCTATGTGGACCCTTTGATATTCTGGTTGTCCCAGGTCAACCTGTGCTAAGGCCGACATGGGTCACATTTCTAACCCCTGTGCAAAGGTTTAAGAATATATAAAAATCAAAGTTACACAAAGGCCATTGGGCATGATACCAATTCTTGAATTCAGTAAAGACAGCCAATAAAAACAACTAATTAAAAGGACTGATGACATGCATCTGAAATTTTAGATTGTTTTATGTTTTAACAAATTAACAACAGCGATAAGAGGACATTAGCAGCTTTTCTTGAGTCTCTTTGCTAACAATAACTGGAGCCTGCAGCCACAACAGGGGCTGTGGCCAAGTTTTTGCTGGCAGACCAGAGAGCCAGTATTTTACACAATGGATGACATTTCTGAAAGCAGACACACAGACAAACCAGAGTCACACATATACTCCAACAAACAAGTTTCTGCCATTTTTAATTATATTTAGAGCAACAAAAGATTTCAAGATTACAAAAAGAGAATAGAACACTAGCGCTTGGGGCTGGTACTGCTGCCCAGTGTAGGCCAAGTGCCGCTGTGAGAACTGAAGCCCCATCAAAAGGAGTTTCCAGCAAAATTAACATTTCTTTAAAAAAATCTTAATATGATGCTTTCTCTTTATTTTTCTCACAACATCAAAACGAATGCTTAGATATGGTTACACAGTCTGCTCTCTACTGCTGCCAAGTTAATCTCAAGGACAGCATAAGAATGCGGTATCCAAGGCCCTCCCTACTCAACGCTCTGGTCTAGGGGGAAGCAGAAAGGTGTCACTGAGTGGGGAGGGGGCTCTTTTTAGCTTGGGCCACCCCAGTGGTGACTACTCTCAGCACCTGAGTGGTTGAGGGGATGGGACAACCCCACAGGCACTTCACTGCTGGACCGAGGCTGGGACACTGCATGCTTGACCTTTCTACTGTGTAGCAAACAGTTCCCCAAATGTGAAGCCTCAGCCAGGGGCGGCGGGGATGGGGTGGGGGTGACCACCAGGGAAACTGCGACATGTTAGAATTTTCTTTCCTTTGGGATGTGTGTGTGTTCTGGTGATTGGTGGCCGATGGAGTCCACTGCTATAGGACAGCCCTAGTAAGTAGCACATGTAGGTGCTGTTTAGGCCCCAAGGGCCCCTCAGTTTGTAGGCTCTTTTTTAATTCCACAAGGCTGCGAGATCAGCACTGTGTTGGGTTGCGCTTTGAAGCCAGTGGACACCTAATGCTCACTTTCTGGCCAAGTGAAATGGGGATAAATCCAAGCTGAGTCCAGGGCTGTTTTTTCCTTAAGACTCCGCTGGCTGAATTCAAACACTTAGAGCTCACTTTTTGGGGTGGTAATGTTCCAAATGTTTTGGTGCCTAAGTTGAAGTGTCTGGGGGCTGGTATATACAGATAATTTTTCTGCTTTCACCTAGAAATGGTTGAGAGTTGAGAGGCTCTGGGCAACAGACCCCAGTGTCAATCAATCTCTTAATTGAAGAAAAACACCCCTACCCGTGGGCACAGATGGACCTGTACCTACACAGATGCTACTTCTAGTACATTGACAAATTTAGAACAGAGAAAAAACACATTTTCATTGTCAAAATCTTTACAGAGCATATCCAAAACCAGACTTGAAACGCACAGGCACCCAGTAGCAAGAGCACCGCAGTCGCAGGTGAGCTAGTTATGTGAAGGATGTAGAGCTTGCTCCTAGTTCCCAAGCACAGGAAACTGCCCATTCCTCACAGGAGTGGCAAAGAACGGCGTGTCCTTCCCTCGTCCTGCTGCTCAGGCCCCGTCAGGGGGCTGCTGGCTGGTCGTTGGGCTGGGCTTTTGCTACAGAAAATCCTAGTTGGGACCAATGAGCTCTCATCACTTTTCAAACATTCATCAGTCTCGGGCTAGTAAAGTGCAATACATCATGTACCCTTCGACTTTCCTCCCTCTGCTCCTTTGCCGGGGCCATGAGCTCCTAGTGGCCTGCTCGAGCAGGTGTCTTACGTTCTGAGAGAGCTTCCAGCATGTAACTGTGGCCTCTCACAAGTACATGATGTCAGTTATGACCTGGAACCAAATGTAAAGGTGCAGAGAAAGGCAAAGCTATCAACACACATCATACCAATCTTTCTACCTAGGTATCTAGATAGATACATACATAATTAAATTTTGAACATGGACACAAATACTCATTTACAATATATTTCGGCTTTCTGCCTTGAACTGCAGAGAACTTTCTGTGCCTTCCACAGTGGGCAGAAATGAGGGTTTCTGCCCGCTGTCCCTCTAGTGCAAAATCTCCTTGAAATGCTCCCTTTGTGAGGGAGGGCTTCACACCCTCAGCTAAGCTGCCATGGGCACTAGCAAGCAGTGGCCGAGACAGCTCCATTTCTAACCATGCGGTAATGGAGCTTTCAAAATTCACTCAACTACTAAGACAAGGAATGCCAGTACTGCTTACAAAATCATTTAGTGAAGGACCCATAATCCCATCTTTCTTCAAAAGTCCACTCTTCTAAACATGTTTCTAAACAAAACTGCTCAGTGCTTCACCAGGGAAAGTCCTTTTGTCTTTGGATAACTCACCAAAGAGGCACTAAAGTTCAGTCCCTCCCTGCCCTTAAAACATTTGGTATCTTAGCAGATACAGTGTAATCTTTGGTTACATGATGCGATGCTCTCATCTCTTTGTTTTTTTAAACATCTTTCAAAGATTTTCAGAGAGATTACTGATGAGAATAGAACTGCCTATAAAAGGCAGTGGGGGTAGAAATTTCCTTTAACAAGAAATTGCACATGCTAAATGGCTTATTTTGAGTAAGTTTGGGACTTGATCCTGTGCTTTAGTGTTCCTGACTCCCATGACTCCCTATGGGGGGATTGGGCATGAAGGCCACTCCTTGGCTCAGGGCCCTCTCATCTGGGCAACTGGCACAGAGTAATGAGTAGTCAGCATCTTGTTTTCCTGGGACAATGTAGGGACCGATACTGAGCTGTCCAGAGAGTGTCATGAAGGGTGACCCCAGCACAGGGTTGGGGAGGGGTAGAGGAAGTTGCTCAAGCTTTTGCTCCTTGTCAACTATCAGGGGGAGAAAGGAAGGCAAGGTTGCATCTGGGCTGTGCCTTAATGAATCTAACAAACAAGCTACCTGATGCTCAAGTCAGGCTATTTGAGTAATGTCACTATCATGATGGTGGATCAACTTTCTCATACATCATTCCTCTTGCTATGTATGTAGATATGCATTCAGAAATAAGGTATGGACAGGGAGGGACTCTAGTATCAGCACATTATTTTTCAGCCCTCAGCAACTATCCAAAGGAGAGAGGGACAGAATAAAGCTATTTTTTTAGTGCCAGTGAACATATATAAAAAATATATATGTACTACTGATTTTCAAAGATATGACAGAGTCCTTCAAAAAACCCCTTTCTTATTATAAAAATAAATGAAATTTCCAAGGGCCATGATACCATCTGTGGCACAGAAAAGCCGTAGATCAAAGAACATAGGCTTCAGGTGGGCTCGGAGGCTGGGCAGTGGGTCAGCTGGAGCTGCCCCACAAGTAAGAGCTACCACTGCCACCGACTCTGCTCCTGGATCACAGCTGGTGATCCTGGCAGTGCTCTGCTGTCCCCACAGACGGGGCCTTCTCTATGCTGCTCCTTTTTCTCTTCCTCTCTCTGACTCCGTCAGACACTGGCAACCTGTTTGGAGACAGTCCCCATGACTTGTCTCTGTGTATGCCTCCTCTTCCAGCCCACCTGGGTGGCCAATCATTCCTGGGTGGCTGCAGTGTACTGATCATGCCAACTGTTTATAGAGCAGGGTGCATGCAAAATGAGACTTCTGCCAATGACACAGGCTAGACCATCAGTGGCCAAAAGAAAAAAACAAATCCCCCTTGTACCTGTGGGAGGACAAAGGCAAGTGAAATATCTTTTCCTCATAGACTCCCCATTGCAAACCAGTTAGGCCTGAAACCTTGTTCAGGCCATTTCTCCCAATGTCTTGCCATTCGGAAACTCGGAGTAATTCAGTTGTTGCTGCTTTTAATTACAGATTTTTGGCTTTCACAAATGAGGGACATATATATTCATAAAGACAAGTTGGAAAATCCATAAAGGTGAACGATGTGATAGCCGGAGGGTGAGCAAGGCGAGCACGCAATCCTTACAAGGAGAGGAATTAGGATGCTAGCGTCGAATCCGTGAACCACAAATGATGGAAATCATTTCAAAAGAGATGTCAAGGAGCTAGTGAAATGTAACCTAGTGTAACTGAAAAGAGTGGCGGGTTTCTTGTTTTGTTTAAAACAGCTACAAGTGATCCTGTGAGCTTCTATGAGCCAAATAGTGTCATAACAAAGGAAACCAGAATTGGTCTAGCTTACCCCCATGAGAGGACCCTTGGGCTTTAGTTTTCTCCAGCAGTCCTGGATTGGTGCATTGCCCATCTTAGGTTCCTCTCTCCCTTGTTATTTAAAGAAGCTGTTTTGCAACTTCATTTGGCTATTAATATCAACACAGAAGTTGGGGCAGGAAACTCATGCAGATCGCGTTATGTCACTCAGAAACTGTCTTCCCAACAAGTGGACCCGCAGAAATGGGCAGTTTGGTGACTGGCTCCTGATTTGAGTTTAACTGATGAATTTAAAGGCTAAAGAAGCAGGCAGGGGCCAAGACAAGAAAGTAGGTGTACGTTCCCCCTGCACTTGGGGTTGGGGACAGAGTCAACAGAATGGAGGTGTGCCCAAAGACTCCATGACATTGCTGTCCCAGGAACATACCCAGAGTCCGTGGGGGAGAGCCCACTAGAGCCACCGTAGCCAGACCTTTGCAGAGGCCATGGTTTTGTAGTATGTTTCGGCTTCCCTCAGGCTGAGGGGCAGCCACAGAGGTTGGGTTTCCAAGTATGGGGCGGAAGAGCAAACTCACCAGACGGCGTCCACCTGGCTTCAAACTTTGCCTCTGAAGGCTTTAATGCAGTGGTCGGTGTCCTCTTGGTTTGTCTCTTCTGCCTGTGATGCTGCAGGTGGAAGGGCTGGGTGGCTCTAGCACCTGCATTTCTTCCCACCCTGGTAACTGAGTTTTCTCCTCAACCCCAGCCTGGGCAGCCCCATTAGCTGCTCTGAAGAAAGAAGCTGGCATGTCCCCAGTTGCTGGGAATGGACCATCTCTGGGGGCCAAGGGCAAGATGCCCAATTTGTCCAATGTCGTCAATGCCTTCCTTCATTTGACTGAGGGCTCCAGAGGTCTGGGGGTTGATGAAAGACATTGGGCAAGAGATCTCTGAGCCCAGTGGCAGCTAGAGAAAGATGTTAAATCTGCTGGCTTGCTAGCCTTCTTGGCAGGGCTGGGGCTGTCAGCAGAGAGCCTGTTGACATGCCCAGAGTGGGGGACAGACTTTGCCACCACCTGGCGGAGCCCCGACCAACCAAACGTGAGGGGGTGAGTGGAGGGGGCATAGGAGGATCAGTTCCTTAGTGTTGTAAGCAGGTTGTCCGAGCCACCATGCCCTTTCCCTCGACTCCAACCCCAAGCCCCACCATGGTCCACAATAGGAAAGCAGAGCTGGATCGAAAGGGTGGGGACTCTCGTCTCCTGCTTGAGGTCCAACTCCTTAGTGGAAGTGGCCAAGTTTTGGCTAAAGGGAACACTGAGTTGAAAGTTCTCAGAAAAGCTATTGAAAGTCAGTCCAGGGAGGGGGCAGAAGGCAGAGAGGAGGCAGGTCAAGATGGGGAGGCAGTCACATGCTCTCAAATTCTCAAAGAAGCACGTTTTTAAATGGGTTGCACTGCATGGCACGGTCTCGCCCTCAGGGGTCAAGGCTATGGGTAGCTACTGCTCATTTATGTGTTCTCTTTGTCCTGTCTTAAATCTGTCTCCACCACCCACTCAGCTCTTGGGTTACCCTACCCTGTAATGACAATAGCCAGTGGCAGAAAGGAAAGCCTCCCAGGGATGGAGGGCTGGGGAAAAAGCAGCGACTCCCCCACGGATGTGTAGCAGTCACCTTATTCCAGTCACTGTTAGCCTCTCTGGGGACCTGGTTTTGCTTTTCTTAGGAGGAAGAATATCCTGGCAAGGGTGTTTTTTTTTTTTTTTTTTTTTTTTTTTTTTTTTGCTTTCCTAGATACTCTTAGTTGTCTAAACTTCCCGTGGCAATAGGTAAGTAAAAGTTTGTGTGGCTGGCACACAGCGCAGTGCTATAAACAAGCACAACTTGACACCGGGCCACAGGGGGATCATCACAGATTTAAAGAAATACAACACCATTCAAACACAGATGAGAGCCATGGCAGGGAGCAGAGCCTGAAAGTGGCATGGCAGGGGTGGGGAGAAGGGAGAAGGAGAGCAGACAGCCCAGCGTGGGGGACAAGGACGTGGGCACATTGTCAGTAGAGGGAATTCCCCAAGGCACTGCAGAGTTGGGACAGGCAGGAGGGAGCTGAGAAGGGGGCTGGGGTGGCTTCTGAGGCTTCACTGCGTGTGGAAATAGATGGGCTTGACCTTGCCTGACAGGATCTTGGGCACTTGCACGGAGATGATCTCTGCCATCATTTCTGGGAAGTCCACGCTCACCATGTGGGACTTGATCAGCAGGTCAAAGGTGAACTGGTGCAGCTCTCGCGCAATCTGTAGGGGGCGACAGGTGGGAGGGAACAGGGCTGCTGAGGGGCTGGCTTCCTCCCCTTTCCCTGGCCTTGGTCCTCTCACTGGGTGTGTGTGCATATGTGTATTAGATAATCCTCAGGGAGTCCCCGATAGCTCTGCACCATTGTGGACTGTGACTCAGGACCTGTATGGTCCCCTTCCCCAGGGCGGGGGGCCTCTCTCTGTCTTTCCCTCTGTCTTTCTCCCCCTTATGAAAACACACGCACATGACTCAGGGAGAGGGGACAAACATGCAGGTCTGTTTTGTCTGCCTGGAGAACTATCTGCTCTGCACCCTGAGCCTCAACTGCTGTGCTCTCAACTCCTCCACCTCTTTCGAACATCCAGCTGGGACACTGTGACCTGTGTTCCTCTCTTCTCCATTGCGTTTTCTTCCTGGCCCACACTCAGAGCCAGCTGGGAAGGGGCGCAGCACCCAACAGGTGGTGCCAGACCCCAGGAGAACACGTTAGTGTCTGGCTCTATTGGGCCTGCTGTCCCCGACAAAGTGCCTTGCACCATCTGCTTACAGGCTGCACGGAGTCCAGGAGCTTGGTCAGCTGGTAGAAGCGCCTCGAGCATGACGTGGGATTTTTTCTCTTGCATGCGATGATGCGGTCGAGTTCCTTGATGTAGTTCATTCGAAGTTCATCAAAGAACTTCTGATTTTTCAGCCCATCCACTGGAACTGATGTGGGAATGAAGACAGAAAGGAAAAGGGAGGCAGCGTGGGAAGTTGCATTAGACAAAGCACTGCCTTTTCTGACCACAAACTTGACCCCCAGCCCACAGGGAGAGAGCATGGAGTCGCTTCCCTGTGGTTAAGTGGGTCTGTGGAGAAAGCCTCAGGGTGGGGTGAGGGGAAGGCTGGCTGGCCCCGATTTGAAGGGAACCAAGTGACACTGCCCGAGCCTTTCCTCTTTCTCATCTTTTTATGCACACAACCCTTAGGGCTTCTGTGTGGTTTCAGGATCCGCACGGTCCAACAGATTTGGACAAAATGTATGTTTCTGAGCGCGAGAGTCTGCCTCACCTTTCATGCATGGAGGCCGGGAAGCACCGCGCTTATAGAGGACTTTAAAGACTCATTCCTAAGCTGCCAAGGGGACCCCGTCTGAACTCCTCCTAAGAGACAGCCCTCTGTGTGCTGCAGGAAACATATGGTCCCTGCAGGCATCGAAAGTCCTGAGACCTGCCGACTACTGGCCACCAGTCACCAAGAGACTGGGACACAGGTCGGGAACTCACGGAAGTGGCCTTTAGCAAGGAAACTTATCTCTAGCCACAAACATCACGTTAGGAAGAAGTGAAGATCAGGGAGAGGGATGGAAAGGTGGAGGGGGGCCCGTGTCGGGAGCCCACTTCTCCCTGATGATGACCCCCAGGGGACAGGTGGCTCCCCATGAGCCCCAGGGCGCCCAGCCTGCACTTACTGATGCTGAACAGCAGCAGTGCCTTCATGCACAGGAACTCCTGTGGCGTGATCTGCAGCCACCCGAACTCCTGAGACAGGTGCCTCATTCGGACGCACTGGCTGTACATCCGGGATTTGTGCATGCGGTACCTAGGGGGACACAAGAGGGAGGAGAGGCATGAGGCACTTCTGAGAGGTTGCCCCATCCCCTCAGGCTCACCAAGAAGAGCTTGCTGTTTCTCTTGGTGGCATGTCAGAGACGAAGAACAAGGTTATTCTTTTTCCAGAATGCTAGCATCCTGATGATGGCTCGTCTCCCCTGGCCAGTGGGTCAGTGCATGGAATGTCCATGTCCCCATGCCCCTCTTCTCTGAGGAAGGGACAGGAAGGCCTAAGCCCATGGACGCGATGGACTGGCACACAGCCTCCCTGACCAGCTCTGACATCCCACTATAGCCAGAGCCAGAGCCTGCCTTCTGGGCACCCCAACCTGGAGTCCTTCTGGGTGACAGGCCTTGGAGATCCACTCCCGACAGACTACAGGATGGCATCCTGCCACTTCGCCCTGCCTCTTGCCTTGAATGCCCTTTTCCATATGAGAGATTTCAATATTTTTTTAAAGACTCCCAGGGGAGGAGATTCCCCATTGTCACTTCGAAGTGAGTTCTGATGCTTATCCAATCATCCGGGAAGTGTCTCTACATGTCAAAGCTACACGTCCCTTGCTGAGGGACAGCTGATTCTCTCACAGCTGGAGAGTTAGAAACACGTGTGCACTGCTTTCATTACGGTGACTTGTGAACGGATCATCACGTTATCACCTGGAAATTATATAGGTAAGTGGCCAAGGCTCAGACAGGTTCATGGGGAAGAGCAACCTTCCTGTTCTGTGACAGGCAATGGCAAACCACTGAAAGAAGGAACAGCATCCTTCTGCTAAGAGGCCTTCCTGGCTTTCAGGATGGGGTGGGGGCCGGGGAGAAGAGGAGAGAGGAGGACAGAGAGAGGGAGAGAAAATGATAGTATATCTTTGGAAAAAGGAAATGGAATTCAACACCCACTGAAGTGGTAAGAAAAGATATGGCCTAGAGTGGACGTGACTGGGTTGTGGGTGACAGCACTGTGGTCCTTTGACCATTGACGTCATGGTCCCAACATGGAAGATGGCTGCAACAGTGCTGTGGGCCACAGGGATGGAGAAAGTGGGAGAAAGATGGGGAAAAAAGGGCACAGGGCAAGGGGATAAATTTGGAGGTTGAAAAAGAATAGGAAGCAGGAAGAAAGGGCCAGAAGAGGGGGAGAGGGTTAAAAAAAAAAGAAAGAGAAATGGAGGGGCAGATGCAGGTGGGGAGAGGCAAGTGGGTCAGAGGTGAGGGGAACTGGGGCACTCGGAGTGCAGGGGGGAAGGTGCCCTTGTGATGCCCTGTGCCACACAACAGACAGCTCACCCGGGTCATGCAGCCAGGGTCCACGTGTTCCCCACAGGAACAGGAGGAGAAAAAAAGCCTGAGACCCTGAGAAGGCTGGTGTCCATTAGCTGCTTTTAAGTGGGCAAGCTCTGCCCTCCTCATGATACTCAGTGGGGAGGCACTGGGGACATCAAAACAGAGTCCAACAGGAATGTCCCTACACACTGAAAAATGATTCCTCTGAAAATGTCGACAGCATCCCTGTCAAGAAACACTGCTTTCAATGTTTCTAGGGACCCTGAGAGAAGCAGCAAAGGAAGCAAGGGTTACAGATCATCCGTCATCAGCTTCCTGGTGGAAAGCGACCTCCCTGTTCCATTCAAAGGTCTCGGGGCTCTGTGAGGGGAGGATGCTGCAGGTGCCCAGGGAGGTGACCCCATCACCAGAGGCAGGGGTGACAGGAACAGGAAGTGGTCTGTTTAAGGCCTGCCCCAGAAGATGGCAGCTTGGGAGATCTGGAAACCACAAAGCAGGTTGTGCCCAAAGCCTGACGGTTATTCTTAGCTCCTGGCTATCAGGGCTGGCCGGCTGGGAGAGGGCAGCTGGGGATACTTATTTTCCCCCGCATGGCACTGTCGTACTGGAACTACTGGCCTGGAGAATTTATTTTAAGGTTCTTGGTTAGAGGACCAGGGGGTAGAGAAGGTCAATTCCTGCCCTGAGCAAAGGGATTTTCTGGGCTGAGGCTGGCTCGAGGTCCTTGGGAAGATGTTTTGGCCAGCTCCATTCACAACGCCATTAGAGGACCACGACAGCAGATACAGAGAAGATTACTGCTACTAGGGACAGAGGGTATTTGAAAGGTGCTTCTCTTTCATTTCTTGCCGATTATGGGCCAGACATTTCAAATATTTAGTTCCCATTTTAGTCGTCATAACAAATCATTTCAGGAAGTTCTATTTTATTAACAGATGAGGAAACTGAGGGTCTTGGAAGTTAAGGGTCTTGCCCAAAGATGATGATGTGGGAAATAACAGAACAGATTTTAGTTGAGAAAAGTCTAATTTCAAAATCCAAGCCCTGGCCAAAATCGTGAAGGATAAACAGCTGGGGGCAAGGCAAGCATTACTTAGACCTGGTCTTTGGGGAAGCAGCTGGGCCAAGGTCAGCTGGCCAGATACTGGCGGAGCTGTTACTCCTGACACTAAGCACCAGGAGGTGGTGGAAGAGCTGGGAGTTGCAGACATACTGTGCATTCTGTTGTCGACATGCACTACCTGTGTGATCTTAAGTGAGTCACTTCATTTTTGTCGAACCTCATTTTTTTTCATCCGTTAAAAAAGATGAGTCAAAAGAGAAATCAGGTTATCATGAGGGCTCAAGGAGGAAAGGTTTAGAACGTGTCTAGTACAGTCATGCTCAACAAATGGTGACTGGCAGGAGCCCTTGGTGTATCAAAGTGACCAAAGGAACTTGAGCCATCACAATGTCTCTATGCCCAGTCCTCAGGTGTCCAGCGTGAAAGGGAGGGATCTTGATTATGGGCTCTTAGATAAGCTACAAAGCTTATCTAAAAAGCTTATTTATCTAAGGTCCAAATACCCGGCTTGGGCCTTGGGTAGGTAAGAGATGACTTCCAGCACAACTTTTCTCACTGCCTAACAGTTGGCCACCTAGGGGTTGAATGGGCTCACTATTGCTGTCACCATCATCAGCACCATGTAAGTCTGGCAAGAATGCTATGTTTATGTGAGTTCTGGGCCAACGAGCACTTACTCATTGAAAACCAGGTCAGGGGCAAAGTAGAGCATCCTGGAGTTGACATTGGTGAAGGAACGCCAGCCCATGGCGAACACCATCAGGCCCATCCAGGAGTACTGAATGACTGCCATCTGGTCATCCACGTGCAAGTTGCGGAAGCCTGCAGACATGGAAAGAAAGGGGTCAGACTGGGCAACGATGTGCTGGGTGCTGTGAGGGCCTCCGCTGGGCTGTGGCCCTCTGGCTCCCAGGTAGCCCCGGGAACCATTGATGCTGGGGATCAGGAGGTGAACAAAGCACATGGTGGAGATGATGTTCCCTGAATCCTAATGTCACTGAGCTGCTCAAATGACATGACAATGGAGATGAAAAAGGAGCACTGTCATTTGGAAGAGAATAATACCCTAATGCTTTTTACAACTAACTCTTGTCTAAGCATTTTACTTACACTAACTCATTTAATCATCACCATAATCCAAGAAAGTAGTTACTATTATAATTCCTATTCCATGAATCAGTAGAGTAAGTCACAGAAAGGCTGAGGAACTTGCCCGAGATCTTACGGTAGTCACTGGCAGACCAAGTCCCTAAGTCACGCGCTTTTCCGCGGATACAGTGCAGTGACCAGTGCTCCCACAGGAACGGTGCCTTTCACGTCGCAGAGCTCTTTGCCAGCTATTACCTTATTTGTCTCTTCTAACAACCCTGGCACTGGGGTGTTATTACGCATCGCCACATGGTGAGATGCTGTTGACAGCCACAGCCTTCTGCACACCACCTTCGTGCTCCCTCTTTCCTCTGCCTCCCACTTCCTCACCATCATTTTGGCATCAACAAGTTCCCCAGTCCTGCTCCTTCTGGTCCTACTGCCACTACTGTATACAAACAGGCCCTTCATTACTTGCATCTTTTGATTACTTTGTTGCCATTTGTCTTCTCGTAACCTAGGTTCTAGCTATTCTGAAAACCTCAGTTTGTTGGACACATCATGCCCTCTCATGCCTCTTGTCTCCACTGCCTTTGCTGAGAACGCCTCCCCCTGTCCCTCTCTCCCCAGGCCTTTCGGCTGCTAGACACACCCCCAGCATCCTAGTCTTCAGTGATGGGCCACCTCCTCTTTAAGCCTCTTTCTGCTCAAGCGGAAGAGTTAATGAATCTTTCACATTCTGAGACTTGCGTGGCCTCACCTGATTACACTGCAGCCTACACAGTGATGGGTATCACCTACGTCCATGCCTGTCTCCCCCATGAGGCTTGCAGCATCTTATACAGAGCATCCCTTCTTATTCATATTTTCCTCTCTAGTGCACATCACAGTGCAAGTATCTGAGTAGGGGTATGAGAAATAGTAATTCAATGGACTAAGGACCCTCAGCTTTCCCCCCCCCCTTTTATAAAATGGGATAATTTCCAAATTATTTCTCGTAAGTTTGGAGAACAGTTTCTGTGATGTCATGGACTCAGAAGAAATACAGCTATGTTCTGGATGTTTCCAGAATGTCACCTCAGAGCTCATCCCCTACCAGCCTCCCATGTCTCTTCTCCTCAATGGGTACAGAATTATCTGGAATTGTGCCTTGCTATCCCTCACTAGGAATGCTTACACGAATCCAGACAAAGCTACTTACCTTCCTGTTGACCTCGCCTGACCCTAATAAGAACCCTAGAGGGTGGGCAATGGGATACTTATTTTACCCACAAGGAACCTGAGGGCCAGAGAAGTTAACTGATGTCCCCAAGTTCACAAGCCTCTCTAAGACCATGCTATACTGGCACACAGGTGTCCAATTCTCTTCTCCAGTGTGTCTCTCACTTTGTGGAAAAAGGACATCACTTGAGAATGGCTGAGGCCATCAACCACAGGCTCAGGCTTGAAGTCTGCACTGTCCTGCCCAGTGGGTCCGTGGCCACCTGCACAGCCCCCTTCCCTCTTTGCACACGTTAAGCCTACCACGGATTGTAGAGGCCCCCGAGTCACCACCGTGGTTGCAGTCTCAGCTTCCAGGCCTGTACCTCCCGTTGTCACTCTAGAAACATGCTGATGGACTAGCAAGAGCCTCAGACCCCACAGGGTCTCCACCCAAAGCTCTAGGACAGAATAAACCCTGAACCGACTCTTTTCAGTAGGGTAAAAAGTGCAGGGGCCAAGCATGGCATGCCCAAGGACCTCTCGGGGTAAGGGACTTGGAGCTGACAACCTGATTCTCTGGTGTGGGAGGCAAAGGGCAGCCTTCGCTGGTTAGTGTTCACGGGTGAGCCCCAGGAAGGGCAACCAGGGAGTGTTTGCCGTGCGGCCTGCATCCCCAAAGGTGGACTATTGTCTGCACTCATGCAGGGGCTTCTATGTGGGTCTGGCAGTGGCTGCAACTGATTTCGGAGGAAGTGGTGGCTGAGCACTGAAGCCTCACTCTAACGACCCACCAGGCACTGAGCACCTCCTGTGATAGGTGCTCAAAGCTGACAACGATTTGCAAGGGAGAGCCTGTTCTAGCACCTTCACAAAGGAGTAAACAGAAGCACATGCACAGGTGTGATCTGCTCAAAGTCATGGATCTGACGCACAGCTAATAGCCCACAGTGGGTATGTCTACTTGTAATATACTGTGTATACACCTCTACTCACCCACCCTTGATTAACAGCTACCATCTTAACATACATGGGGAGAGAAAAATAGAAAAAAGAGAAAAAAAAGGTGTTTTAAATCTTAGCACTTTAAAGTACTATCCTAGGCAATTTACATACATCCTCACCATCACAGAAAGTTATGGCAGAATGTACCTGAGTGGGTGCCTAGCATAGTGCCTCTTATGGGATGGTATCTCAATCTGTTAAATGAGAAAATAAGTTGACCTAGTAGGTGGCTGTTGATCATATAAACAACAGTTCTTACAAACATGATAATTGGCTTTTTGGAAACTCCTCTTTTAAGTGACTTCAGGTCAGATGTTATTTCCTTGGGTGAATCGCTGTTGGCTTGCAGACTCATCCATGCAAGGCAATGGGCTGAGGAAAGCCAGGGACCCCCCAGTCACATGATTTCTGCTGAAACGATCTGCACAGGGTGACTGTTCGGCCACCAAGTTAGAAATCAGGGTGTGTGAAGCCACGTTCTGGCTCTACTTGTTAAGTCAGGCAACCGTTCTGAGCCTCGTCATCGGAAATGGAAATTCTAGTCTGCATGATTCATGGGGTCACCATGAGGGTTAAGTGTGATGATATATACGACAAGGCTCTGCACCCTGTAACATGGGGCAATCTAGGTGTTTGGCAAATGGCTGGAAAGATGCAGCTGAATCTAAGACATGCAGCTGAGTGGGCGATTAGAATTCAAACAACTTTCTGCTCTTTTTTTCTGTGTTTCCCTCCCCGTGTGAACCCTCTGTTTTGGCACAGCACATACACAGTGAGGCCTTGGGCCTCCTTCCCAGTAATCTGACCGGCAAGGCAGCCTCCAGGAAGGTGTTAGGGATGGGCTGGTGGCTGTGGCTGGGCCTTATGAGTTGAAATGAGAAAACGGGCTTGACGACTATTATGCAATGTCCTCAGAGGCAGCTAGCTTGCATTATGATCCAAGTAGCCTTGGATGAGGCCTTGGCCTTTCCCCGTGAGGCCAGGGCTGCAGAGCCCCAGGAGTCCTGCACGGACCATGGGTGGAGTGTGATGAGGCAGGGATCTGAAATCGGGGAGGACCTGGCTGCAAGGGCCAGCCCCACTACTCTGACCGTGGGCCTGCGGGCCAAGCACACCAGTTCTCAAAGGTTTGGTGTCGTTTATCTCTACAACATGGGAAGAAACCCTACTTCATAGGGTTTTTTGAGGCTCAAAGCAGGTCATACATATGAAACTGCTCCATTCACTAGGAACTTTGACTCCACTGGTTGTTGGTGCTTCAAAAGAATCTTTGATTCTCAGGATTCGGGGATCTGGAGAACCCTTAAAGAGCCTGTGCTTCATTGGTTTGTGAACCATGCTACCCAGAGGCCTGTGATTCTGCAAGGGACTCACAGCTTCTCCAGGTGGAGCAAAGGAAAGGTGCTGGCTTGGAAGCAGCCAGTTCCATTTGGACCTGAGTATAATAGGTCTACGAAATAAAAAGTTTGTCCACTAAAGGAAGTTTGTGAATCCTTGAGTAGGGGATCTCTGGGTTCTTATATTTTAATAACCACACATGTTCAAACAACAGACAGCCTGAGAAAAGGAGGAGTGAGCTGTCCATTACTGTATGTATCCAGGCAGAAGCTAAGCAAAAACTTTGTATTTCTTTTACCATTATCCAATATTTCCTCCCACTAAGATTCCTAAGGTATTTTAAAGAGCATTAAGAGTTCATTGAAGCCAAATTTGAAAACTTCCGATTGAGTCCAAACCTTTCTTCATGTGTTATGCAGAATGGGAAGGGATCACACAGAGAATGAACAAAAGTAAGACAAAAGGCCATGGTCCCAACTCGTGACCCCATGAGGGTCCCATAACCGGGCTGCCAAAGCTCAGACTGAAGACGATGCCAGCCAAGGTCCTTGGCCCATGAGGCGGCCTGTGTGCGCATACGTGCAAGTGCATCTCAAGATGCGCAAAGTGTAACATCCATGTTAGCTGTGATTACGGGGAAACGTTCTCACCTTGTCTGTGAGTCGAACATGGAAATGGGTTCATTGTGTGCCAACGTCATGCATATGGGACACACTCATGCCCCTCTACCCCTCAATGGCTGAGTTCTGTCACTTTTAAAGTGAGGATTATCCCATTCCCTCCCCAACTGCGGCAATGGCAAGGGCACATGAGTGAATGGGTATGGAATGCCTGGACAGCACTGTCACTTCCCTGACCTTGTGCCCCCCACTTCCCTGTCGCCTACCAGGCAGGGCCTTGGCCCACTTGACCACGTGTACGAGCTGCCTTTCGCCCAGTTCATTGAGGCTGGAGAGCAAGGCTGCGAAGGAGTCGGGCTGGTTGTTGTCATGTCCAGCACATACAACGCCGGGCTCAATGGCTTCCAGGACATTCAGAAAGATGGGCTGACACTCGTAGCCTTCAATGTGTGACAGTGCCAGCTTCTGGGCTGGCTCCTCGGTGGGGCTTGTGGTGCTGGAAGGCTCCCCTTCCTCCTGCAGCTTCAGATTGCCCAGTTTCTTCAGCTTCCGGGCTGTTGGGGAGAAGAGGAAGCTGGCATGTATTATCGGTGGCCCCAAACCCACAGCACAGCTACCCCATGAGAAAATGGACTGCACTAAGAAAGTAAAGATGCTCATTCTTTCCAGCCACACACTCCACTGCTGAAGGAGGAACACTCAGTATCACACTGATGGGACAAATGCGTTCCCATTCCAAATCTTTGCTAATCTGAGACATCTGCATCTGGCTTTCTTTCCCATCCCCTTGTCACACAGAGCTAGTAGAGGCTCCTTTGGTAGTCATACCTCAAACCTTCAATGACCTCATCCATTAATATATTCATGAGTCATTCATTCACTCAATGATTTCACTGTTAATCCTTTTGGGCGATAAAAAAGTCCTAGGCCCTCACCCAGCCCAGTAGAGAAGTAAGTACCCACAGACAGCTCTAGAAAGTGTCAAAACAGTGAACATTTCAACAGTGGTATTAACGAAAGTGTAAGACAATCATCTCTGCACGGGTGGGATCAGGAAACAATTTCTGGCAGCATTGGACTTGGACCTTGATGAAGGCATGCACTTCCTTGGGCAGAGAGGGTGGAAAGGGCATAAACACGCTGAGGAGAATTTGCGGAAACCAACTGGGGTGGCTGCACTGGGCACTGCCCCACTTGGGAGAATGGCCACTTATGAAGCTAAAAACAAATATGGGACCCGCCGGTAACAGGAGGTGTGTGTGTCTCATGTGAAGCAGTTTGGGCTTCATCCTACAGCAGATAGGTAAATACAGAATGTTTTAAATCAAGAGAGTGACATACTTGTGTCTGTGTCTGGAATGTCTAGCACATTGCTAGGGAAAGATACCCAAAAGCAGACCTGTTGGAGAGCTAGTCCTAGGTTTTGGGTCCCTAGGGTATCATCTAGTACAGTGACTTGGGTTTTAGTTTTCTCTCTCCCTATCCCCATCCTTCCCCCTCTGTCTCTCTCCCCTCTTTCTCTCCCTCTCTCTACACACCCATACACTATGAGAGTTAATGCTCTCTGAAGTATGTCGTTGCAGATGATCAAGCAGACATAAGATGTATGCTGGGTAAGAACTCAAGCATTGAGCATTGGATGGCAATGAGGTATTTTAAATGGCTTTCAATGTCCTGTAGCATCCTCATGCTAGCAAATTCCATCATCACACTTTTTTGCTGAAGAAATGGAAACTGGCTGGTACTGCACCATCTCCCACCAAACACCGTGACACCGTGACACCATCCAACGCTGTCCTGTCAGGCACCACACCCATAGTGTGTGTGCACCGTAATGCACACATTGATTTTCCTTTTTTTTTTCCTTTTTTTGGGGGAAGCCGAAGGGCTGAAATCCTCAACAGTATCAAAGATAGAATAGAATGTCCTTGCTCCTAATCTGTCTGTAGAAAGGATGATAGAAATAACATTATTTAAAACAATAATCGAAAACTCAGACCTTAAGAACCAACTCCCCTTGCTCACGTACATGATTTAGAGGTCCTGGTGTTTACTTCCCTAGCATTTATGTTGGCAGAAATATAAATAATTGAAAAAGTCATAATTCTGGGGGCCAGTCTAAGCAGATGCCCCAGGCAGACCATAAACCACTTTGTCTGTAATCCCTTTAAAATAGTAATAATAAATTTAAAAAGGTATAAAACAAAGGCTGAAGTAGATCACTCTATTTAAATGGAAAAATACAACAAAAGCTGCTGCTGCTTTGTTTCTTGCTTATGCGGAAAACGGTACTCTCTGAAACTTTCAGATCTTATTAGAGAAGTGAGTCCTGCAGTGCAAACTCCAATCAATGCAAGAATGGATCATGAGTTTGGACTGACAGCTAGGGTACAAAAGAGAACAATGGTGGGGCTGCTGGCACAAGGGGAGCACAGAGAAGTGCTCAGAGTGACGCAACAAGGGAGTTTGGAAAGCCAGCTGGGAGTGTGAGGGCCTTGTCCAGCAAATATTCCCATGGGGCGCGGGCACAGGCAGTAACGAGATATGTACACCTGCCGCCAACTCCCACATCCCACCCAGAGAACAGGATAGAAGGCGGGGTCCAGGCAAAGCTCCTCTTCTCTCACAGCTGGAGGCCTGGACCCCCACAATATGCTGTCATATGGTGAACCCACTGCTAACATGGGCTCTTGGAGGCAGCTCTGTACACTGGTGGCGCCTAGGGGATCTGCTCTCCTGGGACCATTTCTTGAGGCAGAGCTGTTGTTCCCTATGATGGGCACTTGCTGGCCTTGAGGTCAGGAGTTGCCAGATCACAGAGTCCCCCCTTGAACCCCGGGAGTGGACAGCAATGTCATGAGCCATGTGCCTGATGGAGTGAAGAGAAATGAAGATAACTATTTCAGGGCCTTCTGTGTACCTCACTTCCAGAACACATTGCATTGTTTATGCCAAAGATATCTCAGGGGGTTAGAAATATCCTCCTCCTCATTTTGGCAAGTGAGTAAACTGAAGCTAACACAGCTAGCACAAAAGGGCCCCTAAGAACCTGAACCTGGCTTGCTAACCACTAAGCTGTGAAGTCCTTTCTACTGGATCCTGCTGCCAACCCAAGGAGCTCAAAGCCCTGACCCTTGCTCCTAGCCTTAATGGCAGAGTTGGGGAGTGAAGCTGTGGGTAGACCTTTCCTGCCTTCAGTCCTCAGCCTTTACTCCAAACTTTGGTCGCTAGCATCGAATCCAGAAGGGTAGAAGCAGTAGGCAATGACAATGCTCTCCTCATGAGTCCAAAATAGGAACATGTCTGGGGAACGAGGAGTGGCCTAAATGCTCAGTAATGCAACATGAAGGGTCCTTAAAACTCATTTCCTCTGTGAGTGGGTCATGATGCAGTATGCTTTCAGAATCTACACAAGTAATACAGTGGTGTGAATCTGTGTGTGTGTGTGTGTGTGTGTGTGTGTGTGTGTGTGCATGCGTGCATGCACGCACTCACACACACACACACAGAGGAGAATTATGGGCAGTCTTGTGAACTGGAGTGAATTCCTTTCTGCCCCTGCCATGTATGCATGCATGCATGCACACATACACACACTCTTAGAAAGCGTTCATATAATATTTAAAAATTTTCCCTGAAACTCTTCTGTATTCCAAAATTGAATTCAGTCTTTAGCCACAATTTTTGGACTTCTGACATTAAACCAACCTTTCAAATCAAAGATGGGGGGAAGGGCTGAGGCTAGAAAGTGAGGTCACCATGCCACATTGGCTCTCTTCAACTAACTGGTTTTGGTTTCCTCTCACTACCTGCCTATCTGGGCTCCTATAGTTGCACAGTCCAACACAGTAGCTACTAGCCAGGTGTGGCTACTTACATTTAAATAAATCAAGAGTAGACATGATTAAAAATAGCATTTCTTAGTCTTGCTGGCCGCATTTCAAGTGCTCAAAAGCCACATGTGGCTACACTGGACAGCAGTCTATCATCCAGAAAGTTCTATGGAATAGCTCTTGGAATCTAAACTTTTCTCTGCGGGCAGCTGTCCAATTTGTCATGCCCTGTTCATGCTTTTGATAAACAGAAAATCCAAATAATTTTACACAGATGAATCCATGGGTTTTTCTAAAAGATGGAGGGGCCACAAGTGAGGTATGCTATTGGCTCAACTCTCCCGCCAATGACTCAGCTCTCGGAGGGTGGGGGAATGATTCACAGACCTGAGCAAACTCATTATAAGAAGATCGATATGTGGAAGACTGTGGGGAGAACCCATCACCGTGTAGTAATTCCCCTTCTCTGAGAAGTCGCAATGGTAACTTAGCTGGTATTTCCACATCCTCCTCCTGTCAACCCATGTGGCATATGCATGAGGAAGAGAAGCCGCATTCCCACTGGCCTCCTGGGTGCTGTACCATCTCTGGGGCCACAGTGGCTCAAGCTGCACCAGGTGTTCTGGTCTGAAGAGGGTAACTGTCCTCAACGTAAATGAAATAGGATTCCACTCATTCTGCTGGGGGATCCACTGTTCTCTCCACAGCAAATGGCGGCACATTGCTACATGACTTGGAACACTGGACAATGAGGCTCATTGACCTCAGTTGGTACTCAATGTCCAAGGCCTTGTTTGCTTCCATGAGGGCCACCCCCACCCTCTGCCTGCCTCTCACACCTGAGCCCGAGTTGTAACTTACTCCTATATGTAAGGTCAGACCTGCCCACCATGTTGTGGCAGAGACCCATCGCTGTGCTGTAGCTGAGTGACATCCGGAGAGAGGAGGTAGGGAAGATGGTTAGGTGTAACAGTCTGTGAGCTGATTTGCATCTCTTCCATGTATTTCAACCTTTGGCCAGAGCAGTGATAAGAAAGGACCACTGCCAAGGTACTTCTCTGTTCCTACCTGTTCTTCAGGACAGCAGTCCCCAACCTTTGTGGCAGCAGGGACTGGTGCTCCTGTGAGAATCTAATACCTGATGATCTGAGGTGGAGCTGAGGTGGTGATGCCAGTGCTGGGGAGTTGATGCAGACACAGATGCAGCTTTGCCAGCTAACCCACCGCTCACCTCCTGCTGTGCAGCTGGTTCCTCACAGGGTGTTGGGGACCCCTGTTTTAGGTGGCTGAGGCACCTGACTTGATGCCTAGATCCCTTGGGGAACTCACTTTTCAGACTGGTGGCATTAGACTCCTTTGATGGCTGTCCCTACAGTGCCAGGAGAACATTTTTCAAACTGGGTTTCATGGAGCACTCCTAAGGAGAGGAAGGTGTGATTCTGTTGCTTGTGCAGCCATTCTTGCAGCCTCATTCCTTGCAAGAGAATGGAGGCTTTCTCCTCTATGGGCAGGGGAGAGGTAAGGGGAGGTGCAGTTTGAAAAGTCTTGGAAAGTTTGAACCCTCCTCCATGAGCTCAGGGATGTTTCTCTTCTTCATATGTCACCATGGAATTTAGATATCAAAAAAGTCACTTTTTGTGGTAGGTAGACTTCTAAGATGGCCCCCAAGATTCCTCAGCCCTGGTGGACACACACCTTTTTCAAGGTGTTTAGTCAGACACTAATCTAAGTGCTGTTGTGAAAGAGTTGGGCAGATATAATTAAGGCCAAAATTGAGTTGAATTTTAAGGACCGTTATCCTGATGGCCCTGAGCTAATGAGACAATATCCTAAAAGGGACAGGGCGCTTTCTGAAAAGATGCTTCTGGAGTCAGGGAGATTTAACATCAAGAAGATTCTGTGTTGCTGGCTTTGAAGGTGGAGTGGTCCACATAGCAAGAAATGAGGGCAGCTTCTGGTGGCTGAGAGCAACCTCTGGTGGACAGCCACAAGGGAAGCGGGAACCTTAACCCTACCAGTGCAGGGAACCCAACCCAGCCATAACCACATGAACTTTAAGAGGACACCAAACTTCAGATTTGACTGCAGCCTGGCCAACAATTTGATTCCATCCCTGAGAAAGTAAGATGACAATCCAGTCATGCTGGGTCAGACTTCTAACTTACATAACTGAGCTGCTAAATAAATGGGTACTGTTTGCAGAAGCTAAATCTGAGGCAATTTGTTATTGCAGCAGTAGAAAACCAATACATTTTCCTTACAGAGGTGTGGTGTTGGGCAAGATATAAGACACTGGAGTGAAACAGTCTAGGGTTTGAATCCCAGTTCTGTCAATTATGAACTTACTAACTTTGAGCCCCTTGCTCAGGTTTTCTGAGATCCAATTTCCTTATCTGTAAAATGGGGTGCCACCACCTAGTTTTAGAGTACTTAGAAGAATGAAACAAGAGAGAATGCCTGTTATAGGCTCAGCCCTCTAAATGGTTCCTTCATTCTTTATACATCTGTGAACAGTAGGGAGTGAGTGGCTTGCAGGTGATCTAACTCACGCATGGGGAAGAGGCAACAGCAGGACAGAGAACCAGAGAAGAGAAAGGAATGGTAACACATTGTGAAAAGAGTTTCTTCTGGACATAGATGTCTATAAAACTGAATTTAGATCTTAAGTGCAATTTTAAATGCTAAGCAGGC
The DNA here is from genome assembly GCA_030015415.1 of Cynopterus sphinx. Classification (NCBI taxonomy): domain Eukaryota; kingdom Metazoa; phylum Chordata; class Mammalia; order Chiroptera; family Pteropodidae; genus Cynopterus; species Cynopterus sphinx. The sequence goes on from CM057388.1 coordinate 80,435,052, forward strand.
ATAAAGGTATGTTTGCTGCAGAGCTGTAAAGTCTTTGTGTGTATGTGTATGTGTTTGCATGTGCATGCCTGCAGATGCTTACATATTGTAATAGTTAAATATGGAGACCATGAATGTAAATGCCTTCATTAGTCAGGCAGATATGTAAATGAGTAAAAGAAACAGAGTGGTTTGGGGACATTGAAAGTGACTGATGCTCTTCCTGGCAGGGTCTACGTTAGGTCTCTAGGCAAAGACTGTGCCAGACGACAGAAATCTGTAGTGGCCTTTGGCCTGGGGAAAGCTGGTTTGTGGTTCTGGCATAACTCATGCCAGCCATCTTTTCATCTGCTAGGACTGGAGCCAGGAGCTGTCGCCATCTGACTTCAGGTTTAGAAGGCCAGAGGAACACTGAGTTCGGGCCCAGGGGAGCTCAGCGCATGACCTTGGCCACATTCCCTTCTTTCTTTTAGTCCCAGTTGCCCCATATGCGTGTAAAGGGGAGTAGTTAAAAGCACAGACTCAAGTCCAACTGTCTCTGTTGTAAGCCTGGCTCTATTGCTTGCTAGCTGTGGGGCTCTGGGCCAAACTTGGGGTCTGAATCCTGTTGAAGCTAGGACAGGTCCAAGAGTGGATATCTAGCTAGAAAACATTCTGAGAAGCCACTTAGGCTGCCAACCTATAGGAAGTATTGCCTTCTATCTCAGGCAATTGTTTTTAGGCCAAAGGCTGAGGACCAAACTGATAGGTTTCGGAATCCTAAGGTAACATTAGGGTCTACCTCACAGAGTTGTAGTTTCCCTGAGAGTCCATGTAAGGTGCTTGGTACAGAGTGAACTCTGTAGGTTAACAAGTGATGCCTCTTCCTCCCTCTAGTTGCTAGACCCCCCACAATGCTTTGCTTCATTCCCTTTATGTCAAGCAAGTGAGCTTCTTTCTGGAAAAGCTAACTGATGAAACATATCATTTCCAAAGGAATTGAAAGCAGCTATGGGAGACAATCAGAGTTCATCAAAGCAGTACAGTCGCAGAGCCGCCAGTGTTCTACAAATTCGTTTAAGGGGTCCTGAGTGCAGACACAGCAGCCTCAGCATGTGGCTTCCTTCACACCAGTGCCACAGTGCTGTACTCTGCATCAATGTTTGGGACGCCACACCAAACACTGTTTGAAGGAAAGGTTACATCGCCAAAAAAAGTATTTGAAGGCCTCAAATCCTGTCCATCCCTGTTCTCCATTCAAACCCATCCTTATTTTAAGAATGAGTAGACCAAAGGCCAAAGCTAAGTCTAGCCCAAGGTCACACACTAGACAGCAACAGAGCAAGAACTAACTAGAACCAGGCATCCTCTGCCCAGTCCATCAGGTTGAGTAGCATGCTAATTTGGAGAAAGATTAGCTGGAGACAAGCAGTAAAGAACTAGGACAGAGACAAGAGTCTGGGAACAGAGCCTGTCCTTGGCGGGCATGGAGTGAGAGGTTAGCGGGGGGAACATCCAAGGGTAAGCGCACGCTAGTAACTGGAGGTCAACCTCTCTCCTCAGCCCTACCCATAATCCCTCCCCCTCACTCTGGTTCTGAGTCAGAGAAACGGCAAGGGAGAAGAATATCAAATTTTATCTTTCAAGGTTTATGTTGGACTATTTAGTCTAATGGTTTTTAGTTCACGGAGGAGTAAATGTAATTAATAATAGAATGATATGGAATGCCGCATCCTGATGCCAAAGCCCAGGATCTGGCAGAAACCATTTCCAAGTCTCCTCTGACCGCTGAGCCTCAAGAAAGGAGCTCACTGTCCTGAGGCCAGCCTGGGCAAGGGGTGCAAGGTCATCACCAAAACCTTGGAAATGCTTTCACATACTGGGCTTCTCCACTGGCAAAACAAAACATACACACACACACGCACACACACACACAACCCCCCCCAAAAAAAAAACTACATGAATTGAGAGCATACATGCTTTTACAATTACATTTAAACTGACATTAAAAACAAATGTGAAACAGTCTAAGCTGAACAGGTCAGGATGACCTGGAAAGCAAACGAGAGGGGGAAAAAAAAGAAAAAGGAAAAAGGAGAAAAAGGGCCAATGTTAACAGCATTAATTCTGTCAGCCTATTGTAAATAAAAAAAAATATCATTGGTGTATTAATGGTTTTATTAAAGGAAAATTCACCAGCAGAAATATGCGACATTCAAACAAATAAAAAAGCAGTTTAAAAAGAAACCACATTAGCCTTTCAATCCACATTAGGGGTCCTCTTGTCAGCCTGGAGATTAAAATCGTGCCCCCAGGAGGGGGAAACTCCCCCCACCCCAAGTTCTGCTTTGGCTTTCCTCCAGAATGTTGCTGAGTCAATGGAAGGAAGGGGGGATGGAGGGAGGGAGGGAGGAAAAGGGTGGCAGAGAGCGAGAGAGAGCGAGAGCGAGAGAGAGAGAGAGAGAGAGAGAGAGAGAGTGTGTGTGTGTGTGTGTGTGTGTGTGTGTGTGTGTGTAGGTGGAGATTGGAGGAGCAACAGGGTGGAAAATGCAGGCCCCAAGCAAAACAGACGATGCTTCTGACTCTCTAATTTATACCCTTGGCCTAAAAGACTCCACATCCACCAGAGAGAAATTGGTTTCAATATGGAGGCTCTGGGGTAGAGACAGCAGCATAGCAAGACATTACAAATTCTAAGTGCCTCTCCGTTTGCATCGATGCAGAGGTTGAGGCTGCCTTGGGAAAATAACAAGGCCTCGCACCTGATGAAGAGGTGAGTGGGCAATGGAGCGGGTGAGCGCCCCATTGCCAGAAGTGAGAGGAAGTGTTACCCACTACCCTTCACCACCCTAACTGAGACAGAAAATGAGCAGCAGTAGGCACTGCCTCTTAGACTGTGCCTTCCTCCCAGGTTACAACAGGTCAAGTGTGCACATGTTCCCAAGAATGGTGTGGCAACTGGGATTAGGGAGCAAACAGGCTGTCACATCTGCCTGGAGAGGGGTGGGCTGGCTGGCTTCTTGGGGCAGCCCCCTCAGACAGGAGGAAATCAGGCCACTGTTTATTGACACTCTGTGGACCAGCTACTACCTTCAGCTCAGTGCTGGAGCCTGAACTTAAGATCTTGGTCCTTGGCATCGATCGGTCCTTGGTACCGGTCCAGCAGAATGGAGGTGCAGAGCAGCTCATGGACTGCTTGGCATCTTAGCCACAGTGGTCATGGGAACCTCACAGGCACAGTGGCTTCCCTTTCAAGATAGCACCTTGAGTTCCATTGGCAAAGGTCCTTCCCAACAACCCATTGTGCAAAGTGAGTGACGGAGCCATGGTGCGCTGCAGCCCCCAGTCAGTGTCTGGGTGCCACCACAGACAACCAAGGCCTAGCACAAGGTCTCTGCTAATACCGCATGATGTCCCAGGAAACAATGACTACAGTGCATAAGGCAGGGGACACCGCCAGTCCTGTGGGGGATGGTCATCACCTAAGGAGCCACCCCTAGTCCCAACATCAGCACTTGTGTCCAGGAGCAAGGCCCCGGGTCCCCAAGGTGCAGAGGCCAGGCTGTGCCCCAGACCTGTGGAACCCTCGTTCTGAGTGAGGCAGATCAGCCTCTCTTCAGGGTCTGGTCATTCTGTGATGCTTGCAGTTGCCAAGTTGGAATTTTTCTAACACGAAAAGGAGACACTGTGGAATGTAACAACTTAAAGATGGGTTTGCACCTAGCAGATCCTGTGACCAGACACCTGAGTCACATCTTCTGACATAGGAGGCTGCATGCAAAACTGGACAGTGGGGGTGGCTACCATTTTGGCCTGGGGAGTGTTCTTTTTCTCTTTTCATACCTATCTGTAAGGCATATGAGATGGGGTATGAAAAATTATTTCCTTGCAGTCATTGTTTTCCCTTTTCTGCTTTGACAAATATACCAAGTAGCTTATATACATGTTTGTGTGTGCCTCTTTGTACACAGTGGATAAGGTTGAGGTGGGGGTGGGAGAAGGAAGGTGTGGAGGAAGGGAAGGGAAGTAGAATTTAACAGTCTCATTACAGCCACTCAGAGCCCAAGAAAGGCACCCTATTTGCTCTTCTGAATTTCTTGCAGCAGCCAAACAATCCCATAATATTACAAGCATTATTACTCAGCCTGGAGATGGGAATGCTTCACAATTAATGCGTGTGTGCCTAACAGCTCACCAATTGAAGCCTCCATGCCTCATTTTCCACCCCAGGGAGAGTCCTCAGTCTCTTTCAGTTTTGCTGTGGCCGTCATGACATCACACACTGTGTAGGCCTGAGCCGGTGACCTTCTGTCTTGGCCAAGATCCAGATTTTCTTCTTAGTGCCAAATGCCAGTCTATGTTTTCTGCAGGTGATTTCTTCAGGATTAGTGCTAACATTTTTTTTTAATTGCTGACTGCTAGAAGGCTGAAATTGTCCCTCAACAATCAATTTTCACACCTCAGCAACAGAGCTTCTGGCCCAATAGGGTATTAAACAGGAAAAAGAAAGAAATTTCTATGCCTGGCCTAAGATCTAAAAAGTATCATGAGGATTCACTGGGCTGTGGAGAATGGAACCTGATTTCATCAGAGATACTCTGGGCTAGCCATGTCATTTCCTTACTTCCCAGGTATATTTTGATCTAGAAATAGGATTGATATTAGACAATCTAATGGCTCTACTGCTTTCTGGGTGACTGTGTATTTCACATTCCCCCTGCCCCCCGCAGTTGTACTGCATAAAAACAATCTCAAAGAATGTGCAAAAGTCTATAGAAGCATTTTGCTTGGGTACATTGTTTGTGTATAGTTTCAGTATAATAAGAAAGTGTTTCAAACAAACACTTTTGTGATCTTAAGGAAGATATCCTACAACTTGTAACAACAGGTGGCTCTCTTATTAAATCAAAAGGAAAATGTTTTTGAACAAGTGGTTATGTTAAAAGTCCAAATGAAACTTTTCTCCTGAATTGTGGTCCTTGAAAAATACTTGCCTTTGTGTGTATGACCTATTCTGTGCTATGTACTCTTAGCTTTCTGCTTACTACCTTCGAAAAATATTGCCTATGACATCATTTTACTCTTTCAAGAGCAACTGAGAGATTTTGGAGCACTCAGAGCAAAAGTAAACAGCAATAAAATCTGCTATTACATTTTAAAAACTCAAGGATTTTAAGTGGAAATTTTACAAGTGAGATACTCATTTGAGTACACGATATGGGATGTCATCAATTTTGATGATGAGAAAAAATTACTCTCTGAGACAGACTACAACATATATGTGCTGTTTCAGATGATTTGTTTTGGAAGAATTAAGAGATACAGTCGCTATTCTTGCCATATATAAGTTCACTTAAGAATTACAGTTAGAGAGAAATCTACCTTTTCCCCTATAATGTGTCACCTAATATGTATGTCACCAACAGGAGGAGGATGATCTAGGTCATGGAGAACAGATTTTAAGGGTTGAATTCTAGGGTTATTAGAAAACCATAGAAGCAAAGCAGCAGCACCAAAAGCACACTGTCATAAGCAGAGGGAGATCAGGAGTATTCATTATCACTGTCTATCTCCCCTTGTGTAATTTCTTGAGGGCAGAGATTATAACTTATTCATCTATGCTTCCCCCAAATACCTATCTGGCACATAGTTGGCACCCACTTAGGTATTTGTTAAGTGGGCAGAGGACTGAAGAGGTACAAAGATGGAACGACAAGGTAGTTGGCTGGTGTGAATGGCTAGATAGATGGATGAACGGATGCTGTGGAATGTCTCCTGAAGAACCATTCTACAAACGCTACCTTGGCACTGGGGTCGCACTCCAGTCTGCATGGCTTGTGACTTGAACCATGGAGAATGGTGAAAGAGCTGGCATCAAGGCTGTCTTCAACACTGGGGACCATGAGGGTTTTCACAGTGTCCATGGCAACATTGGACCACGGCCGGGGCTCCCTGGGATACCCTCCCAACTAGAGAATCATGGAGGCTGTCAACACTAGCATGTCTGTTAACAGTTTGCAGTCTACGATGTGGAGTTCAATCTCCTAGAAGAGACACGTCTGAAATATTAGAGTAACCACTGCAGAAATTGGTGCACACCTCCCAGCTTTACATACTCTGTGTCTCCATGTCATTTCTCTTTTGGAGTTTGGCTGCTGCCTGAAATTCTTGAATGGTCTACCATCTTCCATGGTCCAGGGAAGGAAGGAGTGACTCAGGACTTTCAAGACCCAGAAAGAAATAATATTTGGGGATAGAGAGGAGGGGAAATGAGGAAGAGGGACTGATCAGGGAGAAGATGGCAGGAAAGGGCAATTCTTTCTCATTCCATCTTGAAAACTGAGAGCCCATCCTTGGGAAGTGCAGAGAAAAGTGACAGATGGTAGTGTGTTTATTCTTAATTACAGGCTGTGAAAAAAACACACAGCTAATTCACCCGAGAGAAGGTCTTTTTCTGGACTATTATAACTATCTTCTAAAATGAAAAGTAGGCAAGGGGGTTAGACTTGTGAAGTGATTAGCAATATATGATTTTTCAACAGCAGCCGGAAATGAAGCATGCACAAAGAAAGGCCTGTCCCCATTGCAGATGGCCAGCATCAGCTGGAGGCCGTGCTTAATGGGACTGCCCTGGGCATCTGACCATTTCCAGAATTCTTTCAGAAGCACCAAGTGCTGCTAAAAGAAGAAGAAACAGACAGGCTGGCAGGCCTAGAAGCAGGAAGGAAAAAGGCCATGTTTTTTAAGTCCCTCTGGGACATTACAGGGCATGCTAGATTACAGGTCTTGAGGCCTGATGAGCAAGCAGCCATCAGCTGCAGAGTGCCAGCTTCTCTAAGATACAAAGACCAGCCTCCTGCCCTGCACGCCTGCAGTAACCTCTTAACCCAGTCCCCTTTTAGACACACAATATGTCTTCTTTAGGTGTGACATGAAGTAGCTAAAATTACTGTGCAGGTCAAAACACCCAAGTCTAGACTATCTACAGTTCTGAAAGCAACAGACAGACAATCCAAAAAAAGCAGATAAACTTACAGCCCTTTCTCCGTGACTTTAGACATAAAATCACAAAATGATGGTACCAATAAGGTCTTCAGTGGAGCCCACCATCCCAATTTTATGATGGGAAACAGCCTCAGAGGTGAGAAGGGACTTGCTCAAGGCCACATTCTTGGCTGCCATTTGGAATATATTATACAATTGTGAGTTGAGTGACAGGAAGAATAAAACTGAATTACATGAATTCTCCTTTGAAGTGATCAAAATGTCTATGGCAAACCCAAATCTTATGAAAAGCGAAGTCTATTGCTAAAGTACTCAGAAGGGTGACTCTGTGTTGATGTCTTCTTTCCCTTTTCTATTGTTGCAGACATGAAAGTTAATAAACTTAACGAGCGTTTTGTGGGAAAGCAAGGAATGTAGACGTATGTTTAGTAAAATGGAAAGGTTTTTCAAACCATGGGGTCGAAAATAAACACTCGGGTTCTCACTGACATGGCACTCGAATGTGACATATGATTGATTCCCTTTATTACTGGAATCATCTTCCAAAAGGATCTTGATGGTACTTTTGGCTGGAGGTGATGGAGCATGATTTTCAGTGATGCCTGCCTGTCAGAACCCTTGGAGTAACTCAGAGTACAAGCCAACTGGGAAGTATTGTGAACAGCCTTACCAGCTAAATTACTAGTAAACACACTGTGACAAAAAATCCTCCCATCTGTCTAGCACTTTGTCATTTACCGAGGATGTTCCCATTATCACGTCATCTGTTCCCCAGTATAGCTCTATGAGCGTGACAACTGTAAAATGACACAGGAAAGAATGGAGGCTTGGAGAGGCCACAGTAAGTAATGGAACTGAGCCTTTAACCTAAGTCTGTCTGACTCCAAAGGTGAGAGCATGTACGTGACCACAGGGATCCTTGTATCTTGCGGACATTTCTTGAAGTTCGCCGGCCTGAAGCTCTATTGCCTAGCATGCATGGGACTTGTATGCAGGAGACACACGGTAAACATCAAAGGAATGGAACTGAAATAAAACCCATCTGCAGTGCTTTTCAGCTCCTTTTCATCATGTTGACCAAGCCCGTTCAAAGCTGGGCACACTAGCCAAGAAGTCAGACTGAAATCTTACCACGTCCTCCTCAATGAGAAACTGATGGGCAGATATGTGCCCGTCTGCTCTCTGGAGTGGCCTCCTTTTCAAAGGTGTTCATTGGAATCATGTCGCAGGCTGCTTTATAATGAAGGATGGTGGCTGATGCTTCAAACTAATCTTTTAAGATTTGGACCCACATGCTATGAAGACTTTTATTACCGTTAAACTTTACCTGCATCAAAGTGGGCATGTAACTCCTATTGGCAGATGGCAAACCCGTGAGTGCCCCCACACCTATCCATGATGCATAATTCACAGAGAGTGGAATGATTGAGAGATGAGCTCTCAGAAGCCTCACCATACGGCTGCACCATTCACGTGGCCCTCCTGTCCATCCTTTTGGCTGTCCTGCACTCCCTGACCCTGGGCAATTTCCTCTCCCCGACTACAATGGCGGACCACGGCTGTAGGACTCCTCTGAAGGATGTCAGACAAACATGAAAGAGATTGATTTCTTTCAGATATGAGTTTCATTTCATGCGGCTGCCTGGAAAACCACTCAAAGAGCATCTGCCTGAGATGTCTGCGAATACTAGATGCTACTTGAGATGCTTCTGTTGAAATCATCTCAAATTGAGCCTGGGTCAATTTATTTGTAGTGCTTTGGTCTGTTTAAAGACTATTACTGGCCTGTGAGGAGGGGAGGGTATAAATATCCACATGAAGAAGACCCACATGTCTTCTGCGAGAAAACAAGTTGGCTTTTATAAGTGCGCACATAGGCAGACTAAGTCCTGGACACCTTGCAGAAACCCAGAGATGGAAAAGTGGTCTAAATTAACCTTGAGAGGGAGAGAGGAGAGGGCAGGGGTTTTCAAGCCAGTAAAGGGTAATCAGGTATGAGGCCATGGTTGTAGGCATTTGGAAATAGGTTTGTCTTTTCTCAAGGTCTATTTCCAAATCGAAGTGGACTAATGAGCTTGCTTTTGTCGTGAAAGGTACATCTTTTTGGAAGTGGAAGGCAGCAGAGAAGACTCTGGCACTGACCAGATGTAAACATGAAGAAATGAAGAATGTGGGGGGAGCAGGGAATCTAAGTGCCAACCAAGCCTTTCTGATACAGTGACAGTGCTCATGGTGGGCACTTACTAGGAAACAGAGAACCTTATGATGGTGCGGGGTGGGGAGGGTCGCCCTTGAAAGAGCTATATCTTACCTCTGTCAAGCTACTGTGCTACCAAAAACATGCCTTTGGAAATGATCAATAGATTTGCAGAGAAAAGGAGATGATTAAAAGACTTGCTCATTTCTGGGAGATGTGGGGTAGGAAATTGGCTCTGCTTGGCAGCCTAGCCATGGGCTCAAAGAGAAGCAGCTTCTCATTCCAGGTGGCCAGTCCTACAATAAAGGTGCCAGTTAACTAAATGATACTCATGGGTGTTTCAGGCCGGGCTGTGCTGGGATCATCCTAGACCCATGTTTCTCCCTTGGTTCTCTCTTGCCAGCCCCTATTTACCTGCCCAAGGCCAGTAGCATCACAACACTTGGGGAACCCTTCAGAGTCCAGTCGGGACTCACTCACCCTCTGATGGGTCCTGATCCCTGCTTCACACCTCCTGCTGCCATGTCAAGCCCCAGAGTAGGGTGTGGCATGGCTAAGATAAAGAAAGACAGCAGCTGGATGATGCCACGTTGGATGAGAAGGGGTCAGCCCGTATCTAGTGCATGGCTGGCTGCCTTGGAAATGTCAAAGAGGAAAATCTGGTTTAAAGAGAGAATGAGAGAATGAGGGAGGGAGAGGGAGAAAGAGAAAGAGTAATAAAAGCAGCATACCTCCCAGAGTCATCCCTGCTTCGTAGCATTTCCGGAGGCGACAAGATGGACAATTTTTCCTTCGGAATTTATCGATGGTGCAATCATTCCTGCTGGCACACAGGTACTTCTGTTTTCCTGGGAGAACAAATATAAGAGTAGAGAGCCCTGTTAATGTGCTTCTGGAATCTCTCCCCCTGAGTGTTTTTAGGCAGAAATGGCAGGAAGATATATCCTTCCAGATGGGAGAAGTGGACAGAGAATGGCCCCAAACTGTTTGATCACACGAAATCTAACTATGAAACCAGGCTGGTTTAATTTGATGCTATATCGTTTGGTTTTCATAGGGATGAACAATTTAGCTCTTGGTGATGCCTTCTTTAATTGGGCTGGTCACTGGCTTTAAAAATAAGATGTTCTACCTTTACTAAAAGCCAAAAATGTCCATGAGAGAATGATTGATATCAGAAATTGTCACTCCTTTAGCACAGCACAGTAGAGACTTGGGCAAGGGTCCTATTTCCTCCTCCTGATTCCTGTATTCATGCGTAGGTTCATACTCGAGCTAATAAGATGCTTTTTTTTTCGTGATACACACACAGATAAAACATCTATAAAAGAGAACTGCATGAGGTTTCTACTTGTTTTTAAATTGCTAATGATCATACCCCCAACCCTGCAGGTGATAAAACTCAACAGTGGTCAGGTCCCCTCTTTGTAGGGTGAGTCACAGCGAGAGAAAAGAAGTCCTCTAAGAAGAAAAATCATCATTTTCATGCACACCTGGAGTTGTCACATACAAAGAAACATACATACACAAACAGACATGCACACATATGCACACAGGCATGCTCAGACCCAGAGTTCCTTGGATCGCAGCTGCTCAAACATATTATTTTACTCAATACTTTGCCTCTTTGCTCCTAGCACAGGCCAGGCACACAGTAGGTCCTCAATAAAAATGGACTGAATTCATACACAAGTGCAACAGATAGATCCATAAATATACAGGGCAAAAAGAGACAGAAATACACACCTGGTGGCTCTAAAAGTCGCAGACACTCTCTTGGCACCACCAAGCCTCGGCTGAGCCTGTGATTGCCTCAGTCCACCCCTTCTCTCCCCAAGTCTCCGCTGTTTTTGCTCTCATTTACTGCTGTGCTTCAGTTTATGGGACAGACTGGGATTTTAGGGTCGATTCTTTTGGTGGAAGAGGAATGTTGGTGGGAGGAGAAGGGAGACAAATTGAAGAGCAATTGGTATTTGATAGCCGGAAAAAAACTCCAGAAATGTAGTTACAGCTTGGCTTTCCTCTCCCTTCACTTAACCTACAACGTATAGATGAGACATGGAAGCCATCACCACTCATGCTGAACAGATGAGGACAACTAAGTCTCCGGGCCAGAATGCTTTGTCCCTGCACCACAGGATGCTATTTGTGTAAACAGAACATGTGATTTGCTAACAGCTTTTTTCTGCTGTGAACCAAGGACAGTGCAATGTGCCGCTCAGTTTATGGGTGTCAAATCCCAGGAGGAGGCACTGCATCTGGTTCCAGTGAGCTTATTCACAGTTCTAGAACTGGGACGCCCTCACAGTATTGGTGCTGCTGCAATATTCAAGGGGAGGCACACTGATTAGTGAAGTGAGGTCCAATTGGACTTCTTTGACAAATCTCTTCTTCCACAGCAAAATGTTAGCTTCTGGACCCCAGTTTGCCAAGGAAAGGTTATGCGGCCAATGGAATGCAGCCCCTGTTGGCTTCCTAAATTCTGCTTCTGAAAGCAGGTAGCCCAGTGAGTGAGGGAGGTGACAGTGAAAAAACATGAATTTTTTTTTCAGTTTGGAACTCAGATAATTTCTCTAGCTATAGTTCATACCTTGTCCCAGAGAATCTCTTGGGCTAAAACAAGGTCACCTAGAATGAAGATATACTTTATAGTTTGTCCAGGATTAAGTGCAAAGCCCAGTATAGCTGATGTCGCTGCATGGTCATTTACTGTTTACTTGGCCTCTGTTAGACACTGGGCACTATACTCAGCTTTGAGGTTGCGAGAGAAATCTCTGCTTGAACAAAAAAAGTTCAGGTCTTGGATAACAGAGAGATCACTAGGCTGGAAGATGACACGGTTTGAACCCTTCCTCAGTCTTATCACTGACTGACTATGTGACCTGGACAGGTCCTTTTCCCTCTCTTGATAACATGAAAAAGGTGTTATTTTATAAAATCATTAAAAAAGGTGTTATTTTATAAAATCATTAAAATCACTTTCATCTCTAGGAGTCTTGAACAGCATCTGGATTTCATCCATAATATATTTTCAGAGTCTTTAATACAAAGGGAAAATTATTATCACTAAGCAAGAACTTAACCAAATTAATGAGCTCTCTTCCTTCTACTCCTTTAACATAGTAACTGACTAACATCTTTTATACCTGTAATCATTTGGTTTCCTTTTTGTTTTCTAAAGCCATTCGAAAAACCAAAGCTCTTAATATAGAGAGCCACTGCTTTTGCAAGCCATGTGCAACATGCATAAATAACATGCTTATACACGTGTATGTTTATGTATAGGTTTATATGTATATACACATAGGATTTGATTCATTTTTGTATATATGTCACAATCACATAAAGCATTCGACATACTAAAATGTACAAATACATATATATGACATGTTTCTTTTGAAGCAGACAACTTTAAGTTTTTAAATGATACATAATAGTGATGGAAGTGGTTGAGGTTTCCTAAGATAGACATGGAAGATATCTCCTAAAAACATGGCAGTGACTCATCTATACTGTTTGGACTGGGGACTGAGACAGGGTATGTAACAAATAGCCTCAAGGTTGTTTCAACCCACTTCACCTGCCTAATTTTTAACTTCCCTATATAAGGCTCAACTGATGTACAATCACTGTGTTGCTACTATTTCTTTCCTATTTATTCTCCAATATGGCTGAAGTTTTCACGGTTCCTAATAACAACAACGAATTAAAATAAAATACAGTATTTGGTCACACCACCCCTACACCTCCAAACAAGGCTAGATTCCCCCCTGTAACACCTCTGCAAAGTGGTCACCCCACCTCTTCTTGAACTGCAGCCCATTACATTTCTGGACCCTGTTATAAGGTTCTTCCTTCCAAGAAGCTCAGTATCTGTCTCCTTGTAGCTCTGATGCACTGGGTATAATTAGAAATGTATAATCTTCGGGTTCTAAACTACCTTAACACCTCCTAATAAAATGTCCCGATGTGATGCTTGACTCCTCAGTTACGAAAATGGACACAAAATCTTCAAATGACATGCTACAAGGCACACAAAGTTGGCAGTAGAGCCCGCACAGAATCTGGCAAGCACAGCTGATAGAGATGTGCTGTGGGTGGCTGTAGTCTTGAGACAGTGCACTCTGAGGGTGTCAAGCATCTTTGTTTATTGTCTAGTGAGAATATAGCCCTGTGGATGCCTATTTGGTGTTTGGTTGACAGTAGAAGCGCATAAGGGACACCTGGGCCTGCTCCAAGAAAGTCCTTTGTTCTTATGCTACAGCTCAGGTGACTGAATAACACACAGAACACAAACTCTTATCCATTTCTTCCTCAAATTCTGCAAACATTTCACTCAGCTCTTTAACACCATTGACATCCAACAGCAAAATTACATCCATGACCTACAATAAGTCTCACAAAAAATGTTACTGTGAAACCTCTGGCAAAATACAAACATTCTTACCCATGTTGAAGGAGATAAGTCTACACTCCGGAGCTGTAAACATTACATATTTAAATGTTTGATATTGCTCCTATTGGGACAGCTCCAAACCCTAAATTGCCATGAATGGCCACACAATAGACTGGCGTGAGGTCCTCAGCAACCTGGCTCTGGAATCCCTGACTGATGGATGGTGCTCTTTGTCTTCATGGTCCTATTCTTCTATCATAAAACTTAGGCATAATTCAAAGCTTTCACAGGGACAGAGGTCATGAGACAGACTTCTGTTATTGTCTCCACACACTCCCTATTCCTATCATTTTTGGTCAGCCCTGTTGGGGGTGCCATGCAGTATCATTTGAGGTCAATGTCTCATTAGGCTTCTTTCAATTGGTTCACTCTGAAAAATCCTATTTGGAGCAGAGGAAGTCACCCATCATCTGTGGCACTGCATCATTCAAATGAGGAGTGTGTCAAAGCATCTTTTTTCTGAACCTATTCAGAAGACTGAAGAATGTAGGACTTCTCATACTCTACAAATAGATTATTAATCCAGGACTTACTTAATTACAACTCAAAAGCATTATTGAGGAATATAAAGAAGACTCAAATTAAATGGAAGCATATAAGTTTTCCCAGATGGGAAGGTGTGCTATTGCTAAGGATGTCAGGTTTCCCCCCAATTAAACCTATAAATTTAAAATGACCCAAAGAAAATCTTGACAAAATAATCCCAAGTTCATCTGAAGGAATCAAATGTGAAGTATCATGGAGAGAGTTTTGAAAAAGAGTAATAATGTTTTTCCTATCAGCCATTTAAGTATTTTAACGCCATAATAATTACAAACATTTGGTACTGACTCCAGTATAGACTGATCAGCATAAGACACCAGAAATGCCCAAAACACACTCCATATATGGAATACATCATTCTGAATTTGGTATCAGTAAGCACCGTGAAGAAACGATGACTTATTCACCAAATGGTGTCAGAACAAATGATTAATCATTTGGAAAAGACAATGAAGTTAAATTACTAGTTGAAACCAAAATAAATTCCAGATGGATTTAAGCTGTCAATGAAAAAAACAAAAACAAAAGTCACTGAAGTATTAATGGAAAATATAGAAAGAATTAAAATTTTTTCGAAGGTAGAAAAGAGATTTTTAAAGCATGGCAATGAAGAAAATGTAAGTGAACATTTTGATAGATGTGACTCGAAAACATTTAAACTTTCTCATGTGAAATACACATAATAATAAAATTTAAAGACAATCACAGATGAAGAAAACCATACTAGCATGAAGTATGTAAAACCAGTGGTTGATTTCTGTGACATAATCAACAGTACAATAGAAAAATGGGAAATAGACATGAATAGGCAATTATAAGAAGAAATACAATTGATCAGTAAATATATGAAAGCTGTTCAACTTCACTAGAAATCATCTAAATACAAATTAAAGAAAACATCATTCTCAAAAGTTAGGTTGGTAAATATTAAGAATTGCTGAAGAAGTGTAGCTGGTTGAGAGCATAAACTTTTGGAGAGCGATTTGCAACATATTGAAAAAATTAGGATATGCATGACCTTTAAGCAGTATTTCCATTTCTTGAAATGTTTTATGAGAAAACAATCAGTTAAGCATAAAAAAAGAAGTGTAACATAGCATAATTTAAACAGAGAATGCTGGAAAATTTTTCACTGTCTCACAGTAGTGGAATGATTAAATAAGTTATCTCATATTTATGCCAGGGAAGGCTGTGCAGTCAATATCTGTTGTTTTGTTTCGTTTGTTAACTTGGAAGGATGTTCACAATATACTGTTTTGCTAACGACCACAAAAAAGAAGTTACTAAACAACATATTTTATTGAGTCCCACTTTTACTATGTAAGGCTTTTGAGCACTCCTATTTATGGTTTTTCTCTTCTCTTGCAGTGGACCTTTTATTTTCATTCCACAGGTGAAACATTACAGAGGCCCCGCATATATAAGACAGATCAAATTAAACATGATGAGCCTGAAGAAGGCACAGAAAACACGTGGCTCTTGCTAGACCTCTGCTTTCTGCAACTTCTCTGCAGCCTTAGCATGTGTCACACCGCAGAGAAACCCAGGAATCCCCAGCATCAGTGGAAGAGTTCAGAGACTACAGACTTAGGTTGCCCCTCATAGCTCCTATTTTACCCATTAAGAATCTGAGACTCAGAGATAGAAGACACTTGCTTAAGGCCACACCATTTATTGATGTCAAAATATGGACAAGAATGCAGGACTCCTCATTCCTAGTCTGGCAGTTAGTTCAAGTGCTATTTTACAAGAGATAACAAATGTGACAATAACATATAAAGCATAAAACAGTACAGAGATCTTATCTATTGTTATTGTTTAAATAATAAATTCCTTGAATGGCAAGAGGAAAGGACATCCGCAATGATCATCTAGTCCAACGCTCTCATTTTACAAATGGGGGAAAGTGAGACCCAGGAAGCAGAAAAGGACCTGATCAAGGTTAAGCCATGTCGATGGCAGTGATGGTATTAAAACAAAGGAGTCTCCTTGCCCACTAGTCTCTGCACATTTGTTTTATTATTTCAAAATCATTTTCATAGTATGTCACTGGGCCTTTCTGCAAAGCAAGGAGTGGATGGACCACTGCCCTCAATTTATATATGAAGACACCTGAAACAGAGTGCATACTGACACCAAATAATGCAGCCCAGCTTCAGGCCAGGCTGCCACATGGTTTGTACTTAACTGCTTACTGAGCAGATATTTTATTTGCCCCTCTCTTGACTTACCTGCCCTGTATGTCATATATCTACCCACTGCCTCTTTAAAGTGTCAGGGATGAGTGACACTTGACTCCCCTGAGGAGAGCAATGAAGGGAGGGGGTGACCCACTGTGCTTTGACTGGGTGCTATTCAAGGTGTCTTCAAAGCTATGACCTCATTTAGTTCTTGTCAAAACTCTTCTGGGAAGCTACTATTCCTAATTTAGAGTTGAGGAAAACAAGGCTCAGAGAGGCTGAGTGACTCACCTAAAGTCACCAGCTAGTAAGTGGCAGAGGCAGGGGCAGAAGACAGGTTCAGATGGACTGCCACGTTGATCTGATGCTTGCCCTTGTTACTGTGACGTTTCTCCTGCTGTGGGCCCTGATGCTACGCCTTGAAGACAGAGCAGCATGGAGCGGCAAGGAGGAAGGCTGAAGGGCCAGGCCTTCTGTCCCAGCACACCCTCTGTGGCCTGGAGCCCGCTTCTACTTCTATCCTGGCTCCCCGGCCCCACATGTTGAAGGGAGTGTGGTGGGCACAGACAGAGCGGTGGATTCAGCAGCCCTCATAGAGTATGTCCACTGGGATCTCAGAGTCTTCCCGGGTACAAGTCGAGGAGAACTGAAGCTGGCCCACAGCCCTACACTGCCTCCCGATCGTAACCCCCTGGACTCCAAGGGCTCCCCTCGAAAGCCAACACACTACTTGACACAAAGAGAAGCTAAGGGCCTGTCTTCTGAGTGACTTGCAGACACAGGAACAAGCCCAAGGTATAACTTGCCCTGAGCTTGGAGCAGCTTAGACCAGCTGCCCTCACTGCCTAAGGGCACCTTCCTTTGAAAAGCAATGTCAAGTACTGTTGATTCCCAGTACATTTTCTCTCCCAGGAAACCAACCATTCTTAGGCCTGTCGCACAGGCTCAGGCTAGACAGCTCTAGCCACATAATCTATCCCCTCACAAAAGACAGGTATTCTGGGAAGAGGATGTGGAACATAATAGAGTCCCTGTGATTCCAAAACCATGACCACTCTCCCACTTGCTGCCCCCACCCCACACAGAAAGGCAGGTGCAGGTAAACCAGAAGCATGGATGCAGCCAGGCTCTCCGGGTAATGCGCTAAAGGCTGACTTCTTGGGCCTGGTTATAAAGCCATGATTGTTCGTGTTCCTTGTGACCTTATGATTAGCTCTAGTGAAAGGAGGCAAGAACAACTCCTAGTTCCTCTTCTTCGTTTTCAGCACCTTCCAAAATCTGGCCCAAGCGCCATAAAATAAAAACGTAGAGAGCACTGGGCTGGCACTTAGAAGAGCAGGTGTCAAATCCCAGCTCTAGCTGGCCTCAGAAGTCTGGGCCTTAATTCTTTGTCTAAAAAATGAGGTAAAAATAATAGAATTGTCTACTTCATTAAGTTATACAAAAAATGATGGACAATGCAATATATTAAGATTCAATCCAGAGATTAAGATGATCATGCATAGATGCTGAAACTTTTATTACCTGTTCTTAGCTCCTTGTTAAAAAGAAGGGTGGTATGGCAGTGAGAACGCTGACTCAGGAGTCAGAGGGACAGGGTTACAAATCCCAGCACTGTGACATATTAGTTGTGGCAGAGAGTAGAACCTCTCTGGCTCTGCTCCCTCCTTTGTAAAATGGGGATCATATCATCCACCTTTACGGAACCATGAGATTTCAAGATAACGTACGTGAAACATCTGGTAAATTTTAGGTACTTGGTAAACAAGAGCTGTTTGAAATGTGTGCATTTTCCTGGATCACGTGGCATATGGAAGAACTGATTAAGGCTGAAGTTACTGCTGAGGACTTTATTGGGTAGCACTTACAAACTGTACTTAATGTTATTTATCAAGTGCTCTATTTAAATAAAGAGCTTTAATCAAATTATTCAGATTTTTCTTCCTAAATAGTTCTACACTAGGGCACCTGAGATCTAATTTGCAAACTGAAATTTAATCTGCAGCTCAGACACACACCTCACTGTGCTCTTATTCTGGGTGCTGTTCTGATCTGATTTTGTCATCTGTGCTGGGGGTGAAACATTCCCAACCTGCAGAGGAGAGAGGCCAGCCAGTGTCCCCATTATTTCCTAGCCACCTCCTCCAAATTCCTTCTCCAGGGCTCTCGAGTGATTTCCCCCTAGGGAGTCACTACTGTGGTGGACCCAGAGCACTAAAAAGTCAAACTTCCTTTCTGACTCTAGGAAAGCCCCAC
This sequence comes from Cynopterus sphinx, assembly GCA_030015415.1. NCBI lineage: Eukaryota > Metazoa > Chordata > Mammalia > Chiroptera > Pteropodidae > Cynopterus > Cynopterus sphinx. Next base: position 80,453,647 of record CM057388.1, read on the forward strand.
AAAGGGGCCAAAAGATTGAGAGAGTCACACATAGAAGAATCAAGAAGCTACAGAACAAGGAGCAAATGCAGTAGAGTAGGGAAAAAATGGGGCACTGTAGTTCCACGTTTTGTACTCAACTCCCTGCCCTGCATCTTACTAGCTGAAACTTGGAGCAAGCAAGCTACCTGACTTTTTTGGACCTCAATTTAGCTTGTTATGAAAAACAAATAATAACTTACAGGTCTGCTGGGACATTTAAAGGAAACATGTAAAACAACACGATGTCAGTCCCTCAATAATCACTCACCAAATACTGAAAGAGGAAGAGAAATAGAGGGGAGTAAATGATCATGTTTTTAAAAATAGGACCTAGGAGATGTACAAAGAATTGGGCAAAAGACAGTAACAGTTGTGATGCAATGTCATGAGAAGAAAAATAACAGGGTGATCATAATCTGTATAGAAATGCTCACAGCCTGCACATGTTAAGTTAAACTCCTAAAAAGAGAGTTAGAAGATGCATTTCACAGAAGAGGTGATGTTCAGGGAAATGCAGAATTTTACTAAGTGAACAAAGCACAGGTAGACCATTTCAGGCAGAGGGGATGATGTATTTGGAAAGAGCTCAGATTGACTGATGAAACGGGTTGTGAAATTAATAATCTGTTGGTTATTGAAACCTCTAAAATATTCAGCAAGTCTTGACTACATACACATTGATTCCATCCGTGTTCCTTTTTCCCTTCTGTGAAATACAAAGGTTTTCTTTTTACAACTACCTAAGACAGCCAAACAGGTTTGACTGTTCCTCCCCACAACCTCTGCTTTGGCTTGAAATTTTGGTGATCACTATCTGAAAGAACAGTTGCTGGAACTGACCAATAGGCGTGGCCAGGAAAAGGACACCAGGAGTTTAGTGGGGCAGTAGAAGGAACTGTTAGCATGCTGACTGCTTAGTTAAAGCAAACCTGTGATTTACCTTCCAACCATCAGAGAATAAAAAGTCAGGGAGACTGTATCCATCAAGAAAAGTCTACCCCTACTATCATTTCCATAAGTATAATGAATTTTCCTGCTGTACGCTTGAGTTCCCCAAAAGAATTGTCACCCAAAATGTTGAGATCAACTGAAATAGGACAAAAATAATGGACACTGACAATATGAGAAGTCTATCATTAATCTTAAAATTTGTCCATAATGTAGGACCCAAGAAAAATAAATTAGTCATTTCCATTCATGATTTGGAAAGTCAAGAGAACGCAAAGGCACATGTTGCTAGGCTTTCCTTAGTGAAAAAGAAAACAGAACACATAAACAAACAAACAAACCCCACCCTGGCCAACTTGAGAAACATCAGCTCAAAAAAAGGAAAGAAAGAAATAGGTCTAACTTCATCTGTTTTTTTTTTCAGCACCCAGGGCACCTGAGATTTTCCTGGAAACCACAACAGTCATCTTTGGCTCCAAAACATGTAAAACATCAATAATTGTTAATTATTCAGGGTGAAGAGACTTGCAAAACCCCAGTTTTGAAAGAGGCCCACTCTCCAATATCAGCAACGTAAAATTATCTTCAACTAACGACAGGCAATGCCAATGTTATTCAGGCTTAGCCAGTCTCCTATCAAGGGTGGCCCTTCTCTGCCCCCTAAACACTCACTAATAAGAATCATCTTTCCAAATCATAAACATTTATATTACCATCACCTTGTGTTTGTAGGTCACTTTACAACTTACAGGTAGTGTTATCATGCACTGTCTTCTTTGACTCTTACAAAAATATATACGTTATTCAGGGCAGCTATTACCATCACTTTGCAAGTAATGAAACTCTGGCTCAGAATGGTTAATAGAATTCTCCAAGCACACATTATTAAGAGATGCAACCACTGCCACAACCAGGTATTTTAACTCTTATTCTTGTACTTTCCTCCAGAGATTTTCAAATACCAATAAAAATGTTAAATTACAGTCGTTCTGCTGGGTTCTGCAAGGCATGCAAACCAGTTTACTGATTCCATTAAAAGATATATAAAAATATTAAACCTAAACTTTCTGGAGCTCGGTTACCTAAGAAAGTTTATTTAAGTGAAACATCTCATTTATAATGAGAATGCCGTATAAGTAAAGGGCTGGAAATGGGACACAATATTCATTATGTCACTCAATGAAACATTAACAAACACCTGATCAGTATCAGAATCTATACTAGACACTGCATTCTATACCCATAAAATGGTAATAGAAATCTGGGCAGAATTAATTAATTAATTAATTAATTAATTATCTATTAAATACCTACTGTATGCTAAGCAGTGTTCTAGACACTTAGGTTATACTAATGAAAAAATAATTAAAACTCCCTATCTTGACTAACATCTGTTTTAACATCTGTAGAGAGGAGGCAAAGAAGCAGATGATAAACAATAAACCTAAAAAATTAGAAAGTTAAATAGTATGTCAGAAAGCAACAAGTGCTACAGATGAAAGGTATGGTTGAGAGAATGGAAATGCTGAGAGTCCTTTACAATTGAGAGGTGAAAGTAGGCTTCACTGAGGCTATAGTTTGGCAAAAATGTGAAGTGAGAGAGTGAGCCGCATAGATATTTCAGGGAAGAGCATTTGTGGCAGAGGGAACAGCCGATGTAAAGGGCTGGATGTGGTAGAAAGCCCATCATGTCTGACAGCTGGCAGCAGTGAGGAAAGTGCTAGGAGATGAGGTATGAGAGGTCCCAGCAGGGAGAGGCAGAAATGCTGGAGGATTCTGGGTATGGGGGGGCATGAGCTGGCACACATTTTTATATGAATGACATGCAGAAAACATCTTTCTTCTTGTTTGTGAAACAAATAGAAAACAACATTGGGGTGAGTGACCTTAGGAATTGAGGAAGAATACTGAAAAGTCAATTAACTTTCTGGGTAATTTTTCCCGGACACTTCAGATAGTCACTTAAAAAAAAAGTTTGGGGAGTACTCACACATCTCAGAGTGCAGTACTGTCAGAGAAAATGGTGGAGTGAGGAAATCCCTAAAGTTCTGTGCTCCATAAAAGAACTTAGAGAATTGGCAAACATACAAACAAACAAAAAGGGAAAAATAAACATTTTCAGAACTCTAAAAATTAACCAGGGGCTCACGGCCATCTGGGAAGCATTTATTCAGAGCTTTGTGATGTTTAAACTTGCCCTATTGCCCTACATCCCCTCCCTGGCTCCGCGGTAAGCAGAGCAGGGTTGGAACTCCTTCGAAACTTCTTTCTCAGAGAACTTTCACTGTGTGACCCGCTGGAGGTTACCTGTCAGACACTGCTCTCAAGGCTGTGTTTGTATGACCTGACTCAGAACTTTCCCTTAGTAAACAGTCTCCCCTTCACCCCGGGGGAGTTAGTAGAAAATAAGTAGAGGCAAATGTTGAACATCAAGCCTCGCTGAGCTGGTAGATAAGAACGGTGGCAAGCAATGACAGAATCAAAAAGGTTAAAAAAGAAGTGGGGAGATAAGATGTCCACAGGCCACTTTGAAAAGTTATGACATCTTCCCATACATCCAGAATTATTTCAGAAAATTCACTAAACAATAAACAACAAAACAGTGGTGAAAAGCGGGGTGACAAACCATGAGATCTGGCAGGAGTAAACTCTACTGTATGAGAAGTTATGTTATATGTAATTGGATTAATCACTGCAGAATACATTAAAAAAGAAAAACAAGAACAATATACAGCTACATGCTGTCTGGAAGACACACTTTAGATTCTGAGACAAAAATAGGTTGAAAGTAGATGAATGGAAAAAGATATTCTATAGAACCAGCAACCAAAGGAGAAGCAAGATGGCCATACTATCAGACAAAATGGATTTTAAGATAAAAATTGTAACTAGAAACAAAGATGGACATGTTATAATGGTAACAAGTTGAATCCATTGGGAAGCATGTGATTATTAATGTGCAACATTGTACTGGATGTCCTAGCCAGGGTCATTAGACAAGAAAAAGAAATAAAAGACATCCAGATTGGAAAGAAAGATGTAAAACCATCTTTTTTTCACAGATGACATCATTTCACATGAAGATAATTCTAAAAAATATGCAAAATAACTATCAGAGCTAATAAATGAATTCAGTAAGGATGCAGTATAATACATCAATATACAAGTATTAATTTTATAGACTATCAATGAATAATCCAAAATTAAGTTTAGAAAACAATACCATCAAAAAATAAAAATAATAAATGAAAGCATCAAAAAATAAAATAATAATAAATTTAATAAAAGAACTGGAAGACTTGAGCACTGAAAACTATATAACATAATCAAAATATTAAAGAACAACTAAATAGATGGAAAGATACTTTGCCTGTATGAATTTAGACTTAGCATCATTAATACCATTAACATGACAATATTGTCCACATTAATCTACAGATTCAGTGTAATATCTATCAAAAACCCAGCTGTCACTATTCCTGAAACTGACAAGGTACTCCAACATTTCATATGGAAATGCAAGTGTTCTAGAATCACCAAAACCATCTTTAAAATGAAGGACAAATTTGGAAGAACTCACACTTTTCAATGTCCCGCCTTTCTACAAAGCTACCATAATCGAGATAGTGTGAAAGCTGCATAGGGCTAGACATGGAGTTCAGTGGAATAGACCAGGAGTCCAGACAGAAGCTCATATATTTATAATTAACAGTTTTCTAACAGGGATACTAAGACAATTCTATGGAGAAAGAATACTCTTTTCAATTAATGGTGCTGGGACAGCGGGATATCTACATGTAAAATAATAAAGCTGAACTTCTGCCTCAGGTCAGGAGAAATCACAGACCCCAATGTGACAGCTAAAACTATAACATTCTTAGAAGAAAGCATAGGTATAAATCTTTGTGATCTTAGGATTGGGCAATGGATGTTTAGATACAACAGAAAAACACAAGCAATAAGACGGAAAAACAGATAAATGATTTCATCGAAGTTAAAACTCACTTTCTTTAATGGACACTCAAAAATGAAAAGACAACTTACAGAATGGATGAAAATATTTGCAAATCATGCATCTCTTAAGAAACTTGTAACCAGAAGGCATAAAGAACGCATGTAGGTTAATAACAGAAATAATCCAATTAAAACATGGGCAATGGATAAGAATAGTCATGAATCCATAGGAGATGTACAAATCCCCAACAACCACATGAAGAGATGCACGTCATTAACCATTAGTGAAATATAATCAAAACAACAATGAAACGCCATTTTGCACCCAGTAGGAATAATTAATAATAATAATAATAATAATAATAATAATAAATAATAATAAAAAACAGTATTTTGGCAAAGATGTGGAGAAATTTGAGCCTTCATATGCTGCTGATGTAAACGCAAAATGGTGTTGTCTTTATAAAAAAGACTCTGTTCATCTCTCAAAAAGTTAAATGTGTTGTCACCAGATAACCCAGGATTATTACCAAGCCAGAAAATGGAACAAAGTACTGATACATAGTAAAACATGGATTAACCTTGAAAACATTATGCTAAGTGATGCAGATGCAAAAGACTGCATATTGTACTGTTCCATTTATATAAAATATCCAGAATTGACAAACCCATAGAGACAGAGGTGTATTAGTGGTTGCCAGGTTCTGACAGGAGGGGAAATTGGGTTTAAGAGCTAATGGGTACAGGGTATTTTTTCCAGATGATGAAAATGTTCTGGAATTAGATAGGTGATGTTTGCACAATTTTTTAAAATTAGTTTTTCAATTAGGGTTGACAGTCAATATTATTTTATATGAGCTTCAGGTGTGCAGCATGGTGCTGAGACGTTTACATAAGTTATGAAGTGATTCCCCTGATTAGTCTAGTCCCCACCTGGCACTATACTTGAACATACTAAGGAAACCATGGAATTGTGCACTTTAAAATGGTGAATATTGTGGTAAGTGCTTTATAGCTCAAAAATTAAAATAAAATAAATAAATAAACAAACAAATAAATAAAATAAAATAATCCTAGTGTGCGTTTTGGTGTAACTCAGTCTGAGAGAGGAGTCAGAAAAGGGAACAGAGGCTTCTTGTGACCGATGGCACAAATGGTCGAGCTTAGACACAGGCAGAAGTCTCTGTAGACACTCCAAGGCACTAAGAAAGGTGGGTCACCTCTATGAGATCCTAACAGCCATCTCATGCATTTGTAAAATACTTTCACACTAGCAAAGCTCTCACCACCCATCTTACAACATACCTGTGAAGTAGAAAGGGAAAATACCATTGGATGAATGGCTTAGCAGAAGTCCAGAGAACTTTCGTGACTTGCCTGGGGTCACATGCTAACTTTCTTTTTTGCTAGTGGTGGTTTTACTCCGATGTGATGCATGCATAAAGTAGACTCTTTCATAGAAGAAAATAAACTCTAACCCTTCTCCATTTCTCATCTCAGTCATTTCATTCTGTAAGCCATTTTCTTGCCTCCAGTGACAGCGAAATTCTGTTATCTAAAATGCCATGGGGTGAGATTTCAAAATAGTCCTTTGAAATTGCAATCCCACGATTTCAAAATGGATCCTTGAGAGCGTCTAGATCCACAATCAGTCCTTCTTGCCTTGTCCTCTCTCCACTTTGCAATCATTCCTTTGTGTCACTATCATGTGAATATACCCAGAGGTGTACGAAATGTAACAGATCATTATAACATGAAAGAATGACTATCTTCCTCATTAGTTGTAAAAGAGACAAAGATAAAGCTTATTCCTCTTTGTCATTCCAATGTTTGGAACAGGGAAAATTTTCAATATACATTAGTTGAGTGCATAAGTGAATGAATGATCTTTTAGTATTTTGTTGGCCAAGAAATTTCTCTGTAAAGTGCTTCTGAAGCAATCAGCTCAGATCGTGGGAAATTGTGAGGTTTCAAGAGTTTCCTAAAGAAGAGTAATATTTCTGTGGAGTGAAAAAGATCAACCAAGAGTGCACCATGGTTTTACAGACCCTAAGCCTCATTCCTGTCCTTAGTGGCTGTCTGAAATTCTGGTTCCCCTTCACTCTCTGTGAGTTCGGTGAGGCTGCTCTGTGGAATGTGGGCTTGGAGCCTCTGGGATGATGGATGGAATGGGTCAAGGCAGGCCAGAGAACAAAGATCAGCCTGCTGTCACCTCGCTGTCAGTCCACCACAACCACTAGTGACCCTGGCAGTTTGGGCATCAAGAGAAAACAAAGAAAAGGACCTTGGAAGTGATTTCACAAGGTTGTGTGTTAGCCAGGCAGGAACACCCAGGAGCTCCAAGCAAGCACATTAAAGGCAGGGCGATAGCTCCATTGGGGAACACAGATATAGTTTTGAGGGTGATAAAATTGAAAAATATATATATTTATCACTTGCAACATATAAACTCATCCCAATAATATTACTTCTCTCCTTTGTCTTGTATACAGCAGCTCAGGAAACTGCCCTTTTACCAAAAGCCAGAAAAAAGTCACATCTGCTGGAGACGACAGACACTAGGCCATGGAACAAAGGCTTGCTCTCAGAGCAAGTTTTGCCTTCGCTGTAAACACTGCAACTTATCTGCACAGACTTTTCATAACCTCGCAGCCAGGGGCCAAAGCTGGGCTGTGATGAGAAGCTACCCCTCATGGCCTCTCTAGGCCATTTTCTGGCTACTGTTCACTTGCTTGGAGACAATAATTCCCTCTATAAATAAAATTAGATATCTGCCTGCCTCTATATTATGACAAGTTGTCAGACATGTTGTTAATTCATTGGGTCATTATCTTTGCAATAGGCTCTCTAGGAGTTTGGTGGCAGGAGTTCACTTTGAGGAACCGTGAGATGTACCTCAAAGAGGGGACTACCCCGGTGTGAGTGTGGATCAAGGGGGATGTGCCTCATGTGTCAAAAAATGGTGTGGAAACCACATAAACCATGGAGTGATTTGCAAGTAAAGCCATTTTCCATACAGGCGACTCTTTGCAAAGGGTTCCAGCATGGTCAGAGGCAAGTATTTATTTAACAGTAGCGATGACTGTCCTGAGTGATGGCAAGGAGACCCCCTAGAAACCAGAAACTAACACTCACATGCCAGTTTGTAGTGCTTACAGCGTTTTCGTGTGCATTGATTCCTTTGGCCTTTTTAACCACTATATTATCTCCATTTTAAGAGGAAGAAACTGAGGCTTAGAGAGGTCCGATGAATCTCCTAAAGCCCAACCTACCACATCCTAGCTGCCAAAAATGTCTCCAGAGCGAATCGGAGGTATTCATTCTCCACACACATTCTGCTGTGTGACTCAGCAATCTCTGGAGTGCGGGTCTCCAGGAGGCAGTATACCAGTCATAGTTCACTCCAAAGCGGGATCAGGTCACTCACCAGTGATCTGAGCAACATGGGTGTCAAATGTTCACAGCACCATAAAAGGGGCTTGTTATTAGAGAATGACCTTATGGAAAACGTATGTAAACCTTTGCCATTTCCCTAGGGCCTTAGAGAAGCAGAGTGGATGGGTTGACAAATGAGGAAGAGCAGTTATCAAGCGAAGACTGGGCCGAGGTGACATGGCTGATAGGGAGCCACCTCATGGGAAGACATCTGACACACAAAGAAAGTTCTTCATTGTTTTATCTGGGATTCCAAGGACTAGGGTTCCACTTTTATCTTCTATATTGATTTCGAGCTTGCTCCTCCTCAGTATCAACTAGTGTGTACTTTGATTCATGAGAGCCCATCTTGAATACGTTCTGTGAACCTGGGGTCTATGATCTATGTTTATACCCAGGGCCATGAGGGGACAATGGGCAGTGGGTGGGAGCACTAGGAACCAAAGGGAGAATCTATTTCTTTTCAACCTGGAACTTGCAGTTCCAAAATAGATGTTGCCATCTCCACCTGAACAAGAATGCCTGAGTATCTGGAAGGCACAATCCCTGAACTATGTCACTGAAGGCAATCAACAGGTAGATATAGCTACCTTCGTCCCTGCAGTTCCTCGAATGTGCCTGCCATCCTTGAAGATCCAGCCAGCAAACAGGGCAGTGGCAACTGGCCTCTCTCCTCCGACAGCAGCTGTAATGCTATGTGATGATGGGTGCGAATTTACTTGTCTGTGCTGAGTCTGCCATGCTGCCCTGAGTTCTGCCACTCAGGTTTTCTGATGTACATAGAAAGTGATGAGGATCTGGATGTCCCCGCGGGCCTTGACCCCTACAATTCTATCTAAAGCTGACAACTGGCTGCAAGAACTCATGACTCTCCACCTAGTATAAAGTGATCTTGGTGTTTCTGCTGCAGCCATGAATGCGATACAATTCCCATCCCTGGTAAGTGGCTGCAATCCGTTCATCTCCTGCTGAGACTCTGCATGCACTGCCCCCTTCCCCTTCTGTTCTTTCATCCTTCCAAGTGCTCAATACCTTTAATTTGACCCCTGGCTCCTCGCAGCTTGCCACTCTGAAGGTCTGTCTGAGCCTTCATATTCTGGATAAGTACTTGGCGTTCAGAACCTGTCCCAAATCCTCTACCTCTTCAAAATTTATGAGACTCGTGTTCTATTCTCCAGAGCCCTGCCAAAGAACATATTGACAACCGAATTTCTAATAGCATTCCCTGACGATGGCCAAACTTGTTCTAGGAAGAGAAGTCTTCCAAAAAGTTCAACATGTATGGGAGTTTCAGACCCTGTGACAGATCATGCATGGAAAGACACTTTCAAGCAGAGGGGGCTTTCATAAATTCTTAACTCCTAACACATGATTTGGGCTGTCTGTAAAGCCACCTGTCTCCCCCAAACCCCACGAATGTGCCTACCGTCTGTCAAGATCTGCCCATCACATGCTCCCACCACCAGCCCCTGCTTTTGACCCAGTATTTCCACTGGTGGAAATGAGTCCCAGGGACATTTGAAAGAGAAAAAAAAAGAACAATGCACATAAATGCAACCTAAGTACATGTGAACAATGTAAATATCCAACAACAAGTGAGGTATGAAGGAAAAACTACAATGTACAAATGATGAATGCATGAGGCAAGACCAAAACGAAGGATCCATTTTAGTTGGCTGCTGTGTTAAGCTGGTGGGCTTTTAGGAAAGCCATTAGTAGAGAGTATACATCTCCAGCCAGGTGATGTCATTTCACATGTTTAAGATTAAAGGGTAAAGCCAACCAGGCACAGTACAAGCCAGGAGAGATTTTCAATGCATTTAAAAGAAAATCATGGTTTTCAGCAAAGTGAACCTTCTACTTTGAAGCTTAGCCTGGCAGAAGGAAAAGCTGAGTAACTACATTACGGAAAGATAAAGTGGGAAATGGTAAGAAGCACAAGAGAGGTACCCAGAAAGTGCTTTTTGAGTATAGGAGAAGGTGGGGTGCTCTTCGATGGGGTGCAGGCCTTGTGAAGTAGGCCTGAAGGAGATGGAGCCGTGGATAAAAAGATCTCAAGGCACAGGGAGCAGCCTGAGAAAAGATGAGCATGGGGGAGGCGTAGGCACATTGCATGCAACAAGAATTTCACTATGCTGCACTGTAGTCTCCTGCAGCGCCTTGTCAGCCTTGGGTGGACAAAACACTGATAACCCATTTCAGGAAGAGAGCACAAAACAAAAAAATGAACTGAGCTGGAATAAAATTATATAACAATTTTGGGGAGAATGTATGTATGTATGTATGTATGTATGTATGTATGTATGTATTTATGTTGTTCAATTTTACTGTTTTACAAACTTAAATATATTGTTTTTCAATTACAGTTGACATTCAATATTTTGTATCAGATTCAGGTATATAGTATAGTGGTTAGGGGGATGTGAAACACAGCACAGAGAATATAACCCATTACATTGCAATAACCACATATGGTGCCACATGGGTGCTAATTGTGAGTACTAATTGGGGAGATCACTTTGCAAATCATATTAATGTCTATGATCACTATGGGGCTTTGATTTAAATCAACTAGTTTCTTCATAATTCTTACCAGAATTGTTTCTTTTGGGCTTTGATGTCAACCAATCAGTTGCTGCATAAGCTCTGTCCCATGTTGTAGCTCTCTCTTTTATGACACTTATCACAGCAAAACTTCATTTTTCCCCATAGGTATCCTCCACTAAGCTTTGAGATCTCTGAAAGAAGGACCGTCTCATTCAGAATTGCTGAGTTTGTGGCATAGAGCAGGAGGGCTGAACATCCTTGCCTCACTGGGCACTTGTCTGTCATTCCTGCTGGACTGTGACTGTTTTACTTGTCTCTGTCTCCATAACATTTAGCACAAAGCCTTTCATATAATAGATGCTGTTTTGTTGACTGAGATGAAATAGTTCCCTTTCTGCTTAGTCTTCTGTGCCTGTTTCCTCATCTGTAAACCAAGGGCAGTAAGAGTATCTACTGCCACAGGGGATTGTGCTGAAGATTAAGTAAGTATTTAGTGCCTAATGCAGAGAGAATATATAGTAAATACTTGTGGCTATGATTAACATCATCATTACTGTTTGTTGTTGTTAAGGCTTCCAGGGCTGCTGATGGTGACAGGCCCCTGCTGCCCTTGGTCAGGGCTGTCGTGGGGAGAAGGAGCTCTACCTGTACACCTTTCTCTCTCCTGTGCCATCGTGCTGCTTTTGCTGCACCTGGACACTCTGTGCACTGTTCAGACTGCAGCTGACCTTGGAGGGCATGCCTGCCAGCTGGCAGCTTCCTGGGCCGGCGGCTTCCTGATGACCAGACTCACTCAATATGCATCCTTGATCCCACACGAGGCCTAACACGGTACTTGATTGTTGGAAAAATGAATGAAAGCTACTGCACTTCGGCCCCTCCTCCTCACCACCAGACTATGAGAACACAAACAGCCATCATCTGGACTTCTTTCTAACCAGGAGACAGGGCCTGGGGAGCTCTGGGCTGCCTGTCATCCCTCTAGCTGACTACTGTTACTTTGTACTTGGGAATGAGCACAATGGTGAAGCCGAAAACCTGTCACGTTCTGAAATAGGTCATCTGTCTGAAATTAATTACTATGAAATTGTCCATGTAAATAGCAACAAGTAGATTTCATTCACACTAGCACTGCTATACTGAGAACACTACCACAGACACATGCCCTAATTTGCTGTGGGCCTGCTTTTCCGTTTATGTACTATGAGGTGCTATCAACAGTGACTGACTTGCTTTATTTCCACAAGTCTAATGCTATGCAAGGAAACTTCTAGTTGCCATATGTCATGGAATCCTTTTAACTTTTCTGGGTTGTGGTCTTTATTATCCCCATTTTATAGGAGAGAAAACTAAGGTTCAGGGAGGAGATGCCATTTTCTTAAGGTCACAAAGTTAACGAATGTTTGGCTGAAATCAAGCTTTTTACCACTGTACCAACAGGGCTTCTGGCTGGAGAGTAACTTTAATATCTTTCTAGCACTCAGTAGGTTGCTGCAAAATCATCCCACATGCCCACACCTCTTTGTTCTCCATTTCTCTCTCTGCTCCAATTGGATCATAATCTGAACTTAAACTTACTGGCTGGTCCTCAGTGAGTTGCAAAAAAAGACAAACAAAACACTTTCTAAGTGACACGGGCCACAGAGGTGTTTTGGAGGCAGCACAGAGGCTCACAGCTCAGGTGGTGGCAGCTGAGTCTCTGGTCTGAAGCCGAGAAGGTCTAAGGGACACCATAGACTGGATACCCACCTAGGTCTGGGTCCTGGGGTCCTGGGCAGGGCTCTAACCTCTTCCTGCCAGCATAGTGTTCTGGACAAGACTTACAGGTGGCTCAGGTAGCCAGAGGAGATAACCATTATGCTATGCACTGGTTTTGGTTGGCTAGTTTCTAAAAGGTTCAAAATGGAATAGCTGGTGGGGGTGGAGGAGCATAAAGCCAACCTGTGGGAAGCAGAGTGAATTCTGGTGTATGCCCAGGGTTTCATTTCAAATACAGTCAAGTCACAGGCCACAGCAAGGCATTATTCTTCTTTGGAAAGAAGTGCCCCCACTAAACACACACACACACGCACACACTATAATGCTACAACCAAGTAATGCTCCTCCAAAGGGTGCAACACACGAAAAACGTAGGAGACAGCACTCTAGATAAAAAATAATCTGGCTTGGTTTCAAAAAATAGCCATCCGGGTTCAGGAAAAGAAGCCTCAAGAATTTATTTACACAGGTGCTGGCTCGGGTTTCTATTGAATCTGGCCTCAGCGTACTTTAAGGCACGCCTCCGGCTGGGCAAGTGAAACCAATGGCTGAAAAACAGGGAGGATAATTTATGGCCTACCTTAGCTTTTCTCCTGGCCTGTGGCTGTGGACTCCAATTTACCAGGGTGGTGAGACAACTCTTGTTGGGATTGAACATGCAGGGAGAGCTCTGACACCTTAAATCCCACAGCCTGGAAGGCAGCAGATGCAATGAACCTGCGCTCGCAGGGGTGTTTGGCGCACGTTCCCCACAGTGCCCTTAGAGGGCAAGAGGAAAGGGGAGGAAGAGACTGGCCTTTGCCATGTTCTCATATGAACAGCAGTGGCACTCTGATGGCTAATTAAGTAACATTGAAGAGAAGTGGTTGTCCGGGAATTTTACACTGAACCAAAGCCTTGTGTAACCAGGGGATTGTAACAAATGTCATCTGCCATCTTTCCTTTAAGCCTATTCAATGGACGCCATACATGTATGTGGGCCAATGAGCAAGGCTTCAGTATGGGAGAAAGAACCCAAAGTTACTGGGCACCAGGAGCTGTTACACCTCATTTAGTTCTCACAATAGTCCTGTGAGCTGTTACTGTCCTCACAGAGGCATGGAGCAGTTAAGTGATTTGCTCAAGGTCACATATCTATTAAGTCCTAGAGCCAAGGATCGAACTCAGGTCTGCCCATTTCCCAAGGCTGATATGTATAAATGACCCACTGGCCGATGGGCACATCTGGAACATCTATAAAATTTTAGAGATTTATTGTTCAAGATTTAGACTGTTATAGATTTATTGCTAAAATCTTCGAGATTATTAGTGCCAGCATTTTATTATTTAGATGGAGATTTTGAGGTGCAAACAGGTAATGACACATGCCTGAGGCTGCGTTACCAGAGCTCCATTGGCTGCTCCTTGTGTCACATCTCATTATACTAGCTAGAAGGAGCCTGCTTCCAGAAAGCAGTGTTGGGGGGACAGGCAAAAAAAGCTGTCTGAAGGTAGGTCATCTCATGAAGAGCCCCTTAACTGCCCCGGGACTCCACACTGTTCCCCAAAGAAGCTTCTCGCTTTTATACAGCCTTGTTTTGACCAGTCTGCCCTCTTTCTGAAGTTCCTTTCCTACCTTTTTGTACCTGGCAAACTAACATGTATCTCTCAAGACGTAGATCAACCCTTAAGTCCTCCGGGAGGCCATACCAAACCTTTCAGATAAAACACCTTATTCTCAGTCTTTCTTCACAGGGGACTTACACTTACTTCCTGTTATGTTGGAAACTCTGTGTCATATGTGCCTCACAGCCACTAACTAGTCATTGGGCTTTGAAAATGTCATTAACTCTTCTGTGCCCCAGTGCCCCTGTCTGCAAATTGGGGGTGATAATAAAACTTGCATCTTGGGGTTGTAGTGAGGACTGAATGAGAAAACGTCTACAAGGCAACTAATGCATATGGAGTGCTCAAGAAGTGATTTTTTATTTCCTATCCTGGCGCCTGGTGTAGGGGCAGCACACACAGTCAGCAAGCAGTGACTCTTAAATGAAAGGATGTGACATGGGCAAGTGGTGGTCATGGTACAGCCGTTGTGGATATCCCCATGGCATGGGTATGCCCTGATGTACCTGGAAATTCCTTGTCAAAGGCTAGACTAGTGGTGTATAATCTTCTGTGGGTTACAGGACTTCTGGAAATGACATGAAAGCTATGAAAACTCTCCATAAACACAAATTCATGCATGTACATACAAATGAGACCTTGCAAGGATGTTCACATCAAAAACCTGTCTCACAGAACCCTCCTGCCACAGACTGCCATTATTCCTCCTTCCCCTAGGTAGGACATAGTTGCAGAGGGTGCTATCACACAGTGCTGGAGGCAGCGGGGACTAAAAGGAACAGAATGCCACCAGTGAGCCAAGGAGCATGATGTGTTTATTATTGTTTCACATAATCATGGGGTTCCAAGGGAACAACTGCCATGGCTCTAATCAGCTGTGAGGTAGGAGAGCCCCTCAGACAAGAAAGAAGTTATGGCCACAGGCCCTCGTTTCTGTTATTCCTTTGTTCCATGAACCTGGTAAAGCTACTTCCTTGCTCTGGGCCTCACTTTCCTTGTCCACAAAATGGCTTGGCCAGATTCTTAGATTTCTAAGTTTCCTTCCTTTATGTCCTAACAGGTTTACATTTAAAGATTCTGTGATTCCAAGCACTATGAATCTTTTATTGTTTCATTAAACAACTCATGACTGAATCAACTGTCCAGAAAGAGAAAGTGGGGTGTGAAGAAATGTGCTCATCTAATGTATAGACCTGTGGGAGACCCACGGTCACCAGAGCCGGCATCCAATGTTCACTGACTAAATGTGTGAGGAGGTTAGGACCAGGTTTGTTCTGATGAGGTAACTAGTGGGATATAGGCACCAGCACAGCCAGGGGCAAAGGTTACTCCCCTGGGATCCCTCATGAGTCACAGCACAGACTGGAAGCACAGGCGCTGAGAATTCTAAACCATATTTCCTATATAAAGAGTCCTTCACCCCTGAATCTGTTCCTTCTGCACAGAAAGATGTTTCTTCTTCAGTACGGGCACAAAGCTCACCTGCCTCCTTGCAATGCCAAGAGCAGGTGCCTAACTGTAACGAGGAGCATGAACACTAAAAAATGGGTTCTAGAAGTATATGCACATGGCTATTAGCACTGAAAAGATTACTTTTTGAAATGATGGCATCTCGCAGACTTCAGTTATTTTGAGGGACAGTATGTTTCTTGCCATGGGACTAGAGCCCAGAGAAGTACGAAATCACTCCTACCTCTGAAGAAAAATTAGGCCCAACACTTACCCTTGAAATAGCAGCCAAATGCAGAAACCTACCACCCAGAGTTTCACAATTACTAAGAGATTCTGTGAGAGATTGAAAAGCTTCTGGATGCAGTGTATGGGAGCACTTAAAATTATAAGACTGGAGAATAGTAAGGAAAGGTGAAAGGAGGCAATGGACCCTGAAGATCTTGCAAGTGACACAGCAACTTCTGATTAATCATTGCTTCATAAGAATTCTCATGCTATAAGCAAGCAGGCACAGGGCCCTATAGAGCAGCAATGGCAAATCTCTGTCATGGCTCCCAAACCGGGCACTAACAAGAGACTTGAGGTGGGAGGGGGCATCAACTGCAATGAATTACAGAGCTAGATTATTCTATACGCCTGCCACCTAGTCTTGCCATGCGGAGGACCAGAACTAAGCTGGCAAGTATGTAAACACAAAGAATCATGGGGAATATATGGCAGGCGTGTAAGTCAGCTGGTCCCCTAGGCCCTACTTTCTATGAGACAGAGTTCTCCTATAATGGTATGAGTACTCAAATCCCTTTTTCTTTAACAGCTAGAGTACAAGTAGCATCTAGCAAAACTCATTCATATGTATTTCATAGTCATCGACATGCTTACAGTACAAAAGTCTAGAAAATGTTTGAAATATTTTCAGCTTGTCCTCCGGGTACTACAAGTGGGGAGTGATCTATTAGATCACCAGGAGAAAAAATGTATCCTCTTCTAGCATTCATAGGTGTGTTTCTTTTTTCTCCTATTTACTTAAAAAAATAGCATGGGACATAGAGGCTGCCAGATCAGGCATTCTGGGAAAGGAAGACATGTAAACTTTGGTCAAGTGAGATAAATGTATAAAAGTAGATATTTTAGAAAGTTGCTAACTATCAGGAGACGAGATAGAGCAACATTTGCTTTGCAGATTTGCAAGTGCAGAAGCAACCATGTAAAGGAGTCAATGAGCTAGAATCTGCAAGCCACACTCAGGCGTCATTTGTTCAAGAGCTGAGCATGATTTTTAGACTTTAAATGGTTGGAAAACATCAAAAGAACAATAGTATTTAATGGCATGTGAAAATTAAGTGAAATTCCCATTTCAGTGCCCATAAAGTTTGATTGGAACACGGCCACACCTACTGGTTTATTTACTACCTGGGCCTTGACAGAAAGTTTGCCAACCCCTGATATAAAGTCTGACTATGGCATTTAAGAAAAACAGAGACAGATAAAAGATAAGAGCAGTTTCATGAAGTGTCGACTCCTTGGCCGAAGACGCCGAATCGGGGCTCCGTTGAAGAAACTGCAAGTCGATTGACCCAGAATAGTTACCTGGCCTCTGGGAAATGTTACCCAAAAAAGTTAGGGAGTGAAAAAGACACCGATGTGCATTGAAAGGCTTCCACAGGTTTCCATGTGAAATGGGGTGGGAAGGAGTGGGTTTAAAGGACACAAGAGTTTCAATGAGGGTTTGCTCATATTTCTTCCCTTGCAAAAATCTGGAGCATGAGACAGAATCAAAGCCATGCTTATATAAAATTTACCGAGGATACTAAATTGGGATATATTGTAAACATCAGTGAGGCTGGAGTAATTCTTTGAGTTCAGAATGTAAACTCCAGTTTCGGTTTTATGATGTGTACCAAACAGCACTCCATGTGTACAAAACAAATGGATGTCCAATATCCAATGTTTTACTAGAAAATGTCTGAAAAATAGTAAATTCTTGTGCACATCATGTACACGATGAATTAATTAACTCTCTTTGAAACACGATGAGGTAGAGATGGGGACTCATATCCTGATTTTCCAGATGAGAAAATGAAAAAGAAGAGAAGTCACCCAGCCACAGTGACGCCAGGGAGAGGGAGCCTCAGATGCCTGAGCTATGACCTGGTCCAGCCAGTGCACTGTCCCAGCTGATTTTAGGAGAATGGGAGTGAGGATGTGCCATCTACTAGAAAGTCAAATAAATCCAAGAGTGCACGTGGGCACACATGTCCACATGTCTGCTCAAATAGCGATGACATTTATAATTCGCAGAGTTGTCAAAGTTTAAGCTGGAAGAACATTTAAAAATACCCGGTTTAATGCATTTATTTTATGGACGGGAAACTGAGGTCCACAGTGGGGGGAATTCCTTATCCAAGGTCACAAAACCAAAACCCCTCTGAGCCTTTACCTCTGCGGATGGGCATAACTGTCCTTGAACTTCCTGGCCTTACCGTATAATCTGATGGGCCTGCCCCTCTCATCTCTCTATTCATCCCACCTATCCCATCAGCTAGCTGATTCTCCTCGTGCCTGTTTCTAACCCTCAAACTATCTGTCCAATCACGATTGTGTGTGTGTGTGTGCATGCTCGCACATGTACACACACACACACACACACACACACACACACACTTTCACTCTTTCCATCAGACTGTAGTGATTTTAGGCCCCATTGCCTAGTGCCATTATTTTTTATTTCAAAATATGTAGATCCCTCCCTGAATAGCCTCAGCCTTACCTGAAATGCCCAGCATTACCAACAATGAAAATATGTGGCGCTCTCTCCTTTCTCATCAATGAGAAAACCTGGCCATATCACAGTGGACTCTGTGCTGAGCCTTGTACCCATGACAGCAGTAGAGCCTCATGCTTTATGAACTGCCAGAATGAGAAATGGGTTTCTGTTTGATGTGCCAGGCTTTTAAGTCTTGCACCTGTGCCCAGTCCAGAGATTTCTGAAAACATGAACTAAGTGGTAATTAACGCTCTGAGTACTCAGTCTGAGTTAACTGACAACAAACAAATAAGGAAGAGAAAGATTAGCACTCCCACTCTCTCCAGGACAGGTGGAATTCCAGGTTTCAGCTAGGCAGGTTCAGAATCACCTTCAGAAAGGCTATTTGGGCAATAAAGACACATTGTAAAAAAATGGAGAAAAAACAAATCAATAAATGTTCCCTGAGGGTAATAAGACAGACCCCTGCCTTCAAATAAAGATAATGATTGCAGTAAACTCCAGCCACCAAGCTTTTCAGATGGGAGGACAATGAAAACAATCATTTTTCTGTTTTGGGTTTTTTTTAAGCCACCTTATCCTGTCCCTCAAAGGGCTCAGAACTGGAACCTGGAGTGCATATTCCAAAGGAGCCAAGAGGCCTTGTAGCTTTGCAAGTAATCCTTTGCTGAGTTTTCATATTTTAAGTAGGAAAGAGAATTTGGCCCCATAAGCTCACAGAGGCTCATTTTCTCAAGGAAAATATAACCAGGATTCTCTCACTTAAATGATTCTAGGGGTCTGGAGGGTTCTGAAACCTTGCTGGATTTGTAAGCTTTCTGTAAGTCAAGCAATTGCCCTCCTCCCTTCCTTATTCCCAAGTGGCCCAAGGTCCGAGTCATGGCAGAGATCCTGCCAGCTTCCCTTCTGCCTGCCTCCTTCCTGCAGCTCCAGCTTCTGCCGAATGCTCCCATGTGGTATATGTTATGACAGCAAAATCTTCCCTTTCACAATCTGGTTGATGACTATCCATGTTTCCCCAAAACAACAATATCATGACCCAGATTTGTAAAACCCAGAGGCAACATCACATACAATATAATCTATCTACAACATTTGCTTGTTTGCTTGCCTACTTGAACTCCTTTGCTGCCTGATATGACTGCTATTACTGTCCTGCCTGCGCCTGCTGACATACCAGCTGCAGATGGGTACCCTGATGGGGCCCGGGGAAGAAGCAGGTTCTCATGGGGAAGATGGGGTGATCAGAAGCCACTGGAGGTGCTTCTCACTACCTTTCTGATGGCCATCCTTCCATAAGCACTCTAAAGAAAAGAGAGCACTGCCCTCTGTGTCTGTTTCTCAACTGCCTGGGGCCCTAGACCTCATACTGGTCCAGCATGAACTCAGGGCTAAGGGTGGAACATGCGGCTCGCTTTCAGTAATACCAACTGTCAGATCTCTCCTTGTTGCTTTGGGGACCAGGGGAAAAAAACAAATAACAGCTTTCCATTTTACAGGTGTTTCTGCCCCCTGACCAAAATGCTGAAAAGACCATTATCATTCCAAGAGGCTATCAACAGGGATACCAGTTAAAGGATGCTCACTTTCTACCTTTTCTCTAGATCATGGGTCCCCAACCCACAGACCATGGATCTGTACTGCTGCGTGGCCTGTTAGGAACAGGGCTGCAGAGCAGGAGGTGAGTAGTGGCCAGTGAGTGCAGCTTCATCTGTGTCTGCAGCCACTCCCCAGCGCCAGCATCACTGCTTCAGCTCTGCCTCAGATCATTGGGCATTAGGTTCTCATAGGAGTGCAGGTCCCTGGTGCCAGAAAGGTTGGGGACCACTTCTCTAGGATGTAAACCTAGCGCCTCTGGGGACTGAGTAGACATCAACTGTTCTATGCTAAGTAAGACTAAGGAGCCCAGGTTTGAGGCTACAGCCAATGTAAGATGCAATTTAGCTCGAGGCTCTGTACCAAAGGACAGATAAAATTGTTTCATTGCTCTGAGTCCTTATCTACCTGGGAACTATTAGTGCAAAGAGGTCTCAAGGAGGGAGCAGGTGCAGAGACTGATGGTCTGAACAGTGAGAACCCTTCTTTTCTGGGGCTGAGGCCAGGAAGCCTTTGCTAAGGAACAGTCTCCTTTTCACCACAAAGAATGGGCTGGGGACTCAGTTGGGGTTTCTCCACTTCTAACCTCTCTAATAAGAACAAATTTTTCCCTCACTAGGAGCAGAGTGGAGGGAGGAAATTAAACAAGCAGGGAGGAAATTAAATCTTTTCAAATCATTAAGTTTTCTTCCATTTCTAGGCCCCACCAAGATCCAAGCACCAGCTGAGACCACCTTCGTCGTCTGCATCGCCTGTACAACCAAGGCTACTAAAGCCAGGTGACTAGCAAACAGGAAAACTTGCTTCTTTAGACTCTTAGGTTCTTTGAGAGGGCCCTGCCAGTGACCTTGTCCCTGAGATGATAAAATTCCAGGCCCTGGAGAACCGATGTCCCTCTCTAGAAGGTAAAGGAGAAAGGGAAAGAGGAGTGAGTGTGTGAAAACCTTTACCTTCAGCTGCTCTTTTAAAGAAGACTTTGCAGCTTCCACAAGTGAGAGCTCCATAGTGACAGCCAGAAGCTTCATCCCCACAGATCAGGCATGTCTTCTGCGGTGGAAAGTAGTAGTCAATGGGCAGAACATGGTCCCTGGCAGTCTCCAATCTGGGAAGACACAAGGAAGACAATGCAACACACATCAGTGCTTGGCACAAATAGCAGTGTAGAAGTCAGAGATCTTTGGGAGTTACCCACACTGCTAAGCTACTGCTGGTGGTGATAACAGCAATTAAACAAAGGGACACAAAAGCCCTCGAACACACAAGGGAATGACTGTGATTATTATCATCATACCAGTGTTCGTTGGTCTTTTCTCTCCATTGTCTCACTTTCCACAGAAGTCTCTCTACATCATGTGGACGTGCCCTGCCCCCAGGAACATAAAGTGCCTGAATCCCTATGCCTGGAGCTCTGGGTGAGAAATGATGAGCAGTGATGCTACAAATCTCTTAGGCTGCCATCTCAACCCCTGGCTACTAAAATCCTCATAGGTTCCCTGGGCTGGGATGGAGCTTCTGAGGTCACCTAGTCTAACAGCCTGTCTCCAAGAAGACCCATGTCTGATTCCTTCTAGGCATCTGTGAAAGACAGGGCCAGAAAGCCAGTCATGAAACCTTGATGGAATGCATAATTTTCAGTCTCCCACGGTAATTAATTACAATTTAAACAAAAGAAGCATGGCTTTTACTACCTAGAGATCAGGTATTTTATCTCCTATGTCTTATATCTAAGCATTAAATAAAACTTAAGTGATGCCTTGGGTTAATCTGCCTCAGATAGATGACAACTGCCCAGGTTCTCACCCATAGGAATGCAGCTACTATTGTTTATGAGTAATTCTTCCTTAAGCCGTTATGGTGGCCTGTTTGCTGTGTGGGGTGATTTCAACATCCCAAAACAACTGTGTGAGATGATTTTCTTTCGTCCTGATTTCACATAAAAAAAGTCAGACTTGGAGAGGAGCTGCCTGGGACTATCTGACTCCAAACCCAGCACAGCTTTCATTACCCTATTATCTTCTCACTACTCCCCTTCACTGTCAACCTGTGGCTCTTTGGTAATCACACTCAGCGCAGTCTTCAGAATCAAAATGAAACAAAAAAGGATGAAAGGTTATCCTCCCTTCCACCTACCAATGAGCAGCCCTGGCAGAGCGAGAGCAGAGAAAGCTTTCTCAGGCTACACTTGACAAGCACTTTACCTCTGAGACACAAATATCAGCTTTTCTTCAAGTCCCAAGTTCAGAAAGCACAGAGAAAGCTCTGCTGATATGCAAACCTGGCAGCTGGCTATGGTGACCTGTCTGTTCTCCCTGCAAGCCTTCCCTTTGGTATCATTACTGGAAAGCCAGCAGGAGTCTGCCCACCAACCAGGACTAGCAAGGGCACAGATTCTCCAGGGAAAGAACTTCACTTCCCATAGACGAGTGGGTAAAATGCTAACAATGTCTTTCCTTGGGCTAAAATATCTTTTCTTTGGGTAAAAATGATACACCAGTCCTCATTCATGAAACAAAGAGAAGCAGCAAGGTTTTTTGTTTGTTTGTTTGTTTTCAATTTTGCACGTGTCATTATCCTTTTCCTTTTTTTACTTGAGTTCTGTAATACAAACTGTTTGAACAAAATCAGAAGGGCATGCATGTAGGCAGCTTGTTTGCTTGCCCTTTTCATGTACGTAATCTTACTTAATCTTCCTGACAACCCTGTCAGGTAGCTCTGTATCGTCCCTATGTTGCATGAGAAGGAGCTCATGCTGACAAAAATTAAGTAAACTTGTTCAAGATTACTCATCCAGTAAGTGGAATGCCAGGATTCCATCCTAGGTAAGTCTCACTCCAAAGTGTGGATTTGTAACCAATGACTAACCATGTTATAAGACTGGAGGTTGAGATTGGATAGCTTGATTCAATTCAACTCCTAGAACCTAGCCCCATGGTATAGGTGCTGGGGTATAGTGATTTTTGTTTATTTGGCGGGGGGCAGATAGAGTGTTGATGAAGATATTAATCCAGCCTCCAGTAACTTACTGTCTACTAGAGAAGGCAGGAAACAAGGAACTGTAGAACACAGTAGGTGATATAATAGAGTGCAAATTGTCACAGATTAGAAAGCACCTCAAAGATAGAAATTGTTTTGAAAGGCAGGATAGTATACATGGGTAAATGAGATCATGATGACAGCAACAATAATTATTAGCATATAACTGCACAATAAATATTAGATAAACAAAATGGAAACCTACATAAATAAGAGGTCTTTTTAGAAAGAGCCTTGAAGAGAAATTTCCATCCGTATTAAAATTTAAAATACTATTCTAATTCTTTAAAAGAACCTAATTGATCAAATATATAACCAATGCATAAAAACAGAATAAAGTTGTCAACATTTTTTATTTGATATGAGTTTAATAAAATATGTCTTACACAAAAATAACTGTAAAGAAGGAGAAAGAGGAGAAACAATGAAGATGATTTTAGAACTTGAACTTGTCTTTACTGCAAGTCACTCTGACTGGAGTCCTGCGGTATCTCCTGACCTCACCAGGTCATTTTCCACCTACCTCTTCTGGCAAAATATTTCAGCCAGCTCTCCCACCGACCCTGGCCTACTGCTGAAAAAGGACACACTGCAGTTTTCAGTCATGAGCTGACCTTTGGGCATTGGAAATAAATATCCCAACTGTGGTGCTTCTTCCATGTCTATATCCTAGAGAAACTCGGGCACATTCACATTGGGAAGCATGTGTGGGAATGGTTATGACGGCCTTGTTTGTAAAAGCAAAAATGAACACCATCTGCCAACGGGAAAGAGAAGGAAATTACAGCACACTCATTAAATCAAACACCAATCAGTAATGACAAGGAACAGAACACAGGCACACATAGGTGAATCTCACAAGCTGATGTTGCATAAAAGGCATAACTCATAATAGCATACATATAATATAATTCCATTATATAATGCTAAAAAGAGGCAAAAGTAGACAATATATATGTAAATATATGTATAAAAAAGGCCAGGGAATAAACCCAGTCTATTACCTCTGAGAGGAGGCTGTGGATAATGAAATAAGAAAGGGGGAATCAAGTTAATCTATGCGTTCAGTTAAAAACATTTATTAAGCACCTACCACATACCAGGCACCATTTTGTGTCCTGGGGTTGGAGCAGTGAACGACAACAGCGAAAAGAGAAGGCATTAATATTTTTTAAATTAGGGCTCACGTGTGTTCATTTTATTATTACATGCAACATAACAATGCATATACGTGTACTCTTTTGTATAACAGCACACAATAAAAGGAATATTAAGAAGTTTCTGACAGCCTCCTGAATGACACCCTACCTGCAAGACTGGCAGAAATTTGCTTTGAGAACGAGTTACAGAATCTGCGTGAGACGATGTGTTTCCTTCTGACTACCCCAAGTCACACGCTCACTTACTATCCCAATATAGGGCACTCAGTTTATGAGTCTGAAGCGAAAGTGCTACGACATACAATGGGAGTTTTCGAGATCAGAACACCACTCCCTATTCTCCAACATGTTCACTGTTAATAAGTGTATTATGAATGCCAGTTCAATCTTGGGAAAATTGGGCTCAGAAACGCTTAGCACCCAGCTGTAATCTCAACCACTCGATTGTTCAATCAAACCATCCCTCCCTCCTGCCCTCTTACTCTGAGATATCTTAAAGGTTCTAATTTAAGTAAGTCTGCCAATGATTACGAAACCAGGATGAAATGCATAAGTCACAGAGGAGTTTCTGTCATTTGCTCTGCAGAACTGACAGCCCTCCACCACTGAACCCCGAGCTCCATTTTCATTAATCACATTAAGGAATACAGTGACAATTCTCCATGAATTTTTAAGATAAAAAGAAGAGTTTAAAGTTAGCGTCTACTCAGAGATACCTTGTGCCTACTTCCCTGTGGGTACAAGGGATGCTTTGGCGGAGAAACTGGCAAAGTAATGGCATAAGACTGGTACATTCTCTTTCTGCTGCTGCTCAAGTTTGAAATTTGATGACAGTCTGTTCAAGAGGACATGTTTCTGTTTAAATGTAGTACCTGACTTTACTTCACAGCTCTCCAATTCTGTATGACAGTGACTTTTGTTAAAGTGGAAAGATGGGCAGAAAAACTGATTTTCATGCCCATCTGCACCACTTTCTAAAAGAATAACCTTGAAGAAATCATTTGGTTTCAATTTCTTCATGTGTAAAACAGGTAAAGAAATATAGAATTCACAAGGTAAAGCAGCCCAGAACGTTGCTGGCACAGTGGTTAATAACTGGACATTATAATAATAATCTCATGAGAGAATGGTAGAAAGGAGAGATGGGAGAACTGGATTCTAAAAAATCACCTCTGAGGTAGGTATCCTTACTCCTACTTTTAAGATATGGAAACTCAGACTTAAGGTAAATGGCTTGTCTGAGTTTATATAGTTAATAAGTGACAAAGCAAGAATTCATAATTGGGACTACTACCCCCTAAATCAGTATTTTCCCACTATTCTAAATTGTCAATATAATAGTTGTTATAGCATGGTTTGAATTTACTTAGGTTATTTTAACAGGTTTATTGATATATAATTCACATACCATAAAATTCACCCATTTGGGCATATTTGCATTTAGTGTCACAAACTAATTCTAGAACATTTTTATTGCCCCCCAAAAGAAGCCCTGCACCCACCAGCAGTCATCCCACATCTGCTCCTCCTCTTGATTCATTTACTTTCTATCTCTAAAGATCTTGAACTCATGTCCTCCCACAGACACACTGAGTAGACAGCTAAAGGCTGGCTGAGTAATGACTACATGTTTGACCGATGAGAAGACCACTGGTCCTGAGCAATCTAAGACACTGCTCTTAAAGGGCCTGCATGTCTGCACTTACACAGCCCAGGGACCCACTCAGAGGCAGCCAACCACGCCCAGGGTTAACATGAAGGAGACTCACCAGCTTATATTAGAGCAGCAGTCTGAGGGGCAGGCACCAGATTTGATGTGCACATCTAGGAGTCCGTGGGAATACTTTCTGGGGATGTGGAATTAGAGGTGCCATGTTCATGCCCTGCCTTTGCTGCGCCTCAAAGCGTTGGTATCTCCTGGAAGCTTTTGCACGTGTCTCGTACCCCTAATTTGCAGCTACAGCCTCAGGAATGCTTCCTGACTGCCTGGCTCTGGAGGCCAGAAGAACTTGTGTTCTTGGTCCGACAGGACTGCCATAATTGGCGTCATCCAGAGGGGAGCTCTGAGCCATTTCTGATGCCTTTGTTTCTGTG
Organism: Cynopterus sphinx; assembly: GCA_030015415.1. Lineage (NCBI taxonomy): Eukaryota > Metazoa > Chordata > Mammalia > Chiroptera > Pteropodidae > Cynopterus > Cynopterus sphinx. The sequence continues at coordinate 80,480,014 of CM057388.1, forward strand.
ACTGCTGCCTGGGGACACCTCTACATCACCCAGTTTGGTGACTAGTGGGGCTTATGCTCATAGGTCCTGTTGTTCTGTAGTAAATGGAGAAAGAGCTCTTCAACAGCTCCCACACCCAGGGCACAGCAAGAGGCAGACCCAGGAGCTCAGCCTTTCTGTAGAGGAGGCCTATTAGCTAATGATCTTGACTGTGGTAGGGCAGGCATCCAATTAAGCACACATCTAGGGACTAACTTTAATCTTTTCCAGAGACCTTGAAGGCAGCACTATCTTTGTTTTCACCCTCTGTCATGCTCCAGAGAGCCAGTGTCCCCGGGAGTGGGAAGGGGGGTCTCTACATGTATCTGCTGCCCTGGTTTTTATGCCAGATGCCTGCTTTTCGTGGCTGGTACCCAGGAGACAGCCCTTAATCATCAGGCTCTGGGCGCTGGGGGTTTCGGGGCTTCTACTTCTAAGTCCCATGGGACTGTGCCAATCAGAGAGGCAGTTCTTGACAGGGTACCACCCATAGGACACTACTCAGACAAGAGACTGAGGCACAGCCCTAGTCTTTCTGTGAAGAGGCCTCCTTGCTTGTCCTGGAGCTTCAGAATGAGGGGAAGACTTCAGATTTGGCACACATTTACTGGCCTATGGAGCTGCTCTCAAGGAACATAGGCCGTGAATAACATTTTGTCTTTCTGCCTTCTTCACCCTATTGGTATCACCTGGAAAAGAGCTATACACTTGTCTAGAAACCCGATTTCTGTGACTGATACTCAAAGGACACCTCCAGATTGTCTGGCTGTGGTGGCCAGCAGTGCTTATTATGCCTGTAGTCCCACAGGGCTGTATATATTTGCATACTTTTAAAAGCTGACATCTGATGGTCTGGCTTCCAATCATATTAAATCTAGGTGCTGACTGAGCTCCTTCTCTTTAGGACACTGACAGGTCTTGGCACATACTCAACTACTGGCAGCTATAAAATTTATAATAGGCTATTTAAACAAGCATAAATATTTGAGAGACAACCAAGAGTTGAGGCGGGTTGAATGACAAGTTGCATCTCCTACATGAGGCCATTCTTTCAAGACTGGAAGAGATAGTTCTTCATCTAATGTCTAGATAAAAACACTGTATGTTCAAAATGAAAGAACAAGATGTAAGACATGTAATTGACCTGATAAAGAGTTCATAGTAATGGCCATAAAGTTGCTCATCAAACAGGGGAGATGAATGGATGAATGTGGTAAAACATCAACAAAGAGACAGAAAATATAAGCACCAAATATAAGTCACAAATCTGAAGAATACAATAACTATACTAACTAAAAATACACTTGAAGGGTTTAACAGGGGACTAGATGAAGAATAAAATAATGAGTCAACTTGAGGACAAAGCAGTGGAACTCACCTAATCAATGCAACAAAATGAATGAGAAAAATGAAGATAGGTAAAGAAACTAATGGGACAGCATCAAACAGACTAACATTTGAATCACAGGGCTATCAGAAAAAGAAGAGAGCAGAAAGGGGTTGAAATCATATGTGAGTAAACAATGGCTGAAAACTTCTCTAACACGGGGAAGGAAACAGACATCCAGATCGAAGAACTGAGAGTTCCAAATAACAGGAATTCAAAGAAACCCACATCGAGACACATAATTAAAATGTTAAAATTTAAAAACAAGGAGAGAATATGAAAGGCATCAAGAAATAAAAAACAACCTGTTATTACAAGGGAACCTACAGGAAACTATCAGATTTTTCAGGAGAAACTTTGCAGGCCAGAAAGGATTAACACGATCTAGTCAAAGTGATTAAAGGAAAAACAAAACAAAACACAAACTTCCAACAAACAACACTCTACTCTGCAAAGTTGTCATTAAGAAAAGGAGAGAGTTTTCCAAACAAGTAAAAGCTAAAGAATTTCATCCCCACTACACCAGCCCTATAACAAATGTTAAAGGGACTCTTTTAAACTGAAAAGAAAGGGCAGTAAGTAGTAACAAAAATACATATAAAAAATAAATCTCACCAGAAATGTAAATGCTAGTTAAGGTAGTGGATGAATCACTTATAAAGCTAGTATGAAGGTTAAAAGACAAAGGTAGTAAAAATAACTATGACTATAATTAGTTAAGGGATGTACAAGAAAAACCATATAAAATGAGATGTCAAAAACATGAAATGTGGGGGCAGGGAGAGCAATAATACAGATCTTTAATAATAGAATTAAATTTATGGCTTTACCAACTTAAAATATACTGTTATATATATATAAGTTGTTGTATGTAAGCTTTATGGTAACCACAAAGCAAAAACCTATAGCATGTACAAATTAATAAAAATAAAATATATAAGCATACCACTAAAGAAAGCCATTAAACCACAAAGTGAGTGAGCAAAAGAAAAAAGGAACAGAGACAAACTATTTTAAAAAGCCAGAAAATAATTATAATGACAATAAGAACATACTTAGCAATGATTACCTTAAAAATAATGAACCAAATTCTCCAATCAAAAGACATGGAGTAGCCCAAGGAATTAAAACAAACAAACAAACAACACCAATTTATATACTACCGACAAGAGATTCACGTTAGATGTAAGGGCACACACAGATTGAAAGAGAAGAGTTGGAATAAGATATCTACGCCAATGGAAACCAAAATGAAGCTGGAGTAGCTATACTTATATCAGAGAAAAAAGACTTTAAACCAAGACCATAACAAGAGTAAAGAAGGGTGTTACATGATGATAAAGGGGTCAATCACACGATAAGATATAACATTTGTAAATATTTATACACTCAACTTAGGAACACCTAAATGGGTAATACAAATATGAATGGACTTAATGGGGGAAATATACAACAATACAATAATATTGGGGGACTTTAATAACCAATTTACATCAATGGATACATCATCCAGACAGAAAATTTAAAAAGAACATTGTCCTTACTGACACATTAGATCAGACGGACTTAGATTTTTACAGAACATTCTATCCCAAAGCAAAATATGCATTCTCAAGTTCACATGAAACATTTTCCAAAACAAGTTTTGACAAATTTAAGTGGACTGAAATCATGTTCAAGCATCTTTTCTGACCACAATGGTATAAAACTAGAAAGTAAAAGAAGAACCTGGAAAATTCACTAATATGTATAGATCAAACAAGGTGCTACTGAACAATCAAGTGGTCAAAGAAAAAAAGTAAACAGAGAAACAAAAAAAATACTTTTAGGCAAATGAAAGTGAAAATGTACCAACATTTATGAGATGCAGCAAAAGCAATTCTAAAGGTAAAGTTCATAGTGATAAATGCCTACCTCAAAAAAAAAAAAAACCAAAATAAGTCTCAAATAAAGAGCCTTATTTTTCACTTCAAGGAATTAGAAAAGAAGAACACAGCAAGCCCAAAGTCAGTAGAAGTGAAATAAAGCTTAGAGCAGAAATAGAGACTAAAAAGACAATAGAAATAATCAGTGAACCTGAGACTTGGTTCTTTGAAAAGATAAACAAATTCACAAGCCTTTAACTATATTCACCAACAAAAGTCAGAGGACTGAAATAAATTCAGAAATAAAAAAGGAAATGTTACAACTGATACCACAGAGGTGCAAAGGATCATAAGATACTACCACAAACCCTTGAATGCTAACAAATTAGACAGCCTAGAAGAAATGAATATCTTGAAATGTACAACCTACCATGATGGAATTATGATGAAACAGAAAATCTGAATAGATCAATTACTATAAGGAGTGTCAAACAGTAATCAAAAACCTACAATAGTGAAAGAGCTGTTTCTTTAATAGATGGTATTGCAAAAATTGGACAGCCACTTGCAAAAGAATGAAACTGGACCACTCACTTCTACCATACACAAAAATTAACTCAAAATAAAGACTTGAATGTAAGGTGGGAAACCATAAAACACTTAGAAGAAATCAAAGATGGTAAACCCCTGATATAGGTTTTAGCAATATTTTGAATCTAACACCAAAAGCAAAAGCAACAAAAACAAAAATAAACAAATGGGACCCTATCAAACTAAAAAGTTTTTGCACAGCAAAAGAAATCATGCACAAAATGAAAAGCAACCTACTGAATGGGATAAAATACTGACAAATCATATATCTGATCAGAGGCTAATATCCAAAATGCACTAAGAACTCATACAGTTCAATAGAAAAATAAACAATCCAATTAAAACATGGGAAAAAGATCTGAATAGATATTTTGCCAGAGAAGACATAGAGATGGCCAGCCAACAAGTACATGAAAAGATGCTCTACATCATTAATCATCAGGAAAATGCAAATCAAAACGACAATGAGATATCATCTCACACCCGTCAAAATGGCTAATATTATAAAGACAAGAAATAACGTTTGTGAGGATGTGAAGGAAAGGTGAGCCTTAGGTATTGTTGATGGGGAGGTAAATTGGCACAGCCACTATGAAAACCAGTACAGAGGTTCTTCAAAAAATTAAAAATAGAAACTTCACATGGTCTAGTGATTCCACTTCTGGATATTTATCTGAGGAAAATGAAAACAGGAATTTGACAAAGTATACCCACTCCCACATTCATTGTAGCATTATTTATAATTCCCAAAGATGTGGAAACCATGAAAGTGTCCATTGATGGATGGAAAAATTCAGCCATAAAAAATAAAACCTTGCCATTTGCAACAACATGAATGGACCTCTACTACATTATGATACATGGACTGTAAATCTCTCTATATATACACACAACACACACACATGCACAAGCTCACAGATAGAGAACAGATTGGTAGTTGCCAGAGGCAGGGGTGGGGTGGGTTGTAAGAAATGGGTTAACTGTTTTTTATTCAGTTAAATTGAAAAAAAAATAAGATTTGCCCTTTATGAACATTTAATATCAATGGAATTATAAAATCTTTCAACTTGCTGTTTTCACTTAGAATATTTTTTTAAAAGATCCATCCACATTGTAGCATGTATAATGAATTCATTTCTTGTTATTGCTGTGTAATGTTTTAAAGCATGGATAGACCACATATTGTTTATGCATTTGTGAACTGGTGGACATTTAAGTTACTTCCACTCTTTGGCTATTATGAACAATGCTGCGTTCAACACTTGTGTACAGGTTTTTCTATGGATACATGTTTTTATATATCTTTGTATTGCTAGCTCAAATGGTAACATTTTAAGAAACTTCTAGGCTATTCTCCAAATTGCCTTCACCTTTTATATTTTTACTAGCAAGGTATAATGGCTCCAATCCCTCCACTTCATTCATATATATATATATATATATATATATATATATATATATATATATATATATAGTATTTTTTAGTGTAGTCATCGTGCTGGGTGTGAAATGGTATCCCATTTTGGATTTGATTTTCATTTCTCTATTGAATAACAGTGTTGAACCATTTTTCATTTGTATCTCTTTTTTGGAGGAATTTCTAGTCAAGTGATTGGCTTGTTTTAAAATTAGGTTATTTGCTTTTCTAACATCGAATTGTAAGAGTTCTTTATATAATCTAGAATCAACACCCTTATCAAATATGCAATTTGCAAATATTTCCTCTCATTCTATGGGCCGGATTTTCACTTTCTTCATGGTATTGCAGCACAATTTCAAATTCAATGAAGTCCAATTTATCTTTTTTTTACCCTGTGGTTGCTTGTGCCTGTGTGTGTGTGTGTGTGTGTGTGTATGTGTGTGTGTAATCTCCCAAGGTTACAAAGATTTACTCCTATAATTTCTCCTAGGAATTTTATTGTCTTAGCTCCAGCATTTAGGTTCATGATACATTTTAGGATAATTTTTGTGTACAGCATAAATAAATGGTCCAAATTTATTAGTTTGCTAAGAATCCAGCTGGGATTTTGAGAGGGATCACCTTGAATCTATGGGGAGTATTATTATCTCTCTTAAGTATGAATCTACTGAGATTACCATGGGTCCTTTCTCCTCTTAAATGTGGTACATTAATTGATTTTTGGATGTTAAACCAATCTTTCCTTAGAGAAATTCCAATTTTACATTCTTAATATAAATCTTATTTGGTCATTATAATCCTTTTTATTACTAGATTTGGTGTGCCAGTATTTTGGTGAGGACCTTAAAAAACTCTATATTCAAAAGTGATATTGGTCTGCAGTTTTATTTTGTGTGATGTCTCTGGTTTCAGTATCAGGTACCACTGGTCTCACAGAATTAGTGTGGGAGCATTCCCTTCTCTTATTTTTTGAAAGAATTTATGAAGATTATTAATTCTTTATTTTTATTTATGCCTTTATTTTTTAGGTGAGGCAACTGTTGGTTGACCTCACAGACTGCAAGGACCTTGTCAGCTTACAATCCCTTATTTTTTATTTTTTATGCCTACAGCACCTGGTCTTCCTAGGTGGTCTCCCATCCAAGTACAAACCAGGCCTGACCCTGCTTAGCTTCTGAGATCAGATGGGCTTGTTCAGGGTGGCATGGCTGTAGACTTATTAATTCTTCTTTAAATGTTTGATAGGATTCACCAGGGAAGCCATCTGGATCTGGGCTTCCCTTTTTCAGGAGTTTCTTTATTTTTAATTCACTCTACTTGCTACAGGACTATTTATACTTTCTATTTCTTGATTCAGTTTGTGTCTTCCTTGGCATTTTTTATCTAGGTTATGTGATTTATTTTATCTACATTATGGCATAGACCCCACTTCCATGGCTGATTTTATGAGTCTTCTCTCTTTTGCTCTTAGTCGATCTTTATTAATTTTCCTTCCTGCTTTCTTTCTCATCTTTACATTCCATCACTTATCAGAGCTTCTCCTTCAGAACTTATGAATGTCATGAATGACAGATAATGAGATGTGAGATGCAAGGTGAGGGTTAATGTGCATGTATTTGGAAAGGGGGCTCATTTTTCCCTAAGACAAGCACACACAGGGGCATTGAAAGGTGTAGTGAGAGAAATGCTGTAAAAGGGACCATGACAGTAATTACTATAGGAAGAAAAAGTTGAGTGGTTTGCCTGGGAGACTAGAAAGTGAGGCCCACCAGAACTAAAACCAATTGCTAACCAAGCGAGGTGTTTTACCTACCTGTCAAACATTTACTCTGGAATAGATCAGATGGAGATCCCCATGGCTCTAATGCATACTCATCACTCAAACCCAGCATGCAGAAACTGCTTTGCATAATACACGAAGATGAAAAGTTACACATCACTATGCATCAGGCAACTATAGGCCTATAGGCGACTTCCATTCTCCTGTAGTTTATATTACTGACAAACATGCTAACACAGCTGGAGAGGTGGGAGCAAAACTTTTTATCAGTGTGCCCCACCAAACTGACAAAGCTATCCTTTTCTCCTGGATTTGCTCTCCGAAATGAGGATGAACAGATGAACCCTTATTACAGTCATGTTCTTGCATCTCTGAAGCCACATCTGCTGTATTCTGTGAGCCAAAATCTTTCCAATGGCTTGTTAGCCATCACAGCCAATTGGCCACGGATGAACTAGCCAGATTCCTTTCTGCAGTGTCATCAAATTTGAGGGCTGGGAACTGTTTCCACATTCTTTGATTCTACAATCCATTGCCAAAAAAACAGGAAATGAGAAAACAATTTGATTTTAATTTACCAGGTAAATCTTATGGGCCAATATTTTTCTCACATTCTTTGAACTTCTGATACCAAAAAGATTATTTAGCACAGTCGAAGGTGGTTAATCCCACAACTACTACTGCAGGGTATGCAGATTATCTCCAGTTTACAACAAAGAGCCAGAGGCATGGAGGCATGGAACAATTTTTTCAAGATCACGCAGCTAGGAAAGCAGTGGAGTCAGGATGTGAATGCACGTCTGGCTAACTCTGAAATTTATGATTTCTCCTCCATGCTAAATGGCACTACTTCTTACTTAATGTCAGGGCTGGATGGCCTTCAGAGATCGGCTAATCTAGTGTCTCCTGCCCTTGGGTGCACAGTAAAATCACTAGGGGGCTCTCTTAAAATACCAATGTCTCTCCCCACCCTCCCAATTCTAATTTAATTGAAATAGGATAGGATCCAGGCATCCATTCTTTTCAAACTACCTTAAATGATGTCCATATCCAATCAGGATCAAAGCCCACTGACCCAGTCTAACTTCTTTATTTTTCAGGGAGAAATTTTGGGGTCCAGAAAAAACAAACAGAAAATTGACCAGGAGAAACAGTTTTTCAGAGATATGTCTGAGACCCAGCACACAGGTGATATGATTCCTATGCCACAGATCTGCTGTAGAATAATATTTCTAGTTACATTCTGTTTACTAAGTTCACCCAGAGCCTAGAATCTGAAATCGTCAAGCTATGAAAAATCTATATAATGACTAACATCAGTTACTCATCTATGCTCCAGGATCCTTTAAAAAGATGAAATTAGTTGCATTTTTTATATACCAATAAAACTATCAGAGAGAAATTAAGAAAATGATCCTGTTTACAATTTCATCAAGAAAAAAAAAAAAATAAAATACCTAGTAATGAATTCAACCAAGGAGATAAAGACCTGTACTAAAGACCTGTACTCAGAAAGAGACTGGAGAAAGAAACTGAAGAAGATATAAATAAATGAAAGCATATACCATGCTCATGGATAGGAAGAATATGCATCATGAAAATGTCCATACTATCTAAAGCAATCTATATATTTGATACAACCCCTACCAAGATACTGATGGCATTTTCTACAGAACTAGAACAAATAATCCTAAAATTTATATGCAACTACAAAATACCCTGAATAGCTACAACAATCTTGGGAAAGAACAAAGCTGGAGGTATCACACTACCTGATATCAGACTCTACTGCAAAGCTACAATAATCAAAACAGCATGGTCCTGGCATAAAAACAGACACATAGCTCAATGTAACACAATAGAGAGCCTAGAAAAAAACACACGCCTTTCTGGTCAATTAACCTATGACAAAAGCAAAAATATACAAAGGGTTAAAGACAGTCTCTTCAATAAATGGTGTTTGGGAAATTGAAAATACATGCAAAATATAAAACTGTTCAACCTTCTTACACTATTTACAAGAATAAAGTCAAAATGTATAAAAGACATAAAAGATAAAAATGCTAGAAGAAGACATAGGCAGTAAAGTCTCTGACACTGCTTTTAGTATTTTTTTCTAATATAGCTCCTTAGACAAAGGAAACAAAAGAAACAATAAACAAATGGAACCACTTCAAACTAAAAAAGTTTTTGCACAGCAAAGGAAATCATTGACAAAATGAAAAGACAACCTACTGAATTGGGGAAGATATTTGCTAATGATATATCCGATAAAGGATTACTATCTGAAATTTATAAAGAACTCACACAACTTACCACGAACAAAAAAAATCCATCTTAAAAATGGACAGAGAACCATTTCTCCAAAGAGGACATATAGGTGGCCAATAGACAGGGAAAGATGTTCAAGGTCACTAATCATCATGGAAATGCAAATTAAAACCACAATGAGATATTTACCTCACAACTGTCAGAATGGCCATCATCAATAAATCAGAAAACAAGTGTTTGTGAGGATGTGGAGAAAAGGGATCCCTTGTGCATTGTTGGTGGGATTGCAAATAGGTGCAGCCGCTATGAAAAACAGTTTGGAAATTCCTCAAAAAATTAAAAATAGAACTACCTTATGACCCAGCAATATAACTTCTGGGATTTATGCAAAGAGATCCAAAACAGTAATTGAAAAGATAAATGCATCACTGCAGCATTATTTACAGCAGCCAAGATATGAAAGCAACCTAAGTGGCCATCAATAGACGACTGGATAAAGCAGAGTTAGTGTATAGATACAACAGAATATAACTGAGCCAGAAAAAAATAAAATAAAATCTTAACTTTCTGCGACAACATGGATGGACCCAGTGGGTATTATAGTAAGTGAACTAAGACAGAAAAAGACAAATACCTTTTGATTTCACTTATACATGGAATCTAAACAAAGAAATGAACAAATGACTAAAATAGAAATAAACTTGGATACAGAGAACAAACTCATGGTTGCCAGATGGGAGGAGGTTGGGGGTTGGGTGAAAATGGTGAAGGGATTAATAAGTACAAGTTGGCAGTTACAAAACAGTCACAAGGATGTAATAACTGTGTATGGTGTCAGGTGGGGACCAGACTGATGGAGGGTTACTTTGTAAATTTCATGGGTGTCTGATCACTATGATGTACAGCTGAAACTAGTATAAAATGATGTTGGATGTAATTGAAAAGAACAAAAGATGGTAATATCATTAAACAGTATAGCAGCCACCAAAATTGTTCTCATCCATTATGGAACTACCCTCTTTTTGGAAAGACATTAGCAAATATTTTTTGAGTGCCCTAATATGTGGTGGACACTGAGAGGCACTTTGAATACATTAGGGACCCAAAGATACAAATATCACTATCCTCTGTGTTGTCTGGTCTAAGGATATTTATTGGCATACAGAAGAATAGTTATGGAGCCCCATTTTACAGATGAGGTAAATGAAGTTTCGAGTTAAAGGAATTTTCTAGTAAGTTGCAGTATCACAAATGGGCAAAACCCCCGAAGACTTTGGAAGCAGAGAGACTTGGTTTCAGTCCCAGTAGTACTGAGCATTAGTCATGTAATTTTGGGCACAAATGAAACTAACCTCCTTACCATCAATTTTCTTATCTACAAAATGGGAGAAACAATATACCAGCCTCAAGGGTTTTCTGACAAATACATTGGATAATATGTGGAAAAGGGCTGGACAAACTCAAAATAAATGGTCATTTATCCCCATTTTTCTCATTCACTGCCACTTCCCCTTGGGACAAGAACCCAGGGCATCTGGCTCCCAGCTCACTGAGCTCTGCCCTACACTAAGGTGCCTCTTGTCACATACAACTGGCTAAGGCAGAGAAGCAGCAGCCATTGCCACACCTTATGTATGGGAAACTTGTGAAGGCACTGAAAACAACAACCCTATCTTTACAATCTTTGTAACTTTGTCTGAGACAAGAAAAATACAACATACCTTAAGAAATGTGAAATATGTTCAGCTAAGTGTCTGAAGATTTCAGAAAACCAAGGAATGTAATTATCAGCATGAGAATAGACACCACTTGCATAGCAATGCTGCTGCGATTCCCAACTCAGCACACAAGCAGGATGCCCAAGGCTGCAGGTTTCACATTGGCCTGATGAACTCACAACAGCTAAGAAAACAGTGTCACTGAGATAGTCATCGGCGATAGGGTTACCCTGCTCTGTCAAATACACAAATGGCAAGGCCAAAGAAGAGCATGCATCGATTTGATACCTCATTGTGGGGAGAGGGGTCACTGGCAGAGAATAAAAGTCCCCTCATTCCAATACACATCATCACAGATAGGACAATGATAACAGCTAACATTTCCTGGCAGTCTTGATGTCCTAGCTGCTATACCAAACTCTACTTACTTTAACCTTGTTTAGACTTTTCAACAAATGAATGAAGTACGCACTGTGATCCCCATTTACAGACAAGAGCACTGAAGTCCACAAAACCTTAAGCATTCTTCCCAAGATCCCTAGACAGTAAGTGATGGCTGCCAGATTTGAACTTGTGTCTGAATTCAAGATCAACTATTAGATGATGGTTTCTCAGTGAATGGCAGTTCCCAGTGATTGAAACCAGAAAGCCATGTGTCTCCACAGACTAAATACACTTCCTCAATGTATGCCACCTGTCAACCAGTGAGTTAAATCTGCTGTGCTTAACTGCCACACACAACCATACCTTCAAAATGACTACAACTCTCCTAATTCCAGTTTTCTTCTTCCTGTCTGAGCCTCTTCAATACATAGACTACATAGGGCCCAGAGGAGTCTGGTCTGAAATATCTGCTTCTGTAACTTCTCTCCTTAAGAGCTTTCAATAACTCCCCATGGTTCACTGCAGTGGCCTGCTCGCTGATGCAGCAGAATCCCCCAAGGAGCTAATTAGCAACACGGAGATGTGATCCCACTGCACGTGGCCCAGACTTCTCCGAATCTGAGCAACAGGTGAGACCAAAGGAGCTGCAGTTTTATTAAGCGCTTAAGTGATTTTCTTAGGCAGGCACTGAAACCACTTGGTCTACTGGATACAAATTCAAAACACTAGCTTGGCATTCAAGGTCAATGTCTGGCTTCTTATCTCAGTGCTACCACAACCCTTTTGATATGACCTTCCAGCTGGACCATCCTGTTTCACTTCTCCAGGCTAACCCTGCTGTTTCACGCCCCCGTATCTTTGCTTGCACCGCCAGTCCCTCCAACTGGAATGACCTCGCCTTGTCTCTGACCATCTGTCTCCCTTGCCACATCTCATAATTCAGTTTTCAGCCCATTGGGCCATCACCTACCCCATGAGGCCCATCTTGACTCTGTATCACCAGGCAGAATGCGATCATGCCCCCAAATGTGAAGTCTTCTTTCTGAGCACCCGTAATGTTTTATATTACGGGTAACCCACATATGTGTCTGCTTCCCACCCCTTGCACAGCCTTCATTGATGAATTCCTGGTGTCTAGCTAACATGCTGCATGAGCATTTCCCGCTCAATTCTTTCTTTCCTCCTCCGCTTACCTTTAACCCATAGAATGAAGTTGGAAAACAGCCATGTTGCCTTTCAAAGAACATCTTGCTTTGAAGGCCAAGATGAACCCTAAGCAACTTTTAAGTCCTAATCAGGACACTGCTGAACTACATTAGATAAATAAAAACCTCTCTTAAAAATATACCAAAGATTTTACCATACGCATTTGGCCTCAGTCCCCCTCACATCCTGCCTGTGAATTCTTCCTCCTACCTAACCCACATCCCTCAGCTACTTTTCTCCTTGTCCTCAGTGGAAACAAGTATGCTTGAAATACTCTTACCTTGCCCTACATAAAATTGAAGAAAATGTAATCTAGGACAAAACCCGAGAAGGAAGATGCCATACTTAGCACCTTCTGAATTAGGTAAAAGTTGGGTGGTGTAAAGCTGGTGCACTGTCAATGCTAGCAAATATTAAAGGTTCGACCTGATGAGCAAGCTCTCTGTATTGTGCAAAGTGAGTGTTGGATCTGTGGCACCATCGTTCCTAGTTTCCTTTTGCCATTGTAGTGCAGAGACAAGCTGCATCCAGCCAGAGCCTGCTTTTCCTTACTCTTGGCTACTGTCAACTTGACCCCACTGTTCCAGTGCTGGAATCCACCTCGCTGTATTAGACTGTGAGTCGGGAGCCTGAGGTTCCATGATCAGTTCTGACACTAATTGGCAGCATGACCTGTGGGGACATGACTCCCTGCCCCATCCCCCCTGCTTTTTCCCTGACCTTCAGTTTCCTCATCTTTATAAAACTTTTATTGCAGAGCACTTCGAGCACATAAAGCATATTTGCATGCATTTATCTCTTGGGATCTGCATAACCATTTTGTGAGGCAAAGAGGGGTTTTCAGGGCGGTTTGAAGAGGTTAAGTAACTTCTCTAGAGTACAACAGCCACAAAGTAGCAAAGCTGTAATATGAACTCTAGTTTTAATTACTAATCTAGCACTCCTTCTAATATACAAACTGTCTTCCGGTATCTATAAAACAAGGGAGTTGGCTTAGGGACCTTTAACAACTATTGTTATGTACAGAGTTTCATCAGTTTAAAAATACCTTCGCATTCATTGTTATTCATTCTGTCGATAAAAATGTAATCAGTAAGTAGCATAACCAGGCATTACCAGACTAGAGAGACAATGAATGATGAACAAGTCAGATGAAGATGCTGATTGCCTTATGGAGGCTTCAATTTTGAGGGAGGTGTATGAAGCAAAGATAGAGTCAAAAAATGATTTTAGATACTGATAAGTACAACAGAGGAAAGGGACTGAGAAATATCTCATTTAAACTCCCCAACGCCCCTGCCATATTAGAGATTTGCATTAACCTCACTTAGCCTTTAAAATAAGATGTGGGTGTTTTCGTCCATTTATCTCTATCCTTTCCTTGAAAGTAGCAGGAAATCTGTTTTGTTCACTGTTCTATCCCCAGTCCCTAGCGCATGGCTTGGCTAATTAGTGTTTGTTAAATATGTATTGGATCTACAGATAAATGAGTGAATGAATGAATGAATGAATGAACGAACCAATGAGAAAACAAATGATCAAAGCTTGCAGAAAGCTGGATCAGTGTGTTCCTGGCAAAGGGAGCTAAAGTACCCTCAACTTTCCCCGCAAAGCAAACTTCAGCTGTTTGCTCCTAGGAATAAGCAGGCATGGAGAAGAGACAGGTGGGAGCTGGCTTCTGAGGGGGAGGATGGGAGAAATATCACACTACAAGAAGCATAACTAGCCAAGTGCAAAATAAAGTGCCCCCTCTAAGAAATAGGTAGGAGAGGATTGCATGTGAGTTTTTTCTCCTCTCAGCCCTGGAAAGTTATTCTTTGCACTTGTTACGCAATGAAGAAATAGTGATCTGAAATATGCTGGTAGCTTGCTTTCTGTACAATTTCAAGGCTGAAATAGACTTCATTCTATTCAGTGAGTTTTAGAGTCTAGGAACCTTTTATGGGAGCTAAGTAATACTGGGCTGCCTCGGGCCCTGTACTTCCCTTTCATCCAATGTTCTAGTCACAATTTGCCTAGATGTTTGTGCTATATGCATATAAAAACAGTGCTCTCTGAACACCTACAAGTGACTTAGATGGAGAGAGAAAAAAATACAAGAGGAAAGGAAGGGAAGAAGATAATATATAATACTTGCCACATGCCAGCACTGTGATACTGATGGCCATGCTTACTGAGTAACTATAGTTTCCCATCTATGAAATGAGGATATTCATCATATATATTTACCTGGCTATTTTGTGAATTAAGTGAGCTAATCCACATCAGGTGTTCTGCAGTGCCTGGCATGTGATATGCACTGAATAATAAAATAAGCCATTACTGCCGCCATCATCATGATGACCACCATCACTTATCTGCAGTGTATATTGTAGATGCTTTCATATAATTTTTCATAATTTACTGTTTCCACAACATTGCATGGTAGAGATGACAGATGAGAAAACTGAAGCACCATGAGACATAGTAACGAGCAGCCAGATCCATTCAGCTACCCCTTCTTTGTATCACGCAAGGCCAAAATAACAACTAGCCACAGATATTTGGAAATTCTGATAGATTTACACTAATTCCATCTACACCCCGGTGCTGGAAGCAAATGTAGTTGTATCTTGAAACTCCATTTTTATTCCTTAATAAGCTAGGGGTGGAGGCTAAAAGCTAAACAAACAAACATACAAAAACCATTTAAGATATTATTTGGGATTTGACAGGGGGAAAAGCCTACTTCTATAAAAGTATAAATAAAAAATGGACAGTTGTAACATAAGATATGCTAATACTCATTTATCCTAATGGAATAAGCACATTCTCTACAATGAGCCCCTTGACCATGCTACTGGTCTCATTTAGATGTGCAGACAGATGACAAAACTGCCATGTTCTGTGTTTGCTACAGGTTATTGTATTTATCAAAGTCTTCATACTCATTCACAAGGTGGCAACTGAATCCTTTTATGGGCCAGGGACACAGGAAGGCACAGGCAGAAGACCCTGTCTCTCAAAGACATCAAAGGCAAATGGTTATTGAAATGGCATTTGAAAGAAAAATAAAGAATATCGAGTGGTAAAAACATGGGGGATGGCATAGCTGTTTTAATGGCTTTATTGGGATGTGATTTACACATCATGAAGTTTACCCAGTTAAAGTATGAGTCAATTTTCTTTTTAATATATTTATAGAGTTGTGCAGCTATCGTCATTATATAATTTTAGAACATCTTAATCGCCCCCAAATAAAACCCTGTACCCATTAACAGTCAGTCCCCAAGGTCCTGTGAACCTTATCTACTGTCTGGATGGATTGGCCTACTCTGGACATACTTGCAAGGTCCAACCGCATTGTAGCAAGTATTAGTACCTTATTCCTTTCTACAGATAATACTGCATTACATGGAGTTTGGATCTTGCCCCACATTCTGCCACAGACAAGTATTTCAGAGGTTCTGTCCAGTTGCTCTTCAGACGGTGCAGCCTTGGGCACAGTTTTATACCACACTAAAGGTAAGTCTGGCTTCCTAGGAGTTGCAGCAGCATGCTGTTCAGATGACATCGGGTCAGAGATCATGTTGGAGCATCCTCAGCCTTAAGCCTTATGCATTTTACTGATGCATCTGCCTTCAGAATGAGGAATGCCTTAGCCTGCCTGACACCTTGCTCTCTCTTCTCCTTAGTGTGTGCAGCATAGCATGGTGTACACGCCTGTAGATTCCCATAATGCCTCATCCTGCTGTTTCTTTTCCTGGCTCTGGTGTCCTTGTAGTTGCTCCTGTGTGTTGCCTATTGTCACTAGAACGATAGGGCTCCCGGTCCCCTCTTAACCGCCAATCTCCAAGACCTCCACTGGTTTTGAGAATGCTTTTAGGTATCGACTTCTCCATGTTCTACTCCAATAATGTCAGTCCTGTGAAGCTCTCTATCCTAATGGCCTGCTTTCCCCATGTGGCGAATCCTCCAAATCAGTGCAGTGCATCAGGGGGCTGGGAGAGAAATCCGCTTCTCCCAGAGGGACTCTTCTGCTCTACAAGGGGACCCTGTTGGGAAATGGTAGCCCCTAGTCCTTTCTCAGTATGGAACCTTCACTCTGTGTATGAACTGGGGTGGGCACAATCAGTGCCCAAGTATTCTTGGCTTAGAACCACTGGAGCAGAGCCCCTGTGAGTGGAAACTGGGTGGCAGAAGGGATCTAGAGTCCTCTCAGCTGTGTCTGCCCCTCTGGATGTGAAACTACCACCCTGGAGTAGAAGTGGGGACACAGGGATCCCTCACCTCCTCAGCCACACATGCTGGAAGAACAGCTGCAATCACGTGGAGCTGGGGGCAGGGAGATGACAGTAGGTCAGGGCTCAAATGCCATGGACTCCTGTTCTTCTTACCGAGATTTAATAGCTTCTTGAATTAATGTTTCTCTCTTTATTGTATGCCCTTAGGACAACTTCCTACCTATAGAAATGCTTATTCTTGGGGCAGAAAGATTGGAAAAGGCTTCACAGAAGTGACAGAAATAATGTTTATTTAATATTGGTTTGGTCAGGACAGCATATGAGCGAGAAGAAAGTTGCCCCTGAGAGGGAAACAGCATGTACAAAGGGAAGTGCGAATAAGTTCAAAGGACTCCGCATACATGCTAGAGGTCAAGTGGCTGGAGCGAGTAAGCCAAAGAAAACAGCTTGGACCTGATCCTATAGGCAATGAAGAACCACAAGAGGCCTTTAGAAGAGAGATGATCTGGACAGATCTGCATTCAAGACAGGCCATGCTGGCTAAGGTCCCAAACAACTTCAGAGGAATTAGATTTAATCCCAGGCTTTGCCAAAGCCAGGGAAAGGAAGGTGAGAATGCACTTAGCAGCCAAGCCAATGCTTTTCAGTTCTCATCTCTATCAGGACAAGTCTATTTAATTTCTATGAAAATAAATCCACATTTCACACCCCTAACTAAAATCATTAAGTAAAACGAACAGAAAGCTCCTTCATTCAGTTAGAATATTCATACATTGTTTCAACTAAATATCTAAACTGTATATGATTTATGTTTAACAAAACATAATGCTGATATTTCCCTAAGTAAAAATTAATCTCAAAAGTAAAAATTAATCTTTGTTTTAAAACCTGTTATGTACTTTGCTTAAAGATGCTTCTTTTTTTTAAGTAAAAAAGCTCTTTTTATGAAACAATCTGGTTTAACAGAATGATCACTAGAATGGGCATCAGGAGCCCAGAGTTCAAGTCTGTACGTTTACCATTAACTTCCTGTGGGAACTTTAGCATCCATTCCTTGTTGGGACTGAATTTCTTTTCCTTCGCAGAGAACAATTCCAAAGATATGAGGAGAACAATATCGAACTATGCAACATCTAAGATACTTTTGAGCACTTACATCCATAACTGAGCCATTTGGCAAAAATACTCCCAGTACATGATTTCAATCAAACCCACCTAGAAAGACTTTCAAAGCATGACCTCCAAACTCAGAAGCCATAAAAGAAAAGGGTGATGAACTACATAATTCAAGACTGCTGGACAGAGAATCATATAAACAAAGCTGAAAGATAAACTGGGAAAATGATTTGTAACACACATAACAAAGAGCCAAATTCCTTCATATACAAAGAGCTCCATAAATCAATGAGTAACAGATGGAAAGCCAAACAACAACAAACAAACAAAAGCCAAGAACAGGCAGTTCACATGGAAAGAACTATAAATGGCCAATAAAAATGTGAAAAGATGTTCATGGACACTCATAATTAAAGAGAGGAAACAATAATAAACTATTTTTTAACTACCATACTTACAAAGATTAAAAAGTTTAATATCTAATATTTGCAGGATCTTTGGGGGGGCAGGGAAAGGGGTAATATCTATCAGCAGTCAAAATCCATACTTTTTTTCATCCAACTACTTAACGACTAAGAATTTATATTTGCAAAAGTAGGCTAGTAAAAAAATACAATAATTTTAACTAACAATTGTTATATTTTCTATGTGCATGGCATTTAATGTATAAATACTAAAGTTTTTAACACATATTGTTAAGTCATTAAATCCTCATAATAGAGCTTCAGAATAGAGACATTATCTCAATTTTTTCACAGGAAGACACTAAGGTGTAGAGAAAGTAAGGACCTCGCTCAAGATCATACAATATGGCAATGGTGGCACCAGCATGAAAATCAAAAATAGTCTGGTTCCAGAACTCCTCTCCTTAAGCACCACGTTTACTATCTCTTTATGATATTAATTGTAGGACTACTTTTAATATCACAGAAGTTAGGAAGAAACAAAATAGCCATCAGTATTGGGAATGACAAAATTGATTACAATACATCCATACAATATTGTGAAGCCTTCCAGAAAATTAGCATATAGATAGATATGAAAAAGTGTATAAGATCTGTTATGTAAAGAAATCAATTTGCAGAATGGTAATTGTAGTGTGATAGCATTTGTGAAAAATATGCACGTAATTATATAAATGTTTTATATGCACAGAAAATTTCTGAAATCATAGACAAGAAACTGGTCACCATAAGAATGTATTCCTTTAATTCATTTAAAACATAATAAAAACATCATGCCAATTTTAAGCATTCTACCAAAAGTTCCTATTTGCTGCTTTTCCTCCCATCAGAAGAGATACCTTAATTAGTGTGACATATGAAATGCTCTGATACTTAGCTGTAATTCCACTGGGTTCTCTTTTTGGCCTCCTGGACACTAGGTCTAGAACCTCAAAAAGATTCTGGATACTCTCGGGACCAGCCCCTATAAATCAGCACGAATGCATCCTTTTGGGTGGTTACCACAAGGTGTTCAGCTGCACCTGAGGTAGAGGGAGCACCCAGGTAAGCCTAAAAATAATTACTAAGAGCCTGAAGCTGCTAAGTCTCATTAGAGGTTAAGAACTTGGCAGAACTAATGAAATTATGAATTCCTCCTTTTCTGGTCTGGAAAAATCTACATGTCTCCTGTATTCCCCAAGAGTTCGATGCCCTTTGATTAAAATGATTTAATTTTCATCTCTTTTTACAACCCTGAAATCGACATTTAAAAGTAGTCTAAAAGCAATCTTATAATTTTCAGATACTTTGGTGCCTTTTTAAATTTTCTAGAATTTTGGAAGATACATTAAGTTTATGTTGTATAAAAAACAAATTTTTAAAGATTACATTGGTGGAAAATTTGATATATGTTATATATCAAGTTCCATATCATTTGGAAATTGATAAGAAAAACACTAAGAAATCAAAATATAAATTAAGATATAAATATACAATTTCATGCAAGAAAGTCAAGCTAGGTAGGAAACCTAGCAAATTCAATCAAATATAAGCTATCTTTTAATGAAAAACAGGGCAAAATAAAAATTTTAAATTGATAACGTTTAGTGTTGTTTAGATTAAAGTAAACCCAGCATAATCATATACTGCTCAAAGGACTTTAAGCTGCTATAAACCTTTTTGAAAGGGCTATGGCAATACTCTACAGGTTCCAAAAGAAATCTATTCATACTTTTTGATCCAGAAACTCAGGTATTGAAATTGATGCTAAGAAATAATTCAACCAAAGCAAGTAGCTACACACACATACACACATACATATATATATATATATATATATATATATATATATATATATATATATATTCACTGTCAAGTTATCCATAACATCTAAAAATGAAAAGTAATTAGATTTCCAGCACAGAAAAATGGTTTAGTACATTATGGCACATTTACTCTATGGCTGTGTTTTCCAATAGAATTTCTGTCTTGACAGAAATGTTCTATATATGCATCATCCAAAACAATAGCTAGTAGACACACATATGGCTACTGTGGCCTTGACTTGTAACTGAGATTGAGGAATTTACTTTTTTATTTTAATTTCAATAAGTTTAAGTTTCGATCAAAATAGCCACACATATTGGACAGTGCAGTTGTATTTTATATTGAAAAACAAAAGGAAAATTATAATAAAAAGGCAAAATATAAAAGAAATAAACCATGACATACAACTATGTTTTACATAAACAAGATACAAAAATATAGCTACATGGATATAGGAAATAAAAATGGTTAAATATGGAACATGTAAGTTATTTTTGATAGCGTGATAGATAACTAATGATGCATTTTACTTGTTTTAAATCATCTTTCATTATTTTTACAATGTTAAAACATCTTAAAAGATTCTATTCCAGGTTGGAATTTCAATTCTTATGGTATAAAATTCTCAAATATGCATTTGATTCACTAATACTGATTTATGGAGTCAACCAATGGAGAGTGTCATTAAATGATTCTAACCTTCTTTGCCACAAGAAAAGAGGTAAGGAAACAGACTCTTCCCAAGCTCCTTATCCTCAAAAATAAGTTGGAAAAGATGACATGGTCCACAAAAACCAAGAGCCAGAGTATCTTAAACTACTTCCACTGAAATTACAAGGAAAGAAAACAGAAGAAATGCTGGTGTAGCTAGGAAGGCACTTCTGTTGATGAAATTAACAATGGATAGAAGTGTTCAAAGACCTCTTCATCTTAGAATTTCAAAGGTGGATGTGGGAGCTGCTATGACTTCTCACCTCTGTCTTCCATTTCATAGATACCAAAGGCAGAACTTCCAGGTCCCTGCTAAGCCCATTGGGAACAGCTAGCTGAGGTGAGGTTCTACCTGGGAGGGTATTTCCACTGGACACAAGCAACATGAACTCACATTTACAGACCAGGCCTGCTTCCATGGTGATTTCTGACCTGTGAAAAGCCTGTGGCCCTGCTGGGCATGAAACCTGAAGACTGGTGTGTCTGGCCAATTTCAATGGAAGGAAAGTTGGGTTCCTGTCAGATGTGGGGTCCTGCACCCAAATTCAGCATGCACTCAGGCAAAGTAACTAGATGTGAGCACAAGGCTAGTGACAACTCATATAGAATGGGTGTTCGGGTTCTGTCAGTCCTATGGGCAAAATTTGACAAGCCAGTGCAAAGAACATTTTAGTTCCATTTGATTCTATTGTGTGTGGGAGTCCAGCCTATGAAAATGAAATGGAGGTTCTTATGCATAGTTCTCAATGGGTCCGTGAGTCACAGCAGAGACAGAACATCTGGATGTAGAATAAATTGTTCTTTTATTATTTTGACTAATTCTTAACATTTGGATCACACTTTAAAGTTAACAAAATGCTTTCAAATCCATGATTCCATTTGATGCTCATAAACTCTGAAATAGGCACAGCACTCAGTACATTAACAGCAGCTCCCTCAAGAACCGATCTTTGCAGAGCACTCTGCCTTTCACATGTATTATCTCAATTGTGCCCTATAACTCTAGGAAGTAGCTAGAGTTTTAAACTCCCATTTTATAGCTAAAGAAACTGAGGCTGGAAGAGCAGCAAGATCCCTCTGGATTCACAACTCGTTATGCAGTACTGCTAGGCCCTGAATCCTAATGTTGTAATCCCAAGCTTCCAGTTCTTTCAAAAACATCATGTCTTCTCTTTGCATTCCTATATGTTAATGGTATGCGTGAGGAAGCAGCAGAAACCCTGGACTCTTGCATTCACATTTTATTTATTTGTACTCCCTAGATCCATTCAGCAACACATCATCCATCCTTTTCTGTGCAACTACTGCCCAGTTTCAGAAACGGCCCCCGAATGGCCTTGGTACCTCGAGTTTTACCACTTTGCATATCACTTCCAAAGTCATCATTCTAAACTCCAAGTCATCCACGTTACACTTTTGCTTAAAAGTCTTCTAGTGAGTTATGACGCCAAGCCTCAACGGGGCAAAGTGATGCTGCAGAAGAAAATAGTCATTCCATGCACAGTGTCTGGTCTATAAGAAGTGTTCCCTCTATAGTAAGTTATCTTTTAAAATCCTTTAAAGACTCCGTTCACCAAAGTTAAAGCCTTCAGGGAAACAGTCAAGGTCCTTTGTAACCTAACAAGAATATCACCGATTACCTGTATCCTGCTAAAGCATCACTGGGGGATTTGCCATTTGCTCAGACTCAGTGTACTGGCATGCCACATACTAGCTCCTCTCTCCAGAGTGCTTTCTTCTCTCAACTTGACCTCTTCTGAGAATGTTTCATTATCACTCTTTTCTCTCAGAATTAATCACATGCCCAGTACTTTATATTCGCATAAAGTATGACATTAAAAAAACCCCAGCAATTTGTTTAGATATCCATATTCCCTGTTAGACCCAAAACACCCAGAACACAGGAATGTGTCTGAGCTCTGTTAGCAGAATGCTCGGCACGGCACCTGGCACAGGTCACCAATGATCTGTCCATTACTTTGGCAGAACAACAGTGTCACATGTCCAGCTTCAGGCAAATGTGAAGCAGTAAACCTCAGATCTGATGCTCCTGTTCAGTTCGTGAACAATCTCTGGAGAAATAGAAGGAGCTCGTATGCTCTTTCCAAGTTACCTACCCCTCTGCTGCTCCGCAGCCATGAAGATACAAAGGAGAAAACTTCTTTTCACAGACAAACACAGAGGCCAGGTGACTATTTCTGAGCCTGCAGGATGGCTGTGGAACAAAATGGTAGACCACTCAACAAATGTTTTCTGGCAAGATGCTGTGGGGTGGAATGGCCACCCATGCACACAATGCTGGGCCTCCCGAGAGTCTGTCCACAATAGGAGTGAAACCTTCTAGGCAGAAAGGACAGGTCATCACAAAAGCAGGCAGTCACACACCTTTTCTCAACACTGACAAGTAATTGCAATGGTGTCCTCCGTAACACAGGATCCTGGAAGAAACCCTGTGAATGCCTGAGCCTGTGATTCTGGTGCTTTCTGATGCACTGAGTTCCCTACCAGGTTGGTTCCCAGCAGAGAAGGTGCTATCCTAATTATCTCTAGATTTCACTTAACCAGCTCCTAAGGATAAAATCCTCTTTCCCAAACTGGTCACAAAGGTACTATGCTGAAGGAGACAGTTTCAAAGGGGCCATGACAATCCACCTAGCAAAGATGGTTCAGAAAACATTTTTCAGTGATCATCCCCAGGTCAAGCCCACCCCTCTGGAGGCCAACGATGATGCCAGTGGTGAAAACTATCCAACTATCAATATAAAAGGTTCACAGAAGAAAGAGAAACGTAAAAAATTATTTCAATTTCCTTCAGTGTCAGGACCACATTTGTTTGGGCAGTGGATGACTATACCAGTATCAACGTTGACTTGGTGGCATCTTGTGACAGTTCTATACAAGTTATTATAAGTCGAGAGAGAGGATTTCTAACCATGGCAGGGAATCCTACTCTCATTCTTTCAGTTGTCTAGATAGCACATTCTCGAACATGGTGAATGCAGGGGGATGCTGGCATAACAACTGATTTATTTGGGGATTTCAAACAGCAAATAAAAATCTATAAAACAAATAATTTTACATGACAGAAAAAAGACCCACGCTTACTATTAATGTCAACTCTGAGCCTCAATAAGTCTGAAGTGAGGCCCAGAAATCTGCATTCCCAACAGGTGCCCCACAAGACTCTTGGTGATCCTGAGAATACATGTTACAAATCCTGCCGCAGTGTATCTGGAGAACCTCCCAAGCCCCTATCCTTAATCACTCCATATTTCCTAATGGATTTGGCTGCACACGCCAGGGGTCAGAGGGAGGGACCAGTGGAGTCAGCAAACTTGAGAGCAAACTCGGAGAACCAACATATGTGGATTCCAAAAGTAAGTGTCATGCATAATTAAATGAGTCACCGCATCCTCTCAGAGGATGATGAGTATGTAGAACACGGCTATGCCTGGCAAACCAATCCAAACCTCTAAGGCCTCTCTCTGGAGCAGGTGACAACTAGTGGCTCAGAGACCCCACTGCAGCCGCTTTGCTTAATATGGTCCTCATTTTCATCCCTAGAAGCAGCACACATGTGTGCCCGCACGCATGCACGCACGCACACAGATACATACAAGTGCAATTCTTAGACTTCAAAGAGCAGCAGCAGGGTGGCTGGGCGTGCTGCCCCTGTCGCATTGCATATAAGAGCTCTTTTCCCTGATTACTTCTGTATCCGCCCTCTCAGGAGTGAACGATGGTGGTTAAACAAACACTCCACAGCAAGACTGTCCAGATATTAGTCCTGACTCTCATCCTTCCTAGCTGTGTCTCCTTCTACCTATCTCAACACCTTGCAAACCTCTTGAGCTGCATTTCCTCCCCATGCTATTTCCTTTCCATCTTTGTGACTCCCCTAAAACATTGTTCTTCTTCTTTCCCAAAACCACTCTCCCAAGTTGTGCTTTCACTTCTGTCAATCTCTTTCCCTCCTGATAGGTCTCCCTGTCTCTATTCCCTGCCTCGTCAGCATTCAAACTTCAACGCCAAGCCTTATCCACATCACTGCAGAATTTTCTTTCTAAATCACACATCCAATCAGTTTATCCTTCTTTTCAAAAACACACAACAAAGTCCAAACACCTTACCCTAGAAATCAAGGTTTTTTAGGAAACGGTCCCAATTTATTCTTTCAAACTGATTTCCTATTGCAGTTATGCATCCTACATTTCAGTTATATGGAACCACTTGCTTGCCTTTGCTTGTGCTCTTCCCTCTAGCTGGAATGCTTTGCTTTTCTGTCTCCTGCTATTCAAATCCTAACTAACCTTTCAAGGAAGTCCCATTTCACAAGCAACCTCCTCTGAACTTTTATAAAACATTATTTGTTCATCTCAAGGCATCGAGCACTTCCAATCTTTGAATATGGCTAGTGTGGCCCATATTTTCTTTCTTCTACATTATGTGTTACTTGAAGGCAGAGGCCGTGTCTAATTCCCTTTCCCTTTGTACCATCTACAGAGCTTACAACAATCCTAGGTATAGAGTGAGTTCTCAATAAGTATGTGATGCAAATGGACAGTTTCCCAGACTCTTTTCCCTCTGCTACAGTAGAATAGCAGCCATAGGACCTGGCTCTCCTAAGATCACATTATAGGAAGGTCTACCTACCTAACACAAAATTGTATTCCTTTATATATATATATATTTTTTACTTTTGTGTGAAAATGATTTTTATGGTCGAGGAAGAATCACAGTCATTATTATCAATAGCACCCAAATTAATAATACATGTATCCTATTACTGCAGAAGCCACATTTTTCTTAATGCCACAATTTTTATTGCAACATGGTCATTTCAGCAGGAGAAGAGTTTTGTCTCAAAAACACTCCATTTGAGGCTCTTTTAACCACAGGTTGCCATCATGGCTGATATTCAGAATATCTTTACTGCTGTGAGACTTACTTGGTACGCACAGAACTCCTACACCTGTTCAGTAGTGTGAACTCAATGGAAAACAAGACAGCATAAGCAACTGCTATTTCTTTTAAGATATGAGGATAACTAGGATAAGTCGATGACAGTTAGCACAACTTAATTGTCACTTTTTTGGGGGTGGGGAGCTAAACTCGTTACCATAGAAGTGCTTTCAATGCATAGCGTATATCCGTGCTGCAATATCGCAAAGATAGGCTTGCCAAGGTGGGTGAGGTGTATGAATGCTGGATCCTCACGGACCTGCAGTCAAGTCCAAGTATAAATAATATTGAAGTTTACTATCTGACCAGTGGATAATACTTTCAAGGTGTTAAATCAGCTTACCCTCTGCAGTCTTCTAAGCTGTTTACGTTGGCAATCACATTCATTGCTGTGCTCGCTGCAAGGGAGGTATATAAGCAGTTATTGTGGCTAAAGTATAATGGTAAGGCATTCCTTGGGTTCACATCAAAGTAACAGGACTGAACAGTCTAATGTCAATCACTGATAGGCTGCTGCTTACATGAATCACATTTCCTTCATTCATTTTTTTGGAAGGACCCAGTAGGAAAAGGAAAAAAAAATAAAAACAAAACCTAATACTATTGTAGTGGACTGAGCTGGCGAAATGGAAGATCAAAGATCCAGACAGCAATTTGACTGCCATTTTATAAGGGTTTTCCTCCACGAACAACTACTATGTTTCCTCCCAAATTCTCTCCTAGTGTCGAATGGTCCTTAATATCATCCCAGCCATTGACTCGCTGCTCACGTTGACTACCTGTAAATTTCCTGTTACTGGTATCTTTAGAGCTGGCATGAATGAACTTCTTTTTTAAAGGTGCAATTCAAGAAGCGCAGAATATAAATACTGGGTCTTCTTTCCTAGACTCCTTTGTTTCATATGTGGCAGTGTATAGAGAATACCAGCAATCATTCAGAGGCAGCAACTTCACAGAAGATGGGCAGCGATCCTCCATGGTACCACCAAGATCCACTTTGCTTCCTCTATGCTTATCTGTCTCTTATCATTTCTTATACTGAACAGAACTTCTTTCTTCTTCTTTTTTGGATCAACTCTTACATAGAAGGTTTCCTTACTTTCATATTGTTAAAATCTTCGATAGCATCATCATTCACTGTAACTCCAGGAGCCATAGTGCCTGCAGCTGTGGCTGTTGTGCTGGGGGCTTGGGCTCAGTGGCAATGGGGCAAGCAGGAGGGGCAGGAGGGCAGTGGCAAATGCAGGCCCATAGGGAGCTGTAGCCAGAGAGGTGGTTCTCTCAGCCTCATCTCACAAGCACAGTTTCAAACCTGTGTAGATTATTTCTATTATGAAAGGCAAAAGGAAACTGAGGCACATGAGATTTGATAAATGGCTTGTCTTAGATCACATATTAAATGTACTAGGATTTTTTTTTATTGCTGCATAAATGATCACAAACGTAGAACTTAAAATAACATCTATGTATCATCTCATGGTTCTGTAGGTCAGAAGTCCTGGTGGGTTGAGCTGTGTTCTGTGCTCAGGGTCTCACAAGGCCAAAATCAAGGTGTAAAGCTGACTGCTCTTTTACATGCAGTTCTTGGGGGGACTCACCTCCAAGTTCACTAGTTGTTGACCAAATTCATTTCTGAGGTTCCCATTTTCTTGCTGGCTGTCAGCTGGGGATCATTTCTATAGTCCATTGTCCATGTGGCTGCCTCCACCTCCAAGCCACTGGCACATCAAATCCCCCCTTCAAATCTATCAGGTACCAGGTAAATAAAAGTCTCTACTTTCAAAGTGCTTGTGTGATCAGACCCCTCTTAAAAATCAAGCATGCCATATAACAATCTAATCATGGGGATGATACAGTTACAGGTTTTAAACACACTCAAAGAGTAGGGGATCACACAAGGAAAGGGTCGCTAGGGTAATTTCAGAATTCTGCCTATCACGGTAAGTGATCAGTGAAGCAAGGCTTTTAGCTAGGTAAAACATACTTTAAAAATATAAAAAATTTGATCTAGGTAAAATACATTTGCATTAAAGTGGACTGGGTAGAGATGGTTTAGCTTATTCTAAAATAGAAAGAGAAATATGAAGTAAGGCTCATCCTTTCTAATTATATATTATTCATGGTCATGTAAAAGGTCTAGAGAAAAGTTTAAAGAAATCATGGCCCTGTCTCCAACTCAAGTCTGTAGACTCAGTTCACCCATTTGTAAAATGAGGTTGGACTGAATCATTTACGAACTGCCATTCGTTTGAACAGTCCATAGTTCTACTTCTCACTCATCACTCTATTATTCTTTCAGGTTAAAGGTGAACTTTCCAAGAGTCTGTATTTGATGATAGGAACTGAGAAAGTGAAACCAATGCGGCAGTCAATCATAAAAACATCTGAATCTAAAAGAGATTTTTTTTTTACAGTTTTCTGCAGGTCTATAAACTTAGAATAAATCTAAAGAGACCCATCACACAGTGAGACTTTGAAAAGTCTCCTTTCTGAATAGTTAAATAACTACATTGTTGACAGCTTGCTCTATACACTTAGTATTTCCTACTGCAAGTGGATTTCAAGCGTCAGAAGACAGGTTGGACTGAGTCGGTGGCATTTAAGATTTCCTTCAAACCTGAAATCCCAAGATATAAATACTAGATTCAAGATACAAGATCCATAGCTTTGACTACCAATCAGCTTACAGCTGCACTGGAGAGACAGGAAATTATTTGGGAAATAAAAGGGCCAAAAATGTGTTTCTGTTCCCTGCTTTATGAACAAATGACAAGAAAATGTACAGATGATTAGCTGCTGCATAACCGCTTAGCCCATGTGCTTTACAGTCATCTGGATGAAATCCATTTAATTTGCTTTAAAAGCACAATGACTTATACCTGAAACTTCAATTACTAAAAATATAAAATTACATATTTGTACCAAAAAACAGTATATATACTGTTTGAAAACAAACAAACAAAAAAAAACTGAGGCCCAACCCTCTTCTGTTTCTTTCCAGGACCCACTTTGAACAATTTGAAGTGAATTCTGCCACAGCTTTTCTATACACATAAAAACATATGCATACATGTACATCCGAATGCAGTGATATTTTTTTTACAAATGCCAGATACTAAACATACTGATTTGAATTTGCTTTCATCACTCAACAATATAGTATGTCAGTGTATGCAGATATGCCTGATATAATGGCTGCATAGTATTCCATATTATGAACATACCATAATTTAACAATTTCTCCAGGTGGTGACATGAAAAAACCATGTTTCAGAGAAATAAAGTAAATAAATAGAACCAGTTCATCATTCAGATTTATCATTTAGCTTCACGCTTCTTTTGAAATAAATTAATCAGTATCACAAAATCTCTAAAATTTACTTACAGTTCTAAGCAGAAAAAAGTGCCTTTAAAATTGTATTCACTTGTCAAATAGTAAACTGCATGGACTTTGATTATTTTTCCTGCAGAATAAATACATATTGAGCACCTTTTGGTGCCAGGCACAGGAGTAGGCACAAGAGGAGAGAGACAAGTATAGGTTCAGAAATTAATAAACACCTGTATTTCTCCTCAAGGGTCTTTCACTCTAGTAACTACAAGACAGATAGAGACACTAACATTCGAACACAACATTAATGATTTATAAATCGCTCAAAGTGGGCTTTCTGAACTAAGTGACCAGAACCTAGTTCCCTTACCAGCCCCTTAAATCAAAACCAGTCTCAGAGTCTAGTTTCAGAGGTAAAATCACTATGCCATAAAACTCTCCACTGGGCATCCTGCACTTCCCACACAACAAAAGAACCAAATTATTTCCCACTGTCCTGTGCTGTTATGAAGTGTAGAGTAAGTACATAGTCTATGCTGCTAAAATACGGTATCTACACAGCACCATTATCTAGATAACGTGGAGCTGACACAACATTCACTAATGCCACAAATAGGTAAAAAGCCGAGTACAAAGGAACAAGTAATGACACACATACCACCCACTTCCTTAACTATAAATAGCCCTCTTCTCTAATTAATATCCATTTCTGGTCTATTTGGGTACTTCCTCTGCATAATCCCTTTCATATCCTACTTCTTTCCTCACCTATGAACAAGTGACATTTCATGAGCTCCATTGTCACAGATGGCCAGTGGCTACACATTGTACAGCATGGATCTAGTCTGAGCCCTGTGGGTCTGAGGATTCTCCTTTGTTCATTACATAGGCAGTGAGAGAAATGGCTGATACAGAAATGACCATCCTGCTTGTGTGGGCATCACAAGAGAACATTCTTTGTCTCAAACTTTGCCTTGAGTAGAAAAAAGGTGGAAAAATTGAGGTGAGGGAGGGAATAGAAAGAGACTAAGAAAAAGGCTGTGACTCTAGTTGGAGCCAAACAATTCCATATTACTAAAGTAATATTTAAGTTATGTTGTACCTTCTTATAGGTAAACTAGGCAAAAGACCAAAGACTACTTTTTAAATCAGAATAAAAAGTAATTGCTTCACAAGAAGAAAAAAAAAAGCAATGAGTGCTTATTTAAGCAGTGGATTTTCAGCACTTTTTGGACTGCTATTCCTGTGACACTTCTTTCCTCATCTCCGCATGTAGCAGTGCTGGGAAATCTCACATCCATTTTCCCCTTTCTTCTCAGAAAAACCCTGAGGAATAATTAAGATTACTATTCTCATCTCAAAAGATGAACAACCTAACGCTCACGGGGAAGAAGTGACTTACCCAAGGCCATAAACACTGTGGTTATGTTGGTAGTCAAGGCATCTGGGACACTGAGATCTTGTACAAGTGTGCTGTGCCTTTGATCAAAAGTGTATTTGGTCCACTGAGACAATTTTTTATCCAGAAAAGAACGCATGTTTCGTTACCGATGTGGCGGATGGATAATTCTATTTTTCCTCTTCCAGCCATCTCTGCTTGAGCTCATCTATCCAAAAAGCAAGGGATATGTAGTTTCTACAGCATGATTAGCAAAACGGTCTGCATAGGAGGGGTGGGCACTCACCTGGAAAGTGGTTACTAGGCCAGGGATCAGAGAGCTGTGGGCCACTGTGAGCTGCAAGTTCTGCAGTGGGCATCCAGAACCTCTCTTCAGAGCCTGTGTGTCAGCTTGTGTGAAAGAGCCAACAGTGGGGCTAGAGAGTAAATGAGAACAGGGCCAGGCTCTGCTGACAGAGTTCCCATAGCTTACGACTGCTCATCTGAGGCTCCCAGTGTTACAAGTCTGTTCTTACTACAAGCACCTAATACAATTTTTTTATACTTAGCTATGCTCCCAAAGGTTGAAAAGGGCAAATGCAGATACAAAGCAAAGTCATGGGACCTTGGTGAATGCTCCAGAGCAGGCAAACTATGGAGCACATGCCAAATGCTGCTTGCTACCTTCTTTATTATTATTATTTTTTGGAAAGTTGCATTGGAACACAGACAGACCTACTTGTTTATGTACTGTCTATAGCTGCTTTTGCGATACAATAGCAAAGTTGAGCAGTTCTGACAGACACCGCATGGCCCACAAAGCCTAAAATACCATCTGGGTTACTGCAGAAAATGTTTGCTGAGCTCTGTTCAAGAGAAGGTACTGGAAGCTTCTCCTCCATGCCAATAAAATGACTTTTGGAATAAGTTGCCATGCAGAGTAAACTACTTCCTAGCTATGTAATTTGGGGCAACTCATCAACCGATTTCTCCCCTGTTAAATGGGTGTGATGTGGATGTGAGGTCCAGTATAAAACTGAACCGTACTTCAGTGCATAAAATGATGCCCTCCACAAGGTACCTAGAGAAAGAACCAGAATGACTGCTCTTAAAGCAATTGTTACTTTTCTGTGCCAATTAGGGGCCGCTTTTTTTGTTTGAACTGCCCAAAGTCCCCACAAGTGACTGTTCAAGTGAGATTTCTGGAGAAACAACACAACCAGTTTCTCCAGAAAAATGGCATGCACTATCTGGTGCTCACTATTCTACCTATGCTTAAAATGAGTGTGCAAAGATTGGGTGGCATGATAACCTAATTATCCATCTGGCTAGCTTCTTCCAGGGTTGTATGGGCAAACAGAATACACACAGCCTGAACACAGGTGCAACCCTTTAAGTAGATAGCATGTTTAAAATGGTTTCTTTGTGTGTGTGTGTGTGTGTGTGTGTGCGCACGCGCACGTGTGTGTGTGTAAAATTGCTTGAGGTGGCCAAGGTAGATTTTAACACTTTTTAAAACTAGATATTTAATATAGCTTTGTATAAAGTAGATTTTTAAATGCTTTTTCTATATTCATTGAAAAAGAGAAATAAACTGAAAAACAAATCAATCATCTGGAAGTCTACATGAATAAATTAAAGTGGAGTCATCAAGGAAATCATCTTCCTCATTGGAAAGAGGCCATCATACAGTGTCATAGGTTTATAAACTTTTCATGCTGGAAACTTCTTTAAAGATTGTGTGATTTGATCTATCCTTTTGTAATAAGAAGGCTGAGGCCCAGAAAAGTGTTCAATGACTTGGCAGTTAGTGGTCAAGGCGAGACTGGAATCTGAACTTCTTGGATTCTGCTGTACTGAGGTTTCTCAATCTCCACATGATTGATATTTGGGGCTAAGTCATTCTTGGTTGTGGGGCCTACTCTGTGCATCGCAATGGTGCTTAGCAGCAGCTCTGGTCTCTACATGCATTATCAGGAGCACCAACCTACCCCAGATGTAACAAAATTATCCCCAGACATAGCCAAGTGTCCTAGAAGGAGCTGGGAGAACTTGACCTCAATGAAAACCACTGAGCTACATTAGGCTAGTCATCACCTCACCACTGTCAGCAGCTTTACTGAGATATAACTGACATATAACATTATGCATGTTTAAGTATACAACTCAGTGATTTGGTATATGTATATATTGTGAAATGATTACTACAATAAGGTTAGTTAACGCATCCATCACCTCACAAAATTACTTTTTTTTTTTGTGGTGAGAATATTTAAGATCTAATCTCTTGTCAACTTTGGAGTAATAATACAGTATTGTTAACCACAGTCATCATGCTGTACATTAGGTCCCCAGGATTTATGCAGCTTTATAACTGAAAGTCTGTACTGTCTGACTGACATCACCCACCCCACCCCCATATACTCACCCCTCAGCTCCTGGAAACCACCATTCTGTTTCTAAAAATTCAGTTTTTTTAGATTCCACGTATAACTGAGGTTATACAGTATTTGCCTATTTTTGTCTGACATGTCACTTTTCCTGGTAGTAATATAATAGGGTTTTATTCCCCTTTTTTATGTTTTGAAGAAAAATAAGAGACATTTTAAAAAACCAGAGTACCAAAAGAAAAACAGGGATAAGAGTGAAGGTAACCCAGACTGCTAGGATTAATAAAACAACAGAAAATGTAAGCTTTTACACACAGTAATAAGAATAAATGAAGTCTTCCACTGTTTGAATTTAAGTGAATAGATGGACTAGTTAGCCACTTCTCTGAAATCCATCACCAAATCTAAAATTTCATGGCCAATGAAGTCAAAAGTCCTTCCATGAATATTTTGAATTCCATGGGAAACTTACAATAGGATAATGAAGAGAGAAAAAAGATCATTTATACATTATATCAATTATATGTAGGATATAAACATAATAGCAAAAATGAACAGGACAGAGACTCATGGATATAGACAATGGACTAGTGGCTACCAGAAGGTAGTGGGGAAGGGGAGGTAGACAGGGAAAAAAATTAATTATTTATTTAATTAAAAATTAATTAATTAAAAAAAGATCATTTAGTTTTAAAATAATCTTCATCTGAGCTTGACTGGAGAATGAACGTAGCTTTACAAAAGTAAGATTATACCTTCCATTGTACAGTATTCATAGATAATATCATCCTATAATCTTTCTAAAAAGTTAGAAAAACAGTCTGTAGCAGCCCATGATTTTCTCAAACTCATTTTATTGCTAACTTTGTCGATATTCAGTATGAGGGTTTTCTAAACCTTCAATTGCTAAAGAAGTATTATCTGTGACACAACATTCATCAACAATCCTTCCACAGAACTTTAAGTGTTTAAGCTAAGACCTTTCAAGTAATCTCCTCAGAATGTTTTAAGAGTCAGGTTTAAGTACTAGTGAGGCTCATTTTAATTAAACAGACCTCCAGCCTAAATCAAAGCCACAACTTTGTGCAGATCTGAAATGGTAACTGTCTTCCTTTGGAAACCTTTGCATTCTATACTGGGAAATGATTTTTTAATTTCCCAATTATCAGTAGATAAAGAGGAAGAGACTGAAGACTGCATTGGTCCCGTAAGGTAGTTAAGTTTTTTCATAGCAATTTAAATAAAAGTGTTTTTTGCTGTAGTTTAAAATAAAATTTAAGTTTATTTTTAAGTTTTATTTGTTTGTTTGACCTGGTTAATGCTAAGCTACAAATACTTATGTGGTTGAATCGTTTATATTTGTTGGGATAATGTTTTTCACTTTCATTAAATAATAGTATTATAAACACCTGCTTATTCAGGGGATTCTGTGTTTACCACATATATTATGGTAAAAACTGCTTCAATTATCCATAATTTCTCCATTACATTGAAATGGTTCTTTTCCTAAACTTAACAAAGATCTAAAATAACCAAATCATTCTTCAGTTTTCTCTGATTAAATACTTCTGATTCCTAGAGTTAAATGAATAGGCAGAAACAGTCACTTTTCTTAGAAATTAATATGAAAACATTAAGTACTACCTTAAATGTATTATGTGCCTTCTAAAATTAAAATCACCTATGTATGAGCTACAAAAATATGCTTGATGTTATAAAGGTATTAGTTTACTTTTTGAGGAAAAACAGTTATACCTGAGGAAAAAAAATCCATGTGCATTTCCCATTGTCATATGTAGTAGTTGAACATTCTGTTGCGTCTAACAAGAGTCTGGATCTTAAAATGAAAACCAGATTAGTAAGAAATCACTTAAGGAAACTTACTATGGGGATCAATTCTAGAACACCCAAAGCCACTAGTTGAAGTTTGGAAAGTCAAGTAAGGGAAAGATTTCAGAGAAGAAGCTAAAGAAAAAGGTCTATTTCAGAAACGATGACTTGGGACTTCGATAAAAAAGTAAAAAGAAATCAAATACAAAGGAGTCTAACTAAGGGAATTAAAAATGCTGCACCATTTAAGAACTAAAGTGAGAAGGAAAACAATAGTCTTAACACTGATGAAACATTGAAACTTTGATCCTTAAATTATCCGGGAACGGCCTGGAGAAGATAGAATTAAAATAGCATCAAAGTAAAAGAGTTATGTTGTAGACTTTTTCGGTAGTTAAGATTATTTTTCCTTGACACTTTACTTTTTTAAAAATAGAAATGCTAGAGTGGCATTTCTTTGGGCTTCCTTTGCCATTTATTCAAACTGCAATGCTATTGAAACAAGAGGTACCAAAAATCAGTTGCTCGTAATGACTCAATTAAATACAGTTGGCGGAGGTAACTATTTAAGATATATTTAAAGCTCTACAGTGATAAGAATATCACAAAAAAACCTTTATAAGCAGTTAATACTAGGGTAATTTACATAGATGCACCTTCAGTCTTACCCATAATATCATGCAGATGAAAAAATGTTATCTCTAGGAATATTGATAAAACAAAAAGTGAACAAGAAACATGATGTGATATGCGATCAACTCATTTTAGAATCTCCCAAGAATGTCAAGTGTATGAAGGAAAACACATTTCCTCTATTAATTCCAGAAGTATGTGTTTATTATACAATTTGTAGAGAGATTAATGTATATAAATCCAACCATATTTGAACTTGAACTGTATTCAGGAAGCTTTCTATGTAAAATGAATAGTATACAAAATCTTTCAAGAAAATGAAAATGAGGATAATGGTGCCTTAATTCTTTGTGTAAATCTGGATATTCCTCTATTTTGGTTGCATAGTATGAGAAATATCTGTAAAGTTTACATTCTTACCTATTGTTTAGACCATATCTCTGCCAGCTCACGTGCTCGCTCTCTCTCTCTCTCTCTCTCTCTCTCTCTCTCTCTCTCTTGCTAACTCTCTATATATAGTCTCTTTGAATTCAGCATGTATCTCCTAGTTTAATTCAGCCTCTTTCCTCTTTCTGTAAACATATTCACCCCTTAAGTGAAGAAAATACTCCTTTTGAGGGTTTCCCCAGAGAGCTTTTCTTTGGTCATTTAGAGCAGGGGTTTTCAACCCCAAACAGGGGTCATTTAGAGCATGGTACTTGTTCATGGCCTGTGAGGAGCCGGGCCACACAGTAGGAGGTGAGTGGGGGGCTAGCTGTCAAAGCTTCATCAGTATTTGCAGCCACTCCCCAGTGCTGGCATCACCACCTCAGCTCTGCCTCAGGTCATCAGGCACTAGATTCTCATAGGAGCCTTGGTCCCTAGTGTCAGGAGCCTGGGAACTGCTGCTTGAGAGGATCCTATGTTTTACTTATTTAAGAGAAGACATTCTTTTACAAGTGGTGTCAGCAGTGGGAACAAAGGAGCGAGGCAATGCCAACTCACAGGGAAGTCGGGGAGCGCCACCTCTGCACAGAGGCCCTTCCAGACTGAGGTTTCCATGTCATGGCTCTGCCTGAGGCATTACACAAGGCCCCTTTTAGTTCATACTTGATCAATCGATTTTAAGAGCTGATTTTCATTATGAACCTCAATGTAACAAACATGTGTGCTCAGGAGCTTGCCTCCTCCAAGAACCCTGTTAAACCTCACTGAGGTTGTAGAGGAGGCACAGTGCTCACCAAGGGGCACCACCTACCCAGCCAAGCCGACCTTGATTCAACTGTCATCTGCAACGGGAGCTAGAGAAGGGAACCAAGCCTACTGCATTTAGAGCCAGAAGAAGTACTTTATTAAAATATCTATTCAGGAGAAATAAAAATCCCCAATTTATTTCCCACATGCTAGCATGTGATAATCCTGTTCCTTCTTACCTCATTTTTTTTTGTTTTCTTTTTCACTTTTTTTTTTTTTTTTTACATTCAGCTTTACAGAGACGTGTATTCTGACCCTATCTTCTCTATTCTTTTCCATGCGGCCAGCCAGCAAACATTTCCACCAAGGCAGCCCATACATATTCGTGTCAACTGTGACAAGCTGACAGACAGGACACTTTTCCAGGGCATAGATGTGGTCCCAAATACTGTCTTTAGTAGCATACTTGCTTCTTGCCCACAGCTTGGATGTTTCCCCCTCTGACATTCATTTCAGGCCTGTGGCCCAGGCTGATACACACACTGGATTAAAATTGAATCTGATACCTGGAAGAAACTCCAGTATAAGATGCAGAAGCAGGAGGAGAATTCTGGTATAAGTATGAGAACACAGAAATAGCGAATCAAGTCACTGTGACCACTATAGGCTTACTGTCCCCCAAGCAAAATCAGGATTCAAGACCCAGCCAATTTCCTGTCTTTTGCTTTTTCCTATTTATTTGAACAGTGTTCAGGCACCAGAACTTAATGGAGGAGCACTATCTTCAATTACGCTTTGAGAGACATTATCAGGACTGATGGATTCCAGATTTCTACTGTCTTACAAGGTGATTTTCCTACTTGGAATAATCTGGAATGGTGGGAAACACCATAGTTTATAAGGTCAAACTGAAAGAGAGCTTAAGAAGTCACCCTATCCACCTCTTTATCCAGAATCACTTTAAGAGTGATCACTTTAAATGATCAATGCTGTACAAAAACACAAGAAAATGGAAGTGTTGAGAGAACAGAGAATGAAGGAAAAATAAGAACATCATATCATTTTACCATTTACAAAATGCCTCCCCATTCTTCATGTGACTTCATTCTCTCCTCACTGAGTTATCATCATCAACCCTGGAGGTAATAATTGTCATCTTTTCCATTGCTCAGATGAAGAAACTGAAATTCAAAGAGGCTAAATACATGCCTGAGATCATTAAATTGTGAAAGGTAGGCCCTGAACCCAAATCTTCAGATCAAAAAATATCAGCAATAACTAGTACAGCAAAGAATTAGCCTTTGCCCGTGATACATGTGACAGTTCAAGGCTTTCACTTGGAGTTCTAAGTTCTTTCTGCTTAACCCTAAAAGGAAAGAAGCCTTCAGTTCCCCCACCTCAACCTTGTCTGGGAGTCCCCATATTCTTTAATGACATAATTCAAATGCCTGGCTTCATACTGCCGGTGGGAGCAATTATGAGGCTGTTGCTCATTATCAAACACCTGGGAAGAGGAAGCAAACAAGAAAAAAAGAGAAAAGAATAAGAGTGTTGGTAGTTCAGAAACTGTGGCTTTTAAAACCTCAGAAATCAACTTATTCCTTCAGGCCTCAACTCTCTTAAAAAAAAAAAAATGAAACTTTGAATGAGGCTGGCCACCCGAATGTGTTTGAAGCCCCTTGTCCAGCCAGGAGCCTGCAGGAATGCTCCAGTCTCCAGCTACATGAGCAAACGAGGAAGAGAGAAACTGGCTGTCTGCATCCCACCCACCTGCCCAGCAGAAACACAGCTGCCATGTCTGATTTTCAGCCTCCACCTTGAGAGCACCCCTACAACTCTACTTAGCAAGGCACAGGCAGTGATCTCTGGGACGCAGATGGGAAAGGACTGGCCTCCTTCAAAATGTGTATCAATGACAAACTTTTCCTTATGAGATTTCCAAGGGACGTAGAAGTGACTATGACAGGAGAAGAGGACTCTACTGGCAGTCAGAACAAAAGTCAACGCAAGCCCAATCTCGAAGCCAAACCAACTGGAAGGCCTAGGCGAAAAGAGGATCATTTCATTTTAACATGCACACCTTTCCACAAGGCTTTGAACTAAATTTAGCTCTGGGGGATATGGAGACAAACAAGGGAAGCTACATGTGCGCCAATGGCTGGCTGTTTACCACCAAAGCCTGAGATAAGGCATTAGCAATACACTTGTTAAATACTAGCTTACAGTTAACATTTTTGAGGGTTTGCTATATGTAGGTGCCTGTCAAGCACTAAAGACGGAGAGGTGAGCAAGGCAGATGTAGCCCTTGCCTTCGTGAACCTCAGCAGGATGAGGAAATGCGAACGAGTGGTTACCAGCACACTGGGTGCCACACTCAAGGGTAGCAGCCCAGGGGGCAATGGCAGTTTCACTTCCATAGCTTTCCTTGCTATGACAGCAATGGTGTATTGGTAGAGAGTGAGAAAAGTGGACAGAACAGGAATCACCCAAAAGTGACATGGCATCCACTCATTAGCTGACCTCTTCCTGAGGACATCCTAGAAATCTGGTAGAGGGGAGGGAAAAAAAGTTGGGAAAAAACAGAAGCATGGAAGGAGGCAGAGGACAGACACCAAATGTGAGGCTATGCCTATCTGACCAACATCCTGAAGCATCACCCTGGCGTTGTCACTTTCTGCTTTTTGACTGAGGCAAAATCGGCCGAGCTGGTTATTCAGGTGAAATGTGAAGAGCCAAAGGCACTGTCACAAAGGGTACATAGGGAACCTGCCAGATAACATTCTCTCCCTCTCTGCTCTTCCAATAAAAACAGGCTTGATGATCCCAGGCCAGGCATGACTAATTGTGACCTGTTAGATGGCGGCTGCTGCATTTGCCTGTGTGGCCTCGGTGCTTGTCACCTTACCTTGTGCAAAGTGCTTTGGGATACCTTGAGGACAAAAGGCACCATTGATCACTCTGATTCTAGCTTACATAAATCAAGCCCAACTGACTTTATTGTGGCCCCTTTTAATCAAATGGTATAGGGACGAGGGCAGCTTGGGAAATCTCCTCGAACAAGTCTGAGCCTGGTCTTTTCACCCTTGAGATGGATTTTGGTACAGGAGGTGTGATGCATGATGCAGATGTGGGCTCCAGGACCTGGAGAGTGCCTTCATATGGAGTGTGTAAAGAGCGACTAGGAGTAGAGGCCAGGAGATTGAGTAACAGTCTCTGATACTCTACAGAACAGCCTGTACTTGCCCATTTGGGGAGCCCCCAGCATGGGGGGGCGTAAAACAGGGGGTCTTAAAATAGGAAGAAAAAGAAATACTTAGTTCATGCAAGCTCTAAACTGCAGCATGGAACAGTAGGCACACTTCTCCATGCCTGCCTGTGGGTAACTGATGGCTGAAAGGCAGGGCTGGGGTGTGCGTGTAGAGAGAAGTGATACTTTCAGAGTGGCTTCCATGTGCCTGGTGCTTGGCCTCACTTTTGCTCCCACAGCAATCAGGCAAGATGGGGTTGTTAAACTCCAGTTCAAAGGATAAGAAAAGTGAAGTTCAGGGAAGTTACATAATTTGCCTAGGGTCATGCTAGGAGTGGCTAGAACTCAAATCTAACCAGTTTCAAAATCCATATTTTCCCCATTATACCAGGCAGCCTTCCCAGACACATTCTAGAATTCCCTGTTATGCCAAATATGCTGATGGGGCTCAAGTGTGTGTCTAAATTAGAAAATGTTCTAGGACCCATAAAGATTTTCAGAGAGGTTTTGGAAAATGCCCATCCATATAGGTGAAGTAATGAATAAAATCTATACTAAAGCCATCATTTATGACCAAGCAGTGTGTTTTTCAAACAGGCAGTCCCATGTTGAAGGAAAGCATCCGAACTTGAAGGCTGTTTGTCTCCACTTGCCCTAGCTTGCCTTCTCCCTGGGAAGCATACGGGTAGCCAAATCAATGAAACCAACATTAATGCTTATGCAGCATAAATCATGACTACCTTCTAGCAAGGACGTATAGGTTTAGGCAAACATTGCACATGCCACTCCATTTCCCGCCCAACTTTACCACCTAGTGGCTAATCCAGTGTGGTCCAGTAGAAAGAGTAA
This sequence comes from Cynopterus sphinx, assembly GCA_030015415.1. Lineage (NCBI taxonomy): Eukaryota > Metazoa > Chordata > Mammalia > Chiroptera > Pteropodidae > Cynopterus > Cynopterus sphinx. Next base: position 80,520,767 of record CM057388.1, read on the forward strand.
TGCACTAGGAGCCAGAAAGACTTGGGTGAGCCCCTGCCTCCTCCACTCCCTATCTGCATTATCTTAAACAAGGAACCTCACTCACCTCATGGAAGCTCAGTTTCCTCGTTTGGAAAATGAAGAATCCCTAATTTATGGCTTGTTCTGTGTGTTAAGTTGAATAATGAGCAAGGGAGAATCCTGTAAGTGGCAGTTTTGAAGAAGTGCATGGGTATTAAGACAGCAGCCCTCCTTTATCCACCATTATCCTTTCCATGGATTCAGTTACTCATGGTCATGTGCATTCCAATATATTAAGTGGAAAGTTCCAGAAACAAACAATTCATAAGTTTTAAATTGGATGTTGTTCTAAGTAGCATGATGAAATCTCATACCATCTAGCTCTGTCCCACATGGGTCCTGAGACATCCCTTAATCCAGCATCTACACACCATCTATGCTACCTGCCCACAAGGTGCTCAGGAGCCACCTCAGTTAGCAGATGAACCATGGTATTAGCGCAGTGCTTGTGTTCAAGCCACCTTTATTTTACTTACTAAGGGCCTCAAAACCATTCACATAACTTTGATTACAGTACATTGTTATAATTGTTATTTTATTCTTAGTCACGGTTGTTAATCTCTTACTGTGTGTGATTTATAAATTAAATTTTATCGTAGGCATTTATGGATTGGGAAAATTAACATAGTACATGTAGGGGTCAGTACTATCTACAATTTTAGGTATCCACTAGGGGTCTTGAAACATTCCCTGTGGATAAAGGAGGACCACTGCATTGTTACCAGGCAAGCCAAAGAAATAAACAAGTGAACTGAAATTGACAGTGGCAAATTTTTACCCTCTTAAGGAGGCATGAAATAGGGCAGTACCATTTCGTAGTCCAGCCTAAAGGAGAAGCAATAAAGCTGGGGTCAATCCTTTAACTAGCCATGGAGTGGGCTTTTACTAAATGTGGGGCTGATCTTACACTGCACTCAACATCCAAGAACTTCATGATAAATGGTCTATGCATACATCTATAAACCATCTGCATACCCCCAAATTGGAAATTTTCATTTGTTCCACCTTTTCAGAAGGAAAACTGGGAGCCTGAAAGGGTGAAGGTCATTTACTCATTCAAACATTTACAAAGTGCCTATTCTATGCCAGGGTCATGAGACCAACAGGGAGAGAGGGCAATTTCTTGTCTCAGACAGGTGTAACAGATGAGTGAACAGATTTAACACAAGAGGAGGTGTGATAAAGGAAGTATGGACAAAGATGGACTAAGTGACCATGAATTTGGATTTTGCAGGTGAAAAGAGAGTCTTCCAGGCAGAAGGAACAGAACATGCAAAGGCCACTGAGAAGAGAAAGAAAACAGAAGTTGTGTGTGGCTGAAGCAGAGTTTGTGCATGTTTCTGTGTTTGTGGTGAGGGAGGAGTAATTGGCAGGACATAAAATGCTCTCATATGGAGGCAAAGAGGCTACCATCTCGGCCATGATCGAAGTGATACATGGATGAGTCTCCTCTCCCCAAAGATCTACCCTCATGCACCTGCTAATGCCTAAAATTCCACCTTCTGCAATTTATCTTTTGGATCCTAAGTTCTGTCAGTCAAAATTTTAAAAAGTCCCCTATTAAAATACAAGCACCCTTGAAAGGAGCTACCAAGAGCCACATTAGGAAGAGCAGATAGTCAGAGGACAAGGAATTGCAAAAAAGTGCCAGAGGAAGGGGTGCAGAGCTGATGGGAATGCGTGAGATGCAGAAGACGTCCTTTGCTAACATTCCCAGTTTCCCACAGAAGAAAACCGACGTACAAGGACAGCACCTACTGTCATCGATATACTGTAGGGGGTGATTCATGCGGTTTCAGAGCTGCACAACAGGCTATGCGTTGTGTGGGCTCATCACTGGCCACAGGTTGCCTTGGTCCATTCTCACCCTTTCCCTACATCTAAACCCTTGGAGATACTAACGTCATTTTCTAACACTTACTAGTGGCAGGAACGGACCATGGTCACAGAGCAGAGGAGGAGCTGTGACGCTGGCTTCATTGACCATTGTACCCTTGGACCCTTAGTGCTAAGCAACCTCAGACCTCTCACTCCAGGGATATTATGGATGCATCCATTATCACACGATCCATTATACTGCTCCACCCCACAGAAACTCAATCCGCATTGCTAACTGTTGTTGCTAATAGTGCTGATGGCAAAAGATAAAGAATTTTGAGGTCCCTGATATGAGTAGGTATTTTGCTATCGACTCTTGTACTTTTTCACAGGGGAGATAATTTCTCTCTGCTGAAGTGACCCTAATGGGACTACAACTAGTTCAAAACCTCCAAAGTTGGCTGATAACTAGAAAATATTGCTGCTCATGGTCTAAATCAGAAAAGAGTACAGCCACTGGGAAAGGACCTATTCTACCCCAAAATAATTCCATAAGCCAGCCTTGCCAGCAGAAGAGCCTAGGACATGTGGAAGATAATATGGGGGAAAACAGGAATATGTCTCTTGCTTTCTTCCATTTCCCCCAACCTCTTTACTTCCTGATTCCTGAGAAAATGTTATCAATGATTCCTAAGTTATTCCATGAAGGGGAGCCATCTGACAGTTAATTTTCTTAGAGTGAAGCATTTATTGAATGTTTCCCCTGTAAATGACCTGATTTAGACACAATCCTTACCCAAGTTCTTTTAAGTAGCAAAGCTGGGAGTCAAATGCAGATATGCCTGAATCCAAGTCAGGTACTCTTTCAAAAGACTCCACGGGAGTTTCCTCTGGAAGAAGATTCACATCTACATCTCTGTAATGTTCTTTCCAGAATCCTTACTCAAAATCTCCTGCAGAGTCTATCCAATCCACTATCCTATACAGGCCATGACCAAACTTGCCTTGACTTCGTATACCTCTCACCTTGAAATCCAACTCCTTCCCTCAAGCTGTAGCTCAAATCCTCCCTCATCTATAAACTGTCCCCTGGTCTAGGAAAATGTAAAGTGATGGAGACAAGAGTCTGAGTGAGGAAGAGGCCTGGATGAACAGTGGGAGAGACACTATTTATTCTCCAGGATCCCTGAGAAGGAGGTGGTTGTAACTTTCTCCTAGAAAGATATTGAACACCCAGCAAATATGCATAGAGCGACCGAGCAAGATAATTGGTCTCTTTTCTGTTTAAATCTGTTAATTCATTTCTCCTTGATCCTGGAGACAAACTAATCCTATATTTGTAGTTGTTATACAAATAGGCAGAAACCAGCAGTAACCTGTTGGCATGTCGTAAACATTAAGACAAAATGAACACTAGGAAAACTCCAGCAGGATCACCTAGGTGTCAGGCAATACCTCAAAATGTACAGTCACATATAAATTCAATTACCTGCCAGATGTTGGATGCAGCTACTGAGCAACGCACCGTTCCCCCCTCTTCCTTGGTATCTGCAAGTTGGATACCACCAATAACTATGCTCTGACAAAGTACTTGAGCCGCAGTTGTTTTCACTGTGGTTGTTCAATATATCTGGTGCGTACCACAATCCTGCCACAAATTTCAAAAAGATTTGCATCTCAGCAGATATTGAACTAAAGGAGAAGCTGAGTGGTTAGCAAAGTGACCACTGGCAAGCACCACTCAAAACCAACCTCTTGACTCATGGTGGGAACCCAACTCCCAAATTGCTCCACTGGCATAAACAGAATAATTCATCCATGAGTAGATGACCAAGCATCCGCAGTGCTGAGTCAGCCCCCTGGCAATGTAATAGGTGTATAGCCATCAGAGACCTGCTGTGGCTCTTTGTTGTAAAAAAAAATGGTGTACCATTTTCATTCACTCCTGACCTTTGCAAAAGAACTGGAGATCACTGCCTTACAAAGGTACAGCACTTGAGGAGTTGAGGGTTTTTTTTTTTACATAAATCACACTGGAATGGAGTATTTAAGCAGAATGTGATTCTTCTGGATATATCTGTGATAGAAAAAATTAAGTGGCTCTACTGAAGAAACAAGTAATTCTCTTACCCTTCAAGGCCTCTGGCTGGAAACAGAGATTCCCAAGAGGTGTATCAAAGGTTCTTTACAAAGGAATTCAAAGTTGATGAACACTATCTCTTTTTCCTTACCCAACTATGGGCACAGCTATTTTCTGCTAAAGATAAAACTTCCACTTCTCTCCTTGGGAAAAAAAAATTCATGTTTTGGCTGCTTGCACATTTTTGCAAGTTTTTCTTCTAAATCTCCCTGAGAAAAGTCCTCACTTTCTACTTATCTTTACATATTCAAATCTTCATCTCTTCTTCAAGGCCAAACTTAAATGCCATCTTGGGGAATCACTGCTGGAGGAGGGGAGTGAACCAACTTAATCACAGGTGCTCAATTATAGCTGTCTATCAATGCAATGGAGTAAATCTTTAAAATACAGGTTCCTGACCTTCATGCCAGACTGAATGAGCCAGAATTTCCAGGGACAGGAACTGGAATAATTATTTTTTATCCCCTCAGAGACTTTGAAGCAGTCATGGCAGAACCAGCGTCTTCACTTTTGAATTGAATGATTGACCACAAAGTAGATGGAAAGGCCCAGAGTGTCTATTCCCTTCATGAGAACCTGGGCTTAACAATAACAGAAGCAGATGAGGTCAAAGGTCACTGTCTATTTAGCAGTGACTTCACCAACTTTCCTTTGCAAAAGCCAACATATAATCAAACATGATCTTTCTATGGAGAAAATACTACCTGTGTCTTTCTAATAACTAGGAAAAAGCCCTCAACCCAGGGACCTGGAGGTGCCTGGTCTCCTGATCAATGTCTTGCAGGGATGATATTAAGGGACAAAAGGTCTAATTGACAGACAAGAGAGTCGGGGACAAAAGTGAGAAAACATAGTCCTTGGATTGGTAAATATATTGTATCTTTACCCCAAAGAATCCTTCACATTTGCACTGCCACGAAACATTGGTCAGAATAAGAAAATAAACACAATGTTTGTAAATGTGCATATATTTATCACTACAGTTGTTTGATGTGGGAAGGAAGGAAAGAAGGTGGGCAGGCAGGCAGGAAGGAAGAAATTTTAACTGAATCTGATCTTGATTTAAATTACACAATTGGGAATGCATTCCCATGTTAGGAGGGAGGATCTTTCGAACAAACGAGATCGATTTGGCATAGTGAAAGGATTAAGATGAGTAGTCTGAACCCCAAGGCAAGCCAGGTACTGGTACCCTGGCACTCACTCCATAGCTGTGAACTCTATCCTTCACATTCTTCCTCCCAGGAGTCTCCTAAAATTGGACCATGTCTTTAAAATCATCGCTCTTACCTTTACTACACAGGGGGAGAAAAGGGCAAACTTCACAGGGACTTTTGTCATCACATCCCCACCCCATCTGCTACTCCCCATTATGAATCTATGACTAGCCACTTATGGGTTAGGTAAACTTATTTGAGATTAGTTTTCTCATTTACAAAATGGAGATAAGATAACAGGAACTCTCTTGAAGATTTGTCTGACTGATTTTGGGGTGGAGAGGTATTGATTATGATTGACAGATGCTAATTGTCAGCAAGTCACTGCTATGTGCTTAACTGAAAACAAACATTGTGAGCTACTGTTTCCACTAAACAAGTGAGGAAAATGGAGGCAGAGAGAAATAAAATGATTTATCTAAAGTCAGCCAGCCAGTAAGTTGATTTTCCACTGTTTAATTAGTGGTTCTTAGCCCTGACTATGAATTAGTTTTTTTATGGTCTTTTATAAAAACATATATGCTCAAGTTTAGACCTGGGGATTATGAATGAGTAGATTGGGATGACCTTGGCATTGTTTTAAAGTTCCATTGATGATTCTCACTTGCAACCAAGGTAGAGAATTCCTGGCTTAGACTTATTCAATTAAGTTAGCATATGAACTCTTCTTTATGATGTCTTCATTCAACAAGTATTTACTGAGCGTTCCATGTGTACCAAGCCCTCCGAGCATGCTGGGGATGTATAGGGCAGTGAACAAAAGCTTGTGGTTCTGCCCTCACAGTTGACAGTCAAATGGGGAAGATAGATAAATAATGAAACAAATTATAATGAGAAACTGGAATAGTTGCTTCAAAGGAAACAAATAACATGCTAGAGATCAATGAGACAGCCAGCTTGATGTAGGGTGGTCAGTTAGCCTTTAAGCTGAGACCTAGAGTCAGAAAGACCAACCATGATGTAGTTAGGAGAAGATGGTATCTTTAGATTCAGCAACGAGTACACTGAACATTCAGGTTATAGGTCAGCAATTAGGGAAAAAACCTCTGTTTACCTTGAGAATGAAGTCATCTACTAAGAAGGATTCCTGGTGGCTGATTGGGCTCAAATTTAGAGCCTAGCAGCTGTGGCATAACAGGGACCTCTCACTCAAGCTGGGTTTCAGGGAGGAGCCTGAACTGAACTGCTTGCCTGCTAGGTTTTCCTTTCACCTGAGCCAACCTTTCTAAAGGAGATCCAGGAACTGTATTTAAACCAACAGAACTGAGACCTTCCCCATGCAATTGGATCTGTGCAGCTATATCCTCATTAGCATCTTCACCAACCAAACCAATCAGCAGTTCTGTTCTGCCCAGTTAGGACAGTGCTTTTTGGACCAATCAAACTATAGGGATTTGGAAGTCTCATCTGCATGAGAATGGACCAATCAGTGACTAGAGATGGGGACTTCTCTGTATAAAATCAGCTTCCCTCTGGCCCAATGAGTGCACTCTCACTTTTCAGCGAGGACTATGTGTCCCCAGCTGGAGTTGTACCACCAAAGCTGTCTTGCCAGACCAGAGTGGAGCAGAGCGGAATTGTCCTGTGTCAGTGGACTGGACTGAAGTGGAATGGTCTTCCTGGAAAGGAAGGGCTGTCTCCCCATAGCTAGGCTGTGCCACAGCCCTGTAGTATCACAAGTCAGCTATTTGTGCTGAATAAAGTCTCCCCCTTCACCACACTCAAAACTAGGAATTCCTGTTAGTACTGAATTGGTGCCATTGACCATTGGTGGACCTCTCCATCCCTTGGCCAGAATGATAATAGTATCAAATTGTGTTTCCAAGGTGATTTTATAAATTTCAAAATTATGGGGTAAAATTATTACAAAATTAATATTCATAGCTGTTCTAAAACCATAGTTGAGTACTTTATAATAAAGAAATCCAACCTCTGTGTATGTTTGACAAAAGGCACCGGTATTTGTTAAAGTCATTATTATGTGTAATATAATCATTATGTTATACTTCTCCCTTGCAAACATAATAAAAGGTGAATAGGGGAGAGCTTTTTGGTTATCATTTAAGAAAAAAAACTCTGCCAGGGCTGTGAGGCACAGAAATTTCCCGGGAGACACATTTTTTTTCATTCTCTTGAGGATCATTAGGAAAAAGACAGACAGCCATCTGCCTAAGATGAAGTAAGAACCACTGTGGAGCTGGAGAAGCAGGCTCTGACAAATATGCATGAGGATTGCTAAGTGATGGCTGAGGAAAGTCCAAAAAAGACAAAAAAATGGTCATGCTGACTTTAGTGTCAGGGTCATGTGCCAACTGGAAGAAATAGGAGCAAACTGATGACCTATGGCACCACTCACAGAAGGAACTAATCCAACTTTTCCAATCTCCTGGGTGCTGTCGCTTTGTTTTGCAAAAGGCTGAACTAACAGATGAAAAATCACAAATGTTTGCACTGTTGGCATCTGAATAAAAACAAACCAATTTGTTGCTTTTAACCAAAAGGCAAGAGGGTGAGAGTGATAGAGACTTACAAGTAAGACCAAGTGAGAGCTCTAACCAGAATAAATATGTTTTGTTTAATAGCTACATAGAAACCTGAAGCTCATAAATTTGCCTTCATGTGCCTAGGACTACAGAGTTGCAGATTTATGAGCTTCTTGTTGGAAATCTGTAACTGTATCTTTTACATTATACAACATTTGTTGAAATAGCATTCCAAGGACTGCTTGCTGGATATTAAAGTAATGAAAGATAATCATCCACCACATTCTTTTTACCTATGCTTACAGTTTGCTTCATCCAAAGTGTCTATTTTGATCTCGCAACACTCTTCTGAAGTCGTGCTTTTAGGTAATTCAAAGAAGCCTTGCAAATGGCTTTAATAGAAAGTCTTATCAGCCCTAAAAGTGGTATCTGTGCGCCCAACATTCTGTGATCCTTTTCACAGACTTATGTCCTTCTGAAGGCAAAGTTATTCCCCAAGATCACCAGGGATATTTATGCTATGCAGTGACAATGCTATAGGTACACTAACATAGACATGGAACCCTGGAAACTCTCACCTGGAGTGATCCACTGAAAGAAGAGAACAAGCTGGCAAAAGAATCCATTTCCACCATGTACTGCATGATGGGGAGAAAAAGAGCTATGTTGGGATGGTCGGACCTCAGCTCTGGTTTGCACTCCACCACTGAACTGATGTGTGAAGTTAGATGAGTCACTGTCTCTGGGCCTCAGTTTTCTCATCTGAAAAAACGGATTTGAAGCTGACTGCATACCTGAGTCACAGGCTCTTCATGCATAGACAGTGAAATAAAAGGCAACAAATATTGGCAAAGACACAAAACACTCTGCAAAGTGTACAATTATTATTATAAGGAATTTCTGCTAAGTAATAGTCTATTCAAAAAGTCAGATAATCAGAAGAAATTATCAATAGCTACCAAGCACTTAGGCCTACATAAAGGCTAGGAAATTCTCCAAGTCCTTTCATCCTCCCAGCCCATTCTGACAACAAATTCCCCCTACCATCCCAGATTAAACTACACCATTAATGTACAGTTTCCTTTTAATAAATCCACTTGTTCCTATCCTCAAATTCCAAAATAGTAGCTAGCTTACTGAGGACTCAGAGGCCAGACACTTTATGTACATTGTCTCCTTTAGTCCACACAACAATTTGAGAAAATGGGATTTTACATACCTCACTGGAAAAGAAATAGAAACCTAGAGGAAAATAATTGCACAAGGGCGCAGTTAAGGAATAGAGAAAAAAAAAACAGTATTTGAAAGTTAGGTCTGTGGGATTTTAAAACTTGTTCTTACATTGAATTCCATGATTTTCTACGTTGGGTTATTACTCTATCACCAATGTAAACTGCTGAAACAAAGAGGGAGGGCTATTCTTCATGTCTGTTGTTTCACATACAGTACTCAGAGCTCACAGATAAAGTGAATATACTTTTGTGTACATGTTATTGGTACTTCTAAGTATCCCAGAGCTTAAAATAAAAGATTTCTTTAGCCAACTGACCCATCACACAGGAGTATGTTGATTTAAATAAAACTTACTTTTCTATCATAGTTTCATGTGTTCTCTCCCTTGTTCCTGCTCAAATCTGCATAAGGCAAAATAAAAAGGCCCCAAATCCAACAAAGCTAAAATAAAAAAATAAATAATAATAATAAAAAAAAAAAAAACACAGACCTTTAAATGCAGATTCTCCTTGACCCAGATAAGAGTGGAGGTGGGGGCTTAAATGTAAATTTCTGATACATTTCTGATAAATTTCTG